>CM057824.1:113166497-114521497 GCA_030068075.1 Paguma larvata
TCAAACATTTGTGATTTTTCACGGCTGCTCTGGTTTCCACAAGTGCCCAAGTAACCTCACCTGCTTTTCCAATTTGTGTCCTCGACTGTGCTTTAGGTCAGTGATCTCTGTTATGTCACGTCAATACAGTGGTTAAACGATGATAAATAATTTAAAATGTGACTGGTAATCCACATCTTCCTGTCAATCACCTTTACCCATGCAGTATTTCCCCAATTAAAATGGAAGCTACTTCTGTTTTAAACTCTAGGTTTTTATATACCCAAACATATTTCCTTAAATTAAAAAAATTCGTATGGTACACATGTATTTGAAACTCCAAAGAACTGAATAGTAGAACTAAATCAAAGTAAAAGGGATGGCTCCTAAAACGTTTCATTGCAAGTATACTAATGACATACTTTTCCTCCTAGAAAATAAGAGAGCCTCCTCTGGTTCTTAATTATGGCAATGAAAGCATTCATAATATGCATGTTGTGTTCTTAATATTCCAAGGGTACTCACTTAGCCATTTCTGTTACTTAGTTTGGGCTTAAATATTCAACAGTTATTTTTTGAAGCACTCATATCAAGTAAAGCCCCAAGTAAAAACGTGAACCTTTTTTAAATTCGCCTTAGAGTACAATAAATTGGCAAGTCAAGTTCACATATAGGAAGTCTGTCTGTTGGAGTTTCATCACAGCTGAACACACGAAGGAGTGATGTCATATGCCAGTACTCACTTCACTCCACTTCATGAAAGATTTCTTTGTCAAGTCTCTGGCTTCGGAAATTGCTACAGGTCATGCGTTCCACTAGAGGGCTCTGCAGAAGCAGCAGCCACCGCAGCTGAAGATTCAGGTAGGTTTAGATCAGCTCATTGACAAAAGCACAGAGGTCTTCACAGGAATTAGCACAACTTTATTTTTAGGTTTAGTATGGTTAGTTTCATGATTGGTAGTAATTAAGAAAGGTGATGGATGCCTATGTATGAGTTTTTCAGATCATATAACATTCTTTTACTTATATCTATACCCTATGATGAATTCATCATAACCCTAAAGAATCAAGAAAACAAAGTATCACATTTAACTTCTGCTCCAAGTAAATCTACTTATTTCTACACTAAATGATTCTAAGACAATTTCTTCTTCTTCTTTTTTAAAATGTTTATTTATTTGAGAGAGAGAGAGAGCGCGCGGGCTGGCGCGCACATGAGTGGGGGAGGGGCAGAGAGCGAGGGAGACATAGAATCGAAAGCAGGCTACAGGCTCTGAGCTGTCAATACAGAGCCCCATTCAGGGTTCATACTTGTGAACCATGAAATCATGACCTAAGCCAGAATCGGATGCTTAACCAACTGAACCACCTAGGCGCCTGACACAGCTTATTCTTTATCATTCTCTCTTCTATGCAGTTTCCTCATTAAATTTCTCCATTAAATTGGATAATGAGAATGCATGCATGTAAGATAGACAACATATTAGAGATGTTTTCTGCAAAATATGTGAGTCAGGAAAATTTACTGAAAAAACTAAGGGAATATGATAAAACTGACAACGAAACAGGAACTCCAAAATGGATAGTCATGTGTATGGCACATATGGTGGACAGGAGACAGGGGTTCGCCTGTAGCATTTATGGTAAAGGTATTGCAGAGAATAACGACTATAGCAAACACTGAATAATTTGTTTTTAGCACTTTAAATTGAAAGGTTTACATCTTCAAGAACAGATCAAAATAAAAATGTATAGACCACATGTCCAAATGCTTTTTGGGCAACAATATACCTGGTGTTCCTGTAGAACGTGTCTGGCTCCCAACAGTAAAAGTGACTCACCCCATCATGATTTTCAAGAGAGACATGATATACTCTTTGAAGAAGCATAGAAAATTATTTATTTATAAAATTTTTTTTCTAAAGTTTATTTATTTATTTTGAGAGAGAGAGAGTGGAAAGAGTGCATGCCCCTACACAGGTGTGATTGGGAGAGGGGACGAGAAAGAGGGAGCGAGAGAATCCCAAGCAAGCTCCACAAGGCAAGCATGGAGAACTACTCAGGGCTCAAACTCACGGACTGTGAGATCATGATGTGAAGTAAAACCAAGTGTCAGAAGCTTAATTGACTGAGCCACCCAAGAATACAGAAAATTCTTGAGGGGATGAGTTTTCCAATAGAAGAGAACATTCCTAACTTAGTAATATGAATTTCTTTTCTATCTTTACTGTAAAAACTTGAATTACCTATTTTTAATAAACTTCAGAGTGCAAGTTTGTACAGCTTCCACAATATTTACCAATGTCCTTGTTTCATGATCTTCTAACTTAGAATTATATTTGATGGGTTGGTAGAGACCCTTCATTGATAGACTCATATGCCAAACCTAAGAAATACCATATATATTATGACAAGGCTGATGAAATTCAAAATACTACATTGTTAGAAATAAAATCATGTCTATGAATCCTAAGTAGTCTATAACCACCTGTAACCAATGTATGAGCCTGCCAAAAAATGAGTTCATCCAAAACACTATGTAATTAGCAAAAATATATATATAAATTTCAGGAGAGCAAAGATTTTGGTTCACTGCTGTCTTCCCAGCATCTATACCAGTACTGGAACATTGTAGGTCCACAATCAATATTTTTTGAATGCATGAAAACATAATTCACATTCATGCAATATACTTAAAGTTTTTTTTTTTTTTTTAATCTGCTTTGTTCTTTTTTGGGATTCATTTTATGTCAGACTTCAATACTCTACCTAGTAACTTAATTTGTTAATTTTCCTTTTCAAATAGTTTAACATAGCCCAGAAATGAAGGCAGAAGTTACTCACATAGCAGTGAATTAGTAAGACTTATTCTGTTTGAATAAATTAATTTGTTTGCATTTTGATAGATTGACTAGCAATCATATACCCCACCCCATTAAAAATATAAACAACTGGATTGACTAGATAGTATTAAGGGTTATTTAATTGGACTGTTGAACCTAGAGAGAGAGATCCAGAAAAATTATACTTGAGGCAACCAATAAATAAACGGCAAAAACCTTTTTCTGTATATTGATTGAATTTACTTAACAATCTTTATGTTAACTTATTTATTATCAATTGTAATAAACTAATTTTATACAGAGCAATTTAAAATATGATGGAAGCAAGACAAAACTACATTTTAACAAAACATTACAGATATTTCAATCTATGAAATTATTCTTTATTTTTAGTTCTTAAAATTTAAAATTCTCAAAATACAATGTTTTTTTTGTGGGTTTCCCCCCAAAATAAGAACATTCTTATAGTAAACTCCCAACAAGTCCAACCACACAGTCAGAGATCTCTAGGCCTCGTGCTACATAAATAATAAGAAAATAACTATTAGGTATGAATATTTGAAAAGACTGCTGAAGAAATCAATAATTATTATCAAGTCAAAGTTCAAGTTTTAGATTTCCTCAAAAAAGCCATTTAATGTCCATAAAGTTTAGTTTTATTTTAAATGAATTGTACCACATGTAAGAGATCTTCATTTTAGAGGCATCAATATTTAGCAAAGGAGTAATATATATATATTTTTAAATATATATATAAATATAAATTAAAAAATATATAGGAGTAATATATATTAAATATATTTATATAAATATAAATAATTTTATTTATATTTGTATATATATAAATTTATATATATATATATATATTTTTTATTTTCTAAGTAACTCAGTGTGGAATAGAATAAAGATAGCATCTGATTTCAAAAGAGGCCCTGATAGGCAGCTGTGAGATTTAAGTTTTTATTTGTCCTCAGGACAAGCATGTTAGAGAAAAGGATAGTGCCCCTCAAATCCCTCTATGTTATTCTACACATCATTCAGCTCATACCTAGCATACAGCCTTTGATTTGTTTAGTTTATTTTCCTCATCAGTGTAAAAGTAACTGAATATCCTTATGTAGCCACTTACACCTTTTATCAGTCTTAAGACTATAAGGAAAGAACCTAGAGAAAAATTTTAATGCAGTGTTTGTGAAATTAAAAAAAATCTAGCCTCTTCCTCTTTCTTTGTATATTTAGTTATTCAAGATTTAAGAATAAACAGGGTTAGCTATGGGTGAAGAAAATCTTCCTAGTAGGGTGAAAAACAGAAGTGAGTCTGTTTAACACGGTTTCCGAGAGAGGTTATTACAGAGAGGTTTTCCGACTTGGAAAAAATGAGTATTTCCTTGGATGCTTCTTTGCTTTATGGAGCATTGAAGTCCTAGAATTAAGGCAGTGACTAATGTTTCAGTAAGACTTCCTACACTGAGAAATTCTTCAAAGCAATCTTAGGCCATGGAAATCTTGAAACGTATTTCAGCAGGTTATATTGCAATAGAATAAATAGAAAAATTATGAAGGGAAAAGAAAAAGGCAGATGTAAATTTCAGGTATAGAAAATTCATATTATCCCCTAGACCATTTTAACATCCAAAATATGTGCTAAAACCTATTTTTGCTCAATAACACCATAGAAAGCTGCACATTCTTGGAGAAATACGGTAAATATAATTTTAAGTGGCAGAAACACTGGTTCAATCTACTTGATCAAGACACTTCTTTCTTGTGCTGTGTGGATAAGCACTTAATACATATGTAGAAATTTCTACAGGATCACATCTTGAGACCTTTTCTAGAGGTCTTCCTAAGAACACGCTTTTCATTTGTACTTTTTTACCGACCAGTTGGCTAATCAGCTTGGATATGTGGAAAAGGCTAATAATGTTGCAGAACTTTGTCTCACTGCTTGCTAATGAATGATTTCCAAGAGAAGGCCGGACTCTGTAATTAAGCAATGATCGGCAGCAACCAGAACAAGAAGTGAAGATGAGGGTCAGTGTTCAAGCTCAGGACATACAGAAGGCATGAACTCTAAAGCTAATTCAATAACAGGCCACAATTAAAGATCAATAGATGCAGTTTATTTGTAATTTATATGGAGTCATTTTTTTTTAATGCCTAGTGATCCTGTATTTTTCTTCTCTGCAAATAAAAATGGCAAGTCAAGTAAAATGAAAGTAAAAAGCTATAAAATATTACAAAGTGGAAAGTATATAAACACAGGCACATTCCCCCTTTGATGGTTATAACCACCTATTTTAGTGGCTTTAACTGAAGCTATTTTCCTAAAAACAGTAATGTGATTAAGAAGAACTACAGTTTTCTTCATGGGTTTTATAATTACAGAAATTAAGTCTTTTAAAATTTACATTGAAAAAGTACAAACTGAAGGTAGATATTAAGAGAATATGTTGATTAGTTAAACATATGTATTTGCCATTTGAAATTATATTATTAATTTATATTTCTTAACTTTTTAAAACAGCTAACTTGGATCAAAAACATATCCTATGATACATATTCATTTAGAAAGTTGATAGAGAGTGTATCCATGGTTTGGGGGAGAGAGCCAGCATGTCAGATACACTCCCGAAAATAGAGAGCTAGGATTTTTCTTAAGCAAAAATGTCCCCAGGAAAACTGTGTAATTGAAATATTCTACTTAACAATTTCTGTGAAAGGACCCATAAGGGGCAATTTCAATATTTGAGCTGTCTGGCTTCAACTAGGGAAAAAATTAATAACAAAAAATATTAGAACATGTATCATGGAATTAAATATTCAGGACCACCTACTATATAAATACATGTATATAGTAACTATAACCAGGAGCTAAAATGATTTGTCTCCTACCAATAGCAACATTTAATTTCAGACTCTTGGCTGTAATCAAAAATTCACTGCAATGTCATGAATGGAGTTCATCAGCTATCACTTGTCCGCAGAGTTCCACTGTTTACAAAAGATATCTAAAATATTGTGAAAACATTGACACTTTATTTAGTAGGAGAAAGAGAAAATTCTTGTCATTAATCAGAACCTACAAGTTCACTCTAATCAGAGTAAACAGGTAAATTTCGTACGGTGACATGAACTCCAAGGAGATTTAAGATCAACATGTTTGTCTAAGGAAAAGATGACAACCACTTGAACATAATGATAAAAGTGTGGACTCCAAGATTACTTTACTTAAAGCACATGTGAACATACACAAAACCCTTTAGATTATTTTTTCAATAGTGGATATCGAGGAGAAATTTTTTCATCATATTATGACTGTTATAAACTAGAAAGGAGAGATTGAGAAATCCACAGGCTAAAATGTAAAAGGATTTTTTCCCTCCATTACATTTGACAGACCCAGTTTATTTGAGTGTATTATCGTGGTTGTGGGAGTCAGGTTATATTTTAGATACTTTAGGTATGATTTTACAATGGTACCATAATATTTAATTTGAATTAAATTGAATCAAGACTTTAGAAACAGGATTTCTTTTTCAATGTGAATATAAACCCATAGTAATCACATGAAAATATAACAATTTGATTTGTTATTTTTAATCCAGGAATTAATAGATAGATGAATAATGGTCAAAATATTTACACTCTCCCAAATTTTTGAATGAATAAAAACACAAAAGTTTACTTAGAATTAATACGGAAAGGGGTGCCTGGGTGACTTAGTTGGTTAAACTTCTGACTCTTGGTTTTGGCTCAGGTCATGATCTCATTGTTCGTGGATTCAAGCCCTGCATAGGGTTCTGTGCTGACAGTGCAGAGCCTGCTTGGGATTCCCTCTCTCTCTCTCTCTTTCTCTCTCTCTCTCTCTCTGTCTCTCTCTCTCTCTCCCCTTCCCTTTCTGCCCCTCCCCCACTTACTCAAAATAAATAATAAAATAAAATAATAGAATATAATATAATAATAAAATAAAATAAAAACAGTAAGTTTCCAGAGATGAATAAAATCTATGATTTAATAGAAAAAGCCTGATTCTGAAAGTATTTGTCTCACTTCTGGCCAAGCCTGGTGTGCAGTCCTAAACAAGGGCCTCTGTTTTTTGCCACCTTAATCTGCAAAACACAATTTTTTGGGCCTGTGATTTATAAGGTCTTCTATACGTTTTATACTATAAAGCAAATCAAAGTAAAATCACCTTTTAATGTACTACACCATTTTATTTATTTCAACTAGACACTATACTAACTGGCATGCTGAAATAAGTGATCTAAGTAGTAATGTATTTGCCTGAATTGCCAGAGTATATTGATATTATTGTGTATTTTGTCATTTTGTTTTTCTTTAAAACTACAGCTTCAAATACTATTAGATTAACAAGAGATGCCTAAGTTACTGGTTATCTTCTACTTATTTGATTCCCAAGAACTAAGGCAAGCAGCTCATTAGATGAGTCTCTTCAGAAAAAAAACAAAACAACAAACAAACAAAAAACCAAAAACATGACAAAGGTAAGAAATATTGAAAGGGACATAGAAATTCCCCGGGTTTTCACCCACCCTACTACCTCTCTCATATCAACATGACCTAAAAGTAGTATTTGAAAAAAAGGGATGTGTCTCATATATAGAATGTTTGGAATTTACAAAATGTAGGGAGAAAAGACCCTAAAAGATGGCTTATTTATATCTGCCAGTTTTTTTGTTCTTTTGTATGCATACCTTTACATAGTTTTGAAATTCTAAATAAATCAAAATCCATCAGGCATTTCATTTTATAGCAATTTTTGAACATTATTATCAACATTATAAAATCATTTTCATAGTTACATCAACCTTGAGTCCTCTGGCTATCTACTTTGATGATTTATAATTTTTCATTTTTAAAATTGCTTTTATTTACTTATAATTTTCACTATGTATGTATTTCATTATGTATAATTTTTATGCATTTATATTTTCATTATGTAAATGTATTTGATTTTTGGCCAGTATATCCACCTGTGAAACATCCCTACAAACACGATATAGAATATTTCTAGAATCCCCAAAACTGTTCTGTCTGTTCACATTCCATGATGCCTTTGTTGCTCAACCCCAGACAACCATTGATCTACTCTTAATTACAATCCATTAGTTTGTATTCTCCAGATTTTTAAATGAATAATGTCTTACAGTACGTACTATTTTGTGTCTGACTTTCTTCATCTAGGGAAATAAGTTTCAGATCATCTGTGTTGTTGTATGCATCAGTAGGCTGTTTCTTTCTCTTGCTGTGATTTTTTCCATTACAGCGATGTAACTTTTTATTAACCCATTTACCTCTGAATAGACATTTGGCTCTGTCTCAATTTTTAACTATTGTGAATAAATTTTCTATAGAAATTCACATATAAACATTTTTGTGGATATTTATTTTCATTTCTAATGGGTAGATACCTAGAAATGAAATGACTAGATCATAAGGTGATTGTATTTTAGACATTTAAAGTAATTTTCTGATTTCTCAACAGCAGTGTACGTGAGATCCAGTTGTTCAAAACCCTTGTCCGTACTATACATTTTAATTTAGCCATTATAATGGTGGGTAGTGATTTCTCACCATGGTTTTTGTTTACACTTCCCTGATGATTAGTGCAGCTTCTTGATGTTATGCATCTTTTCATGTGATTGTTGACTATTTGTATATCCTCTTTCGTAATATCCATTCAACTCTTTCACCTGTTTTTTAATTAATTGTGTATATATTATTGGGTTATAATAGGTTAAGCATATTTTCTGAACAGAAATTCTTAGTAAGATAAATGCATTAGGAATATTGTCTTTATTCTTTGTTTACCTGTTTGTTGTCTTAGTATTGTGCTTTAAAATATAAAAGTTTTTTGTTTCCATAACGTCCAATTTATAATCTTTTTTGCTTTAGATATTATGCTCCTATCAAAGCAGATTTTTGTCTACTTCAAAGTAGCAAACATTACTTCTATGTTTTTTTCTAGATGTTTTCTAATTCTAGCTTTTCTATTTAAGAATTTGACTGATTTGAGCTAATTAAGGTTTGTGGTGTGAGGCACAGTTAAATGTTCACTTTTTTCCTGTATGAATAGCCAGTCATTCTAGCATCGTTGTGCAAAGACTTTCTTTACTCATTGAATTGTTTTGACGTGTTTGTTTTGACACGTTTGACACATATAGCTTATATGTGTCGATCTAGTTCTAGATTTTCTATTCCGTTTCACTGATCTCTATGTATATGTCTATCATTTCACAAATATCACACTATCTTGATTACTAGAGATTTAGATAAAGTCTTAAGATTAAATTGTCCTATAATTCAGCTCTCCCTTCTGAACATTGCTTTGGCTTTTCTAGGTAGTTTGCATTTACATATACAATTTTGCTTTAGATTTACAATTGCTGCAAAAAAAAGTTCTAAGAATATGATCGAGGTTGCAATTAGTAAAGAATCACTATCTTGAAAATACTGAGTCTTCTATACATGAACATTATATATTTTCATTTATTGGTATCTTCTGTAATCTCTCCTAGCTATGTTTTGTAATTTTCAGCGGAGATACTTTGGACATCCTCCGTTGTATTTATTCCTGTGTTTTGATGCTATTGCAGATTCCAGTTTCCAATTTTTTGCTGCCAGTGTGTAAATATAATTAATCAATTGTGTTGACCTTTATCATGCAATGTTGATAAATTCGCTTATTAGTTCTAGCAGTGTTGCATACTTCTTAAGATTTTCTATGAAACAATCTTGCCATGTCTGAACAGAGACAGTTTACCTCTTCCTTTTTAATCTTTATGTATTTATTTTTATTTTATTGCAAGGACTGGGACCTTCAGTACACTGTTGAAAAAAAAAGTGATAAAAGCATCCATCCTTGTCTTCCTGATCTTGTAGGGGAAGCATTTAGTATTATCACTATATTGGTCAGAATACTTCAGAGAAACATAACCAATAGAGTGTGTATGTGTGTATGTGTATACATATATATGGATATATGTATATATACACACACCAAAATTGTATGTATGTATATATGTTTGGAACTTGCTGTAGAACAAGAAGATCCATTGTTGCAGATAAGTTCTGAAGGCAGTCTACTGGAGAATTCTCTCTTAATTAGAGGAGGCTGGTCTTTTTTGTTCTATTCAGGCCTTCAACTGATTGCACGAGGCACACCATGTCATGGAGAGCAGTTTTTTTACTAAAAATCCACCAATTTAAATGTTCATCTCATCCAAAAACATCCACATAAACACCTAATATTTGACCAAATGTATGGGTATCCTGTGGCTCAGCCAAGTTGATACATAAATTACCATCACCATCAGCCTTAATTATGATGTTAGCTGAAAACTTTGGAAAGAGCTGTTTCATGAATGAATGCTGAATGTTGTCGAATCCTTTTTCTGTTTCTTTTGAAAGAATCATATGGTTTTTATCCTTCATTCTGATATGATGAATTACAGTGATTTTGAATGTTAAAACAAATTTGTATTCCTAGGATATATCCTACATAGTTGTAGTCCATTATCCTTTAATATATATTGTATTCAATTGGTAGTATTTTGTTAATTATTTTTGCATATATATTCACAAAAGGTATTAATCTGTAATTTTTAGATTTTGGCATTAGGACAATGCTAGCCTGATAAAATGAGTCAGAAATTCTTTCCTCCTTCTCTTTTTGACAGTGTTTATGTACAGTTATTTGAATGCTTAATAGAAATTGGCGATAAAATCATCTGGGCCTAGAGACATCTTTGTAGGAAAGCTTTAAAGAATAAATTCAATTTCTGTAATTTACTTATGTCTTATTTAATTTATCTCAACAATGTTTTTATATTTTTTAATTATTTTTAAAAATATTTTTTTAGAGAGAGAGAGCACAGATAGGGGAGAGGGGTAGAGAGAAAGAGAGAGGAAATCTTAAGCGGACTCCGTACTCAGTGCAGAGCCCAATGTGGGGCTCGATCCCATGACCTTAGGATCATAAGCTGAGCTGAAATCAACCCACTGAGCCACCCGAGCACCGAGCACACCTCAACAATATTTTTAAATGTTCGTTGTAGTTGTCTTTTATTAATTATTTTATTAACTGTCAATTCAGATTTCCTAATTCATTTTGTTGTTATATTTCTTCAAGGAATTTGTCATTTTATTTAAGTTTTTTTTTTATTTTCTTGGAATACATTTTTATATATAAATTATATATTTTACATATAAATTATTCTTGCATTATTACACTTCAAACCTATATTAATTTTCCCTGAATGCTTTCTTTTCAGCCTTGGAAGAGTTGTCACATCCTATCTGTATGATTCTCTGAGAAGTGCCTGATGGTTGTTATTACATTTAGAAATCTCAGAAAGTTTTTCCTAGTGACACTTAACAATATCCTTATCCCTCTTTTATACCCATGTCTAAGACTCTATAACTATTTGGAATCATAGAATCACAGAGATAGAGATAATTTAATCTATCTTATCTTCTAGATAAGATAATCACAAGACATAGATAATTTAATATAAACTTGACCTTTTGTTTTTCTAACCATGATACAATTCTTTTTTTTACCAAACATACTGTTATGCTTAATTAATATGCCAGTTCAATAGGCTTAAAAATATGTTTGCCCATGATTGCTTAAAAGTAAATGATAGAGGTAGGAATAGGCGAAGAGTACATTACCATTTAAAGCAAAAGCACATTTTAATTAACTTTAATATAAGTGATAAACTAACACATGTAGCCAGAAAATATATAAATTCTTTTGCATTTGTCTACTTCCAGTTTTTGTTAAAGTAAAATACACAAAAATGACAATAGCTATAATTATTTTTAGTCTGTCACTGACACACTATGTCGGAGTTGAAGAAAGTTTAACCATTTTTCTTTCAAATTTGTCCAACTAAAACATTATATTGGATTATATACTGGATTGTTTCTCAAAATTTAATTTCTAAGAGGATAACATCAAACATTTTTGAGAGAATATTACCCATATACACCCATGTGTATATATGCAAAGACATTCATGTGTATTTGTAAAGATTTCAAGTAACGCTTTCACAAACATCCCTCTAAAGCTACACTTTGCAAAATAAATAAATTCCTCAGGGGAATATCCTGCCATTTGCAGAAATCACATAAGCACTGATGCTACTATGATGCTATTTAAACATATAAAGCAAGTTCACAGCTACAGGTATTTTAATTTTTCTTTTCTTTGTCAAAACCAGCAAACAGACATGAAATCAATGATAGTTGTGTCCCACTCTTCAAAAAAGTGTTTGTGCAGGAAACACTGAGATCCATGAGGATTGTTCTACTGTCCCAAGAAAAATGTCTATAGCAAGAGTGATGACTCCTGACAACCTCAATGAATCTAATCTTAGTATATAACAAGATATGGCTTTCTTTTTCCAATTCATCAGGGTGTTTGCTTATAGTCAAGTGAACAAAGTGGAACTTAACCCCATCTGTGACTTGTCAAGTTCCCCTGAGATCCAAAGTAGATTTTTTGTGTGTCTCAAATCTAGAAATCTCTTAAAAAGGGTTACATCAGTTCCTGCCCTGTCCTTTAATCAAGAATTTTATATGAATTTTCTCTTTAAAAAAATTTATTTTGAGATTCTGACACTTATTTTAAAAAATACCTTTATTGAGACATACAATTCCCATATGATAAAATTTACCAATTTAAAGTGTGTAATTCAGTTTTTGTACACTCATAGAATTGTGTAACCATTACCACAATCTAAAGTTAGGACATTTTGATCACCACAAAAGAAAACCCATACCTATTAGCAATCACTCCTTAATTACCACTACTCCTCCCTCCCCTAGCCGCACCTCCCGATGCCCAGCTCTAGGCAACCTCTAATCTACTTTTCTGCCTCGATAGATGTGCCTATTCTGGAAATGGCACAAAATAAAATTATACAATGGATGGTCTTTGATGAGTGGCTTGTTTCAGTTAGCATAATAATTTCAATGTTCATCAATGTTGTAGCGTGAATTAGTACTTCATTCCTTTTTTTATTCATAAATGATATTCCATTGTATGGATATGTCACATTTTATTTGCCCATTCTTCTGTTGGTAACATAAGGTTTTATCCCACCTTTTGGCTATTATGAATGATAGAAACATTGCATTAAGTTTTTGGTGAGCATTTGTTCTTATTTTCCTTGGGCACACCTAAGAGTGAAATTGCTGAGTCACGCAGTAACTCTAAGCTTAAGTTTTTGAGGAACAGAAAACTGTTTTCCAAAGAGGCTACACCTTTTTACATTCTCATCAGCAATTAACAAGAGGTCCAATTTTTCTACATCTTCCCTAGGACCTGTTATTATCTGTCGTTTTAATTATAGCCATCCCAGTGGGTGTGAAGTGGTTTCTCACTGCGGTTTTAATTTACATTTATCTAATGGTTAATGATGTTGAGCATCATTTTATGTGCTCATTACCTTTTTGTATATCTTCTTTGAAGAAAGATCTATTCAAATCTCTTGCCAATATTTTTTATTTTCCTTTTTATTGTTAAATTATAATTGTTCTTTATATATTTGGAATACCAGTCCCTTATCGAATATATTAATATTTTCTTCCGTTCTGAGAGATTTTTATTTTCTCGATGTCTTAAAATTTTTGTTGCTTATGTATTTGACATGATTCTCATATCTAAGAAGTTCTAGAAACTATTGCTTAATTCAAGGACATAAAGATTTACACTTGTGTTTTATTGTAGTCTTGTAGTTTTAGCCCTTATATTTAGGTTTAAGATTATTTTCTAATTAAATATTTTGTTTATGGCATAAGAAAGGGATCTAACTTCAGTTTTTTGCATATGGATGTTCAGTTGTCCTAACATTATTTTATCATTTTGCTTCTTATTCTTTTAAAATCATTTGATACCAGTCAAGGGATTGGCTACCATGACTTCCCCTGTATTATCTTTCTTTCTCTCATCTCAAAGTCAAAAATAACTTTATTCTCTTACAGAAAATCAGGCTTTCGAGGTTATAGAAGACACAACACCTGCCATATTTAAATATTTTCTGCAAATAAAAATGACTTCCTTAGAAGGTTAAAATAAATAAACAAGTAAATATCCTGTAAGTCCCACTCAAGTTTCTGGTTTTTACAAACTTAACAAATTTGCAATTTTAATTTAGTTTTAAGCTGCACACCGTACGCATCAAGGTACATTAGATTACATTCATCTTGAAACACTACTCAAGTGACTTTCCACTTCTCCTCTCCTCACCTTCTCTACCCCTCAGATCTCCACAAAAATCAGGTTAGTTATCTATCAATGGCCAGGAGCTCACTCTGAGACGATAGCAATGGGGATTCTGCATCCCCATTTTGGTGTCACCAATCTTATTCTCTGTTATATCACTGAAATGCTTCGTGGCTATGGGAGTTTGGACTGGATAGAGAGATAGATTCCCTAGAAGAAAATTATAGGATTTAGGAAACTTTGTAAACTTCGCGTGCCTTAGCCAGAAGGTAAGTGATCCATGTGAAAGGATCATATTCTTTAAAGGCTTTTTTGCCTTCACACTACAATGCTCTATGAAGAGCTTTTTAGTTCGAATAAGAAACACCCGCACAAGCAAAAAACTAAACACTACCTATACGCTAGCAACTGTCCTATGATTTGGCAAGAGAAGCGATAAAAACGGTGGTCAGTCTTCCTTTCTTTTCTTACTATTATGTCTGAAAAAGAGTCCACTTTATTTTAGATAGATCTTCATCATAGAAATGCAGTTGCCATGTTCGTTGAAATGGACTGTCCCTAAAAGCTCGCCATTTATCACCTAAGGAATGTTAGAAGATTTACAGTAAAGTCAGCCTTTTAAGTATGAAAGATGTGTGATATCGATTGTGGTGGGAACAGCAAAAAGTCTGCATTTTAAGCAACTTTGTCTGCCTCGAACATTAGCAGATGCCATTGATGAATTCCAAATAGAAACATTTGGGATTCTATTTGAGATTTATCCTCCTTTGTGCTTTTTTTCTCAACCAGCATTATCTGTTCACTCAGGAGCACTTACGTTCCTGGAACAAGAACAACAAAAAGAAATAGCTATTGAAATGCAACAGGGCAGGATAGTTCTACCCAGGGAAAAGGAATCTTTCACATAAATGTATTTCATTTATAAGGTATATTCTGAGAGACTTATAATGTCTGCTTTAATACTATCAAGGAATAGTTTGATGTAAAAAAAATCTACTTACATTTAAATAAAACACTTTTGAAAGTAACTCCCAGTGTCCAAATATTGATCTTGATGACAACATTATCCACTGTTTGCAACAAAATTTATAATATAGTTCTCCATGATGAAAATAAAAAGTATGATCCAAAATCAGAATTTAGTGCTATTTCTAACTTACTGTATCCAAGAATGCATATGGCACAACATTTATTTATTTTAGCTTTACAAAGTTTAACAGATGCATAAAACAAAACAGGACACAAGTTCATGAAATTTCACAACTACAAATACTTGGGTAAGATAATGTAACAACCCCAAGTGCAATGTCTTAGACACTATCGGCATCAATATATAAATGTGAAAGTCTGTATTAGTTGCGGCGGACCAGCCGTCACAGAATCGAACGGTTCTGATCGGGGGGCGAGGATGAACTGATGCACAAGACACAGTTGTTAAGGGAGGGCTGGCGCTCCCAAGCGTCACCAGCGCCAAGTTTATTTTCACTCGGGTATTTATCCACAATCTGAGGGTGGTATACGTGCGAGGCACATCTCCTCTCACAAGTTCTCAGCAGGCAAAATGTATTTTGCTATATCAAACTTTACAAAGGCATTCTGAACCTCCCCACATGACCTGGCTGCGGTCCCGACTCAAGGACAAAGGCTGCACTCAAAGCCTTCGGCTCCCAACACCGCTCAAGGTCTCTGACTCTCAACATCTCTCAAGGCCTCGGGCTCCCAAAACACCACTCAAGGCCACTGGCTCTCAACAATTAGTATCCCATGTTCTGCCTGATATATCGGTTTAAAAACAAAACTCTAATAGCAGTTATAATGATAATCTTTCACAGAAACAGTGATAATTTATAATTTTTTTAAGAAAACTCATGCCCTTAAATAAAGAATTTATGTGGGAAAAATTTATAATAATACTATAACGAAAAGAAAACAAACAAGGGGTGCCTGGGTGGCTCAGTCGGTTAAGCATCCAACTTCGGCTCAGATCATGATCTCACAGTGTGGGCTCAAGCCCCTTGTCGGGCTCTGTGCCAATGGCTCAGAGCCTGGAGCCTGCTTCGGATTCTGTGCCTCCCTCTCTTTTTGCCCCTCCACCACTTATGCTCTGTCTCTCTCTTCTCCCTCAGAAATAAAATAAACATTAAAAAAAAAAAGAAAAAAGAACAGTTAAATAAATGCCATATGATAGAATATTATGCAGCTATAAAAAACTACTCTTTTCAAGAGTGTTGAATTACCTGACAAAATGCTAATGGCAGAAAGTAGGAAAAATAATAATACTGTAGAACTGTGTATTAGTTGGAACATCGTACATGTACATGTACAGAGAAATAGTTGAGAAAGAAGACCATTAAAAATTATGAAACAATAATACTGGGTAGTAACATCAGGGAATAATTTTGATATTCTCTGTTGTATGTTCTCCCTTTAATGTGCATGTACTACTTTGTAGTTAGAAAAAGAAAACATTGTCGACATTTGCTTTCTAATGCCAGAACAGTTAAAAAAATGACAACATCTAGTAAAGCAGCAGGATCATCAGAGGGGGATCAATATTCTGTGGTCTCTTCCATCAAAGCTTGAACAACAGCTATCGTTCTGAACAGATGATGATGGCTCCTGCCAGGAATCAACTGGAAAATTCAGTTTCAAGATAAAAAGATACTAAATTCTTGCAAGTCGACTAGATGAATCTATGAAAACCAAAAACCAGTTAATTTGATCTATAATACTAAAGACATACACACACAATACACACACATATTTATCTATATGCATGCATACATTTGCATATTTACACATATATACATATCCAAAAATATATACATAATGCATATATATAATGTATAGTTATATATATGCATACATACATATATACATATAGGATATGTGCAAAACTCAAGTTATATATATCATATACATATATTTATTTCAATGAGTAAAATATACTGACATCCTATACGAGCCTATCTCAAAAAATAATAGACTCTATCTGAAGAACTTAGTAGAATAAAATTTTAAAATTGAAGCAAAGAGAAGAATTCTGCCCTGGACTGACCTCCAGGAAATCTACATGTCTTCTATTTTCACTCTAAGCAGCATGGCCAACCTTCTCTTCCTCTCCCTCAAGCTTCTCCCTTCCCTCTAGCCTGTCTAAGAATTCTTGAATTCTTCGTCACAGTTTAAGAAACAATGATTCCAATTTCCTTCCCCAGATTTTATTTTCATTTCTATCCATCCTTTCCTTTCACTTAAATTTCAGATGGAAGAATTCTCCCCTTCCTTTCTGAGATTGACCCCTGACCTGTTGCCTTGATAAAATCCTCTTCTGCATATCCCCCTTACAGAATATTACTCCATTGCTTATTTATACCCTATGTCCTTTCAAGGTGTCGTCCATTTCTTCCTCCAGATTGACACAAGTTGTCCCCCACACAAATAGTCTCAAGACTGCCTCCTGCTGAGGAAATCCTTTACTTACCCCAATTCCTCCTTCTAAGTAGAGCCCTACAGTTCATACTTTTATTCATGCACTTAACCAACATTTGTTGAACACCTAATTTGTGCAAAGCACTATTCTAGGTACTAAGAATATAGCACTGGACAAAACAGAGGAAGCTCCTGCTGTACCATAGCTTATATTCTGGGAGGGAGGACATTTTTTAATATGTCAGGTTGTAATACGTACCCAAAAGAAAGAGTAGGGTGGGATAGTAAGTCACGGAAGAGAGTGTAGGATCTTTTAAATCAGGTGGTCGTGGAAAGTCTATTTCTTTTTTTTTTTTTTATAATAGTTTATTTTCAAATTGGTTTACATAAAAGAGGGAAAGTCTATTTCTTAAGGTGATATTTGTAAGAAAGATCATGGAGAGAGCGGGGAAAATGAGTTCAGAAAATTAGCAGACGGTCAAATGAGGCAGAAGCATCTAGGCTATGATATGAACCTGGTATTTCATTTGGAGTGAAATGGAAGTACCTGGAGGGCTTAGAGCAGTGAAGAAATGTGCTAACTTCTCTTTCTGCCAGACTTCTTTAAATCATAATCCACTTTCATCATCCTTAATTTATCTCATGTTTTCATTGCAAGTGGCTTCTGCTATCGCTATTCGACTAAGACTAAATTAGAAAATGGTCAATTTTTTAATGCCATTTGCCTAGTCTTTTCATAAACTTACCTTGAACATGACATGGCTGCAGCTTTGGACTTAATTTTCACCCATTTTCCAAACATACACAATCTCTCTTGGCTTGACTTTTCTGTTTTTGTTTTTGTTTTTGTTTTTCCGTTTTTCTGTGTTTTTGTTTTTTCTGTGTGTAGGACAGAGGACAGAATTTATGTGAGGACCACTAGAAAATTTCGAAAAAGCCCCATGTGAAATTCCTACAAGCACCTTTAATTCATATCAAGGTGAATCCATTTCTTCATTACAACTTCCTTCTTTCAAGTGACCCTCAATTAATGGTACCAGCAGTTACCTCTTTTTTTTTTTTTAATTTTAATGTTTTATCTAGTTTTGACAGAGAGAGAGATAGAGTATGAGTGGGGGAGAGGCAGAGAGAGAAGGAGACACAGAAGCCAAAGCAGGCTCCAGGCTCTGAGCTGTCAGCACAGAGCCAGATGCGGGGCTCAAACTCGTGAAGTGTGAGATCATGACCCGAGCCAAAGTCGGACGCTTAACCGACTGAGCCACCCAGGCGCCCCACCTCTTCTGTATAAAGACTCCTACTGCCGTATTCAATTTGTTTACTTCTTCTCGGCAATTACATTCAACTGGTCATCACTCATGTGGGGTCTACAGCTATACTGATTTTTACATTTTTTGTAATGTTTCTCCTTTCCATTTCTAATGTGCTTCTTATATTTTTGGAAAAAATTCACATCTGTGCTCCTGCATCCAGAAACTTCTCACTTCCCTCCAGGAGCAAAAAATCATAATTACACATCCGTCTCTCTAAAATATAAATCTGATCATCTACATTCCAGGTTAAATTCGGTTAGTTCTGCATTTCCCAATGAATAAAACCTGGCCTCCTTAACATGGTATCCATAGTTCTCAACACGGCCCGGCTCCATTTTCCAAAGCTTCTGCACTCTGACATGGGCTGATCTGTGGTCAAGAGGCACTTTCGCACTGCTATCTCTTTGTTTTTATCATGTCCTTACCTGGGCGAGCATTCCCCATTTTCTCTGCTTCTTTTCTAATGGATGTTAGTCATCTGTTATAATTTACTTGGGCTGTCTTTTGTTTAGACTTTTTTTGTTTGTTTGTTTTTTGGTTAGAATTTATTAGTGCATTTTTTGCGACCCAAGTTTATTTTATTTATAAAAGCATCCTACCAATTTATGTTGTATCAACAATGTTTAATTATATATGTGTGTATGTGTGAGGTGTGTGTGTATCAGTATCCATGATTACAATATAAGTTTGCTGAGCATCAGAAGTCTGATTTTCCTTTAAGTAGCCCTAGTTCTTTACACATGAGAATGACTCAAAAACTATTTTCTAAATTCAACTGAAATAGGGTATACTTTACCAAAGATGCAGTTATATAGGGACTTTTTTTTTTAAGTTTTTTTTTATTATTATTTATTTTGAGAGAGGGTGAGAGAGGTAGACGGAGAGAGAGGGAGAGACACAATCGAGAGCAGGCTCCATAGTGTCAGCACAGAGCCCTTGCAGGGCTTGATGTCACGAATCAAAAGATAATGACCTGAGCCAAAAACAACTGTCAGATCCTCAACTAGATGAGCCACTCAGGTGCCTGAAGACATTTTTAAATAATAGTCATGTCAATAATAAAAATAGGAAACTTACACTGATTATTGTGATAAATATTACAACAGTTCACTAATATTTCTTATTTTCATCTTCCAAGCACTTGTAGGATTGAAATTTACCCTAACCTCTTCATGATCGTTGAAGCAATATGATATACTTTAACTCACATATGTAAATACGGTGATGTATTTGCAGAGAGTAAACACTTAAAAACTGGTCCATAATTCCTTATCTTCTCTTTTTCATCTCTTGATGACTTCTCACATTTCAGTTTGTACATCCCTCATCCACCTGGCTCCTATGATGGACATGGATCACGAGCAGGAAATAAACTTTTTAGTTTAAGCAATGGAGATACTAGTGGTTTTGATTAATACAGAATAAAAGTTTATACAAAATAATGTAGCATATTTATTATACCTGTTAACTACCTACTACGTCTCACTGAGTCTGCTGACTGTGATACAGCTTCATGTACATTATGTCATTTAATCATTAAAATAGAGGATGTGCTATTTATCTATAATAAGAATGAAGGCAAAGAGGGCCAGAAAGGTGAAGCAATTTGCTCATGTCCATACAGGCTAATCTTAGGTTGGAAAGCCAAAGTCTGTCTGAATTATAGTCAAGTTTTTATCCACCTTGTAGCTGTTGTGTCCTTTGGGTTGAGACTCTTTGAGTTGAAGTCTTAGCTTTCCTCTGATGAATTGTGTGACCTCAGGCAAATCACATTCTCTCTGGGCCTTCGTTTTCTCATCTATTCTATGGAAATACAAACAGAATGTACTTCAGAGAGTTGCTATGCAGATGAAAAGCATTTATCAGGATACCTGATGATAATAAGCACTCAATAAATTTAGATATTATTCTTATCATTTATTTCATTCCAAATAATGAGATAAAAATGATAACATGTAAAGCAAGTCATGGTCCCAATCCCAATATCTCAAGGAGAGGTAGACAAGTAAATCAGTCTTTGCAAACTAATATAGCACTGCGTAAGGAATGTGTACAAGATCTTATAGGATGATCAAGAGAAGGCAACATTTCCCACTCACCCACATGTGGTGAACTGTCCCCCAGGCCTGACCTGGTAAGCCAGTATTGATAATGCGTTTGACACTGACAGGTAGCCCCAGGGCAGGCAGAACGTGAATGGTAAAGGTGGCAGGATGGAATGCTTCCTAGCATCAGTTGCAGGTGAAGGCTAACTCAACCTGGCAAGGGAGTGTCGTGAGGTTGCAAATCAGCTCAACATATACAATTTCTCATAAGAATCAGCATGAGAACTAGAAAATCATCCCAAGCAAATTAGAGAAGCTGTTAGATCGAATGAGGCACTGCCACAAAGTAGTAAACCTAGGACTTCTTAATGCTATTAGGATACCTATGTTGTATCTGCAATATTCCGGTAGAATTTTTTCTTGTTGGAACAAGAAGGAATTTCAGAAGTTGTCCAGAAAAAGCTCAATATTTTAGAGACTCAGACCATTTTGGGAGAAGTAAGGTTTCCTGACATATGTATATATCATAAACAACAAAAATATAAACTATAAATACTTGTAAAAATAGTTTACAAGGTATTTCCATTATTACTGTAGCAGTGGGAAGATCCGCGATAAAAACAGGTGAGAACAAGAGAAACATCCTCTCTGGAGAGCTTGGTTCAGCCCCAGAGCGCCCTGCGCTTTCCTCAGCAGTGAGCAGACATAGATGAGAATGAAGGTTACAAACAATGGGACATATAGCTGTTTTGAAAAGCCATTATTTGCTCCACGATGATAAATATAAGAAGATAATTAAGTGTAAAGAATTCCTCAATGAACAAATATTTAGCAAGCATTTCCTCTGTGCACTCTTCAGGTGCTGCACAGTGATGATCAAGAGATTAGATTTCAACTCTCCTGGAGCTCAAATTCTAGTGGGAGAAAAAGACATCACAAGGAAATAAATAAAACCAACTCAATAGTGTTTTGTAGTGTTTGAAGTGCCATGGAGACAGAACGGTATTTTGTAGGAGAGTGACTAGTGGACTGTTTTGATTGAGTGAACCTGCCTTAAGAAGTTAAAATTAACCTGAGACCTGAGGGGCTAGGAGGATGTAAACACCTTGAAACCTAGGGGAAGGGGAAGAACAAACTCAGACTATGAGAAGCACTGAAGTAGGCCAGCATGGCTAAAAGAAAAAACAATCCTTTGGGAGAATTGCAAGAGGTAAGCTCAGGATGGTGTACAAGGTCGTGGCCTTACAACAGGGAATTCTTAGGATTTTAACAAGGGACGCCTGGCTGGCTGAGTCGGTTGAGCATCTGACTTCAGGTTTTGGGTCAGGTCAAGATCTTGCAGATGAGTCAGAGCCCCACATCGGACTCTGCACTGACTGTGTGGACCCTGCTTGGCATCCTCTCTCTCCCTCTCTCTCTGCCTCTCCCCCACTCATGCTGCCTCTGTCTCTCTCAAAATAAATAAATAAACTTAAAAAAATAATAGATTAACAAGATCTGATTGGAATTTTTAAAACAGCTTTACCAAGATATAATTTATATACTGTACAGTTCCCCCATTTAAAATTTACACTTCAATGGTTTCCTGTATATTTACTGGCTTACGAAACCATCACTCTAATTTTAGAACATTTTCATCATGCCCAAAAGAAACCTTATACTCATCCGCACTTTTTGCCTACGCTCACTTACCACCCACCCATCCTCCTCCACCAGCGCACAGACACATCATGACTTGCTTTATGCAGCCATTAATCTATGTTCTGTCTTTATAGCTCTGCTTATTCTGGACATTCTGTAGAAATGAGATCATACAATATGTGGTCTTTCATGGCTGCTTTCTTTCATTTAGCATAAAATGTTCAAGTTTCATCCATATTATATTATGTATCAGTACTCCATTCCTTTTTACTGCTGAATAATATCCCATTGTAGATGGATGGATATATCATATTATGTTTATCCATTCTTTAGTCATGAACATTTGTTTTGTTTTGTTTTGTTTTCCATTTTGTCCTCTTATAAATAATGCTACTGTGAGTAGTCATGGACAAGTTGTTGTGTGGATTTTTTTTTTCATTTCTCTTGGGTAGATATCTAGACTGGAATTGCTGAGTTCCAGAGTAACTCTATTCTTAGCATTTTGAGAAATTATTTGGGCAACTAGGACTTCAAGATAAGATAAAATAAATTCAGGGTAAGTCTTTCTTTCATACATAGGGCACTAGAAGTATTTCTTCGCCTCTCTTCGCCTTCACAGGTGGTCTTGTTCTCCAGGATCTCTACACATGACTTAGGCATCTCAAAGCTTTGGAGTTTCTGGTAGTTATATATGTTATGTGACTTATGGCTTCAAGAGGCAGGACACTGCAGCCTTGCTACTCGGTCAATGTTATATCTACTCTTCTATTGTCCAACCGGTCACAGGGCCTCCATTCAATTGCATAGAGGAATGGATTTCACCTTCTGTTAGGGATATGGCAAGGTCATGTGGCAGAAGATCAGAGATTCCGACATGGCCAATTCTGAAAGATACAATCTGTCAAAGTGGGGCAGTTAGGAGATGTTGCAGAAATTCAAGGTAAATATAACAGTGGCTTACACTAGAGCATTAGCTATGGAAGTGAAGAGAAGTAGACAGACCCAGAATGTTTCAGAGAAGGGACTTGTATATGATATGAATAGAGTCAGGAGAAAATGAGAAAAGTATGAATTATACACCTCTAACTCAATTCTTGAGAAACTATGATAATTAATACATTTTTCAGTGTACCAAGGGAATATGAGAGGTCACATTTTAGTTAGTTTAGCAGAGTTGGGGTGTGTGTGTGTGTGTGTGTGTGTGTGTGTGTGTGTGTGTGTTTGTGTGTGTGTGTTGTGGTGATCAAAATTCGATGTTTTTCATATTTATTATAATGCGTCTTTTACATATCCAAGGGATATCTCAGAGAGACATTTGAACACAAGTCTGAAGTTCAGGAGGAAAATAACAGAAAACATAAGTCTAATAGATGTGCCAGCCTCGTCCTTGTTGTTCTCAGAGACACCCCTCATCTTTATTCCACTCTGCATCACAAGTGGGCTAATCACTGCTGGCTGTGTCCAACGCTGGGTCTGACTGATGCCAGACACTGACAAGAAACAGGAAGGTGAGAGAGTGTTGAAAATCAAGGCTATTTCTTTCCCCCTCCTTTTGCCTTAAAGAACGTCTCTAACAGTGACTGAACATCCTTTAGACCTCGTGCTTCCACCCCACAGGCTCATGTGATTCTAGCCTCCATCTGGTGAGTCCCTCGTCTGATATCTGGTGATTCTATCTCTATTCTTTGATCCTCTAATCTAAGAGTGTAGCTGTTGGTAACACGCTGGTTTCCCCATTGATCCTTCTTTTTCTTTTCAGCTCTTTTATCACCTATGTACCAACTGACTTTATTAAAGTCTTTTCTAAAAATCCTTACAGTGGTTTCTGTTTTCTGGATTAGACTTTCACTGATAGTAGTTATCAGCATATAGATGGTCCTGAAAGCCATGGAAAAGAATAAGATTAACAACTGTGCTGTTCATAAGAAAATAGCTCAAATAGGGCAAGAGTTTTGTCTGTTTTATTCTGCTGATACATCTTCAGGGCATAGAACACTATCCAGAATATATGAAGAGTCAATAAAATGCCATTGGATAAACAAATCCATTAATTAAAGGAACGGCTACTAACATTCAGGTATATTTTAATTAGTTTTTTTAACCGAACTATTCTCACTTTAAAAAAAGGTTTTGAAAATATATTAAATGTGTTATTTCCCTTCTGAACTTTTATCAATATCACCTTGTTTCTTACTAATTTTAAGGTAGTAGATTTGGTGAAGGGTGATTAATGTATTGCAAAAAGTTTACAGAAAAAAATTAAATTCAGCAGCGGTATCCAAAATATGATTTTGCAAATTCAGGCTTTGACAAAACAGGAATTTTAAAATGTCTTTAACATACTAAGAAACAAATCTGGAGGAATCAGGTTAAAGGGTTTCTTCTACAATGTAAAGAAGAAGCCATTTCCTCTATGCTTGCTTGGTCATGAGCCTTTGTAACTGTGGTTAATAGTTGCATATAATGTGAAAGAAAGATTCTGCCCAATAAGGTTGACTAGATCTCTGCAGCCACCCAAGGAAAAGACCAGGAGGATCCAGAGGATTCTACATTCAAGGGCCACTGCTGCCTCAATGCTTACCACCTTCTCCCTCCCCAAACACACCCATATAATGTTGAATTTGGGACAGGAAAGAGAATAAAATCTGAAAGAACATTTATCTGAAGAAATAGAGTTAGCAAAATCAACTCCATAGAAAAGGATCTTTGACTAAGTTCAGTCTTTAAACCAAAAAGAAACTTAAATTAGCAAATATTTTTCATTGCTAAGTCATCTCTCTTGTTTAGTGGAGTCTTGCTTTATGAAAAATGAGTGAAAAAGCTACATTTTTTTCTTTGCACCTACCTGTTAATAGGAGTGAATCTGATAGCTTGCTGCATTTTGGATATAGAGTATTTCATATTGTATTAAACCTACTCTATTGTTTCTATTTACCTTTTTTTTAACATTTGTTTATTTTAAGAGAAAGAGAGTGAGCAGGGGATTAGTAGAGAGAGATAGAGAGAGAGACAGAGAATCCCAAGCAGGCCCCATGCTGTCAGCACAGAACCCAATGCAGGGCTCAAACTCACAAACCGCAAGATCATGACCTGAGCCAAAATCAAGAATCTGACACTTAACCAATTGAGCCACTGAGGCCCTCCATATTTTTTAATACAATATCACACTTACCTACATTGTCTCTATGACAAAGTGAATGACTATTCTCTTACAAAGATTATTTTACTTTTTAAAATTATTTTTTTTTAATTTTAGAGAGAATAAGAGAGAGCTCATGAGTGGGGAACGAGGGGCAAAGGGAGAGAGAGAGAATCTGAAGCAGAGTCCATGCTGAGCATGAAGCCCAGAGTGGGACTTGATCACCCAACCCCCTCGGATCATGACCTGAGCGGAAATCAAGAGTCGGACACTCAACCGACTGAGTCACCGGAGTGCCCCCAAAGATTATTTTAAAGGGGGCTCATAAACATTACCCAGCAACTAGCATCTTCCCCAAAACATGTATGTTTAGGAAAACAAAATAATTAAACTCTGGGAAAGAATATTGGCAAGGCAAAGTTGGCATTTTGATGTGCAAAATGGCTTAAAAATGATATAGTTTCACCTATAAAGATGTGTCTTTTGACAGTTCTACTCAATATAAATAAACTTTTCTCAAGGTTTTACTGTTATTCAAAATGAAAATAATTGTTATTACTGATATCACAATCATGGCAGAGAGAATGAAATATAAATCCCTTTATAAGAATTCAGCTGGGGGGCACCTGAGTAGCTCAGTCAGGTAAGCATCGGACTCTTGATTTTGGGTCAGGTAATGATCTCACAGTTCGTGAGTTCGAGCCCTTCATCAGGCTCTGCACTAACAGTGTGGAGCCTGCTTGAGATTCTCTTTCTCCCTCTCTCTCTGACCCTCCTTTCTCTCTCTCTGTGTGTCTCTCTCTCTCTCTCTTTCTCTCTCTCTCTCTCTCTCAAAACAAATAAATAAAAACTTTAAAAAACATGTTTAAAGAATTCAGCTGTGTATCTCAATAAATATGTCATTTAGTTAACAGGCTATTGTAAGGTAAAATTTAACTCTGTTAAGATCAGGAGACAGCTTTAGCATGAAAGACCTGTAACACTCAAGTTACACTGTAGTATATTGTGAGACATTAATGGAAATTTAGAAACCCAGGATCTAGCTATTCAGGAGCCTTTGAAGTGTTTGTGTAGGGGTAAACTTCCACACTTGTACTTGATAATGCTGTCCTTCCTTTTTACCCAGAGAAATAATACAATCTTTACCTTTTTTATCCTGATCAAAATACACCTTGTTTCATGATACAGTGCAATCAGAGTTGTGTTCCGAGAAAAACCTAATTAAAATAAATTTTCATAAGAATCTTTTGCTCAAATCATAGGACATATGAATATGTCCTATTAAAAGTTTATTCTCAAACTCATGGTTTTCTACAGCCTATTTTCATACTCGAAACACTATACTTTTAAATGTTTATTTAGAAAGGGAGAGAGCCCAAGCAGGGAAGGGGCATAGAGAGAGGGAGAGAGAGAAGCCCAAGCAGGCTTGAGTTCATGAACTCATGAATGGTGAGATCACAATCTGAGCAGAAATCAAGAGTTGGACGCTTAACCAGCTGAGCCACCCAGGCACCTCTGAAAGATTATTTTTTGTATAAAGAGAAGGACTGCACAGATTCTAAGAGCCATTTGAAAGAGAGAATGTACAATGTGGCTTACGATATTATTTTCAGAACAATTCCTATCTTAAAAATGTACATTGAAGAGCAAAGAGTTAAAATGGATGGTGTATTGCGAGAGCTTTGACGGTAGATTTTTCCCATGACAAGTGGGTACAAAGAGCCTCTTGAGTGTTTAGGCTTTGAATAAAGTAACTGCATTCCATTAACACGTTTCTTTTGTTAGCAAGTTTTCACGTAAAGAGAATTTTCATTGAATCGACATAAATTAGTGCATCGCAGACATTAGTTTAATACCTCTCTATCCTTACTCTGGCTAATCATGTGTTTCACATATTTTTTATTCATTTTCTTCACTTCTCCTCATCAAATATTAATTTAAATAGTATTTACTATACTGATAGTAAGTTTTTCTATTTTCGTCTTATACACAGCTGCTCAGTAAACAAGAATCATAATGAAAATAAAAAGAGTAAAATAAGAAATTTATCACATACTAAGTTCAAGTAACCCATGTGCATAGAACGTCTTATGCCAAATATGTCTGCATTATAATATTGAGACAGTTTGAGTACGTGACTAAAAGTATTTCTAAAATTCTTCATGCCATTGTACCTTAAAATTAAAATCAATTCTAATAGAAGGGCTGTTTGGATAAAAAGTAAGTTTATCTATAGTGTTCATTTGGGCTACTATATTCCAAGAGATCATTGTTAATGTTGAAAGGATATAAGCCATGTGTCTTAATATATTTTCCATTATTCTTAATCAAAGGAAAAACAGGAAAAAGTAATGAATGTTAACATAAACATATTCTAAAAAGATAAATTTTATAGATGAATTCAAATCTCTTCACTGTGAATATGACCTCAACACCAGAAAAGACTTAATTTCAATCACTATCAATTTATATAAGACAAAAAATTATATTATCATTGTAATCTATTTTGGTTAATCAGAGTGGGATTCCTTTCAGAGAGCAAACTTTATGAAAACAACATATCACTATTAGCATGGGGGAAAGTTATTAATATTCTGACAAACCTTTTCTAATTCTTGTAATCAGAGACTTTTTTGAAGGTTTTTATCAAATTTTACAGTTTATATTTTAAGCATATATTTTTTATTATTACCCAGATAACACATGCTCATATTAGAAAAAGTTTAAGCTATTGAAAATAAGTACTTTTCCCCCAAAAGAAGAGTTCGAGTTGCAGAAAATTTGTGAGAATAATCTGGAAAGTAATTGGTCTTGGATTAATTCCAAATGGTAAAACATAGAACAGATTGACTCTTCATTCATTATGGAAAACATCAAACTTTTTTCAGCTAAATATGGACGGTAAAGAACGTATATACATATCATATGTTACCCTTAGATTTTTTGCAGAGTGATATTTTATTATTTTATGTCTGAAGATTTAAAAAAAGACTTGGGAAAAACACTGTTTCTTTTTATTTTTTTCACAAACTTCTGCAAAGTCCATATCTTTAATTCCTTATTCACACATTGTCGGAGCAGTTGACCCCAGAGTTCGGTGGATTAATGGCGCAGCACCAAGCGGATATCAGACAAACGTGGCACTTCTAAAGCTGCAGCACCAAACTGCAAATTGGAAATACACCCCGGTTATACTATCAACAAAGGAGACCCTTGATGTGTGATTCCACTCATCATTCCTCTTAAGCCATTATCAGACAGCTGAGATCAGACAACAATAAAAAAACTGTGCTTGATTGTTCGCATGTCAGACGTACGTTATTAAAAACAGTAGGGACATGGGGAGAGATGAGAGGAAAGGCACTGGCTTCTTTGTTCCACGCAAGACGGTTTGTTTGAGAAGAAAAGAATTCTAAGAAGCACTGCCCTGTAATTCCCTGTCACAAAGTTTGCTTCCCGTCTGTTCATTTGACGATGATGTTTATATCTTTTATTATTATTATTATTTCATAATGGAAAGGATTAAGAGCTTGTTTTAATTGCATACTGACTCTTATTGATTTCAACTGAAAACCCATTTTTTATTGGATTGAATTTCTGATCTTGAAATATCTGCATGCAAATTACCTGGTTTGGGTAAGACCTTTTCCCAATCCACTCCCTCTGAAGTATATTAGAGATAAGAAGAGTTAGGAATCATTGGGTCATTCGGATCTTGCAACTAAAACTAAAAACACGTGATGGTCAATTTTATTGCATATCATATTGTACATGGTTTAACTAAAGTAAAGGCTTAAAGTTCAGAAGAAATAAATGAGAATCAGTCAATATTTTATAGTTCCATGTGAGACATTTCCTACAGAGAGTTTAGAATTTTTCCACCTAAAGAGTTACCACCGTAGTATCAAAGACAACCAAATTATAGCCACAAAATAGAATTTATAAAATAAATTTATAAAACATAATAGAATTTATTAAAAAGGATTTTCTTTGCAGTCTGCCTATGACTGCAGGGAAAAAACAGAATTGTATATATTGTGATTAATGTACAAATCTGCCTTTTTTCCCATTTTCTTCAAATTTATTATTTTGGGCAATACTTTAAGTATTATTATTTATTTTGTTTTATTTACTTATTTTTTTAAGTAGGCTTCAAACCCGGTGCAGAGCCCAACAGGGGACTCACACAATCGTGAGATCAAGACTTGAGCTGAGATCACCAGACTGAGCCACCCAGGTGTCCCTTAAGTATTCTTAATCCTTTCTTGAAGTTATTTATTCTTCATAATGGTAATGTAAATCTATTCAATGATGTATATAATAGATATTTTTTAAATTTATACAACTACTTGTCTTATCTCTTTTTGAAGAAACAAACTGATAGTTTCATTTTCTTTTATTGAGAGTTATCATACTACTCAACCACTGTTAACAGAATAGTGTGAAAACCAGAGATCATTATCTTTAACTTACTTCTCTTGCTCTACTTGCCCAAATAATGAATAATTGAGGCTTAGATATCACAATATTTGTATTAAAATATATTAAATTGTTATACTTCAGAGTTCTTATAACTTTACTGGAATACAATTTATTTTCATTATAAAAGTTTAAATAAACATTTCTGTGTCATATTCAAATAGATGAAGAAACTAACAAGAATAAGTTATGAGTTTTTATAATGATTTTACTTCATTTAAAAGGGAAATATAGAGGCACATGGGTGGCTCAGATTAAGCATCCAACTCTCCATCCCGGCTCGGGTCATGATCTCACAGTTTGTGAGTGTGAGCCCTGCATCTGACTCTGTGGTGGCAGCACAGAGCTTGCTTGGGATTCTGTATCTCCCTCTCTCTGCCCCTCTACCACTTGCTTCTCTCTGTCTCTGTCTCTCAAGATAAACTTTAAAAAAGTGAAATGTAACTTCCTTAAAATATTTCTAGCCAAATTTCAAAAGCAATGAACGAACTGAAAAGTAATTTTTTTCATTAACTACAATCTCAAATATTTATTTGAAAAGACTAAATTCAGGATACATGGAATTGAAATTTTGACAAGTCCTAAATATTTATTCCATACTTCCAAAGTCATTTTAGTAATAAAAATTTCCCTTCCAAAATCTAAAAATTAATCAAGTGTATTGTGTCTACAATCACTTAAATATCATAATATCAACTGTATTCTAGTGTACATTGGGAATAAATATAAGTGTGTACAGAAACTTACATATAAATGTGGCAGTATTTGCTTTCGTTATACATATGTTGGGGGATGAGGGACAAATGCAAATATTTCCACACTTTTTCCTGCATTTATTATAAAGACATATTGAAATATTTTGAACATATTATTTGCTTTTTGCATAGAAATGACTTCTGTCTATATTGTTGATTTGGAAATCTTTCTCTCAGCATGAAAACAATTTATAGTTGTTGAAAGGACATTAATTGTTTTCGATAACTCAGTAACATTTTCACCAATTTCAATAATTATAAATACTATTTTTCATCTAGAAACATTCTCTAGTGAAGGATATGTTTCTGAACATGTTTTATCTGTTTGTCTTTCAATATTTTTTATGTAACCAAGTGATTACTATATATAAATATAGAGCATTTGTGATTATGCAAGTAAATACCTCAGGAATATAAAGTGTACTTGGTAAAAGACAAACAGGAATAGTACATCATCTCATTTTTTAAAATACTTTCATATAATTAAAAAATTGCGAGATAAGGTTTGAAAGGTGGAAAAATAAATGAAACTTGCTTTCCTGATTTAAGTCTATCGATCGGTTGACATGTGGGTCACACATCCACTCCCTGTTACTAACACATACTTTGAAAACTTATTTGCGAATCACCCGAGCAATGTACACTCAGCTGCAAGTAACTGAACTTGTAAGTAAAGTAGCTTAAATCATAAAGACATTTATCATTTTCCTAAGCAAGAATCTAGAAATAAGTAGTCTAATGGTTAGTCGAAAACCTCATCAAAACTCTCTCTTCACTCTGCTTAGCAGAGCTTTTTACCTTCTACATTTTTGCCTCCTGGTCAAAAGATGGCTGCTTCAACTCTAGGTATCATACCCATGTTTAAGACAAAAGGAATGAGAAAGAGGCAATGGTAACTTTTGAGAAAATCTCAGCGTGATTTTCTTGTATCTCAGTGTGTTCAGTAATGTGTTACATGGCCACTCCTGGCTGCAAGGAAGCCTAGAAAAGCAAACATCTGGCAGAAAAGAAACACACATGTTTGTTTCCCCAAACAAAATTGTGACTCAGTGCATAAAAAAAAATACAACGAGTGAAGAGGGAAAAGACTGTTGATACCAAGCATTATTTTTATTTAATTTTTAAATCTTTAATGTTATTAGACTGAGAAGCTAGAATGTATGGTGTTTAGTTTTAAGTGATTTTTTTATGCTATCAATAGTAATCTTCTCTATCATCTTTACTGACAGATAAAAATAGGCTATTGAAGAGTACTTTGGGACAAAATTAAATTTTAAAATATACATTGCAAGTTATTATATCAATGAAAAGTTAATTATTATCTTTTACATATAATAGTTATTTCGGAAAGCAAAAAGTTATTCTAATAACTACCTAATATCCAGGATGCCTTTACATTTTTAATAGCACCTTTTCTTTGTATCTTACATTGTGTTGTATCTTCACAGAATACAGCAATTAAAGGATACAGTCTGGTGTTCCTTAAATCAATCAAGTTCTGTTTCTTTTTGAAATGAACAATTTAAAATCTCTCGTTATAATTAAAGTGCATTTTAAATTAATAAACTAACTTTTTAGTATTTCTTCTACTATTGATTTTTTTTCTTCAGGAAACTAATCTCAATAAGGTTTCTATTTAAAATCTCAGAAAATTGTAGCATAAACTTTTCCAAATGCTGCCTTTTTAACTCAGGCAGGAAGGATTACTTCTAAAACATTCTTTACGTGTCCCACCCTCTTAAACTTCCACTATCATAAGGAAGAAAATAATTGGGGATGAATGAGAAGAAGAGTAAAAGAGGATCATGGGAAAGAACTCTACGTTTAATTCAGGGAAAACTCCCTAATGACATCTCATCAGTTAGTTTAAAACTATCTGAGGAAAAGAAAATATTCATTTGAATTTTTGATTTAAGGAATGATGGGTAAAGAATGCATGCTAAGAGGCCACGTGCGCTACTTTTTCTCTATTCGGGAACATAAATAAGCCAGCTTAGAGCAAGGAGTTCCAACTGGAAAATCTAACTGTAATACAGTTACAAAGCTCCTTTAAATCATAAACACAATTATACACAACAACAACAAAAATACAATGGTTGTTGATCTCCGGTATTGGAAATTTATTTCTTGTTTCAAAGTAAATAATCCATCTCCATCCACTTCCTCTCATTCTGCCTTTAACAGGGATGAGGAGCATCTGGCAAGTGCTCTATGTAATTCCCCTTGATATTGCTGATGGAGTTGCAGTACCTTTTATTCATGTCTTCCAAACCAAAATTAACTTCTTTTTTTTCTATTACCATTCTGCATACATCCTATTTCCTAAGCCTTTACTATTTATTTTCAACTTTGGAGTTACCCCAACTGTAGCCTATTGAGTAATGACTCTCAGAACCCAAGAGAATAGCCAAGAAGATACCCAGAGGAAAATAAAATCCCGTCAAATGTTTCTGAGCCTTTTAAAATTTAGAAAGAGAAAAGGAAGTTTGTGACATGTATAAGACAATTGGAAGCCTTAATCAAAACCATTCTTTTCGTCTCCTCCCTTATATTAGTAATTTTAAAAGAAAATATGCTTTCCCATGCTTTCTTTCAGTTATCCATCCTCCAAAGAATCAACAGCATGTTTAAAATAAAACAAAACAAAATACAAAGCCTAAGCAGATTAGTTTATTATCTTGTGGTATTAAGTATGTATATGTCCTGCATGCGTGTGTGTGCACGTGCACACACACACACGCATTTTCTTTCCGCCTTTCTCCCTTCTTATACACAAGTATTCAAACACACAGAACTCTTACTGGGAGTTCCTGAGTCACGGGACACTCTTGCAGGATCTTGATCTTGCTTTATTCTGTATATTTTCCCTTGTTTCTTCTCATAACAATAATCATATCCCTTTTTCCTTTCCCTTTTGTTTCTCTCCTAGATTTCTATTCTGACAAACATTCTTTAGGTTTTTGTAGGAAATATATTCTATTTTTAGGTAAAAGCCACAAAACTTACTATTTCTTCTTATTTTTCTGCTTGTTTTAGATATTGGGGAAAAAAACTCCAGTAGTACACAAAGAAGAATTGGAATAGAGAAACCGCACACTTAAAATGGCACCCGAGGAGCATTTAAACGGGTCTTACTTCCTATCACAACTAGTTGTTTATAATATATTTTACAAAAATACCTAAATCATGATTTTATATAGAAAATTATTTGCAAACTTTAAAAATGAGATCTTCTCCAGGGTTGTCCATTACCCTTAGAGTAACTTTTTTTTCTCTCAAAGTATATTATAAAGGTCAAGTGAATTAAAATAGTGAGGTAGGTAGGTACTATTTAATATGCAGATTCTGGGACACATGCCAAATTCACTCACTCAGAATATTTGTGCCAGGGCCCAGGGACGCCAGTGTTCCAAGATCAACATTTGACTTTAAACTCAAGTTAATATGAAAACCACCGATGTAGAAGGGTAAACCCAAGAAAAAATACTCCCTACAGTCCTCATTCTAACTCCAGACCCAATGCCAAAATTTTTAAAGCAGATGCAGTCAGTTTAAAATGAACATCAAGAGCAAATTTTAATAAAAAATAAAAATTAATGTAATTCATAAAAGATGAGCCATCCCTCCCCTGTAGCTTATTGGGAAGTCATCAGGGATTTTTTAGCACAGGTGAGGAATGTGATCTCTTTTTATCCCAAAGACAGTTCTTCAAATCCATATTGCACTAACACTTGCCACATAGCAAAATAGTGCCCTTCAACCATGGAACCGGTCAATGGGAAGGCCCCAGGAAATTACATTCTAGGGGTGGATCTGACGGGGTAGAACTTAGTACGTATACATCCTAAATTTTCACAATCTTCGTCATGCAACTCATGCTATGAAAGTTATGTCACTTGCTAGCCAATGTCCGGCATTTGCTAAGACCCAGGAATATTCATGGGTTTTGTTTGCTATATTGGAGTTTACTTCCTTCCCCACACCAAAGTACCCAAATAATGACCCTGCTTTATATTTATATCATGCTCGATACCATTTTACAAAACGTTATAATATTCTTTGATCACTTATGAGATTCAGAGAAATATTGTGAGGAAGAGTGGGTGCATTTTCAGTTTCACAGTTAACCAAAGGAGAAACTGAAGATCAGAAAGGTAAATAACTGGGGGGCCTGGAAGGCACAGTCGGTTAAGCCTCCCACTCTGGGTCAGGTCATGATCTTGCGGTTCATGAGTTCAAGCCCCATATAGGGCTCTGTGCTGACAGTGCAGAACCCGCTTGGGATTTTCTCTCTTCCTCTCTCTGCCCCTTCCATGCTCATCCTCTCTCTCTCAAAAAATAAATAAACTAAAAAAAACAAAAAAAAAAACAAAAAAAAACAGAAAACAGATAAATAACCTATGAAGGTGTCTTGTGTTCCAGACTCCAGATTAATGCTCAGGGCTTTTGATTCTAACTGGGATGCTTTCCCTATCACCCTATGTAATGAATATACTATAGAGTTACATGATATTTGATTATAGTTTATATATTTTTAAACAAAATAGACATAATTTTATTCCTTTATCTCACTTCCTTCACTAAAATATGAGCTCCTAGATAGCATATTTTACCCCTGATTTATTCCTGTGTTTACTGACTAGACTAGTGAATGGCAAATAGTGGAAGTTCAATAAATAAAGTTGGAATACAAGTGGCTTCCCCAAATAATTGTCTGTATCTTTAATTGTCTGACTCAAAGCAACTTTAGTATATTTTCCTAAAAGGATACCTGACTTAATTTGAGACAACTGGAATAGCTCCATTTAATTAATTAATTAATTAATTAATTAGATGGAGGGTGAGAGGCAGTGGGAGAGGGAGAGAGAATCTTAAGCAGGCTGCACTTCCAGCACAAAGCAGGCGCAGGGCTCGATTGCAGAACCGTGAGATCATGACCTGAGCCCAAATCAAGAGTCAGGTGCTTAACTGACTAACCCACCCAGGCATCCCAGAAATCTTCTTAATGTAAGTTCGTAAAATACTCTTTATTTAGAGGTTTCAGCTCAATCGTTTTATTGTTGTTTTTCTCCTCAGCTTCAACATCAGTTGTCTGTGGAAAATGAAACAGAGGATCTTCTAGGTATGTCACAAGCTCTAACATTTTGAACCTTCGTGATTTAAGGATTAAGTGGTGTCACAAAATCAAGATATCAAAGATAATTTTCAACAGAATTTCCAAACAGTTACAGAAGCTAGAGAAATGTCTGAGTGAGTGCAAAACAGCTAGTGAGGTCCGTAAGGTTGATATGGAAGAGAAATGGTTTAGTTTATAGGGAGATATTTTATTTTTCTCCTGCCAAAGTAAAGCCCAACGATCTCTAATGACTCTCCATGTTTTCCTGTTATTGTTGTTGTTTTTGGTCTCTTGCATTTCATACTATGTTTGCAAACAATTACATCAGCCCATGGGAAAATAGTTCAGAGACCTAACAGCCTTCTCTGAGCCAAAACCATTTGTGCACAGAACAAGTAAACAACAATCAAATGCATATCAACATGTAGGAATATAGCATCCATGGCAGATAAATCTAAAACCACTAGTGCACACTGCCACTCCAGTCAATACGTACCTCAAACATATGCATCAAACATGCTATCCCTCTTGCATATGCATTGCCTTTGCAATTTCTATTTCCCCTTTTATTATGGAAAGTATATATTGTTGTGACTAAAAACTTCTCTCTGGGGAATACAATGGTCTCCAAGTCAATGAAAATTTGAATTTGAATTATTAGTCCACTTATTAAGGAGTAATTTACCCCTGGTTTGCCCTTTATCACTTCAAGGGAATTGATATATTAAAACTGTATATCTGGGGGGAAAAAAAAACATAATGAAAAAAGTACATCTGTATAACGCTGTGGTCAGTCTAACAACAACGCTTCTAAGATGTCCATTTGAAACAGTGTGTACCTTGTGTTTACGCAGGTGTGGTGTGATCTTTCAAGAAACAGTTTGCTTTTTCTACCAAAGCGCCAGTCTCCATTTACATAACACGGAGCAAATAAACTTCAAGCTTAAATACACTGAAGAACAGTGTCATTAAAGCCAAAAGAAGGTTTCTAAAGATTCACTTGTAGTTTCTGTTCATAAATTATAAGAGAACACCTTGTTAAATAAGATTTTCAGAAAATGACGAAGGCTCCATCCACTGTCGAGCATTTCCTATGCTTTCTTGACTCCATGCTTCAGTAAGAGCTGAATGTGTGTTTGTGAGAAGAGTGTTCAGCTCACCCCAAGCATGTGAAGACCTTTAGCTACGAAACGAGAGCTTTCAACCACTATGCGTTTCTCTGGAAAAAAAGTGGGAACTCATACACCTACAGGAACCAGGCATTTTTCGTAAACATATGGGGTAAGATAGGATAGCATGAAGAATGGGGCTTCATGCTGGGCTATTTATATCTATACATCTGTCTATATCTATGTCTATACCTACATCTATATCTATAACTACATTTATATCTATACTTGTACAAATGTTTCTAGCTGTACTTATGTCTACTTATTTGTCTATCTATTATCTATCAATCAATCTATCTATCATCTGGACTCTTCAGCCTGTGGATCAGACACAAGCCACTCAGGCCTAGAGTCACTATTTTGCTGTAGAATTGACTAGAGAATCATCCTTAACCTCGTGTGTCACAAGTGGACCGGGAAATATATAAATTAGGCCTTTAAAACACTTGAAGTAGACTCAGTTACTCTGTATTTAAGAACACTGAAGCAAAACTTATGCTGATTTTTATTGTTGCTAATTTTCTTATTGGATTACTAAATAATTGCTGCGTCATTTATGATATTAGTGATTTTTTGATATTAGTAATTTTTTTATATTAGTAATGATTAACAGTCTACATTACACAATACTGTAATTTTGCCGGCAACACAGCAAAGAGTAGTATAAGCAATACTTGACTGAACAACCTCAAGATAATCAACCACTTTAAGTTTTCTGTTAAATGGTTGGTTCCTCTCAACAGAACAGCACTGTCGAATGAAGAATTGGAGGCCATTGTGCTACAGAGTGGAGGTGGTTTGGGGGAAATATAGCATGTTTCCTAAGGAGGGACCGATTCATATTCAGTCACAGGCCCGGCCAGTGGTTTATGGAGGTACAGTAGCGCATATATTTTAGGCAGTAAAATTTGACATTTTAAAGAGGGAAAGATGCTTTTACAGAAATCCTTAAAATAACATGAAAGAAATAGTATTGCAGGACAAAGAGAGTGTTGATGGAGTATTTTGACTGAAGTTCTTTCAGGCTTCAGAGACGAAGTTGCCATATTGTAGATAAAGAAGAGATTACAGTGTGTCTGACTGTGACAGAACGGTGCATTTGGAAGGAAAGGTCTTCAGTGTTTAAAATGGATGTGTGCCACTGAAGTACTTGATGAATTCCCTTCTGATTTCCCTCAATGTGATCTCAAGCTAAAGTTCTCAAGTGAACACCAGGAAATTAGTTTGGGGAGCAAGTGAGGCACGATATGAATCTTTTCCAAACTTTCTCTTCCAACGGTGAAAATTAAATACTTTTCCTATAGAGTTCGAATGCCTGGACAGTTGTTTGAAAAATCAATTATTCACCACATGTTTTATTTGTATAGTTATTTAAACAACAAAACAGTTAACATTCAAAGTAAGTTTGCTCTGATCATCTATCCAACCTAATTCAGATGACAGATATAACCACTGGAAACTTGCAACCATGTTGGGCAGGCAGAGAAGAATTCAGTGTGAAACAGACTCCATCAAGGGGATTTAGACCCTAAAATGCCTATGGACTTGCTTCTAGTACCACCCGGAGAATGACATGCTATGAGACAGTACTTTGGATATTTTTATCATCTGTGGTATTTTAAAATTCTTGGCCTTTCGGGGAGATAAAATGATGGAATTTGAGAATTTCAAGTATATAAACATTCCATTCCAGTGTCCCTGGTATTTTCACAATTTATTTTTTTCTTTCAATCGTCAAATCCATGCAGCTAGAAATGTTCCATGGTTTGTTCATGTATATGATAAAGTCATATATTTCCCCACCCAAAATTATTCATTGTTATTGGTAGAATATAGGAAAATGTACTTTAAACACTATAAAGTACTATATAAATAAAGATGTGGTAAATTTCAGGGAAACCAAGAAAAGAGGAAATAAATTCCAGAGTGAATTCATAAAGATGATATATTATTTGAATTAATACCTTTTATAAAGAATTTGAATACATTTTTTTAAATCTTGTGTGTCTATATTCAGACAATATATTCTCTCTTCTGATGCACTGATTTTTCAATAAAAGGCATTTCCCCGCAGGGGACAATATAGACATTTTATCCTCTGAATAAAACTGTTAGGAATTAATATAATACAGAGGGAGAGACCAGTCGCTTGTGGAAACCTTCCAGAAATTAGCCTAGCATGTAAAGTGATTGATAAATATTTCTGCAAAAACCTCATGTGAAACATTCCAATATAAAATCAAGTAGAGTGAGATCATTTCATCATCTATAAAGTGAGGGGGTGGGATTAGAAGGGTGATTCCCCTAAGAATTATTTCACACTTAGGCCAAATACAAAGAGAAAGGTAAACATAAGACAGAGTTCAGAAGTGATTTGAAGGAGCCGGAGGCCCATCAGAGGTAGACGCTAAAGGGCAATCTGGTCGCGATGTGCCCACTTTTCAACCCAATCTGTATGGCGTGAGCTGTGTGGTGAAGAGTGTGTGTAGTGGGACTTAACAGGAACTGGTTGAAGTGAACAGGCCAACATGAAGCAAGACAAACGAGCGATGACTGAGTGGTCCCAAAGAGGAAGGAGCAAGATTACTAGAGCTACAAAGCAAGTTATGTAATCGTTGGCACACACATTGTTTGTGACTTGTGTAAGAGTGCATGGAAGTGGGGAAGCCCTGGATTTATCCAACAGGGCATATTTTGTGGCTTCTGGGTTGGGGTTTGGCTGAGAGAAGTGTTACAGGCGCCTGTGGTACAGGGTTACACATACTTATCCTTTTTCATTTCCAATTATAACAAAGTATACTAGAATAACAGGAGGTATTGAACCATGTGTTCTGTGTTTGATATGTTTTAGCTATTAAATTCTGTAACTATTTTTCTTCCAATTTAAACTTTTGTAAGCTACTTAATAGTGTTTTGCATTAACTCTTTCCTTCCACCATGGCATGTGGAAATAATTTATAGGAAGATAATGCATCATTTCTTGCTTATAATGTGTGGAGATTTTCTTTAAAAATAAACCACAGATCCATCTCTGAAAACTTCTTTGAAAATTTGTTGACACTCTTTAGGAAGCCACAGTCAGATTTTGATGTGGTGAGCAGATTTCAGTTTTGATAAGAATGTTACAACTTGTAAACATTATGACTATCTCCCATTTGCGAGACTCTTTGTAAATACCTTAATCGTAGCCAAAGAAACCCAATGGATTGATTTTATATGTGCTGTGCTACTAGATACCGCCACCTTCCAAGCATCTGTGATAATAATGTAATCCTGAGGTTTATAACTACTTGTATTGGATGATAATATGTGCCAGGCACCCCTATGTACTTAATGTTAATTACTTCATTCAATCATTCAAATATTTTGCATGAGAACTGTAATATTATTAATCCCATTGTATAGAAATGGAAACTGAGTCTTTAAGACATTACATAACTTGTCCAAGGGCACATAGCTAAGAAGTTTCACCTATGGGACTGAAGACTTAAGAGTTTGAATTCAGAGACTGATATTTTGGCTTCTGCAAATGCCATTCCCATGCATTTCTTGTTCACTGAACTCTACTGCTGAAATAGAAAAAAAAAAGTATTTAAAGCAATCCTTTCTTGTTTGACTGTCATGATATAGATGGGTATCTCGGCAGAGGCCTCAATCAAGAGACTTCAGTAGAATCCTCTGAATAGCAGAGAAGGGGCTGCTAACTAGTTATTTTGAGGCAGTGGCCCTGACCTTAGTTAGATGTTTGAGGAGGGGAATGGAGTGTTGGAAACCCTGAGAGAGTAACTTATATTATTGGAGCAGCATAGAGTAGAAAGGCAATTACCATTTGTTACATACACATCAAATGGCTTCAAGACCCCTCACAATCTGGTGATGGCTGTTTTGCTAACCTCACTTTAACAACTTCTTACCTTGGGGCCCCCACGTGGCTCATTCGGTTAAGCGTCCAACTTCAGCTGAAGTCACAACTTCAAGATTCGTGAGTTTGAGCCCCACATCAGACTCCACACTGAACGTGTGGAGCCTGCTTGGGATTCTCTCTCTCTCTCTCTCTCTCTCTATCTCTCTCTCTCTCTCACTCTCTCCCTGTCCCTCCCCCACCTGCACTCTCTTTCTCTCAAAATAAATAAATAAATAAATAAACGTAAACAAAAACAACTTCTTACCTTCCCTCATGCTTCATACTGCCCTACTTCCCATCACTGGACACAACACGATGCTTCCACATATTAATGCCTTTCATCTGTAGTGTCCTCTCTATTTGTGATCCATCTTCTCCTCTGCTGTAAAACTCATCCTTTGTTATGATAGCTCAAATGCCATTTTCTTGTGAGAATTGAGAAAGCTCCCCGAATCTAAATTTCTAGCTTTTACATGATCCTGTTTTTCTTTCCTTTTTTTTTCTTTTTTAATGTTTATTTATTTTTGAGAGAGAGACAGAGTATGAGCAGGGGAGGGGCAGAGAGAGAGGGAAGACACAGAATCCAAAGCAGGCTCCAGGCTCTGAGCTGTCAGCCCAGAGCCCGACATGGGGCTTGAACTCACAGACTGTGAGATCATGACCTGAGCCGAAGGCGGACACCCAGCCAACTGAGCCACCCAGGCGCCCCTGTTTTTCTTTTTTTATACTTATTTTCTTGGGGTTACTATATTGCATTATCTCCATTGACCACGAGTGCCCTCTAATTAAGAAAAGTCTTATACACTCTAGCACTTGGCATTCCGATATGAGCTAGGCTAAAATATAATGACATGCCCTGTGTTAGAAATGAAAATGACATCCCGGGCCTCACTTCAGTTTACTGGTGAATGGTCATACAAGAAGTAAGAGAATATAAACCAGGATACTGTTGGGAGAGGAGACTTGCCATGGGCTGCATGTCCAGTGGGTCCTTACTGGGTATGCCAGGAGTATAAGACTGACCTCTCTTTCCTGGGTCCATTTTTCAGGAACGCATTTGCAGTGAGAGATGAGGAATAAAAGCAGGTGTGCCTGCCATTCATGATAAAATAATGAAGTCCCCGAGTTTAGTAATCTCAGTCATGACACCACCTATCACAGATCTAGCATTCTTATGGGTCCCTCTGCATCACGTTTCTGTAGCCCGGCGGAGGGGGTGGTAAAGAGAACTGACATGAATACAAAGCTCACGTGGTATGTTGCACTATGGGTATTGAAGTTCTTTGCCTCTGACCTAGGAGCCTCATGTCTTGTGCCAATAACCATGAAACAGAAATAGGTTAACTTATTAGACCACAAACAAGTAAAATCCAAGAATTTTCATGGCTCTTGATAGATACAAGTGACTATACGTAATACTTTGATTCTTTCCTAATTCCTCCACAAAAATAAACCTAAATTATCTTAATTTGGCTTCCTCTACAACCAGACCCTAAATCAAGGATGTGAGTGCCAGTAGCTTATTTGCAATGAGTAGGAAAGACTGTTCAGTGAATAAGAAATGAGAAAGAAGAGACAATCAACAACGGGTAGTTATATAAAGCCAGTGGTCACTGTGGGTGATGATGCCTAATCCTCTGCTGGAAAAACTGGAGGCCAAGGTAAAGCACCTGCTTCAGGATTTTCCCATCTAGGAGACACGATGATGGGATATTTATATGCCATTTCCCAACAGTCACTAGTTGGGAGCTACCCTGAAGGGGCATTAAATACTTAGCACTTCCAGGATGTCAGGAATGTGGGCGGAGTGGTCTCTGAATTTGGAGAAAGGCATTAGGCCTAGAAAAATGCAGATACTGGGGTTGGAATCAACTTGTGTCCACTGAAATTGTGAAGCTAAAGGGATATGGTTGGGGCAGCAAAGTGTTAACTAAGTGCTAAAAATGGCCCTCATGGCATGAAGACACCGCAAGTTAGAGGAGCTCCTAGTCATGAGTTTTTAGCCACCAGTTAAAAGAATGGGACACGGAAGCACTTGTTCTGTCTACTAACAAATAGCATTTTCTGCTTTGTTTCATATATGGATTCTGAATTCTTTGCATTTTTCTTACTGTCATCTTATCCTTACATAATATCCTAGTAATGAGGTCTACTGTGTCACTGTGACCCACCACAATGTGCCCAATACATGTTTGTTGAAAGAAAACATAGAGTGGTAAACCTATACATGGTAAGCATCCTGAAATGCAGAGCTAAAAAGATCATTGATTTGCAAAGATTAAATAGAAAGGTTCACATATACTTTTTATGGTGTAAAGGTACATAATGGAGAGAACAACCTTGCATAATCCAATTTAATATGCGATTAAATTCACTGGTTCGGCTCATACCTTTCCCCACGATGAAAAATGCTGGCCAGCTGAAATGGATGCTGGGAAACTCCCGGGGCATCACGTTATCCCCAAGGAGGACAACTCACTTGTGAATAATCGGGAATTGGCTGTACAGGAAAACCTTACTGTTGCCAGGGTTTCCATTCAGAAATAAACAGAAGTTACTGAGTATCTGAAGGAAAATAGTTAAACTAGCATGAAGAATACCTACTGTATGCCAAGAACCATGCCACACAATTCACATGAATTTGCACATTGACCTCTTCCTCTCAATAGTTCCTTGAGGTTTCTATTTTATATAATGGGGAAAACTGGAGCGTTTAAGTATACTTTCCCAAAAGCACAGAATAAATGAAAGCAGATTAGTGCTATAAATTCAGGTCTGTCTAACTATAACATCCATACTTTCTGAGTGTAAAGTCCATACTATTTCTCTGTCACCCTTGATTCCCCGTGAATCACCATGTCATGTTGGGTACAGGTGAAAATGTAGCAATATTCCAAATCATATAATTTCTTCTAACACACATATAATACACACACACATACACATACATATGCGTGCAATAAAATATCAGACTCCATTTTTTTTGATATTTGACCACTGACAACTTTCAAGCCTCACCATTTCCCTCTCTGTTGCTCCACATATGGGCAAGCTATAAGGAAGCCTAGGTGCTCCCCCCTTTGGTACAGGTGGGGAGTTCAAACCTTGCAAGTTTCAGCTTTCATGGAAGAACTTTCATTCTGGCCTACCCCAAACTCCCTTAAAAATCTCAACGCTAGTCTCTCCTCTCCCCACTCTCCTTACCTATGTTTGGACTTGTTAGGTCCAATCCTGCTCTCCCTAGAAAGTCCTATTTTACAGTAACAAATCTTTTCTAACCCTCTTGGTGCATGTGTGGCATCATCAGCCTTGACAATCTGAACCAAATATTGGGTAGAAGGTCCATTTCTTTATTGTGAGTGATGACATCACTTGGCATAGGAAACAGAGTGACTAGATAATGGCCGCCACCACCAGGGAGACTTCTTCTCTTACATTGGCTTGATGACTGGATGTGCTTGCCGACAATCTTTGTCCTGCTTTGTGCTGCAGTTACTCAGTACTACTGAGACACAGATTTAACCAACCTTAATTTCAGGTTTCGATAATTAATATTTAGGGATTGAAGTATGTGACTGGGACCCTCTTTATATAATAATTAAAAAAAAAAAGAGGGCTGATTGGCTTTTGTGCCTCTACAATATAGGTCCTGAAATAACTTCAATATCTGTTGAAATGCACCAACTGGCAAACCTTCATGACCATAATCAATACTGGAGTTCAAATGTTCAACCTGGAATCCCACTACATTTAATCGTGGTGTTCTCTGTAACCTTAAAGAACTTCCTGAATATAAAACAGAGGACAAAAACACATGTCTTAACCATTGCCAAAATTCCCCCATTAGCCATAGTGACCATTGACCTAAAATATCCCATAGAGGGTTTAAAAGATCTTTTTCAATGGATAATAAATTAAAATTATTTTTTGACATTTACATATGGCTTAACAAAATGGGGCTCCATGGCCCTTTCCCTCCCTAGTTAAAATAGTTTATACAGACCAATGTAAATAAAACAGGGCCTTCAAAGATTGAAAACCATTAGGGAAGACCTGTTAGGGAAGAGATGATTATTACCACTGCTCCTCTATTTAAAAGCTTGATTTGACTTATTGTTAAACTTGGAAAAAATGAATGGCACCTAATGGTGCATTCCCCCAATCTTAATGTCCCGGTCCCGCTTCTTAAGACCCATACCCAATATTACAAAATATTACTAAAATTAATGTCCCTATCCAAGCAACAACCTGTAAATCCTTAGTCATAGATTTGGCTAATATTTTCTGGTCAGATCCTATCACGACATCCTCTCAGCTGTAGTTGGCCTTCACCTCTGAAGAGACCAAGACACCTTTATCTTACTGCATACGGAGTACTCCAATAGCCTCATCATCACACCCAATCCTTGTAGGCAAGTTCTTAACAACATCCAACTCTCTCCAGGAGCACGGGTATGATATTATTTTGATGGCATTGCCTTCCAAGGAGTTTCGTTTGACATACCCATTCAGGCCATATACATACTTAACAAAAGAGCTCACAAAAAAACAGATTTTGGTGGACTCTTGTATCACAAATAGTATAAGGCCCCACAACCTCAGTTACATTCCTGAAAATGATGGGGTAAACTGAGGCCACTCTGGCACTGTCAAGAAGCAATTGTTGGTCTACTCATCACCCATAATTTTAAAACAAGCCTAACATCCTTTAGGCTCTTTTGGGTTCTGAAGGCAACATATTCTTAAGTTACAAATTTTACATAAGCCCCTTATACTGTTACTTGGAAATTAGCCCACTTTGAATGGGGCATCCAAGTGGCCATAAGTTTCCCATGGAATTCTGGTATAAGAAATTGCCCTCCTTGACTCCACAGTTCATACCATTAGGCTGGCTAATGCTGGCAACATACTGGGTCTCCCCAGAACAGAGGTTCTCACAGGCCCTAAACCCACAACTCTCCATACCTACTGCTCATATGTCTTGGATTGTAGAAGCAGCACTCCAGAGAATAGAGTCAAATGTGGGCACTAGCATATCTCATCAACAGGAAGAGTGTCCCCTCCATCTTCAATGTGTTGCCAAGTGCCATGGTTCGAGAGGAGGACTTCTCTGTTTTGAATCCCATAGCGACTTGGGTAATCCCTTGGGTACATCTATGTGAACAGCAAAGGGAGTTCATGTAGTTTTTGGACACCAGCACCACCATTATATATGATGGAGCTCACTGAGGGACTATACTTTTTTCTTCCTTTATGAGGATGTCCCCGATCAAGGACAGAATCTGAAGATTAGCATAATTGGTTGTATGTTAGGCAGCTATCTTAGCCTTGGATACCTTAGCTGACAATTGGCTCCATCTGCCATTTACAAGCTCTTGGTCATTGCCAATGGTTTGACCATTTTGTCTGGAAATGGCAACAGTAATAATTTTTTAGCCAAAGTTGCCTCTTTTGATGTAAAGAAAACTGGTGATCTTGATATCATCAGATATCATGGATATTCAAAAATTAGATCAAGATTACAAAGCTCCTACACATACTAAAGCCATAATACAAGATACCACCAAAACACTCCTTACCCCTTTCAAAGTTCCAGACTCTATTAATGATAGTGACCCAGGCACTTATTTTACTTCCAAAGCTGCAGAAGCCTGGACTCTTGAGCAATATAATCAATGGAACATTCACTTCCCTTACAAGTCTCAGGCTATAGAGCCTCAGACCTTATAGAGCATGGTGATGATGTATTTAACTAAACTCAAACTCTGTTAACTGAAATATTGTCCACTTCAACCATCAGTCAAATATCAGGTGAATTGTAATAAAGAGACAGATGCAGTTTTCAATGTTTGTTTGACTGCTGACAGATTTCAATCCTCACCACTCCCTTTCTCCCTCTGTTCTACATCTGGGCAAGCTGGTTAGAAAGCCACTTCTTTGGTGTTTGTGGGAATTCCAAACCACACAAGCCACATCTCATGTGAAAGAACGCTCATGTGAAAGAACGCTCACCCTACCCCAACCCCTCATATCTACCATAAAACCGTAAAGACAATCTCTGTTCTCTACTTTTATCAAGCTATTCTTGGACCTGCTGGGGAGCTCATTCTGTTTTGCCCCAAGAAAGTCTCATTATGGCAATAACAAACATTTTCAGACTCTCCTGGTGAATTTGCAGCATCGTCAATCTTGATATCTAAACCAAACTTTGAGTTTGGGAGGATTTATTTCACCTCTATGGGGTGACCACAGTAAAATGCTTTTCAGGTATTTTGATATAGGACACCTGTAAAATAGTGACTCTCGGCATTATGATGTGGTTAAATTGTATTGTCATTACCAAAGGACCTTAAATCTTTTTTGAAAGTGTAGCTTTCCATATAGAGTATTGAAACTGCAAAATTCTAACTAAAATACTTAGAGTAAACTTTTCTTGCAACTAATGTATGATCTTTCTGATACATCTGGCTAAGTCTTTTGAAAAGAGAAAAACAAAGTTTTCCTTTTTCCCCAATTCTTTTCTGTATGTATTATACAAAATTTAAGTCACCAAATACTTAAAAAAAATGTCCATCTGAGTCAAAACAGCAATGTTCTAAATGGTCCTGCTTTCAGTTAAAAAAAAAAACTTCAATGGTTTATTTTGTCAAGGTTAAATTGCAAATCCATGCTGTATTTAGTATGCATTTCATGGAAAATTTATTTTCCAGGACTTCTACTGCCTATTTACATTTAACTAACTTGAATATACTTTAGAAAAGCTATCCAGTATTCAAAAAAATTAAATTTTCTCTCTTTTTTTTTTTTTGGTTAACTTTCGTAGATTTTGTTGAGCGACACATCCTATTCTATTGACATTGTGAGCAGTGACATTTGTGAAGAGCGTTGAGACATCACCATTTTGGCCAAGGAGTGTCTGCTATGGTAAGATGCCTATACAGGTGACATTCTGGTTGTGAATATTGAAGGGTTAGAGTCTGGGAGCTATATTTAGACACATTTGCCCTAAGTCAGAGTAGCCTATGTTTAAAAGAAAAAATACAAATTGAGAGGGGTTGGGGTTGTTTTTCAGAAAAGAGTTACAAATGTCAAAAAGAAACTTGGAGTTAAGGAGAAATTAAAATGGGAAAAAGAGTAGGAGAGTTTAGTAGGTGAGATCATCAAATGCAAAATGGAATTGGGTTCTATGTCCGGGGAAACTCTCACAGACCACTAGCCCTGCATCAGCCAAGTGTACGCGGTCGGTTTTCTCTCATACAGTGCCTTGAGTTTGTTTCGTTGTGTCATGCTGGTGCTGGTGACACACGAAACACACTTTGTTTGGCCATTGAGGACAGGTAGAGTGAGAAGCAGTCCTTCAAGGTAAATCGACCTCCTTGGTTTCCTGAGACTGACTTTTGGGTTTAGCTTCCCTTTGGTTTTGGGTAAAAAGAAGTTTGTGCCATAGCAGGGAGTCTGCTTTTCTAAAATCATTATTGATTTTCTCTTTCTGCCTCTCCTGACTGTCCTCAACCGAGTTGGGCACTTTCTATGAACCTCAATTTTGGAAAGACACATGTACACACACGCACACGCACATTCAGACACGCTCCATTAGAATCATTTCCATAAACGTCTATTGCTTCCATTGAGTCATAACCCTTTTGAAGTTAGGAAATAGATTATATTCGTCTTGGGATTCTTTACCTCTGGTATATAATTTGATATATGAGGGTGTCAATGTGGTGTTATTTTATTCAAAAGGCAAGCAGATTTATAGGAGATGATTCAACGGTTGTTACTAAGACCTCACTTCTAACCCATTCCAGAACTTGTGCCTCTGAGGGTGGCACTGTCTCACTGGAACTCAACACTTGTAGCTTTCATTTGTCACATTTTACTACATATGATGCTATAGCATAATTAATCATGGAACAATGAGCTCCTCTTATTCCGGACAAGATTACATAGATTTTCTGTTTGCGTCTCACACGTGTATTATACGGAGATACATTCACTAAATGTTTCACTTGATATTTCTTTAGAATGTGTTTTTAATGCTATGAACTTACTAGTAACTGAGATAAAATTACTAAACACTGTTCACTTGAGGAATGCAATATTCTCTTGCACATAATAGACATTGCACGAGTATTTGCTGAATGACAGAATAAATAAATTTGTTGATCTAGCTGAGCATTGGGGTGTTTATAGTTTAAAGTACAGCACGCTGACCATGAAAGCACTGTTAATTACACAGCTCACCCCCTAAAAGCTTTCTCCTTGTATAGTCAGGAAGGGTCAGTTCCAGGCACACTCCTGGACTTTAAACTGCTCTTGTCAACAGTCACACACTAACTCCTTAAGCTCTAGGGGAAATACAGAAAGCTTTCTCAGGGTTTGCCTTAGACTCCTTCTTCCCTGTTCACACGGAGACAGAGGAAGGCTTGCTCCTGTGTGCACACCCTTCGCTCTTGAGAAGTATCCTCTTAACTCTTCAACCGCATTCTGGAGGTGAAGCAGCTCTAAGACAGTTGTTCCAGGGCCCTGCAAAGGTGGGCTGGCACCTCATTCTACACTACCTTTCATAAATTCGGCATTTTGGGAAGCTCGTGAAACTGGAAATTTAAGAAAACATGAGCCATACTGAACACTATTTAACCCCCTTGTATAAGGCTCTCTGACACTTAATGGCTCTTCTCTTGGCCTAGTTTCTATAGGCCCATGAGCTACTAATTCCTTGTTTCTGCCTTCTCATAAACTCCCATATGAATCTTACCATTAACCAAAGAAGGCCTGCCTTTGAAATGTGACAGGTGACCATAGGGTGGACAAATGTATTATACAGGACTGAAGTCAGTATGGCAGAGAGTTTCCCCTGTTCTCCCTGACCAAAGTGTTTCCTTGTGGGGATTAGAAATCCCTCTCACTATACATTTGAAGATAAAGATTTAATGAGTGTAATATACAAACCAAAGGACAAGCAGATGGGAATTCCTAGTGCACTGGGTGGCCTGGGATCTTATTTATGTACTTTTTTTAAAAATAGGAATGTGTGTCAACACAATCTTCCATTCAAGCTTATAAAGAAGGCATTCAAAACACATGGAATAGCAAAGAAAATGGTAGAAAAGGAAATATAAACTGAGATGGTTTCCAGAAATGTGTGAACAGCCAAGAAAGGACAGAACCACAGCAGCAAAAAAAAAAAAAAAAAAAAAAAAAAAAGGCCCTAATGTAATAGTTAAAACCCAATGTAAACCACAATAAATACACTGCTATCCAGATTTCAGTTAAGCAACACTGCCCTTTGATATTTAGATAAAATTAGCTCAAGCCTTTATTCCAAGTTCTGTGGGAAGTCATGTCCCAGGACATCCAGGGATTAAAATTCTCGTGGTCATTTTTGACAGACGTTTTTACTTCTGTGAAACTCAGCTTCTCCCACAAGGCTTTGTTTTTGAAGCAATATTCATTGAAAACTTAGGAAAATCAAGAGAGTTTTTATCTTGGCAAGGCATACAGCTTACAATTAATCTCTCATATTCCTGTTATAACCAATGGCTTTTCAATGATCACCTTCTGTAACCGCTTCAGTCTCCTGGCATAAGTTCTCTCTTTCCTTTTTTCTTTCTTTGATCTTAAAAGTGACCACCGCCCCCAAGATGTCCACATTTTAATCCCTGATACCTTAGAAAGAAAATACAGATGTGATTAAGTTAAGGGTCTCAAAGTAAGGAGGGTATTCTGTCTGGTGAGTCGCATGTATCCTTCAAAGAGGGAGGCAGAGGGAGTCTACAGACACACAGAGGAGAAGGAGATGTGCAGATGGAGGAGAGAGATATTTGATGATGCCGAAATCAAAGATTGCAGTGATGCGGCCACAAGCCAAGGGATGCAGGAAGCCGTCAGAAGCTGGAAGAGGCAAGGTATGGGTTCGCCTCTATGGCAATGAGTGCAGCACTGCCCACAATGTGATCTCAGAAGAGTGACAGCCGATTTTGGATTTCTGGCTTCCAGAATTGTGAGGGACTCAGTTACTGTTGCTTCAGGGCACCAAATTTGTGGTAATTTGTTGCAGCCGATACAGGAAATGCATACCGCTCACACTTATCTTCCCTGTCACACTTCCATTCTTCTCTGCTCTTTTACTCCTAGTGTCTTGTTGTTACCCCACAGAGTGGTTAGCTGTGCCCTGGAAAACTCTGGTTTTCACGATATCCACCTTGGCATAAGAAGCAAGGGGGAGCACGGAATGGTCTGCTCACTGACAGTTGTATAAAAATGTGGCCAGTGCTTCCACTAACCATTTTCTGGATCTTCAGCCAGCCTGCACTCCTAAATTAGAATTTTCCTGCATAAGCAGCCCTGCCGTCACATTGAATCCTGGGTAAGGTGGTAGTGGAGGGAGCCTGAGGAGAATTCGGTTTTACCTTTAGCTACAGTGTATATAGGGATTGGAATCCCGTAACAATTCCCTATAAACATGTAAATAAACTTTGAAAAACACTTTGAAGGAATGGGTAAGACAACTACATGTAAGACACTGAAATTGAACGTCAGAAGCAGAGGAGACAAACATTCAAGATGTTTGCTGGGGACACAAAACCGATTCTGTGAACTTCACAATCCCTCCATCAGAGGAGAGATCGGATGAAAGCTATACTAATGCCATATCATAGCTTGAGATTAGGTATAGTGTTCGGTAGCTGGTGGAATTATTTGTACATTTTGGTAATGTTTAATGTAGTGTGGTGTTTCTCAGCATTCAATTATCAGAAGCATCAGAGACACTTGCTACACATTCAGATAGACTCCTTGGCCTCACCTAAGCCTGAGTCAGACTCTGACAGAGAATTGACAATTTGTATGTTTAAGAAACTAAATTCGAGAAATGCTAATCTTCAGAGGGTCACTAAAATATTCCCATTTTGTTTCATATCTCAGTTTAATTCTCTTAATGTCTACCCTAGAGTAATACCTACCCAGATAAATAGATATCTCTGATTCCTACCTGGATTCCTATCCAAGTAGTAGAGAAAAAGAAGTTTGAGATTATTTCTTAAGCAATCATAAGAGACAACTAAATATCATTTGTCTAGAGCTGAAAGGTCTAAACTGCTGAGTGGACCAATAGGATGAGATCTAGAAGACCTGAGAAGGTATACATTCCAGGAAGCTTCTGCTCTTGACTTGTTTTTCCTTTCAAAAGGCTCAGACTGCAGGCCATTGCTTTTAGCTCCCTGGGTGATTCTGAAACTCCTGGGGCCTAAAGTAAGACAGACAGTAATCTCCAAGGTAACAGGATCTGGAACCTCACAGGCGACAAAGAGGCACAGCTTTTTACTTCTGAGTTGGTAGATTATTTTACAGGCCCAAACTGCAGAACGTAACCCAATAATTCCAACTCAAGAAAAAAAAAAAAAAGATATTTTGTATCATTCACTGTAATTATTTTTCTCTTATTCAAGTGAGTTTAAAAGGACAAATTGTCAGGGAAACCTGGGTGGCTGGGTGACCCTTGGTTTCAGCTCAGGTGATGATCTCAGGGTTTCCAGAGTTGGAGCCCTGGGTAGTGCTCTGCACTGACAGAGCGTGCAGAACCTGCCTGGGGTTCTCTTTTTCTCTCCCGCTCTCTCTCTGCCCCTCCCCCACTTGCACTGTCTCCGTCTCTCTCAAAATAAATAAATAAACTTAAAATAAAAAAGACAAATGGTCAGTTCATTTCATTTTCCTGAATAAAGTATTTGCTTTAAAGGTGATCCATTAAATGCTGGTAAAAACAAAAGCTCCAATTTATTGTCAGGTTCATCGTATTAAAACAGATTTGTTTTTATTTTTAAGTCCAAAAATTATTATGTGGCATATGTACTTGGAATTTTAATGTGTTTACTACTTTTCACAGTTATCTGAAACGAATGCACAAGCACATAATATTTATTAACTGGTAAATGCTACTTCTAAAACTGTGGGTATTTTACAAACTGCTCCGTTTGCAGAAAAATGGACTTTCACATCACCAGGAATCACCATGAAAATTACCTTTTCCATCATTACCCCCACGGAGGTAAGAAATATTTTAAGTTGCGGGGATTTATTAACTTTCAAAATATAAACAAACTGTCTTTTTCCCTCCTTGGCAGGAGGACACCAATACTTTCTAAAAGCTCAAGTGCTTCCTTACCTGAGAGAACTAACTCTTATTTCATTGGCTTTTTTTTTTTTTATGACACTGGAGAATAAATCATGCACCAATGGCGTGTTTTTATGGCAACCTTCTTGTCAGAGAAGGCTTGTTTTGCTTATCATGAGATGTTCAGGAAATTAACACTCCGCCACTCTGAAAAGATCCTTAGACAGCCCAGATTGAAGAACAGATTGCTTCTGCAATTCCTTCATTCTTTTGTCACACCTTAATAATTATGCACAATAAGTACCAAAATGCCTCCTATTGTGCCCTGCTTATGATCACAGTACCACAGAGGAAGCCGATGCGAACACAATGGATCAGGAGTATTAACTAGATCCCATCTTTATCAGGTCCCCTGTGTGAGTAGCTGAACTGAAATGAAAGGGCGGCACTTGAAATGAGTACTTGAAAAAAAATGTTGCCCGCTTGATTATTGGAAAGAAGAGAAGGGTGATGCATCCTAACTGGAGACATTTATTTACATTTCCGGAATACAAATATAAACAAATGACCTGCAATCATCTCTAAGTGGAAGACACCAAAAATGTGTTTTCCTCCTTTACCTTAAAAAATCATAACAAGGCATTTTTAAAAAATAATTGGTCTGGACCGAAATAAGAAGATAGGAAAAATTAAGAATCAAAGGTAGTAAGTTGATACTTAGTAAGAGTTTCCTGTGAATAAATTTCTGTGAATCCATCAAGAAATAAGAAGATAAATTAATTGGTGTCGAAATATCAGAATTTCTTTTCGTACAATTCATGTTTAATATTAGAAAAGCAAAGCAAATAATCTTGGATTTTATCAATAATTATTTGGAAAACATGTATTTATTGAAGTGTCCCACGGCATTTATATACACATCTTATAACCGTTTCTTGCTGGTTATACCTTGGGTTCCAACAGGAACTACTGATTAAAATAGTGTGTATGATCCTGGATTTCTCGCCATCGTAGTAGGAACGCAAAACTACACACTGCTGAGATCATTATGCAGAGTATTTGGTATGCCAAGTCTCCCTTTTAAAAAACTCAAATCATTTTGAGTTCGACAATGTATTCGTTTAGCACTTTTTTTTTTCTTTTTCTTTTTTTTTTTTAGCTTCAAATGAATTCAGTGCCTCCTAAAAGTGCTGGATTGACAGACTTTTGGAGAGAAGGCTTTTGTTTATCCCTTAAACGAGGACAGCATGGGCAGCAGCAGGGGAAGCTTCCACTTTTAGGCAGGTGGAACTCTCAAAAAAGAAAATTCACACTCCTGTCAATACCATTTAAAGTTCTCACTTACACCAGGTTTCACATGAGATAAAGCATTTTGTGGTTGTGACTCACACTGCACTCCCCTTCTCATGCTTAACGGAAGTTTTCCAGCCAATTCTGGAATTAATATAAATCTGCCCGTGTCACTGGCTCAGGGCGAGTGCCTGTGAAACTAGTACCACCGTTTCTAAACTCCAAGAACCCATCATTTTTTTTTTATTTGTGACAGTCATCCTCGGTCTGACTAGAAATGGATTAAAATAAACTGGATTGAGGAGGTGGTCAGTAGGAATCTGGCTTGTTTCACCTGTGTGGAGATAATAAATATTTGTGTAATTCAATGAAAGTATGTAGCTTTAAACTTAAAGGCTCTTTGCAGTTGAACTTCCCCTGCTTGAAGTTCAAACATTAGCCTTGACCTTGCTAGGGCAAAAACCACAGGGCTACAACTCCCTGGGATTCAGAAGTCGAGATTTTTTAAATTAAAATACTAATGAATTCTAAATGTTTTGTCATATCATCTGCCTATAAATTATTCTGGGTAAAACTTCTGGAGTATATTAATTGCATGATTAAATTTGATAACGGATTTTTGGGTATTTCAGATGCTTAAGCTCTGAAAATACGCCATGTCACCATCAGAGCTCCTGGGTGACTGGCTGCATTGTCATTAAGCAGTAATATTTTAAAAGGAATCATTTTTTCTGATAGTAGATCTCAAGAGTGGGCTTAAAATATTCAGTTAACCATGTTCTAAGAAGTGCCATCATCTAGGCCCTATTGTTTCATTTACAGAGCATAGGTCAAGTAGATTTAGCATAATTTGGGGAGGCCCTAGAACTTTTGGAATGCCGAATGAACATTGGCTTCAGTTGAAAGTTCCCAGCTGCATTAGCCTCTACCAGAGAGTCAGCCTGTCTTTTGAAGCTTACATCCAGGCATTGACTTCTCTCTAGCTATGAAAGTCCTAGATTATATCTTCTTTCAGTCGAAGGCAGTTTCATCTGCATTGAAAATCTGTAGTTTAGTGTAGCCACCTTCACTAATTATCTTAGCTAGATCTTCTGGAAAACCTGCTGCAGCTAATACCTCAGCATTTTCTGCTTCACATTGTAAATGGAGATGTCTTATTTCCTTAAAGCACCTGAACAATCTCTGTTAGCTTTAAACTCTTCTTCTGTAGCCTCCTCGCCTCTCTCTCTCACAGAATTAAAGAGAGTTAGGGCCTTGCTCTGGATTAGGCTTTAGCTTAAGGAATGTTGTGGCTGGTTTGATCTTCAATCCAGACCGCTAAAACTTTCTCCATCTCAGCAATAAGGCTGTTTCATTTTCTTATCATTCGCGTGTGTTCACTGAAGTAGCATTTTAATTTCTTCAAAACTTTTTCTTTTGAACTCGCAACTTCATTAAATGTTTGGTACAAAAGGCCTAGCTTTTGGCCTCTTTCAGCTTTCAACATGCCTTCCTCACTAGGCTTGATCATCTCTAGCTTTTGATTTAAAAGTGAGAGAGGTGAGATTCTTCCTTCTACTTCAACACTCAGAGGTCATTGTTAATTCACCTAACTTTAGGATAGTTATGACCCAAGGAATAGGGAGGCCTGGGGAGAGGGGAAGAGACAAGGGAATAGCCAGTCAGTAGAGCGGTCAGAACACATTCAACATTTATCAGCTCAGTTTGCTGTCTTATATGGACTTAGTTGGGGGTGACCCAAAAAATTATAATGGTAACATCAGAAATCACTGATCACAGATAACCATCAGAGATATAATAATAGAAAAGGAAAAATGTGAAATACTGCTAGAATTACTGGAATGTGATGCAAAGACACAGAGTAAGCAAATGTGTTGGAAAAAAAAAAAATGACTCCAATAGACTTGCTAGGTGCAGAGTTGCCACAAACCTTCAATTTGCAAAAGAACATGATACCAGCAAAGTACAATAAAGCAAAGTGCAATTAAACGATGAATGCCTGTACTCTTCAGAATTTGAGAGTAATCGGCCATAACCTCTCTAATCATGTAGGTCGCAGATATTAATTTGGATGGCCTATTCTATTATTTATTGAGCCATTCTTTCTTCCATCATTGATATGTATTGTCTACTTAAATAGTACAGACTTTCAGGTAAATGAGACCCTTTTTCTGACTCTAGGCATTAGACTAACCAGGCACACTAAGTCTGTAATAAAAAGTATTCACTAAATGAAGAAACTTGGGCTTGAATGTTGACTTGTTATTCTATATGCATAAAAATGTAAGAAACATTACTTTGGTTTATCTAAATGTCCCATCAAGACCATGATTATTTATAAAAGTGGTACCAAGGTATATTTTATATATACAAAAAAATTCTTCATTTCCAAAATATGAGGGGTGGCTGCCATTTTTTTTAATATGTATTCAGTTTTGGGAGAGAGACAGACAGACCCCCAGTGGGAGATGGGCAGAGGGAGAGGGAGACACAAAATCCAAAGCAGGCTTCAGGCTCGGAGCTGTCAGCCCAGAGCTGGATGCAGGGCTGGAACCCACAAACCGTGATATCATGACCTGAGCCGAAGTTGGACGCTTAACTGACTGAGCCACCCAGGCGCCCCACATTTTTAATTTTCAACCACAGCGCCAAGTATCATCTATGTTTGAGCAGTTCTTCCTTAAGGAGACCTCACTTATCTCCCATTTGAGAGCGAAAGTGACTTGCGTTCACTCTCCAATCCTCACTTGTAGCTAAAGCATTGGCAGACTTTCTCACTTACACTTAGGCTCTGTCAAGAATCTGAAGCTGCCACAACTTCTGAAGTTAGTGAGACATAGAAGCAGGACCCAGAGTAAGCTTTTATCTAGTGAGACTACTGTCAGAAGCAGCACACGTGGCAAGCTTCAGAATCAGCAGCATCAGAGGTTATAGCATTGCTATTCAGTGGCCAGCAGAGGTGGAAATAGTGGCCCATGCTTTGGTGTCTGTGCCCAGAGACAGCAGCATGAAAAAATGTATTTTTACTTTTTACATGGTTAAATGCATATAGACTGATTTAAAGAGCTTCCCTGTTGTAAGTAGCACTTCTTTCTTAAAGGGGGGGGGGGGAAGCGGAAAGCACATCTTTTACTATGAGAAAGATTCTCTGTCACCAAAAAGAATAATTAGCAAAGTGAAAGGGTGATCTACAGGAGAGAAAATATATGTAAATCACATATCTGGTTAGGGATTAATATCCAAAATATATAAGGAACTCCTATAACTTCCACCAACAGAAGAGATAAGCCAATTTTTTAAATGGGCAAATAACTTGAATAGACAGTTCTCTTAATAAGACATACAGATGGCCAATAAGCATCTGAAAAGATGCTCACTGGTCACTAATCATTAGGGAAATGCGAAGTAAACCCATAGTGAGACACCACCTCAGACTCTTTAGGATGGGCCCTACCAAAGGAACATAAAACAAGTCCTGACAAAGAGGTGGAAAAACTGGAATACTTGAGCACTGTTTCGGGGAATGTAAAACGGTACAGTTGCTATGGAAAACAGTATGTGTGGTTTTTTTTTTAATTAAAAATAGAATTACCATATGATCTAGCAATCCCCCTTCTGGGTATGTATCCAGAATAATTCAAAGAAGGATCTTGAGAGATTCTCATATAACCGTGTTCATTGGAGCATTTTCCACAATAACCAAGGAGTGGAAGTAACCCAAATAGCCATCAGTGATGAACAGATAAAGAAAATGTGATGTATTCATACAATAGATATTGTTCGGCCTTTGAAAAAAGGAGATTGTGTGAAATATTACAATGTGGATAAACCTCAAGGACATTTTGCAAAGTAAAATAAGCCAATCACAAAAAGACAATGTTTCTAATGAGTATAGAGTTTCAATTATGCAGGATGAAAAAAATTCTAGAGGTCTTTTACACAACAATGTGAATATACTTAGTGATACTGAACTGTGCACTTAAAAATGTTTAACTTGGTCAATTAACGTTAGGTGTTGGTAATCAGAATTAAAATTTAAATTTACATATATTTTTACAAGTTTTCTTGTCATTTGTATATTCCAGGATTCATCCTCAGATGTAGAACTTGACCCTTCATCTCATTCAGGTTATCTGGTCAACTCTGATTATGACTGGTTGTCTGCTCTTGAAACTTTTCTCTCTTCTTAGATGTGGCCACTTCATAAATACTATCATGCCCATTCTTTTCTAGATCTTCAATAAAATAACTTTACTCAGGAAAAATTCTGTAATAATTTCCACTACTTGTTACTCTTGAATATTAAAATTTTTAGAAGTCTAGCCTCTGAGTTTTGTCTCCTAGACTCCTGAGCACAACCTTACTCACATAACAATACATGTTATCTCTCTTTTCATTTCAGTGATATCCATATGCTGTCTGAATTTCCCCCACCTAAATTCCTGCTAAGTGTAGCTGAATTTCTTGTGTCTAGTTCTGAACAGCTTTATTGAGATATAATTCATAAATCATTCAAGTCACATGCTTAAATTATATAATCTAATGGCTTTCGGTATACTCATGAAGTTGTGTCTCCATTGTCACAATTTAATTTTGGAACATTGTCATCATCCTGGAAAGAAATCTGTGCATATTAGCGATTACCCCCAAGCCCTGGCCCCCCCACTCACACCCCAGCCCCAGGTACCACTAAAACCATCAACAGACTCTCCATCTCCACAGGTTTGCCTCTTCTAGACATTTCCCATAAATAGCATCAGATATAGGATTATTTGTGACAGACCGATTTTAGTTAGCCATCACGGGTAAGGTTCACGGACATGTTTTAGCTAAGAGTGGAATTGCTGAGTCATGAGATGCCTCCATGTTTAACATTTTCAGAACCTTTCACATGGTTTTTCAACACAGCTGCACCATTTTACATTCTCACCAGCAGTGTATGAGGGTTCCCATTTCTCCACTTCCTCACCAACACTTATGATTTATATATTTTCTTTAGAGAAATGTCTACTCAGATTCTTTACCCATTTTTAAATTTATCTTTTTAAGTTGCTAGAGTTTTTCTATATTTTGGACACAAAGCCCCTTAGCAACTTTATGTATTGCAAATATATTTCCCGTTCTGTGGACTTGCAGAAAAAAAGTTTTTAATTTTGACAAAGTCCAAATTACTTATTCTTTTCTTTCATTTCTTGTGCTTTTGTTAGCTTATCTAAAATGGCTTTCCCTTATCCAAAGTAATGAAGATTTACTCTGTGTTTTGTTCTAAGACTTCTAGCTTGTATCTTTTGGTCACGAATTAATTTTTTGTGTAAGGAAGGAATTCAACTGCATTCTTTTGCATGTGGACATGTGCAGCTTTCACTGCACAATTATTTGAAAATATTATTCTTTCCTCATTGAATTTTCTTAGCAAGTCTGTCAACAATCAATTAACCATAAACATAAAGGGTTATTTTGGAATTCCCAATACTATTCCATTTATCTTTGGGTCTATCTTTATACCAGTATCAATCAGTTTTGATCACAGTAGCTTTGAAGTAAGTTTAGAAATCAGAAAATGTGAGTCCTCCAAATTTTTCCCCCCACGATTGTATTGACTGTCTCTTGAACTTCCAAATGTATTTTAGGATGAACTTGTCAATTTCCTTTTTAAAAATGTAGTTGGGGGGCGCCTGGGTGGCTCAGTCGGTTGAGCGACCGACTTCGGCTCAGGTCATGATCTCGCGGTCTGTGAGTTCGAGCCCCGCGTCGGGCTCTGTGCTGACCGCTCAGAGCCTGAAGCCTGTTTCAGATTCTGTGTCTCCCTCTCTCTCTGCCCTTCCCCTGCTCATGCTCTCTCTGTGTCTCAAAAATAAATAAACATTAAAAAAAAATTAAAATAAAAATGTAGTTGGAATTTTGATAGGCTTGTTTTGAATCTACCTCAAGTTGGGAGTATTGGAATTTTAACTATAATAAGTGTTGCAATCTATGAATGTGGAAAGATATTACAAAGGAATGTCTTTCTACTTCTTAGGTCTTCCTTAGCATCTCTCAAAATGTTTTGTATTTTTAAGAGTGCAAGTATTAGACTTATTTTGTTAAAATAATTCCTTTTTATTTATTCTTTTTTAATACTATTTTAAGTAGAATATTTTTTAATTTTATTTGATGAATGTTCATTTCTAGGCTATAGAAATGCAATTGACTTTTGAATATTGATATTGAATCCTGCAACCTTGCCAAAGTAGTTGATTTGTTGTAATAGTTTTTAATAGATTCCTTCAGATTTTCTACTTACGTGATCATACCATTTTCAAAAAGAAAAATTTTAAAATTTCTTCCTTCCAAGATTTTTCTTTCCTCTATGTATTTCTTTTTTTTTTCTTCTATGTATTTGGTTTTGACTAAATTTCAATTTTCCATTAAGGAGTAGTGCTGAGAGTGGGCTTGTCTTGTTCCTGGTATTGGAGAGAAATCTTTCAGTCTTTCACGACTAATATGATGTTTTCTATGTTTTTTTTTATAGATTCTCCTTATTGGGTTGAGTAATTTACCCTTTATTTCTAGTTTTTCAAGTAATTTTATCATGAAAGAGTGCTGGATTTTAAAAATAATTTGTGTTGATTGAGATGATTGAGTTTTTTAATCCTTTAGTCTATTAATATGACTAACTTCATTAAGTGACTTATGTATGGCTAAAACAACCTTGCATTTTTGGAAAAATCCCATTTGGCCCTGGGATTTATAATTTATATATTTCTAGATATGGTTTATTGATACTTTGTTGGAGAATTTTGCATCTATGGTCATAAGAGGTATTAATCAGTTCTTTTTTTAAGGTTATTTATGTATTTTTGAGAGAGGGAGAGAGAAAATATGAGCGGGGGTGGGACAGAGAGAGAGAGGGAAAGAGAGTTGATCTATACTTTTCTATTTTCTTTTTTGTGATGATTTTTTTTGGCTTTGGTCTCAGGGTAATACTGACCTCATAGTATGAATTGGGAAAGAAGAAAAAAGTAATATGCAATTATACTGTATTTTATGATTGCCTACATAATTATCTTTACCAACATTCTCTTTTTAAGTGTGTAGTTTCAAATTACTACTGATGTTACTTGTTTTTAACCTGAAATACTTCATTGGTATTTCTTGTGTGGGGTGTCTGCTAGTAAGAAATTCTTATTTTTTTTAATTTTTTTAATTTTTTTTTATTATTTTAGGGAGAGAGAGAGAGAGTTCATGGGGGAGAGGAGCAGAGGGAAAGAGTGAGAGAATGTTAAGCAGACCCCACGCTCAGCATGGAGCCTATGCAGGGCTTGATCCCATGACCCTGGGATCATGACCTGAACTGAAATCAAGAGTCAGATGTTCAATTGACTGAGCCACCCAGGAGCCACCCAGGAGCCCCAGATTTAAAAAATCTAGAAATGTATTTTCTCCTTCACTTTTAAGTGATTTTAGGGAGGAAACCTTGTTGATTATAAGATTCTATGTTGACAATTTTACTGTTTTTCTTTCAGTACTTTAAAAATGTTATACCATTGTCCCCTGACACCCATTGTTTCTGATGAGAAGTCAGATTTATTCTTATTGAGGCTCCCTTTATGACAAGTTAGTTCTCCTTGCTACTTTCAGAATTTTTGTCTTTGTCCCTGACTTTCATCATTTTGATCATGATGTGTCTGGTGTTGATCTATTCATGTTTATCCTACTAGATTTCATTAAGCTTCTTGGGAGCATACAAAATGTATTTGATGAGTTTTTTGGCCATTATTTTTTACAGTATTTTTTTTCTTATTCTCTCTTCCTTTTCATGTACTTCCATTATGCATATGTTACTTCACTTAATGGTATCCTATGTTTCTCTGAGGTTATGTTTATTTTTCCTTATTCTTCTATCTCTCTGCTCTTCATATTATGTAATAATTCTCATTCCATCTTCATCTTCACTAATTTTTATTTCTACCAGTTCAAAACTACTGCTGATCTTCGTTAGTAAGTTCTTCATTTTGGTTACAGAAATTTTAAATGCCAGAATTTTATTCGATTCTTTTTTTAAAATAATTTCCATCTCTTTATTGATATTCACTATTTGATGACATATTGTTATCATGCCTTATTTAATTCATTGATCATGGTTATTTTTATTTCTTTGAAAGTACTTCTAAGAGCTGCTTTGAAGTTTTTGTCTTCTACGTGCATCATTTGTGCATTCTCAGAGAAATCTTTATTGCCTTTTTTTTCCTTTTACATATCACACCTTTCTGTTTCTTTGCATGACTCAATGTTTTTGGTGGATATTTTAGATAATATATTGTAAAGCATTTCTAGATCCTGACCCCTCATCTCCCAGGCTTATTGTTTACTTGTTTATTTGTTTAATAAGTTGGCTGGACTAGTAGTAAAATCTATTTCTTCTCAGTGTGTAGACTCTGATGTTGCTCTTCGGAGGGTAGTCTTAAGTATCCCCCTTACCTACACAGAAATGAATCTGGTTTTACTTGGACTCTTTGTCCCTCTCTTTACCTGATTTCTCTACTAAGCTTTGGAGCATCTATCTCTAGTGGTACATATTCAGTTAACCTCCAAGAAATGCAAGCTGATTGTTTTCAACCACTCTCTGGGCCATAGATACTCCCACAGTCTTATCCAAATAAAGTGTGGTCACCCCATTTGCAGGGGTACACTCAAAACTTATTTCAGGTCAGTCTTGCTGAAATTCACTTTAACTCCCAAATGGCTCCTCGATTTAATTATTATTTATTTATTATTATTTATTTTATTATTTCCATGGCTCTTTCTGTTAAACTTCTATCTGGTATACTTATTGTTACCGTGAAACCCATTACTATCATGTCAATCTCCTTTAGTTGCTCTGCACCAAGATCTTCATTGGTTTTAACTCTCTCCATGGGCTTGAATGTTTCCCCTGTATTTCAAATAAAGGCAATCCCTTTATGGAGAGCCATAGATCCTTGTATTCTTGTAGACTGTATCTCCTCATGTGCAGAAGCTCTGTGCCACTGTTCCTGAGCTGAAGGCAGGGACAGTGGCCTGCTTCTCTGGGAGTGAAACTCTACCCTAGGACGGGGCATTGAGGTGATGATGGTGTATAGTGAACTTGTCATCTTGTCTGCTTCTACTGACGTATAACTTCCACCCTCTGAGCAAGCTGAGGTTGGTGGGGAAAAGGGTCCCAACATTATTGGCCAGACAATTCTGAGTTAGAGTTTCTACTACACAAGCAGGAGCTGGATAGAGAAAGGGAACTCCAGGTCTCTTGGCTGTGTTTTCCTGGAATCTAGCTTTTGCAACATGGAGGTGGAGGAAGGAGGTAAGTAATGGTCACAGCCTGTCCTTCTCAAGGAGACATCACCTTAGACTGGGAGCTGGCAGAAGAGTGAATTCCATCTCCTCTGTCGCACCTGCTCAGAGTAGAGCTTTTGCCACACTGAGCTAAGGGAGGAAATGGAGCAGGGTGTGGAGGCAATGGTACAGACTAAGATTGCACAGATTTTCTTGAATAAATGTTTCTCCATTTGCTGTTTGCAAATTCCTGGAGTACAATTTCCAGAGATTTAAAAGATTTTTTTTTTATTACTTTCATGAATTATGGTTGGCTTTTGGGAAGAAGTTCCAAAGAGACCATCACAGCACCATTTCACAAGTGTTTCTTGCCTTTTGTACGTTTTTACAGTCTGCTAAGTTTATCTGAAGGTATTTATGTTTTCCAGTTTCACCACTTGCTTGTTGGGAAGTCACTTGTTTTGGGAAGGCGGATCCTATGTTTATGAGTTTTTCACACAGTTCTTAGTGGTTGTTTGTTAAATAAACATGCCATATTCTCCACATCCAATAGTCTGGCTAAACTTCCTTCCATTCGATACATGGTATTTTTTCCAACCATCATCTTTTCTTCTTTAGAAACTATGTCTGTTTTGTGCATTTATTTTCTGTCTTTTCTACCATATTTCAAAATCCATGTTGCTCCATGAATCAAAGCAACAATTCTTAAAATCATTCTGTCTCCTCAATTCATTCCATTGCCCTGCCTTGTATTATCTACAATACAATCTACAATTATGTGGATGTATAGTGATGTGAACTTCCAAATTACAGGCCTAAATCACATCATGTTGCATGTTTCCAACAATATTCCTGATGATAAATATAACTATCTTTTATTGAGCACATACTATGTGTTAAGCACTCTGCTAAATTTTTCACACTCATTTTTTTCCACTTAATTCACAAAAATCTTTGCCAGTTAGATATTGGAAACACACTTTTACAAATAAGAAAAAAGAAGATAAGTAACTTGCTCAGTATCACACAGCTGGATTATTTTTTCCCAAACAAGAACTTTTATTTCAAAACTCATGAGATTATGTTCTACATTGAGTTGACACTTTTCGTGTCAATAGCATATTACGCTATTTTTAGGGACCAGGTAACAACAAATCTGATGCAATATTAAGCTCGGCAACTTAAGCTATTGCTAACGTCCTGCTTAAGTGACTTAGCCTGAAAGCTTAACTTTCTACTAGCTCACAATCATAAATGTAAAATTGTTTACTTGGAAAAAAATCAAAATTAACAGAATAGGTCTTTATTCATGGTATTCTGCATTAAATATGGTAAAAATAAAAGTCACCTTTTTTTCATTTTCCCCAAATCTGCCATGTTCATGGTCTCAACTGATATTTTCTCTTTCATTATGTACACAGGGACCATGCTACATGGTTTACAGTAAAGAAACATTTTGATCTGAAATGCCAAACCCAACATCATATTTCTTGCTTCTAATATCATTAGACAGTCATATTTTATGGCTGTGACAGCAAGGCTATGACAGATGACACTTTGAGAGTGTTGGAGGAGAAAGCTCATATAGCACTTAATCAAATGGTTGCAATGTCTAAAAGGATTAAAGTCAAGCAGGCTATGACTCATAAAATTATGTTTCCTATTATTATCTTAAAACTGACAATGAAATACTGTCTATCTTAAGTGTGTGTGTATTTCCTATTATTTTTTTGAAAAATAATTTCACAGGACAAAACCAACATATTTTCCCAAAGGCCTTTGCAGATCTAATTTTTTAAACCATATGTGTGAATTGTATTTTTCATACTTTATGAACACTGGAAATAGTGACATTGGTAAAACAGATAGCACTGTTTCCTAACTAATGAGTATTAGACTGTTGCATGACTTTATAAACATCACAAACACAATTATTAGAACAAGAAAAAATTTTCATTAGCGTTAAGATTCAAAGACATTTATTAATACATGTCGAGTGTTGTCTTCTACAAAGTAGGTATGAGCAGTTAAAGTCCTAAGTCATTGCCTATGGTAAGAAGAGTATTAGCTCTTTGTTGACTTTAAAAAATAAGATGTCTGCTTTCCATGACTTACAATAGCAAACTTGGTGGGAGGAGTATATGACAATTGAGAAGTCTTCCAACAACGGAGCTTAAAGTGTATTTTCCTTTCAAAATAAAATCTCAAAAGCTCTGGGGTTCCAGGGTGGCCCAGTCTGTTAAGCGTCTGACTACTGATTTCTTCTCAGGTCATGATCTCACTGTTTGTGAGATCGACCGCAGTGTCAGGCTCTGCACTATCAGCTTGGGATCCTCTCTCTCCCTCTCCCTCTCCCCTGCCCTGCTTACACTCCCTCTTTCAAAATAAATAAAATAAACATTAAAATAATTTCCCAGACTCTACATGGCTACTCTATAGATGTTTTCTCCCCAAATGTTTTCCCAAAATATATGTTATCAGATTTTTGCTTCTTGTAACCTTGATTTTTCCTGTATAAAACTATATGCATAAAAAAATAAATGAACTGGAGACATGATTGAGTATGGTATCTCCAAAACTCTCTTTCATTGTCCTTTTGTCTTTTACAATCCTCACAGTCTGTCATAGTGAAGACCCACATTTTTTACTGTAATATCACCTCTGATGAATTGAACTATCCAGCAATTTAATCTTTTAGAAGCAAGTTACTGACAACAAAAACTTATTTATAAACAGTAAAAAAATATGTCAGAAGTCTTGCATAATGATTTATACAACTATTGAGACATCTTGGGTCTTATGATTTCTCCTATTTCCCATGAGATTAAATGGGCTCCAGGTTAGTGCATTCATGAAGGATGTCTGATTTTCATGAAGAGCTTTTGACTTTGAATAAAAAATGTTGGAATTCTGTACAGTCATCACTAAAATTGATGTCTATCTTGCTAGCCTTTGGCCCTGTATGTATTCAACTCTTTCATATATTTTCTCATCACACTATTTCTGGAATGCTGATAACTTAGTGTATATATCAAAAAGACAAGAACCCTTTAAGTTGGTCCAAAATGTGGTTTAGACTCAAATGTGTATAGATCTCAAATAAATGTAAATGAATACAAAGAAAAAGAAGCCTGTATCCAACTCCATATCACTTGGCTTTAAAAAAGAGAGTAATACCTGGATTGTTATATGAAAGTTTCTGATTTTTGGTATTGGTTCAAAAAATTCTTAACTCTGTAATTAGGAAAGACACATACACACACACACACACACACACACACACACATCATCATCATCATCATCATCATCATCATCATCATCGTCATCACCATCATCATCATCTAGGTCCTACCAAACCTGTTGTCAAGTCTATAGAACTTTAGTTACTTGATCAATCCTCAAACATTTCCATCTATATACCTGGAAATTTAATTTTCAAGAGTGAGCATCTGGACTTTGACATCTATATTTAATTACACCACCATTGACTATACTTGGTTTAGCTGTCCTTCATACATTCTTATTCAAAGCAAACAATGACAATTAGAATGCTTGATTGGAAAGATAGTGGAAACACTGATTTTTGCTAAAGTGGGAAAACCTTGGTGAGCACAGTTGTAGTTTAAAAAATAATATACAAAACCAAAATGCTCATATTTTGTGTGATAAAACATGACCTTTTTCAAAGCACATTTTTGTAATGCACATTAATCCTTGGCTCTAAGGATCACAAAAAATGTTTAATATCTTAGCTGTGATCCTAGCTGTCACAGACTCTCAAAGGCTTTATTCTAGTGTTAGTGAAACATGCAAATTGCTCAGCTACTGGGAATACTCTTATATACTGGACAGAATCTATGCATATAGTTTGCAAATGACGTGGGATAAATAATGGCTAAATAGAATAAATTTCATATAAAGAGCTTATATTTTACAAGCTTGTGGTTACTAGCAAGCATTATGGCATTTTTCATTACTAAATAGTATATATATTTACAAATGTATACATGATTAAAATCCAAAAACTCATAGTACCTCAAACTCATAGGGCTCAATAACTCCCTAATTTTAAGTATAATCTAGTTTATCATATCTGAAGTCCCAAAAGCTGGGCATATCATGATAAACTATCAGCAAAAGTCCTAAAATTCCAACCCACATATTTTGATTTTGAGTCCAGGCTCTTTTATTATTTAATATGACCCACTGATAATATAAAATTTTAAATCATTGATTTTAGTATAAAACAGACTAACAGAAGGCAGAATTTCAGTTACTCTCCAGGAGTAACATTTTGCTTTCTTATTAACAGCATGCTAGATTTTTGTTCATTTTGATGGTCTACAAATGTCTGTTTCAATGCCTTTTTTTTATTTCTTAAAATAACTTTATTTCTGTATATAAAGGTTCTACTGCAGAAAATCTGTTAAACAAAGATAGATGTAGAAACAGGAAAAGTTGAGCTTTTTACTAATATATTTCTGTATAAGTGGTCAAAGCACCCACACAATTGAAAAGCAATGCCCACAAACATGAGTCCTTCCCTACGCTTGGTAAGTAAGCCCTGGTTTAGAGGGAAAATTTCTTACAAAAACCTCACTCTTGAAATTAATTCTAAAAAGAATTTTTTAGTGTCATTTAGAATACGACACTCTATTTTTGAGTTTCCTGTTTACTCAATATATAAACTTATCTGGCCAAGGTAACTTCTCTTGATTAAGGTTGATCCATTTCTGACAGAGTCCATTACAGACTTTGTCCAGAAATCATGAATTAATTTAAAGCAAAAAAGGAGAACTCACATTATCTTAAGTTTAAAAGGGAACACTCAAGCTCATAAAGTAATGAGCGTGATATTTAAACAAGCATGAGAAATTATGGAGTTAAATATAATCTACATAATCTCCACTTTAAAAAGAGTAACTCCTCACCGTTTCTCCTGAACGCAACACCTGTCCATCTGGTTTCCCTGCCTCTAATCTTACTCTCCTCCAGCAATTTTCTTTACTGTGCCCCCGAACGATCTCCTTAAACGGCAGATCTGAAGGTGTTCCCTCTCTACTTGAAACTCTTCAAGGGCTCTCTGTTAGCTAGAGGAAAACCTTCAAGTTCATGTTGAGGACCTGAAGCTTCCCTTGGGGTTTGACGGCTGCAACCCTCTTACACACTCGGATTCTAAAATCTCAGACTCCCAGCTCTTCACGTCTAGGCCTTGCAGGTGCTGCTTCCTGGAGCATCCTGATCTCTCTTCATTTTACTGTCCCTTGCCTTTCATTACTACTGCGGAGCCCCTGCTTCCTGAAATCTCATCGATCCCCTTAGTCTAGGTTACACGGACCTTCCTTATTTTCCAAAGCCCCTTGTGGTGTATTGTTCAGGCACCTATTTCTCTCCTTAGGTAGAATCTTACATCTTGTAATATATGACACGTGACGATCGCCCAATAATTAAGTTTCGGACACATGTGTGAAGGAATGGATATATGAACCTGAAAATCATCCCCCTTAAAAGAGTCACGTGAGGGGCCATGCACAAATCTCGGTGGTGTTTCCACCCGAGGCCAAGGAAGAAGTGCGCTGCCAGAATGCAGAGGTCGGGGCCACCAGGCAGAAAGACTGTGCTCTCATGTTGCCCCTGCTGTCTTCTGCCTTCAGCTTCTTGACCAAACCTCAGCCCGCAAGCCTGGACATCCTGCTGATCCCTTTTCCTGACCACTCCTTGCAACCATCTCATCCCATGCTTCAACTAATACTTTGGAACTGTTTTTGAGCAACAAAACCAGTAAGTTCCACTCTGCCAATGCTTTATCCAATGCAGATTTTAGTTTTTAATCCCTGTTCCCTTTTACGACCCACTTGTGTCACTCTCTAACTTGATCATGGGATAGTTAATTATATCTTCCACTCTATTCTTCAGTGACTCAGATTACTCCAGCCTTGTTTAAACCAAATTAGATGATGGTCTGAGTAATATCAACCCTGAAGCCAGATGTTGCCTTCCCCTTGCTTTAGATCAAGTAAGTGGCTGCCTGCCTCATATGTGCAAAAGGAAAATCTGTGTCAAAACATTCTCCAACAAGAACACTCAAGGCCTGAAAGTTCTCACATTCTTGAGAGCTCTCTGTATTGTAAGGTGGAATGCCTTTCTTCTGATCCCTGAAGAGGCAATTACTAATCTACAGGTATTCACCAACACATTAACAGATAAATTCCGTGGAGGCAATATCGATAGCAAAACACTGAGTAATTTACTGTGAAGAAATAGTATCATTCAAGGAAGAACCAACAGGATTTTAATCTCCTAACGAAAAAAGCTAAGGATGATGCAGTCCAGTGAGGGGTAGATACAGTATGATCATAGGCAATTTGAAACCAAAAAGTTCAAAACCAACTGTTCTTACAGTTCTTCCTTATTTCTCCCTTTTTCTTCCACTGACTTCATGGGTATCCTCCCCCTCTCCCCAATTCAGATTTTATAAAATGCTTTAGTGGTTATAAGAGTACCTCAAGTAACCACACTTTATTGCTATCAACCAGAAAATACTTACGATCCTCCATCAAAGGGAAAACAAATGCCTACTCTGCCGGAGTCCAGCTCCGGCTTGGACAGGAGATCTGCAATGGATGAATGGGGTGGGCACGATAAATGATTTGAGAGAACAGTATGGCTTCTAGAGCCAAGCAAGACTCTCTACTCTGCTGGCCTCACTTTCTTTATTTAAAGGTGGTGAGCGACAAAGCAATTTTTCTTAAGTTGGCATATTTACGAACCCCCCAGACCTCTTAGGAGACAGTCTTATCTTAGTTTAAGCAGTAACCATTTTTATGACTTTGCCCCAAGTTATAGATTGTGCATTGCAGAGTCAGGTAGAGAAAATATTTACAGTGATGTGCTCTGGGGGTTTTATGGTGGGGCTAAGGAGGTGTTTATCATGATACAGTACCTGCAGGGAAATCTAGTTTGATTCAAGGAGTCTTGGGGCCTAACGTCTACTAACTTTTAGCCAACTCCTAACTGCTATTCTGTATGATCAATTTGTGTAACCTATCCCAAGAGGCAACTTTGAGGTTACTTCTGGCCAGGTTACTCTCATTCAGATATTATCCATCAAGGCATCACACTTCAGGTTCCCTTTTTCATACGCCATAAAACCAAAAGGCATTACTAAATCTCTTGTGGCCAACCAGAGCAGTTCAAGAAGTCCAGGCCTGAAAGGTTATTAGAAGGAGATAATATCGGGGTGCTTCTTGGCCAGCAGGAGCTTTGCTTCGACTGCCTTTCCACACGGGGAGGTGGGCTCAACCTGTGAGCCCATGATGGCTCCCAACACTACCCAAAAGTTATATCAGAAACACTAAGTATAGCATACTTTTGGAATTCTCAGATATTTATATCTGTATATATCTGATTGCGGGCAAATTTACATTTGCTAGTTATTATAATGAAAACTTGACAGCAAAAATATCAAAGGAAGAATATTCTGGGTAACTTAGAAGCAATAAGACCATGGTTTACTTGTCTTGTTTACATAAAAGCCTTGAGACACTATATCAATATCAAGTGTAGTCACTGAAATATCCAATATTATCACAACTTGATGGCACTTATTTAAATGCGTAACTCTACCTTTTATACTTTTGAGTTGATAGGTGCTCCAACAGGAATCTATAAATGTGAAATAATCCATAATGTTATCAGAGGGCAAGGGATAGTTAGAAATATATATTTTTAAGTTTACTTATTTATTTTGGAAGAGAGAGAGCATGAGAGTGACGGGCAGAGAGAGAGAGGGAGAGAGAGAGTCCTGACGTGGACTCAAACCCATGAACGGTGAGACATGACCTGAGCTGAAATCAAGAGTCTGACACTGAACTGACTAAGCCACCCAACCGCCCCAGAAACCGAGTTTGTATTGCTTCCTCTTCAAGATTTTTACTCCCATATCTTACTTTGAAAAATAAAACTTTCAAGACCAAACCATACCTACTAATAATTTCCTTGTTTCTTCCAGGACATTTCCAGCAACTTACTGGCTCTCCATTATATTTTTTAAATCTAGACACTTATCTGACCATCAACTTGAAATTGAATTTCGCATCATAAGTTAGAACAGTTCTAGAGCATTCCTAAATAAATCATTACTTGGGGCGCCTGGGTGGCTCAGTTGGTTAAGTGGCCGACTTTGGCTCAGGTCATGATCTCATGGTCTGTGAGTTCGAGCCCCGCATCGGGCTCTGTGCTGACAGCTCAGAGCCTGGAGCCTGCTTCAGATTCTGTGTCTCCCTCTCTCTCTGCCCTTCCCCTGCTCATGCTCTGTGTCTATGTCTCTCAAAAATAAATAAACGTTAAAAAATAAAAAAAAAAATAAAAAATAAATAAAAATAAATCATTACTAAATTAAAAGTGTTAAAAAAACTTAAAGTGTTACTTATAATTTAAAGAAGTGAAACATTAAGCTATATTTAACTATTACACATTATATTTTATTGCACTTATTACATTATATTAAAATAGCAAAATATTATTAAATTATTTTGTGTTTTTAAAATGTAGATTTTATGTTCTAGGGCTTTTTTCCAGGGTTTGAAAAAAAATGTCTAAATTATTGTCTCTTGTCACCAATATTTTGAAGTGAAACAATGAAAACACTGCACAAAAATGAATATAGAAGAAACAAGATATCATCTGACATGAATTCTTTTCAGTGTTGGAAGGAGAATTTATTTTGGATTTTTATCGTGACACCAAAAATGCAGGCAGATCCCTTCAATCCTACAATTTAAGAAGGTCTTATTGGAACGAGCGCTCTTTGGTTATGCTGCTCATTCCTTCAGTGCTGGAATCTGAAGCCAGCGGTTTAATTGTGTCGATGACTAACTTCCATTGTGCAAAGAACTTAATTACATACTGTGGTTCAGTTTCTATTTTGCCAGGCAGCCGTTCATCCATAAAAGAATGCTGTAGAAAGTAAGTGGTAAAATGCAAAAGAAATTGAAAGCACATGATTGTAGTCAAGAAGCAAATAAGTAGTCTTCAAAGCAAAGCCAGCACACTTTAACTGGGAACTGGATTGTACTCCTGAAACGAAGAAATAGTTGGCAGCCAAGGAGAAATATTTCGTAATTCCACTTACTGTTCAACCTTACAAAATTATTTGAACCTACTTTGCACTTTTGTTTACTGGTCAGTTAGTGAAATTCATCAAACGAAACTAAACTATTTTTTAAAGCCATAACAATTTTTACAAGAATAATAGTTCCCTTTGAAAATATAGGGTTATTCTCCATCTCCTCTCTCGTAAGATAATTATTTTGATTTTAAATCTCCGATAGTGGCTTCTTTGGAATTAATAGTACAGCTTTGTAGCAACTTTGTATTCAGTCAGGCAAGGTAGAGGTATGGATAGTTTCTACAACTTCATATTGCTTTACTGCTGCTTTGGGTCTAGTTTATAATATCAAGATACAATATAGAAAATATTAGATGTTTTCTCTATGACAGTATTGGCTTCAAATCATTAACCTTGAAATATATTGCTAAGTAAAAATATATACTTAAAGCAGAATATTTTATTCTGAGCATGGTCTACTTTTCCTAGTTAAAGTAGACCTCCTGAGAGCAGGAGATACCATGTATCCTGCAATCCATAATTACTTTATGTTTCTCATTATTTTTTGTTCTAGTAAAGTGATTACAGCCTAGCATAATTGCATTTCAGGTGTTTTATTTCAGTACTTGGTACTGAAATTTGTGTTCATTTATAGTTTGGGGGATTTAAAAAATCATTTAGTTCCTTTTTGTACAAAGCCCTCTGTCTTCGGTTTAAAACACATTGAAATTTAGAGAATAGAGAGATTTGAGAATAAATTCCCAGGAATTGTCGCTTGATCTGAGGGGGAGGAGGACATCATAAAAAGTACAAAGTTGGCATGACACTGGAATTGTTCATAAAGCACAGACAGCAGAGCATAAAAGGTCAAGGCATGGACTTTGCAGTCAAACAGGCGTGGGTTTGAATTCTGACTCTGCCATGAGCTACTGTGTGACCTTGAGTAATACCTCTAAACGTTTGTTACCTAATGTGTGAGTTTAGGATTACCAGGATACGTTGCTCAGGGCTGATGTGCGTGTGACGTGAGATGAGGTTTACAAATATTTAACACATAGTAAAACTCAATAAGCATGGGCTAAGTGGGTTCCAGCAATGGGCCTGAGTAAGAAGGGGTCAATTCTAGAAGCTTCCCGGTGCTGCTGTGTTGCCAGTGACCCTCCTCATGAAGACTCTTGGGAAGGAACTATGAACTAAGAACTATGGAAACATGCAAACAGAACACTGCATTCAGACAACTTCCAGATTCAAGGAACTTCCTAAATCTGAACTCCCTTCTTCCGTTATTTATGCATCCACACATTTACCTGTTGAGTACAAGATTTTTGTGAGAGCATAGCCTTGACATACAATCCTGAGGATCAATTTTACCATACACTTTCTCCATAATATTAAGAAGGCTTTATAAGTGAGAAAAATATTGCCTGTTCTTTTGTTAGATTTTCCCAGGAGGTGAAATGGCAGGGAAGATAATATTTAAAAACTAGTGAACTAAAGTTCGTATAGAAGAGTCTAACAAGCCTAAACTGGAGTGTTAGAATCCTGCAGCCAAGGAGTCACTGTGACATTGTCTCTTTTATTCTAGCACTCGCACAGGACTGAAATCCGTAAGTTGTTTTTTTTTAATTTTTTTAACGTTTATTTATTTTTGAGACATAGAGACAGAGCATGAGCAGGAGAAGGGCAAAGAGAGAGGGAGACACAGAATCGGAAGCAGGCTCCAGGCTCTGAGCTTTCAGCACAGAGCCCGACGCGGGGCTCGAACTCACAGACCTCGAGATCATGACCTGAGCTGAAGTCGGGTGCTTAACTGACTGAGCCACCCAGGCGCCCCTGAAATCCGTAAGTTAAGAAGAAATCAGAAAAATGGAAAATGGCATGAAAAAGCATATTGTTGACCATCTAAGTAGTGAAATTTAGGAAATTATAATTATTTTGCTTAAACATGAGAAAAGATGTTTAATCTAATATGGAGGGTAAAGATCATAAAATTTATTTATTAATTAGTATTTGGTCAAGTGCTGCAAAATAATGGTGTATTGGAATTTGAGAAATTTAGGTCATTAATGAAGAATAACCTTCTTAAAAATAAAGATCTACAGCCAAGAAAATTCCCTAAGGATGATAAAAGAATTATCCTAAATAGTTTTTAAAAATCATAGAATATGAAATGTAAGAGTCTGGGAAGAGGAAAAGTAGTTTCAACTAAACCTTTGATTTTATCTATGAAATATTATATTTTAAGAAATTAACACATCTCTCCATTATACCTAAATTATAATCCAGCCTAGAGATAAATAAACAAATTTCATATTTACTAGCTGTAAAAGAAAAAAGTCCAAATTTTGCAATAAGCTTAAGGAGATTTAAAAGAACACATTGATTTATTTAAAAATCTGTTTTTGACGTACAATATATAATGGCTCATTATATATTGCTGTTAACCTCTAGAAGATTTTATTGAAGAATGTGAAACTTGACTCTGAAATAAAAAAGAATAAAAATGGACCAGGTTTGTTTGCTCTAATACAGACCTAAATTGCCATGAAAGACGCAGATCAGAAGGAAACTCTCCAGGGAAAATTTGCTGAAGTCATCATCAAATCGTGTAATCAGTATAAGTAGGTCACAACAATACTCAAGATACTTGCCCTCCAGAAAGTCTGACCTAGAAGAATCTCTTTATTTCTTTCTTTCCTTTTTTTTTCCTTGGATGATAATTACTTAGAGCTGGAAACATACTATCATTGATCATATTAAAAGGAATTTTGGGAATGAATGAAGAAATAAATGTTATAGACCTAATATCGCCAGATGAAAGGCCCTCACGATATACCAGTGTGGTTTGTTTAACTCACTATGAATAATTCCAGTTGAGATCTTAGCTTTGCCCTTATAGATTTTGTAGCACTGGAAAAAAATGAATATAAAATAAGCTTGATAACAACAAAAAGTTTCAGGCATTTTTATCTACTGTGCTTCAAAAATCCTCTTTATGTCCCTATTTAATCGGTCTTGAACTGTCAAAAAACAAAAACAACAATAAGTCATAGAAGTGCTTCAAGTGCTTATAGCATAGGAAAAAATCAGTCTCCCTTTCTCCCCAGAATGCATTATTAAAAAATCTGTAAGATGTGTTTTAAATGTACACCCACACAGCCAGACAACCACTGCCACCACAAAGAAGGAAAATGGTCCAAAAGTGACTTGAACAGAGATCTTTGTACATCCTGCAGGAAGCGAGTGCCTTTCGACATATTTGTGGCTTTATTGCAGGAAGCGGACTCTTATTTGTCGATGAAGCTATTATGCAGTTATGAAGCATTGCTCTTTCACCAAGGCTATGCAGTAGTTTTTAACCGTTAGTTAAAATATAGGAAATTTAAATTCTTCATCAGAAGAAAAAAAAAAAAGGAAAACCAAAGGATGAGATCAATCTCCTACCCAGTTAGGTAGCAAAAGTTGCCATCCCCAAGACCAGAGGACACAATATGTTTTCATTTACAATTTCCTCACCCTAAAACTTGGCCGTGAAAAGCCAAGTCCCTTTAAACTGATGGAATTTGGCATAGAAACCAGTAAATCACTTACATTTAAAAATATATATCTAGTAATTTAAATACCTCAGTTGCTTCTGTAGAAGAGGAATGCCAAAATTCCAAGTTTTCTTACAATCATATTTCCTCTATTCTAACTGCTAACTGCCAAAAAATATGATTATGATGTGGAAGATGATTATGTTTTTACATCATGCCAAATAGACTAGAGAGGAATATACTTACCGGCTTTCTATTAAATGATTTGATGTGTTATATGAAAAGATGATTTTCAAATAAAAAGAAATATAAGTTAGCAGAAATATAGGCTACTCTAACTAATAGGCTATAACTTTATAATATGGTATATTAATTAAAATATGGACACACTAATTTTCACTATAATATAAATATGTATTCCCATAATCAGCATTGATAAATGTGTGCATGTATGTGTACTTTTCTTACACATTTGTCTATTCTTACACATTGTCTATTTGTCTTTGCTTGTACCCTGCTTTGGTAATCACTGATCTAGAATTTAGTAAGACCATTGAAACTGATATAAATATAATTGGGGAAAAATTAACTACTAAATATAAACAGACACTATAATTTTAGGTTCTAATCATTGTCTCTTTCTATAGAAAAATGTGTCAACATTATGGCTCAGAATGTTAGTGCCTTCCTCTGCACTAGAGATCACAGGCTTTGGAGTCCAAGGAATCTCTATTATACTAGGTCCACTCCATGATTCTTATACGTTTACAGGTGTGAAAAATTTTGCCTTAAACTATTCTCAAATAAAGGACTCAGGTTTTTACTCTCTGTGGTAAGTGCCTGAAGATGATAATACAATTACTAAAATCAGGATTTTTGTGTGTTAAATCTCCACACTTGTCAGTAACAGCTAATTTAAAGCTGAAGTTCAAAGACAGCATTCGTGTAATCATATGTTCTTTTAGAAACAATCTTAATTAAAACATCATTGAGAGAGGAAGCCAAAAGACATCTGAAATCCAAGCTAATGGAACCCTTTCATAAAATGATAGCATAACATAAAGCTCTATGAAACTCGAAACATGTAAATATTTGTCACATATGTGATACATGTGAAAGAACAAAGAAAGCCACTATCAGAATACATAGGTTTAAAACATTGTAATTGATCATTTCAAAAAGACTTAATTGCTAACCATTCTTAACGGATCCCATATTTTATTGGCTTGAAGAAATGGCATCATGAATATTTTGGCCACTACATTTTTGGTTATTCCCCAGAGTTGAAATTGAATGAAAAGTCCACTGTCTTGTAAGATGCTTTGTCAACAGTCAAATGTTTTGAAGACTATTCAAGAGTTTCTACGTTCAATACAATTAATTTTTCACCTCATCAACTCATTTCATAACTCATGTCACCCACATGAGTCATGATTTTCAAACACTCAGATCTCATTTAGTATGCTACACAAAGGAGACAAATGGTTCCCCAAATCTGTGATAATATTAATTAACCTCTTGTAATTGTCATGTTAAGTTTAGGGGGTGTTTTTACAGATGCTGAATGAAATGTTGGCAATAAGAAGAAGAAGAAAGAATTGCTTCCATTTTCAGAGTGCATTCTCTCAGGTGGCAAACAAGATACATTACAGGAAATAACATATTAGTATAATGAATTAATCCTTCCAATGATGAGATGAGGCTGGTACACAGGCCAACGACTCAGAATTCAAGTAGAAGGACATTCCACTGTTAGCATTCAATGAAGAGACTTGTTATTAATTTGATAACAAAACTTACATATATGGATGGTAACTTAACTAGATTCTCATCATTAAGATTTTTTTCAGCTTTGAAAACTGTCAATAAACTTCTCAGACAAATGGAGGTCAATACTTAATGAACTTCCTGTAGGCTGTAATTAGAGACAGTGTGACCCAAGGAAAGGCTCTAAATAAGTGATCTTTCCCCAGTAAGGGCTTGAGATAAATGCTGATTTTTAAAAAACTTCAGAAACATCACATTGTTCTTTCATTTATTCAACAAGCATTATAAAAATTATTGCTCTCATCTTTAACAGATGAGGAAGATATGTTGGAGGAAGATACAGCCTAAGTAAGGTTCATTCATTATTCAACTTGTTTCAGCTTGTAACTGTGTATCATTCAGGCTATTCTTTGACAATTATCTCCATCTTCAGTGACTGGTATAATATCTGGCGCAGTGTAAGCACACACAAAAATATTTACCGCGTGGATGAATGAATACTTACTTAAAAACATATTCTGGTTTGATTTAAATGCAAGTCTGGGCAAAATTAACTGCTTATTCTTTTATGTTCCATAATGATTCATGTTTTATACTATTAAGAAATTTACCACAGTAACTTTTATTCATTTGCCTTATGTACCCATCTCACAAACTGTGATTTCCTTAAGAGTAGGGATCATGACTTAGTGAGTCTTATGTTCACAAACCTTGCATTATTTCTGGAACCTAGTAGTCACTCAAAAAAAATTTGTTTAACTGACTTATGTAGAAATCATAGGAGTCTTCATCCATCGCCTGGCATGATTTAAGACTGACCTAGGAGTCAGGAGTGACCACATTAATCAGAGATAAGAAAGTATATCAATCAGAATGGCCCGTTGGTATAATGGCGTGATAGGTGGCTCTCTGTGAAGGATTCCTGACCCATGGCACAAAGTGAGTGGAGGAGATGGGCAAACATCTTTGGATTTCAGATGTGAACAGTGTACAGGGTGCCTCTCACCAACCTTGCCACACCCAAGTGCTTCAGAGCAGAGGGGGCACTACTGTGGGGATCAGCACATAGATAAGCGAGAGCCAATGGAAGGGCAAGAGCTGACACACAGGTCTGTGCATGTCTTAAGTCCAAGTGCCAGAGCTGTAGGCAGCCTGGAAATCTGACCTGGTAATATGTCCGATATGAATAAGAGGCATCTTAAATCAGTGTGCCAGCTCTGTGGGAGCAGCCCAATCTGAAATGATCGCATGGAAGAAATACTGGAACCATAAGACAACCCCATAGGTACAAGCCCTTGAATTCCTTGGGGTATGTGTTGAACCCATAACTGTGATAGGGACTAAAGAGGATCCTGAAAGGGAGAGACTGGGACCAGAGCCCATGTAATTCCCAGTGGCATGCACTACTCCTAGCCCAGATGAGCTCAGGCACCGCCGGGGAGCTTAGAAAGTTTGAGAAAGACACTCCAAGGCTAGGAAGTCCCTTGGGAGAGAGCCTGTGGCAGGGACTCCACTTGACTGGATCTAAGAGTAGTATTCTGAATCTAAATCTCTTAAGGTGCTTATTAAATATGCATAATTCTTAGTCCATCTCAAACACACTGTATCAAAACCTCTTTGGACATACTTGAAAATCTACATTTAACAAGCTTCCTGGTATTTCTAAGGGACATCGGTGTTCGAGTGCCACTGGTCTCCCACATCTGGCTTGTTAGCATGCACTCACAGTGACAGCCAGGCTCATTTATCACTCGAAATCTTTGAATATCGACCGCTGACCAACCAGACCAGATGGACCGTTTTCTACCCCCAAACATTCCGTGCACTTCGTTATAGTCACAGCTTTTTTCACTCTTCCCACTGAATGGATAACTTATTTAATTTTATATGCTCGTTGTATCCCTGCTCACAGTTGATGGCCTATCCTCTGTAATGCCTGTTTATGTTCGTGTGTGCATCTTTTGTATATTGTCTTTTTATGTATTGCTTTTATGTCTATCTTTCCTTTCAGATAGGAACTTTGAACGCAAGGAAGACATGATTTATTTTGTAGCTCAATCATGTTGTCACTTTGTGGGGGCTCAATTAATGTACTTAATAAAATCCCAAATATCGTGTCAAAGTATTATATTATAAAGGCTTAGCTTTGCACTGTCTTTCAGATCAAGTCTTACAGAAAGAGATCAGGACTACGTTAGCAGAGTCATTTACTTCTAAGACCAAGCCCATTCCTAGAACAGTTTAGACAGACAGAGAATCTGCAGGCTAACCATTAAAATTAACATAATGGGTCCAGTTTTACAGTCAGGGACTATTGACGTTGCAGAGTGATTTAGTTTAAGAAAAAAAGCAGATCTGCATGTCCCATTAGTGCTACTAAATAAACTGTGTTCTGATAGTAGGGATTGATCTAAGACAGGAGAAAGTGGCTAATGTATAGCTAGTCCCAGTCTGGAGTGAAGAAAGAGGCGTCTTTTGGTTCTGAATGCATTTTTCAGATGCATTTATCATACCATATAAATAAAGAGCAAAGCATGGAACTGACACTGTGGTTTCTCTTTTCACAACTTGGGGATAAGAAAAGTCAGTTCACATGGGAGAAACCTGGAGCTAAAGCATAGATCAAACATCACTTACAAAGCTGGCCAGAATTTTCTAAATCACACAAAGGGAAAACCAGCTGTTTTGAGTATGATAATTGCTCATAGAAAATTATTTTGAAAATCCTAAATCCCTAAAGAACTGAGAGTGTGACGAAAAGCTACTGCAAGAGAACACTGGAGTGGTTGGCGTGCATTTAAGGAGTGAGAAAACTAAGCCTGATTGGAACACGGGTTTGTATATCCTGTAGTTTACAGTCAGGCATGAAGTGAGTCAAATGGATGAGTAGTAATTGACATGTATTCTTGTGATTAGCACTGTATTTTTAAATTGAAAGAAAAAATCTCTTCAAGACTGCCTCAACTGTATCCATTTATCAGAAGCAGAATATTAAAGCTTCAGGAAAACAATATTTCTTTTTCTTTGACCCATGAAGGTTGTTACAGCTCTGGACAAATTCAAAAGTAAAATGGGTTTTTTTTTTTTTTATTCTGTACTTAGAAGGGCAATTCTGAATTAGAAGCTCACATGTATTTTTGTCTCGAGTTTATTATCCTTTTCAGTAAAGAATTTCACCCCTAGCTTCTGAAAATCGAGCAGCTGGTTTCGGCTGATTGATGGGTATGTTTTATGAAAACAACGAAGTGCAAATGAGCTAGCTTACTGCACTTGGTTCTGTTTCACTCACTGTCTTGCGCGAAGGCTCCATCTGTAACTTTGTCAGTCACTGAAACTGTAACCCCCACTTCAATTTGGAGATATCACACATTTCTAAAAGAACATCCTTTCACCTGAATCTTTCTTCTTTTAAATATATATTCATGATGTCGTGTGTTTACAAAAGAAAAGCCCTACTCGTCAGAAATGGCCGCTTTCTTTGAAATGTTAAGAGCTGACAGACATAGCCTCCTATCACTTAAGTGTATTCTGTGATTTATCCATTTACTTAATAAATCATTATAAGCCGCTGTTCCTCTCATATGGGGGCACACAGAAATTTGCCCCTGCCCTCAAGGTGCTACGGTCTACTTGGGAGATAGATAATAAAGAGTAAACAGATTAATATGTTCTCACTTAAAATATTTTAAATTAAGAAGAAAAATCAAGGAGGTTATAGAACTGGTGAATAATCAGGCAGAAGAGAAGTCTTTTTTATAAGTTGGTCAGGAAAGGGCTCACTGGAGAGATGATCTTTAAGCAGAGATTAATAATAGGAAGGGCGACCCTGTCCAGAGCTAAGGGTAGGACACTAGGCTGAAGAAAAGCAAGGCTTACAGCCCAGAAGTGACCACAAAAAAATGTTTTTTGGTTGTTTCTTTGTTTCTTTGTTTTTAAGAAATCTAAAATCACCAGAATGGCCGGAATAGGATGAACATGGGGAACCTGACTTCTTAGCCAGTTAGGCAAGGGGCGAATTTACAATACTCAAGATACATTTATTGAACTGGTTCGTTTTTAAAATCTGTAAAATGTTTTTAAAATAACTGAAAATAGATGTATTAAAGGTATTAATTTAGATAATATATGTAAGCAGAACCTGAACATATTACATAAATGTTGGTGTTATTCATTTATTATATAAGTTCCCCTTATCTTTGTCACTTGTCTTTTGATTTTTTTACTATAGATGAGTATCTGATGTTATTACATAATAATCACATATACAACTCAGATATCTGATTCCAGTATTAAGTTACATGTAACTCCTGAGGCAACTTCAATGAAAATACTTGAGAAAACGTTGTGTTTATATTAATATGCTAATGATATTTGAAGTATAGAGGGAGATAGGGCATATTTTATACAAAAATAGGATACAAACAGTGTAACAGTAACTCAAGCTTGTGTGACACATCAACACAAATATCAAAAGAACATTAATGTAAAACTTTTGGTCATACCTTAGAGCATAATGACATAAATGGGATGCTTGTTTTCCTCTAGTAATTCTTTTTTTTCTAATTTTTTATTGTGATAAAAGTCTTATTACATAAAATTTATCCTATTAAATATTTCAAATGTACCATTCAGTGCTATTAAGTACCTTTACATTGTTGTGAAACTCTCACCACCATCCATCTCCAGAACTTTTGCCATCTTGCAAAACTGAAACTCTATCCCTCGGAAGCAGTAACTACCCAAATCCTCCTTCCCCGGTCTCTGACGGCCACCATTCTATATTCTGCCTTTGTGATTTCGACTACTCTAACTCCTTCATATACGTGGAACCATACGGTGTTTGTCTTCTTGGATTGGTTTATTTCACTTACCATAGTGTTCTCAAGGTTCATCCATGTCGTAAGCATGGGTCAGAATTTCCTTTCTTTAGGACTGAATTCCATTATCCGTTCATCTGCTGATGTACACAATATTGCTTCCACACTTTAGCTATTGTGAATAATGTTGCCATGAACATGGTGGTACAAATATTTCCTCAAGACCCCACTTGAAATTCTTGTGGTTCTATACCCAGAAGTAGAATTACTGGATCATATGGTAGTTCTATTTTTAATTTTTTGAGGAATCACCATACTGTTTTCCACAGTGGTTCCACAGTGATGGCACAATTTTTACACATCAATGGTGCATAAAGCTTCTAATTTCTCCACATCTTTGCCAACACTTACAATTTTCTGCTTCTGAAGAGTAAGCTATCCTAACAGGGATGGAATGATATCCCATTATGATTTTGATTTACATTTCTTTAATGATTAATGATGCTGAGCATCATTTTATATGCTTATTGCCACTTGAATATTTTCTTTGCATAAGTCCTATTTAAGTTGTTTACTCATTTTTGAATCAAGGTGCTTGTTTTTTTGTTGTTGAATTTTAAGAGTTCTCTATATATTCTAGATATTAATCTGCTATCAGATATGTGATTTGCAAATATTTTCTCCTATTCTGCAGGGTTCTTTTCTCTATTAATAGTGTCTTTCGACGAAAAATTTTTCAACGTTTGCAAAATCCAAATTGTCTGTTTATTCTTGTGTTGCCTGTGTCTTCAGGGTCATAACGAAGAAATCGTTACCAGATCCAATGTTGTAAAGATTTTTCCCTATATTTTCTTCCAAGAGTTCTATATTTTTAGGCCTTACGGTTAGGTCTTTGATCCATTTTAAATTAATTTTTGTATGTGATGTTAAGTGTCTAATGCTATTATTTTATATGTGGATATCTAGTTTCCTTAGCACCAATAGTTGAAGAGAAAGCCTTTCCTTCATTGATTAGTTTGGTCCACTTATCAAAAATCATTTGACCATATATACAAGGGCTTATTAATGGGCTCTCCTATTCTATTCTATTCTATTCTATTCTATTCTATTCTATTCTATTCTATTCCATTCCATTCCATTCTTCAATATGTCTATATTTTTCCAGGACCACACTGTTTTGATTACTGAAGCTTTGTAGTAAATTTTGGAATAAGGAAGTATGATGCGTCTCGCTCTGTTTATCTTTTTCAAAATTGTTTCCTAGTTTGGTGGGTATTTTTATCGTGAAAGAGTTTTGAATTTTATCAAGTAGTAAAAGTACTGACGTAATTCATTAGAGGTTTCCATTATTCACTGTGTTAATGTAGTGTATTACATTCATTAGTATTTGTACATTGAACCATCCTTGCATTCCAGGAAAAAGTTCCACTTGGATGCAATATATTATCTTTCAATATGCTGGTGAATTCCATTTTTTAGTTTTCTATTGAGCATTTTTTTTACATCAATGTTCAAAAAGATATTGGTCTGTAAGTTTCTTATAGTGCCTCTGACTTTGATATTAAAATAGTGCAGGCCTCTTAGAATGAGTAGAGATGTATTTCCTGCTCTTCAGTTTTTTTTTTTTTTTGAAAAGTTTAAGAATTGGTGTTAGTTCTTTTTTAAATGTTTAGTACAACTCACAGTGAAGCCATCAAATCTACGGGTTTTGTTTCTTGACAGGATATTATTGATTACTAATTCAATTTCTTTACTAATTATAAGTCTGTTCAGATTTTCTATTTCTTCATTCTTTAGTTCTAGTAAGTATTTTGTTTCCAGGCATTTTTGCATTTCATCTAAGTTATCCAATTTATTGGTGTATAATTATTCATAGGACTATCTTATCCTTCTTATTTCTGTAGAATTGGTACTAATGTCCCAACATTCATTACTTGCTTTACACATTTGAGTCTTTTTTTTTCTTAATCTAGCTAAAATTTTGTGAATTTGGTTGATATTTTCAAAATTAACTTTTGGTTTCATTGATTTTCTCTATTGTTTTCTATTCTCTATTTCATTTATCTTTCTGTAAACTTTATTATTTTATTCCTTCTGCCAACTCTGGGCTTAGTTTTTCTCTCTTTTTTAGATCCTTACACTTAAAGAAAAGTTGCTGATTTGAGATCTTCACTCTTTATTAATGTAAGCACTTAAAGCTATAAATTTCTCCTGTAAATTCCACTGTATTCTGTGAGTTTTAGTGTGTTGTATTTTTGTTTTTATTTGCTCTTAAATATTTCCTGATTCCTCTCATGTTTTCTTCTTTGATCCACTGGTTATTTAAGAGTAGTTTGTTTAATTTCCAAAAATTTATGTACTTTACAGTTTTCTTTCTTTGCTAATTTCTGACTTCATCCCCTTGTGGTCAGCTGGGATGCTTTATATGATAATTATCTTTTTAACTCTACTGAGACTTAATTTTTGGACAATAATATGATTTATCCCAGAGAATGTCCCATGTACCCTGTAGAAAAATGTAATTCTGTTGGTATTAGGTAGTGTGTTCTGGATATATCTGCTAGATCTACCTGGTTTATTGTGTTGTTCAAGTCCTCTAATTTTTTGCTTATCCCTACTAGTATTCCCCCCATTATTGACAGTCAGGTATTGAAATCTTCAATTCTTATTGTAAAAAGTCTATTTCTTTAAATCTGTTTATTTTGCTCCATATATTATGATGGTCTGCTGTTAGAAGTGTGAATGTTTATAAGTGATACATTCAAGCTTTTATTGATATTTATTAATATCTTTCTTTGTCTTTCTCACCTTTTTGGATTTAAAGTCTATTTTTGTATGTTATGAGTATAGCTACCTCTGCTCTTTTTTGGTCATTATTTGCATGAAATACTGTTTTTTTCCTTCTTTCACTTTCAACTCATTTGTCTTTTTAGATCTAAAGTGAGTCTCTTGTAAATAGTATATAGCTGAAATTTTTTAAATCCATTTTTCTAATTTATGCCTTTTGATTGGAGTGTTTACTTTATTTCCATATAAAGTAATTACTGTTAAGGAAGAACTTTAGTCATTTTGCTATTTGTTTTCCATATGATGTGTTTTCCACTTGAGATTTTGTTTCTCATTTCTCCCATTAGTATCACCTTTCGTGTTTAGGTTTTTTTTGTAATAAAATGTTTCCCTCCTCTTTTCATTTTCTTTTAAAAATAGCCTGTAGTTATTTTCTTTGTGGTTATCATGGAGGTTACATTTAAGATCTTAAAGTTACAACACACTAATTTTAATTTTTACCATCTTTAATAACATACAAACCTCCTTTATAGCTCCATCCCTACCATTTTCAATGGTTGGTGTCACAAAATTACATTTTTATGTATTGTGTGTCCAGAAACATTAGCTAATAAAATTTTAATGTGTTAGTGTCTTAAATTATGTGAAAAAACAAAATGTGGAGTTACTAACCAAAGTTTTAAAAAGTGCTGATTTTTATATGCTTTTGTACTTACCTTATTTGTGTTCTTTATTTCCTCACTCAGCTTTAAGTTATTGTCTAAATAGTTCTTTCATTTCAAATTGCAAGACTCCCATTAGCAATTCTTATGGGGTAAGTCTAGTGGCAATGACCTCCTCAGCTCTCGTGTGTCTGAGAATGTCTTAATTTCTCCCTCAAATTTGGAGAACTGTTTACTAGATATGGGGTTTTGGTTGATAGTGTTTTCTTTTAGCACATGAATATATTGACCCACTGTATTCTGGCCTTCAAAGTTCCTGATGAGAAATCTGCTAAAAATCTTATCACAGATCTCTTGTGGAGATCACTTCTCTCTTGCTGCTTTCAAGATTCTCTACCTCTGGCTTTTTGATTATAGCATATCTCAGAGTGGATCTCTTGAGTTCATTTTAGTTGAAGTTCACTGCGTTTCTCAGATATTTATATTCATGTTTTTTTTTATCAAATTTGGGGGGATTTCAGTAATTATTTCTTCATATATTGTCTCTGCCTCTTTCTCTTGCTCTTCTCTTTCTGGCCCTCTTACAGTGTGCATGTTGGTGTACTTAATGGTATCTTACAGGTCCTTTAGCCTCTCTGCATTTTCCTTCAATCTTTTTTCTTTTTTTTCCTCAGACTTAATCATTTAAATTGTTCTATATCCAAGTTTGCTGACTCTTTTTCTGTCTGCTCAAATCTGTCTCTGTATCCCTCTAGTGAATATTTTATTTCAGTTATCGTACTTTGATGCTTCAGAATTTCTTCTTTTTTTAAAGGTTTCTATATCTTTATTGATATTTCAAATTTATTTATACATAATTTTCTTGGCTTTCCACATGCCTTTCTTTAGTTCTTTGAGCATCTTTAGGACAGTTGTTTTACAGTTGTTGTTTTTTTTTTAATTTTTCTTTTAATTTTTATTTCGAGAGAGAGACAGAGTGCAAGCAGGGGAGGGGCAGAGAGAGAGGGAGACAGAATCTGAAGCAGGCTCCAGACTCTGAGCTGTCAGCGCAGAGCCTGATGCAGGGCTTGAACTCATGGACCGCGAGATCATGATCTGAGCCGAAGTCGGTCGCCCAACCAACTGAGCCACCCAGGTGCCCCTACAGTCTTTGTCTAGTAAATCTGTACCAGTTCTCTCTAAGAGGTAGTTTCTGTTGATTTTTCTCCTTCAAATTGGCTATACTTTCTTATTTCATTGTATGCCTTGTGTTTTTCTGTTGTTGTTGAAAACTGGACATCTGAAGTGTAAGTTTAAGGTCTTTCCAGATCTTTTCTGGGCCTATGTTTCCCCCTATGTGTGGCGACTTTTTAATTTTTCCCGTATATGAACTTGCTTTTGAATATCCTGGTATTGAATATTAGACTCCTCAAAGTGAAAATAGCAAAAAACTGAAGGAGTGGTTAACACACCAGTTCCCTGGAAGTTACTTCTGCTAGAGGGGAGGGACCTATAGCAAGATAAGGAGGTGCGACAACAGTGGGTGCATGCTTCTGTGTCTGCATCTCTATGATCAGAAGCAGCAATTGGCAATAAGAATACAGAAATTGGAGAGCAGAGTCCTTGTTCCCCATCTTGGCTTTCACAGGCTTCATGATAACTGCTGTAAGAAAATGTGCACATAGCTGGAAGGCATGGAATAGGAAACCACTACCTAACTAAGAGCTAGAATTGACCTAAATTGATTACAGTTTAACATTTAAACCTTCCCTTCCCTGGAATTTGTAAGAGTTCAGTAGACTCCAGAGTTCCAAAACAGCTATATCAGACAGACTAATCCTGTGTAATTACTGTCTGGATGGGGAGACTGATTCCTAGTTCTTCTTACTCTACGATCTTTCCAGAGTTCCATTTCTCTGGTACTTTAAGTTTGGATTTACTTCCCTAACCCCATAAAACCTGTGAAGATTATTATATAAGGAGACTGTTCCCTTCAGAACAACAACAACAACAAAAAGTAAGCAATAGAAAGCATTCTCAATTGTTTTGTCCCACTTACTAGAACATGGAAAATTGCAAGACTCTTTTTGGTCTACAGACCGTGCAGTTTGGGAACTCTGCAAAGAGTTCAATGCATATTTGCTTACTCTAGAAGTTGTGTTGAAAAGACTCAGAAAAGTACAACCCAATGCTTCATTATAGCCTCCGTAATGATTTAATAAGTGAAAAATGAATCAGAAACATATGCAGTGCATTTCATTGAAACTCCCACAGGATTGAAATTTCAGGGAGGAAAGATTTTGGCAAAATTCATTTGCATTTTTTTCTGAATATAATTATTTTAAATTTTGAGAGTTACAAGGCAAAACAGAGTTGGCTTCACACATTCTTAGAAATTACTATGGACATATTTTTAAGACTTCTTCATGAAGATGTAGCACAGAGATAGCCTTCTCCCTGTCTGGTATTTACCACCTTAGAAGTATTTGCTTCAGTCATTGCTGTTACTGTATCATCCATATGATTCTAAAAAGCTTCTAATTCTGCCCTTTTTAACAGATAAATTCCCGAAGGTAGAAATCTTAAGTTCTGCAAAATTTTAAAGTTAAGCATATAGTGCCAAGCTCCCAGGATAACTACTTACCATGAATCAATGGTGATGACAAATCACTTTTATTAAATTCATCCTGGGAATCCACTGCTTTAAAATGAAGCAAATAATCCCTTCCAAAATATTTTATAGACTGTATTTACACACCAAAGGGAAATGGAGATTTTGGGCAATTATCTGGATGAGTTTGGTTTAAAATTTCCCTTGCTTGAATCACGATGGATAACTGAGCCAAAGTGTACTTCAGATTTAACTTATTCTGGAAACAGAGTAAGTGAGTAAGCCTTTCTTGACTAGATGTTGCCAAATAGTTTTACTGTAGCCCATAGAACAAAGTTTGAAGGAAAGGAAACTCACATCCAACTTTACTTTCAGTTGAAACCACTTGGATAAATGCAATATGTTCTATAGCCCAGTTCTGTCTTAAACCACCTGCATTCTCAGTATGCTGCTAATGCTACTGCTATTGCCCCTGAGTGTCACAATACTTTGTTAACAAAATTTGCTCTGGTATTTCTATTAGTAAGGTAGAAAATTTCCTCAAAACTGTTTGGAAAATATACTTAAGGGTTAAAGAAGAAAAAGAGAATGAGAGATTCCTAATTTATTTTGCTTATTTATTTATTTGAGAGAGAGAGAGAGAGAGAGAGAGAGAGCATGAGAAGGAGAGGAGCAGAGAGAGAGAATTCCAAGCAGGTTCTGGGTCACCAGCGCAAAGCCTGATGTGGGTGCCACCCACAAAAGTGAGATCATGACTTGAGCTGAAACCAAGAATTGGTTGCTTAACAGACTGAGCCATCCAGGAGCCCCTAAAATTTCCTAATTTTTCAATGAATACATTTTCCCCAAATATGTTTACAAATGTGTTATTTTTTCATTGATAAGAAATATCTCATAACTATTTTTAAAAATTCAGGCTTTGTTGATGCTGATTCTATGAGAATGCAGGACCTGGATGAAGAATATTTGAAGACCGAGACCCAGATCTTACTATTGGAGAAGGCAGAAGGCATGAAATAGAAGGATGTGGCTCTTATAGACTTGCGAAGCAGAACAGGTCTACAGAAAGACAGGAAAAAAGAATGAAGTCGAGTAGAGAAAATGGAGAAGAACAAAGGTAGCAAAGAAAAGTAAGTAAGTCTGTGTACATAAGGATGTATAAAAAGAAGTTCCAAAGATCCTGAGTGTTATCCATCATATGAAGCAACCAATTTAGAGGACTTATCTGCAGCTTTAACCCAGGAGTTGTATTTGGAGCTCTGCCAAGGATAACAGCTAAGAAAGATTGCCCAACCTGCTCTGGCTGGGGCTGAAGCAGGCGAAAGCTGTAAAGTCACCCTATGTTAAGTCAGAATTCTTGACTCTAATGAAAGTAAACTCATATATTTGGGTTTCTAAAAAGTTTGTATTCTATGAATCTTCATAATTTACATAATTACTCCATGTCAAATGAATAATTAGCTAACTGAATAGTATTCTAGGGGTGAGGGGCAGCTTTGGGGAAATGGTTAGGGAGGCAGAGTCTCAGAAACAGTAGAAAGACTATCTCTGGCCCTGATCTCTGCCCGGATCAAGAAGCCAACTCTAATTGAGATATAAGTAATGGTAATAAAACAACACTTCTCTGGCTCATCACAACCAATAAAGTGTAGGATGCAAATCATAGCCAGGTTGTTTTCTTCTATTCTTCGTTTATTTCCTTATATTCCCTTGTTCATTCATTATTCATTCCATAAATACATATTGAGTATTTACTATGTGGTAGCCCCGTGTTAGCTAGTTAGCCACTGAAAATGGAGTGGTGAACAAAAAAAATTGAAACATGTACTCTGATGTCTTAGACATTAAATTTCAAAGAAATTAACTTAACTCTGGTGAGTGCTTTGTTGGGTGAGGGGTGGGGAAGAAAGAGAGAAAGAGACTAATAGGAAGGGCCAGTTTTAAGCAGCATGGTCATGGGAATGACACGTGTAGTTTGGAATATTTGAGACTTGCAATTTGTATAAGGAGCAATGAAGCTCAGAAGGCATGCTGGGTTTTAGAAATGCAGAGTTTGGGTCACAAACAGTGTTATATCTTCTGTGATACATTTTCTTTGAAAATACTTCAGCATCAATCATCAGATGTAATCCCAACTCCACTCAAATCCAGCTCTTTGCTTACTTCACATCCTCAACCAAGCAGCTGAATGTGCTGGGAGGAAAAATCCCACTATGATGATCACCTTGAAATTATGAACAAGAATTGCAAACAGGCCCCTAGTGTGGCAGAGCAATAAAACTTCATTTCCCAAAGTTTCCATGCTCCTATGACCTTAAAAGATTTCATATTTCTCTTCTTTCCTCAACCTCAAATGCTATTTCCCTATCTTCATTTTCTATTGATGACCTCATTTCTTTCATCATTGAGAAAACTAAAAGAATCAGAATAGAACTTCTGTAAGCTCCAAGTACATTAACTCAGCATCTGTTTCTCCAAGGTACATTCGAAGTCATTGTTTACTGGTGGAAATGATAGTATTCAAGATAAGTATTGAGAGAAGTGGCTGGGCCTTACTTGGCATGGAGGGCCTAAAGTTTTCATGCAAGTGCCAAGGTCTAGGTCTCTCTTGTTCCTCCAAATCATTTGATTCTTGGCAGATTCTGTCACCTCACCAAATGACAAGGCTGGTTGCTCAAAACCTCAGAATAGAGCAATCCATTTTGGAGCTCTGGGGGGCAGAGAGAGTATATTTTCCCATGCTACAAGCAAAGACTGAATCACTTTATGTGCCCAAGTGCTGATAGAGTCCAACACTTGCTTTCACTGTCTAATACCACCTGGTGGCCAGATTGTAGAAGAAGAACCATAAAGCCACAACTTGTTCAAACTTCCAGACTATTTGTCCAAAGTATCAAATAATTGCTCTAATGCCAAATAGATTTACCATAATTTATACGAATACATTGTGTTTTTGTTTTGAAATCATAATAGCTACTCACATGGAGCAAGCCCATGGAGGGATTAGAAGCTCCTAAGGAACAAACAGAAGAACGATGATTTTAATACTGGGGAGGACTGGACCTCTGAAAACAGCACTCCACTTAACTCCTGGTGTGAGGGTCATGGAAAGGAACCCAAAGAGCTTCTACAAAGGCATCTGGAGGCAACAGTGTCTGGTACCAGAGTCAGTTTTTTTAGAGAAGATATGTGGGAAGTTTCCTCTGTTTACCAGATGGGTCACAAAATACTGTGTTCTTTTAGTTTCAAACAAAATTTCTAGCTATATAGTTTGTACTATATTGTCCCAACCCGCCCCCTCCCCCACCCACACACACACTATCTAAAACAAATGGAATTGTATTATTAACTGGTCCGATGTTTTCCTCATAATACACACAGACGGCTCTTGCTTAACAGACCATTTTCCCATAAGGCTGCTGCTCACATCTGCATGAGAATATTTCTCAACCAGCACAAACACTGAAGGGGTGATTTGTGTCCTCAAACCACATTGCTGGCAATTTATTTATTTTTCTTTCTGTTTAAGCTTTTGATGCTTCAAGAAGTTAGGCCCACCCTGAATCTGGACTTCTAGCTCTACCAACATGCCGACTAGACAGGCTTGAGCTGTCTGAGATGGCCATCTCATTTTATTAAGAGACAGAGTGAGGATGAGATGGAGCACTGGACAGATCAAGGGGTATTCCCTTGTTGACAGTATTACTGGGTCAAAAGTATCCCTATGTGAACGGGAATTATATCCCTTTTGAAGAAAAAAAAGGCTTCAAATTCCATAATACAATTCCTGGGGGCAATATAGGCAAATGAAAAATTTTGTACAACTGTCAATTTAACCATTGTCTATTATCTTTTCTATGGAAAAGCACATTCTATGTAACATGCCTTTCATGACATTTGTAGGTCGGGTTTTTTTTTCTGTTTGCACAGCTAATCCACCTGCATTTATCCGGCAGTTCTGGTGTTTGTTTAATCATGATACTCCAACAAGGAAAACTAAAAACTGGTGGAGAAAATTGCAAAGTGACAGAGAATGAGGATAAAGAGATTCTTGGACTGACCTGTAGTAACCCATGAAGGAGCATTTAACATGGCACTGTCATTGATTTCCTAAGAATACCAGGGACTCTTTCTTTCTCGACACTGACAAACTGGGGAGCTCTGGGCTCATGGGAGTGAGTTACTGCTTGCATACTAAGTTTATTGCCTGTCTCTGGTGCAGCTTTTATCAGAGATGTGAGACAGAAAGAATGCTCTGTCTCTGTCTCTCTCATTGTGTTTATCTCTATTGTATTCCCACATGCGCTATTAGTAGAGAAAATATAATTATTTATCACTGTAATTTTGCTTCCAGCAAGTTCTAATTATAGCACTTCAGCAGAGTGAATGCTGACAGGATTTTGTTGTTGAACAGTCCAGCGAAGGGGCTGCGTTTTTTCTGTTTTATCAACTATTGTATAAAAGTTCAGAAGCGGGAGGCCTGAAATTTCTCCCAGGAAGTACGAGTAATTAGTTGAAACAAGGTCATGTGAGTCATTTTTCTTGCTTTTCTCGTGTACATAGAATAAATTACATCCATTGCTTCACTCCAGGCTTTGGGATGATTATAACTTTTAAATAAGTTCATAAATTCTGAATGTTATTGTTTGCTTATCCTCTGCAATGAAAGGTTAAAACAATTTAGTTTAAAACATAGAAATTTTTATTCTGTGGATTAAATGTCTGGGAAAGAAAATCCACTGACATTTCACTGATGATATTTAATTGTCTTCTCCTTGTTACTATCTTTAATTTATAAAATCATTGTGCGTGCTACAGTAATCTCTGATAAAAGAGAAGGTGGTAGAATAGTCCATCATTTCTTGAGAGTATTATACCACATCACTTACCGTATATGACAGGGACTGATATGAAAGATCTTAAATATAAAAGTAATAAGTGACAAGTGAAATGTACCTGTATTTGGAATACTGAATGTAAAACTTCTTCTAACTGAGCAAACCAGAGCTTTCGATGAGAAATATCACTTAAAATGAGTACTGTTATTTCTGTGGGGTTTTGTGTATGTGTTTATATGTCTTTTCCTAAGTATTTATTGAATTCTAACTTTTGATGTACTACTTTTAATTCTAACTTTGTTTTTGTTTTATTTTGTTTGTTTTTTTTGGATAAGAGCGATGTTATAAAGTTATTTTGGATTTCAAGTGAATGCATTTCCCTCCTCGAATGGAGTGGCCAAGTTTGGGCTCAGTAGAGAAATTAAAGATAGCCAAAGGGTGTGAGAGTTAAGGTTTGAATAAGCAAAAATTTAGCAATAGCCTTTGATAGAGAACTTGAGATATGCAAACTATCAAGAATTTCAGTTACCTGCCCTCACTAAGGGTTTTATCTGGGAACCAGAATTAAGTCCCCACTGAAATTCCTAGAAGATTTGTTTTTGATGTAAAGGAGTCATTTTCTTTGGTTATATTTGGTTTTATTGCCAACCATTAGATCAAGATACATCTTTCTTCATGCCTCTGTTTTCCTGATATTTGTCAACCTTTCCTAGTTCTGTGAAATTCAGCAATAGATGCTTTTACTGCAAACTCCAGCTTATCATACTCCATACTAAATTCTCATTAAGTTACATTTTATTTTATTATTTCACATAAAAATTCAAGATTGCACTTTGTTAAATTTATTCTGACTTTACTCATGAAACCAGTTCCTATCATTCATATACAAATTCTAAGAATATTTTTGGCTCATTCGATACACAATATTTTTTAAATGTCAGGAATTTATAAACTAATAAAAATATAAAAGCATATAAATATTAAACAGAAAGTTATAACTTCTACAAATCATAATTAATGAATTCTTGTTTAATTAATGGTTGATTATTTATTGATTGTTAATCTCTATAAAATTATATTGATAATGAAGTCATATTTTATTTGTGGTTAATGTTAGGAACCTGGGGAGCCGCCATGAACAAATGGATATTTTAATTATGCCTTGAAGCATGAGTAGCACTTCAGGACATAAAAAGAGTTGGAGGTTCTAGGGAATGAAGAGCCGTTAGATGGAAGTGTATTCCATTCAGAGCAAAAAGTGTGAGAAACAGTGTGGTACTGGAAAGATTAAGTGATGTGTAGACAATGGGAGCAGTCTAGTTTGGCTAGAGCCTCCAATATCTGCGTTGACTAGCCAAAGAGAACTTCATAAGATACCAAAGGATCATGGCTGATAAACTATAAAGTTTGTAATCGCTGTAGGAGGTCACAGGAGAGATCCAAATGTTCCTGATTGGGGTGGTGTCACAATTCTGTGAGGAGAAGTGTGCCATCAGAGCTCATGCCACACTTATAAAGAGGGCATCAGAGGGCAAGTCTTTGCATTTGAAAACAAAGTGTTCTTCCTCTTGCTCAATGTGGCCACAGGGTCTATATATCACTGTTTCTCTAAAAGCACAGTCACCATTAGCCACGAGCATGGAACAGTATCTCTTTCATATATGTATACTTCTGTTCATTGTGGGCCTGTTGGTTTTGCTTGGAAACTCTTTTTCCTTCCTTCCACCCCCAGCACCAATCTTCTAAGTTCTCCATGTGACATCTATATTTCTAGATTCTTCTTCCTTCTACTCCTCAATTCACTCCCATCTAGAAATACTCATTGCTGTGGAACAGTAATCTTATTCAAAAGAAGGATTGAAAGGTTCATTTCATTATCCTAGATATTCTCCATGGGACAAAGGTGATGGAAACAAAATTTCTACATATGAGGCTAATTTAATCTAGTCAGAGATTAAAGGCACATAGAGAAATAAACTGAAACTAAGACAGAATATGATAGTTGCCATGAGTTGTTTGCATGTGCGCATATGTGTGACTGTATATGTTATCTTACATGGAAATTCAGAGATAAAAGAATCCTTTTTCTGAGGATCTTGAGGGAAATTATTCTATACATTTGACCTGGATTGTGAGGGATATGTAGAATTCTGACAAACAGATGACAAGCAAGTAGGCAGGTTGTTTTGAATGAGGGGTGTTTATTTTATACAGAAAGTTTGGCTAAAAGAAATAATGTAGGGACACTCAAGTCATGTTTGGAGAGGGCAATAAGCTTAATTTGGCCAAAATACAAGGTATGCATATAGGAATATCTGGAAATAAGGGTTATGAGTTTTAGAGTCAGACGGTGAAAGGGAAAGGACATTCAGACATAGTCAGTGGAATTTGAGAACGCTTTAAAGATTTTTGAACATGGAATTCCAAGTTCACTCTTGAACTTTATAATATTAATAATAGTAATGTAAGATGAATTGCAGAGGACCATGCTACAGTGATACTTAGGTAAAATGACTTGAGGATCCGAAATCATTGACAATAGGACTACAAAAAATTTTAATGCAAGAGACATAAAGCTTCTAACACTACATAATTAATTTATCTGCTGTTACATAGAAAATGTATTTCATAGCCATCAAAGTACATTTTGCGTACTTCAAAAGATTGTTGATAATTAACACATACAAAAATAACAAACTTTCACAACTACATGAAATCAATGTACTGGGCATTTTAAATGCTATACTTCAAATGGATATTTGCTGTTTAGTGACAAAGAATTCATATTGTTAGGGTGCCTTCAGACATTTTGCTTTCACATTTATTATTTCACTTGATTCTTAAAATATATTGGTGAGAAGCCTATTAATCTAATTGCTAGATGTGAAAACGGAAACTCCAGGAAATGAAATGAATAGCCAAGATAACACAGCTATTCGGTGGCCTGGATGGGATTTAAAACCATATAAAATGCCTTTCCCAGGAGGTTGGTGACAGTATTACTGAATGCAGAGAAAAAAAGTGTCTAAGTATGCAAATATTTGTCCTCAGAAAAAATATAGTATAAAGTGTGAGGTCCCCTGGAATTGGTTTCTGTGTTTCTATTAAATCAATGGTCAAATGTAAATATTGGAAATTGAATAAATTAAAATCCAGTGTAATGTTTCTATCATATAATAACAAAATCTCTTTGGGGTTATAGCTATCTCCCAATTTTTTCATAAAATTTCCCTTTACCCATGGTATAACTTTTGTCTCCCCTCTGGGACTCTCCCAGAATTTCTGAGTGCCTCTTAGCCCTGTTCCTGAATAACTGGACAGAATCTTGGCCTTGTTTGATAACATGAATCTGAGAAAAAATGTCTTACCATTGTCAGGATACCACAAAGCCCTTCCGTGCCACCCTATTGAGAATTTCTGTTCTAATTTCAAAACTTTCATAATAAGATGATGACTCCATCTTCCATCATAGCCGATGCAAGGATTTATTACAATAACATGGAATAAAAGAGTAGAGTCTCCAGTGTCAGCATCCGTGCTGTTTGCAAGGAAGGGGAGAACATACTTGGTAGTGTGGATTGAAATAGCTCAAGGCAGCACGTAAATGCAAACCCAGTTTCTAAGGTAAGCGATGAACTACTTGATCCTTTCCAGGCATGAGGCAGACGTTAAGCTTTCTTCACCTCATATAATAAGAGTTAAATGTCTGTATTATTTGGCTGCTTCCGGAAGATGATACAGGAAGAAAGAAAGAAAGAAAGAAAGAAAGAAAGAAAGAAAGAAAGAAAGAAAGAAAGAAAGAAAGAAAGAAAGAAAGAAAGGAAGGAAGGAAGGAAGGAAGGAAGGAAGGAAGGAAGGAAGGAAGGAAGGAAGGAAGGAAGGAAGGAAGGAAGAAGGAAGGAAGGAAGGAAGAAAGAAAGAAAGAAAGAAAGAAAGAAAAAGAAAGAAAGAAAGAAGGAAAAAAGAAAAAAAGAGGAAAGCATAAGCTAACCTTTTAACAGGATGCTTTTAAACTAATCATTTCAGTGTGCTCTTTGCAGGGAGAGCTAATATTGTTAACACCAAACGAAAAAGGAACTTGACGATTTACAGCTCACACACAATTAAAAGATTTATCAAATTATCGAGCTTTCAAGCATGATTCCACTTCAGAGGAAAGTACAATGAGTGTCAATGTCCCAGAGGAACGCAGAACAACTGTCTGAGGCGGGGCACTAACAGCGTGTGCTGTCATTTAGAGTGAATCACTGGACTCGTGTGTGCACCTATGGTTTGCACACACTGGGTTCTAACAAGGAGACTGTGCAAGACGGGCGGGGAGCTTATGGTTGAGAAAGTGATACCTCCCAGTAGACAGACTCCAAATTATTATGCATTTTTGAATAACTGTGAAAAATTGATTTTTATTTTTTAAAGAGCTTTGCTTTAGGGATTTGATTGTTACTCAATCTGACCGTACCTCCCGAGGTTTGAGGATGGTGGTAACTTGGAAAAAGCAAGAATGCGTGTGACCTGGGACGGGGCAGGGAGGAGGGAGGCAGCTTTTTCTTGCAGTCGAATAAGCCTACAAGTCAAACCTAAATTCAAAATTTACCCAGAACCTTTACAAAAAAGAGCTAGTCAAGAGCAGAGGTTGGCACCATCACAGACTGTAAAACCTTAATCAGTGTGATTTAAAGAAATTTTGAGGAGACTTATGCCAATCTGGAGCTAATGCCAAGACCTACATCAGGAATGTCTGTATCTCGCTGGCATCCCTCTGTGGAAAAGTGTCAGCTCATCCATCTTACCTCTTGTCTTATCCTATGGGGAAAATGTAAGAAAAATGACGGGGATGACTAGACATAGATCCATTCCTAATGCTCCAAACATGTAATAGTAGAGCTACACCAAAGCATAATTGAGGGCTGGCGTATAAGATTTTATGGATTAATACATAATCCATTTTCTACTTGAAACTGAAAACTTTTTCCTCTCAAAGCCATATAATTGATTCCTTGAAAATAACTATGAGAATACGTTCTAGGCCATATAGCTAGTCATTCACACGCAAAATAAAAAGTAACAACCACAATATACAAAGACTAGAAAAGAATCATCTGGCATCTATTGGGGGGAATCCAGCTTCACCGTCACTTTTGAATCACACTGAGCATCATGAAATATTTGTGGTTTGGTTCTTGAATTCCCCAAAACTCCCTCCTAATACAACACAATGGCCAGTTGTTAGTGTCACCTGAATGTTATCATTCTGAAGATGACTAATGAGATGAAGTTGAAACTTTCTCAGAATTATTTGCACTGAACCTGGTAGTTTTCCAAATAACACCTAGTTATACTCCCGACTTATTATCTCTTGAGGTAAGGACACCACAATATGTAAAAATGAAAGCTAACTAATTACGTTAATTAGACCATATTATCAATCAAGGCCAACCTTCTAAACCCAATTCATATTTGTGCAGCATAATCTACACAGAGATTTTAATTCATATTTTGATTGTATTGGCTGTTTCTTAAAACCTACTGCTTTTACTTAATACTACTTTTTAGATCAAATGTTAATTGGTCTAGACTAAATAAGAACTATTTTGAATGACCTGTGTTATAGGGACAAAAGTAAGCCAAACATTTCCTAATGATCCTGGATAATTGCTATTATTTTGGTAGTAGTTGTACTTTTAAATACTTCCAGTGCAAATGAGTGGGTTGATTGTCGCCATGCTTTCAAATGTTAATCTTCACCCGCCGTGGGAAAAATATTTATGAACGGTATAACGTTACATATTGGTTAATTCACATAGATTATTTGTTTTGGTATCACTGACTTAAGAGTTAAAAATAAAACAAAAATAAAAACACCATACGAAATTAAAAGCCAAAATTTAAACAGACTTAGTTTCGTGTTTTAGATCAATTCAAAACCAAAACAGGCTCAGTTTGGTTTGAGAAGTTATTGGTTGTATAAAAGCCTTCTAAGAGAAGAGTAAACTGGGAATGGGTTTGAATCCGTGTGAGGAAATATTTTAACATTGAAAAAACAAATATGGAAATGATAGCCTTTTAAAAATTAGCGTATTGGTCTTTAGTTGTATCTTTAACTGTTTTTGCAGTTTAAGGAATCTTAACTGGTAGTCTAGCTTAAAATTTGGGTGTTTTTTCTTATAATTGTTGCTTTATTTTCTCTTTCATTTCTATCAAAAAATTATCTTCAGTGGAATTAATGAGGGAGGGGAAATACTACTTTTTAGATCTAAAGTGTCCATGGAAGAATGGGCTTCCGAGAATGTTTATACTGATGAAGTTCAAGGTTTTGTTTGGTTTTGTTTTTTAATGTTTATTTATTTTTGAGAGAGAGGTAGAGGATCTGAAGGAGGCTCCATGCTGACACCAGACAGCAGGATGCGGGGCTCAAACTCACAAACCTTGAGATAATGGCCTGAGCTGAAGTCAGACACTTAACCAACTGAGCCGCCCAGGCGCCCCAAAGTAAAATGTTTTAATAGAACCCTCTTTGAGTTACTACGGTGGGCATATGAGGATCAAAATTAATATTGAAACTGGTTAAAACTGGACTTCGTGTGTGTGGTTTCCCTTAAAATTTTCTACTTTACATTAAGAAGGAATACTGGCTACTCACTGGTATTGCAATATTATAGTGAGATAGGAGGTTACAGTGCCTAATGTATGATGATTATTATTTAGGGTATAAAATAATGCTCAGAGAGCTCTGAATAGTTATAGTCTCATTAAAAGTACTTTCCAAATAAAGTTATTTGAGTGTATAGACATATGTACAATCAGATTTGTCAATTATATGTGTCATGCTTCATAATATAGTTATAATTTAGTAGAATGAAATTTTTGGACACGTTAGCATCTGTGATGTGGCCTCGATTATTCGAGAAATGAAAAGATGATTAAAAAGTCTAGGATAAACAAAGACTATGGAGAAAAGATTGAGTGAAAATACAAAGCAAACTAAAATGTGGTATGACTTTAAGAGTAGTGTGAGAACAGAAAATCCATTTGACTTTAAAACTAGGAATGTGCTTTTGCTGGCTCAAGTGCCATGGCATTATCATTACAGCACATTATTTGATATGATAGTAAACATTTAAATAAACACCACAATACTATACATGCATATTAAATTCCAGCTCTGAGAGTACACATAAGCACAAAACAAACATGTTAGTTGTTGCCTAACAGGTGTTATTAATACTCAGATAGATATTCATATTTCTATATATATTTATATTAATTTATATTAATCAATCAACAGAGAAGCAGTTATATGTACATAGTTAAAAGTAATCAATAGATATATTAAAATAATATACTTTATTATATAAATTAAGTATTAAATTACATAATAAAGTTGTGGAGTGAGAAGGGCACAGTGGAAGTGAGTGAAATGTCCCAATTTTATACCAAATAATCAAATGATATTGTTTTTAGGAAGTTTTCAAATCTGTACAATATGTACAAAAATTTATTTAATTTTTCCCCTTTATCTTGTTTCTCATTCTCTGACTTAAAAGTTATCCCCTTTAAGGTGGTTGTTTTATGTTTGAATAAAATTTGCTTAAATTGGATAAAATTCAAAAATTTAGTATGAATCCTTAGAAAAGTTTTTCTTTTTAAACTCAGATATGCTATTTTAATGTACCTTAATTGACTGAGTTGTATTGCTTGCTTCATTTTTACCTTTATTTTATTCAACATTATGTTTTCAAAAATATATCCATGCTGCTGTGAGTATTATTTATTAACTTTTTGCAAAGTTTATATTTGTTCATGCTTGTAATCCTTACTTAGATAAAAACTGAAATTAAAGAAATCAATGAAATCCAAAGAGAAATATTTTGCTTGATGTATGGAGAAAGATGCACCTTTAGGCAGTATTGATTTCATGTTTCGACCAACGACTCACCCATTAGCCAAGACTGTTAGCTGGACGAGATACTTGCTAGAATTTGGAATATCCATTGTACAGTATCTGCTAAGTAGTGGGCTGAGTTGTGTTTCTATTATTTACACAAATAAGATTTTATTAAAATAAAATTGAAGAGAGATATTTACATTCTTTAATTTTTAAAGAAAGTAAATTTTATACAATATTTATGCTTGAAAACAGTGACTCAATATCTAGGACTTTGATAAGCTTTATTTATACAAAATGGTTCACGGTTAGAATGTTTGCTGTAGAGGGATTTGACTTGTAATAACCACACTCTTATAAATTTTATCTCATATAGTTTCATGAACTAAATATCCAAATTATTTTCTAAATACAACTACATATACGGAATATACTAGTAAAACCTCAGCCCATGGCTTATTCTTAAAGATTTTCTACAGCTTTTGTATTGTGTTCCGGGGTACCCATAGGAACATTCCTGGGTGGCTGAGCCAACCTTACTTAATTCCAAACCAAGAAAGATGACATGTTGGTGGTTATGAGATGATTTATCAGAGTTTCAGTGTTTCCTTCTTCACCTCCTCCCTAATTTGGGTGGCAGCGGGACTATAAGAATGTTGTCTGGAAATGATGAGCTGATTTAATTTTGGAAAGCTTTTCTTCCCACCCAATCTGTTTGTGTAGGACATGGTACAAAACTTGTGGATGTTAGCTATTCATTCAGTGTGGGTTTCAGCCATGTTTATCTTCCAAAGACCTCACAGCAACAACTAATGTCTCCTGACCACAAGATTTGATTATTGTAATTCCCAGTCTTTAGATCCTCCCACTTAAACCATCTCCTTCTTTGAAGAATCTTTAAGGTTTATTGCATGCCGATTGCTCAATAATTAGCTCTAGGGATTTAGTAAAATGTTTTAAACACTGGAGCTGACTTACATAAAAATGTTAAGCACTTATACTGAGTAATAATGTGCTATATAGAATAGACAATTCCTTTGGTAACAATTCCTTATGATTAAAATTATGGATTTGTGGGTGGGAAAGGATGCCAAAAATCATTTGGACAAGCATTCTGGCTTCAGCTGAGCCATCCCAGACAGATGTGATTAATTGCATTGAAAGATAGCTTTGCTTTTATAACTGGTAAGCCAAAGGCTTTATCATTCTAAGCATCCAAAATTTGAACAAATTTGTTTTTAATTCCCAATTATACTAACTCACATCCCAGTAGCTTGACTAAAAGAAACCTTCGCCCTCCAAAATACCCCAAAGAGATGACTCACATATTTTGACAAATCAATCTACCTGTTAATGTTTCAAGCAGGGTGTACCACGTTCTTCCTTGCTAGATAGCTCTCCATAGAAGATGTCTTCTGACTTTGAAGCTCCCGTAGGAGCTTCCCTGTTGCCTGCTTTTGTGCCCTGGGTGGGTTTGCCAAAATCTATATTCAGATACGGTCTACTGATGCATTCAGAGTTTCCGGTTCCTGAGAAGCTAGAGTAGGGTTCTTTTCCTAGGGGCATTGATCTCTCAAGAAAATCATCGGTATCTGTTGACTATTGCAATGTCAACATTTTGCATTTAGCCCCTCTAAAACTCAATGGTTTAAAATAGTAAGTATTTTTAAAGCTCATGAGTCTGTGGATCAGTTAAGAAGTTATTTTGGTCTCATCTGGGCTCACTCCTATATCATGGCTACACGCAGCTGAAGGAGGAGCAGGTGGATTTGCTGACCTGATCTGGTCTATCACATTATGTTTGGGGCCCTGCTGCTATAAAGTGGTCCAGGATGGCCTTGACTAAGATCAGTGGGCTCTGCGCCACGTGGTGTTTCATTATCTAGCAGCTAGTTCAGGCTCATTCGCATGGAGTCTAAAGAAGAAACACGAAAGATAAGGAGGGTGCACCATGAGTCCTGCAGCATTCTCTTGGCCAAAGTAAATCACAAAGCCAGCTTAGAGTCAGCTCAGGAAGGGACTGTAAAGTTACAAGCCAATAGCGGAGCTACAAGGCCATTAATTGAGGCTAACAATGCATTCGATTAATCTATTACACCATCACATCAGTGTTATCTTTTACTCTTTAGCACACTAGTCTTCTGGATCCTCTGAAAGAGTAATCAAATAACACTTCGCACATATGTATTAATGCTATTAAGAATAACTATATTATTGACCCCCAATTTCTGTATAAAAGCAAGGCCTGAACCAAATAGTTTGTGATGAGATTATTTACATTCATTCCATAGTATATGCAAGTTCATACAAATAAGTTGATTACATCAGATGCTGCAGCAGTGCTTTGATGTCTTTCTGTCCAGGGGAAATAATGTGAATGTTGAAGTTCAATATAACTGTGTTTGAATCCTGGACCTGGCATTCACTAATATGTTATATTTGTATGAATTATTTAAACCCTCTGAGCTTTAGTTTTCTCAGTGGTAAAAGGAGACTTCCTGTGCTATATTTAAAAGTATAAAAAGGCTACCTATGTTTCTATTTGGAACAGAACAGGCAATTTCCCCCATCCTGTTCTTCCTTTCCATTCCCCTAAGGTAGTCAGCTTACCTTCTTGCCTCCAACATATATATTCAGTAGTGTTGACTGTAGAAAATCCTTATCTGTATCCTCCACTGCCCCTACCGATTTATGTCTTCCAGTGTATCTCTACAGGGACGTTATTAGTATTTTGAGTACAGTATTTCCTCATAGTACAGCATTTCCTTAACATTTGAAGAATACCCAACATAGCTATATATCCCATGTATTCATGCCAGTACTCGCTCAAAGTATGTGTCCTTTCTAAAATATCCCCCACATTTTCAAACATTCCTTTGGGGGGTGCTAATAATCCTCATTGAGAATAACACCCTTTACAATCTAACTTCCACACTATCGACCCACTAAAACTGTTGTAAAAAGTACCCCAACTTATTAGAGTGTTGTTTTTTTTGTTTGTTTGTTTGTTTTTTGTTTTTTTTTTTTACCCTCTACTACATTATACTGCAATTCAAATTTTCGGGAATGAGAGATAGAGGGGAAAAAAAAAGGATGGAGGAAATATTTCCTACAGAATGGGACCTAGGGAGTATTGAGTATTGTCTTTATGTTCCGGCCAGAACTATGATTTGAAACACACCTGCTTTCTAAAAGGGCCCCTGCACATGTGTCATTGTCCACTGTATCTAATTTGGGTTAAGATGTGCAAGACCCTGACAAAAATCTGAGCATATTATTTAGACCAAATATTCTTATCTATAAGTACTTTTGGGCAAAATAAGATATCAAATTAGTACCTGGAACCTAACATTCACCTGAGATCTATCTTCAAAGGTGGGAGGTGAAGAAGGGATTTAAACCTTCAAAGCCTGGGGCAGTTTGGGAAGGGGAACCGACCATCATGGGAAACCCAGGAAACACATGCTTTAGGTATTCAGAGATTGTAAAAGAAGACAAAGCCATGAAAAGAGATAAAAAATAAAACATCGATTAAATTAAAATTGTGCCTAATGGTGGTACTTTCTGTTTTATACCAAATAAATCAATAGACATTCTAGAAGGCTAGCTGGATGCCAAGGCAATTTCTATATTTTTGATCACCAGTATTGATCATTGGGTAACTCTCATTGGTAACTGGGGTAAGGCTTCCCCCTCTCAATCCTTCAGAAGCCCTACGCTTTCCCCAAGTCTATCTTCTCTTTAGTACAAGATACCCTTTCCAGAAGAAAAAAGGAGGTTCTATTTTAGCCAATGCAAAAATTAATGTTTTGAGAACAGAATTGAATCCACAGAACTCAGAAGGAGGCAAAATAGCTAGAATAAATGTAGAACTAGTCATAATTTAAGGGAAAAAAATCAATTTGCATCGTGATTTTCATACATAGCAGGAACTGAAAGCTATATTAGAAATATTTTTTCAAACATAAGATATTCTAACATGGTTTAACAAGATATATCATTTTTACAAAATATTTAATAAATATATTTTAATATTTTATTAGGTGCATTTAATAAGTCAAAGACTTCACGCCTGCATTACAACTTAACATTAAGAGTGAGGTAATTTGAACAACAGAACGTCTTTGCTTAAATATCACGTGAATGAGATATACTTTAACTACACTATTTAAAATTGTACCCCACCTGCACTCCAGATCTCCATTTCCCTGACTGACGTTTCTCTTTCTCTTTTCTCTCCCCTATAGGATTTGTCAACTTTTAAGAGACTATCACATATATCGTTTACTGTTTAAATTCCTTGAAAGCAGTGATCTTTGCTAAATACAGACTTCTGCTCTTTTCATTCACTGCTACATTCCCATACCTAGAACACCTGCTAAATGCATAGTGGAATGAAGACAGGGAAATATAGAAGAAAGAACAGTGCCTGGAATCTGAAAGACGAACAAATATCTTTTGAATTCTTCTTTTTTGTCCTGGTTTAAATTAAAAACAAAAACATGAGATTAATTTGTCCCTTTTAACACTACCATTTCAATGACTTCCTTTCTCTTTCTCTCTCTTTTTTTTTTATCTCCTTAACTAAAATCTTACTAACCTCTTTTGCCACTTCTTATTAACATAAACATCTGTCAGAAATGTAAATGATCTTCACTTGAGGAATATTTTCCTGGTCTGACTCTATTATTTGCCTCAGGTATATAGGCCTTGTCCCAAATTCCACTAAAGACCATCTACCTGCCTTGAGTTTCATTCTCATAACAAATAAGATATGAATTATTTATTCAGCAAACTCCCCAGTTCCTATCAGTTGCCTTGCCAACTCCCATTTTATCTTGGTGGCAAAATCCCCATTGTGACTCTGGGACATGACACTATTCTGAGGCCCAAAGGTAATTACTGATTTGCCTAAGCCGATCATGGTGGCCTTATTCTCCTCGTCGGTAATTGGTTTAACGTTAGTGATGTGATATGGTCCTGGCCAAGGAAATATGCGAAGGTGTCTCTGGATTGTCCTGCAAAAGGTTTCATTTTTTTTCCTTTTACTGGGTAAGGAAATGACTGCATGTAATGATTGAAATTGCAGCAACCATCTTTCCATTATGACAGGAGCTAAGCTGACATACTGAGAATGACAAGGTACTTCATCATGTCTTTAGACTACTCAATCAAGCAGCCACGAAGCTGCCTCAGCCAAAGACTTCGTTAGAAGAGATAACATGTACTTTTTGTTGCTGAGTCAGAATTCTTTGTGACTTGCAGTTTAAAACTTCTTAATGAACAATTACCAATATTGTGGTACTATACTTTTCAACCATTTTCAAAGCACACAATCTAGAAAGCTATCTAGTTTTATGGGATTTATTTGACTCTCGGCTACAAAATTAAACACTCTCTGTCCTGTATGCTCACCTGGATGTAGACAAGTTTTAAGAAAGGATAAAGTTCTGGACAAGACATAGAGGACTATAAAATAAGCAATAAAATGCTTCAAGATACTCAAGAGCGGCTTTTCAATAAATATTGCCACAGCGTTCACCTACGGCCATTATGTAACCTATTGGATAATTACCCTTCCATATTACTCAATTAATTGCACTTTCACCAACTAGATCATCTCCCTTTTAGGGGCTCCCAACTCAGGAACAACAGTGATATATAGCTGCCTTCATGTAGGAAGCCAGGATGAAATACTTCTCAAACACTTAAATCCAGGAAGAGAGATCTTGGCAGAAAGGAGGATGTGATAGGTAGAGGGAGAATCCAGCAAAGAGAATGAAACAAAACTATCATAGAGAAAAGAGATAGAACTGACCCCCACTTGCAATTTTCAAACTAGGAATAGCCCCTTAACATGTGCATTACTTGTGCTAAGAAAGGAAGGTGGATACAAAGGAGGATATATAATTTAGAGTCCTTTCAGTTCCACAGCACTGACTTTTCTGTGTAAGAGGAATATTGGTTGAAACACAAGCAAGTAGATCATATATTGTTTCTACATACTGCTGCGCTAGTGAATTCGTCCCTGATCTGAATGGTAAGAGCAAATTCATGGGGAATGAATAATAGTGTGACATAGCTAATTAATGCCAGTTCAACCCAGGCCTCTTAGGCAATCATGCCAAATTGTACAGTGCAATGGGGTGTTTTTTATGTGACAGTGGCGTATGGGGGATTGATCTGCGAATGTAAAGATGGCATCAAACCACGGGGCCAGAACTAACTGCTCAGCATTATTGTCGTCGCTGAATTACAGCTTTTTGATCTGGCAAAACTGCCACAAGACTTCACATTTCTGAAATACTATCATAAAATGGAATTCTGAAATAGCTAGCTCATCAATCACTGACATTCCATGCTGCTTCCCAGAATTTGAAGCACATATGCAAGTATTTTGAATCTCCTTTGCAGAAAGAAATCTTTTTTAAATGCCTTATTTTATACAATCACACACACTAGCTCTAAAAAGGCCAGGTATGAATATCCTATTTTTAAGGCATTAATATGATAATTGAGTGAAATAGTGATGAATATGAAGGAGACAAATGAGGACTTTCTTTTAGAGTAGTTGTTTAGGTAACATACAGGCACACATCTTAGTTATATATTTTTAACTATTTCTGAAGAGCAGATTGTATTTCTAACCTGCCAATTCCAAGCTAAACCTATTTAATGTATGTTTCATAGGTTCTTGAGAGGTATATTCTCTGCCATTTGCATACAGTTTGCTATGTTTCTTTTTAAATCAACTGTATTAATAATAGCTATTCAATTCCTCATTTATTTTTGTTTTTGTCCCGAAAATTGATAGAAATGCATAAATACATCTTCTCTTCTGTATCTGAAAAATTTTCTTCATATTTCCAAAATTTAATATTTATTTATTGTTGAGAGAGACAGAGAGCGAGCATGAGCAAGAAAGGGGCAGAGGGAGAGGGAGACACAGACTCTGAAGCAGGCTCCATGCTCTGAGCTGTCAGCACAAAGCCCGATGTGGGGCTCGAACTCACAGACCCCGAGATCATGACCTGAGCTGAAGTTGGATGCTTAACCGACTGAGCCACCCAGGTGCCCCCATATTTCTAAAATTAACAACAAAGACAACAACAAAAAGCTTGACACTATATATTTTGGGACATATTCATGGCAGCTTTATATATCTTTTTATTAAAGGAATATCTATCTTTATATTACAAAGAGGGAAGTTCAATAGAAATGTGGTAAGGCAATGAATAACACACAAAGCCAGAAATCATGAAGTTCTTTTCTAACCCAGAACATATTAAAGTAGGTTATTATAACTCCATAGGTATTTAACAGTGATATGTTCTTTTTAGACATTATCTCTCATCAAATCACTCTTTTTTGGTCCAATTAAAACGTTTTTTTTTGAATGCCACTTTTTCATCTTAACTTTTTTGCAAACTGATTTACTTTTGTACGCATTATATTTATTTGCTATAAATCTTGCCTGCTCGTTTACTTTGTTCCTTATGAGTCGCTTTACTTTAAACATGTCACTTATATACAAAGTGACTTACTTTTGGTTTATTTAAGAAAAAAGACAAAAATAAACTTTTCCTTTTAACTGGTAAGGTTATCCCACTCCTACGTTTCTATTTTGTTTGGTTACAGTGATTCCCACATCAAAACTTCATTGTTTTGACTCGTATCTTAGTTGTATAGATTACACACAGATTTGCTTGCAGGTAATATGGCTCCCACATCCCAGACGATCCGACGATGTCGTCTTGGCTTTTTTACCCATTAATGGTGACTCGACTGGGAATGGAACTTCAATTCATTCTGCTTTGCTCAGAAACATCATATACTTGACTCCAGTCCACAACGATTGCCTTAAAGAAATCTAAGGCTCTCCTGATATTTTTTTCTTTATAGGTGAGTTGTTTCTTTTGCCCAAATGCCTTTGGCATTACTTTTTTTATCCCCATAATTCAATAATTTCAACAGGATATGTTTTGGTTTTGAATGTTCTCCATTAACTTTTCTGGGAACAAAGTGAACCTTGTCAATGTGTAAATTTAGCTATTTTCTCATTTCAGGAAAGTATTTATCTTTAATTTTTCCCCTATTCTATTTGTTCTGCTTTCTGCATCAGGGAGGCTCCAATTTTCCATATGTTTCTCTTCTCAAAACGTAGCATTTATCTACAACCTTTTTCCCTGCTTTGTCTGTCCTTTCTTCACTCTTATGTAATAATTTCCAGTCAGATGCCCTATTGTTAGAAATCCCTACTTCCTGTCTCTAAGGGTCCATTATTACGGCAAGGCACCATTCTCCTTGCTTTTTTCTGGCTACTACTAGGTCTCCTGCCAGCTTACCTTTTTACTGATTGTCTCACCACTAATCTTTTTTGTTCATAGAGCCAATGCTTTACTTGACTTTGTACTTGATACAATTGTATTCTGTGTGTTCCCCCTATTTCTCTTCACTCGCTGTGTTCTCCTTTTATCTTTTGGTTGCTGCCTTCCTTTCATTGGTTCATTTCTCTGTAGGATAACTACTTGAAATTCATGCAAATTCTCTTTTTGCCTCTCTTCCAAACTGGGGACAGTTTTATCCAAAACCAGTTTTTGGAAATAGAGCGAGCAGATTCTTCGGGAGTCCCTCTCCATTTACATGGCTGACCAGATGTGGAAAATTTGCATTATTATTATTTTTTTTATAATTCAGGCACGTGAATGGAGTCAGGTATGAACTTGGAACTGTCTTTAAGAGACTTCTTCAACGCATTCTTGGTCGTTTTGCTATCTGAGAACAAACTCCTCATTCAGCTCAAACATAACCCATAACGAAGCCTTAGGACTTCGGTGTATACACCCAATGCAGGAAGATCCATACTGGCCTGGTAAAAGGCTTCTGGTTTCAGGTTCTTTGATTTAGCATACACCAGGGTCTTTCTCCTTTTTTTGCTCCTCCTTTTCTTTTGTCCTTCTTTCTGCCCTAGTCAACTGAAATTTTCTGCCAAAAAAAAAAAAAAAGCCCTTGTTAAAATGACTAAAGAAGACAATCTAGATTTAACACTTCACGAAGTAGGCAATTCTTTGAACTGGAAACTGGTCTTTCAAGAAGTGTTAAATAACGTTGGCTTTGAAATATCAGTTGATCTCATATTAACCTTGGCTTGGTAGGCTGGACACCACTGATGCTGGGAAACCAACTCAGCAAATGACAATCTAACTTTTAGACTCTATGTTCTTATAAATGGTCCATCTGCTGAGAATTCAGACCATCTAGGTAACCAATCTGTGGTCACCAAGGAATACGAATGATCCTCCTATTCCCAATGATACCTCAAATTATGCCAGATATACAAACCAACCAATCAGATCTTTTTATTCCTTCTCTTCCTTGTTTCCTATTCTTTATCCTATAAAAGCATCCTGCCTTCTCTTCTCACCCCCCACCTTTCAGTTCTTTTGATGTTGGGGACTCCCTGCTTCATCAAGTGTTTAAATAGAGTTCATCTGTAGCACCTAAACAATCTTCTTTCATCATTTCAACACCTTAGATTATCTCTGAGATCCTCACTACTTTTTCTGTCCAGAAGAGAAAACCAACAGTCATAAAAATACAGTGAACCTAGGCTTATCCTCTACTACTTGGGGAATATCAGCAGGGTGGTTCATAATCATGTTACTTTTGAGAAGAGGAAGTCTGCAAGTGTCTGTCTGGTAGGGAGTATCTGTAGCATATACCGTCATGATTAAGAATGATATTTCCACCTTGTCCCACTCAGTTCAAATCCTAGGTGAATTCCATGCTGTTTGTGGGAAAAGGAAAAGCTATTTAACAATTTACTTTACTTTTATGTGGAAAAATCTGAGAAATCATGTACCCTACTCTCTAGGGTTTTTGTTAGGCCAAGCTTTTTAGAAAAACTTATTTTATTAGGCACAGGAAGTGATTGGGATTTGCTAAGCATTTTGGCATAAGCACTCACAAAAGGTAGAATTTTCTTTGTAATGTCTGTTTATATACTTAACACAGAGCTAGAGAATTATGCTACCAGGTGACATCACTAAAATACTCTTTATATCCACATGCATATTCAATGATAGATCATCTTATAAAGACTAGAAATGACATACTATTTAATTTGAAAAGACATAACAGAACATGAAATGGTGAAACTTCCAAAGAAGAGTAGAGAATGTCGCTGCATACAATCTGTAGTGATTGGATTTCTTTGGGTTATTGTTATCCAAGCTGTGAATACCCAGGTGCATCTGATAGAAATGTTCATTTTTTCCGCTTATTATTCAGCACCTGCTAAGTTGTATCTATTTTTTTTGAATAGCATAAAATGAATTAAAATAAACATGAATACAATGTTATTCTACCATATAATTCTACTTTCAGTGTATTTGAAATGACTATGTATCATTTGCGTTTCTTTTGTTTATGGATGATTGTTGTAATGACACCATTGTTTAAGATGTGGTTTTTATAAATTGTTCCTTGGATACATGATTACTATTTTCCAACAGCAGTTTTTCATGGTGATAAAATATAACATACATATTTCCCTGTGCCAGAATTGATTTGTACAAATGGGTTTGGTCTAAAGACCCAATCAGCTTTGTGAATATTTCACTTTGTAACTGTTCAATGGGCAATCTATTTAGCTGAACTGCCACAATCAAGCATGTTAAAAAGACTTTCACTTTAGTAAATGAAATGGGGAAAAAAAATGTTACAATCTTTTAACAAGGGTGCCAATCTTTTTATAATCCTCTCAGGAAACTTGGTCTTTCTGGGGTAAGTTGAATACAATCCTATCTGTTTGTTACTGATCATGGTTGGAATGGCAATTACATGGCAAAATATTTTAACATTCTTATTGTACTTTTTAAACATGGTGTGTATAGTTTATAATTATGCAGAATGCACTGTTCTACAAATAGAAAAACAGAACATGAACTTCAGTGTAATTTTATTAATCAATAACTTAATCATGTATAAAAACCAGACATTATGCCTTTCTCTTTTTATTCTCCCTTGAGGTTCCCACAAACTTATAATATGTTTTTCTTCATTTGGTTCTCTGATGCCACCTTGCCACATTAGACTGTTTAAATGATAAAAAATAAAATAACTATTTATTTTGAACTGTGTGTATAAAAAAAGAAGCAATTTTCTGAAATGTTAATTATCAAGCTGACAAAGTTATTATTATATATTTCCTATCCAGAACATTTTAAGGTGCCTTCCGGAAGATACAATAATAATTTGAGAGTAATAAATACTTTTATCCTTAAAAAATCCAAGTAAGTTATTTGAATAGCTGCCTATTTAGTTAAACCAAATGGTCAGCTTAATTTTTCTAAGAACCTATTTTGAAAACTATATAATTCATATGTAGAAGCCAAAGTTATAAAAATAACGTATTTGCATAAATATGTTATAATTGGAGTATAAACACATCTAGTACTTGGTAAGTCAGTTTGGGGTTTAAACTAAGTATCATGGAGACTACAGACAGAATAATTTGTTTCCATCACCCTAACCTTTAGCCTGTATGTCATTAAACACGAGCCCACTCACAACTCACTCCCACACATATATAAACATTTAAATGCAAGTTAGAAGCACGGAAACATAGAGGAGAAAGACGTATCATATGTGTTTCTATATTTTTTATTAGTTAATGGCATACTATGGTTAAAAATACTGTTTTCAGCTTTCTGGTGTAATGTACTTTAAAAAATACTTACCGTTGCTGTCTTTTTAATAGAATGACTCAAAAAATGGAAAGAGAGAAAGAAACATCTGGGACACGTTTGAGATTTTGTCTTACATTTCTGAGATGCTGATTGGAATACCACCAACTTCAAAGGAAATCTTAGGCTCGGTCCAAATAGCTGAAAGGGAAAATAGAAACTGACCTCTTCCTAAAATGGCTCTCACGTAATCACTTACATCCTTGCAGATTGCTGTCAAATTTTGTAGAATACAGGATAAGAAACAAATAAATAAAGACTACTTTAAATCACTTTACGAATATGGACATATATAAAATTTTCTAAAGCTTGCCAAAGCTAAGAGAAAAAAAAAACAACTCCCCCTTTTTATGCTCGTTCCCTTTTCTACACTGTTCTAGGCTTATTTGGACTATTATTTTGGCATTTTACTAAGTCTATTTTAGTTCGTTGTTTCTGCATTAGGCTTTCCCATGCAGATGCGAACAACTTGAGGATAGGGACTCTACCCAACTCATATTCGAATCATCTCAGAGAGAGCTTTGCAAGTATTGCAGACTATGTCTGTCGAGGAAAAATTGGTGCAAAAATAAGAAATTTCTCTTTGATCAGTTTTTATTTTGCCTTTTTCTGTTGTGTCCTCTTTACTCTCAGTTGGTTATGGATAGTCCTGGGTAGGATTTGCTTCCATTTGTAAAATAGTTTGGGCAAGTAGACAAGTCTCGGTGGTATTTCTAGGCAGAGCTTACATAGTCACCTTTTGCTTTCACCCAGAAAATAGGAAAAAATGATCCCTAACTTACAGTCTGTTGGGCAATTGTTCTCTTGACTCTTAGCTGATCCTAAGACACATGTTAATTTTGGATAATAAGCGATTCTCTTTATCAGTCCTGGTTCATATTTAAGCATCCAAACTTCACTATTCTTTTTAGTGATATATTGAAAAACTTTGCTTGGGATTTTAATAATTTTTGTGGCTCAGCAAGAGGTAAGACTGCATTGTCCCAAAAGTGTTTTTTAAAACCACGTAGGTAGTATACATGCAAGTTAAAGATAATTAAATTTTATATAAAGTACATACCTCTGCATCTCAGGGAACATTCGTGCTCAGTATTTGCTCTGAGTATTCGGTTGCTACTGGTAATGTGAATTCCTAAGTTAAAAATAACTGCCACTCTCCTGGATGCTCACAGTGCCATGAAAACTCAGGACTGCTGCTGAGTTACTCTGATGAGTCCTCACAATGGGAGCCTGCTACAGATCTTATTCACTCCTACTGTAAAATTGCACGTTTTTCGGTTTTCTTGGGCATGTCCCCAAATGTTTTAATTAAGTAACCTTGCTCGCCAGGTCACAAGCACCAGCTCACTTAGACTCTCACGACTGAGAACTGTGTGTTCTAGAAGGTGTTTATTTTCAAGAACTCATAAAACCTGGTCTCATTCCACTACATTTTTGTCTATTGCATTTCAAGCATGACTTCTGTATCAAATCCCTTCTATCTACTTGGTATGTGACAGCAACCCTGGGACAGTGTTATGTTTCCCTGCTGGAGTTCACCTTCTAATTTCTTTTTGGTTTCAGGGAAATGCCACTGCATTTTCACGTTTCATTTGGAGTCTGGACGTGCAGCAGGAAGGATAATCTAGCAAATCTGCCCTGGGATCTGAAGCGAGTGAGCCACCATGAGAGGCTGGTGCCACAGAACCTTAGAGCCAAGAGTTCTTTCATGGCGATACAGACATACGTGTGACAATTTGTATAAAGTCTGAATTCAAAGGTCTGGAAGATTCGCTCGATGGATTTTTTTTTTTTCTTTTGAGGGATGATGGACGTTCCAGCAGAAATATCAATTTTCATCTTTGGATTTAACTCTTGTGTTATTCTGCACCAGGATATCAAAGTTTGGGCCACATTTAAAAAAAAATTTTTTAGCCATTCTTTTTTTTTTTTAATTTTTTTAACGTTTATTTATTTTTGAGAGACATAGAGACAGAACGTGAGCAGGGGAAGGGCAGAGAGAGAGGGAGATACAGAATCCGAAACAGGATCCAGGCTCTGATGAGACATCAGCACAGAGCCCGACGTGGGGCTCGAACTCACAGACTGTGAGATCATGACTTGAGCTGAAGTCGTCCACTCAACCAACTGAGCCACCCAGGCGTCCCTAGCCATTCTAATCTTATTTTCATCTTGGCCCTATTCTCATCACTTCTTGCTGACATTTTAGGTTCCCCATTTTCCTTCAGCCAAGACTACAAGGAGTAGCTTAGTCAATTAATTGCAAATTTATTCTCACACACGTTATTACTGAATATTTGCTGAATTAAACATTTTTAAAAACCTAGAAAGCTAGGGGCACCTGGGTGGCTCTGTCGGTTAAGCGTCTAACCTCACTCAGGTCATGATCTCACAGCTCATGAGTTCAAGCCCCACATGGGGCTCTGTGCAGACAGCTCTGAGCCTGGAGCCTGCCTCAGATTCTGTGTCTTTCTCTCTCATTGTGCCTCTCCTGCTCATGTTCTCTCTCTGTCTCTCTCAAAGACTAAATAAACATTAAAAAAAAGTAAAAACCTAGGAAGCTAAAAAAATGCCTTCCACATACCTCAATGGTAGCATTTATTGTTCTTTCTCTTTTTTGAACAAATTGTAAGATTTTGGGGAGCAGAGCACACCATTCTATTCATTTTCGGAACTCCAATGCTCACTGCTTGGCAACAAAATAAAATTTAAAATATTTGTTAATTGAATCAGCAGTTTCTTACTTGTCATGATTTTGCCCCCGAGGAGATATTTCATAGCACTTTTGGTCATCACAGCTGAGGGAGGTTGCTAAGGGAGCATCTGGTGGGTAGAAGCCAGTGGTGTCACTAAATATTCTAAAATGCACAGGAAACCTGCCTACAACAATAAATTACTGGGGCCACGTGTCATTAGTGTCTAGTCTGAGAAACCATAATTTAAATTTTATGTTCATATTCTCCAGAAATCCAAGTTTTATTCATTGATAGTTACCAATTTTCATTAATTATCATCATCAATTCAATACGAATATCCAAAACAGCATAGGGTGAGATTTAGAATCCATCATGATATAAAAAATTTATTTAATGTTTATTTATTTATTTTGAGAGAGAGAGAGAGATCATGAGCAGGGAAGGTGCAGAGAGAGAAGGAGAGAAAGAATCCCAAGCAAGTTCTGTACTGTCAGCACAGAGCCCAACGTGGGGTTTGAACCCACAAAACATGAAATGATGATGTGAGCCAAAACTTAAGAGTCAGGTGCTTAACCAATTGAGCCACCCAGGAGCCCCTAGGAAAAAAATGTAATTATCTTCTAGGCTGGATTTTTAAAGTAATTTTTAATTTCCAGAGTGATTGGATTCTTGTGTGAGCAGTTGAGAACGAGTAGAAAATACCATCATGAACTTGTCTGCGGTCTAGGGAGTTGTGTATGTCTGGCTAGTTCAGAATACAGATGAAGTTAATAATGCTTAGTAGCAACTTGGCCTCAATTTGTTCTACAGCCACAGCAGAGTCTGTTCCTAATCTTGACCTGGCTTGAGTGTCATTGATCACAAGAGGCAGGGATCAAAAGAAGGTGAATAGATGCTTTTAAAACTGTCATCACTATTGTATCAACAGTTTCAATGGCAACTTCTTTTGCCAGCAGGTCAGCATCCGTGTCTTTATTCTGGAAGGACAGCTCATAAATTAAGCAGTTGACCTTCATGTCAGTCAATCAACATTGGGCCATCCAGGCTGCCAAAACCATTAACTTTGAGCAATGGCCACTTCACCAAAGTACAAATGCAGTATTTATAAACCTTATGTTGTTGTCTCTGCCAAAATCTCAATGACACTGTCTATTTCTCATTTTCTTCCCATCCATTAAAAGGTAGGAAATGATAATCAATAGCCTAGAACATTATCTGTAAAAAATTCAATGACTCAGAAGTTAAAAAGCATACAAAAGAAAAATTCCAAGCAATATGCTCGTTTTACAACGTTCTTCATCAGAGAACTAAAAAAAACTAGAGCTACAAAGCATTTAGTGATATTTTATCCCATTTGGTTATTACATCGATGAAGAAACAAGGCCCCAAGAGACCAAGCAACTTCTACCAGGTCATACAATTAGTGGACCGTGTTGAGTAACTCTAGCTTCTCATGAGCCAGCTAAGGGTCTCTGCATTCTAAGGAGAGATCATGAGCAGGGAAGGGGCATACTTAATGAGGCCTAAGTAACTGAGAATCCAATATTTTATTTATAACTAAAATATGCAGGAAATGTTGCCACATTTAAGATTTTCTTTCCAAGCTCTACGCATAGGAAATTATCAGAACTTCAGATGATATGGGTATTTCCATAAATAAAAATACTATGCATATATTTGAAAAGACTGGATACTTTCACACAATGACTGCAGGCCTATAGAACACTTAGAGTACCTTAGAGACACAAAGATAAATCAGGCACAGATGTAGCCCTAAGGGAGTTGACAGACCACTGATAATATTAGGAGAGATGTTTGTATAAGTCAGTGTCGCAATAAGAAACAAGGGTGCACTCAAGCTGGAATAACTTGAGAGAGATTATTCGCAGTTGGATTTAGGACTAAGGTGGGGACAGTAGAGAAGGAAACACAAGTAAAGGGCAAGAACCAGCAGCATAAGAACAGGCACCACCCCTGCTTGGAAAGTGTGTGGCAGGCAAGTCACTTCAACCTAGAAAGAAAAAGCATCCCTAGACTTGGTTGCCTTGCAAAGATCAGTGATTTGCTTTTAAAGGAGGACCTAAGAGAATTAGTAGAATGTATTGTTTGCTTCCTTTTCTACCTTTAAGTGAGTTCTCCTTTGGCTAATTACAAACAGAAACCAAGTGACTTCACATGGACAGAAAGAGAATATTTGGCATGAATTTATTTTTAATACACCATTGAGGATTTTCTGAGGTTTTCTTGCCTTAAAACTGAGTAACGACGTAATCTACCAGTTTGGTTGACGTCGTGATGACACCATCCAGATTCTCTTGTGAGAATGAATAATTCATTCTGTACCTCCTATCTATAGACCTCAGCTCTCAGCCTCCTTTGGGGATTGCTATAACTGAAGACAACCATGTTGCCCAAATGTATGCTGCCCATACAGGGTGTCACATATTGATCAATGATTAATAATGTTCGATGACTGATAAAGACCTGACCCATTTTCCCTAACCTTAGGATAATCCTCAAAAGCCATGCCAGCTTAGTTTTCCATGTATGGTCAGCTGAAGTCTCTACTAAGATTATATCAGATCTCAAATTTTTCCTCTTACTAACTCTGCTTTCTTTGCTTTTCTTCCCTCAGAGTTAATCTCAAGAGCAGTTGCTAGTAAATCTCCTGTGTGGGAATTCCCATCTCAGAATCCGCTTCCTGGAGAACCCAACCAGAGATAGTTGGTTGCTGGTCATCAAAAAAAAAAAAAAAAGACTGGAGATGAGCTTTTGAAACTGGATTGCTATGAACATTGGGGTACACGTGCTCCTATGCATCAGCATTCCTGTGTCTCTTGGGTAGATTCCTAGCAGTGCTATTGCTGGGTCATAGGGTAGCTCTATTTTCATTTTTTTGAGGAACCTCCACAGCGGCTGCACCAGTTTGCATTCCCACCAACAGTGTAGGAGGGCGCCTGCTTTTCCACATTCCCGCCAAATCATGGAAGCAAACCAAGTGCCCATCAACTGACGAATGGATAAAGAAGCTGTGGCACATATATACAATGGACTACTACATGGCAATGAGAAAAAATGAAATCTGGCCATGTGTAGCAACATGGATGGAACTGGAGGGTATTATGTTAAGTGAAATAAGTCAGTCAGAAAAAGACAGATACCATATGTTTCCACGAATAGGTGGACTTTGTGAGACTAAGCAAAAACCAGGGGGAGGGCTAGAGGGGAAAGGAAAAAAAAGACACAGAGAGGGAGGGAGATAAAACATAAGAGACTCTCAAAGACTAAGAACAATCTGAGGGTGAGGGAGGTGAGGGAGGTGAGGGAGGGGGGAGAGGGGGTGACGGATATTAAAGAGGGCACGTGTTGGGATGAACACTGGGTGTTATATGTAAACCAATTTGAAAATAAACTATTATAATAAAAAAAAAAGAAAGAAACTGGATTGCCTGCTTCTTGTCTGACAATGATCCCAAATAGTTTGGTGGCCACCACCACTGAGACTGCATTACATTTCTTCTCCCTCTATTGACTCTGCTTCATTTATTTCCAAAGGAGTTATTAGAAAGAGCTCATTCTGGGGCACCTGGGTGGCTCAGTCAGTTAAGCGTCTGACTTCGGCTCAGGTCATGATCTCGCTGCTTGTGAGTTCGAGCCCCGCATCAGGCTCCCTGGAGCCTGCTTCAGATTCTGTGTTTCCCTCTCCTGATCACATTTTGTCTCTCTTTCTCTCAAAAAAAATAAACTTTAAAAAAAATTTCTATACAAAGAGCTCATTCTAATAAAACTTACGCTCTAATCTCCATCTCAGAATCTTTTTCCGTGAAAGAACTCATGAGATGTATATGGTAGATGGTAGTAGGTGGAATACAGATAACCCCAGCCACAAAGTAACATTGCAATTGTTATAACTTTTCCCTGGGGTGATGTACTGGTAGAAAGGGATTACATTAGCTGGCTCCACGTATTAGGTATGTGAGAAATAAAAAGGTAGCTATAATGTACCTGTAACTGGCTAGGGTGGAAAGCATTATTACCTTAGGAAGAGAAATGGAAAGGTTCAAAGTAGTAAATAATAGAAAGCCAAGTGTGAAAAACAGAGGATTTTTTTTAACATATAAATAGGCTTTCACTTCTTTCAGCTATTATCAGAAAAAGCTGGAAGTTAGCTCTAGAACTTACTCATAGGAATAACAAAGCTCCAAAGACAGTTTAACTCTCAGGTCTGTTATGCTAAATCCAAGGTCCTTATTAGGAAAGGAGTCCATCTTGACACACAAGATAGGGTTGCTTTGACCTGCAAACATGAAGGCCTCCAAATCCCCAGAACCCTCAAAACTGAAGAAATGGCTCACTCCCTATTTAGAGCTACCAGCCCCCTCCTTGCTTGAAGATAGTGGAGAGTGTTCCCTCATACATGTTAAAATGCACCCCATCCTCAGGATCTGTCCCCAGTTCCCCTCTTGGCCACTGGGGATGAGTCAGGAAATAACACAGCTGGAGACTTGTAGGGCCTGATAAGGAAGGAAATAGATAATACCCCAAGGGAACTGTAGAGCCTACTCAGCACGAATATGCATGGGATGGTAATCTAAGAGCACAGGATCAAGGTGCAGGGTCAGGGGAAGAAAGGAGGCAAGAGTGAGGGTCACCATTTTGGCAGAGTTAATTGAATCTGATCACCCGGAGTTTACAGTGGTTCTGCTGTTACATGGTGGGAAGGAATAAATTTAATATCCAGGTGTTATACTTGGGTTTTCTTGATACTACCTTGATCAGTTTTCATAGTGAATGGACAATGAGGACTAAAGGCTCCTGCTAGATAAAGACATGAGGACTAACGGCTCCAACTTCTCAGGAATTGGGCTATGCATCATGCCCCTGAGACTAGCAAACATGCTGTTCAATGTCGAAAGGAACGTGGCATGGATAACAGAGGAGGAAAGTGAAAGTGACATTTGTGGTTCCAATACCAAAGGAAACAGCAGTATTTATAGTTTTTCTCACCAATCCTCTTCATCTGTCTCCCGGGAGAAAGGTACACCAGAGCCCAGGGCTAATGGCTCCCTGAATTTATATACAAAAGAGTTCCTAGTGACATAAGGAAGAGGCATCTCCCAGGCTCCTCTTCAGAACGAAGCTGCTGTAACTGCCAGTACATTACTAGTTCTCACTCCTATGCCCTGTTCTGTTGTTGCCAGAGCTGAAGTCAGGTGTGTTGCCCAAAGTCCTGCCTTCTTTCTGGGGCAGCCCACATCTGATGACCACGCGGTGCTGTAAAGATACAGCTCTCTCCCTACAAGTCAGCATATGTACGAAGGGTTATCCCAGCTTCAGATGGTTTGGTGGCCACCTCCACGAACACTAGCATACCTCTTCTCCCTCCATCGAGTCCACTTCATTTTTTCCCAAAGGAGTGGAGCCCAAGAGTGCTCCTTAATAAAACCCCTGCTCTCTAATCTCCATCTCAGCATCTTTCCATGCGACAGTTTGTGAGATAGTTGTACCATCAGGTAAGTATTATTAAAACGTATATTGAGCAAATTTTATAAAGCCGTTCTACCAATCAATAATTGCCATTCTGCATTGTTTTCAGGCACTGTACTATTTTCACTTTTCATTTTCTCATAGTGAATACTTCATACTTAAATTCTATTTTATTTTGCAATTTTTTTCTAGTTCACTTAATGGAATATATTTTCATTCATAACTTTCATGTTGTATATAGAGAATTTTTTATTCATATTGCCTGACAATGACAATATTAAAACAGTGGAGATATTCAGTAATCTGGTTTGTCTGTCCATCTGCCTTCTTGACTGCTCAGGGAACTTCTAAAAGGAATAAGGATCAGTTTCACATTGTTTTCTTTAGAAACGTCATACCTGGATTTCAAAGGGATGAGCCGGAGTTTAACAGAAATGCCGTGGTAGACATGAACAGGAAATGAGAACAAAAGAAGTTAATGGAGTCCCAGTTGAACTCATTTAGCGCTTATTTGGTCTGGAGTAATCTAAGTTAGTGAAGAGCTAGCCAAATATTTACTATTTACTTCTTCCTAAGTCTGTCTGACCTCTTTGTTTTATTCCCTTGCAGACTATTTTCTCACTAATTTTTATTTTATATTCTCATATATTCTGCCTCTGTTTCTCTCTCTTTTACTCTATTTGCATTCAATATTCTGGTTGTTTTAAAAGTGAGTTTATCATGTTGGTTGTCAGTATATTACACATTAGCGCAATAGTTTTGTTAATACTAGTATATACATATAGCGACAAGTGTTTCAACACTAAAAATTTCATCAGTCATAGCCATTAACCAATTGTGATCATCTAAAACCATTGCTCTTTTAGACACAGTTCTTCCTGCCTAATTTCTTAAAATTTGGCACATTTATTTCATGAAAATGTGTAAGTAAATTTTTATAAGACCATATGCCCCAGGACAGCAGCTTTTTATAACCTAAGGGTCGTAATGAAAATATTCACTTCATCATTTATAAAGCACTTTCACAAATAGCAAATCACACAGTTAAAACTGGTGAGTATCTTGATAAACAGCTACTATATTTTAAACAACATCCTTCTGCTGAAAATGCTATTTATTATAATTTACCTTTAAAAGCATATGAGATGAACAACATTTCCTGTAATTTTCAACATTAGGTGCCTATTTTTATTTGCAAGTTTCTTTTATCTTTTGTAGTTTTGTGTTCTTTGAAAAATCGAAGTCTGGCTTATCAAATTTGTTTTTCATACAATTTTCTTTTTCTATTAATTTCCTGTTTGAAACATTATTGATTTCTGGCCTATTTTTTATTATTTTATTTACCTTACTTGGGACTAAATTTGTTTTCTTTTTTCTGATTTCCTAAAGTGAAAGGCAAAGTCATTGATTTCAGATCTTTCTTCTTGTCTAATATGTGATTCAGTGCTATACATCTCTCTCTAATCACTGATCCCATAAATTTTAAGTTGTATTTTCTTTTTTTTTTTTTAGTTTATTTATTTACTTTGAGAGAGAGTGCACAAGTAGGGTAGAGGCAGAGAGAGGGGGAGAGAGAGAATCTGAGGCAGGCTCCCTGCTGTCAGCTCAGATCCCAACATAGGGCTAGATCTCATGAACTGTGAGACAATGACATGAGCTGAAATCAAAAGTCAGACGGTTAACTGAGCTACCCCACCACTCCTTCAAGTTGTATTTTCATTTTAATTTAATTAAAAATATTTTAAAATTTCTTTTGAAAATTTTTTGACCCCATGTTATGTAGAAGTAGTTGCTTAATCTGTAAGTATTTTGGTATTTTTTTCAATTATCTTTCTGTTATTGATTTCTAGTTTTATTATGGCCTGTGACCACAGTTTGCATGATTTCTGTTCTTTTATATTTGTTCAGATGTGATGTATGGCCCAGGATGCAGTCTGTCTTGGTGAATGTTCTATATGACCTTGAGAAGAACGTGTATTCTGCTGTTATTGGATACAGTTTTCTAAAAATGTCAAGTAGATCCAGGTGATTCATGGTACTGTTGAGTTCAAGTATGTCTTTACTGATTATTTGCCTGCTGGATCTGTCCACGGATCTGTCCATGCCAGTGCAAGAGGAACATGTAATGCAGAGAGGATAAGTAACTTGCTCCTGACCCCTAGCTACAAGTTTCTATTTTTAAAATGGGGAATGGAGTGGCACCTGCATGGCTCAGTCGGTTAAGCATCCAACTCTTGATTTTGGCACAGATCATCCTCGCACGGCTCCTGAAGTCGAGGCCCACATGGGGCTCTGTGCTGACAGTGCAGAACCTGCTTGGGATTCTCTCTCTATCCCCTCCCTGCTCACTCTCTCTCTCTCTCAAAATAAAAATAAATTAGCATTTTTAAAAAATGGGGAAGGAAGAAGTTATTTATTAACCTAATGATACTTATTTACATGCTCAAGAATGAATAAAATTCTGATTTATAATAGCACTGGATCGAATGGTGTCCTCTTCAAAATATGACCACTTGGAACCTCAGAATTTGACCTAATTTAACTTTTACATATGTAATAAAGGATTAATCAAGAGCTCATCTTGAATTAAGATGGATCCATAAGCCCAGTGACTGTTGTCTTTACAAGTAAAGAGAGATTTGAAATACAGAGACACAGAGGAGAAGGACAAGTGAAGGCATCTCGAGGCAGAGATTAGAGTGATGCATCCCCTGGCCAGGAAACACCACAGATTGCCCACAGTCACCAGAAGCTGGAAGAGAGGCATGGAACTGATTCTCCCTGGGAGCCGGCAGAGCCTTGGTTGTGGCCTCGAGAAATGCAAGAGAATACATTTTGGTTGCTCTAAGCCACCTAGTTTGTGGGAATTTGTTAGGGTGGCCCCGGGAAACAAAAACAAACCCGACGTATTTCACAAGCTGCATTGCTCAGTGGAGCTAAATTCACTTAGCATTTCCTATCAAAACGGAGACCTGAGAAAGCCACAGGAAAACAAAACAAATCAAACGGATGTATATATGTTAAATGAAACACAATCGAGAACATTATTACCGATTTTTTAAAAAGTTCTCCATGTTTTCTTATCTTATCATATCTTCCCCTATCTTATCCTATCTTATCTTATAGACTATAAGCTCCATGACATATTGGTGATATTGTCAATCTTGTTTATTGCTACCTCAAATGCCTAGTACAGCTCCTAGCACATAATAAGTGCTCAATAAGTATTTGTTGAATGAAAGAAGGGTCGATTCATAAACAGTTCAGTTTCTATGATACAGCTATATGTGAAAACAAGAGTTCTTTCATACTATCCCAGCAACAGGCACAGGAGAGCCATCTATGTATTAAAATATATTATAAGCTACCAGGTAATCCTATATACATGATTATCATGGTTATTTTATCTTCATCTGACCGCTGCAATTCATATATATTTTGCAATTAAAATAACTTGGCAACTTTCTATCTTGTGCTACTTTTCATGGTAATGTCATTACTTCTAATAAAACTTGTCTCTACCTTATGGATTTAGGGAAAGAAACCTAAGCTAAGAGCAGCTGAGTATTTGGTAACATACCTTCTATGGCAGTGTGAGGAGAATGTAACACTGATTGTTAATATTCATAAAAAATGAATCATTTGTTTTCCTTCATTTCATGCACAGAATTCACCATGACATCAGTGGGAACTTTTTACAATGATAAATCTGTGCCAAGTAATAAACTACATTCTCTTCTATTAAGTTAGGATGTGCACATTGAAGAGGTTTAATTTTAAATTTTCATGACAAATGGAAATCTGGACACTAAAAAACAGAAAGTTCAATTACAAAGAAGAAACCTCTGCTGGGACTTTCCTGGGATTTCCTTCCTCTTTCTCGCTTTGTCATACAGCAACTTGTTCATAAACCTTTACATCAGGTGTTGCTGTCAGAGTGTCATTTTACACTTTCTAAAAAGAGTTTTATCTTGATAATAGACATTTACATTATTTTTGGTACCTGACTATAAACATAGTATTTCCCACAATCAAAAGACCTGTAAGAAAAATAATCACATAAAACAAATGAAAATAAACATTCTTTCCACAACATGGGAAAGAAACTCGGAATTTCAGAACTATATTTTCTAGTGAATGTTATGCTGTTATCTAAACTGAGTTAATACAGCCGTTTCTTAGAGTCTAGAATACTAATTCACGTCCCTACCCACAGAACTCTTGTAAGCTCAATAGTTCCTAAAAGGGTCAGATAAAACATTTAGATATTTCTTTATCACCATCACAAAACATCAGCTAAAGGGGCAAAACGAACTGTATCTATTCTTCTCTTGTCAGTATGAGATTCTCCAAATAATCTCCCCAGCACAGGAAGCATCATGAAAATAGCATGCTCTCATTTCACTCCTAATAAGAATGGAAAACGTCAGGTGTTTCGCACATCCTATGCCGAGCCACTGCTGTAGGCATCATGGTGATTGATTTCATCCTGCAGTCTTCAGTTTACAGGAAATCCATATAAATCAACCAGAATATGGAAATTCATACCTCCCTGGAGTAGCAGATTAACTGATTCTAAATTGGAGGAAAAAAGAAAGGTCAATAAGAAAGCATCAATGAGGAACACAGGAAAAATATGCCAGATATTGAGTAGTTTGGAGGGCTACACTGTGGGCTGTTTTTTTCTGACGCAAAGCAGTGCATCCGGGAGCTTGTAGCCACAAATATGTATATTTAGGATCCCGTGAGGTTATTGCTGTGGGGCAGTCTTTAACCTTTTTTGATTTAGATATGGAAAAAAAAAGAAAAGGAAAAGGAAACTGTCCCTCCAGAAATATCTGTATTCAGACACTTTTTCATATAACCTTAGAGAGAATTCTTCCCCTGAAACTGTAGTCACTGCAAGATTAGAATGGATTCCCATCAGAGAGAGAATTTAATGAGGGGCTCCAAGAATCAGATGGAAGCCAGCCAGAAACATCTACAACGGAGTTCTTATTTGCACTTCCGTGAGGTCAAAACTTTTCACTCTTTTAAGATATTCCCTAAAAATGTCTCCAAATGATCCCTTTTACCCTAAGGTCAACCTGAGAATCTGGAGTAATGCCTCATGACAACTATGAATCCAACAAGAATTAGAAACACACAATACTCTTGAAATAACTCCTCTTTGATCTCTGGAGTTGGAGTTAGTGCAATTAGAGATGAAAGGTAGAAAAGAATATATGCATGAAAACCAGTTTATAATTCTGCAATATACAAAAGAGCAGTCACTTTGTTGGCAAACCAGCATGGACACTGGCAAAGTAGCCTTGAGTTGTTTAAAGTAAGTCTTCCGAAGGAATAGGAGGAACTTTCAGGAAGTTGTTTCCTTAACTAGAAACCACTGAAACCACTGATCATACTTTCTGAAAAGAAAATCAGTTCTAAGCTATGTCATTGACCAGTGGATATATGTCAGATTGGTCATAGATCTTACTGGGTGACAATAGTGGGTTAATGGATTAAGAAAGAAATCTGGCAGAGCCGTTTCTAGGGCAAAAAAGTAGCAACATCAGCTCTGGCTTATTTTCGGGTTGGGGTTCAAGGTAGGCTCTCAAATGTAGTATAGACAAAAGAGATGAAAGAGAGGTCAGTGTCAACTAGTCCCAAAGAGACCTGATAAAATCTCTGATAAGGAAAAAAAGTAGTTAATAGGTCCATATACTTGGTATAGGCTATCATATACTTCACCTTTCTCCACAAGCCATGTCTTTGTGCATCTTTTCTTTAATTAAAGGATGTCTTAGATGGTCATTTAACTCAGCATTTTTTTCTTCTAATGAGCAGGGCCCCCCATAAGTGAGAGTGCTGGACAATTTGCATGAATAACAGGTAGAGTTACTACATGTTGAAACTTGTCTATATATAAGGCACTATTTTAGGTACTTTATAAATAAAATAATGCCTTTGCTTCACACAAAACCTTGCAAGATTAAGTTTTATTACTTTCTTTTTTGAGATGAATGAACTAAAGGACACAGAGTTTAAATATCCTTCCAAATATGACGTGTTAGAGCGAGGGTTGGAGCTCAGGTCAGTTTGAGTTCAAGGTCATATGAAGTCCATTCTATTAAGCCACTTCTCCTAGCATGGTTATGCATAAACAGTTTGAGGAATCTCAAACTATTAGGGATTTTGAGATTAAAGCTGAAATATAAAGCTTTTTGACGTCAAGACAGGTAAAGTTGGAGAGCAAGTTTCACAATGATGAATTTCCAAAAATATTGTTCAGGTAATAACACCAGCCAGTGGCCTCAAACTATGTTGAAGTGATGACTATAAAATATTTGCTTTTAAACAATTGATTTCTTGTATTTCTTCTTAAAGATAGAGGATCCTCCTGGAAGAATGCTTGTCTGGGCTCCTGGGTTTTGAGTGAATAATTTCAGAACAAATTATTTTATCTGAAGGTAAAAAGAACAGTCAAGAGTATTAATAAAAAATGTTGAGAAAGAGAAAATGAATATCCGTGTCTATTCATTCTGAGAATGAAAAGATTGAAAATAATTTGAAGTCTTGAAGTTCAACATTCACTGTTTGGAAAAGATATATATATATATTTATTCTTTTTTTTTTCCCCAAAGCAGTAGCCTAAGAATATCGAACACAACATCAACACTAGTAGTATGCTTTGCTGAAAGAAATGAACCATCACGGCCCATCAAGGGGGCAATGGTGGATTTAACGGGGCCTATGAGCAGAGAACTCTCAGTCTCGTTGTGTTCGTTGCTGTTCCTATTACTTTCTGCAGGGGCTTTCCCTTTATATTCAGGCTGTTAAGTAAAATAGAAGAATTCAAAGGGAAAAAAAGCCACCTGGAGGAACGTGGAAAATCTTAATAAATTGTTCAACAGCCTGTTTAACACACAGAGTTCTTTAGTAGAGAACTTTCAACTTTGTGCAACACCTGTCTAACATGGCTTAAATAAGGTCAGGAGAAAAGAAGACCCACTGATGGTAAACACAGAAAGGGTATCCCAGGTTCGCATTAGTATTACTGACTTATTTCCATCCAGGCCAAGATATTAACCAAGGTGCTGAGAACGGTGTTGATCATGACAAGATTAGTGACCAGTGCTTTTCTTCTCCTCTGACAGCTTGTGGATGCGAGATGGATTTACAAGTCCCTGGAGGACAGAAAGGCATAAACAACACTTGGCATCAGTGCCATGAAGTGCTGACATCACCAGAGCAGATCGTCTGCGTGAGCCAGGAAATTAGAATCCAAACCTTAATTTTAAAGCACATGAGGAAATACGACGGATCTCAGAAGGGCTGCTGAAATATGGTCCCCCTTATCCATTGTCTTTTGTATTCTGACTGAGTATATTCAAAGGGAGATAACATTGTAAACACATCCTTTGCATTTGGGAAACGGAGGGTCCGCATCTTGGCCTTGAAGTTGTAGATTAAGTGGCAAGCAATACTTCATTAGAATAATAACAAACTCCAATCACATAAAGGCGAAAGCCAGTTCCTCTAATTTCAAGATCACAGGCATGTTTACGTGGTGGATTCCTGCCACATGGGGCTTGGCGGCATCAGGCTGGTGAGCAGCCTGTGTTGGAGCTGTCACGTGCTACACCATCACTGGCAGCCCCACTCGGGACACATCAGTTATGTCTGTGTTTTCAGAAAGGGCGAAAGACCGATGCTTCCCAAATCTATTTTCTGGCCCATAGATTTATTTCGTTATGAGCGATTTCATGTATTAATATTTAGAAGAGCTGTGGCCTTGTGTGGACGGAAGGAAAAGAATTCGGAAATATAATCAATTTATTTCAACATTCATTCTGTTTTTACCTGGTGATCATTACAATCTCTAAGAGTATTTTTTTTTTTCAAAGAACTGGTGATTCCATTCATGAAGTTAATTATGGTGCCTTTTTCACCATTATTGCTGCACGTTTTAGCATTTCAGGCTCAGCAAGGTTTTTTTAGTGTTTTCATGTAGGTAATCCATAGAAGCAGCATATGTCTGTAACACCTATATTTCATATTTGATTCTTTGTAGCCAAAATCAAGCACCTGCAAAATTAGTAAAATCTGTATTTGTACATAAATGTAATATTTTCCTCCAAAGAAGCTTTGTTTTTAATAAAATCAAATCAACTAAAATATGTAAAATGGTTATATATACATTCAGCATTTAGTTTCTGAGTAATATTATTAATAATGTAACCAATAACAATTCACTATTTATTGAGAGCCTACTTTGTGCCAGACATGGGATCAGGCAAATTATATGCATAACATGGAGATGTTTCCTCCACACTCTTTTCTCCCTGAACTGGTCTCTCAATCCAGGGACTCTCGAAATAGCATCCTGTTATGGAAGGAGTGGAACTGAGAAGTTCTGATTGGTGCTTATGAACATCGGTACCCCTGGGATGCACAGATTTATTCTATCATCCAGGAAGGCCTACCCCTCATGCGGGCATTTCCTGGCATTTCTGTTCTCATCAGATAGCCAGTCTAAACTACATTCTTTAGCAAATACCTAGATCCCACTGCAAGATTCTTTCATACTAACAGGAAGTTCATTAACTTCCTGCCCAGGATTAGATAGGGGAAATCTTGTGTCCATCCACAGTGTATGGGGAGAAAATTTCAGATGCCCTGTTAGTTCATTCAGGAGTCATGGGACATGGTTGCCCAAGACCTCCCAACCCTTGGCAACCAATATAGCTATTGTTCCTTTACTGTCTAGGTGATGTAGAAACTTCGGCCAGGCTGCTCTGCTCTCAGGTGCCAAAGGGTCAAGTTTATCAGAAGTCTCCACATGCTTGAATTGCCAAAAACATATGCAGGGCTCTCCAGGCAATTAAGGGATGTGGTTAGATAAGAGAACTTTGGCATCTGACTGTCCTGCTTTTCCTTGCTCTAGAAACACAGGATGTTGGTATTTCTTCTTTGATGCAAAATACACGCATACATAGATAAATGCAAATACATGTGAATGTGTAAATAAATTTTAAAAAGTGTTCTTCAAATATTCTTCCAAATGTCACACTTTGACCCAGTCTATCAGATTTCTCTGGTTGCCATCAAAGTGTCCCCTGTGACTACAGTAAACCGATTAGCTCTCCAGGGCTGTAAGGAGTCTTTTAGTAAAAATGGGAGAGGAGAAGCAATGTCATGGAGCGGAAAGCCTGTTGATTATTATTTCACAACTTCACCTTATCACAAAAGACTGAGGAAGAGGGAAAGGAGAAATATTTAAATGGAAACTCTCTTTTAAGGTATGTGTCTTGTGATACATCCTCCGAACTGGATACTATCACAAAATACATCAAAGCACTTTACAGGTCACCCACAACTTTTTAGATAAGGAGGAAGAAGCCCTGAGAAATTTAGTAACTTTTCCAAGGTCACACACCTCCTCCTGTCAAAGCTCATTCTAGAATGTAGTTCTCCATTTTCCAGTCTAACACTTTGTCAAGCTTTTACCAGTGCAGAGTTTGAGGTATTCCTGTGTGTTCCTGGACAAATCCTGGCCAGATTTTCCCAGCTCTGCCTGCAGTTACTTTCTAGTTTATTCTCTGCACCTACTTAAGAAATATAACTCAGCGGTAATGTATACATAGTCAAGTGTTCCCTTTTTCTCTCATGGAATTAAACCCTGAGGGATTGAAACCTGCTTTCATATGCACTGGTAATAGTAATAAATACTAGGTAGAAGCATTCAAGAGGGGAAAATGACCCCCTAAGTCTTTTAGAGGTTGATTTAATGTAGCAAATACAGTATGTTTCATCATAATGGTGGTTGAATTGACTATTAAAAGATTTTATAGAGGTATAAAAATTGTGGTATGATGTAATAGCCTTTGAAACAATCACATAATTTCAAGCTGTTAATAAAAACATTATTCATTCTATGAAAGCAATCATTAACATCTGAAATATGAAAGTAAAACATTTAATATTTAAGACCCTAGTTTCAATTGGCTTACAGAAGTTTTCAGTTCTACAATGAAGAATTAGGGAATTTAAGATTATCTGTCCTCAGAAGAATATGGTATAATGAAATGAGTATTTTCAATATATTCAAATAAAATGAAGCAATCCAGAATGTTGAATTCAAAACAATTTTCAGGTTCCCTTTAAAAATTACAACAGGGGCACCTAGGTGGCTCAGATGGTTAAGTGTCTGACTTTAGTTTAGGTCATGATCTCACAGTTCATGAGTTCGAGCCCCACATTGAGCCTTGCATGGGGTTCCATGGTGAAAGAGCGGAGCCTGTTTGGGATTCTCTCTCTCTCCCTCTCTCTCATTTTGCCCTTCACCCACTCCCACTTGCTTGCACTTTCTCTCTCCCTCAAAATAAATAAATAAAAACTTAAAAAAACCTATAACAGATAACATATTAATAGCTACCCAAAAATGTTTGAAAATTTCTAATCATGGATTTTATTTTATTTTATTTTTTTAACATTTATTTATTTTGAGACATAGAGACAGAGCATGAGCAGGAGAAGGGCAGAGAGAGAGGGAGACACAGAATCCGAAGCAGGCTCCAGGCTCTGAGCTATCAGCACAGAGCCTGATGTGGGGCTCGAACTCACAGACCGCGAGATCAGGACCTGAGCCGAAGTCGGCCACTTAACCGACTGAGCCACCCAGGTGCCCCTAATCATGGATTTTAGAAAGTTTGTTTTCTGGGGTGGTGGTGAGGTACTCTATGTAACACCTAAGAAAGATATTAGCGTTATTTATTTTGACAATAAATTCTTAAACATTTACATCTTCTTTGTGATGATATCATAAGATACTAATTCTGTGCATGGTATAAAGCAGACTCCTAGATGTCAATATTGTTTAAAGTTTTTGCTGCTTGATATATTTTCCCCTTTGGATACAATTCTCATTGATATTTAAGATCTTCAGATAAAAATTCACTGAGTGAGGCCCTTCGGCTCTCTATGAGAACCTGTTACAAAACCATTGATCTTTTCTCTTGCAATGCACAGCCCTATTTGATTCATTGTTTTTTTTAATATCTAGGGAGCATTGTAGCACACAGAGTGCAGAAGTATACAAGAAAGGTTAGCAATTTATTTTTACAAGGCGTACCCTGCTTAATCTGTTATATTAATGCCTTTCATTGCCTCACCCTGTAAGATAAGAAACTTCAGGCCATGCTTTAATAATACGGTGTCATTAAAAATTCTAAAGGAAAACCCACGTTGGAGTTATGGAAAGAAAATTAGATAATATCTGGGGTGGATAAAACCTGATAGTTTGAACCACCAGATTTGTGGCTTACACGTATCTTGTTTCCCACCATAGCTGAAGAATAGGGAAGGCCTTTTTGTATTCAAGTCATGTAAATACAAAGTTATATACATTCATGGGTGCAAAAATAATTGCCACAGGTTACACTGACAGTATCCTTTGCCACTAGGGGCTATTGTCATAAGTCATTTATATTTGCACCACAGTTAAAATAGTTTCATGCCAGCCTTTTTGTGTGGTCTAAAAATGTTGACCCAGTGATTCATTTTGGAGGTAATGTTATTTATAAACATCCTATTTTGCATATTATTTCCAATGGCATATAGCAAGTAATGATTTAAGGCAGTGTAGGATTTTATTATTACAATTACCTTTTAATAGTAAACTTTGGCTCATAGAGAGTAATGCAGAGCAGCTACTGGTTAACATTATTGCATGTGAGAACCGTAAATGACCCTATTGAATGGCAAGAGCTGCCTACAGATTGCCTATACTCATACAGCTTCAGAGTGCAGCCTTGGGATTAATTCCAGGTTTCTTATGTGGCGAAAACCTTTGCTGTAGGTTTAAGATATTTATGTGTGCGCACGTGTGTGTGTGTGTGTGTGTGTGTGTGTGTGTGTGTGTGTGTGTCTGAAAGGAGAAAGAGAGAGAAGCAAAAATAAAACAAACAAACATAATGAGAAAGAGGAATGAAGAATGAGGAGAGATATACATTTGGGTTTGCTTACTGGAAATACCTTGCTCTCCACAGAGTAACTTAGCCTACCAAGAATAAGACAGTACCTTCTTTCAGGAAATGCTGCTGTGTTATCAGAAGCCCTGTCTCTTACAGATGTTTTTCAAGGAATTCAGATACATGTATTTTTCAACTGTTCTATTTACCCAAGCTTCTTGATGACCAAAGGCATTTACTTATTTCCAAATGACCAGTTGGGGGCACGGGTGCAGTGAATAGGCTTTACAGAGGTAATAGAAACAGATTGAAGATAGGGTTTGGCACATAGTTAGGGCTTGACAAAAGTTAATTACTATTATTCACCCTTCCGGCTTCCTATCATGTTTAAGAGAAAGCATTATTTTATAATAACAAACCATAACAACCATAACATTCACCATCAGTATTTATTTAGCCTGGAACTATATTAAAAATATATATGCATAAATGATATAGATATAAATAGATGTAGATATAGATAGATATATAACTAACAAGAAGAACAAGGAGATGACTATTACTGATAAGGAAACTGAGGCACAGAGATTAGATATTTTGCCTAAAGCCTAATAAATTATGGGAATGTTCATCTAAATGCCAAAAATTATTTTTTTCTTCCATGCCATTAATCCATGTTCAATTAATTTTGATGCACTATAATTTTATTTTAATTTTGTTGAGATGCTCATATCAATCTCTGCCTGAGAGTTCTTTCATTTCTATTCTCAATCCTGCCTATACTCCTCTAGTGAATTATTTCCACACCCTCATACTTCTACAGGGACTAACTAACTAGATTTCTTGCCTTCTGTTGTTCCAAATATCTCTCTAACCATTAATGGATTTCCTTTCCTAAAATCACTATATTTTTTTTCTAAATGTTTATTTATTTTTGAGGGAGAGAGAGAGACAGAGCGTGAGCTGGGGAAGGGCAAAGAGAGGGAGACACAGAATCCGAAACAGGCTCCAGGCTCTGAGCTATCATCACAGAGCCCGATGCGGGGCTCGAACTCATGAACCGTGAGATCTTGACCTGAGCTAAAGTCAGACGCTTATCCGACTGAGCCACCCAGGTGCCCCTAAAATCACTACTTTTAACTGACCTCCTCAAACCAACAAAAGCGAGTGGAACTTGTAATTTACATAATTCACATGCTGGCCGGTGGCACTGTAAACCCAATAGGCATTGCCTTTTAGAGTGTCATTTAGGAAATATACACCAACGTTCTTAACCTGTTTCTCTATGTCAAAGAGAAATTCAACACCTGGGAATCTACTGTGATGAAATTTTCCTAAAAGCACAGTAAAGCTTTTTGCATGACTATGTTTATCTCATTATCAATGTGACTCAAGTGACTGTTTTTGAAGGTCCATAGGACTTGAATGAAGCTTTAACATAATGTCCCCCACTATATGTACTATGAGGAACTCAATGTGCCCCCCAGTATTGATGATACTGAGGAAACTACTATTTCTCCTGAACGCAGATTGTTCCAATGACCTGTTTCTTTTGCGTTCTTACTTTCCACTCTGCATCTTTTCTCATAAAACTTTTTTTTTTTCTGTGCCACTTTTCCTCATTTTGGGCCCAATCCCATTTCCTCTTTCTCTTAAAATACCACTTCTCTAAAAGTTATCACTAAATCCTAAAGAACTATTACTGGGATAAGCATTTTAAACTAATATTTAGATACGGTGAAGGGGAACATACCAGTTAGTACTGGTATTCACTTAGTTGTGACATTAGACATTATCGTACAAAAAAATGTTAGGCATTTTCCACCATCTGGGGTCTCCTTATAGCCCCTGGATTCTTTTTATAATTTTGAAATTCCTTTCAAATAATTTCTTCCTTTTTCTAGACTTTCTCCCCTATTTCAAAAGTTCCCTGAAAACCATCAAATTCTTTCCACATATTTAAGCAAAGCATTGTCGCGATTCTAATTCCAGTCAATTTAGACTGGCAACCAGGAATCCACATTTTTACTAGGGTGACAATAAGGTATTCCTGGCTTAAGCCTGCTCTCTTGATATCAAAACCCCGTATTCCTCTCTCAGAAGGGCCCTCGTTTTTAAATCTATTATATGGCCATCCTACGTTAACAAATAACATTGCTTATTCTGAACTAGTTGGTCCATGAATGATGCTCTAATGCTTGCAGTTACCAAGGAGGAAGAAGGGATCATAGCCTTTCCTCCTCAAATGAGGCAGTGTGTGGCTATGGTACAGAATCGAAAAGCAGACGGCATAAAGGAAAATATGTGTCAAGTTGAAAGATGCAAAAATGTCCTCTATCTCACAAGCAGTTTTCTTATTTCCATGCATTTCACTCTTTTCTTTCATCTGTAAGCCCTTATGTCTACAAAGTACTTTATAGATTTAAAGCCATTACTATTATCTAAGGCCATGAGATCGGGTGGTAGCAGACAACGTCTAAACCTCAGTCAGGTGAAGTTGTCAAGTTCATTGTCTTCAGGTATGTGAAACATAGGTGTCCACAGATAATTTTTGTGCCATGAGTGTACACTTAAATTTCAAATGGCTTCTAAATGTGTGTTCTCTGCATAATATAACACGTGTGTTAACTTGTGTGTTAGGAAGGAACTACAGTCTATTGCCACCTTTCTTCTCCAGTTTGTTAATTGATTGCAAACACTGAAAATTCAGAAACTAAAAATAATATGAAAGTTTCTAAGACTGATCCCCCTTCAATGGTTTCAAGCAAAAGAATTGTACATATACGGGGAGCGTAAGACACTTTTTTTTTTTATCAATGTCTTGCTATGGATTTTCATATTAATTGAATGATGTAGTTAATATGTTTCCAGTAAATCTAACTTGACCTCCTCAAGGAGTAATGAACCTTGGAGGATAATGCTGGTGTTGGTAAGATTGTCTCAGTGATGTGTGGAGTGAGAAAATACCATTAGTATTAACTGTTGTTTTCATGAGTCTATGTTATATAGCATCTGGACATTATCTAAATATATATATATATATATATATATATATATATATATTTATGTATATATCTTTGTATATATATGTATATATATATATATATGCTCCTATGATTTGTCTCAATAATAAACTCCAATAAATATCTCTTCATGTATAAGCTTAGATAAAATTTTAACTGTGAAGAATGGGGACAGTATTGATTGGAAAAGTGTTTCATGGTGCTCCTAAATACCAATTCACCATACATGAGTTCAGAAGCATAGGGCTGTTCCTTATATGAACACGATGTAGTTACAGAACACGTAGCTGCATAAATACTGAATACCCAGGAGGGAATGTCACAATTTACTGCCTTGCTTTTCCTTTAGAGTTCATTTCAGTGCTTGGAGTGACACTGATTTGCTGCCTTGTGCCTGCTCTGGATCTATCTTCAGCCGCTGATCTATGGGTTAATAACACCCAGGGGAAATCTGGCCCACTGCTGAATGTATTTAGTTCTTTATATTCTTATGTTCACTGAAAATCATTATTGGCATTTTCAATTTATTTATTATGCAAACCTTTAATGTCAAACCACAAGTTTAGGTAGGACATCTTATGTAAATCATCTCTACAGCCATCCCTTATAGCATATGACCACAAAAGGACATACTGTTTGTACACAACAGAGCATAGATATTTACCATATTGATAGTTTCTAGAATGGGTATGACATAAATATCCATACCCTGTTGTATTTAGCCAAGAAATAAATATTCCCCCAGAAGCCATGCTAAGACTGATTTTGTCATGGATTCACGAGACACTGAAGTGTTACAGAAAGAGGTTAGATTTTGAACCAACTCCTGATTCTCTGTTTAGCTGTATAATTTTCTTGAGGTGTAAACGTTTTCTTGTCTCTAAAATTACACCTACTACAAAATAGTGTGACAATTCTCTACTCCACCAAAAAACAGAATATTCTAGAGGTAGATCTAGCTTCTCAGATGGCAACAGAGTCCAGCGAGAACTGCAGGAACTAATTAGGTTTAGGACTGTACTTCACCACCGGCCATCAGCAGAGATCAAAAGGGGACCCCACGTGCTTAAGACTGTCCTTCCTTAGCTGCCCAACTTCTGCTTGTGGCATTTAAAAAGATTCCTAGACATGTAATCCCCCTTCACCCCTTAATATTCATTATATGCCTTAAATTCATCAGAACTTATGTCTTCTGTGCCTTTTATCCCCATTCGCACCAATTATGAAATGAGATTCTAGATTCCCGAATAACCCCATATCTCTATATCACAACATCCATAATATTAGACACACCTGCTCTATTATTCCTATCTCCTGAAAATCTACTGTATCCTCTGGACTGCTTAGTCCCTCATCGGCAAAAACCCCTTATATCATTCAATATCTTCTCTGAAAGTTCCCTTTACCTTCACTCTCTAACAGAAATGTGGACAATGAATGCATTTCTTACAAAGACAGTTGTGTTGCACCATGGTCCTCACAACTCTGGAACTGGAGTCAAATTGACTCCACTTCTCTGTTCCTTAAAATTATACCTTGAATGTCATCTCATTCCATGGTATCTCTCACAGCCTCACATCTCTGCAGCCATCTACCAACCCCACCTTGCTCTCCATTATCTCCTGATTATATTCTCTCCTTAAGATTTCACCATTCTTAGTTATTGGCGAGTTCAATAAACAGATCAATAATCTTTGTAATCTATTAGCCTTTTCAACTCCTTTAACTTTTTTATTCCAAGAGTACTGTCTTCCAACTTATTTCATCTCTCATGGGCATACTGGTCATATTCTTGTCGCTGACAGTGACTGCTAACTGGAACGTATCTATCAGAATTGGGTAGGTTAGGTGCAGTAACAGATGATCTTTAAAGTTCATGCTAGTAAAACAATAAATGTTTATTTATTGCTCATGCAAATCCTGTTGTGTTTCCAGGCAACCCTCCAAGGCCCTCCTCTACATGTGCTTGCTCCATGTTGTGCTTCTGCTAACTAGCGCATCCATGATGGCTACATCATGGGGGACAGATGCTCACCCTGAAAATTAAACCTTCCCGTCTGTGTGGTGTGCCCATCCAGGATCACAGTGTCATGTATCCAGCTCTGCAGCCATCCCCTCCAATGTTCACAGCTTACTCCCTTTAAGATCCAAACCTCATCATTCCTTCAAGTACAGTGAGGATTCACTGATGTCACAACATTGTCACTGTATCTTTCGCTTTCACGATACCCCTTCTTCCGCACTCAAACCCAGCTTTAATTCCACAGGAAATCATTAACACTTCCCTCTATCTAACACTTCCCTCATCTCCTTTTCTACTGCTTCCAATATTCACAGTTGTTTGTATTCTCAGTCCCGCTGAAATATGCCTCTTTATATACTTCATGTTTTTTCTATATCTAGAGAATACAAACAGCCATTTTGATTGGCTTAACTTTGAATTTATCACTGAAAAGTCAAGTGGACTTATGATGGTGCCTGGGGATAAAACTGCATTTCCTTAATCAGTTAACTCTTCTGTTTATCTAAAGTACTATTTATTTCACTCCTGTTCTCTGTGTGTCTCAAAACAAAAAACGTTACGTCCCACCCTCGTTCTCAAATAATAACTGCTCCTATTTCACAGAGGGAGGTGGCATCGTCATAAGAGAACTTCCTCAAACTCACACCACACCACCTGTCCACCTACCATCATCAGTATTCATCTTCCTGCCTTCTAACCCATTTCTAAAGATGAAAATTTTCTGCCCGTGAGGCACCTGGGTGGCTTAGTTGGTTAAACATCTGACTTCAGCTGAGGTCATGATTTCACAGTCCGTGAGTTTTAGCCCCGTGTTGGGTTCTGTGTTGACAGCTCAGAGCCTGGAGCCTGCTTTGGATTCTCTCTTTCTCTCTCTCTCTCTCTGACCCTCTCCCACTCGTGCTCTGTCTCTCTCTGTCTCTCACAAAGAAATAAGTGTAAAAAAATTTTTTTAAAAAAGAAAATTTTCTGGCTGCATCTGATACAAAGCTCTATTCCTGTACACTAGATTCTCTTCTATACTGGAGGACAGTTTTTTAGGTCCCCTCCCTTTGTCCTATGACTTCAAATGGAATTTCCACTGCATCTTCACATCTGTACAAAACTGCTCCTGGGCTTCCTCTCTAACTACAACCTTGTTGGCTCGACATCCAGTACAATATTATTTTATTTTTTTATATATTTTTAAAGTTTATTTATTTATTTTGAGAGACAGAGAGGGAGCAGAGAGAGAGGAAGACAGAGATTCCCAAGCAGTCCCTGCGATGGCAACAGAGTCTGATTCGGAGCTCGAACTCATGAAGCGTGAGATCATGATCTGAGCCAAAATCGAGTTGGACGGTTAACCGACAGAGCTACCCAGGTTCCCCTCCAACACAATTTTAAAATAACTTTATTTTTAGCACCTCATCTTAACATGCACAGTTTGCTTCTTAAATCCTTGTGATTTTCTCCTAACACGTTTTCAGTCCTCCAGTAAGATCTGCCAGAACACAGCAAATCTCACCGTCTTCACTACGACCCCCATATCCAAGTCACAATCACGTTGTGCCTGGAAATATTCTTTCGTCTCCATGGAACATCACAGTAGGATGTCCATAGGGTTTATTCTTGGCATGTTTCCTTCCTTAGTTTATTTCTGAGAGAATAGACATCATGTTCCTTTAATTTTTTTTAATGTTTATTTAATTTTTGAGAGACAGAGCATGAGTGGGGGAGGAGCAAAGAGAGATGGAGACACAGAATCTGAAGCAGGTTCCAGGCTCTGAGCTGTCTGCACAGAGTCCTACATGGGGCTCCACCCTGTGAGATCATGACCTGAGCCGAAGTCAGATGCTTAACCGACTGAGCCACCCAGGCGCCCCCATGTTCCTTTTAAAATTGGAGTACATTTAGATCACTCTTTGGCACAAATCCTCCCTATCTGAAAACAATCTAAACTTTTCACCATGGCCTTGAAAGCCCTACGTCCTCTGGCTTCCACCTGCCAGTCTACTTTACCTCATTCTGCTCTGCTCCTCTGTCCCCCATTCCTGTCTACACTTCCCGATGACTTGCTACTGTAACATGTCAGACATATGCTGTGTTTCAATTCTTGGCCTAGTTTCCTCTCTCTACCTGATATCCCTTTGGCTACACTTTTGGCTCCCTTCCTCATTTGCCTCAAGTCTTTGCTCAATTATCGCTCTCTCAGTCAGACCTACTCTGACCACACAGTTCTGACTCCCGCTGCTGCTAGCAGCCCCCTTGCCCTGTTCTAGATTCTATAATACTTGTAATCTTCTGATTACATAATTTACTTATCTATCTGGTGTCTACTTACCTTCTGCTAAACCTAATGGAAGTGCCATGAAGACCGAAAGTTTTGTCTCTTTTGTTTATTGGAATATTATCTTCACAGTATTGCATTATTAACTCAATAAGGAGATATCAAAGAAATAATCATGTGAAGGACATCTTCCACCATGCCAGAACCTTCCCTTACATCTTACAGATGATCCATAAAAAACTCCTTTCGATTCTTTTGCCTTAAGGTAATTTTATTCTCAGTACTTTACCTTAACATACACAATTTTCTTCTTGAATTCTTGTGGTTGTCTCCTAGCATGCTTCTAGTCCTCCCAGATCTCCTTTCAATCCATTTGTGTCATGGCTACAGAGTGGTCTTCTAAAGATATTTTATTAGATTGCTCCTCCACTTAAATGCAATTATCGCCTGCTCGCTGGGTAGAATTTAAATCCCCCAGCACAGCAGATGAGGCTTTCACGCGCTCTCTTTTACCACCTCCCCAGCTTCATCTCCACCCAGGTTCCAATCTTCACAATGATCCCCACCTGTGATCGCCAGAAGCTCTATCTGCATTTCCTGTGCCCTGACCTGCACCTTCTGTGGTAGCAGAGACAATTTTAAAGTAGAAGTGATTGTCTTGGTTCATGTGGACTGCAGTAACAGAACACTACAAACTGGGTGGCTTCCAAACCATAGAAATTCTCTACTCATCATTCTCTAGGCATCCAAGATCATTATGCCATCATGGTCGGATGAAAGCCCCGTTCTAGGTCAAAAACTTCTAGTTGTATGTTTATGTGGCAAAAGGAGCTAGGAAGCTTTGTGCCGTTCTTTTTTATAAGAGCGCTAATTTCATTCATGACAGTGCCACCCACACAACCTAATCACCTCTGTAATCATCTCGCTTGCCACCTAGTAATATGATCACCTTTGGGAGTTAGGATTTCAACATACGAATGCAAACATTCAGGCCATAGAAGTAGTCAATACATATCCGTTGGAAAGTAGAAAATGAATGTACTACTTTTCTGCATGTCTCATGTTCTCTTATGATTTAGCACATGCTATTCTCTTTGCCTGGGATTCCATCCTCTGCTCTCTGCATCCGGATAGTGACTTTGTGTCTTTCAAATTCAGCTCATACGCCAAACTTCCTCCAAGGATTTTCCCATCTTAAAGTTGCTGCCTACTCCTCCTGTGTCTCTCCATGGCCTCTACTATGTCCTTCTATGTACTAACAGTAAATATGTTCATTTATATAATAATTCCTATCACAATCTCCATGTTATTAATAATGGTCACCATCTGTCTTCTCCACTGGGCCCTGAGTTCCTTGAGGGTAGCAACATGTGTTTTGTTTTGTTTTGTTTTTTTAGGGTTATTCCAGCAGTGGAGCACAATGATTGATATATCATATAGTCAGTTCATGTTTTTAGGATGAATGAAATAAAATCAAATTATATATCACATGTAGACAATGCAACAGTGATGAAGACTGTTGGTTCTATTCTTGTATCCAACCCCTGCAGAAACTGTGGACAAGAAATAGCAATGACTTTCCCAAGTCACAGGGTAAGTCAGCAGCACAAGAGAAAATTGGTCCCAGATTATTGGACTCCAAGGCCAGTGATGGCAAGTGGGATGTTTCCCTGTTTCTTGCACACCAAGAGGGTTACCATATAGCGAGCATGTTAGGGAGCATGACAGACAGTAAAAGCCAAATAGAGATTATCTTCTACTTGAGTGAAGTATTGTTACATGGCCTTTTCTAGTCTCAGCACAACCGGCCAATGGCAACAGGTAGAAATATGGTTTTCGTGTGTTTCTGTTAAAAAATGTTGGTTGAAAAAAAATGTTGGTTGACTCTCTTACATGGCAATCAATTAGACTATAACTACAAAGATATACGAATTTGGTATAGTAGACTGATTTCACCAGAGAACACACCCATTTTGTCTCATTTATCTAAATGGTTACAGGAATATGAGAAAGCATGAAGACAACATTAATAATTTAATGACTTTGTAATTCAGAACACTTTGTAGTCCTCAGAGTGAAAGCCTCATTCAGAACAGTGTCCCACAGAGGAATGCTTAGGGTTCCTACAGACTTAGAGATAGCACTGCAAATTAAGAGATCAGAAGGTCCACTGTAAACATGATGCAAGGAATCATCCCAAAAAGCAAGAATGATGAGGAATCAGTCTAATATAGAATCTAGTAGTTATGAGTAAAAGTCAAAAATAGGGAGTGGTCTGGATAAAGGGCTGAAGAATGGAAATATATTTTCAAGTGGAAACCTACACTTTCAAGTCATTCTTTGATCAAACATTTATATAATAGGGGCACCTATTGGTGGCTCAGTCAGGTTAAGCATCTGACTCATGATTTCAGCTCAGTTCATGATCTCACAGTTCCTGAATTTGAGGCTCTGTACTAACAGCACAGAGTCTGCTCAGGATTCTCTCTCTCTCTTTCTATCTTGTCTTCTCCTCCCCCACAGCCCCCTCTCCAGGTCTGTCAAAATAAATAAACAGACTTTAAAAAGACATTTACATAACGGTATGTAGAAGGAATATTGGTGCCAGGGGAAGCGTCCAATACAATTTATTTCCTAAATTAATTTACAGTCTAGTTAGATTTGATTGAACAATTGGCATTTTAACAGATCACGAAGGTTAATTGGAAGTGAACATGAAATGATGGAAAGAAGGGCACTATGAGCTAAATGAACAGTTTTAATAGAATCAGAGAGCAGAAATGCCTGGTTTGTATAAGCAATGTCAGGTGGCTCATTGTAATAATCAAAGGATGTAGGAAAGGGAATAGACAGGTGAAATCTGTTTTGAAGACAGAATTGTGTTAACTGACATATTTCCTAATTTTTTTCCATATACCTGACAAGGTAGGGGGGCTCAAGTGCTTTCTGTTTCAGTAACAAGGAACTGAGTCTACAGAAATTATCCTCAGGTTTTTGAGCCTATTATCCAAGACTTAGTGGGCTGAATGGTCACTCCTCCCAAAAAAAAGACACGTCCATGTCCTAATCCCCACAACCTTTGAATATTACCTTACAAGGTAAAGAGTAAATATTACCTTATATAGCAAAAGATGTGATTAAGTTAAGGATTTAGAGATTATTTTGGATTGTCCTTGTGGGCAGTAAAAATAATTATAAGTGTCCTTAGAAGGGGTAGCAGTGGGAAATGAGACAAACACATAGAGGAGGATACAGACACACAGGGGCGAAGGTGTTAGGAAGCAGAGTAGAAAGACATGCAGCCGTAAACCAAGGGATGTTGACGTCCACAAGAAACGGAAGAGGTAAGGAAGAAACTCTTCCCCAGAGACTCCAGGGAGAGATCAGCAGCCCTACTGACATTTTTATTTAAGACTTCTGCCTTCCAGAAGTGTAAGGGAAAAAATTCTATGGTTTTAAGCCACCAAATTTGTGGCAACTGGCTAAAGAAGTCTTAAGAAACTAACGTATAAGAGGAATGTCCATTTTCTTCTTCCCTCCGATTAGAAGTTTTAGAGCACAAGAAAATATGCCATTTTGCTAAATTGTAAATGCATGTTATTGTGACATCACATTACTACTTATCAGGATATCTACTGAGCAAGAATATTACATACAATTTCAAAGGGAAATGAAAATGACTACTTTGACTGCAAGGGCTAATAGTCTATGATCTTACCATTTCGATATCATCCATAATTTTAAATTATTGAAAATGTCTACCTACCTCTGGTCATGTGCATTTTCCTTACAAGTTTTGTCTCTTTTGTAGCCACACTGTAGAATTAGACTGGAACTCCCTCACAGCGTAGTTTAGATGTCAAGGCTGTGGTTGCTACATACACACCAAGAATGTGTGAACAAGTTTATTACTTCCATAATGAGGCTTTGTAGGAAAGACAGGGCAGGCTCCCAAGCTGATCCAAAGTTGCCTGAGAGATCAAACAGAGGGCACTGGCTTCGGGATTTTTATGGGTTCATGATGAGAGGCAGGGACTTGTGTTGTTTAAATCTCCTGTCATCATCAAAAGAGGAAACCAGGATTTCTCATCAGTTTTTCCAGATGCAGAGCAGCAGGGGTCAAGGAAGGAATGAGACTTAAAAATTGTCAGTCATCAAATATTTTAAAAAATGGAGTCAGATTATAAGTGTCCATAAAATTAATTACTACATATAGTAAATATGGGTCATTACTTTTTCTCTAGTCCTTTCTCCATAGTAGTTGACTGTTTTTCCTGTCCCACTTTATCCACCTCAGTATATTTTCTTCTACTTTCCTGTGACTATGGATTAAGCCAACCACAACAACTGGTATTTAATTAAGTAACTGAAGTAAGGAGATCTGGATTTCATTTATAAATGATGGGCACCACTTCCCCAGAATCTGGTAGTCTTTGACTTTCTCATGTTTGCACATGAACGTTAATAGTCAGACTTATGCATTCATCAAAAACTCGAGTAATCTGGTCATCACTAATTATCTAGAAGACTAAGCCTTTCTGTCCTATCTTGAAAGTGGGTATTGCAAGGTGGCATGAATATGTACCTGATCAAGTGCGAGGTCTCTGGGCTGTAGGATTCCGATTTTATATAATGATGCTCAGTCACTATCTGATGCCACTCTACATTTTACCAGCCTCAAAAGATACCCGAGGCACTTTGCTATCTTCTCTAATAGCTGTCCCATCAGACGAGTGATTGTATCTCATTGGGAAAGTAAGAATGAAGGAGCTGACTCAGTATTCCTCAAAGAGGCTGAACCTGTGCGATTTAAAATAAAATATATGGTTAGGCTATCTTGCTCTCGATAATGATCTTGTAGTAGAACTTTTCAAGAGAAATGAGTTAAATAGATTGCTCATGGAGCAGTTTCTGTAATTACATGATGTGCATATCAAAATGGGTTTATACGTTGCACTTCATATCGCCATTCTTATTCCTATAAAAACATTTTATTAACCTAAAAGCAAACAACTGACATTTTAATGCCCAACGTCATGCTCAAATGACATTTATAATAATATCCAGTAAATCTATAAAACTCTTTGCTACACTAACATGATTAAATTGGAAGGGAACAGCAACAATGTACAAGATGCCTATTAATTTCATCCATTTAAAGGCAAGTGCACGATCCAGTCTTAGAACTGAAACCGAAAAACAAAGATTGTAATAGACATTTAAGTAAATATAGTTCATTTACACATTATCCTTTAAAACGTTTACTTTTATAGTAAAAATGTTATATTTAAACATTACTCAATAGTCAGAAAAGGAGGGAAGGACATCAGTAACCCGTGTTTTTAATTCCATATCTTAGTAAATTGTTGGTCTGCCCTTTTTTGTCATTTTGTGGTCTTTATATAGGTAAAATCTTCATTTTGCTTTTTCCTTTGATCTTATATATTTCTTGTTAGTTTATTTTGTAACATTCATATTCTCATGTTATTGATTCTTAATGCTTACCCCTAGATATACCTTTTTCCCCCCAGGAAGAAAGTTAGGAAGGATGAATAACAGGAATCTATGGTGAATATTCAGAGGGCTTAATAATTACAAATAACTGAGAGAAAAGCCATAGAAACAAAGTAGGTAAAACTGAAGATATTGGCAATGAACGCATACACATTAATAGACAAAAATATGACAATTCCCTGTAGGTGCAACCACTTAGAAAACCACACATAGTTTGTGGTATGGATAGAATATCTCCATTCTCTTACTTGCTATGGATTGTATCTGAAATGATCACGTAAAATAAGTATTGTACTCTGATTCCATTTTGTTTAAGCATAGATACTTTATGTAAGAGGGAAAATACTGTAAATTATATATGAAACATTCTAGACTTACATACTCATAGAATTTTAGAAACAGAAAGGAATTGGCAATTATGTAGTTTAGGAGACCAATTCACAAGAAGGTATGATGACTTAGTGAATGGCTCATATTAACTGGTCACACAGTTAGGGTTTAAAATCTTGTGCTTTAACTTTATTGATCTTTCAATAACTTAAAGCTATCTATTTAAACATGTTTAAATTCTGTGCTGATACATTTAATTTATCAAAAAATAAATTAAGGCCAAAAAAATATTTATACATAAACAAACATCCTAAGAAGATGACTAAAATATATTCTAAGATAGAATGCCTTATTGGAGATCAATATATGATATAGACAATTATATGCAGAATGTAGTTCAAGTAATCAAATTTTTTCATTTGACTTTTTCTACATATGTGCTATATATTCATTTTTTTTTCCCGATCTCGTCTAAATCAAGCAGGAATATGGCTTAGAAAGTGGATTAGAAAGGGGCGCCTGGGCGGCTCAATCAGTTAAGCATCCGACTTTGGCTCAGGTCATGATCACGAAGTTCATGGATTTGAGCCCTGTGTAGGGCTCTGTGCTGACAGCTCAGAGCCTGGAGCCTGCTTCGGATTCTGTGTCTCCCTCTCTCTCTGTCCCTCCCCACTTGTGCTCTGTCTCTCTCTGTCTCTGAAGTGTGAATAACTGTTAATTTTTTTTTAAAGAAAAAGGATTAAAAAAATAAAGGGTGGGAAGAAGGAAGGAAAGAAAGAAGAAAGCAAGGAAGAAAAGGAGGGGAGAGAGGGAGGAAGAGGGAATGGGAAAATATGTGACAGTCTTTGACCCTTATCTCGAGAAATACGCTTACATGCACGCAGGCACATACATAAACATTTGAATAAAATTATGGCAGTTCACATAAACCCTTAAATCACAGACTAAGAGACGTATTTATCATGCCCTTTTGCTCAAAAAATACCAAAGATTCAAACTTCTAATAACTGTATGATAGAGTGCATGAGCCATTTCCCATATTCAAGACTAAATTCCTCATTTCAATGTTCAATATTCTCTGCATTTGTCCTGATTTTTTTCTGTCTAGTCCTACTTGTGATTGCATGAGTGTTTATATTAATTAAAAAGTGGGATTCTGAAAGAATATTGCTCTTTTGTATTTTTTACTATTGCTTATTATATTACTATTTTCAAAATTCCCTATGATTTATTTATTTTTGAGAGACGGAGTTCAAGCAAGGGAGAGGCAGAGGAAGAGAGAGACACAGAATCCTAATCAGGGTCCAGGCTCTGAGCTGGCAGCACAGAGCCCAACTGGGGGCTCGAACCCATTAACCATGAGATCATGACCTGAGCCAAAGTCCCACACTTAACGTATGGAGCCACCCAAGCACCTCTATATTACTGTTTTTTAAAGTTTATTTATTTTGAGAGAGATAGAGACAGTGTGAGTGGGGAAAGGATAGAAAGAAGGAGACAGAAAATCCCAAGCAAGCTTCGTGCTGCTAGTGCAGAGCCTAACACAGGGCTTGAACCCATGAAATCTCAAGATCATGACCTAAGCCCAAACCAAGAGTTGGACGCTTAACAGACTGAGCCACTCAGGCACCCCTATATTACTATTTAAACTCAACATTTCTTAGTGTTTAGAGTACCTGACACATAGCAGTTACCCAGCAGAGCTTTGCTGGATAATCAGATAAATGGATAAATATATAAATAATAAAGCAATATCAGAGACTACTTTAAATTGCGCATTGCATTTCAAATCTATTTCAAGTTATTTTGGGTTAGAATATTTGAACTGGAGTTTAAACTCTGCAATCTTTAACTATATTACCAAACGATTCCCTTAACTTCTCTGGGCTTCTGTTTTCTCATCTGTAAACTGAAGATATATATGTCTAGTGGATTATTTTAATAATTAAACAAGACACACAAATACTAAAAGATACATTTCATATTGCAAATTTCTAACTGATAGTGTTCACCGTGTCTGTATCCTTTACTACAGACGTCATAATAGCCTGCGTGCCAGACAAGATAGGTTTGTGGCGTTTTTTGGTTTTGTTTTGCATCCTTATCCTCAATAACTCAATAAATTGAGCAGACATTTAAGTATTGAAATATTTTACCAAGAAAACCTCTATTTTAGTTGCCTTTTAAAAAAAGAATAATGCTTGAAAACATTTCAGAAAGGAAAGTTGGAAAATATATTCCCTACCCCACTGTAGTCCTCAGGGTACATTTCATATTTTGAGTTTTCAAACTTTAGTCACATTTGGTTGTAGGAACTCAAAAGTACCATGGAAACCTTGTCTCTCTCGATCTCTCAGCTAAGCCCCCAAAAATCTGGTCTGAGTCACTCATTTGTGTACCAGCATGACCCAAGTAGATTTTTGGGTTTGCAACCTCTCTTTTTTGTAGTATTTTCCTATAATAGGTGCCAAACACATGTTTGCTCGATATAAATCTGTTATGTTTGAAGGCCTCAGGAAGACATTGTCCTTGCCATAAAATTCTGTACGAGCTGGGAATTCTGCTAGCTCTAAATTTGTTCTGTCAATTTAGTGTTTGGATTCCCATTATATTGCAAATATCCCTGAGAAAAGCTGTGCCGAGTTTTCAGTAATTCGTTAGTGATGCTAATAATAAGTATTGGGTTTCACATTCGTTGTAGCATTCGATACACAAAATTATTCTGTGTAATACCTAAGCTATTGCTTTTTAATTGGCTTTCTGTCACATTTGGATCTAGGAGATCAATTATCGCCAAAACATGATCTCCTTTCCTCGCTGACGTCAGCTTTTTATCGTGTAGGTGCCCTTCTCAAGCAGATAGTCTTCCTGTGGATTCCAGGAAGCATCATACTTTTAACTTCCAACGGGAGGAACATGCCATTTTTCCAGTATCTCATAAGGATTCCAGTTGTAATAGTAATTAAAAAATTAAATGCATCGAAAACACTTAGAGCACAGCCTGGCATATTGTTTCTCACTATAATGACTCCAGCAAAAATTCTGGCCCTCCGTGGTCCTGGGTTAGCTGGGATTATATGTATTATATGCAGACATCCATGTACCTATATTTCTATTGGTCAGATTTCATGTCAGTTGCTAAGGAGTGGAATCCAGCACTCCAAGATTTCGGGAGATAGGAGAAAGGGAGGATTGGAAATCAGAGTTATATTATTAAAAAAGAGGAGAAAGTAACCTATGCGGAGAAAAAAGAAATGTGTATATATATATATAAAATGCATATATGTGTATGTATATAATATGTATATTATAATATATGTAATATAATTAATATAATAATATAATAATAATGTACAATATAAAATCTCCAACATGGAGACAATAACCCCAGCATTTGTGAAATTCTAAAAAACAGGTCTCAAATACAAGAGAACTTATTCTCTTTATGAAATATTGACATAAACAGTAATGCACGTAGATAGCTATTTGTAGTGCCAGTTTTTTGAGCACCACCGTGCCTCCGTTTCTGCTGTTCCACTTTAAGAAGACTACATTACACTCGCAGGTAATGAGATTTCAGGGGATTCCATTATCTTTTGGCAGCCAAAATGAAATACACATTTCATCACCATCTTAAATCTGGAGGAAGCTAATGGCTGGATCATGACCTTTTGAGCTTGATGTGGAGATATGCAACGTCCTTTACACATATGGATGAGTATTTGGGGAATACAGTATATGGAATGGTAGCAAGAGTCAGAACACACGCTTCATGGATCTGTTAGGTGCAGAGTTATGTTATGATTCAATAGTGATTTATGAAACAGAAGCAAAAATTTTGCTAATATCCTTCACAGGCATAACTGTTTTATTCATCTCCGGTTACTGGAAAAAGTTACTTTTATTTCTATAAAGCAAATAACTGGCAGCAGTGTGAACATATTGATTCTGAATCCAACATTAGTGTGGCCAAAGAAAAAAAATGTAAGTGTATCTTGTATCTATTTGGAGTGCGGTCTAAACTGTTAAGTGACTTTATGTGTGTCATCATGGGAAATGACTGGCTATTTATGAATCTTGAAAAATACCAACAGAGTTTTACTTGAACTGACTTTGACATCGTAAGGCTTATATTTATATGTCACTTTTTTATTGTTCAAGGCTGATACCAAATTTGGACTTAGCTGTTTTCATTCTATTAAAATAAAAATACTACTAGGTACACACTTGATAAAAACTGCATTTAGTGGATTGAGAAGATAGTCAACACACGTGTCTGGTTGATGTTAAGATATAAGTTGTAAAAAATTAAAGGCTTTTGTGAAAACCAAAATAGTATGCTGTCATAACCACTGATTATTATTTCAAGTGGCATCAAGAAAAAAAATTTATCATTTTATCCTTTCCTATAAACACAAATTGCAGTGAAGGTGTACTTGCATGCTGAGGAAATGTATCCCGCTACAAATTCCCTTTGATTAGGAGTTATTTTATTAAAAATACTATTTCCCTTTTCCCCTGTTCTGAATTATTTTCAAGTATGCAACTTACTACTCTAAACACACTTTCATCCTCTCCGAAGGTAAGTCAAAACTATGTTTTAAATCGCTGAAATAAAATTTTCACCATTAACTCCCACCAAGTCTAACATATGGACCCTCAGCATAAAACATTTTTATTAACAATTAGTAAAGCCCTTATATCTGCTGGTTTTAAGCTGAATAACAGCTTTTATGTCTATAGTTCCTATAGATTATAAAACACTTTTATATGTGTGTTTTCCCCAGCACCTGTGTCACTTCTGTGAAATTAAGTATTTGAGGGGGTATATTGCAGGCTCGTATTCCACATTACAGATTGCTGCCAGCCACGCACTCATGGTTAAAAGAATGTGTCTGCCTAAACCTCTACCACACAGAGATAGAAGATAGGGCTCAACTCTTGACTAATACACCCGTAAGATGCTCTGTTATTTCAGCCCTTTAGCTTAGTTTTCAGTGTTTAATATTGAAAACTTACACTTTGTTTTCCACTTAGGATGACTGAGTGAAGACGGTAAAATTTATGTAGAAACGTTTCGTGAGGAGTCATTGCTTTTCCAAACTTACTCATCTGTCTGTTAAACATTAATAGATGTGACTATAATCTTCATATCACTCTATTAAGCGACCAGTGCTGTTTCTGAGTAAACTATCATCTTTACATACTTACCGCAAATATTTTCAAAGGTTTTGATTATTTGATTCTTCTTAGATACTGTAGGAAATTTGTGTCCATTTTCTTTAAGGCACAGAGAATAAAGAACTTCTTTATATTTGGCATCACGGACCTTATCAGTTTTCTCTTTTCTCTCTCATTAGTAAGATATAATCTATCTATAGATAAATACAGAGTAATAATGTATAAGTCTTATCTGAGCTTCGATATTAAAATGATCAAATAGAGAAAAGAGAAAAATCTTGCAAACTAAACTCATCTGCCGTTAATAAACCCCATCTGCTATTTTATGGCACAAATACAAACTGCTCTAGGAAGATGCCAAGACAATTTAGAATTTCCTTCTACAAGAGCCTGAGCCAGAACTAATTTCATTCAAAGGATAAATGAGCAAAGTATTCCTTTGCCAACTGACAAAACGTAATGATTCATGATTAATGGAGCCTTGTTTTTTTTTTCTTCGAAGACCTCTTCTTTCGGCATGGCGATACTGTAATCAGGGCGGGAGAACCTGAAACTTTAAATGTGAAGGCAGCAAACCTGATCTATATTTTATGGTTACGATTGGCTCATTATTAGCAACGAGAATGATTGATGATAGAAAATGTTGTCTTTTGAACCTTATAGGGCATATGCTAAAAATGTTTTAAAACATTCATCTGCCCCACATGAGACAATATTTACAGTCTTAGGAAACAAGTTTTGCTGTTAAAAATGCTTTGCTCTGATGATCAAATCTAATTACTTACGAGACCATTAAGAGTTGTTGACTCAATCACTTATGATTTGTTTTTTTAATTATAAAGTTGGATCACTCTGAAAGAATTAATAGTCTTTTTAGTGTTAGCGGTAGAGTAAAATGGTAGCTTATATACTGTTAAATAATTTAAAACAAAAGCACTCCTGATAGAAAACAATAAAGTGTTCTATTTTTACCTCTAATAATGAAGGTAAAATAAATGACTGAGGAAAAAATTAACTAGCACTTATTTCTTTAACATTTCTTTACTCCTTTCCTCATTGTCCATGATATTAGCACCCTGAGTGCGTGAGGCTGTTTCTCAGAACTGTACCAGAGTAACAAGGTAATTCTCAGCGGTGATTTATCTGGATTTCTCCTTTGACTCTGGGTAACTATTTAATGACATAGTATTCTACTGTCTGCTTATAGCCAGCATAATTTATAATTATCTTGCTGCTAAGTAATGGGGAGATTTTGTAAACCTGAGATCAATAAAAATGTGAAAATGTGTTGATCACATTGCGAAAGGGTGTGAAAGACGATTAGCGGCTTGAATAAAGTTATATTAATAAGCAGCATATACAATCTGATTAAATCAATAAAATGGCCATATTTAAAAATCTTTCATGAAACAAAATTACAAGATACATGCAAGAATTTTATTGGTCGATAAAACACTTGCCTAAATTATTTTTATGGTTATAAAATTTACATTGATATATGTCTATGTATGTAATTATTTTAAAAATAAAATAAAACTAAAATATATTGTATTTTAGAATAGACCATATGAAACCGAGTATTTCCAATGTTTATTACTACAAAAATGACAAGGTTATTTATTCAAAATCTAAATGGAGCAATACTATTTCCAGTTGTCTCTTCCAGTTCTATTAGGGGAAAAGGGAGAAGACTCATGTTATATAGTATATGGGAAGTTTTTGGAATAGTAACTGGCAAGAACTAAACACTCAGTATGTTAGTCTTTATGATTTTATTACCATCATCATCATCATTATCAAAGAGTTGACAGGAACAAGTGGCAGGATTGCAATATAAAGAGCAAAGGAATGGATGGAAAATCTCACAGAGTATTCAGTGGCAATAAAGAAATGGATATCCCCACCCAGCATGTCTAGAGAGAAACACTGGGAGGAAGGCTAATTTACTCCTCAGTGATATAGGACAATAGTGTCTTCTTTTGAAGTTCTTGCATCCATAAAATGAGGTCATGGACACAAAGCTACCAGGACAGTGCCTGGAACATAGTAAACTCTAAGAAAGAAAGATTATCTATTCTTTCATTTTTTTTAATGTTTATTTGTTTATTGAGAGAGAGAGAGAAAGCAAGCCCAAGTGGGGGAGGGGAAGAGAGGAGGAGGAGAGAGGATCCCAAACAGACTCTGCGCTGTCATCACGGGCCTGCAACGGGGGTTCAACCTCACCAAATGTGAGATCATGACCTGAGCCGAAATCAAGAGCCAGATGCTCAATGACTGAGCCACCTAGGAGCCCCTGTTCTTTCGTTTTTAATTATATTAGTTAAAAGTTTCCTTTTCTCGGGACATAGCCATGTTAATGTTTTCGATGTTAATAAGCTACATGCTAATTTAATTTAGTGTGCATCGAAAATTGAAGACAATCTCATTAAAAAACAATAGACAAATTCATATTAAAATTCATATTGAGAAGCTATTGTCAGATTTTTGCATTGGGTTGCTAGCATTAATGATTATTATGTTGAGTTATGATGTATATAATCAGGATAAGCTTCACTAAAATTTCTAAGTTAAAATGGACACTGCTGGGAAGTCAACACTTAGACTAATTCGAATACAAATAGTTCTCTTGCCTTAATAGTTACTATGTTTTAATTTGAGACAGATGGATAGGCTCCGGACACTTTCGGAATGATGATATAACTCAAAAAATTAAACCCTAAAGTTAAATCATGTTAAATCTTAATGTTCTCTAAAAAGTTTTCATTTCTGTGGGGTTTTAAATGTTTTTTTCTTAATGTTTAAAAGGTGAAGTTATTATTTTGCAATCTAGCAGTGTCTTTAGGGTCTTTCATGGAGCAAAGTATGTGAATATAAAGAACTTTTTGTGCCTTGTGGATTTTTTAATAAAACAGTAAAAAATGTTTCCTTTCCCTTTCTCTTTATATTCTTTCACTTCCACTCCTTAACATACAAAAGGGATGATTTAATTTTGGATTAGAGATTCCAACATTACCGTAATTCATCCAACACATTAAATATATAACCTGTTATTAGCAGCCCTAAATGGGCTGTTGGGTTAAATGACTTAATTATTCTATTTCAAATTTTTTACTTTTCTAACTACTTACCTAAGGTTTAATGACTATGATGACAGGGAATGTGTTCGTTGTGAATACAACAGAAATAGGAAAGAAGGAATAACTTTAAACTGATCATTAAATTTTATATATCTAGATTCTCAAGACCTATGTAATTCCATTCAGTTCATGATGCAAATGAGTAAAGTCAGTACTTCAGTTCTGAGTATATGTGTTGAGTGAGACTCTTTTGAGAAACATTATGTGTCATGTTAACTCAAAAAATTTCAGAGCGCTAACTCTGTTTTTCCAACTGTGAGTAGGATAAACATTAATGTTGGTTCCCAGTAAACAAAATTTCCCGTTTCTGGGTGGGCTGTGGTATTTTATTTTTCCACATTTTTTTTGTTGTTTTAAGTTTTTTTCACAGCAAATGTAAATTGAACATGCTGGTGTAATATTGTGGATTCAATTTACTATTGACTCATAGTTTTCTCTGCTTTCCGTATTTGTACTGGTGAACATATTGCCCTAATTCCCTCACAAAAGTAACTAAAGGCAAAAACCAATCTGATACCATTCATGCCTAAAAACTTTCCTCTGAAGATGCTACTCTTTTGGCTAGCTGGAGAGGTGGGTAGCTGACTGTGCAGAGGTACACTATACTGCGATAGACGAGAAAAAAACATCCAATAGGTAACCCCGGAATTTCAGGCGAAATACTTATTAACAAAGTATTCCCCTTAAAACCTTTTCCCCTCAGAAAATGCTTCCAAAATCTATTCTTAAATACAGCCTCCCCAGGGACACTTCTTTCCCACACACTTCAGAAATATACAAAACTTTCCTTTATAACGGATTCTTGGATTGGGCCTCATGCATTCTCAAAAAGAAGGATGGAGATTAAGAAGAAAAGAATCACTGCAGAGCTTGGGGGCGTCTACCCATTTAGCAAAACCCACAAGGCCCTGACACCTATCTTCTTGCCTTTTTTCCAACCTATATTCTTTTTTTTCCCCCTGTGATTTCCATCAGAAACCCCTCCTCTCTTCAGAGGATGTCTCTTTTGTTCACATGCGTGGTTGATCACATAACCGAGATTTAGACTGAAGCCAAGTGACAGTGCGACCAAGTCTGGGTTTTTCAATCTTCCATTTTCTACCCCCTGTTGCCAGGTCTTTGATATGTGGAGACCTGGGCAGAGAAATGAATTGCTTTTCAATATTTATTTTATTTTATTCTTCAGTCTATCAGGCCAGAGGGAAAACTATTAAGCATGGGGGAGAAATAACAAATTGCAAATATAAAATAAAACAGCAATAAGTGAAGAAAAATTTCGTTTGTATAAAACTTCATAAAGATTTTATGTTACTTCTTAATCCTTCAGCAGCTGCTGAGCTAAGTACTCATTTGTTCTGAATGTATTACATGGCAGGATACTTAGGCTAACTCTAAAATATACAAATTAAGCCTCTTTGCAGAACTAACCGGTACTCAAGGAGCACCTGATGGAATCATCATAATTTAATAAGCAATATGCTCATTATCATTAATACACGGGGCCTTTGTTTGTTTCTTTCAACAAAACTCCTTCATTAAAAGCACTTACGTGAATTTAGATTCTGTGAAAAACTGCTCTCTGTGCCACCCGACAGGGAGAAATTGACTTTATTTTTAACACGAAAGGGTTGAATTGAAAGACCAAACATTCACAAAACAGATGATCAAGGAATAATATAAATCATGGGAATGTGTGCTTTTCTTCACTCACTTATTAATTCTTTCAATAGTTATAAGCAGAATATCCGCTGAATGGCAGAAATTGGGTTAAGATGCTGAAAGAGGTGCAGAGTTCTTTATCCTTTTAAAAGTACTTCCTTGGACATTCTATCATTCGATACTAAAGACTTTCTAGCTGTGGATCAGATGACACCAATCCCCATTTACTTTTTCAGTGAGTTTGGGGGACACATGTATCTATGTGGGGTCCAGGCAGCTGATAGCTAAGATTGGGCCAGAAACTGGAGCTTCTTGCTCTTGGTCCAATGTCAGTTTTTATTTACTTGGTAACCTTGAGACATTATAAACTTGTCCTGGTTACTTAAATGTTTAAGACCACGAAAGAAAGTACTTTGTTAAAAGAAAAAAAAAAGTAGAAAGGTTCAATGATTTGTTAAAGAGCAGCGCTATGAATAAATTACCAAAAAGCATTCAAGTATCCTGTTTTTCTGACCTTTGGTTGTTATTAATCACAATTTTAATATATATTATAATTTGTGTCTCCTCCTCCTCTACCCAGAATATAAGTTCCGGGATGTGAAGGTTATTTGTAGATTGTTCAATGATGTATCCCAATTTTCTAGGACAACCTCTGGGACTTAGAAAGCACTGAATAAATACTTACAGAATAAAAATTAAACACAATGCATTTGTGAGATTTGGTGCATGTAGTAGGACATGTTGGGTGTTAGCAGTTTTATTCTCTCGAAGGATCCCAAATAAGAACTCAGATCACCAATTTTTCTTTTCTAAGCAGTTAATGGTAGTTTAAAAAATACCATTATGCCTTTCAATTCCAATTTAATAAAATCGAACTGATTCATCATTAACTCATTAACTATTTCCTTTAATAATAGAACAAAGAAAGAAAGCACAACTCATTAAAAAAAGAAAGTGCAACTCATTTACTAGGACAATTTCAGAACCTTATTTTAAGCTATGTGGTTAAAGCCGTCCTAGCTGATTTTTTTGCTGTTTATATAAGAAACACTAACTCTGGGTTATTTCTATAATCTTTTGCCCATTCTCTGGGACAGCTGATTAATAGAGAAATGGATACAGATCAAGTCAGGAGGGTAGAAGCAAACAATGAAAATAAATCTTCAATTTTATTATTAGCCTTTGAAAAGGTTTTATACCAAACTCTAGGAAAAGAGGCTATGGAGATCAATAGGATTTTTACACTGACATTGTGCATGTGTATGTGTATACAGACACTCTTCATATATTTGACCTATCCATTTTTGGAATGATGTCTATGCCTTAAGCTATCAAAGGGGGGTATTTTTGTTTACTTTGCTTCTTAAAAAAAGTACATTCCATCTGGTAAACACAAAGTGAAAATTCAAAGCAAATGTAACTAGGAGAAGGGCTCAGCCAGGAAATGTTTAAAACACACAAACAAGGCTATCACTTACTTCTCACTCTCTTCTCCAAACTCCTTTCTCATGACCGTTTATTTTCTCTTGCATAATGCTTCACACAGTATGGTAGGGTCTGTTCTTGCGAAGTACCCCCTTCAATCTCTGGGCTTAGAAATTTAGCTTACGCTTTAAACAAGGACATCTACATTTGGAAAAAAAAAAGGTTCTAGATTGCTCCTTGGAAATAAACAAGAGATACATGTTTCATCCCTATTTTGTGTGTGTTTAAGTAAATCCATCATATCTATAAAATGTCCTTGCCGATACATTTCAGAAGAATTAATGATACTCTAGTATCTTTTCCCAAATATTATCGATATAATACTGTTAGGAATCTATTAATCAAATTTTAAAAGCTGACACAAAAAAATAAGGAAATGATATTTTTACATGGAACTTACTTTTCAAGTCGTTCTTTGTAAGTGTACAAAATAAATAATCATAAGGATCTTAATCTCCAGAGCATTAGGATGTAAGATGTTCTGTTATTATTTTATTTTTTATGTTTATTTGTGTTTGTTAATATTTTCTTTACTTTTGGTACTTAATGGTAATGGTCCTTGTTTTTGCAGGAATTCTTCATTTTCAGTATTAATGTCTTTGAACACTTTATATCATGGCAGTGATTTTAAGTGTGTACACTGGCATTTTAAATGATCCGATGAACAGAGGGCACTTAATAACTTTCTCATCCAAATGATACCTGAACTTCAGAATCGAATGGAGAAATGCACTCAGTATGACAAAACAATTCACCTATGTCTTTAAATACGGGGGGAGGGCGATTACCTATGGGACCAAAAAATGCAACATCTGTGAAGGAGATTTAAGTAGACGCTTCACACTTCACATTTAAAAAACCATTTCAGGAAGTTTTAAGGTTGATTTTTATTCCAGTGGGAAAAACCACTGTACTTGGAAATGTATGCCCACACTTCAAATCCTAAATTCAACTTATTAATTTAGGTTTCTCTTTTCTTCTTTCTTTTCTTCCTTTTTTCCTTCCTTCCTCCCTCCATCACTTCCTCCCCAAACTAGTGCCTTGCTGTCACATGTCCATCTACCTGCAGACATTGAGTCAGATACTCCTCTATTCTAGCAGTTGAAGAATATACAACTGAACAAGTTACCCATGCTTACAGCTGTAATGAAGTGTGATAACTTTTTTCGGTCAACTATGGGAGGAAATGTGTATCTGATATAGTTATTTTTCATGATAAAATAAGCTTGATGTTTGAAACGATTTAGCTAAATATTTATCATCTAGAATAAGACCAGAAGGAATAGTAGTTCTTTCTTAATAAATTGGGTTTCTATTTTCCATTTGACTTGCTGTGGAAGCTACTAATATCCCCATTCCTACTTTACTTTCAAGCCTTGGAAACTAGATGGATCCTTCACTACTCTCTGGACCAGCCCAATGGGCCAGCCGAAACAAGGCTCTTTATAATCCTCAGTCCTTAGGTCTACTGAGAATGGCTGACTTACTCTATGAATGAAATATGACTGGATCCCCTTCCTGTTCAGTTCTCAGGCTCCACAATGCTCAGCAGGCAGTAGTCAATTTAGCAAGGTCTTATCCATCACAACTGAAAAGATACCAGGCATTGACTTGATGAATGGAAGATAAATCATGAGAGGGTTATCCATTCAGGCAAAGCTGAATGACACTGACAGAGCCCTGCGTGAAAGCTCATTTTGTGTTTGCCCGTACAATATCTCATTTGTCGTGAGCTTCACTTGCCAATGATATCGGTGGCTTCCCCTGTATGAAGCCTTCTCTCTTTATTCCCTTCAACAAGTCATCCAGTTGGTAAAAGGAAAGAAAAAAGAAACACCAAGGAGACAAAATGCTATTATGATCTGAAAATTCAAGTTCAAAAATGTATGTTGTCTTTGTCCTCAGCTACAACAAAAGCTAAATGCACACAGTTTTCTTGTTGCTGTGTGGAAGCAGATGAAAAAGCTCCAATAGGTGGAACTTAATGTTAAGGGGCCCTTAAGACAGTACTCCGTGTTTAGTCTTAAAATTCTCACTAAAATACATTTGATCACCATACTATTCTATCTAGAAGATAAGAAATACATTCTTCTATTTTTTGGAGCTCTCTGAAACCTAAGACTAATTTTGGGAAATAAAATATTTTGAGCATTTTATTAAATGGTACTACAATTCTCATGTAAAATGTAAAAATGAAATGAGAAAATTTATTGCGTTTCTCTCACATTTTCATAGCGGTCTGTTACATGTTGACAACTGGTGGAAGATTCCATAATAACGTGAAAGTCATGTTAAAAATTAAGTTAGTTTTGCATAACACCAAATTACCTGATACAAAAATATTTTCATATCACGATGTAGGAATTTGTAGAGGCCACACAAACGACACCTCAGGTATTGAAGCCAGACACAATGTAAGCCTTTTATTTTGCACTGTGGATAATATTCAAAAGACTTGAAAAGGTTGTAAATGGTGAATTATTAATGACGCTTCCACACTTGATAATGCAAATGGGAAACCCGAATCATAAGATTTTAGCCAATTTCACCAAGATGTTGGTAAATCAGTAAAATACTCTTTGAAGTTTAAAGGATATGAGAAACTGAGTAGCCTATTGTTGCTGCTTTTATATTAAACACATGTTACAGTGCCAGAAACACTAAGGAGAATACAAGAGTATACCATTCTAGCATAAATTTGGATGGGATTGACTTTTGAGATGAACTTTAAGGTTTCTGTAGTATTCATCAGAAGGAAAGAAAATTTTTAAAAGTAAAAAATCAAATATGCAAATTGACACTATCTTTTTTATAACACTTTTATCTTCAAAATGAGACACTCAGCTGCTATAAAGTTATGTTTATTAAATTCATAGTTAACTCTAGAGAGTTTTAATGTATACTCCAGTTTACACATCATAGCAAATATGATAAAAACCACTTTATTTGTGTGTTTGTTTTTATAACTGCCACTTTAAATGATCATTCTGTGAATTTGGGAAAGAAAGAAGATTTAAAAAATTCTGTAACTTCATTCTAAAATGTATCAACAATTACTTAATTTCCGTATAGAAAGAATGAATGAAATTCTCTTAAAAATAGCATTATATCAGTTCTGAGGATTTTTATTTATATGCTAATATCTTAAATAAAAGAACTAAAAAATGGTAGTCTTTCAGCTGGGTGAGATAACAAGAAATCAAGAATTATGTTAAAGTAGCCATTAAAAATAAACCTATTTCTTTCTGTTCTAAGATGTCTGTGGTATTTTCTCTATAGAAAGTCTGAGGATTATCAATCTATCCATCTCATATCAAGCTGCTTCCTGTAGTGTCAGAAATTAGAGATTTTATAAATTTCATCATAAAGTTATATGTTATATTGAACTAAAATGCTGTTGTAAGAAATACCATATCCTGTAACATATCAAAATAGAAGTATTATTTCTTTATGGAAAGACTATATGAAGATAATACATTTTCAAAGTCATATCCCAAAGGCTGGTGTATGGCACAGTATTTATCTACATTTGTATTTCTAGTGTAGGCATAATTAAAATCTAAGGATTACCTGAGGAATATTTTCCATTTTCTGATTTTTAAAATATTAACTTGGAAATACATCCCTCAACATAATAAATTGTATCCATTATTGAAAATGACCAGTTGATTTAAAGGATATGCTGATTTTTGCCACTAAAAGGCAATATAACTATTTTTAAGGAAAGGAAAATAATTTTTCACCTGATAACCTAACCGTTGACACTATAAATATCTTTTTTTACTGTTGTTAAGTTAAAAACACCTAATATCTCCCTATTCCCAAGGATTCAATGTATTCAAAGTTAATTTAGTGTTAGTACAGGAAGGTAATGTACTATGTATTCTTGGGAATTACAAGACACAATTTGAATAGGCAAGTATTATAATAAGGTACCGTCCTGCTTAGCATTAGGTGCTCATCTGCAGGTGAGGTCTGGGCAGATGTCATAGTAACAGTGAAACTTCAAAGTTAGTAAACAGAGATTCAGAGAGGAAGAGGAAGCAGATTCCAGTAGAACCAAAGGGCCTAAAAAGTGGAACGTAGTCATGATATGGCCAAACCATGGAATAGCAGTCCTCTTTTGCAAGGGTGTCAGTATGTGCAGAGTAGAGTGAGAATATGTTTGGAGAGGATGCTTGCTGTGTATTTGGAGACTTTTGACTACTTGCAAACCCTTTTCAGGAGGCAGTAGGGAGATGGGAAAGTTTCTGAGCACAAGTGGGACACCATTGAATCTGAACATTAAGATAATTAATGTGACAGCTCTATACAGAGTGAGCTGTTCAGGTAAACAGTGGAGAGAGGGGGAAGGGATTTAGAGGCTGCTGCAATGTCAGAGAGAAGAAAATGAGATGGAACTGAAGCAGCAGACATGAGAGATACAGGAGGGAGGATCTACAGGGATTAACATTTTGTCGTGGAGAGAGGAAGGGAAATGTACGTGTCAAAGGGAACAGTGCTTTCGAAACTGGATGAAATAGCAGCACATAGTATATGGAATTAAACGACTGAGAATTCCATTTAAGCATCAGCGTGACCGAAGGTCTCAGCGAGCTCCTGTTTTCAGTGACCTGTCTCATCTGGTGATCCTTTCCCAGCTTCCCAATTGTCTGTAAAAAATTATTTTAAAAATAGATATTATATGAGACACGTGTATTATATATTACCTTGAACACATACTTTTGCAAAGTAAAGTATTTGAAATCAGTTTTCACACTCTCCTTTGTGACCTAGTACTTCCCTTAATTTTCTCTATCCTATCCAGTAAAACCTTAGACGGCGAGTAACTTGTTATGCGAGTGTTCCGCCAGACGAGCAAAGATTTCTAATAAATTTTAACATGATAAACAAGTGAGGTCTTGTAATACAAGTAGTACCAGATGCCGAATGTCACATGCTCACAACCGAGCCAATGGTTCTTGAAATTCCCTTTGATATATGAGTGCTTTGGATTATAAGCATGTATCCGAAACAAATGATGCTCGCAAACCAAGGTTTTCCACTACCTAAAAAATACAACATATGGCTTAAGGAATATGACCATCCTTCAAGTTTGTTTGCATGGCTTTTTCAGACTCATTAGTATTAACATTAACTTTCGTCATTTTTTTCTCCATGGAAATGTATCACTGAAAGGCTCATTTTCTCATAAAGTCTGTTTTCAACTACGGGCTTTCCCTGTGATGAAACAAAACACCTCAGAATAGGTTTTAGGCAAAGTTTAGATGGAATTTTGAAGTAGATGAAATGCATCACTGGCAAAACTTGGAATTTTTCTGTAAATAATACAGGGTAATGAAAATCACGAAGTTCAGTGTTCATATTGGAGATGCGTGAGTTTTCCTTTCTCCCCCTCCCCATTCATTTCTGCCATCCCCTCCCTTCCCGTCCCCCCTCCCTACCTGGGCTTCCCCAACTCTGCCAGGCTCTCTACCCACGTCCTTCTTACCCTCTCTCTCTCTGCCTTTGTCTCACCCTGGTCGACATTACTTCAGTCCTTTCCTTTATACATTTATTTTATTTTTTGCCATGAAGCATCACTAAGAATATATACTTCCTCTTATTGCAACGTCAATATCCTATGCAGTTCACATTAGGACAGCAATTGTATGAATTCATTAAAGTATTCATTATCTGTAAGAAAGTTTTTTTTTTTTTTAAATTTTAAATGTACGCATTTTGCTTCAAGGTGAAGATAATACCTTAAAACACATACACACAGAGACATACATGAAACCTGTCTGGAGAAAATTTACATTGCTTAAAAAGGAAATTGAGGAAAGGCTATATTCTTTATTCATTTATTTAATTTCTTTAAAATTCCCAGTGATTTTTTTCACTGATTGTTGGATTACACAGAAGAGGTAATTCTTTATTATAGTATATTATAAAATGATAATCATTTGGTAAAGTTTGAAAATTAAATTAATTTTTTTTAAATCACAGATTACTTGGGGCCACCTGGGTACCTCAGTCAGTTCAGCTTCCAACTCTTGATTTCGGCTCAGGTCATGATCTCACAATTCGTGGGTTTGAGCCCCACATTGGGCTCCCTCTGCTGACAGTGCAAGGCCTGCTTGGGATTCTCTCTCTCTCCCCGTCACTCTTCTCCTCCCCCACTCGTGTGCTCTCTCTCTTTCTCTCAAAATAAACACTAAAAATGTTTTAAAAATTAAATAAAATCACAGATTACTCGTCTTCTCCAAAATGTACTTCACTGATTATAAGCAACGATCTTCTGAACGATTCTATTTCTCTTTAAAAGACTTCAAACTGTAGTTGGTCTAGATCAAAAGTGCACAGCCTTTGTAAGTAGTAGGCTATTGTGTATATACTACATTTAGTAAATGATGATATAATTTCATTAGATTTACTTACCATCTTACTAGAAAAGGGTAGGAGATCAGTCATGTGCAGTCATTTAAAAATAAATTTATATTATAATAATCATTGCTTAAGCCTACATCTTAACAAACTAATAATGAAACCTTTACAATTTTGCAATAGCACAGGAATAATAAAGGAAATAATTCTATATAGCAATTAATTGAATATAAGAATAGCATAAGTTTAGTTAGTAACTTGTGGTAGAAGTCTTTTAAATATCTGCAGTTAGGGTCATAAATTTAATATGCGAAATGTGAGTAATCTTTAACTTTTTATCATTTATTTTTCATCTAAGGAAATGTTAAAAAGTCACTCTGTTCCTTTAGTGTAAAATTGTCAAAATCTACTTTCAGTCTCCTGATCGCTGAGTGAAGAGCCTAACTACAACACGTGGCGGTCATCCTCCGTATATGAACAATCGACACTGCTGAATGAAGGGCATTGCAGGTTTGAAGGCCACATGATCATAAAACACAATAGAGCCTTAAAACTAAGTATGTATTTTTTAAATGAGTAATTAGACAAATGTGTGACTTCTTGGCTCTATTATGTTGCACACATTTAAAAAATGTATCTTAAGCAACTTGTAAAAACAGCCATATTGTAAAAATACAGATTAAATATCTGTAGTAATTCTTAAATGATACAGTGTATAACATCTCTTCATATTGCCACACGCCCAATGTAATTAGGCTGTAGAAAAACAAATTACTGTAAATATTCAACTGGTACATTTGAGCAATGAACGAATAGCTTATTAAGAAGTCAAAGCTACATCGAAAAGTTTAAAATTCAGTTGGAATTGGACCCTTTCAAGTTCACAGTAACATATGATTTTGTTTCACTGAATTAAATGAGCTTATACCTAAAATTTCTGTTGTTTGCTAGATGTTAAAGGTGTTATTTATGTCATAGAGTCAATGGCAATATTTTTAAAAATCTGTGATAACATGAATGTGTAAAGTTTATGAATATGCCACATAATTGTAATGAAATTTAAGTCAAAATCCTAAATTAATCATTTATCTTCCATGCGATTATTGCTACATATAAGAAGCACTCCTCCTTTAACAGATGCTTGTTAATATCTAAATAAGGAAGAATATCTTTTCCTGTATGCAGTTAATATAGTAATAAATAAAATACATTTCTGAGACATCTTTTATTTTCCTCCTCATTTTTACCCATGAAATAGGAGTTTATTTTCAATAAAGGCACAATATTTCATTAACATAATAATTAATAGATGCTATAACTTCATGTGATCACTTTCTCATGCTAATTAAAGCAATTTTAAAGTTGATGAAGAAGTTGACATTACTATGTCAGACCACACAAAATTAAATTTAAAATTAAGATCATGAATAAGTCATGAACATGTTCGAGTAAGATTCTTTTGCCTTGTTTCATATTATGACTGTTTCCTTTTATTTTTTTCGTGACCTCCCAAAGAAAAATGTTTTGCCGTGTTATCTGCAGGACATCAAGTATGAAAGGTTTTCCCAGTGATCCCTAACATGAAGTAGAAGATTAAGGACCCACAATATTTTGTTTGGAATCAGGAGTGCATGTTTAGGAAACCAATGATGTTCATGATTACAGCTGCTTGGGATTAGGGCACCATACTGAATTAAACCCAAGAAGCATTTTAAATATTGCAGCACCATTTTTCTGTTTTACTGAATAATTGGTAACACTAGATTACAAGATTTGCAAGCTCCTGAGTTGCTATATTTTCATAGGGAAAAGGTTCCCTTTCATTGAAGCTTAATAAGCTTGGCCTATATCAGCTTTTCTCACATCAGCCCAAGTGTCACATTTGGGCTGGGGGAAGCTTGTTAGCAGTAATTACCAGCAGTAGGTTCTATTATTTGCCAAAGTAATTTTCACTGCTAAGTACCACCAAAACTGCCTCAAGCCTTTCATTTTTTTTCCCTTCCTCTTGCCTTCCTTTGCTTTCTTTTAAGTTAGTGCATTTTCCCATGATACTGCTCTCTGTGGTGTGGGACAAGGCAGAGCAAGGCGCTGGGTATCAGTGTGCTCTTGAGACTAGGGGTCAGGCCTAGCGAAAGCCTTTCACAAACAGAGCCTGAACTCTATTAGAGATGCAAATCCACTCTCTGAGTAAGGATTGTTTCAGCTACATAATGGAGGCCAAGGAATTCCACTGCAGCTAGCCTTTCAGCATGGGCCCTTTGTCTGCGTCTTAGCAAATTTCAGCAGCCTGGTTAAACTCCAGCTATTGTCCCCTAGGCTTCATTGATTTCTCTGCCTGCCACCAACTCACAATGGGCTGATATGAACATCTTTGTTACTGCTTTTGTACTGTATATCAGAGTAATGTTTCAGCAGATTGAGGCCTAGGAGGAAGAATTAAACCTGTACTACACAGAGCATGATGAATTGCAGGATTTACATATCATTTTGAGACTTTGGGGGGCGGGGGCGAGAGGGAAAGGTCGTTGCTGAATGCTGTTGTGTCTCAAAGGATGTTGTCCAAAGACAGAGTGACAGAAAAGGAAGTGATTTAGATAGTCCCTGACAGCTTAATACACGGAATACAGACAAATTGTGGAAATTCACAGGCATTCTTTCCTTCTCCTATATAGACTATATTTGATTCTGAATCTCAGTGTGGTTCACATGAAGGAACTTTATATGAGAGTCTCATAAAGTTATCTGTTTCTGAACTTAGGTGGTTGAAACGCTGATATTTTAGATCCCGTTACTCTTGGTAGCATGAAAAATTCCATTATTTTGAGACTTGCTCTCATGTTGGAAGCAAATTTTTCAATGTTAACATCAACAATGATTTCCAAAATGTATCATCACTTTATTTATACAATCGAGCGATCCATACCTATTTTTAAGGTTTTTCTGTGTATAGGTTTTTGAAGGACATATTCAAGTGGTCTATAAACTCTGAAGTAGTTGTCCTTTCAATCTTGAAAGACAAATATAAAGAAATATTCAGTTATACACCCACTGTGGCCAATTTCAACTTGCTATTGAGAGGTCACTTGAATGTGGAATTGGGAAAGGAATATACCCAGTTGGCTTCCGTGAACTTTACAACCCAGCTCTAGTACAAAACCGGAAGTATTTGATTGCTTTTTTTTCTTAGTATTTTGTTATATAACATTAGCCTTCTTAACCATCTTACAGATTTGAGTGAATGATGCTATAGAAATGTATAGAGGGTAGATATAAACATGACAATGCTTTGTCCAAACCCATAGAATTTTATGTTGGGCTAGGGCAGAAGGAAGGCTCCATAAAATGGAAACCGACCCAAAACGGCCGAAGTTCCCGCCACAGCCCTGAGAGGCGGACACGTCATTCCAGTAGACCAACAGGACTTTAACTCGTCACCAGCTTCGAAATCTCCTCCCCAAACCCATTAAAAGCCCTTAACCTCCGACCTCGGGCGCGACTTCCCCTACTCCTCTCTTGCGAGTGGCAGAACCTCGCCGAGGGTGCTTGCAATAAAGTGTACTCTCAGACCTCACTTTGCCTTGGCGATCTTACTTTTATCCATCAGCGACTCATAACCTTACATTTTATAGTACAAATCTTGGATCTTAATGAATGCAGGTTTTTTTTTTTTAAGTCGTGGAGAAGTTGAGGGATTCCAGGATGGAATTCAGATTGAGACAAGAAATAAAACTGTACTAAAAATGTATTAAATAACCTCTCTGTGTTTGTGGGGGAAAGGGTTCTGACCTAAGTAACACTGGAATTGAATGGAGACTATAAGACTAAAGGCAAAAGTAAATGTATATAAGAACTATACCCTAGTTGGTAAAACAATTTTTTTGGAGGACAGGTTAGCAATTCTGACACCACTAAACACACTATACATGTGCATTAAACAATTAAGTAAAACAAACCAAAACAAACAAAAAAAAACCCCACAAAACCAAACAAAACAATTGAGTAAATTTGTAACAAATGACAATGGCGAGATTTCTTACAGTCAGAGCAAAACGTTTTATTTTAATTTTAAACAGGGTAACTGCAATAATTAAATTCCCAGATATTTTTTTCTCCTAGAAAAGAAACACCTTTGTCCTTGATCTGTGTTTTAATACCTCCAATTTAGCCCTATTTTCCTGTATTGTCTCTAGAATTAAAAGTTTCTGGTAATCAGATCACCAGTTTCAAAGTACCTGTAACTAAGGGTCCCAAGGAGAGATCTAGCACCTTAAAGAAAGCAATCCAACTCCAAAACAGCAGTCTATGAAAGTTCATAGAAGAAAAGGTAGAAAAATGTTACATTTCAAAAATATTTTCTTGCATGCTTGCAATGAACCTGGCATTAGTTTGGTTATAACTCAAAAATACTGTGGTACACTCTATTGAAGGTGTAGTTCGGCTGTTCAGTGATATTGCCACTTTGCCTTCCATTTTGTTTAGCCAAGGCTTTGTTCAAGCCTACAGAGAACTTGAACTGACACTGGTGCGTCCCATGATAACAGCCTGCAGAGTCACAAGCAAATGTAAGTTTCTGTTCTGAGTCCCCAACAGCCCTTGTGGTCAATACTTGCCCCTGCCTTCCAGAGCCCTCTCCTCATGTGCTCCTTAGATAAGACTCCTATGGGGCTTACTAAAACACAGCTCTTTAGGTTTGAATTGACCAATCTGGCTTTAGTTCAGGAAACCAAAAACACTCTTCCCGCAGACCCTAATAAAGGCATATGTCTCAAGTCTTGCCTCTCTATCTGCACTCTGCCTTGAACTCCCTATGTGACCCCTCAAGACATGCCATAAACTTCCTCTGGGACCTGTAATAAATTTCTCTATTTCAATGTCTCTTATGGCTCACAACCCAGCACCCTGGTTCCACTTAAAGAGTGTTAATTGACAGATTCATAATATATCAAAAAATATATTATAGCTAAATTATGTTGTAGATATAATCAAGGACAAGACAGAAATATATGTCATTATAATTACTCCTGCTATAGTTTGTTAATCACGTTAATCTTTTAAAAAAATCCCATAAAATGCTTAACAATAGGAACTACTTCTTATATAGGTATTTACTCTTCCATCCTGCACCCCATCTCACAGGCCCTGCCCACAACACACATTACTATGTGAAGTATATTTTTTAAAAATATTTTGAATGTATAGATGATTATTTTTATTTCATCAAGAGAGATAAGTCGTGCACATTTGGAATAGCCCAAGGAGAAGGAAGTTACTGATCACCTTTTGCTTTAGATAGTTTTAAAGTATTTGAACAACCTGTAGAACTTAATTCTACAGGCACTGCTAATATTTGCATTACTTGACATCTTAATGGAAATCTCTTCACTCTTTGTCTTTTGAGCTCATTCTCCTCATTGTTAGCATTTCTTAATGCTTCCTTTTTAGCAGTATTTTATGCGGTTGTCTTGGCACCTGATCAGAAGAGGAAGGCATAAAATTTATACAATTCTCTAACCTTGTTCTCATTCCAGAGACAGATCTCTCCTTAAGGACCAATTTCTGAGAATTCAGACACCTGGTTTCTTCAAGAGAACCCTGGAGGACACCTCCTAATCATCTTTCAGTGTTCACATACAAATGGAATATGATTTTAAACTTTTTAAAAGACATTAGTATTCATGCTCATAGTTGAATCTTTATATAATATTCTGAAGAAACCTAGACTCTTGAGCAGAATATGCAGTAGAATCCTGAAACTGAAAAATGCTACCTCCCTAATGAAAGAATTTCAATGTCCTTCCTACTTTGGGACCAAATAGGCCCTGTATTATCTAGGTTTATGTACAATAGTTTTGTAAAATATGACAATACCACATAATCACAATCCCATGGCATTTACTGAGTGGCTCCTATAGGTGAGGTACTATGGATGCCACAATGAATATCAGAAATTAATATGATTAGTAAAAATATCTAGGCAATTATTTCATCTTACGTTAATGACAATACCTATAAAAACAATTTTGCAGTCTCTTTTTCTGGTTGAAAGCAAATTGTACTTTGAGACCAGGTTAAAATAAGAGCCAAGTGTTTTTGCTTTTGATGTGAAAGAAATGAAGGTCAACCCCACCTTCCACAGCCACTCAACAAATAATTATCTTGCATTTGAATACCTCCCTGTTTCTCTTCTGACCAACAACTATACTCAGACTGACATAGCCTTCTTAGCAGAACCCTAAATCCTGACATATCGCTTTCCTGTGTATAATGGTCTCCAACTTCCCCAGCAACGCTTACAGATGATGGATTAGCATGAACGTGTCTCCTAAGTTGGATTACTCCATTTCATATAAAAACAAATTCAGTCCTCTGCATGGACAGAGTTTTACCCATTTGTCTTCTTGCGTGAGGTTGTAAAAATAGGGAAGGGTCTGAGGAAATTTAATTCTTAGGCTTTGGGCTCCACAGCCAGATGCATCACTGACCTCTCCAGGGCTGTCAGACATCTTCTCAGCTCTGTGGCAGAAAACTCAAAAGCCAACTGTAAGGAAAATAAACTTGCTTTCCTTTTGACGTGAGTACATTTTCTTTTTGCTCTGCCGTCCATTGGACAAATGCATTTCCTATGACGCTTGCCACAATGAATTATTTAGGTGAAAGTTTCTAAATTTCTTTGATCTCTTCAGATAAATGGCACTGCATAAGGACACTATTGTAATAATTAGCACTATCTTCATCATATAGTAATTATACGAATGATAATAAGGAGTCAATCCTTTTAAATGCAAGGCATTTAAGTTCACCCAAATTCTTTGTAAATATATTCATGCACTATAGCAGCTTTCCTTGGGAAGACTCCGTTTCAATTACAGGAATGAATATATTTATTCATCAGTTCACATAAAGCTACCAGATAGGTTAACCAGTAAATGACATTTCCTTTCTTGGAATGTGCAATAAGCTTCTCACAAAAAGACCTGTGCAGCCCTTCATGATGGATTTCCTTGTCATTTTGTAGCTGTATCATCGTCTTTTTGCGAATTTGATAAATCTACATTACACGATCATCGAAGACTCGAGCTTTGCCGTAGCGACTGGCACATACTTGATGTCATTATTTCACATCCATAGAAGTCTAACTTTGAAAATTCCCAAATTAAGATAAGTTTATGTCTTACTAAACATATATCTAGAGGGAAATAATAAGAATTTTTCTTGAGTTACACACAACAATTAATTACCAGGCTCTCTCTTAGAACAGATTTAGAAAACAACGCCATTAGTGTCACAAACTTAGTACTAACATATTTGAGGCTCTACCAATAAAACCCTCTTCTTTTATGTCTTCTATTTGGTAACTAACATGAAAGTATACCACAAATGCTATATATTTATAATTATCAACATTTATGTGAATTATCTTCCTCAATACTTTTAACATTTGATTTCCCACCGCCAAAGTAATGTATTCGTGTAATCTGTTCATAATCAAATACTAAAGTAACTGAAAGAATCGCTTGACAAAGTACCCTGCTTTTTATACTCTACTAAGACAACAGTCTCAGATCTGAAGCCCTAACTGTATAAAGCTATTTTCTCTTGCTGAAAATTTGCTCTCTAGTTTCCTATTCAATCCCTTGCTACTTAATAGGGATGTTTTCCTGTCTTTTCATCTCCTTGTCACAGAGTAGTGATGTTTTCTCATTGTGTCACTCGACTCCGGTGTATTTTATGAATTTTGTAATTAGATTTAGATGAGAAGTTTCTCATTTTGGAGCGGATGGAAGAGTGAAATGATAGGTCAAGGAAACATTATTTTATCATCTTATTATATAGTAATTTTATTATTTCCCTTAGTATATCTTAAAAGACACTTATAAGCATAAATTTAGTCCTGCAAATGCGAAGATAATCTACTCACACTTCGCTTCATGATGTCCAACACTCAATATTTTAAAAGCAGCTCTGGAAAATTACATAGCTGTCTACAGGTTTTTATGCAAAGTATAATATGTTTTCAGAGTAGCAAAGATTGTAATCAGAGATTTAAAAAATAAAAAGCAGGCACAACTATTCTGTAATGAGATAAGAACCTTTTAATACCAGCCATACATACATTAATATTTTATCAATAATTAAACATCGAACACCTTAGAAAGAAGTGCAACAGCTTAAATAGAAATCCTTGTAACAGAGACTTCCTTTTACAGGTACAATGCCGGTTGCCTCAGTAATTCAGAGAAGCTATTGTTTGAGCTGGGAGGTGATCCTGACTGTGGCTGTGACACATTGCTGTGACGTGCTAGAATGGGGACCACTTTGGTTTGCAGAGAGAAACAATGCTTTGAGCACAGGAGACATCTCAGATAGTGTCTTGCCCGACCTGATTTTCTGGGCGAGGAAGTCAAGGATTCTGAAGGTTAAGTCTCTTATTAGACATGTTCTTTGTCAATGACAAAGACTGTATGGGGAAGGGGGTAAAGAGGTAGAGAGAAACTATCTTCTATTGACCACCTACATTTGTCGGGCATTGTGCCAAGTACTACATATGCTTTATTTTATGTAACTTTACAACTCAACGAGGTAGGACTTTTCTTCTGATTTTACAAAATGAAAAAAACCTGTAAACATGGTCAGCAGTATAATTTGTGGGCCCTGGCACAGAATAAAAATGCTAGGTCCATTGTTCCAAAAGCAGGAAGTCTTCTTTTCTCTTGCAGTTTCTCTGTTGACCAGCCATGGTGTCTTTTTATTTACTGTTTAGTGTCACATTCCTTAGGATTTCCTTTGTATAATTGCTTAATGTCTGACTCACCTCTCTAGAACACATTCCAAGGGAGCAATCGTAGGCCAAGTTAAATTTTTATTTTTATAAACATTCCTGGGATAGATTCAGAGCAAATCAGTTTAGATGAGGTTCCAGCTTCTGATATATTTTCACTGGACTTCAGCACAGCCTCCCTGGCAGCTAATGCTGGCACTATTTCGTAAGACAAGTTTCTCGAATGTGTTGTATCTTAAGACTCATTTGATTCCCTTGTAAAAACCATTCTTACTTTCCATTTGCCAGCTCCACAAGATTTTAATAAATTTGGGCAACCAGAGGGTCATTTTTAAACGGAAATTATATCAGAATACTCTCTGAATAAGCCACTCTGATGACTTCCTATTCCACACAAAGCAAAATGTAAATCCCTTGCTCTGGCCTACAAACCCCATATGTCAGTTCTTTTTAACTTTCTCTCCCACCACCTGCTCCCCTGCTTCTATGCTCCATCTACGGGACTTTTAAATGTCCTGTTCTTTGTAAATGCCAAGCTTGTTTCTGCCTTTGTATTTGCAAATCTGTGTGGCTGGAAATATCCTTCCTCTGATCCCTTCATGGAATCCACTTTCTGGTCAGTTAGGTCCCCTTCCATTATTATCTCTTATAGAAACCCTCCCTGAACACACAAATTGAAACTGTCCCTTTCCTAGACATCTTTGTCACACCACTCTCTTTCATTTTGTCCTATTAACATGTTAACATATAGCCATCTGAATCTCTCTTGCTTGCCTATTGCTTGATTACTTAATATCTTACTCTACAATATAAACTCCAGGATATCACAGAGCTTTGATTAGTGTCTGTCAATCAATAAATATAAAAGCATACTTGACCCCATTCCTGGCTTCCACGCCACCCTTTATACTCACCTTAATATTTCTGGGTTTATATAGAGAATAAACTCAGGGATGCTGGAAGGGAGATGAGTGGGAATGGGCTACATGGGTGTGAAGTAGGAAGAGGGTGCTTGTGGTGTGCACTGGGTATCGTATGTAATTGATGAATCATTAAATTCTATGCCTGAAACCAATATTACACTATATTCTAACTATAATTTAAATAAAAATTTGGAACAACGAACGTTTAAATACTGAATAGTGGGGGTGCTTGGGTGGCTCAGTAAGTTAAGCGTCCAATTTTGACTCAGATCATGATCTCATGGTTGGTGAATTCGAGCCTCACATGGACTTTGTGCTGACAGCTCAGAGTCTGGAGCCTGCTTTGGATTCTGTGTCTCCCTCTCTCTCTGCCCCTCCCCTGCTCGCCTTCTGTCTCTCTCTCTCTAAAATGAATAAATATTAAATAAATTTTGAATATTGAGTGGTCTAAACTATCGATCAGTTTTGCTTCTAAACCTATCACATTTAGTGTAAAATATTCAGTGTTCTCTATTATCATGATTGAGTTTCAAAGGTCCAGGATTGAAGAGTATAGATGGAGTGAAGATCAGATATTCGACAGATTATCTTCTGTGTAAATTGCTGGCTAATAACTATACACGTAGGTTGGTAGTTAGGAGATGGTTAGATTCTTTGTACTATCATCTAATTTATATCTTTTACATAGTGAATATCAGAAGTTTCAAAATTATATAGATAGACATAAATAGAGATGAGAGATAGAGATAGCATTAGGGATAGAGACAGAGACAGATACAGATATAGAGTTAGAGATAGATAAAGATACAGAGATAAAACACCCTATATAAATTATGCTTCATACATAGGTAGAAAGATTCTCAAAATCTAAATGTGTTCCTGGCATAATCATTTGAGAAGCTCAGCTTTGAAATATATTTAAAATTGTCCAAAAGTTGGGATGTGTCATCCCTGCATAATATTGTTGTTATCACTTATTTCTTTGAGTTGCTAACTTGCAATATTTTAAAATTTGGTCAAACTACATTTAAAAACTGAAATAACTGATCTTTTCTATTATATAATCAATATAGGTTTTTCTAATACAGTTTACGCTTAAGCAAAAAGGAGAAGAAATTTTAAATGACTCATATTCTCACCAAATAAAGATAACCACCACTGAGATTTTATATGTAATATATACACACATATATAAAATAAGTGTCCCTGCTGCATAAGTTTTATAACGTTCAGCTTTCACTTAATATGCAGTTTTTTAAAGTGCATAGTTTTTCTCCCCATGTAAGTAAATATATTTTACATTAATATTTGCATAGAAATCCACCATATTATAATACAGTTATGAGAAGTGTTCTTCCAATTGACTTCTTTACTTCAATTTATCTGACTCAGAATGAATATTTATATTCATTAACTGTCTTGAGTCCTCTTTATCAGTCTATCTGGACTGTCACAGAATAAAATACCACAGACTAGGTAGCTTAAACAACAGAAATTTATCTTCTCTCAGTTCTGGGGGCTGGAAGTCTGAGAGCAACAAGGTTGGGGTCTGGTGACACTCTTCCTAGCTTGCAGGTCTTCTCATTACATTTTTACAGAGCAGAGAGACAGAGACAGAGCCAGAGAGGAAGAGGGAGGTACATGGAGAGAGGGAGAAAGGGCATGAGCATGAACTGTCTGGTGTCTCATTTAAAAGTACACTAATACTAGCGGACCAGAGCCTCATCCCTATGACCTCATTTAATCTTATTTACCTATAAAGGTCATATCTGCAAATCAATATAATCACATTTGGAGCTAAAGCTTCAACATATGAATTTGGGGAAATAATTTGATCATGAACATTTTCATAAAAAGCAAAATTAAACTAATGCATCTCTGTACTGTTTTTTTTGTTTCGTTTTTACTTAAAACAAAAACTTTTTAATTTTATTTTATTTTTGAGACAGAGAGAAACAGAGCATGAGTGGGGAGGGGCAGACAGAGAGGGAGACCCAGAATCCGAAACAGGCTCCAGGTTCTGAGCTGTCAGCACAGAGCCAGATGCAGGGCTTGAACTCAGGGACCGTGAGATCATGACCTGAGCCGAAGTCAGACTCTCAACAGACTGAGCCACCCAGGTGCCCTTCTGTACTGGTTTTGAAATCTCAGTAAGTGAGATTTATATTTTTTCTAATAGTTTGAAGAGCACGTAAGAGCAGGTTAATAAGACTTCTTTAATACGAAACAACTAATATTTATAGGAGGTTTCTCAGGGAAAACAGAGGTCAGAGAGTCATAAAGGTTTGCCAAAGTCACAAGCTATTAGCGAAGAAACACATAAATCCAAGTATTCTAAATCCAAGTTCTGTACAAGGATATCTAGTTTTCACACTTGCAGAGTAGATCAATAACAACAAATCCATAAGATGAGTCAAATAAATAAAATATTATCACACGCCATTATGGAGCATTAAATTGGTTTGAAATACAATTGTCTGTTTGCACCAGGGTATCTCATCGTTTCCAGACGTTATTATTCAAATATTTAAGGACCTCTTCTTCTGTTACTGTACTGTCCAATGTATTCTGCTGAATTTTATAATGATTTCAAGCCTTACTGCTATCAACTGTTCTTTGAACGTATGTATGTTGGGCCTGATTTAAACTGACATAGAGACTTACTCTTTCTCAAAACAATTATCCAGTACAAAGTGCTGTGCTAGTTTCATAAAATAAGCTACAAAGTCTGTCCTATATCCTCATGTATCCATATCTCCTTAAACCAGAGATCAGCATGGGCTAATAACCAAATCACCACTCTCATCATTCTTGGCAAATATTTGAACTATTGAAGCGAATAAAGTTTTTGGACACATCATCTAGTACCAAATGTCAGTGTCAAGGTTTTACTTAATGTTGCAAGTGTGATTGTACTAAAGTGTGATATAATTTGGCTTATACGTTTCATGGTTTTCTTAAAAAAAAAAGGTATCTCTTTTTATTAGTCTGCAGTGATATTCCTGATGCTATAATTCTCAAATGACACACAAAATGGAATATGTGATTTCTTCCCCGAAAATAAATCTTCAAAAAAATTAAATGAAACTTCTAAAAGGCTTTACATTCAGTAAGCTTAGATATGATGGGGGTTGATTATTGGCTCTGTCCTAAAGATGAGCTTATTTTGAGGGAAGACATAATCCTCTTAATATGTTTGCTAGATGGAATTCTAAGTATATTTAAATGACATGATTTTAAACTAGATAGCCACTGAGAATTTAAATGGATTTTGTTCTACTATCTTCCTTCTAAAGAAAAAGACTGAGTTGAAAAAAAAATTTAAACTCTTTCTGAACATGAATATTAAAAGAAATAGAAATGAGCACAATCTTACGGCGCTTTGAGGATTACATTCCTTGTAATCGTATATTTTCTCATAAAAATGTTACTATAATTTTCTTTATATTTCTTAAGTAAAGGGCCTAATTATACTAATGAACATCCATAACAAACAGCACTAAGTTGGTATGGCAGCATTTATACAGATATTTAAAGTGATTAAAGGATGAGCTTTTCTATTATTCATTTGTCTTGCTGTAATAAAAATGCTTGGCTGTAATTATTCTATATAAATCACTGAGTGTAAAATACAGTAGGAGAACATAAATAAAACCAATACCAATTCCCTATCTGTGGATAACTAGGACAGTGGGAGACCTATAACATGCTTATAAACTAGACAAAATGGAAAACAATGCCTATCACAGGAAGTTTAAGAATTAAGGGAAGTGGCAGTGGACAAAAAGGAGAGCAAACATCTGGTTTGAAAACAGGACAGTTTGTAGAGTGAGTGACATTTGTATTTGGTCTTAAAAAGGTAGAAAATGTGAACTTTTAGAAATTGTGGAAGATATAGGGCATAAATGTGAGGAATGGGAATGACAGTAATTATTTTCTCTGCCTGAAGTAAAACTATAAAATATCCCAGAGTTCCACATTCTTGAATTTAGAATGAGTATAGATATAGAGAAATAAAGTAAACTATGCGGATAGAAAAGGTAATCTTTGGCCTGGGTCAAAGAGGAACTTGAAACCAAATATCGGTTGCTCTGGGATTTGTGACCAGAGAAACGACGTGATCTCATGCGTGTGTTAAGAAAATTAAACAGTAAACGCAGTGCTGGTCTTATTTATTTATTTTTTAATATTTATTTATTTTTGACAGAGAGAGAGACAGAGACACAGAGTGTGAGCAGGGGTGGAGCATAGAGAGAGGGAGACACAGAATCCAAAGCAGGCTCTAGGCTCGGAGCTGTCAGCACAGAGCCTGAGGCAAAGCTCGAACCCACGAACTGTGAGATCATGACCTGAGCCAAAGGCGGACACTCACCCGAATGAGCCACCCAGGCACCTCAGTGCTGGTCTTATTTGATGAAAAAGACGCAGAGCAGACAAGGTGGAAAACCATGGAGTCATCCAGGGGAAGATAATGGCAGCGTGATCTCTTGCAGAAGCAATAAAACTCAGGTGGGATGTACGGCTATAATAGATAGCTCAGAGCCAAAAATGATGGTAGCTACCCATCCACTGGATATGAGGGATAACAACAAAAAAAGTTAACGATAATTTCAAGGTTCTAAAAGGATACCAATCTCTTTGACAATGAGCAAATAAAGAAGAACAAGTTTTGGAGAAGGATAATGGACTCTTTTTAGAGAATGACACTCGATATACCTTTGTTCTACCAAACACCAGCCACCATATACGAATAGAAGATTGAACAATATTGTATTTATGAACGTCATCTTCTTAAAAAGACATGAAAGAACAAAAGGTAACTATATTCACAGCTGTTAATCATATATGGGCTAATTATATTATAGGCAGTCTTCACTCTCACTTAACTGTGTTAACTGAAATTTCTATGTATAGGAACGGTGTCTTGGCTTTGCATGGCTACCATATATGTGAGTTGCACTTTACACAGTTCTGTGCAAAGCCACGACTCTATTTGTGGGTGAATTACACACAGTTGTTACGGACATTTATTTGCTTATTCTGACCAAGTATATACTGCCCTGCTATCAATTAATACCATAACTTGCCAAAGGGAAATTAACTAGGAAACACGAAGTATTGCCTTCTCAGAGTCAAGTGGGAAACAAATGAAGAGGAAATGAGATTAAGCTTATATAATATATTTTTTCTTTTCTGAATTTCCATACGTTTATAATTTTTAATTACTATTTATTGGGTGTTTACTATGGGTCACAGAATGTCACATATATTCTGTGTCATGTGATTTTTGAAGCAATTTTGTATAGGAGGTATTGCTATCTTTACCTTACCAACACAAATGCTGTGGTTCAGAGAGCTAGGGTTGTCAAGCATCACACAGCTCTCTAGTAGATGGGCAGGGCTGGATCTACATGGTACTCATTTTATAACCCATGTTTAAATATTGATTGCCTTGAATTCCTTCTTGTTCTTAGAGGGACAAAATTAGTTCACTACTGAGTAGAAAAACTGATGTATCTTGGAGGTGAAGCCAACTACCATTTAATTGGGCACCCGGTTACTTTTTTTTCTCCTAATGTACTAGCAATGTCCAGATTTGCCACAGAAAACAATATTTAGTAGGCTGATTTCAAAGAACTGTCAAGGTGACATTTTATTACTTTGGTGAATTTATCAGATGCAGGATCTGCCTTTAAGCCTTGGATGCTCTGAAGCTGAATTTTGTTAATATAATGTGACCTGGATTAATACCTCTCTGAGGAGTGAGAGAGGGGCACACATTAACTGAGCCCAAGAGATTTTTACATGAAGTCAGTATTCCACTCACTAATTCGTAATGAGAAATTATTACATGACCGTACTTTTCTGGTAGACAATTATGGGGAAAAAAATCAGTCATAAGAAGTTTAATTATATAAGCATGGAATCAGAGTTAAGGAATTTTTATTCAAATATTTTATAATATTTGGTAACATAACTTTGTGTATCTTATTCACAAAAGGAAGGTTCTGCCAAGGAAACTCAATTTTAAAGACCCAATGTCTTCCCTATATGTGTCCAACTGGAAACTTCTATTTCTGTGATTTTTTTTCCCCTTTTCTCTGCTTTCATGACTGACCAATCTCCCTTTAAAGATTACTTTTATCTGTTAATCTCTTCAATCATTTCTCTCTTTTGTTAATATTTATTTATTTTTGAGAGAAAGAGACAGGGTACGAGTGGGGGAGGAGCAGAAAGAGAGAGGGAGACACAGAATCTAAAGCAGGCTCCAGCTCTGGGCTATCAGCATAGAGCCCGACACAGGGTTCGAACTCAGGGCCAGGGAGATTATGACCTAGGCTGAAGTTGGACGCTTAACCAACTGAGCCACCCAGGTGCCCCTTCGATAATTTCTTAATGGGATTTCGATGGACATTATGTGTTGATTCTACAGGGTAATTTTCATATTTCAACTCTTCAGTACATCATAAAATTGCCAGCATAGCCTGCTTTAATTCATACTTATACTTGCGACTTTCTATTACATGCATTAAATTTTTTATGCTATAATACTTTATTATTTTATACTATAATATTCTTTTTATTAAGAAAAGGTAATCAGGGCCCCTGTGAGATTCAATCAATTGAGCGTCTGACTTCGGCTCAGGTCATGATCTCACAGTTTCCTGAGTTCAAGCCCCACATCGGGCTCTGTGCTGACAGCTTAGAGTCTGGAGCCTGCTTCGAATTCTGTGTCTCCCTCTCTCTCTGCCCTTCTCCACTCACATTCCGTCTCTCCCTCTCTCTCAAAAATAAATAGAACACTTAAAATTTTTTTAAAAAGATGGAAAAGGTAAAAGCTTTATTTGTATGTCTCAAAAGAATTTCAAACTCAAGTACAAAAAAAATGTGTTACTTTCAGGCCCACCTGCTCAAGATTTCCAGTGTATATTTCATCAGTGAATGAACCATCATCCATCCAGTTACACATACCATAAAACTGGGACAATTCCTCTTTGACAATTTCTCTTCTTTCATCAGGAAACCACCCTCATTCACTTACCCAACAAATTTATCTTAAATGGCTATACCATTTCAGTTGCTAAAAAAACAGTCAAAATGCAAGGACGCCCCTTGCAATCATCAAGTTAGACTGCAGTGGGGGAAGAGTGTAGACAGACCATAAAGAATTAGATAAATTAAAAATGTAACATGTAGGGAGTTGGGATGCTAGATCCCAAAATAAAACTATGAGAGAACAGAATGATGCGAGAGAACAGAGGCGCTTTCACAGACAAGGGTGGTCAGAGAGTGATATTGACTTTAATTCTTAAATCTGATCGTATCTGTCTACTTCCTTCCATGAGTACTGTCAGCGCTGCACTGCTTTCATGAAACCCCGCCCATGGGATCTGCTCTAGACGCCCAAGAGCGTCCCATCCATGGTGTGAACTCTGGGCTAAGACTTCCTCGCCCAAATGTCTTCCTGTGCTCTTTCCCTCACAAAGGTGGGTGGTCTGATGACTCCCACTACCTCTTCTTGCACATCTAATCTCTGCTTCTCTGAGGGCCTGGAGCCTTGTCCCCAACCCTAGCTCAGACTTCTCTCCGTCTCCCTCCCGGTGCTCCAACTAACCTGTCCTGTCCTGTGGAGGTGCCCTGTTTTGCTCAGCGGACACAAGCCTCTATACGGTCTGTTCCTTTGGCCGGGAATGCTCCGACTCCCATTTCTCCCAGCGGTTTTGAGCAGGTAACTCTTTTATCTCCCATGTTTTTTCTGTTCAACTGTATGCTGATCACCATTCTCCTTCATCTAAATCAGATTCCTTTATTTTATCCTTTCAACTCCCCTAAAGAACATTTACACATTCATTAGCTTGATTGCCTTCAGAGACTGTCTCAGCTTGCAATTATGCATTTATTAATATGATTATTTGATTAATGTCCGCTTCCCCTACTGGGTTATAAGTTCACCTTTTTATCACTGTTCCATCCCAGCATTTAGCTTAGCGTCTAACCTAAAGTAGGCATATACTAAATAATGCATTAAATGAAAGAATGAATAGGCAATCTTTCTTCCTAGGAGTCCGATCAAACAGCTTATCTTCTTAAAGCTTGATTTTTCTTAATTCTAAGTAACTGGAAACATTCTATATTAAAATAAACATCTACATCATGGGAATATAATAATACAAAATTGATATAAATTTTAAAATGGTGTATCAAACTGCAAAGACATAAAAATGATTTACTATGTATTGAGCACTTTGTTCGTAGTAAGCACCACGGGGGGCTCCATAAGCATGAACTCACTTAACTCTCAGAGCACCCAAAGGAGTCTAATGTTCTTATGATTCCCTCCTTCTTGATGCAGATTCTGAGGCTGAGAGATGCTGAGCACAGACATTTACCACTGGTCACCATGCAAGTCCTCCTTTGAAAGGAATTTTGTGTCTTCCAGTTTTGCTCCCAGACTTTTAGGGAAAATAAAATACCCTTCTGCTTCGGGAAGAACTTTGAAAAGCACAGTAGGCCTTCAAATGCTTGTGAACGCTGGAGACATGGCACGAGGTATTCCACACTGCTGTTCTGTAAAAATCGGCTCAGATCCAGTCGTCCTGCAAGCCTCCCCTGAAATCTGTGAGTGGCCGAGACCCCACTCTCTGGTTTGCCCAGCAGGTTGGGCATAAGTCTAATTTTGCTTGTGACACATTTTATTATTCATTAGTATTTTCCATTCACTGGTCTGTTCTTCCTTAGACTATAGATTCCTGAAGGAAAGTAACATTGTCTTAATGAGAGCAAATACTTATTAGGGCTTTTGTAGAGCTAAATACCATATTAAACACTTTAATAAACCATATTAAACCTAAGACAGCTAGTGAGTTTGATTTCAAATTTGTCCAATTTGAAGATCATTCCCTCAACCATTCAGTAAGGTAGACCAGACTTCGGATTTTCAAAAATAATGACATAAACAGATAGTCTCTCGCTTTCTCTTTTTCTCTCTCTCTACTTTCTGCCTCCTACCCTCTCTTTCCTTCTCACTCCCTACTTGTGTTGGGTGTGGGGGAGGGGAGGAAAGAGAAAGAGGTATTTTTAATTACCTTTTTCGTTCTCAGATAGCCTTGCAATTTTCTACCAAGAGAATTAATCTGGAAATTTTCTAGCACAGGAGATCTACAGAAAAAAAATGCTCGTATATAAAAAGAAAAGTAACAGGAGATACTAACCAGAAGGATGAAATATATTGATTGTTAGAATTTAAAAAAAAAATACAAGTTGATCAGAAAAATATCTGGGCATTTAAAATCACTAGGCACTAGTGAGGTTGCTTCTTCATGAATGGAAAACCTGGAAAACGACTGGTTTACATTTGTTTTTACTTTTAAGATCAATTTTAGATTAGAAATTTGTTTTAAATACTTGTTGAAAGGTGTGGCTTTTCATACCGTGTTGCTGTTTTCAACACTCTTAGAACGTTTCTGATTTTCATTATATTTATCCTATCTTATATCAAATTAAATATTATGTGGACATGAAGACTATAGGAAAGAAGTTTAGGGTGATGTCCTTTCTTTCTTCCTAGAAACCGATGTAATTTTGATGTAACTACAGTAGCAGAAAAAAACATACCATGTTCTTTCTATCATTGCGCCTGGTGGAATCAATAGTTTGTTGCAGGAAGGATTTCTCATCGATGTCATTTACAAATGACGATTTGTGGCATGTAAAACATTGAGATATTTCCTGTCTCCTTCATTTATTAGCCGGCTGATTTCAAAATGAACAATTTCAGTAGGAGATAGATTTCTCCTCATAAATTTTATATTACTTTTTTCTTCGTACTGAACAGTCTCCAGTATTTGTCAAGTAAATGGAATCTTAAAAAAAAAACCTAGTTGTTTTTTTCAGTTTAAATAAGCACTGCCTTATCGTGCATCTAATTATGAGGTATATGTGTGTACATCTCTCTGAAAACTAACATCCAGTGCTCAGTGGCGGGCTAAAGGCAGAGAGCTGCTCTAGATGGCTGAAATATAAAAGAACGAACATGTTTCTTTGAGGAAACTTGTATGAGAAAAGATTAGACTAGAATTCAGTCAGAGTAAATGAGAACAAATAACACAGTGGACTTGGACTGCCTCGTCATGTCATAACATATAGTAACAGCATTTGAATGCCTATGTAGGGATCTGGGTATAAACCGCGACAGAGGTAGGAATTGTGAACTTATAGGAATTGTGAACTTATAGGAACTGTGAAATTTTAGGAACTGTGAACTTATAAGAACCGTATCACCAGGATGAGAGATGCTGAATTGGACTATTCCACATTTTAAAAGTATGTGTCTAGGATGGTGCATTTCTAGTAAAATTAACAGCTCTAAAGAAACAGGAAGTGGTGACTTTATTTGCCTTTTTGAGAGGCCAAGCTGACAAGGTAGTAATGCCATAGTAGGATCCTTACATGTCTTGTAGTTTTCATTAATGTTATTCTTTTCTTGACAGTAAATAGATTTTTTTAAATGCCAGTAATAAGAGTCTCAGAGGAACGTATATATACACATAGAATCAGGAGCGACAGATAATCCCACAGAGTATTCAGGGTGGTTTCCTGCAAGGCCATCGCTTTGAAAACTTTAGGAGGCAGGTGGCATTTCTAACTAACTTGTATGAAAAACTGTCCAGAGAATTAGCAACAAGGAAAATCTTTATCATTCGTGGAGGTCAGGTGATCCCAGCTACTAAGGTTAAGTAGGCACAATATGAAAAATAGGAATAGATGTGTCAAGTAAACACTGCAAGGAAATACAGATATTTTTATGTATCAAGTGTGTATTCAAATGCCAAGAAACTTCATAGTTCCTGTTGAACTGTCAAATCATTCTAGAAAGGAAGCTTCCAAAGACAAAATGTCAAGAGATGATGGTATAATGCTAGCAATGGTATTCATCCAGAAAAACCAGCTATGTTGTCAGTACTTTTTGGGCGCTTCTATAAGCAAGTCAAAAATTTACTTCCTATATTGTCATGAAAATTGGACAGCATAACCTCTCCTTTCATTCTCTATGATTGGCAAATAAATATTTATAGCTCTATAGTGATGTAGCATAGATAATAGGAGTTTTTCATTATAAATGACCTTAGGAATGACCAGATCCTTCTTTGTGAGTTGAGAAAAAATGAAAGTCAGAGAGATCAAGTGACTCACTTAAGGTCATCACACAGATTTTTAGAGATGGGAGCAAAAAACAATTGCATTTTTTTTCAGTGCTTCTTTTTTACTGTAAGATGCAAAGTTAATTTTCCAAATGGAAAAGTGATTTTGGTCATCTAAGAATGTAAATCATGTTGAGATGAACACAAAACTATCTACTTATTAAATTGTTTACAATTCTAAAAACAAATGAAATAGGTGAATTTAGGAGCATTATATATAGTTATATTAATTACTTTGGATATATAATGTTCCCAAATTATAGATTATATAATCTATCTATCTACCTATCTATCAATCTATCTACATATATATAATGCAGCCTGCTCTAATGATATGCAGATAAAAAGCTATCTGTTCTTTTTATTTAAAGAATGCACAGATAAGTATAGGGGTAGAACTTTGGCTAGGCAGGTGAACCAGCCACCAACGTGGAAGTATGAAACTAGTCATTATTTAGAATCCTAAAAGACTAATTAAAGATCAAAATTGGGTAATCTAAGCTATATTTATTTATGCCTAAGATAATTACAGTAAACTAGACAATGCCAGGGTCTTTAATTCCTCAAATACATATGAAATATCTCTAGTATTTTTCATTTTTCTTCTAAGATATATGCTCATATTTCCCTTTCATTTATTTGGTTTCTGATTGGGTCCATGCAGTAGTGAGTTAATGTTTTATGCCTTATGTTCTCATGACCAATGTCAAACATACTTTAAGAAAAGCATGTGAACAAAGATATTGATATCAGGTGAGAAAAATATGCTATTATTTATAGAGGACCAGAAAATAGATAAATTAATAATATAGTTTTTCTCTCAAGAGATTCTGCATTTCTCTTTGAAGGATGGTACTCTAGGGGTCAAGGTCATGGACAAAGCAATATGGGAAAAATTCCTTTGCAGCTGCTTGCTCTGGGCAGGCATGTGGAAAATAAGCAGATGACTTCAATTTGCAGTGTCATTACTCACCTCATTCCTGACATTGTCCTAGCACAGACATACATACCATGAACAGCACAAGGCTATATTCCCACATGTCTGAACTACAATATGTCAAAATAGATTTGGAGAAGAAGGTGTTCGCTGATAGATGGCATATATTCATTTTAAGTAAAGATGGGTAGGTCTTCACCTCAGTTTTCCTAAGGTAGCTGATCTCCCCCTGGCTGCTGCTGCTGCTTCTTCTTTTTAAAAGGTACACCAACCAAACTACGTGATATAAGCTGATATTAAAAATGGGACTTGGAAAATTATATTGATCATATCGGCCATCTGACAATGAAAAGTCATTATAATTTATAGCAGATTTTTGATAAAATGTGTCTACACATGAAAAACAGGGGAATTCTCCATGAAAATATAGCAGAAAGGATTTAGATCTGAGATGTCAAGTTTGTTGTTGTTGTTGTTTTCATGTAGCTCTGGTTATAGACCATACAGTGCAAACCATTCTATGGCTCTCTACTTTTTCTCCTGATTATAAAAAGATTGTCTTTTTTTGGCATCTTTAAATGTTTATCTACTTTAAGATGGAGAGAGAATGTGTGCGTATATTAATGTGCATGCGTACCGGGGAGGGGCAGAGAGAAAGAAAGAGAGAGAGAATCTCAAACACACTCTGTGTTGTCAGTTCAGAGTCTCAGGTGAGGTTTGATTTCATGACTATGAAATTAGGACCTGAGCTGATATCAAGAGTCAGATGTTTAACCAACTTGACCCACGCTGGTGCCCCCCAAAAGATTCTTGCTCTATAGATGATCTTCAACTCTCAATTCAGTCCAGCGTTCTCTAGATGCCTTCATTAAAACCTGCACCAGTTTTTTTATCAATATTAATTAAAAGTTGTCCATGATCAGACAACGTAGTCAAGATTATGTTTTAATGGGAGTTTTTCTGCTACATATTTATGGAGTTTTAAGGAACTATTAGTTCTTTTTAAACAAATTTTATTAATGCAAAGTTTATAATAAAAATCATCCCTTTCAGTATATAATTTTAAGAAATTTAACAACTATATACACACATCTAACAACCAGAATTAAGATGCAGATTATTGTTTATTTCACAATTGTTTGCTATAGGAGAAATCTATTTATTATTAAGAACCAAAATGCATTCGTATCTGGAGATGTTTAAAAATATCAGTCAAAATATCAGGATTTCTTCACCTAGGGCCCCCATGTATCCAGAGATGTATCCATGAAAGGAATTAAGAATGTGCGAAGACTCCCTGAAATTATATGCAAAAATATGTGATTGTATAAATGTGTATTTTTCAGGCAAAAGTCTTCATACATCCCATCAGAATCTCAGTGATGGTTCTGACCCTCTAAAATGCACAATTTGCTGAAATTGGCTGAAGGTCATCATGAAAATAAATACTTTCCAACTTGAAATTTCTCTTTCATGCTCTGGCTATGGCAGTATCTCTCTCCTTGGAACTTATTTTCTTTTTTTTTTAATGTTTATTTGTTTTTGATAATGGGAGAGTGCAAGCAGGGAAGGAGCAAAGAGAGAGGGGGACAGAGGCTCTGAAGCAGGCTTTGCACTGACAGCAGCAAGCCCGATGTGGGGCTCAAACTCACAAACTATAAGATTAAAGTCAAAGTCAGAAGCTCAACCGACTGAATCACCCAGGCAGCCCTGGAATTTATTTTCAATATTACTCATATGATAATCATTTACCCATGAAACTCATTAAATTTCTATTAAATGCAAAACACAAGGGTCTAAGTTCTCAAAATAAGAAGATAAGCAAGAAATATCCCTATCTGTAAAATATCTCATAATCAAGTAAACCTTATAACATCTTTGCTATTGTATTATGACAAATTTATTAACTGGAGGAATCCTGCATGCATGTTGTAGTCACAGCAGAATGGAAAGCTAATTGAAATCAAGGGCCAAAGCAGACATAGATGATCATTTATTTTATACTTGGTTATAGCAGGGAAATCTATTTTGCTCTAAGGACTAGGATGTATACTCATATCTCTCTGAAGGTTCCTCCTGTCTAAAACACTCCATTGCACAGTGATTGCTGAATTAACATAAGCATAGATTGATTTCTGACACTTGACATTTGGTGTTAATTGTTCATCAAAACTTTTGAAGTATGAAATAAGTATAATTTGATAATAGGAGTGGCACTGCTTCAAAGGGGACAGGATCTTTGGTCTGATGATGCTTGTGTGGTAATCTACAAATGCCCAATAAATGAATTAAAACAAGAGGGGTAAAAATTAAGGAAGAATGGCCTTCCACCTAAGAAATTTTGTCTTGTGGCCTGACATATTGTTCTTTTAAGTGTTTTTCCTTAATAGTAAACCAATTTTAAAGGACCTTGTGTTGCTTTACCTAATGATCTTGTAAAAAGACAGAAGAGGTTGTTTACTTATAATGATATGCTTTCCCTCTGATCTTCTGTAGAAGTTTGGGCATTGAATCCACAGAGATATGCAAATATATAATTACAGATCTATATAAAAATACCTTGTTTTGTCCTCAACTTTATGTAACTTGCTGTCTACTTTTGGAGTCATTTGGCCCTGACAGAAGACTCAGCTCTGCTTATAGTCTAAGTCCAAGTAGGACTTTAATTAGAAGAAATTTCAAGCTCTATTCCCTCCAAAATGGGATCAACGTCTTATCACTTAATGTAAGATATATCCAGCCTTTTAACCCAATTATGTAACTTAACCATGGCTACCTTTAAAAAATCTGATCTCACTTGTAGTTACAAATTCCAAACCATTTCATTTTTAGACACTATATTCCATTTCTGGGTTCAAAATAGTGGTAACTTCAGTTGGTGCTATCCATAAATGAAGGGGATCCCTGGTAACTCAGTGTAGTTAAGCCCCTGCTAGAAAGGGAAAGCAGATCAGCCGTTCAAGGTGTTGTCCTGAGTGCCTCTCAGTGAGTTTAAGGCAAAGGGAAATTGTGTCTAAACACACACACGCACAAAAAAGTTTTCCTGGGGTAGAAATCCATTAAGGTAGTCATTAAGTTTCTGAAAATACTTTTAGATCTTTATCTTAAATATTTTCCATATCTAGAAAACAACACATATTTTTCTCCTTTCATATAGGTAACAATAAAATAGTTATTTTTAAGTACCACAGTCCTTCTGGAAAGATGAATTACAATGAGAAAATACCCCAGTTTTTTTTTTAATTTCTTTAGTTAGCAACCAGAATCAGAAAAATTACATATGCCACAGATTCTACTCATCCCCAAAAACTGATGGCGAAGACTATGCCAAAAATATTGGCTTGCTTAAGTCTGGTTTCTTTTAATCTCTTGAAGATAAGCTTTCTTCTCTTTGAGAAAGTTCTTGTCCTTATAATTATTTTCAGATACTCTTCTAACTCCTTCCTTTTTCAAGACAAGAAAGATTCCAATACCAGTCATTCAGAGTAGTTGTTTAATTGATGCAATTGCATTTAGAATGATTTTCAATCTTATGCTGCTTCATTAAAGTTTTCATTTTAAATCAATAATTGTTGTTGTTATTTCTGTAATAGAAAATTTCAGAAACAGCAGGCAGGATAATACAAGGACATGAAGAATAAAATTAAGCAAAAATATAAGGCATTTTGACAAATGCTTAAAGAGCAAACACTTTTTCTTATTTATATCTGTTTCTTTATCATTCCCCACAATATTCTGTATGTAGCAGATACAGAAAACATAGCACTGGTTTGTCCTGGCTTAGTCCACATTAAAAGACAGAAAGTCTCAAGCTCCTGATCCCACTATTCTAGAGCTAGTGATTCAGAATTTTCATATAGGAAACCAGACATATGTATTTTTATAGAGATCTACTGGTAACTCTGATTTATTCTTCTGATTAAGAAACACTGGGTGATACATGGACTATATAACACTCAGTTAACATATGTTGGGGATGAAAATTGGACATATAACATAATTTGCTAAATTATTGTTGGGAAGTTTAGTCATTTTCAATTCTGACTACCTAGTAGAAACATTATTATTATTATTGTTATTTTTAAGTAGGCTTCATGCCCAACATGGAGCCCAATGCAGGACTTAAGCTCACAATCCTGAGATCAAAACCTCACCTGAGATAAAGAGTCAGATGCTTAACTGACTGAGCCACATAGGCACCCTTGGCTACACAGTAGAATTTTTTCAGCAGCTTTTAAAAAATTCTAATGATTAGATACTAAGATTCAGTGTTTCATAAAAGCTCCTTAATGGTTCTAAAGTGAAACTAAGATTGAGAGCTACTGACACAGACAAACTATTCACCGTATAATTGAAAACATAGCACTTTTGATTTGTCTTCATTCTTCTTACATAGCTCTGGTTGTTCATGAGTGTAAAATTTATTTCTGTACTCCTATTTAAAGTAAATGGATGATGAATATAATATTCAGTCATCTTTCCTTCACCACAGAGATTAATAGGAGCTTATTATTTATTAATACAATACAACAATTATTTAGGAATTTAGGAATTTAAGGATGTGTTTAATATATACTACTCATCAAATTAATTACTTGGATTTTAGATCTCATTTTTAGTAATTAGAAAGTGATGATAATGCTAGCTATTACTAAGAATAAGCCAAAGATAAAGACTCAAGCACAATAGAGTTTTATTTCTTACATTAAAGTTACTTGGTGAGTTTGCAAGTCAGTCACATCATGCCATGTAATGCATTGATACGGGAAGTCAGGAAGATAAAGACTCTTTTGTCTTTAACATGTGATATCTAAGATGGTTTTGGATGTTTCAACTCACTATAATAGAAAAGTGCTTAGGTAGACTTTATATCTCAGGCTTGATAAAGGTATATGTTAACTTTATTTACATTTCATTAACTAGAATCAGTGACCATGTCTAACTAAAATGGAGGCCTAGCACTTCCTGGGTGGCTCAGTTGGTTAAGCGTCCTACTCTTGATTTCAGCTGAGGTTCGTGACAGTTCGTGCTCTGAGAGCACAGAGCCTTCTTGGGATTCTGTCTCCCTCTGTCTCTGTCCCTCCCCCTCTTGCACATTCACTCTCTCTCTCTCTCTTTCTCTCTCTCTCAAAATAAATAAACATCTAAAAAAATAAAATAAAATGCAGGTCAAGATATATAATTTTTCTGCACGAGAAAGAATAATGTGAAATAACTAACATTTTCTGTCATAGTCTAAACTTGTGCTTTCTGAAAAATTATTTGCATCTTACTTCTCATAAAAATAATACATTCTCATCTGTCCCTGTGGTAGACAACCCACAGCCCCATCCAGATGCTCTGTTCAACTCAATGTACAGGATCTCTGCTCAGCGTTTTCCATAAAGTCCAGATGTGCTTCTCAAGAGCTAGAAGACAAGCTCTTCCTACCGTTGGTGACACATCCAATAAACATAGATAGAATAGGTGCAATGGAATCACAATAAAAACTTTCCATTCATAAAGGGAAGAAGGGAAGACACACTGCAGTCATTGGTCAGTAGCAAGGATGAGTTAATAAATGTGTGTGTGTGTGTGTGTGTGTGTGTGTGTGTGTGTGGTGTGCACATATTACAAGAACTTCAACTACTATTCTCCCTGTAGCACTGCACCCATCCTTATTCAACTCATGGATGAGTTCAATTCATGGATGTGATCCCAGAATTTGGTCTGATTCTAGACACTGAAACTGGGCACAGGCCATGATCTCAGGAAATACTATAAAAAACAAAAACCGTAAGTCTGACCCAGAGAAGCGACTTGGGAGTTGTTGGGTGATGGTATGATGTTTTAAAGTATAACTACTATTTATTACATTTTAATCCACAAGAGAAGAAAATCTTCACACGTGGTAAAAACTCATTATATAGCTCATTTGTATGTATACATTTATAATGCCTTGTCTATTTATTTTCTAAAACTTCTGCAATGACCAGATTATGTGTATCTCTGATAACATTTTCATTGACAGCCAAAAATTATGTTCTCACATCCAACTCATGCTCAGAACAAGGAATCTTAAAATAATACCAAAACATGAGCCAAAAGTGTGTTCTTATTTCAAATACCACTCAAGTTGATGGATGACAGCTATAATAGAGCTCCTTAGTGTTAACTGAATATCTCATATCTGATTCTGAGTCTTACAGAAATTTTCCAAAATCTTTCAGAGATATTATTTTGATTTCTTATATTAAGAACAAATAGCTCTTGCTGGTTTTGCACATAATTGGTATAAAATTTAAAACTAAAATTTGTATTCGAAGACATAAGTGAATTTAAGTAACAAAAAAAGTTGCCCTTTTCCTGGACATTAAAACTAAGAATTGATCTTCCCCTACTTAGATAATAATATTCCCCTAAAATCTGTGGTCTCTATTTAGCACCTATATTTTACTTTAATTCGAACTTCAATGACTTAATGGAAATTAGTACAAAAACGTATTTGAAATTCATATAATATGTTAGAGTTACTATATTTCAAAATAGTTGTTTACTTTGAGGGTTTGTTTAAAAAGAAAGAAATATGAAACCTCAAAAATAGAACTATCTCCTAACTGGTCTTGTTTACTCTGTATGTATTATGATTTATTTTATCTAAGATTCCTTCTGATTCTCTGGTCAACCATGTTTACAATCTTATTTCATCTTCATATACTGAGTAATAAAAGTTGAATGTAGCTTGATTAGACTGAACTCTGAACAGACAGAATTCACAGTATTATATAACTTGCTTAGTAATCAACTTGAGACATGCCTACACAGTAAAATCAATTCTGGTACTATTCTAACATTTCAGATAACCAAATTGGGTAACCTCAACAAAATTATATTACCTTTAAGAGTATGCAGTGAATGCTGGCATAGATGACAAAATTGGTACAGAATTATTCAAAATCCTATAATAAAAAATGGGAAATCTAAGTTTTAATAAAATAGTGACAAAATATAGTAAGTTTCTATGTGATAAAAAATTTTCTTTCGCAATTAGTGTTTTCCATTGGTTTTTAAAAAATATACTAAGCATGCTAAGTATCTCATGTTCCAAGCATTCTTCTAAATTCTAGAATGTTATAATGGACAAAAGTGAATGACTCTGATGAAGTTTGAATTATGTAAGTGTGACAGGTAATAAACAGAAATACAGTATAATTGTAAAATATGCTACCAACTATGAAATAAGTTAAATTAATATGCTGTTACTGAAATTTAACCGAGGTCTTTAGAATGAGGAGTAATAATAATGTTATGGACTCTCAAATAGTGGACTCCCACTTTGTGTAGTGGGAATACATAAAGATAAAATGCTTTCTAGAAGAAAAGAGTTTGGTGATATCAAAAAGCTTAAATAAACTATTATCACTGGCTGAGGAGAAAGAAAGCATGGGGCCAATGAACGTGGAGAGATATGCAGATGTCAGACAATATCAGGGTCCTGTAAGTCATTGTAATAATTTGCAAACCTGTTCTAAGTATAATAGTTGGTTATTAAAGCTTTTTCTTTCTTTATCTATTTAAGAAGGCAAATTACATGACTCGATTTCTGTGATTTAAAGATCATGGTGGGAAGCCACCTAGGTGGCTCAGTCAGTTTATCATCCGACTTCAGCTCAGGTCATGGACTCACAGTTTGTGGGTTTGAGTTTTGCATCAAGCTCTGTGCTGACAGCTCAGAGCCTGGAGCCTGTTTCAGATTCTGTGTCTCCCTCTCTTTCTGCCTTTCCACTGCTCACCTTCTGTCTCTGTCTCTGTCTCTCTCTCTCTCAAACATAAATAAACATTAAAAAAATAAAGATCATTATGATATTTGAAGGATTGAAGGGATGATGCCTGAAAGTAGAGGGAAATCCAGTTAATAGGCAGAAAATTGTTATCGAGTCCAGCAGACAGAAATATAGTGGCATAGCCTAGAGTCGTGAAGTGAAGAGACATAGTAGTAGACAGATTGTAATGTAGTTTTCAGATAAAATTGATGATACATTGTAATGCATTTTATAAGGGTAGGCAAATGGAGGTAAAAAAGAAAAACCCCAAATATCTGAGTTGAGCACCTGGGTCAATGCTACCTACTAAAATGTGAAAAATAGTGGTGGGATGCTTATGATGTAGTGTTTGACTAGGCCGTGTTAATTTTGTGATGCATGTGAGAAGTCATATGAGGAGATGTGTAAATACTAGTGTGGAATTCAAGGAAGACATTGTGATTCCTCAGCATAAAAATATTAATTAGAGCTATGTAACCTGGGTGACAAAAGAAAGGACCTGAGGGCTAGATCCTAAAAAGTCTGACATCCGGAGTACTTCCAGAGGGGAGAAACTTGTAATGATGACTCCAAATAATTATCCATAGTAACACAGGGAAACCAGGAGAGTGTGACATCATGAGAGCAAAGAAATACATTTTAAAGAAGTATTTTAAAAACTACACTCAGTGTTAAAAAGGAATTGAGGAATATAAGGTTGAAAGGTTTGCATCATATTTAAACAATATGGAAGTCTTTGGTGATCTTCACAGGATGTTTCCTGAGAGCAAGTGTGATTAGAAGCTAGACAGTTGTGAATAGAAAATTGCACTGAAGTTGAGAAGTGGATGCAGAGAAAGTTTAGCTTTGACAAGATCTCGAGTTAGGGAAACAGCTGGAAGAAAATTTGATGTCGAGAGAGATTTTAGATTTGCTTGAATTGTTTTAAAGATGATTCTAGATCATGTTGAATACTTATGGGAATGATCTCATAGAGAAGAAAGTTAAGATTTATAAGAGTGTGACAAAAAGTATAGCAAAGACTTACCAAGACAGTGAAGGTCTGAAATTATTATCTTGGTTGCGAGCCAATGTGATAACCCACCACCATTTTACTAATGCTGGAGAAGACACAGACTACTGGACCAGAAAACACACACATACAGACACACACACACACACCCTACAGAAAACCTTTACGTCTCATGGAACAGCAACCTTAAGTTTCAGGCTCGTGCCAATTTTTCTTGCATCCCAAGTTTTATAAACGTGAAGCAAACTGGCCCAGACTGATGCTGAAAGCAATGGTGTTCTTTAATACTAAGAAAAACTTAGGTTAGGAACCCTAAATCTTTTACACAATAGATGGAAAACAATCTTCCCAGTCTTTGTCATGGTGGAAAACATTATCTTTATTTTACAGGATGGCAAACACATTTGCCCTCTGCCCAAGAGGGAAAGTCTATTTTATCACTACACAAATTATTTTGAAAAGAAAGCCTAGAACAAATGATGTCAGTTCTCTATTTGCATTGTGCACAAACATGAGAAACTCCTGGTGAACTATCTTTTAACTGGGTTCTAAGATGGCAAGAAGGCATATGAGGGAGTAAGTTTCTCGAGAAGAAAAGATATTTCTTGTATTTCAACAAAAAGTAATAAAGAGAAGATCTGGGTAAATGGAAGTAATTTTGTGGATTGACTGTTTGAATATAAGTGTCCTGTTTTCTCAGAGAAATATAGGCCAAGGCATAGCCAAGATTGAAGTGTGGAGGCTTAGAACAGCGGAAATGTATGAGTTGATCATTGTCGAAAGTGAGAAAGTAAATTTAGTAGAGAAAAGACATGAGGGAAGGATGCCCATTGCTTTATGGGTCTTGAATTCATAGCGATACAAGTCCACCTGGTTATATGATTTTCTTCAGAAATCTGCTGTACCCCCAAAGAAGTTATTACTCAGGTTGGAGCAACAGAAGTCAAGTCGTCAGAAAAATGTAAAATATTGTAGGGGAATAATTACATTGATAAATTATAGCATCTACTCTGGAAAAGGAGAAAGGTGTTGAGAGGAGGTGACAAATTGGTTGAAAGGATGTGGAAAGGTCAATGAATGGAGTCTTAATAAGTTTCAAGAACCATTTTTCTGGAATAAAATAGCAAACAAATCTTAGACAGCTTTCAGCAGAGAGTGGAATGTTTGAATCAATTATTTCAAGGGTAGTGGAGTCTCTAAATAATGTAAAGTGTGATTGAGGAGGTGGGTGAATTAGAAAGAGGGAAGTAAGCCATCATTGGAATAAGAGGGTCAAGTAACAGAAAGGCAAAGATAACAGATGGATTTTCATGATAGTTGAAATCATCTAGAATGTTGGAGAAGTAGTTACAGACAAGGAGTATGATAAATAGTCCAAGCCTTCACTGGTTTTATTTTATTTTTTTAACCTTTATTTTTGAGAGACAGAGAGACAGAGCATGAGCAGGGGAAGGGCAGAGAGAGGCAGACACAGAATCTGAAGCAGGCTCCAGGCTCTGAGCCATTAGCACAGAGCCCGACGCGGGGCTCGGACTCACAAACCATGAGATCATGACCTGAGCTGAAGTCGGCCGCTTAACCGACTGAGTCACCCAGGCGCCCCTGGTTTTAGTAGGATGAATAAGACATTGATACATGAGATTAATGAGGAGAAGAGAAAGTGACATGACATCATGGTATGAGTTCAGTGGAGAAGGGGGGTATTAAAAAAGGAACATAATGAGTTCTTTATTCCTTTTTTACTATTAATTAGTAATATAATTTATTATAATATTACAGATTAATATTTAAATATCTGTACACAAAATCACTTTATTTTTATAGTAAAATATTTCTAAGGGTCCCTCATTTCCATTCATAATATTTTAATTACTTTCTAAATGTTTTTACTTTAAACAAGGATTTGCTATTACCAGGCATCTAGAAAATAGCAACAAACAATTCAGAGTAAAAATATCTTCAATGTACTTATTTTAAAATGCAAGTGCCTATAGTTATCCTATCAGTAGTTCATTTCGCAATAAGACCACATTCTGACTACTGTGTTTAATTCTTGTTGCTGTATTTATAGGAAGGACACAACTAAGACTGAAAAGGTCAAGCAAAATGACAGTAACTAATTCAGAAGTGAGATGTTAAGAATTGAAGTCATAAAGCAGGGATTAGCCTATAAGCAATTCAAGTACATTTATATAGAGAGAAACACACACGCACATAGGCACAAATGAAAGCTAGTTAAAACAGTATTTGAAAATAAATTGACAAGGTCAACAAAAGCTGCAAATTATGGGAGCTTCTTTAAAAAAGGGAAATTGAAGATAAACTGTGAAGTTTAAGAAGTATCTGTATGTTTTAGAAATAAAACATTTATACTACGTGTACTGCTCGAGCTATAGTTATATATAGGGGAAATACACATTTATATCTTTATACAAATTAAGAAACAAAAGAATCATACAGCTAATTATTTTATTTTATTATTCTGTGGTTACGATAATTATTGTTTTGAATGCTGGATTATGTGGCAGTTTGGGATTTAAAAAAGGGATCTTTCTAAATTGTAAAGGACTAAAAAATGGATCTAGACACAGATCTTATACCTTTCATAAAAATTAACTCAAAATGGACCACCAACCTAAATTTAAAATGCAAAACTATGAAACACCTAAGAAATAATATAGGAGTAAAATCTAGATGACCTTGGGTTTGGGGTTGACTTTTTAGATACAAGTCCAAAGTAATGATTAAAGACAGAAACAATAGTCAGCTGGACTTCATTAATTAAAAACTTTTGGTCTATAAAAGATGACACTATCAACAGAACAAAAAGACAAGCTGCAGACTTGGAAAAATATTTACAAAACACATACCTGATAAAAGACTGTTATCCAAAATATACGAAGAACTCTTAAAACTCAACAGTAAGAAAACAAAATAACCCAATTAAAAAATGGGCCACTATTTGAGAAATTTCTGCACCTTTGCTCAGTGTTACTGTGAACCTGAAACTACTTTAAAAAATAAGTTCTATTTTTAAAAATAGCAAAGCCTCTGAATAGATATCTTTCCAAAGAAGACATGCTAACGGTCAATAAGCACATGAAAAAATGCCCTATATCTTTTTGATAGTCAGCAGGGCAATGCAAATCAAAATCACAGTGAGATACCACTTCGCACCCACTAGTATGGCTGTAATCAAAAAGATAATCACAAGTGTTGATGAGTTGTGGAGAAATGGAACCCTCATACACTGCCAGTGAGCATGTAAAATGGTTCAGTCACTTGGGAAAACTTTTAGGCAGTTTCTCAAAATGTTAAATAGAGTTTCCATATAACTCAGCAATTTCACTCCTAGTAAATGCCCCCAAATAATAAAAATATGTCTATGTAAAAATTCATACATGAATACTCACAATATCATTATTCGTGATAGCCAAAGAATGTAAACAACCCAAATATACATCGAATGACAAATGAATAGACAAAATATGGTAGATCCATACACTGGAGCATTATTTGTCCATAAAAAGAAATGAGGTACTGATGCATGTTATAACACAAATGGATTTTGAAAATGTTATGCTAAGTGAAACAAGGCAGTCATGATGAACTACATATTGTGTGATTCCATTTATAGGAAACGTCCAAAGTAAGCAAATCTATAGGGGCAGAAAGTAGATTAGTGCTTGCCATGGGCTAGAATTAGGAATTGGAATGCCTACTTACAGATACAGGATTGGTTTTTGTTTTTGTTTTTGTTTTTGTTTTCTGGCTTTGTTTTTCTGTTTTTTTTTTCTTTCTTTCTTTCTTTCTTTTTTTTTTTTTGAGTGATGAAAATATTCTGAATTAGCTTGTGGTAATCGTTGCACAACTCTGTGAACATACTAAAAACTATTTAACTTTAAATGAGTGATTTTATGGTATGCAAATATATCTCAATCAAGGTGGTAATTTTTAAGAAAATGGTCTAAAGACCTTAACAGATATCTCTCCAAAAAGATATACACTTGGCAAAAAAAGCACATGAAAAGATGTCCCACATGAAATATCATCAGGGAAATACAAAGTAAGACAATGGGATACCACTATACACCTGTTAGAATGGCCATAATCTAGCACACTGACGACACCAAATGCTGGTGAAGATGTGCGGCCTAGGAGCCTCATTCGTTGCTAGTGGAAGTGCAAAATGGGACGGTCACTTTGGAAGATAGTTTAACAGTTTCTTGCAAAATGAAATAAACTTTTACTATGTAATCCAGCAAGCGTGCTCGTTGGTATTGAACCAAAGAACTGAAAACTTATGTTCACACGCGCACGCGCGCTTGCACACACACACACGCACAAACCTGCAAGCCCATGTTCACAGCGGTTTTATTCATAGCTGCCAAAACTCGAAAGTAACCAAGATATTCTTTAGTAGGTGAATGGATAAATTCTGGTACATCCAGATGTTGGAATACTATTCAGCACTAAAAAGAAACGAGCTGGCAAACCATGAAAAGACAGGCAGAAAATTCAATACGTATTACTAAGTGAAAGAAACAATCTGAAAAGACTACATGATGTACGATTCCAACTCTATGACAGTATGGGAAAGAAAACTACGGAGACAGTAAAAAGATGGGTGGTTGCCAGGGGCTAGAGGAGAGGGAGGGATAAATGGGTGGGGCACAGAGGATTTTTAGGGCAGTGAAACAACACGATATGATACTATAATGGTGGATACGTGTCATTGTGCGTATGTCCGAATCTATGAAATGTATACCAAGAGTGAAGTTTCTGGTGGTAATAATGGGCTTGGATGATAATGACCTGCTAGTGTAGGTCCCTCAATTGTCACAAAGTTATACACTGGTGGGAGGTGTTGACAATGGAGGATGAGTGATAGGCAAGGTATATATGGGAAATCTCTGTACCTTATCCTCAATTTTACTGTAAACCTAAAACTTCTCTTAAAAAAATAGTCTATGAAAACTTTCAGCACATACACGCACACACACACACATAATCAGAGTAACTGCCACAGTTTATGCAGGTGTCCCAGCATTTTGGTGAATGCAAGCCATGGAGAGATCTCTCTAAACTTTGGGTATAGAGATTAGTGATGAAAAACCTGTTGTCTGAGGCTTTTGGTTCTTTGGCTCTGAAATACAGGCTCTTGCTTGGGTCGTGAGAGCCTTGGGTGAGATTGAGACACCCTGGGCTAAGATCCAGCCTCACTATGTCTAGGTGGTCTCCCGTCAGGTCTTTCCTCCTTGCTGCGATTTCCAAAGCAGACCTTTCACTCTCATCTTTTTCATTCCTTTTCTAGCACACCCAGCACATTGCTGTCGCCCCTCCCAGCCTGAGCTGTCCAGCACCAAGTCCTCAGTGAGCTCAGACATTTCTAAAAGACAAGTGCATCTGATTTTAACAATCATTTTTTATCTCCTCTTCCAAACTTCCTAAGGAAAGAAATGAAAAATGTCTCCTCAACTGTTTGAGTTTCTTTTCTTAGCAGGTCTTTGATAAAGCAACCGCAACAACAGCAACAGTGTTTGAAAGCTAGAACTCAGGAGACTCGATGAAGAGGTCATTTATCTTGTCAATTATTCAAAGTGGTAAAGAATTCTGAATGTTTGAACGTTTAGGTTTGACTATCACTGTTAATTGAACCTAAGTAAATTGAACCCTATAATTTTCAGAGTCCCTTTGAGGTGGTCTCATATTAATACTCAAAAAAAAAAAAGGAGGGTGGGGAGTGGCTGTATTTTGTAGCTTAAAGGGATTGCAGAGATTCAGTTTCTAAAGTCTGAAACTGGGCCTTCTACCTCCTCCTAAAGTAGTTCTTTATACTAACTCCCACTGCCTTTGAGTCACAAATAGAATCCACTTTTTAGAGAGAAACCAAAGCAGTGTTTAAGTATTTCTTTGCTGTTCCCCTTAGGTGTTTGTTAAGCAACCCAATCCCTCTTTCAGCATATCAAGAATTCAGGTTTAAAGCAGCTAATTCCAAAATCTCTCCAATCAGTCAACAAGCTTGTATTTGGAGAAGTCTTTCTTCTCATTAAGAATTTCAGATTCTGGGTGGGAAACATCTCCACTGTGATCTCTGTTTTACAGCTATGAAAGAAGGTCAATTCCCACACTATCCTGTGTGGAAGATAAGTGGACACTCCTTGTATTGTAAGCAACATCTGGAAATCATTGTGTGACTATTATTAGCTAATCATTTGAAGATCTTTGGTAGGAAAAAAGGAGAATGCTTTCTATTATCAAACTAAGCATACTGTCCAAACCTATGGGACCAAAGGATGAAATTCTTAATAATGAGAAACAGGTTGTATTATTACTTAAGGGTTATGTAAGTATTCAGTCGAGCATACTTATAAATAAGGGAGCAGGTCCTCTTTCTTGCTCCTTCCCTCTCTGCTTTTTGTCTCACGGTCAACTTACCAAAAGAGAATATAAGTATTAATAATAATTAAAGGTCTACAAAACTTGCATGGTACAATATCTTTTATTCAAGTGTTCAGTACAGTGTTCCATAAAGATTGTATTGGTGTAAAGATTAAATTCCATTATCAGAATTGTAACGCTTATAAATTCAATTGGTAATGGCAAGCATGAAAACAATAAGATATGTTTGATAGTTTTCTTCAACTTTGAATTATAGAGGATAACTGCATGTGTTTATTTACACTCTATTTTTTCTATTAAATCTCTTGATTTTATTCATGTTTACAGTTACTAAGACACTGCCAGAAATGCATGATTATTGAGGGTTTGTAGTTTTGCCAGGGACTCATAAATCATAACCACCAATCTTTTGACAATGAGTGCCTTCATTTTTTCACATTTAATGTTGTGTTAAACTTTAAAACTTAATATTGGAGTTGTAACTTTTGATATAAGTATGTCAGAGAAAAAGCAACAATCACAACAAATAATGTGATGGTTTGTTTCATAAATACAAGTATGTCATTCATTCTATATCTGAGGATATCTAGATTCATCAGAATTCTTTCTAGATAGATCTTAAACTGTATAAGTAAAGTAAGTAAGTATGATAAGTGGGAAAATGCTTTTGATTTATAAGTGATTTATTTAGTGAAACAATGAAACCCTCAATTCCTGAGTTTGTGAACATTTTAAATGATTGACATCAGACCAAAGTCTACTCTATTTTATAGATTTTAAAATAAAAACATTTCATCATAATAGTTTATATCTGGGAAAATAGTTTTTTGGGTTTTAAAAATATACTATACACGCTGATACACATTTCTGATACACCTAGAACTTATATGACCACTAGGAAATGACAAATAAATAAATAATCAACAAAAATTTATTAAACTATAATGTAAAGAATCAAATCTTTAGCATAATAATTATGCTTATGGTCTTCAAAAATTATTTTGGGGACAAATAGATTTTACGAAATTTATATTATTTTTATTATATTTACATTATTATTTTATTATATTATATTATTTATAATTTATTATAATCATTACTTATCTGATGTTACCAAAAATACATTCATCAGTGTCAAGCATATCAGAGTAATTGTTTTGGTAGACGTGTTTCTGTGAGCAATGATTTATGGAGCAACCAGTGAAGGAAGAGATTCTCCTGCCTGCTGTTTCTATAACTAATGGAAGATACATATGCATGTAACATACAAACACACATATATGAATGTATGTATATGTATGTGTGCATATACGTGTGTGTGCATGTGTGTACACAAACTTCTCACCTTTAGCAATGCAGTTGGAAATGAAAAGGGTTTGTCTTCCCTCATGGAATCATAAAGCTTTATATCCAGTTATGTTCTTTTCCCTTTAAATCTGTCTTTGACATATTTTGCCTTCTTCAAATGTTGTCAGGTTAAGTGAACAAATTTCAACACACCCCAGGTTCTTTCTGAAGCACTGTCCTAAATGTAATAATCTCTTAGATGCTGAAATGCTTTACATTAGCCAAAGTTTTTCTTTGCTCTCCTTCAACTATGTTAAGCATAATTAAAGTTGTAGAACTCCTCGCTCTGTAAGTGTGCAATTCCATGATTATATAATTAGCTGACTGTCAGGCTCATTCTAACTATTTATTTGAGAGCAAATGATATAATCATATCCAAGGACCTTGCTTCAACTATCCGTATAACCAGGTGGTTTTCAATTCTTTATAACCAGGACCTCAATCTTGAGTTCCGGTCTCTTATTTCTAATAACTTTTAGAATTTATTCAACTGGTTGTTATATTCACTTGAAACTCCAATCTTCACAATCTGCCTCCTTTTAGGTTCCTGGACCCAATTCTGATGTGAAGACAAAGGGTTCCCTATAGTACCAAGCAATTTTTGGACATCAGCTCAGTGCCTTAGAACTTAACTCAATTCTGACATACTATCTAACCAGAGATAGCATCAGATTCCATAAGTTAAGAGTTCAGTCCTAGGGGACTCCTTTTTGCCCCGTTTCAAATATCAGTTACAAGCCCAGGTTGTTACCTGTGCTTCTGACTGACTGTCTACAGATAGGAGATTCCAAAGACCCCCTCCATCCAGCTCAAGACGCCATTCATCAAGTCTAGGTTGTTAACTCTTCTTTTGACTGATGGGCTATAAATTAGAGGTTCCCAGGATATCCTCCTTCAGTTCGATGAATTCTCTGCAGCAGGCTCAGGCCTCAGAAAAACATTTTACTTACTACAGCACATGTTTATTACAAAAAGAAATAAATCAGGAACAGCAAGATGGAAAAGAGGCATACTGCAAGATTTGGGGAAAGGGCATGGAGCTTGGTGTCTTCTCCACGAACGCCATCCTTGCTCCATCTCCAGGTGTTCACCAACACAGAAGCCCTCTGAACCCCACCCTTTTGGGTTTTTAAGCAAGCTTCACTACATAGGTATGATCGATTAAATCATTGACCATTGGTGATTGAACACCATCTCCAACTCTTCTCCTTTACCAGGAGATTGGGACTGAAGATCTTAATCCTGTAATCACAAGGTGGGTTCTCCTAGCAACCAGCCCTCACCTTAGGTTACCTGGGGGCTTTCCTAAAGGCGCAATTAACATAACAAAAGTCACCTTTGTTGCTTTCATCGTTTCAGAAAGTCCAGGCATTAGGGAAGCTCTGTGCCACAAATGGGACAGAGACTACATATAAACTTCTTATTATAATCACAATATTACACTGCCCATGCCTCTTTCCCTTCCTTTTATTTTCTTTTATTATTTCTGAATCAGTAAACAAAGCCACTTACCACCCAGTTGCCCAAATAGGAAGGCTAAGGTTTATCCTTTACTTGTTTTTGTCCTTCCTTGTTTACATGTCTTCAGTTTTTCAATGTCTTTTAATTTAGATTGGAATAGCATTTTAAAAAACCCATCCATCCTTTTCCATTCCCATTATCACTATCATTGGATGAAGTATAGAAATAACCTTGTATTTTTCTCCTTGACAGTGATTTCTCTTTCTACATTATCATCAGAATGGTATTTTTAGAATATAAATCTGTTCATTGACGTTCTTAAAATATTTCATTTTTTCCTTGGTATATAAGACACATTCGAGATTTCTTAACATATGAAGTGGCTCTGAGTGTTCTAAATCCTGAATTAAATATTCAAATATGTGATTTATAAAATTCACTCTAACAATTTTATCTTTTATTGTGATATTTCTGACTAAGTAGGGTTACTACTTCAACTCAGGTAAACTCAGCCACCTTAAGTTTTAAACTTGGTCAACCAATTATTTAAACTATGTGAATTTTGGATACATATTTCTGAAAAAAAATTTGCAGCAAGAGAAAAGTTACCTATAATATAAATTGAGTTATAATTTGCAATAGAGATACAAATAGAATTTCTTTGAGATCTTTAAATTCAGATTATGGTTTATATTGTTTCTATAAGAAAGTTGAAAACTCTTCTGATAGCAAATGTATTAAATGTGTATGGAAATAAATACATGTATAAAATGTTTGTGAGTCTACTTCTATTAAGTAAATTTGTAGCCAGTGTATAAAATTCATCTTTACCTTAAAACAAATATTTGCTTTAATATTCACACAGTAAATATTTATCTGTGTCTGTTTTAATTGCAAATAAGTAGGGGCTCCTGGGTGGCTCAGTCGGTTAAGTGGCTGACTTCAGCTCAGGTCATGATCTCACAGTCTGTGAGTTCGAGCCCCACATCGGGCTCTGTGGTGACAGCTCAGGGCCTGGAGCCTGCTTCAGAGTCTGTGACTCCCTCTGTCTCTGCCCTTCCCTTGCTCACTCTACGTCTCTCAAAAATAAAATAAAAACATTTAATTGCAAATAAGTAGAAGTCATATTTTATAAAGCTGAAAGAAACTTGTACTAGAGAAAGATCAGCTCCAACTGGGAGAACCAGTGAAAATTTTACTAAAGTGCATTTGAGCTGGTCTTGGGAATCTAACAGGGAACTGGACAAATAAGTATGGGGAAAAGGCATTTTGTATTTTTGTGAACATGGAAAAAAAGACAAGGTATTAAAAGTCTACATGAAGGCTAGTTTGTTAATGACTTTAAAAAATGGTTGGCAAGAGAAAAGAATGTGTAAGTATGGACTGATAAGTATAGATTCTTTAACTTGCTACTGAGAAAACTTCAAAACGTGGCTGCCTGCCCTCTTTCACTCTTCTAGATACTATATGAATCTACCCAGAGCCCTACTGCCCCTAAACTTTTGTTGATTTCATTTCTTTCAATGCTTTCCCTCTTGTTTGAATTTTAATACCAACTACACTACAAGCCCTATATTCCTTTATCACTAAATAAACACTGATTTTTGAGGAAGTCTCTGTGCTGGGCAAGGATATAATAAGTTAAGAAGAGTTAAGTGCTATGCAGACTTCTCGGAATCTATTATGTACTCAAAAACATATGATAAGGATGATAATGAAAGAGTTCTATTCTCAAGGAATCTGTCTCATATGGAAAAAGCAATAAGGAGATACATGAAATTGCTATGTAAGCTGATATTGTTATTATCTCAAACACTGCATCTTCTGTGACATCTTCTTGACATCCACAAGCAGATGTGATGCACGTAGTAGCATCCATATCCCTTTGGACCACGGATTTTACCAGCAGTAGACCTGGTCAAGCCTTTGCCTTATCTCCATCTATCAGACAGAGTATGCTTATTTATCTTTCTATCCTCTGTGAATCTAAGGAACACCTGTATACATAATAAATATATTTAGTAATACGTTGGCTTAAAAAATCTGGGGGATGTGCTCAGCAATATCAAATAATGTTAAAGGTTATGGAGACTGAGAACGTAGGCAAGACCATTGATATTAAAGTGGCCATTAGTGACCTTAGAGATATCAGTTTCAACAAAATCGTGGGCACCAATATCAGATCAAAAAGAGCTAAAGACAAAGTACAACCCGTTCTGCTATAACCCAAGTCTTTTATTCCTAAACATCGCCACACTACGCACAAGAGAGCAATCAATTCTGTATCACTTAAAGAGAAAATGGGGTTAGGATTGTCGCACTCGAACACTCTGTCAATGACACAGTAAAGCAACAAAATGAAATAGAGAACTTTGGGAAATTAATAAAAACCATAGGACAGTTTTAAACCTATTAAATGGTATAGAAATATATAAAATATAATGGTAAATATACCAATAAATGTATAAAACAGTTAAGAAACATATATTACATACACTATAATAAATATGGCACTTAACCTTGAAAAAAGCCTGGGATTTACTGATGGAAATGGACATAGGAAAGGTTGTAACAGTCTGAGAGTTATTGTGAAGTGATAGAAGGAAGAATACCTGAAATCGGACAGAAAGTCATAACATCATATGGGGCTGGGTGTGCTCGTAACACACACAACTCACACACACAAGGGACGGCGGTCCCTGCAGATGTTTGAGGTCCTGGCGGCTGTGCATGTTGTGTATTGTTCTCTGGCTAGTCTCAGCTGGGTGCAATTTTCCACATTCACCTAATGCTTCTCATGGATGAAATCATGTCTCAGTAAACACAAAATCTGCATTTTGCTTAAACTATTCCTTAATATATCACTCTTACTGGAAAACATTCCCTTTTTCAAAACAAGCCTTAGAGCAGTAGTGACTGCAGGTGGTAAGAAAGGGTGATGACTTTGGCAGTGCAAGAAAAGAACGAGAGTGAGCATTGCAAGTGTGTCAAGAGAAGGAGAAAGTATTTACAACCAGGTGAGACCACATTAAGAACTATACAACTGCTAAGGTCTTAAAATAACCTATCCAGGGGAATTTGTGTTCTGTCAAAAATCAGAACTTAAATTGTAGAAACCAAATTCTAGTAATCACTAGAACTTGCAAAACAGATTATATGCAAAACAGAGGGGGAACATGCAAAACAGATTACATGCAAAACAGAGGGAGGAATATGCTCAAAGATTATATCGGGACTCTTTCTGAGGGGTCCTGCAATGCCATTCTAACTTGGCACGCTCTATACCAACAGGCAAAACCATTCTTATGATAGAAAGATGCTTATATTAAAAATATTAAAACTTTTCCAAAACTTGCTTTTCATTCTCTTTATGGAACTGATGATTTATCCCTCTCCTTTCCCTTCTCCCTCCACCTCCACCTCTTTTTTCTTCCTCCTCCTTCACCTTCTCCTTCTCCTTCTTTCTCAGCCTGTGTCAAAGGTGCTAAATATTGACAAGTTTAGAATGTCTCATTTAGCAGGAAAAGCTATATTCAGTTTTCTTCTGTCTGCTTCCAGATCCATTTGGGCAGGAAAATTACGTGTTAGCCTTCCTGCATCTAGGGTTCTGTTGATTTCTATTTTAACAAAGATAAAATATTTAACCTAAGTGGAATTTCAGACATCGCTCCTTGAAAGAATCAGAAATCCCTGAGCCTTCTGGAATAAGGAGTCCTCTTCTTACAGAGCCCAATGCAGGAAACTTCCTTTTCAGCTCCCCATAGGAACTCATTTACCTGGAACTAAATAGCATAGAAGAGAGAAGGAGAGTGTGATGGACAAATGTCTCTTTTTTTTGTTTTGTTTTTTGACAAATTTGACTGAGTCATTTCTCAAGAACATATTCGAGTTTTAAAGAAGGTAAAGGATCTCTAGCTAATGGCTCATTTGTTCTTCTTGCTAAAATAACTCACTTAACAGAAGTTACTTGGACATAGCTACAACATAGTATTCTGAGGGCAAAGCAATATTTTTATTGTAGGAAAATTATGAAAGCAAGCAGATTTAATTCACTTAAATAAAGAAAGACACAAGGATCAAATAAAATTTGATTTCTTATAACAAGAGACTCCCAAACATGCATGTGTATCCTCAGGTTCTGCACAAATTGCATATTTCTGTCGTATATAAATTCCAACAGCATCTCCCCAGTGCCTTCAGAATCAAATAGGCAAATTCTCCAATTCAGTCTGATTTTCCATATTTTGCTTAAGAGATTTTTCCAGAAAAGCTGGTGAAAGTCACCTCTAGTTTAGTTTTTATTATGTCACTAAGAGGCCCTAAATACTTAATTAATTCACTGATTCATTCCTTCATTCCTGAAAGCTGTGGATCTTGTTTCTTTCAAAGCAACAATAAGGCATTTATTCTCTGTTCTAATTTCTTATTCACTTGAATATTTTAATTGCCAGAATTGGTTTGGAAATATATGTATGCATGTATGTATACATATGTATTCCAGAAGATCCAGTGGCATGTACATATTATATATATACATAGAATTTTACTATATTACACATATAAAATTTCTTTAAATCCTATCCCTAGTAAAATATGAAAAAGAGGTCAAGAAACACCCAGTGACTGTAATGCATAGATACACAAAGACAAATTTCTGCTCTTGTAAAATTTTGCAAAGCTTTAAGGCAGGCACATTTGCATACCTAAATCCCTTGGTAATATAATTTAACCACCACGAGAGTTATTACAAATGAACTAGGGCATATTCTTATCAGAATATGTTAAAATCTTTTATACTGATAGTCTGTTTCAGCAAAAGCTTAATTTCAGATTACTGTAAATGGCACATGGAATGTATCTGGTGATGTATTACAGTAATGACAGAATAAGAGAAATATGCAAAGAAACATTTCTCACAAACTGAAAGACACCACGGGCAATAGGTCTTCTTTTCAACTGAAATGTATTTTTACTAAAACCATAAGTTTGTTTTCATTATTTCTTTAAAATCTGATGCTATTTTACAGAAAAAAAACCCCTAAAATTTCCACTGCTGGGTAACTGAGACTAATGGAATTAATGACAACGTGATTTTCAAATGAGTTTATGTTTTATTATAGATTTCTAAAAGAGAGAAGGGAACTCATCCTAGATGTTAGAGTTATAGCACAAGAATGTTACAATCATTTGTGTATTTCCAATCCGAGAAATGGTGCATAACATTCAACACTGTGTTCTGCATAATGAAAGTTAGAGAATCAGATTATGAAAATAGCTGCTGATGGTTACCCTCAAAATGGTTGTTTCTTATCTCTCAAGCAGTTAAGATTTACTCTGTGTCACTTAATAACCCTCTTTTAAAAGTTTTATCTCTAATCCTCCTATATGACTAGGAAACATTAGGTCAAGTTATGTTATTTTCTATATTATATTTATGCCGGATTTCTGATGAATCCTGTTTTATTCTGTGGTATACTAAGCATTTTTATGAACTCCCAAGTAGGAATGAAAAAAGCTGGAGTTATTCAAGACTGGAAAAATGTTTGAGCTGAGTGGAACCTGAAACATAATCTGCAAACCACGGTTCCTCTTCATTTTATGTATATTTCAAGGGAAATTTAATTCAGATGTTTCTGATTAATGCGCACTTAGCTCATCAGACTTGTTGTGCAAGAAGAGTTATTTGATTTCCAGGAAGCCTTTCTCGTTGCAAGGCATTTCCCTCTGTACAAGGAAGTCTAGTTTTGCCTGCATTAGATGGTATGCAAAACTGGAAACACTTCTGGGGCTTTTTTTTTTTTTTTTAATGTGTCCGAGTTCATACTTTTACTTGACGAGAACTTTTAAAGCAACCATGTCCCTTGTCTTTTTATAAAAGCAGTAAAGGAAAAAAACTGATATACTAGAAGTGACTTAATCAAACTCCCCAAATTAGAAAAATAATTTGTGAATTTATATTACACCGAATCATACAATCTTTGACTGCAAAATGGCTAACATATGTTAGAAGCAGTAATGGAAAGAAATTGAACCAAGTCAAGGGATCTGGTTTCTAACCTCAGTTCTGCCACACAGTTTCTAGGTGATTTTAGAAGAATCATATTATTTTTCTTTATCTTTATCTGTAAAATGAGGGGATTGAATATGATGATTTCCCTGGAAACAATTCTTAAAGTTCTGTCTAATTTCTGAATTCAGTATACATTTTATCAATAGTAACATATATATGTGTGTATATATATATATAAGCGTGTATAATATATATATATATATATATATATATATATATGTCTCTAAATATCACCCAAAAAACTGCTTTACCCCAATAAATTATCTTAATTCACTTAAATAAGTTTATGGCAAAATATATCTTGGTCAAAATTTAACAGACTAAAGTCTTATAAAAATCTTTTCTGTGATTTTTCTGTTAACGACTTTTATGAAAAGGAAGGAAAAGATAGGAGAGAGACTGAATTATTGGCTATTATTAATATTCTTTGCAGATTAGATTATGGTGTTTTATGTGATTCACGTACACAGCTCTTATCAAGTCTTTACGTGAGAAGTAATAAAGCAATGACATTCCTAAAACACTGAAAATTTTGAGATCACTTTATTAACTGGGATAGTTTGATTTATACTCCAATAACAATCAGCCCCACATCTCAGTAGCTTAAAACCATCGGTATTTCACCATTGCGTTGCATGTCCTTTGTAAGTTACCTGGGACTGTGTTCCATGTTCTCACTCTGGGACTCAAGTGGATGGATACTTCATTTCACAATTAGGACATGAGTGAGAAGGGCATGAGAAGTCACTAACGGTTCTTACACTTTTACAGAAGGTGGCTTATAGCTTTTGCTGTATATTAGTGACCAACACAAGTTACCTAACTACATTTGAATTTCAAACAGGGGAGAAAGCACAAGACTAGCATGTAACTAGAAAGCAAATGAGAAATAAACAGTAGACAATCTCAATGACTTCCAGTTACACACAGAGAAACATGTGACTTTTAACAGAGCAAGCTAATTAAGAGAAGGAAGTTGATTAACTAATCTTAGATTTTTGAAGTCAAGGAGTGACTTTATTTATTTGAAATAACTTTTTAAAATGTGTAATTAGATGCCCCAACCGTTACTTATTTAAAATATTGATTTTAATTACTTCATTTTAGAATATAAAATTTTGGGGCACTCAGGTGCCTCAGTCGGGTAGGCGTCTAACTCTTGATTTTGGCTCTGGTCACGATCTCATGGTCATGAGATTGAGCCCCTCATCGGGTCCTGCGCTGGGCATCAAGCCTGCTTGGGATTCTCTTTCTCCCTCTGTCTCTGTCCTCCTCCCCTGTGTGTGTTCTCTCTTTCTCTCAGAATAAATAAAAAAATATTTTTAAAACAACATAAAATTTTATTATCCTTAATGCTAAAATTAATTTTTTCATGTTTTTATAACATCATATTTTAACTTAATAGTAACATCTATGGGTTTAGAAAAATTTATAGTTTTAAATAATTATTAATGTGCCATTTCCTTTTTACATATCATATATGCTTTTATTTATATATGTGTCTTCTGCGCCAACAATTACTAAAAATTATTCTTAATTATTCGTTCCAAAAAAAATAATTTATTTGTATTGTCTTTACTCACATATCTTTAAAGTATTGGTTTACTACCATTCTAGATAAAGACATGATCTCTCCGAGTCTTCCTTTAATAGATGAAGAATTGCTAACTCAAGTTACACTTTACCCCACCCTCAATTCTTCCCAGTATACTTGGAGCTTAATTTTCAGTCTCCTTTTCATAAGCGAAGGAAAAATAAGATAAAAACAGAGAGGGAGGCAAACCATAAGAGACTCTTAAATACAGAGCAAACTGAGGGTTGCTGGAGAGGAAGTAAATGGGGGGATGGGCCAAACGTGTGATGGGCATTAAGGAGAGCTCTTGTTGGGCTGAGCACTGGTGCTATATATAAGCGATGAATCACAATTCTACTCCTGAAACCAATACTACACTATATATAAGCTAATTTGAATTTAAATTTTAAAAAAAGAAGAAGAAGAAAACCATCACCACCAAAAATAAAAAAAAAAAGAAAGAAAGAAACTGATCTTATTTCCTTCATTATATATAACCAGAAGTAGAATTACTGGATCATTTTTATTATTCTATTTTATTTTATATTTATTATTCTATTTTATTTATATTTTGAGAGAAAGAGAGAGCAAGGGAGGGGCAGAGAGAGGGACACAGAGGATCTGAAGCAGGCTCTGGGCTGACAGCAGAGGGCCTGATGTGGGGCTCGAATTCACAAACAGTGAGACATGACCTGAGCTGAGGTAGGATGCTTAGCCAACTGAGCCACCCAAGTGCCCCCTGGATTATTTTTAATATTTTGTTATCTTTTTTAGTGTATTTCCATAATGGCTGTACCAATTGACATTTGCATCGTGTACAAGGGTTCCCTTTTCTCCATATTATTGCCAATATTTGATATCTTCTGAATTGCATCTTAACTCCCTATTACATGAAAAAAGACAGTCTTGATTGCATTATATAATGCAGTTTTAGTATATCTGTCCTTTTTTTCAATGCTCCTCCCTCACGTTTTACACCTTGGAATTTGTCTTCCATACTTTTATTTTTTTTCCCATTGTAGGATGAAGACAATAATACATTATTTTGATCAGAAATAAGCCTTCAGTTATTATCTTGTTTAGTTATTATACCTAAAATCAGTAATGTTTACATTGTTTGGATTATTTTAAATATTATTTACTATAAAGGCAATTTTATTATACTTTTCTTTTTATACAGTTTATTAAGCCTTAGTAGTGAAATATCCACAGGTTATCTGATTCCTAGAACATGGAGAACTCTTTATTTTTTTAATGTTTATTTATTTTTGAGAGAGAGAGAGCTGGGGAGAGGGAGAGAGAGGGGGGAAAAGAGGATCTGAAGCAGGCTTCATGCTGACAGCAGAGACCCTGATGTGGGGCTTGAACTTGAACCATGAGACCATGATCTGAGCCAAAGTCAGATGTTTAACTGACTGAGCCACCCAGGTGCCCCAGAACATTCCAAATTGAGCATTTGAAAGGAGCTCTTGAAGTCTATTGAATATTGGGACAAAACCTAAGCATTACCTCCAAATTTTATATTTTTCTTAGTTGGTTTATTGGTTTGTTTGCAGGGGAGAGGAAGATCTTGCTTCAAGGCCATATGGACCAAGGGTGTAAAAAAGAAATATTAGTTCAAAGGTATTTCCTCATGAGTATGGTATCCCTTCCTCTTCTGTGCTGCCACAGTGCATACATATTCCTACACCACTTATTGAGTTGAAATTGGAGCTCTGTACCAGATTGCAAACTACTTGAAGTCAAGTGGCATGTCTTATATATCTCAATAACTCTAGAACTTAACTCCAAATTGGGTCAAATTTAATCTCTGTTGATCAGAAAGTATGTGTCAAGCACTTCATAGTGTACTTGCATGTTTCATTTCACTTAATCCCTTCAAACCCTCAGAAAAGATGATAGTACCCTCACTGTAAATGTAGGAATATTAAAACTCAGATAATGTAACTGAAAACACCGAGTGCTGCAACAAGGGTCAAGACAGGATTTAGATCTGGTTATGCTGATACTACGTCTGATATTTCTTCTATATTTTACTGTTTTGTATATGAGGAGTCAGGTACAGAATAAATAGCCAATAAAGAAGTGTTAAATCATGTGGTCATATTTTATTGTAGCATTTTTAGATGTAAAAGTTAGGGCAAGTAGTAGGTAGTGTAGGACATTGCTGGCAGGATCCAAAGTACAAGGAACACAGAGCATGGTTGGTTCTTCAAGTCAACTACAGGAGGTTCTGGAAGAAATGAAACTACCCAGAATAAGGATTGTTAAAAAGGCAAAGCAGCTGCATACCACTGGACAATTTATTATGAAATCCAAGACACAGTGACAGTAACAGTGGAATGACTAATGACTCCATAATTGTTTAATGGTAACTGACTCCTGCTAATGATAGTTTGCTATAGCTGTGTACAAAAATATTGATGCGATTCCTATCACCTTTCTAATTTAGTCATTAAAATAGATATATATTTTTCCTCTAAAGATAATCAGAGTGTATCTGATAGAAATGGGATACCACATTTATTAAAAAATGCAGAATTTGATTTTTGTTTCTCTTTTTTTCTGATTTTTTTCCACAAGAGTCAACTCTGTGGAGGAAAACAATGGCCTCGGAATAATATTTACATTCTTTTAATTTAGTACTCTAAGAGTTTGGCATAGAGATAAAAAGAACCAGAGAAGCACATGGAGAGGTGGATGTAGCTCTAATCTATTTTGATCCTATGCATCTTACTATTAAATTTTGCAATGCTAATATATTTTGATCCTTATTTTCTTTTTATTAAGATATTTGATATTTCCTATAGTGAGGTTATGACAGCATGTCTTTCCTCTACATATACATCCATACAATTCTCATCTCAGTAAGTACTAATATGACCTATTTTGTTTTTCTATATATCTAACACTTGGATACATTTTCTTGTATTTTTCTATATAGGCTTTAATATGTTCTGTCCCCTAAGCTTCTTGTGTATATTCTCCTGTATTTAAAATATGCTTCTGCTCACTTCAAGCTCATTTTGAATTCTGGACTTACTTTCCAGGGGGAGAATAAACACCTCCTTTCTGAAACATCCTTCCCAGCTTCTGTCAACAGCAAACGTAATGAACTTGTTTCTAAGACATCACTTAGGACACTGATGAAAATGCTAAATAGCTTGTATTGTTGATGCTGGAAGTATCATAGAATCAATTCTGCAAGGTTGTATTTCTGTCATTTTAGAGCTCATCATTGTGATCATGACTCTCAGATGACACTTGACTTTACAAGGTGGAGACAGGTACATGTTTATTACGTAATGCAAATGCGGTCTTACCTTAGGTCACTGTAACTGTTTCCAGAATCACGCAAAAGATACCAATACTCCTCAAGCCATTCTTTTTAAGAATCCCAAAATATGACTAATAAGATGTAAATAATTACTTATATAAATGTGATATTTTTCAATTAAACCTGAAATATATTTTGATAGACTTTAAAGGAAACAAAGAAACATAGGAGACTTAAATCATAAATGAGCTAAGGGGAGTCTATCTTAATTTAGTCAAAATAATTGTTCAGAATGCTCTAGTTGGTGTTATGAATTGAATGTTTGTGACCCCCTCACCACCAACCACCAAAACAAAAATCCATATGTTGAAGATCTAACCCCCAATGTGATGGTATTAGGAGGTGGGTACTTGGGGAGGCAATTAGGGTTAGATGAGGTCATGGGAATGGAGCTCCCATGATACATCAGTGTCCTTCTAAAAGGAAAAAGACACTAGGGCTTCCTCTCTTCACCATATGAAGATACAGTAAGAAGACAATGTCTGCAAGGCAGGAAAAGGGCTCTCACTAGACAGCTGAATTGACCAGCACCTGGTCTTGGACTTCTGGCCTCCAGAAATGTGAAAAAGAAATTTCTGTTTTTTTAAGCCAACCGATTGATGGTATTTTGTTATGGCAGCCCAAGTAGACTAATACAGTTGGCATTGTACTTTGTGATTCAGTCATAGACTGAAAGGAATACCAGGAGAAATGCAGGGTTTTAATGGAAGGGTTTTTAGGGAAGAAAGAAAGATCAAGTACTTGAAAGAGAGCAACCATTACAAGTATCTCTGATATGAATAAAAACTCAAGTAATATGGCATAGTGAAAGGCGCCCTGACCAAAAAGATCATGGATTTGATTCCTGGTATTTTTCTCTGCCATTAATAAGCCAAGTGATCTTTCATGAAACACTTTACTTACCCCACCCTGATTTCCTTATTTTTAATATCAAGTGGCTGGAGCACTTGATATTAAAATAAAATAAATATTATAATGAAATATTAAATATTAAAATAGTAATATTATTAATATTAATATTAAATATACTAAAATATTAAAATAAAACTAGAGCACTTAATCGTATGCATTTATGTACATAGGCACCAATATGCACACATCTGCATATATTTCCATGTGTATGTGTTTTATGCTAATGCAGCACAATATACAATATCTTGCTTTCTCTCTTTACAGTAAAAATACAAAGACCGATAGCAAGAGGAGACATTTATGTGATAAGGACATGAAATGCATTTCTCATGTATCTAAGATTCAAGAATTTGTGTGATGAGCAAAGAGCATACATCCAACTAAAGAAATCAGATCAGTCTTTAGACATAGTAGCATGGACATGTTGAAGGTGGTAGATTTTCGGAGAGACGAGCAGGAGAAAGAAGACACTGTACTACCATATCGAATTTTGCAAAACTGACTACTTATTGTAATCTCGCTCTAGATTTAATACCTTTTATTTGTTACCTGACTTAAAGATCTCTTGTTATAGCACTCTACAGCTATCTTTTCCTCACAAAAATATATGCATATTTCTTAAGTCTGTGAACTGGAAAATAATTTTTAATAAATATGTATCTGTGCCTCCCAACTTCAGGGTGTGGCTGCCGCATTTTGAGGCACATTGCCTGCTAAAATGACATATGTGCCCCACACCTGGTTCCCTGCTTTGGCATCGATTGAAGGCCTGGTTAAAAGCGAAACTTCCTCACTCGCGTCTGTCTGCAGGGTCATCACAACAGTTATTTTATTTTATTTTTAATGCTGTACTTTTTAAAAAATGTATATTTATTTATTTTGAGAGAGACCACTCATGCATGCTAGTGGGGGAGGGGCAGAGAGAGAAAGAGAATCCCAAGCAGGCTCCATACTGTCAACGCAAAGCCCCACATGGGGCTCTAACAAACTGTGAGATCATGACCTGAGCTGAAATCAAGAGTCAGATGCCTAACAGACTGAGTCACTCAGACACCCCTAATGCTGTACTTTTTAAGTAGTTCTTTTAAATATACATCATTTACATTTTTAGGACCCTCATCTCTCCATCTCCCCACCCCACCACCAATCTAAATTCACATCTTTGAATGGCAGAAAAAATAGGCTTTCTAATTTTTCAAAACTCTAGTAAATCCATTTGCCAGTTTTGAAGGAGAGAGAGAGGGGGAGGGAGAGTGAAAAAGTAAACAAAAGAAAGAAGGAAATTGAGGAAAAGAAATAAAAGAAAAAAAGAGTAAAAGGGAGGAAGGAAGGAAGGAAGGAAGGAAAGAAGGGAGAGAGGGAGGAAAAGAGGAAGAGAGGGAAAAGGAAGAAAGAAAGATCAAGTACTTGAAGGAGAGCATTGGATGGAAATGAAGGGTGACTATTACAGACCAGAAAAGACTAGAAGAAGATTGGTTCTTCAAACCACAAAAATCATGTTACCAGTTTATTCACCAAACTGGTTATAATTTTGAGTTTAATGAAGAAACATCATCTGAAAACCCATGCCATGTAAATATGGTTTTTATTTCAATTTCTGTCCACGACCATGTTTTTGTGTGTGAAACGTATTTCCCTACTGAGCGATTTTCCACATTTGCCACACATACGGCCCCCTCCTCCTGCCTTGAAACCTGCGTGTATTTGTCTTTTATAAACTTTGACAGAAAGATTGGAGACTTTCTACCAACTAGATAATAAAAATAACTTCCCCTCTTTCTATTACTCAGGGAAAGCTCGGTTGCGCTGTTTTCTTATTTCCTCAAGTTATATATGATCTTAATATATGCTCATTAATTCAGACACACTGAACATTTATTTTGTTTGTAATTTTTGCTCCTTGGTATTCTCAGGAGATGCACATCTCAATTTTATGAGTGACTTGGGGGTAAGCCGTTACGCAGTCATGCTCAGCCTGCCTCAGTGCCACACATTCATAATGTTGAACACTCAATCTACAACCCCCAGCCACACATCACAGTTACAATTCCAATCACACAATGTCCTCTTGCAGTATTTCATGTCGTACCGCCGAGACAGGCAATTCCCGATCAGACCCTGGATTTCCCTTGTTTTTAATGTCTGGACCCATTTGGCCGCTGACCTAGTATAAACGGGGATGGTGAGTATGTCTTTGGTCTCCTGTAGCTGCAGAGGGCTCAGAGCAGACATAAAACAGGCCTACAGCCCTACAACATCTGAACAGTGTTTCCTGTCTGCAGTTCTCATTTTTATACTTGGCATGAGCTGCGGTGACCTTTACCCTATTCTTTAAAGAGATGCCTTTTATGGAGGTTAAGAGTGACTTGGCCCCTAAGCTAACAAAGTCCTAGGCTCCCACTGAACTCCAACTGCGCCATATGTGCATGGTGCTGCAAATGCTGATTTAGTGGTATGGGCAACGGTCCACCAGAACTGAGCACACTGAGATCACCACAATTATGTGACTTGAAGATATTTGTGTACCCCACTGATCATTACCAGAGTTATGAAAGTTAGGCTTTGGGTTGCACTTATCTGCCGACTCGGCAGCATTTTGACCACATGAATTAATGATAGCACGGAAAGAACATTCTACAGCTACTTGTAAGTATTCTTATTAAAGTCAAACATGGGAATTATCTGAAAATAGTGTCTCAACAACTTTCTGCTGGATAGAGCCTACCATACACATTTGCTATATCTTGTTCCATACATAGTTTTGACTCCATATGTATCACCGTGCACGGTGATCATTTGACCTAAAAATAATAAATTAGATGTATGTGTTGGCATAAAATTCCATCCATAAGAGATGGTGAGAAAAACAAATATTTCCTTTTGCTTTCCATGAATATGATAGTTCAGGCATTCCTGAAAATTTTGGCAGGACAAAATTCCTGGGAAGTAAATGTAATGTTTATATTGAACAAGTCTCACCTTTGCAAGGCCATAGTGTAATGTTTTACCATGCAAAATCTTTATTGAGGTTGTAAGGGCATTCGGTTATTATAAACTTCCCTGATAACTATGTTTACTAGATGACAGCAGAATAAATATAAAACTTTATTTACCTTACAAATTTCTCTTGCTTTTTGGTTCATTTGAAAACACTATCTTAATCATGTCATCTCAGAAATAGAGACCTTGTTACTTACTATGATAAGCGTAAATGTATCATAGATTGTTTAAAAATGTATTATATTTTTCTGCCTTATCATTCTCCTATCCTGCAAAGATCTTAAAATAACAATAGAGATGACTCTTGTGCTAATTAGTCCACTCTGGCTAAATGCATCTATCTGTAGTAAATGAATGAACACAGCCCAGTACTGTGTCTCTTCCATTTATGCCTTCCATTGATACTTTTTGGGCTCCTTTAATTAGTAGCTTCATTCAAACATGGACACTGGAAGTAATAAAATTAAAGATGCAGCTTCATTGTTTTTTGAGATACTGTGTCAAAAAACAAAATCTCGACATCTAAATGTCACCGAAGTCATAAATGAAGAAGTGACCAGTAATTTTTATTCCTGAACTTTTGTTACTGAATTTTACTTACGCAGATGTATGGGATAAGAAATAAGTACAAAATCCAGAGATTGCACTCCTTGGCGTTTACTCAAAGAATTTGCAAACACACCCACACACAAAAACCTGTAGACACACATCTATAGCAGTTTTACTCGTATTGCCAACACATGGAAGAAACCAAGATATCCTTCGGCAGGTAAATAAACTGGATTGATAACAAGTGGATTTATAATAAATGGATAAACTGTGGTATATCTAGACAATGGAATATTGTTCAGTGCCAAAGAGAAATGAGCTGGCAAACCATAAAAAGAAATTTTAATGCATATTAAAATTTAAATTTAATTTAAATTTTAAAAAGCTGATTTGGAAAGGCTGCCTGCTGTATGAGTCTAACTACACGACATTCTTGATGAGGCAAAGCTATGGAGACAGCCAAAGGGTCAGTGGTTGCCAGGGATTGAAGCGGGTGGAGAGGTGGCAAGATGAATGGGAGAAGCACAGAGGATTTTTAGGGCAGTGAAATACCCCGCATGATATTATAATGATGGGTACATGTCATTATTCATTTGTCCAAATTCATTCAAAATGACAACAAGAGAGAACCTTAATAAACTATAGACATAGGATGACACGATGAGTTAATGTAGGTTCATCAGTTGCAACAAATGTACCAAACTGGCGGGGATGTTTACAGTAGGGTAGGACGTGAATGTGTAAGGGCAGGGGGACCATGGGAAATCTCTGTACCTTTCTCTCAATTTTACTGTGGATCTAAATATGCTCTAAAAAATATTTAATAAAAGATAAACAAGTATGAAAGAGTAAAAATTGGTAACTTGACATTAAATTACCACAATATTTAAATTTGTTTTTGACCTAGACTATGAGCAAGTAGAGAGCAAGCCTCTTTCATTTGTTCCTCTGTTTCAATATCTACCTAATAAAGTGTCTGATACAAAGTCATTCAATGCATATTTATTAAATTGAATTGAATAGAATAAAAACTATTAATTGCTGTTAACTACTTGAAAGGAAGAAAAAAAACTCTATATGCTTTTTGGATAAGCTTTTGTCTTGAAAATCTCTCTCAAATAATTTTATCATTCTTTTATCATTTACTCTTTTTTCCTTAGAAATATAGTTCTTTCCCTTAGAAATATATTTCATATAAATTGGCATGTGCATTTTTATTACTTACCCAGAATATATTAGTGATGTCCAAAATTAAAAGAAATTCCTAAGTCCAGCTATATTTTCAGGAAGAAAATTTAAAAACCTAATTTTTAAGATTTAATTTACTAGATAATTATTACCCATGCCTAAACAATATATATTCTCTACATAGAAAGTATGTGTCTGTGTGTGTCTGTGTGTGTCTGTGTGGCCTATGAAGTGTAATGATCTAAAAAGGAGATTTAACTAGTACTTTAATTTGTCACATTATTTCATGAAACATGAGAGATTTTATAGCATAATATGAAAGAATAAAAAATGTTCTACCTACCTTTGATGTGCTTAAAATCAAATGGTAGATAAATCCAAATTAAAAAGTGACTAAGAATCCATATGTAACAATAATGTTTAAAAGCTTATACTAATTGCATAAATTCAGAGAAGCATTAAGGAGATTCTGGCAATGAGTCCGAAACTGCATTGCTCTGCATTATTTGAAAAACCAACTCCCTCCAACTATCAATGTCAACATTTGAAGTTTTAACATATAGATTCTGTAGGCACTTTGCTACCTGCAGAAAACCCAGAGAAAATGGAAAATGGTTCAATCAATAGGCTCGATAAACTGTTTGCTCACCTAATAGAGGGAAGGGCAAAAATAACTTAGGGCATTTCATTTCATTGATAGCAAGCCTTGGCTACACCTACTTGCTTTTTTAAGTAGAGCATCCTATACTGTCTCCTCCGTAGGATCTTTTTGGAGGCTGTCAAATAGGCTTCTGTCTTGATTCTTAACCCCAACTCAACTGAGAATAAGTGAGAAAACATGCGTTGCTTTCTGAATTATTTTAGGAATAGTGATGTACAAATACATGATTTTGTAATTAGAAGCCCTAAGTATTACTTCCCATTATATGGCATACCTTGTATATTTAAGGTACAATTAAATTTATATAATTTTAATTTTCCTCCAGAGCATACCTTGGAGAAGCCATACAGGGGAAGGGCTTTCCATGACACCCTATTTCACTGAGATTATGCTTAATTAACAAGCAGATATTTTTATATCTACCATAGCTTATTATAGGAATAAGTGTTTTGGGCTACTGAACGTCCTTGGATAATAACTGCTACCTCAGTTATTCACTGCCTTAAGGCCTGAAAAAGGTAATCACATATTTTTCATAGATATAAAACGATGGGATATAGAAAGCCTTACTTAGGGGTTATTACTAATAGTGCAGTAAACTTTCAATACCATCAATACTAGTTTTACTCTGACTTCATTTGACCATTAAAAATGTAAAACCAATGTATTTAATACATTTAGATTCAGGAACCTCATTTGAATTGGCACCATTTTATGTTAGTATCTTCAAACCAAAAACAGGATACAGTTCCCAGAATATGTACCAAAGTGGTTTAGCGGAGAAGTTTGGGCAACAAATCTTCTTTGCTTTCTTTCTTATTCTGCAACACTTGTCTGACTTTCAGCAAATAAGCCCTCCTTTGGCAATCAAATATTGCTGTAAAGTTAAAGATTATTACTTGTATCTTGCTTTAGATGTTTACTTTCTATTTTTCCTTTTACTTCATTTTAACAAACAGATCAGCCTCTACAATTAGTAACAGAGAAGCACTTCAGGACTGCCTACCAAACACAGCCAAAGATCGAGGGCAGCTTCACTTCTGTGTAATCTTGGTTTAGACCCAACATGAGTTAGTCTTTGATAATAATCATGGTGCTCAATCAGATTCTTGGATCTAGAAGGTGGTGAAAGATGGGGGGGACCCTGTGCGATTTTGATGTTTGTGAAGTCAACAAACTGGGAAAGCCATGCTTCCTAGCTTGGCCTGACATTGCAAAATGCTTTGAAGTATTCTTATAGCCTGTTGACTTGTTGGTTTCAGTTCTACCTTGTAATATTCAACAAGAGTTGTAAAAGGTAAGAGGTAACTGTTTTCTTTTTCCTAGTCACCAAATCTGCTGAAATAGTCTTACTTTCTCTTATGAACCAAAAGATATTTTATAACTGATATGTCTGGGTTCTGAGAAACAGTGGAAGAGCAACACAGTTGTGCCAGCAACAGACACCTGTTAATTAAACTGTAATTAGCTATAATTAGACATGACTCAGATAATTACTTAGGTATTATTTTTACTGTTTTATGTAATCCAGCTAATGTGCCAGCACAGAATTCTCAAAATTTGACTCAAAGCCATCCCACTAAGAGTCTCATTTTTCTACCTTGTGATAAGAAATGGAAGTTCCTCCATGAAAAGAGTATCCAGGAGGCCTGTTTGCAAGGCACATTTCAGTGTGTGCACTAGGTCAATTTTGTGCTCATTGTACGATTTAAGAACCCACAAGGACTTCATTAATTAGTCAATTGAAAAAATTAATGTGGATAATAACTTTATTGGCCATTGACATAGCACAACCATACTTGGCACCTTTCATTGACAAATATTAATGAAACTGGTGCTTGTACAATAAGGTAATGAATACAGAGATTTGTGTATATGAACTCCTTTGGCTTGTACACAGTCAAGACCAATTGATTCGTGTAAACAATTAACAAGAAATGCAGTCACAATACGCATATTATGAGTTTTTACAAATAATGAATACATGCCAAAGAAAGCAGAGATATAATTGTTAATTGCCATAGTTGATACAGATTTGTTTAGTAAAGGAGAACATTTCGTGCTAGATTCAAAGCATATCAAAAAGATTACTTGAGTATGGTACTAATAAATGGCTGGAAGTACTTTTGAGAGAAATTTGGACTAGTTTTAAAATCCGAAATGTAGTCTGAGCCTCAGCTCAGGATCCGCCTATAAAAATTTATTCAGAGGAAATGAATTCTGTTTGCTCTAGAAACAATCTATAATTGCAAGAACATAGAAACAATCAATATAACCAATTGGAAAATGGCTGATTGAACATGGTAGCACCTGTATGATATAGTATTATTCAGCAGTAAAAATTCATGTTTTCAAAAGTATTAAGATGTGAAAGTGCTCATACTTAAGTTAAAAATTAAAATATAAAGCTACCTGTAGAGTAAGATTCATAGTCTGTAAAATAGATCTCTATCAATACTATCTAATAACAGCTGAGGTGGTAATACATAAAGGTGTTCGAGTTTCTTAAACATAACCTCTAATTCTCCTCAAGATCTATTTTTTACTCCCCAGGAATTTGAGTCTCTATATTCCTCTAGCTGGTTCTCCTCTTAATGTATGGTTTTAAAATAATTAATAACATTGTTCTATTTTCTTTTAATATTTCTTTTATTTAGTAATATTTTATTTGTGTTTGCTTTTGTTTCTGATGTTGGTAATTTGTATTTTCTCTTTTTTTTTTCTTAATTATAGTCTTGGTGTTTATCAAATATATAAATTTTCTCAATGAATCAACATTTGTCTGTTTTCTATTTCACTGATGTATACTATATAGCTACTTGCCTTCTACTTACGCATTTTTGTTATTTGCTTTTCCGTTTTAGAAATTCCCAATTAGTGATGGTAAGCTTTTCTTTCTTTTGGATATAAACAAAGTATAAATTTATCACCGTACACTGCTTTAAAAGCATTCCACGATACACTCTATTTTATTACCATTCAATTTGACACATTTTCTAATTTCCATTGTATAATTTTCTTTGACTGTTGGTGATGTAGGATTGTTTTATTTAATTTCCAAATATTTGGGTATTTTGTTCTAAATTTTGTTCTAAATTTTTCATTTAATTTAATTATAGTCATAGAATCTATTTTATAAGGTTTTAATCTTTTGAAATTTATGGAGACTTCTTTCATGGTTCACTGTATGGTCTATCTTCTAACTGTTGAAATATTTGTATTTAAATCTACCATCTTGCTACTTGTTTTATTTTTTTGGGGGGGCATTTGAAAGGAATATATTTTTTCTGCTAGTAATAGGTGTGATGATCTGTCATTAATCAGGTCAAGTTTGTTGGTGGTGTTTGGGGTACCCATGGAAATGGCTGTCCAGTTTTTCTTTCAAAGAAGAACTTGCCGTGTGCAACTTGCTGAGAACTTTTAGATGTTAGCCCCTTCAGATTCTGCCTCAACCCTGAAAGTCACCTGATGGGAGGTCACATCATTCCTAGGAAGTTCACAAGTAGTAACTAAGAGACGTGGGGGAATAGATAAAGGCATTGCTGGTTCAGCCAGGTGTGGGCAACTCTGCAGGAAATATTTTCTCCCGAGATTCTCTCTGGGTTACACTTGAGAATTTGTCAGACCTGCATAAGAGTTTGACTTCTATTTTTAATTCTTTCCTCTTCTTCTCAAGGTGCTGACCCTAAATGGTATATTGCCACAAACCTTGCTTAGGGCTTGCTTTGGGAGATCCGACCTGAGAGTGTTGTTTATATGCTTTTTGAGTTTTTCCTAATTCAATTATTGAGAGGAGACCATTAAAAACATCTTCGGATATGGTCATAGATTTCTCCATCGTTCACTTTTATTCTGTCAGCATTTATTCGTGAATTTTGAAACTCTGTTATTAAGTCATACATAGTTAAGATTTTTATGTCTTCCTGATGAATTACCCCCTAAAGCATTATTAAATGCCCTCTTTATCTCATATAACATTCTTTGGCTTGGAGTCTAATTTATCTGATGTAAATATAGACACAGCCTTTTTCTCATGTGTATAGTTTATATGATAGATCTTTTTCCATATCTTTAAATTTAACTTGTTCTTTTCTTTAACATATTTCTTTTAAAAGCCACAGAGTTAGTTCTTGGTAACTTTATCCACTCAATACATTATTTTCTTTTCGATTGGAGTGTTGCATTCTTGATACATTAAATCTATCACTCTATTTATTTTATATTTTTTCTTCTATATTTGGCTTCTCTCTAGCTGTTTTTCTGAATTCCCTTTGGACAATGGAATAATTTTTGCCTTTCCATTACCACTATTAGATTCTTACTTAAAATCTAAAAATTATTTTCTCAGAAGTTGGAGGGTCTCAGGATGGAATGCTCATAGAAACAGAATAAACTATGTTGTAAATATATGACGTACCTCCACTGAGGAGGGTGGGTAAATATACTGATCTAAATAATTTTGGAAATGAGTGAAAATTTTAAGACTACAGACAAAAGGAACTATACAAAAACACTGTGCTTTAATTGGTAAGCTGTTTCTTACTGGGGTATAGGTTAACAATTCTGACTTATCTCACTTGACATTATACTAGGGTTGAGTAAGTAAATAAATGGATGGCCAGTGGTAAGAGCTAGGTTTTTTTTTACCATTGGAGAGGAAGGTAACAGATAAATAACAAGAAAGGCTAGAATGAATATTCAATATGAAATTAGAGTCAGAGACATAAACATGAGCCATATTTAGCTTAATACAAATGTACATGGATAGGTAGACAAAAAATTATAGATGCATGTGTAGTCATGTGTTAATATACACACATATGTACTTCCCAGCTGTGTCTGCTGAGATAGTGTAGAAAAATAATATTACAGTAGCATCCAGTGCCCAGATACAGTTTCTAATAATCCATCCTCCTTGGAGAAATAACTGATACTAGGCATAAGGCAGAGAATATGCAACAAAGGTCTGGAACATCTTATGGTGCCAGAAAGAGAAAATTCTTTTAAAAAATGATGGGATATGCTAAAATGTCAAAGGAGTCAAGTGAAAAGTTTCCAGTGGATAAAGTTTGAGTAGCAACATAAATAATGTAGTAATAGGTTATAAACCCAGATATAAAATAAATATCCATGAGCAGATACAGATACAAATAAAATATTGAATAAATGAATAAATAAGGTGAGGAGGCATATCCACCATAGAGAAGACACCCATCCCTCAAGGAGGAACAATTGAACTCACTACCTTTTAAGCATGGGAAGCACAGAGTGAATTCCTTCTAAAGAGTGCAGTATAAAAAGTGGGGGCAAGGGAAGAATTTTACAGTAGAGAAGACAGGCAAACATTACTCAGTCAGCTGAATGACAATCATCGGTAAAAAGTCTATGCCAATAGTATCTCTCTTGAATATGATGTAATGAGAATGGCACTTTAACTCTAGTCTTTCTTCCCCAAATCCATAACCTCAATCTAATCATTAAATAAATAAATAAATAAATAAATAAATAAATAAACAAACAAGGATGGCTGGAGGGCTCAATCAGTTAAGTGCCCAACTTCGGTTCAGGTCATGAGCTAACAGTTCGTGAGTTTGAGCCCTGAATCAGGCTCTCTGCTGTCAGCACAGAGCTTGCTTCAGATCCTCTGTCTCCCTCTCATTCTGCTTCACCCCCACCTGAGTGCTCTCTTTCTCCCTCTCTCTCTCAAAAATAAATAAATATTTTAAATAAAATCATATTTATTCCAACTGAGGACATTCTACCAAATTCCTCAAAACTACTGATCTCATCTGACATAATCCGAGTCTGAGAAATTTTCATAGGCCAGAGGAAACTGAGGAGACATACTGAATACATGTAATGTGATATTCTGGATAGAATCCTGGAATGGAAAGAGGATATCGGTGAGAAAAAAAAAAAAAAACTAATAAAATCCAAGTAAAGCATAGAGCTTAGTTCATAACAACCTACCAGTGTTGGTTCATTAGTTGTGACAAATGAAGCATAGGCATATAAGATGTTAGTAATCGGGGAAACTTAGTGTGCAGTATGCAGGAAATCTCTGTACTGTATTTAATCCAAGATTTTAAAAAGTTTATTTTAAAAACTCTATTCAGAGTTAATAGCTTCCCACTTCATAGTTAATACACCACACTGACACTTCAAAACTCCCATGGCCCACGTGACCCATATAAAATAACCTCACAACAGTAGACTTTAATTTATTAATTACATACTGTGTGCTATTTTATCATATTTTCTTCTTTTATATATATATATAAACTCATTTTATAATGCTACTTATATTTAAACACAGAGCTGTCTTTTAGGAAATTACAGAGAAAAATTTTCAATATTTTATACAACAATTCCAGTTGTTATATGTTCCATATATCCGAGATATATCTTATGCTATTTCTTTTCAATCTAAGACTTTATTTTAGCATTTTGTATACTACAGGTCAATGGGTAACAAATGTTCATGGTTTTTGTTTAATTTAAATATCTTTGGGAGAGTTAAGATGGCAGAGTAGTAAAGGGACCCCGGGTGCGCCTCATCCCTCGAACACAGGTGGATCAACATCAAATCACTCTGAACACCTAGGAAACTGATCTGAGGAATTAAGAGAACAACCCGCGTACGTAGAGAGAGAATGTGGCAAGTACAAGATGCAGAGATGTGAATTGGGGGAGAGAAAAGCCGTGGTGCCACAGAGGGGAAGGAGTCATTTTCACAGAGAAACACCAAAGAGAGAAAGACAGGTTGGGGAGGGAAAGCAGCATGTAGGGTTTGCACAGGAAAAACCTTCCTCCAAAACTATTGAATGTGGAATTCAGAGGAACTATCACAAGTTTTTACAAGATTCTAAACACTAAATTATCTATCAATAGTTACTCTAAATGTAAATGGATTAAATATTTCAATCCAAAGCCATAGGGTAAAGGAATAGATTTAAAACAAACAAACAAACAAAAAAACAAAAAAACAAAACACAAGACCCATCAATATGCTGCTTAAAAGAGACTCATTTTGACCCAAAGACACCTCTGGATTGAACCGTTTTTCATGGAGTAGCCATACTTGTATGAGACAAAGTGTATTTTAAATAAGAGACTCTAAAAAGAAATAAAGAAGGGCACTATATCATAATAAAGTGGTCTATCCAAAAAAAAAAAGATCTAACTACAATAAATATTTATGTCACATATATAAATCAATTAATAACAAACTTAAACTCATTGATGATATTACAATAATAGTAGGGGACTTTAATACCTCACTTGCAGTAAGCTAAAACTCAACAAGGAAACAATGGCTTTGAATGACACACTGGACTGGATGGACTTAACAGATATATTCAGAGCATTTCATCCTAAAGCAGCAGAATACACATTCTTCTCGAGTGCACATGGAACATTCTTCAGAATAGATCACATACTAGGTCAAAAATCAGGCCTCAACCACTACAAAAAAAAATGAGATCATACCATACATATTTTCAGACCACAATGCTTTGAAACTTGAAGTGAACCACAAGAAAAATGTGGAAAGACCACAAATACATAGAGGTTAAAGAACATCCTCTTAAAGAATGAATGGGTGAAGCAGGAAATTAAAGAAGAAATAAAAAATACATGGAAGCAAATGAAAATGAAAACATGATAGTTCAAACAAATCTTTGGAATGCAGCAAAGGTTGTCCTAAGAGGGAAGTATATTGCAATACAGGTCCACCTCAGAAAGCAAAGAAACTCTCAAATAAACAATCTAACCTTACACCTTAAAGAGCTGGTAAAAGAACAGCAAACAAAGTCTAAAACCAGCAGAAGATGGGAAATAATAAAGATGAGAGCAGAAATAAATGTTAGAAAAAAAGAAACAGAACAGATAAATGAAGCTAGGAGCTGGTTCTTTGAAAGAATTAACAAAACTGATAACTCCTGAGCCAAAATTATCAAAAAGAAAAGAGAAAGGGCCTAAATAAATAAAATCAAGAATGAAAGAAGAAAGATTACACACCACAGAAATATAACAATTAGAATATTATGAAAAATTATATGCTAAAAAACATGGTAATCTGGAAGAAATGGAAAAATTCCTAGAAACATACACAAACTATATAAAGTGAAGCAGGAAGAAAGAGAAAATTTAAACAGACCCATAACCAGCAAAGAAATTGAATTAGGAATCTATAATCTCGCAATAAACAAAAGTCCAGGGCCAGATGCCTTCCTAGAGGAATTATACCAAATATTTAAAGAGTAAATATCTATTCTTCTCAAACTGTTCCAAAAAATAGAAATGGAAGGAGAAGTTCCAAAATCATTCCAAGAGGCCAGCATTACCTAGATTCCAAAACCACACAAACCTCACTAAAAAGGAGAATTATAGACCAATATACCTGATGAACACAGATGCAAAAATTCTCAGAAGATAGTAGTAAATCGAATCCAACAGTACATTAAAATAATTATTCCACTCCTAGTGGGATTTATTCCTGGGATGCAGGGGAGTTTCAACATCCACAAATCAACCAATGTTATACACTACATTAATAAAAGAAAGCATAAGAACCATATGATCCTCTCAATAGATGCAGAAAAAGCATTTGATAAAATACAGCATACTTTCTTGGTAAAATCCCTCAAGAAAATAGGGACAGAAGGAACATCATAAAAGCCATATATGATAGACCCACAGCTAATATCATCCTCAGTGGGGGAAAAACTGAGAACTTTTCTCTTAAGGGCAGGAACAAGACAAGGGTGTTCACTCTCACCGCTGTTGTTCAACATGGTCCTGGAAGACCCAATATCAGCAATCAGACAACAAAAAGAAATAAAATGCAGCCAAATCAGCAAGGGCAAAGTCAAATGTTCATTCTCCACTGACAACATGATACTCTATGTAGAAAACCCAAAAGACTCCACCCAAAAACTGCTAGCACTGATACATGATTTCAGCAAAGTCACAGAATATAAAATCAATGTACAGAAATCTATGGCATTTCTATAGAGCAGTAACGAAACAGCTGAAAGAGAAGTCAATGAATCAATCCCTTTTTACAACTACACCAAAACCCATAAAATACATAGGAACAAACCTAACCAAAGAGGTAAAAGATATGTACTCTGAAAACTAAAGAACTCTTATGAAAGAAATTGAAGAAGTCACACACAAAAAAAGGAAAAATATTCCATGCTCATGGACTGGAAGAGCAAGTTGAGTTAAAATGTCTATACTACCCAAAGCAATCTACACGTTAAAAGAGATTCTTACCAAAATAACACCAGCATTCTTCACAGAGCTAGAACAAACAATTATAAAAGTTGTATAGAACCAGAAAAGCTGAATAACCAAAGTAATGTTGAAAAAGAAAACCAAAGCTTGGGGCAACATGATTCCAGACTTCAAACTTCATTACAAAGTTGTAATAATCAAAATGGCTAAAATTAATAACACTCGAAATAATAGTTGTTGGTAAGTTTGCAGAGAAAGGGAAACCCTCTTACACTGTTGGTGGGAATGCAAATGGGTGCAGATACAGCGGAAAACAGTATGGATTTTCTTAAAAGATTAAAAATATAACTACCTTACCACCCAGAAATTTTACTACTAGGTATTTACCCAAATAATACAAAAATGCTGATTCGAAGGGGCACATGCACCCCAATGTTTATAGCAGCACTATCAACAATAGCCACATTATGGAAAAAGCCCAAATTTCCATTGATTGATAAAAGGATAAAGAAGATGTGGTGTATGTGTGTATATATACACATACACATATGTGCTGGAATATTACTCAGCCATCAAAAAGAATGAAATCCTGCCATTTGCAACTATGTGGATGGAACTAGAGTTTTATGCTAAGTAAGATATGTTAGTCAAGCAAAGACAAATACCATAGGACTTCATTCAGATGTGGAACTCAGGGAAACAAAACAGATGAACATAAAGGAAGGGAAGGAAAAATAAAATAAAAACAGTGAGGGAGGCATACCGTAAGAGACTCTTAACTATAGGAACAAACTGAGGGTTGCTGGAGGTGAGTTGGGTGGGGGGACGGGCTAAATAGGTGATGGGTATAAAGAGGGCACTTGTTGGGATGAGTCCTAGGTGTTATATGTAAGTGATGAATCACTAAATTCTACTCCTGAAACCAATATTAAATTATATTCACTGTTAAGTAATTTGAATTGAAATAACTTCATGGAATAAAAAAATAAATATATAAAACTAAATAAATAAAATATCTCTTGTTAATTTTCCTTTTTTATTTTTTAAAAATTTTTAAAGTTTATTTTATTTTATTTTTTTTTTAGAGAGATATAGAGCACAAGCAGGGGAGGGACAGAGAGAGAGGGAGATACAGAACTCAAAGCAGGCTCCAGGCTCTGAGCTGTCAGCACAGAGTCAGATGCAGAGCTTGAACTCAAGGACCACAAGATCGTGACCTGACCTGAAGTCAGAACTCAACCGATGGAGCATCCCAGGTGCCCCATTTTTTCCTTTTTCAATGATATTTTCATTTGATATAAAATTCTGGATGGATAATTCTCTTTTATTTTTTCTACAATTTAAATATGACATTCCATTTTCTTTTGCTTTCCATTGTTTCTAAAGAGAAGTCAGTCATAACTTGCATCATGGTTTTTTTCCATATGTAAAGTGTCTATTTTCTGTGCTTTCTTGGTGTTGTTGCTATGCTTGCTTTTTAGTAGTTGTGCTATGATTGATCTATGTGTGGCTTTCTTTATGGTGCTTGAGACCTGCTGAAGTTCTTTGATCTGAGAAGTAATATTTTTTATTATGTTTTATAAATAGTTACTATTTTCTATGATATTTCTTTCTATTCTTATTTCAAGATTCCAGTTATGTGTAAGTTAAATCATTGATGTTGTCCTTAGGCCTTGTTCATTTTTTTCCTCATTTTTTCTCTCTGTTCCTCAAACTGAATTATTTCTATTAGTCTTTCTTCAAATCCTCAGACACTTTCTTCTACCATCTCTAATATCCTGTTAAACACATCTAGTGAAGTTTTAATTCCAGTGTCTTTCACCTCAGAATTTTGATTTGATTCTTTTTAGTAGTTCCTAATTTTCTCCTGAGATATGTTTATTAATAAGACCACACATTACATTAATTTGTTGACTCTATTTTAATTCTTTAAATGTATTTAGCTTCTTTACAGTTTTTGTCTTCTAAATCCAGCATCTGCAGCATCACAGGGTTAGTTTCCCTTGACTGTTATTTTTTCTGAATATGTGTCAGATTTCTGATCATGTACTAGCTATTACAGATTATATCTTATAGACACTCTATATTCTATCGTCACTCTGAAGAATGTTGAGTTTCTTAATAGACAGTACAACTATTGGATGAACATATTAACATTATGTAGGCTTGTTTTTATGTTTTGTGAGGTCAGTCTGTAGAAATTTCAGTATTCCTCAAACCCTTCAAATTTGGTAGGTCTCAAAACTCCAAAGGGTGGATTTCTTCAAGTCTCGATTTTAGGCTTTGTTAAGGTAGACATAGAGAAGGGTTTACTCTATAGTGTGGTCCTTATTCGTAAGGTGGCATCTTTTTGTGTCTCTGTCCAATACTTTGGTCTTAATGAAGTGTTAATGATGTCTCTCCATTTGGGCCGGGCCGGACCCAACATCTGCCTGTTCTGGTGAAACTCCAGGAATTCAGTTCCATTCTCAATCCAGAAGAAACTGTTTTCTGATAAGCCAGGCTGCATATGTGTAGTCCAATTCATACAGGACCTCGGACTGTCCCTGCACAATTTTCTTTTCAGCCACATCAGTTGTCTCAAACTCCAGTCTCGTCTCAGCAGGCTGAATCTGCCTTCTTGGTTTCTCGGTTCGTGCACTACAAATACAAAAATTGGTCAAGAAACACATGGAGCTTCTTTGTGAGTTTCATTCTGCCAGGGGTCACAGAGTTGTGCCTCTGCTGTCAACACTTGCACAGCAACTAGCACAGAGTGAGTGTTAAACGTTTATACTTTGAGTATATAAGAAAAGCATTTATCTCATATATTGTGCCCAGTTTTATGATTCTTTGCTGTAAGATAGTTAGTCCGGTACCAATAACGCCATAGTACCCAGGATTTAAAGTCCTCCTCTTACTCTCAATTGCATTTCATCCCGTGTGGATGTTTTCTTTTCTCTCTTCTCCACTGATATATAAATAAAATTTAGAAACTTTTACTTGAGTTTTCCAAAAATAAGGCATGATATTTGTATTTGTTATAGAATTTACTGAATTTTGGAAAAGAGAGAAGAATTTGTGTCACACGAATGCAAGTGATTTTCAGTTACTTATTAGGCATTCCCATGAATTAATTCATTTTTGGTCACTGCAAAATTCTGCCTGATAATCTTTCTGTCTAACTTTCAGACTACTTATACATGGTTGGCCTGTTTCCTTCTACCTTCGTTCCCTCTTCTTTCTCTACTCTCCCATTTCCAAAAGCCTCATCATCCTTGTTTTTTAATGCATAGATGCATTTATCTTTTAGTTTTATTTTGATATTTATTTTCACAGTAAACCTCAGGGTCTCATTTTCCACATCAAAGGAGATTGGTTTCCTAAATAACATTCCTTCCCTGAGAAGAACTTTGGTGCCAATTGATACAATAATTATACCTATAAATGCATCTTTGCAGAAATTAAAAATATGAATATTCAAATATATTATGTAAGTATCAACTTAAATCATTCATTTATTTAACAGGCATTTATTGGAGGCTTTCCATATTTCATGTGCTGAGATTAAAAAGACTGAAAATGCGGGATGCCTGGGTGGCTCAGTTGGTTAAGTGTCCAACTTCAGCTCAGGTCATGATCTCATGGTTCACGAGTTCAAGCCCCATGGAGGGTTTTGTGCTGACAGCTCAGAGCCTGGAGCCTGGTTCAGATTCTGTGTTTCTCTCTCTGTCTCTGGCCCTCCCTAGCTTGCACTCTGTCTCTTTCTCTCCAAATATCAATAAGTGTTAAAAATAAATAAAATAAAATAAAATAAAACTTGGGGTACCTGGGTGGTTCAGTCAGTTAAGGGTCTGACTGCTGATTTTGGCTCAGGTCATGATCTCATGGTCAAGAGATCTAGCCCCGTGTTGGCTTCTGCACTGAGTGTGGAGCCTGCTTAGGTTTCTCTGTCTCCCTCCCCTGCTCTCTCTGTCTCTCCCAAAATAGATTTATAAACATTTTTTAAAAACACTGAAAATGCACGGTGTATCTTCTCTGTGAACTTCCCATTCAAATCTGGAAGTTAAATCAACAGAAAACAATTTATCAAATTCTATGCCTGATTTATACAATATGGCTTGCTATGGAAACATAGAGAAGATAGTAACCCAGACAATAAGAAGGAGGGTGATTGTTTTTCTAGAGGATAAAATGATCTCAGTTCAAATATCTCTTTCTCTCTGAAGTTTTCCTTGAGTCTGATTATATCACTATGATATTGACTATTCTCCCTCATTCGATTTTTCTTTATAATTTTAATCATATTAATATGTACGCCTATTAATTATTAGCCACTACCACTAAGCTCTAAGATGTTGGTTCTGTGTCTCAGCATTTATGCAGTATCTAGCACACAGTAAGTGTGCTCAAAATATATACTTGAATTTATAAATAAATCAATGTGTGTCTTGCAATGTGTATCTTTTGATACTTAAAATTTATTTGACTGGTGATTTTTGGTAAATGATTAATGTCCTCAAAACATAATCTTTCATTAATTTTTTATATTATTCTCCCAAGAATCAAATGTATTTTCTTTGCTTTTCTTAATATTTGTATAGATAAAATTATGGTCTTAATTTCTATGCATTCTTTTGTAAAGATATATGCATGCTTTTGATTTCAATTTTGTTATGCATATGATTTGAGGAAAATGCTTCCTTCTTTGTACTGTTGTTTGCTTTCCCTCAATAAAGCCAGTGTTGTTAGGTCTTCGAGGATTCCTCTCATTGATATATTCAGAAGATAGATTATATGCCTCCTTGATTGACTTCATACTTGTAATTGAAGCAGCAGGAGAAAAAAAGATATTTTTAGGTGTGTTAGAAAGAAGTGTCAAAGCACCTCAGGCTGAGCAGACAGGCCAAGATAACACGCTTTCCTGATGTTCAAGACAATCTGTTCTTGCCTTCTCCCCACTCTGCTTAGAGCTCATGCACCCCTACATTTCAAGAAGCAACCTCAACACTGATAGACTCATGTTTAGATAAGGAAATAGGGTGACAAGAAAGCTTTTAATTTTGGAAGTTATGATAGTGAGGGTGCACTGTGTCCTTCTGCAACAAATTAATGTTTAATTGTTCAGAATCTGTTTGGGGAACTGGATATCTTGAAAGATTTATAATGATATAGAATTGTCAGCAGGAGGAAACACCAGGACTCATTAGTTAGTTCCCCAACTTCTAGGCAGGACTGGATCCAAGCCTACCCCAACATATGGATAGCCTTAGGAAAGAAGACTTCTCAGATCATTTTCATACCTAGTCTAGTGCCTTGAAATGTTGTGTTGTCAAAAGAATGCTCTATAGGAAGGCACAAGATCTGACTTCTATTTTTAATACAGTTATTTGCTCCATGACATTATGCTTATAAAACCTACCTGATTTGCTTTTTATCGGTAAGATAACAGTGATGAGATACAAGTATGTGAAAAAATTCCCTTGAAAGAAAGTGAGTGTGGAAGAATGATGTCATTTTCTAGTTTTGTAAAAAACAATAACTCTGGAAACTTTAAACTACAAATAGCAGACCCTTTTAATATTAGGCTATCATGATAATTCAATGATTTCATTTTCTTCATCTTTCTTGGTGTTGATATTCAAAGTTTTTTTGTAAAATTATGAATTTTAAGATTAAAATGTAACTTTGAATTGTAAATAATATATTCTCCTTCCTTTGCTAATGGGATTCATTACACATCCGGGCATCTAGAAGGAGGGGAAATGCCTTGAAACTTTTAAAATAAAGAAAATAACTAAATAAAATTCTCTTTGGTATCTGACCCAGGACTGGAAGGGAATATTTTTTTCAAGGAAATAAAATTAACTCTTCTAATTAGTAAGGTAATATTTGATATACTGTAACTCTCGGTGCTGACCTTGGGTTTGGAGAATTCAGGATAACCACTATACATCCTTGCTCTACGGACCTGTGTTTCTTCTTCATAGAATAGCATGGGATGCTTGCTACAGATCCTATAACTCACTACCATCTCAGTCTTTCAGGGTCAAAAATCTCTAAGAATGGGACTTGGGAACCTGCATTTGTCACAAACACCTCAGGTAGTAAGCTTGCAAACAATCTCATTTGGTACCGTTGCAGTATCATTGCAGGTGGTTCAGAGACCACATTTGGAAAATACTGTATTTAGATGGTATGAGTGAGAAAGACATGTTAATCTTTTGCAGCTATAGTGGGAAGTATGTACAATACAACGAATACATTCAAGGGATCTAGTCACCCTGTGATGCCTCACACTGTTTTGCTCTTCTATGACATCTCATCTCTGACATTTCTCTTTACTAATTACATTTCTTGACATTTATATTTTGGTTATATCTATCAAGCTGCCATTTATGCTCATTTCTCTTCCCTTCAAAACAAGGGAGGCCCCTTTAGAAGAATGTAAATCTTTAGGAATGATCTTTTTGGTACAGTGCAATAAAGACCACAAATTTTCCTCCCTCTCCTGTACCCACGCCCATTGTAAGGCTCTTCCACACTGAGTCTGTGATTGGCTATTTAACTTGTTTTAGCCAGCGGGACAGTGACAAATGTGACACAAGCAAGGACCTGAAAAGTATTTATATTCTTGCTGATATTGGAATCCCATGAGCACCATGTGAAATGTCTGAGATAGTCAACTGTGGAATGAGAAATGCATGGTCCTGTGACCTCTGTTACTGTTTACCTATAGCTTCCAAATACGACACATGTGAACAAGGCCATTTAGGTCACCTAGCTGCAAGGATATCCATAAACAAAGTTGTTTGTATATTTAGGGTAAAATAGCAGTCCTGTGGTGTTAAATTCATTCATTAATTGATTTAAATAATTAAGAGGTTAAAATAATGAAAGTTGCAAGACATGAATTATTAAGGTATTTTCAAAAACCAGAAACATTGGGGTTTTTTTGGCTTCTAGTTGTGCAATATTTTGAAAACCTGCTGTGATTGTATTTCTAATTAAATAATTTATATACTTAAATTAAATAATTGATCATCCCATTGCAAAATTTCTAAACCTCCAACCAGGGAATATGAATGCCTGCAATACAAATGAAATGTATGACAAAGACACACCTACTTGTGCATATTTCCTCAAATATCTATGTAATAATTTTATGCACACTTTATATGAGATGAACACGTTGGAAAATGAACACATACATGGTTAAAATGCATATATAAGGTTCTAAATGTGTTAAAGAATATACTTACTAGGGCAATTCAAGATAGGATATTTTCTACAGTACATGAATAGTATATATCTCAAAACTTTAAAAATCGACATACAGTAAATATTACACCATTGTCAACACTGAAATTTAATCGTAAAAATGATGTAACCTCCCTGAATGTACCCCTCAATGCCGAAATTATTGTGCTGTTGCGAATTAGACACTTGGCATTTAGTTTGCTGAAGCAGTTCTAAATGTATGTTCCTAAGATGCTTAATGTTCAAATAGGGAATTCTTGGGTACTTTGGAAAATTAATTAATTAGAAATTTGTTTTTGCATAAATGTTTATGCATGTATATATGTGCATTAATATATCAGACATTATTCATAATAGGAAGATTTATTTTACTTACTGATTATGCAGCAGCAGGAGAAAAAAATGTAGTTTCAGGTATTTGAGAAAAAGTGGCAAAGCACTCTGGCTGAGCATACCTGAGTTTACATATCTATTTCAGTGTATAGTTCTCATACCATAAATGAAAGCATACATATGGGAGATGGCCCCTCTCTGTAGTACTTACTGAAAAACTTAGCAGTCTATAAACATTTCTTACCTTGACTAGAGCTTGTCTAGTGTCTAAGATACATGTCAAACCCATACCTTTTATGTAACACTTCTACCCTAAATCCCATGGATAGAGTGAGTATGGATTGTAATAAATTACTATGGAAATGTATGGAAACAAATCGTAGAACAACTATTACCTCTAGTTACCAAAGGAAAGTATTACAATAACTTTTCTTTTAAAAATAAATCAACTCCCTCTCTGGCTCCATAAAATGTTAGTTCACACTGGGACATGTGGACACCTGTTTATTTACAAAGCCTTCAGTCATGGAGACATAGATTTAGAGAGTTGAGACGAGAATAAAATAAACTGGATGGGCTCCTTTTAAATCCAACTGTGACTTTCATCTTTGTCACAAAATAAGCACAACATTTGGCAAGATTGGAAGCCTCAACTCCAGGCAGGTCCAAGTTGGCATAGAATCACCTTGACAGGCTCCCAGATCAGCAAGAATGCTCCGCTCTGAAAAGGCTCCTTTTGCTAAATTTAACTTTGCCTGTGTAAAATGAATTAGCTGTTCCTAAAGAGAAGAAATAGCTTTAAGACCGAGGAGAGGGAGCATCAGGCTCAGTCAGCCCATCAGGTATATAAGATATCCAAGATTGGTAATAACAACCTGCACGAGAGAAATACAGAGTGTATACAAATTAGGATATGCCTGCAAATTTGGAAGGATAAATGATTTCTTCTGCTTTGCTTTTCCTGTAAGACTGTGTCATTTCCATTTTCTTTGGAGGCAGCTGGGCCCAACAAAAAGAGTAGGAGAGATGGATAATTATGTTGTGTCTTGATGTTAGCAATACAATAATGGGTCTGAAGGCTATTTACAATATTAGGTTTTATGACTGGAGAGAACTCCAACTTTCTTCTGCTTAAATTAAATTTTTTTTCATAAAATAGAACCCAAAGTAATGCATGCAATAAAACAGTTGTAGTGCTGGTAGGGCTGAGTCATGCACACAGCATGAACCCTGAAGTCAAGGATTTTTTGTCTTTATTTAGGTTCAAGATTTGCACAGAGGGCTGTATCTTTTCCCGTGTCACACAAAACATGTTGGCAAAGCCCTGATGAGATGCTATAGCATAAACGTAGTTATTTTAGGAATCGCTTTGGCTCATGTCACTGTAGAGTCAACCAGCTGTCAAGCGTCCTAAGAAAGTTACTGAAACTAAAGAGTGTCTTAGTAAATTAAATATTGATGAAAAAGAATCCTTAATCTCCTTCTGCCTCTGGACATACATTTGCTGAATTTCAGCTTAATTTACTTACATTCTCAGTCCCCCTTTCTTTATTAGATAGTAGAAACTGAGAAGTTTATTCTCCTGCCAGAGACCGAATTCTGTGCCCCATGATGTAACTAGTTGCCCTTTTCTGGACTATAGAAAGGTTGGCTCCTTACATGCTCCCAGCTTTAATATCTTTAATCAATCTGTATTGATGGAACTTTTCCGAGGCTTCATTTCTGCGTCTAGGCAGCATAAAACACTGTTTTGCTCAGTTGAAAATGCTGTGGCATTCTACAGTGAGTCTTATGTGTTTTGCTGGCTGACATTTTCCTCTTGTTCATTTTACTCTTCAGAATGCAATAGGCAGAACCTAAGAAGCATCTGTTCAAAGTTGTTCATTTTGCAATTGAGGGAATTAAACCTCCACAATGCAGAGAAACTTAACCCTACTGGCACAGCTAATCGGTAAAACCGAATCAGCAATCGGGGCTACTGGTTCCTGTTTTTTTTTCCCCCACTCTCTGATAAACATATTGCCTGGAAGCTCCCAGGGTTTTTTGAAGTCCTTTTCTATTCTCATATCAAAAAATAGGGGCCTGATCTATTTATCATCCCTTGACCATATATGAAACTTTCTGCTAAAAAAAAGTGTTAGAAGTGTTAAAGAATATTAAAGAATGCTAAATACCTAATACAGGTATCTCAGGCTTATCACTTTTCAGAAGGTGACTTAGACACTGAATGTTTATATTTTTACTTTTTTTTGCGTTTTCTAATTTCCATTTTTTTTATTTGAGAAGACTTCCCCAAAAGAAGAAAAGTAGAGGAAAACAGGAAGCATAAATATTCAATGTTGTAATTTTTAAAGAAACGTTTAAATTCATCTTAAAAGTTCATTTTTAATATTCTTTTTTGGAAAAAATCATTTTTCAAAAATTCAATTCATTATAAAATCAAGAAAAAAGTCTGTTCAAAATACATAATAAAATATATATCTTACTGGAAGTCTCCATTCTATAAGGATATAGCTCTCCCAAAAGACTGGAAGTTCTCTTGAGACTATAAAATAGTCTAATAATTACTCCTGTTATCTCTAGTTCTTATATTCCTATGGATAAGAAAACCTCAAAGCCCATTTTTCTTGCACTATTAAATTCTAACTTCGTTAGCCTTCATGTCATAAAATCATTAGATAGCAATGATTTCTCTCTACTTTGAATATTGGATTTCCCAAAAGATTTGGATATACAAATGAAGTATGGGTTCTAGGAGGTGCTATTTCTACTGTATGCTTACTAATCGGCACAGACTTCCAAAGGACTCTGCACTTTTGTCAAGAATGAATACAGGTGGTGGAGTGCCTAGGTGGCTCCATTGATTAAGTGTCGTGCTTCAGACTGGGTCATGATTTCTCGGTTCACGAGTTCAAGTCCCTGCCTCAGGCTCTCTGCAGTCAGTGCAGAGCCTGCTTTGGATCCTCTATCTCCCTCTCTCTCTACCCTTCCTCTCCTCTCTCTTTCTTTCTCTCTCTCTTTCTTTCTCTCTCTCTTTCTTTCTCTCTCTGTCAAAAAAATATAAACATATAAAAATAAATATTAAAAAAATCATGAGTATTGGTGGTACTTCTGGGCATGGGAGATACTTTTACCATGGGCCAGGTAGAATGAAACCCACCACAAAATCTGATCCAGAAATGAATATCTTATGGATTTTAAATCACATGAATGATTTGTGTGAAGTATATTAGGGTATGGAGGAATTCCTTTTATTCCTCAAAGCCGTATTATGTGTGACGTTAAAATCATGGTTTTGATGGCCAATAAACCTGAGTTTCAATCTTTAATTTTAGTAATTACTAAAAGTGATGTTTTGAAAAAGTTACCTTACCTTAACAATTTTCAAGTTCCTTCTCTGTCAAAGAAGGCATAATAATAGGCTGGCTAGCAGAGTGGTCATGAGCAATGACCAACACAGGCAAATGGCTCATCCTGACCCCTGCTTCAGAGAACATAATTCACAAAATCAGGCGACTGTCACTCTGCTTCTAGGAAAAGTCATGTGTGTAGATTTGGAAGGTGTTGCCTTGATCACAGTTCTTATGGTTTACACAAATTTAAACGGCCAGGCCCTAATTTTGCTTTATGTATCTATGTTTCAGGGTTTCCAATCCCACTATGCCTTCTTCTCCCTTCTCTTTTCATGTGCTCTAGTCTTCAGAACCGATTCTCAATCCACCTGGAAGAAACTTTGCTTCTCAGCCTTGACCTCTTATTAGGCATTTGTTTGGATTGGAATCGGGAATTTTTAGAAGGCTTTCGCATTGCACTTGTTCTTAATATCAGCCATGCCGCATTTTCCCTGGACTAACTCCCGGCTAAATTGTCTAGACAAGGCTAGGTTGTCACTCTCAGGACCACAAACAGTAGACTCAGTGATGAGCAACAAGCTAAGCTTAAAGAGGAAGCACTAACACATGTGATAGAAAGAATCAGGTTTACTGGAAATATTATGCTTGCAATTTAGGCGAGCACTGGACAATCAATAGAGGAGGGAAATGTTCTCTTTCTGGGCTGTTCAATATGATAGCTTTGGTTATTAGGTACTTGGCTATAACATGCGCTTATTACACACTGGAAATGTAGCTAGTGCGGCCGAAAACTAAATTCTAGATGCGATTGTATTTTATAATTTATCAATGTTTAAATTCAGCTAGCTATATGTGGCTACTATTGAGCTGAACTGAACATTGCAATTCTAGACTCTATAGTTTTACAATAGCCATATTGTTTTTTAAAACTTTAAAAGACTTATAATTTAAAATGTTATGTTCTGGTCCAGAGCTGAGAATTAAGACAAAATTCAATAGGAGATCTAAAAGTAAGAATATAAATATTATTTTACATTTTTTTTATAATTCATATCTCTTTTTATTTCTTTTTCTAAACTTTTCTTTGTCTGAAGATAAAACTATCTCTTCTCTCTTACTTTTTTTCTTGGCTTCTGCTTCCTGTCCAAGATGCTACTTTCTGCATTAGTGAAGGAAGTGAGAACCTCTAATTCAGGCATTTCAAGTAGCATCCGTAAGAAAAAAAGTACATAATAACCCAGGCCACATGAATTATGAGGTCCATAAGCCAAATTAAACTGGATAATTGTCTAAGTGTAAAGGGTCAGAGTTAATAAACTGAACATAATCTCCTGTGTTCTATCCCTAAAGAAAATTAAATTTTGATGATCCCAAGAGCTCACCATTCAGGAATGTCAGTCTAACTAATCACATAAATGACAGTTGAGTTCCAGAATTGAGTTAAAAGTTAAACGTCCTTTGCAATTGCTGCTGAAGTCCAGAGTGTGCTAGTTGCTTCAGGCAAGCTGTTAGGAATATCAGAATATTGACAGGTTAGCACAAGATGCAAGGGGAACCTTTGAGATTTGCAAAATGAGTCCCTGCTGAATGCTTTAGTGAGTCACATCTTTGCCGAACATTACACAAAAAAGTATGTTAGACACTTCAGAATTTATGTTTTCAGTCTCTAATACAAGTTTCAGGCAACATCTTTCTCCCTTGGGGAAGCTGTATCGAAGATGAGATTCTCATTCAGAGACGGACTTGTAAAGCTCTCATTTTCTCTGTGCATAAGTGAGAGAGCACTCAAATGAGAGAGGAAGACAGAGTGACAGGCAGACAGAGACAGAGAGAGAAAAAGGCATCACAAGGTTATATGTAGGAGTGAACTTCCGAAGCTGTGGTAGACTGGACATTGCTGTGGGACCCCTCTGCCTCCCATACTTTGGTACGTCAGAGGGCTTTGGATTGTTCAGTTTGGGGGTGAAAGGATATCAATAATAATAACAATAACAACAATAATAATAATGTACCAGGAATTGGCTATTACTGTTTTTCAACAAATCTCTTGACTAACTTGGATAATGTTTTCTGGTCTGTGGGTTTAAGTGTTTAAGAAGAGCAGATACGAGATGGTATATTGTCCCTGTTCTACAAGGAGAGTTAATTGAAAAGAAGAAAAGTAATTGGTTGGTAGATTTTAGAAAGAAAGGCATTTATAGCAAGAATACATGAAAGAGGGGTATCTGGGTGACTCGGTCAGTTAAGTGTCCGGCTCTAGCTTTCCGCTCAGGTCATAACGTCACGATCCATGAGTTGGAGTCCCGTGTAGGGCTCTGTGCCGAGAGTGCGGAGCCTGCTTGGTATTCTCTCTCCCTCTCTCTCTGCCCTTCCCTTGCTTGTGCTCTCTATCTCTCAAAAATAAAATAAATAAACTTAAAAAAAGAACATAAAAAAGAGAGGCTGAGATAGCAACAAATCCAAAATAATCATTTCATAAATGATGAAAATTGTAAGAATTTAGATTGATATATCTATCTAAATATAGTCTCATAAAGTTACAAATTAAAAATAAATAAGGAAGAACAATGAGAGAAAACATTTGAAAATGTAATTAGTGAAATAGACACTCCGCTTTGTCTTGGCACTAGTGACTGTTTCAGATTTGAGTGCTAACAGAGAAAAATATTTTTAAAATATAAAAACATAATGCATGATAAACATGTACCTAATTGCTATTAGCAGATGACTGGAGGCATTGACCTGGGAGAAGGAAAAGCCTGAAGGGCACGATAAGCAAAGGGCTGTCCTGGAGGCCCCAGTCCCATCAGAGCGCTGGACACCCAGATGTGCTCTTTCACAAAGTCTCTCCATTAGTGGTAGTCAGAGAGTGCCTGTTAGCAGACAAAAAGCTTGAGAGAAAAGGAACTAAACAATCAAATAACACATCATAGTGTCTCAAATAATTAGGACAACCTAATATATATATACGGCTTTGTAAAAGAAATAGGAGCATTGCATGTTCTTCAACTAAAAGTACATATTGTTCGATGAAGACTGTATTGATCCACAGAAAAACATATTTGGAAATAGGAAAGAATGTTTTAAAAGTCAATTCTAGTTATCATGGAGAAGTTTTTCCTATTTCTAGGACAGTTGGGGTTTTCTGAATTTTGCTTTTCATTTCATTTGAATAGATATGAACTGTTTACCCTCTGCATCAAGAACTCCCTAACGTTTTAGGCACCTGGGTGGCTCAGTCAGTTAAGCATCTGACTCTTGGTTTCAGCTCAGGTCTTGATTTCGTGGTTCAAGAGTTCGAGCCCTGCATCGGGTTCTGTGATAATGGTGTGGGGCCTGCTTGGGATTCTCTCTCTGCCTCTCCTTTGTGCTTTTTCTCTAGAAATAAGTAAATAAAATTTAACAATTAAAAAAAGAACTCTCTAACGTTCGATTAAAATATATTTTATAGAAGTCAGTTTACCATAAACTTTTAAGCAATGAGAAAGAAGATTGTCTGTTTCTTGCTTTAAATAGAGAAAAGCAACAAGAGACGACATTCTCGGTGTAATTTCCTATGAATCTTTTCTATAAGAACATAACTATATTCCTTCTAGTAATTCCTTACTCCTTTTAGTAATTTCGACTTGGGTTTGTGAGTTAGGGTAGAAATGGGCAAATAATATTCACATTTTGATTTAAGAAAACAAAACTTGCCTTTCAAAGCATAGTGGTCAGAAACCTGAACTCTGTATTGGATTCAATACAGACTGCATTGGGTCCAAACTTGGACTTCAATACAGACTGCACTGAGTCTGCCCTTGGGACTGTAGGCAGGTTATTTAAACTGGGCCGCAGATGCCTATTTTCCTTTGGAGGTGAGATGAGAAGAGCACCCATCCCCCAAAATTATGATGATGCGTATGAAATGAATTAATATTTCTAAAGTCTTTTGCTAAGTTCCTGGCACGTAGTATCTGATATGTAACTATTTGTTACTTTTTTAACCTATGTTTTTCTTTCTTTCATTTTAAATAAGTTATTTACCTAGATAAAATATCTGGCTAGGAAAGCACATCTGAACTTGACTTTTATAATATGTAGCTCCCCAACTACATATCTCTATATGCCTAGAACAATAATGTAAATCATTTAACCAAGATGGAAAATTAAGTACAATACCTACTTGCAAAATTTCCAGCCTTTATAGGTCTGAGTCTATTGAAGTAGACTGGCCTGAATGAGATGCTTTAGAACATTCAGTTGTTTTCTTTTTCTCTTTAAAAGCACTGACATTTGTAACACTGAGACTCACTACTGATCTGTAAAGTAAATGTAGTGAATACTTATAATGATATTCCTTGTTAACAATGTACTTTTTTATCCAGGTACCAAATTTGTCCACTGTTTTGTTTTACTAGCTTCCTGGAACAAGTGATATCATTTGCATGAAAAGTAAAAATCACTGGAACTGGAATATTTTTTCTAAAGTCAGAATTTGATTTAATGTCATGCTTTTGTCAAACTAAATGTGTAGGGTCTACCATTGCAATTTACATTACCTCAAGCTTTTGCCATGAAGCAGCGATCAACTGATCACAGACAACGTGAAACTAATTCTGGTTTTTTAAAGCCATAGTACAAGAAGTGTTATATCTGCTTATGTAGTGTTCTTGCCCTGTATACTGTAATGTAAATTGCCCTGTATAAGCAATTTTAATAATTGAGACCTAAACTCATTTAACTGAGAAAGCATGGCACACGAGAGACACAGTTCTAAATATCAAGTCACAGCATTCTTTCTGAGATGCACTATATTTAGAGCAATTTCTTCATGTTTTTTAAAGTAATACTTGGACACTCAAATCATTTAAGTTTTCCTTCAGACCTGAAGAAACAGCACTGTTTAGTACATGAATGGGGAAACATTGTCATTATTGTCAAAAAAATCAATGCCTCATCCTAAATTCATTCAGTTTTCAGGAAGTTTATTGCCCATCTTTATTCCCTGTCATTAAGAGTAATATATTTAACAATCCCCATCTATGAAAGACAGAGTTTAGTTTTACAACCTTGCTCAAGCCATTAACTATTAGAATCTATGAGTAACTCTTTTTCAGAAGATTTCAAAGAACAAGTTTTCTGATATTCCTCTTCAGCTTAGTTTCATTCAGGATATTCCTCTTCTATAAGGTAAAGTATGAGTATAAGAAAATGAAAGAGAGAAAACCTTGAGAAAGAGGAGATGATATGAACGAATTATGCCTCCATTGGTGACAAAAAAAAATCACTGGAGAAAAAACACACAAACAAAAAACTAGATGGGATATTTTTAAATTGATAGTATGAAAAAGTCTAAAAGGTAAGTAATTCAGGAGTGGCTGGATCCAGGAGCACAAATACTGTGTCTAGTGCTCACTTTTAATCTCTCAGCTACGCTTCTCTATGAAACTTTGATTCCTGGGCCAGCTTGAAAACCTGTTGCACTAGACTATCCTTTCATGTTGGATATATTTATTCCTCCTTTGATCGTGGCAACTGAGTCTTTTTCCAGGAGCTGAGCTCAACTGAGGAGATCCACCTTCCCAAGCACATTGCCTTTCCCTGGAGGCAGCCTACATCCAATGACTTCTCGACAAGGAATATAAAGGCCGTAGCTTCTTGCTTGAAGTGGCCCTTTAGAAAGTTTAGAGCTCTGGAGGGTCAAATGAGGCATTTGTGACTCATCCCAACTCAATCTTCCCTTTGCCGGATTCTACTTCCTTCACTCCCTGCTATGGTCTGAATTTTTACGCCCCCAACGAATTCACATGTTGAAATCCTAACTCCCAAGGTGACAGTAATAGAAGTAAGGCCTTTGGGAAGTAATTAGGTCATGAAACCGGAGGCCTCATCAATGGAATTAGTGCTCTAATGAAAGAGGCCAGAAAAAGCTCTCTTGCCCCACTTCACCACGTGAAAACAAAGCAAAAAGATGCTATCTGTGAACGAGGAAGCTAGCTCCACACAACACCAAATATGCAAGCACTTTGATCTGGGATTTCCCGTCTCTAAGTTACCCAACTATGATTGTATTGTTACAGGAGCCTGAACAAACTGAAACACTCCCTTTACTTTATTGACCTTGAGAGTATTCTGCAATAAACTTCCTGAACATACCCCCACTCAAAATCTGTTTCCCAGGTACCTGAACCTGGGACACAGTTCTAGATTTTTGTCTTCTTGACTTGAACTTCAGGAGAAGATAGCTTCTCTTTCATATTTATTTTCAAATAAAGCCCAGGAAGCAATGCCCATTATCTTGGCCTGAGGCAAATGCCCACTGGAAAGTTAATCATTTGGGACAGTGGAAAGACTGTCCAAATGACTTTACTTCACAGTCAAACCATGTGTTTGCCTCTCAAGCTCCTGGAGGGTGGGGGATGATTAGATAGCCCCTCTAAAGGCATGAACAGAAAGTAAAGGAGGGAAAATTCCCCAGGGGAAAATTGAGGTCAGTACCAGAAAAAGATGAAATGAATGGTGTGGAGGAAACAAAGAAACACAGCACATATAAACTACTAAAAAAGTATATACTTATTTTTAATGATTCTAGTTGAAATATATTTTGTTATTTTACTCTTACATTAAAATAGTGAAGGAAAGTAAAGATAATAATAGCTAACAGTTGAGTCTTAACAAAGCTCTAGTTATTATGCTATATACTTCTACAAACTTTCGTTTTATTAACACATTTTAATAATGATTTTAAGAGCTGGAGACTAAAATTCCCATTTTACAGATAAGGAAACTGAAGTTCTGTGAGGTTAAATTGCCAGAATTACATAATCGGTATTTACTATTGTTTCACTACTCCTTCCTTGTCTCCATTACTAAATTAAATTTAGTTCCACAACAAAAATAAAATTTCTTCATTAACATACATGAGTTTCTGTGGTGGATTATTTTTACCTTGTCCTAAATCACCAAGTCTCCTAGTCAGATATACTTCTTATAGAAGCTTTACATACATAATTGCATCCCATTCAACTCCGGAGTGTACATGTAATTTGGCCAGTGAAATCCAATTGTCTCTTCTGGAAAGGAACTTTGACATCTAGCACACGTCTTCCTAAGTATTTTTTTTTAAATCTATTTGCCACAATATCACCAAAATTCCAGACAGAGACTTCTCCATCAACCTGTGCTCCAGAATGAAGACAACATTTAGCAGAGCCAGAAATAGATATTTGGAATTGTTAAGCAATAAACATTTAGTCACAGCGTTTTAGAATCAAAGACACGATAATAAACATTGTGTATTTTCTGGAAGGATTCCTCTGTAAAACTTCCTTGTGAACTTCTGGCAATAAGTGATACTCGTGAGATGTTGGAAAACATGACCGAAAGCAAATTAATGTCACAATTTTTTAAAAGGTAAATTCATATAATTGATAATAAATTTGACACGATAAAAATATCTTATTAACACTGAGAAAAGTAAGACATGAGCATTATGAACCAGTATAGACTCTAAGAACAGGTGATTCTAAACTACGTTTTTTCTTTTTTATTCATGTTATTGGACTGATTGAGCAAGATAACACAATATGCATAAAATATTTGAATTTTGCATCGATATTATACAAAACATGGACTCCCTTTTTGTAAGTGTAAATAATTCTTTTTTGAGAGAGAGAGAGGGAGGGAGGGAGGGCACAAATGGGAAGAGGTAGAGAGAGAGGGGTACAGAAGATCTAAAGTGGGCTTTGTGCAGAAAGCAGAGAGTCTGATTGGGGCTTGAACTCACAACTGTGAAATGACCTGAGCTGAAGGCAGATGCTTAACTGATTGAGACATCCATGCACCCCTCTAAGTGTAAATAATTCTAATGTCTGTTTTCATCCTGTGAAACAGATAACTATCCTTGTTAAAGATGAGTTCACTAAAGCTCAGAGAAATCCAAAAAATTTGCCAATTTCACACAGTGGATGATTTCGTTTGAAAGGAAGACAGACAAGATGGAAAATAAATGCTTGCTTAATATAGTATAGTTAAGTAAATTCACAGATGACAGAAAATTTCACCCTTAAAGTATTGAGTCAGCTGCACTCAGATTTATTTAGTCTGAAAACACTGTCTCTTTAACAAAGCAAAAAATTACCAAATATCTTTTCAATGTGTATTCTGTTCTGTGGTTTATAATTTTGAAATAGAAATTATATATTCTCTACATGTATTACTGTATTTTAATTACATAGAAATATGACTAATCCCTCCCTCCAGACACATGGAATATCCTTATTTTAAGCTATATATGCCAGAATTAAATTGAGTCTTTTTGTGCTAATTAGCAAAGCCACATAGATCATTTGTCTTCACCAACAGAGATGGGAATTTCTGATTCTGGAACTTAGTCCTCGTTAGGTGACAAAAAGTGACATACTTTTTAAGCAGGCTTTCTTCACAAACTCTCCATGTCTGTCAGAGAATCTGTTATCCTGCTGATATTTTAGAAGTAGAAGCTGTCTGATTTCTCCTTTTCTTCACTTCTTTTCACTCCATCGGATGAAATATCCTTTACCTTGTCAATACTTCTTTGACAATATCACTTCAATCTGACCACTCCCTACACATATTACAGACACCCTACTTACACTAGAATAAGCGAGCTCATTGTTTGGGGAAAACAACTCGAACATCTCTGTAGCTTAACAAAATAAAAGTTTATTCTCCGGTCATATCATAGTCTAATGAAGATGGGTGGCTCTTCTGGAAAGTTCTCTTTCAGGGGTAAACATAAGGAATGAGGTTTATATAATTTATGTCTCTTTTATCTGGAGATCTTCAAAAACTGCTATATTGATGGGAGAGAGAAACAGTGTATGACCAAATGGAACATTTTATGATCAAGGCTAAAAATTATGTCTTTACTTAGGCCAAATATTCTACTGCCCAGAAATCTGCCACAAAGTCCAAGAATAATTGATATCTGGCCTGAGAAATTATAGTTGATTTTTTTCCATGGGACACAGAAAAAGAAAACAAGTTTGCCTAGCACATGACATTACTTCGACCTCACAATCCCTAGAAATATTTACTACTTCCTGCATTCCTATGGTGCTATTGTTGCTAGATTTATTTTTTAATTGACCACTTTTTTTACAGAGATATTCCATAATAATTTATTTCCTCATTCAAACACATTGTCTGGTTATCTGTTATCTGTTTATGGAGTATATGCAATAAAGCAGATTATGTTGACTTACTTTAACTGTTATAACAAATTAATAGACAATTTAACTTAATGCATAAGCACATTACTTAGTTACCAGTATAGTTATAATTGTGGCAATATATAGGGACAGTAGTTGAAAATATACATGATTTTTTAAAATTATAATAAAATAAAAAACAGAAATTATTAAATTAAAAAATAAAAGAATTGTTAAAATGGTGGTAATGATACTTAGAATTGTTTAAGGAATAAGTGTGCCCATACTTAAGTTAGTATTCAGAGAGAGGTCAATATTAAAATTTTCCAAAGTATCACAAATGCTCGTTTTGGATTTTCTGAATATTTTCATACCAAGGGAGGACGCTATGCAAATAGACCAAGTAGGGTGTTGCCTATGTAATGCGATTTAAGATGTAAGTAACTTATCTATCTACTAAATTATCCTTCTACTTAAACTAACTGCTAATTCTTAACACTAAAGTCTTGGTATTGAAATAAGATTTTGTTTCTCATAATCAGCTTTTTTCTTTGGAAAGCTTTGTGCATGAATTCATGACCATTCATGTTTAAATTAGCCTAATACATAAGAATATCTTGCAGAGGTGTGAAGTAAGGGAATGTGAAAAGTACAAAGAACCAAAGGGAAATCCCCAGAGCATGTGACCATCCTGTGAGACTCTGGACATCCAGACTTGAAAGTAACGCACTCATTTTAGGGAAATATAAAGTGAAAATGTGAATGCAAAGATACATTTCACTTAATTCAGAGCTTTTTGGTATGACTGAGATTGATAATGTGTGTGTTAAATGAAAGGCTGCATTAGTATTTCCCTTTATTTTGTGTTACAGATTTTCATTTTCCTATGAAAAGATGTATATACCACATGCACACAGCCAGAACTCCAGTATGTTATACATGCTGGCCTGGCTTACTGAAAAAAGCGAGTCCATGGCAAAGATCATATATTAATAGTTTATTGCAGGGAGGGAGCAGGGGAAGAGAGAATAAAAAGGACAGATAATGGAAGTGAGACATGTAAGAAGGAAAATGCAAATACTAGGGTCTGTCATTACTGAGAAACACAGCTGGCTTCTCAGTCACTAAAGATGATTCCTGGGAGGCCGTGGGCAACCATTGCTTCCAAAAAGAGTCTATCCATGAAGTGGAAGGGTCAAAAATTGATTGGTTAACTTCTTCGCACTCTCTCTCTCTCCCTTTTTTTTTTAAGTTTATTTATTTTGAGAGAGAGTGCAAAAGAGCAGGGGAGGGACAGAGAGGGAGAGAATCCCAAGCAGGCTCTGCTCTGTCAGCACAGAGACCAACATGGGGCTTGATGTCTTGAGAACCTTGAGATCATGACCTGAGCCGAGAGCTTAGCCAACTGAGCCTCCCAGGTGCCCTGTGAATTTTTCTTGTTTAAGTAATTCATTGGGTCAAAGGTGGCCACTTTTCTCAGTTGTGTTATTGATAAGATGGCCAGAACCTGTAATGTGTCTAGAGTCTCAAACAGACACTGCAGCTGCCATCCATCCACCTCAGAATGCACAGAGGTGCATTCAATGCCACCCTCCCAAGTTTTAGAAGGTAAACGAATAGAGTGAGCTGGAAAACAAGGTGACTGTGATGGCAGCCATGGCTTTCCGACCACTGGAAGAGTGGGGTTCGTACCTGGGGCCTCTCTGGGCAAAAATAAACCCGTTGGACAACAATCCTCTAGGGATTTCTTCTATTTTTCCTTCATTTTGGCCTTGGGAACAAAGACACGTTTGAGTAATACACATGCTTTGTAAGCTAATGTCTCCCTAAAAATAGAGACTCCAGGGTATTCTAGGGTAGTAAATTGTCTTTTCCATTTTGGAAACATTTCATTACATTCCAAGATAAGAATTTATTTACTTATTTATTTACTTATTTATTTATTTATTTATGAGAGGAAGAGCAGATATGCCAATAGCCATACAAAATCTTCCCATCTTCTAACTGTGGGATTCTTCGTCTGTGATGCAACCTCTTGCATGTGCCCCTAAAATATCTGGCCATCCTGGAACTGCCCTGTGGGAATGTGGGCATGAGGAACTCATCCAAGGTATCCCTCTGGCTGCACCTGTTCTGCAGTGAGTAACAAGTTGTCTGCAACTTTGACCCAGGGTGTTTGCGTTCTTTTGTCAGTATGTGTATGTGAATCCATACCAGGCTTGCTTACTAGTGTGAAATCAGCGTAAAATCTTAGACCCTCAATAGTTCCTAACTCAACAAGAACCAGAGAAGCAACAAAGACCTTGTTGAAATCAGGGCTAATGTATAAACTTAGACCTGTACAGTTAACTATGGGTCATGCTGTCTTAATATATAGCACATTATAACTAAGATTAAAAGAAAAATCTTGAATTTGCACACAAATTTTATAATTTTTATAATCACTATGTGTTCACATGGGTCTTTTTTCATGACTCCATCTTCTGTTACTTCATTATGGCTCTTACTTATTCAATACTTATTTTCAAATATTTACTTTACTTTTTAAATTTTTTAAAAATTTTTACTTAAATTCCAGTTAGTTAACGTATAGTGTAAGGGCATCTAGGTGGCTCAGTTGATTGAGTGTTCAACTCCTGATTTCAGCTCCGGTCATGATCCCAGCTTTTTAGGATCAAGCCCCTCATTGGGCTCTTTGCTGCGGAGCTCCTCGTGAAGCCTGCTTAAGATTTCCTTTCTGTCCTTCTACCTCTCTCCCCTGCTTGTGCTCTGTCTCTCTCTAAAACAAACAAACAAAATACATATAGTAAAACATTAGTTTCAGGTGTAAAGTCTGATGATTCATCACTTACATATAACACCCAGTGCTCATTCCAACAGGTAATGCCCATTAGCCATTTTGCCCATCCCCCTGCTCACCTTCCTTCCAGAAACCCTCAGTTTGTTTTTCATAGTTGAGAGTTGGATTATGGTTTGCCTCTTACCCCAACCATGTTCGTATGTTTTGTTTCTTACATTTAAGAAACAAATATTTTCTTGTGTTGCTAAAAATTGGAACGCAAAAGAAACTAACATGTATTAGTGCATAGAATATGCATGGCATTATTCTCTTTGTTCCATATAATAATCATTTGATTCTTAAGACTCTTATAGTAGAATTATTATTATCCACATTTTAAGGAAGAAAAAATAGAGAAAAATAGGAATTAAGCATACTGTCCAAGATCACACAACCAGTAAAGAAAAATGTCTTAATGTGAACCCAAGATTGCTTAGATTTACATCTTTACACTTTTAAAGATTTTAATTCTGTCACATTATCTTAACATTTAAGAGGAGCTAATGAGATATTTCTACAGATAGCTACAATATATTTAAAAATGCAAAATAAATGTACATTTATTTTGGGAGATTCTGAAGTCTCAGAATTGACACCTCTTTTCACTCTTAACACTCTCCCTGGGCTTCTCATCAACACAGACAACTGCATTTGTCTTTCTCATGAGCACATTCAGTCCAAAACTCTCTTCTAAACCTATGTATTTGATCTGTTTAAAACTCTATGAAATGCTCATAAGGTAAAAATCAAACCTTAAAAAGTCTCTAATATCATAAACGGTCTTGTACTTGCCTACCTGTTCTAGATTCTTCTCACAATTTTCTCATCCTTACTTTTCAAAATCGTGTGGATTTCTTTTATTGTTAAGTTTATTTATTTATTATTTGAGAGAGACAGAGATAGGACAAGTGGGCAGAGGCATAGAGAGAGGGGGAGAGAGAGAAAATCCCAGCAGGCTCCATACTGCTAGCACAGAGCCTGACATGGGGCTCAAATCCATGAACCATGAAGTAATGACCTGGGCTAAACCCAAGAATTGGACACTCAACCAGCTGAGCCACTCAGGCACCCCAAAATCTTCTGAATTTCTAACCTGTGATGTGTTGCCTTCTAGTACAGGTTACTGTGCCAGGAAGTCAATTCATTCTGTCTACACCATTCACCACTATAAATGCACATGCACACACACACACACACACACACACACACACACACACCTTCAGATGCTTAAATCTTATCTTCAGACTTGAATTTCAAGATCATATTGTCATAGGTTCTCCTCTGATCCACCCAAGACTAGACCTGATCTTATTGTTATGCAGCATAGTGGTTTATCAGTTGTTTTTTTTTTTTTTTTTTTTCAGAGTACTAGCTATTTGTAACCTGAGCATAGTTATTTCATGATTGCCATACTACAATGTACGCTCAGGAGAGCTGACACTTTATCTTTTTCTGCTCATTCTTGTATCCTTTACACGAATCACAGGCTAGACAAATGAAATAGTACTTGAATGAATGAATATGAATGAGCGAGCAAACGGTTAAAATAGGAAAAGAATGATATAAAATGAAATAAGATTTCAAAGGTGAAAGAGATTCACTTACTCCTCACTTCATTGCTTAGAGAAAGTTTTATAGAAAATGTGACAATTGAAACGTATCTTTAAAAGACATTGGGAATTTTGACAGACAGAGATGGATGAAGTACATTGCAGTTTGATCAAAGTGGTTTAGCAAGAACTAAAAGTATTGCATCAAAGTAGTGAAAGATAAGTTTAGGCGTTATTATCGGATGCACACCATTTATTCTCTTCCCTTTAGAGTAATATCGAAAAGCTAATCTTAGGAAGAGAAGAAATAATAACTTTGTTGTTTAGCAATTGAGTCGAAGATGACAGTCACTAAATTAAGATTAATGCATCTGCTAGTAATTTAGAAATAGTTCTTTATTAAATTGATATTCAGTTATTAAAAACCATGAACAAGAAAACATAGAATATATGAGTTGAAATAGATTCAGAGATCATTTAGCACTACTCTTTAATTGGACAGATGAGGATGAGGTCTTGCTTGATGAACAGACATGTATGAATTCGCAAAATGGGTAAGTGATAACGTTGAGATTAGAACTCAGGTCTCCCCATTGTCAGCCTAATACATTGTAGAAAAAATGCCCTGTAAGAAAAACACTTGCCAGTGGTAAGTTCATACTCAGCAATAGTCATCAATAAAAAGAATTGCCTACTGTAACACACAAGTAATTAATAAATCTCAAAACATTATACTGAGCAAGAGAGTTCAAACACAAAAGTAGATATACTATATTATTCCCTTTATGAGGAGTTCTAAAACAGCAAAAACAAATCTATAATGATGAAAATGAAAATAGCTGTATATAGAGTTAGGTAAGGGGGGCTTAATGGAGAGAGAAAGTAAAGAAATATCTGGGATATTGAGATGTTATATAGTTTGATTGGGGTCGGTGTTATGTGGGTTTATACATTTATCAAAATGTGTAGTCCTGCAGAATCTGTGCTTTTTAAGGAATATAAGTCATACCTCAATAAAAAAAACCACCCTATTGCCATAATAATATTATAAGTCAATTCTATTTAAATAAAGGCTAAAAGTCAGCGTGCCTGGGTGGCTCAGTGGGCTAAGCGTCTGACTCTTGATTTCAGCTCAGGTCACAATCTCGCGGTTCATGGGTTGGATCCCCAGGTCGGGTTCTGACAGTGTGGAACCTGCTTGGAATTTTCTCTCCCTCTCTCTGCCCCTCTCCCACTTGGTCTCTCTCTCTTTGAAAAATAAATAAATGTTTAAAAAATTTTTAAAAAGTAAAGGCTAAAAGAAAAATAAACTGATTGCCTGATTGTGATAACTGGCCAAATATTTAGATAGATAGATAGATAGATAGATAGATAGATAGATAGATAGATAATAGATACATGAAAGATAATTGATATGTTAGGTAAGATATATGTATAAATATAATAGTCTTTTCTGTGCTTCTAGTTTGTATTATAGCCTAATATAAGCAATGACTCATTTTAAGAAATAGGTTATTAACTACTAAAATTATAAAAAGGGATTTAAAAACCTAAGCTTTATTTTGTGTTCCTGTTTGGACTTACTTTTTTCCTTTGATAGTTTTTCACTTATGTGATGAAGGACGGGCAGATAAAACAGAATTTTCCTCTGTACTGCCATGTGTGATAATATTTTTATTTATTTTTTATTCCATTGAAAAAGATCTCATCAAATGCCTGTGTAGATTTCTAGACTTCTCTGAAAGTCTCCTTTCACTCCAAATATGTTGTTGGGCTTACTTCTTCCCTCATTCTATCAACTGTACTCACCAGTCCCCAAGTGCCTAATCGAGACAGAGGAGATATAACAAGAAAAGAGACAGGAATCTCTTCACCATTTGTGAGCATAATGAACCCCTTCATCTGATCTTATTATAATTGTGCCACCTCTGGCACTGGTCTTTGGATCTGTCCCCAGTTATGCCAACATCAATTTCTGGGCATATTGATGCATAATCTTAGCTGGCAAATCTCTACTTTCCAGGCCTTCTGTTTATTGTAATATCGATGAGGTTTTCCTCTTATAGTTCCCTCTCTCCAGAGGTAAACAGATTTGGTTAAAAACAAAAGAGACTGTTAATTAGCATTTTTCTAAAAAGAGGACTATTTTGCGCTAGTTTTTAATGCTCTGATGTAGACCATTTTGTCTTTGTCTCACTGCCCCTGTTTTCTCTCTATGACTGTTTTTATAAAACTCATGCCTGTTTACTCAGATTATAACAAAAGATAAGTATCTTCCGTGTGTATTTTCAAAGCTCGTTTTGACATTTAAGAACACATTCTATCAGTCGAGCACAGTTCTGTCCTTTATCACACTCAGAATTAGAAATGGTGTTTATCAGTTAGTAAATCACAGATGTTCAGTAGGTGCATTTGACTACAAACATGGGTGCGTCGAGACAGAGCGATCACAAAGACATCTCCAACTCAGTAAAATGATAGATCACTCTCATCCAAAAGAGAGAACATTTGCCTCTCTTCCGTGGAAGAAAAGATTATTTGTCTTTCTTATTTTGTTTAAATGAAACAGCTAGGCTAGTCTGTGGAGTCTGGATCTGTAAAAGAATTTCCCAAAGGCAACAATTAAAGATCAGATTTATGTAAATGAAATGACTAAGTGACAGAGAATTCTGTTTAATTTAGTTATCCTTGATTTGACTTACCACTCTATAGATCTAATCATTTGGAGAGATTTTAGTTATGAAGATCAATAATTGAATTTTAGAGTAGTCCAAACGTATATTATTGCTTTCCAAATTGCAGAAGAAAATGTACATGAGTTGCTTCTCCCAGGTAAATTTAATCAATATTTCCTCAGTCCAGCTTCTAACAATCCATCTAAGAGTGAAGAGGAAAATTCCAAAGTTCAGTAAGGAGTTTGCTCCTTGACATCAGTAAAGTAATTGCTTGCTAACTTTTTCTTTCCCATTTTGAGTGTATATATGGAGTACTTACCTGTAGTTTCATAAGGAAGCACACGTTTCTAACTTGATACACAATTGGAATCTGTATTTTCAATAATACAGATTATTGAAATTATTTGTCCAGAATACAGATTATTGAAATTAATTGTCCAGAAAAGCACTGGACAATTAACTTGGGTGGGCTTAAGTGTGCAGTAATTCATTTCTCATTTTAATCCACCTTGGGGGGCTAATTTGGAAAATATACCACATTAACCTACCACTCAGAGATAATTGCTGAATATATTTCAAGAGTTTGAAATCATCCTATTATGCACATTTCTACTGTTTTATTTCCATTCAAGCCAATGAAAAGTAAAATGTTAAGTAGGGTGAACTAATTATTCCAAAAGAACATTTAAAAAGATGTTTCTTTGCCTTTAGTCAAGGGTTCTGCACCTAATGCAATGATAGACTGCTACCGATGACTTTGACTATTATAATCATGTTGAATGGCAAGGTATTTCAAAACATTTCTGGAAAAGATTGGCTTAAAGAAAGATAGAGGTAAAAATAAATCATTATTCAAAAGGTTATCCTGCTAATAAACTACTATGTGATACCTGTGTATTCAAAGGCAAATTGTTTCTAAACCTTCAGTGATTCCTGTGATGATAAAATATATTTGTCTTCTCTAGTTAATATGTTATGTTTTTATCATATTATAATAATTAAAGTTAACACAGCATTTAATATAGATTGAAATAAGTTTTTTCATGGATACCTATAACTTTGCAATAGTTTCTTAGTTTTGCTTTTTTAAACAAACAAGTTCAAAAACATAAAAAGGACCACAGACCCCAGGGAACTAACCAATCAAACAATTAACTTTCTCATTAACAAGTTTCACAAGGCATGTAAGTTAAATAACAACAGTAATAAGAAATCCTTATTTCTGAAATGTTAAGTCATACTGTGTTGCCTGTCATTTCAAGTTATAACCTGTCCCAGATTCACAGAATCTCAGACATGCCCTGCAAACTGAAAATAAAAATGGCCTTGAGAAAGGATATCAGATTTCAGATGTCTAACCAATTAGCATAAAACCTAAAATATAAAAATAACACCTTATATTATTTAGAAATTTCTCTCAATCCAGTTATGCTCAGATCTCTTAACTTAAGAAGAACACTTAGAAATAAACAGTTGTCTCTAACCTTTACTGTAAATGCATCTTAAGGTAGTTACCAGATTTAAAAAAATAGGTGTGAAGTAGGAAGGAGAGCAGTCTAAGCAGTTGGTTGCTGAGTAGATGAGCGAAATGAGGGTGCGGGGCAGCTGGAAACCAGAATCTGAAATCCAGGATAAATTTGATTAGCAAGTGATGACATAATTGCAGGAAAAATCTAGAAGTAAATAGGCAGCAAAAGAAAAAAAAAAAGCAAGTCATCTCATATGATCACAAGTCTAAAAGAAAAACCATGTAAGCAGAAGTATTTAGGAAAAAACTCAAGTTTCTTATTAAATGACGATACTTGAAATTAAAAGAAGAGCTGATGTTCAAATTTAAATATTATTGATTGCTTTCTATATAACAAATTGACAATTACAGTTAATAAATTAGAGTTTCTGTCTTAAAAATATCTCACAATCTAGCCGATACTAACATCTGTATGTTTCTTTCAAATTCAGCAGAGGAGTTTAGTTCTGCTGGTTCTTGATGGCTGACCAGATTAATTAGAAATAATCACCTTACTGAAGACATTGAGAAAACTTGACACAACAAAATATATATATTTATTATATATAATATATAATATATATGGTTGAATTAAATATATATGTATATATGTACATATATATGTATATATACTTATATATGTATATGTAAGTGTATATATATGTGTGTGTATATATATATATACGTATATATATGTGTATATATAAAAATGTCTGAAAAAAAAATGTACTTGGAGACCTAAAAAGACAAGGGGAAATAACAGGGCCAAGATTCAGAGAACCACAGAAAATCAGAGATGTGATTCCATCATTTGCAGCCAATTTTCCCTTAAAAGATCTCTGAATTTCAGAAAAAAAAAAAGGTATTTAGGAGGTCAGTGAGTTCAGAGCTCACAAAGTAGAGAGTAATACCTACCTGCTCTGGAATGGGACTGTAAAGACCCTATATTCTTACAATGAACTGAGGAAGAAAGGTCCTTGCAGAAATGTATCTCAGCTTCAAGTGATCATTTTAGATCTCAAATTCTTTTTCCATTCAAAAATGGCTAAGAGAAATACTAGATGTAAAATACTTATAGAGTTATCAGGCACACTCTTTGGCTACTCCTGAGATATTCAAGGAAGTGAGAAGATCGGAAATTTTAGCAGAAAATTGAAATTTACAAAATGAAAAAAATGGAAATCAGAACTGAAAAAAATATAATAAACAGAGTTGAAGAGAAAATTAGTAAACTGAAATAAGTAAAGAAAGAAAAGATCCAGGATGAAACAAAGGGAAATAAAAGGGAAAATACAAAACAGAAAGTCAGAGACATAGAGAATAGAGAAGAAGAAATCTATATAAAAACAGAATCTCAAAAGGAAATAGGAGACAGTGGAATACAAACATTATTCAAACAAATAATGGCTAAGCATTTTCCAAACTGATGAAAGACAACAAATCCTGGATTTTAAAAATAAGTTCCAAGCAGGATAAACAAAAAGAAAGCTTCGTAAAAGAAAGCTTTAGTAAAACTGATGAGACTGGGGCGCCTGGGTGGCTCAGTTGGTTAAGTGTCCAACTCTTGATTTCAGCTCAGGTCATGACCTCAGGGTTTTCATCAGTGCAGAGCCTTCTTGGGATTCTGTCTCTCTGCCCCTATCCCACTTATCTCTAATTATTTATAAATCATTATATACATGAAAGCTACATAGGTATGTGTATATATGAATATATATATATATATATATATATATATATATAACATATATATAGTGTTTTTGCATGCATTTCTTCTTCCTTAATCCCTTTTTACCATTTTAGTGAAAATAATCATTAATATTTTTGAAATATTTTCAGTCTTACTTGCTTCCAGGTACGTGGTAGAAATGCCCTTCCCTGTGTTCCCTGAAGGTAAGCCATGCAATGTGATTTCCCTTGGTCAGTGAAGAGAAATGTTATGGGCAAATTCTGGATGTAAGATCTTCAGGTCGTTGCATGTTTTAATCTGCCCCTACCCTTTCCCTACTGCAATGATAATGGAGAGCATTTGAAATAAAGTATCCACTACCCTGGATCCATGAATAAAGGATAAGAATAAGAAGATCCTGCTGATATGTGCTGGATAAGTTGTATGAGTGAGAAACTTTTAAAGACCCTGAGATCAAGGACTATATATGTATATACAAAATTATATGCAAAATTATATATATATATATATATCACATTGCAAATATAATTTTGACCAAAAACTTTTCATCTAAACTTTGTTTCTCATATAAAATTTTTCACATTATGAAAAATACATTACTCTTACAGAGTATTAAAGAATAAAAGAATACTACACTTAGCATGGTGAGCATAGTGCAATGTATAGATTGTCTAATCACTATGTTGTACACCTGAAACTAACATCGTACGTCAACTATACTTCAAAAAATCTTCAGTGTGCATATGGCAATACTTTTTATTAATTTGCTCTTCCTCAATCAAATAAATGATTTGAGCTTTCCCCCAAGAATATAAAAATGCAAAAAATGGTTTAAATATAGAATTCAGTTAACTTATATATAAGGAATAACTCAACAAATTACACAATTTGTGTATTCCATAAGACAAAAATAGTTAAATTGCTCAAAATTTACCTTTGAGTATATAGAACAGATGAATTCTTTCCCCCATTGTTCCAGGCAATTCTCCTGTTAATGGGATACCTATAACTCTAGAGGAATTTACTGATTTATTGGCAGCAGATATGTAAACCCACAGGCCTTCTATTGGGGAACATGAGAATAGAGAGTGTACAATCTATGGTTAAGTCTCATGTGGGTTCCTTTATTGACTTTTAGTTTTGAATGGAGTCACCTATCTGTCGAATAATGATATAATGCAGAGGGAGTAATGTCAGTTGGAGAAGGCAGGGAGATGAGTTGGTACACTTTAGTTTTGGTATGCGTTTGTTGCTTGTAGCCTTTCACTAAATATGCCATTTTCTCTATCCCAAAGCACATCTTCACTCAATTTTCAACAATCATTATGTATCTCGAATTCCAACTTCTTGATTATTGTAACCTCATTCATCGCTCCGTTCTTTGTGTTGCCTTCAGAAGTCTCCTTCCGCTAGCGTGTTAGTTCGTAAACAATTAATAATGATATGCCAGTGTGATTTATCTTTCAGCTCTCCCTCACCTCCTTTCAGCGATACGACTTGGTTTCCCAAATGTACATCTCTGGCTTTATTTTTGGCTTAAAACTTAGCTAGATCTCTTCACTTTTCTCCTATCTTTGAGCAACTTTCATTAATTTTTTTTCTCTCTACTCAGAGTCTGGCCAAATATGAATCAGCTTTCAATCTCTAACATTCTAGATCACAAGATATACTTTGTGACTCATAATTTTGAATTGTAGCTGATTCCTTATGAAGTGAGCACAACTTTTGGAAGTAACAAAATTCAGATGTTCAATAAAAACAGCTTTATTTTCTATAACAATTTATATTTCTAGTCCAAAGTTGGTTATAAAAATTAATCTAGTTACTTTTAGATGTAGTCATTATTTCAGGATTCAACCAATATTTTTCACTGAACCCCCTCCTTCTTTTCCCTAGAGTGTCATTCAAATTTCTCCTGGCTTATGTACCCAGCTTGAATCTGGAAAAGGTAAAACCACATGATTTAGAATTTGTTCATTCAGCTATCTGTCGAGGCTAACAATCCCATCACTGTCTTGAATGTGTCATCTAGGGTGTCTTAACGATAGTACCACATTGATACCTGTGAGAACCTTACAACCAAACCAGTTTTGAAACAGCTTCTGCCCTTCATGATCGGGGGCAATTTATACTCAAACTTCTACGTCTTTCTCAAAGCGAGAGAAAATAGGACTGCTTTCTCAGAATACTCTAGCGACCTGTGACTCTTCATAGGAACACCTCTCCCATATGTCTCTGGAGGTTTTTATATTTATAATTTATCCTATCACCAGACCACTGGTATAGAGGAACACCTAAAAGTCTGATGTCATGAAGGTTCAAATGAAAACTACTTATGAGTTTTTTCCTCCTTCCGATTTACCCCAAGACATCTGACTTCTTCACGTCCTTTCTCTAGAACTAGTTCCTTCTCAAAATTTGCCACTCGAACCCTTTCTGTTCTGCTCATGGGATCTTTATCCAGTTCATGGGAAAACGGGCACCTACATCCATATTTGTTATTCCCAAATCTGCATTTGTTCTATACACATTTTGTCCTCCTTACTTCAAAATATTTTGTAATTGAAAAAAAAGTCTCTGACAAATCAAATATTCTCAAGTCTTTATCTGTTATGAGTTTCAGGTGACAATTTTTGAGCTCAAAAATCAAGAACTTTTTCTCTGTTGTTCCACTGTTCAACTTCTGTTTCTTGGGTCTCTATTCCTAGACTCACATAACTGCGTCCTGAGTTGGGAAAACAAGTTGGGAGCGAAATAGAATTCCGGTAATTAAAAAACACATTGATGAATATCAAAATATCACACTGATGTATTTGTTTTATTAAGGATAGACTTGTTCTGTATGTACTTGTTCTTGAAAAATTTGTCTTGTTTTTGGTGGGTGTGAAAATGGACAGTAAAATTTTTAAGATGCTTTTATTTCGCCATCTTTAGCCACAAGTCCCATTGGCTGGGAAGTATACTGATGTCTCCGCCAACTGAAAATACTTCTCATCACACTGACAGTACCTTCCAGCTACTGCCCTAGTCCCTTCCTTTCATTGCCAGACTTCTCTAAGGAATCTTCGACACTTTGAGTTCATGTCTTTACTGCCTTTATCTTTTGAAACAAAATATTCAACCTAAAAGCAATGTTAAATAACCAAAATGTTTACCACTGCATTTAAACTCCAAAATGACCTATTAAGTCCTATGTGGTCTGCTTACTGTCTATCTCTCTAGCTATATTCATAACGTATTTCCTCTTGCATTAAATGTCTTGTCACATACCCTTTTTTCACTTTGTAAAGTTCCTTTCTACCCTGGCCTTTGCACTTCCAATTTTCTTGGCCCCCAGGGCTCTTCCTTCCACTTCTCTGATGTAAAACCTGATGAATTGGCACTCACTCATTGAGGCTTTTCTAATATAGGATCTCTTACGCTTAATCTTAGCCAAAAGACAGAGAAGCGATCTAACATATAAAATCTCATGCTCTCTTTAATAGCACTATCATAGTGTTGATTTTACAGGCATTAGTAATTATTTGATTAAGATCTAGCTCTCTTACTAGACCAAGAACCATGTATGTTAGGTTTCCTATATTTCCTAGAAATTGGCCTATTAGTTGGTTCATAAGAGACATTCAATAAATATGTGTTCAAAGAAAGAATGACTCTTTCTTTTTTAGGAACTCCTTTCAGGAATATTCCCTGACAGAGAAAGGACTGTTCAGTGAATCACAGACATTTTTCCTCATTCATATTAGAAGACTGTATTTTTTATTTCAACTAGATACCAACTATCTGAAAATTGCAGAGTCAAAATCACTACTATTTTATTACCCTTTGTAATATTATAAGCAAATTTTCTCAGTGATTGCCCTGACAAAATTCATAGGAAAGTGATAGGATAGTTGTCATTTGAATTTATATATTTATAAATACCCTCCCCCCTCAAAAATTATAAATTTGAGGTGTAGAATTTAGGTATTAAACCTAACGTACAGTATCGATTCTCTTCAATTTAGCCCAAATTGACATACCACTCCAGAACAATGGAAAATATTATCACAGTCCTCTCTGGTAAATAATTTTACACTGATTCTTTATTAAAATAAACAGATACATTGTGCAACAGTTGTCCAAGATTTTATGATAAAATAATAATCTTTAAGAACCACATAAACTTCTATTTATGATTATCTCATCATTTATTTAACTTCTCTTGTCGTTGAACATTTAGATTATTTCTAAATTTTTATTAATTTAGTGTTTATTAATATGATTAATATTAATGATGGTTTGAGTCAATTTACATGTATGCATAATAAGTACATTGAATAACCAGTACTCAGAGTGGAATAAAAAGCAGCTGCATTATGTTTTCTCCCACTCTCTCTCTAAAACCACATTTAAGGTTTTCAAAACCGTTTTTAAGTAAGAGAAAGTCTTATTACAACTTTAAATCACGGAATGCAATCACAATTCAGCAATTAAAGGCATTTAGCCTCAGGTAATAATAGAAACTTTGAACTTCTCTCAAAGATGACTATTCTCAACTTTTTCAGATCTTGTTTGATATAGGCGCAACACCAGACTTCAGGATTGGGAAATGATTGGCGTTTTTCTCTCTTCTGAATGTCCTCCTTCTCCAAGCTACTGAATGTTTTTCATTGTTTGTTTATTTGTTTGTTTTGTTCTGTTCTGTTTGTTTCTCCTCTGGGGTTGCAATAGAAAAAGAAAAAAAAAAGGAGGTAAGGAAAGCAAGACATTTTAACTTGCTTGGCATTTTTATAAGCTGGCTTGGTACTCTCAAGACCTGACAGATGTTTAAAGGCTTTGCTTTTGTGAATGTGTTTCTAAATTTATCAGAGGCCGCCACTGAGCGAGCTCTACTGCATTTTGCATAATGTGCCTCTCCGTTGTCTCTAATTTCTGATTAACTCCTGTGAATATGGTCACCTTCCCTCAGCTTCCAAAAGGTGAGGTCTCATTACACATTGAAGAGACATTACTCAATATTTTGACCCTCAACAGCTCTTTCTTTCTCTTGGCGCTTTTATGGATCATAGCAAAAATTCAGGCATTTCTTATCTGAACAAATTCTACTACCGTAGGCTTATTTTAGGGCAGTAGAACCTCTCTCCAAAGGTAGAAATTCACCTTTCACCAAAATAGCCACTACACCCCTGGTCCTCTAGATCTCCTGAGTCATAGTCATTCACTGTGTTCCACTAATGACAGGGAAACAATATTAAGCTCTCCCTCTGGTGCCACTGGTGTTCCTCTTCCAGTTGAAGTGAAAGGGAGGTCCAGCTGTCCAACGGTTCCCATGGGTTCAAGGTGGGGAACACAGGAGAGTTCTCTCTAGGAAATCATATTTATCTTTCTCTCTGTTTACAGCAAATTGCCTCCTTTTTGGTCCCAAGATGAGTGAATATCTTACTGACTCTTAGAACCTGCTTTGACATTTGTACATGGTGGTCTGTTGTATAATCCACATTGGAATTTATTGTTTATGTCTTCTTGCTTTAGCAAAAAAAAAAAAGAAAGAAAGAAAAAAAAGAGCTAAGAAAGAGTAAACACATTTTTTTTGCATAAAAATACTTTCAACACGAGAGTTTCCTCAGTTATTGGCCAAAGACTATGACCATTTAAAAGCTCTTGGTACACATCTGTCAAGTGTTCCATAAGGTTGTGGCTTATCCACACTCATCTCCAAATGCTCCTAAACAATGAATATCACCTTAAAAAAAGTCACTGTCAATTAATCATTTTTTTTCTTTTTATTTGTTTACTATTGATTTAGAATATACATTTTAGACATTTGTTTTTAACCAGTGATCCTTTCTTAGAGAATTTTTTATCACATTATTCTCCAGATTTCTATTGGAATAATATCATTTCCTATTAACTTTCAGGGCCTCCAAAAATCTTAATTATTCCGCACCTATCACATACATTGCAAATATTCCTAGTTTGTCCAATAGTCCATTTGAATATTGATACAATTCCCCCTTCCCTGAGAGCCTCCTATGTCTTCAATCTCTCTACAGAAACTTTTGACATCCAACATTATCACATATCAAGTTCTGATAGCATAACCCTTGCCCCTAAAAGGTTCAGATTTATGTTGCCAAATAAAGTGGATAAAACTCAACTCACCATTCGCAGCCCTCAAAATGACAACATCATTAACAGCAATGACAATGCTTATTACAATTTTTATTGAATACCATGGTGACTGTTTATATTATTTTTCTCATTTGACCCCCAGAGCAGCCATGGGAGATAGTACTATTATTACCCCTATTTTACAAATGAGAAACAGTCTGGGAATTAGATAATGTTCCCACAGGATGGGAGGTTGAATAATGGTCCCCCAAAGATGTTGACATCTTAATCCCCAGTAAATATAAATATATTTCATTATATGGCAAAAAAAGGGGGGGGGCTTTGCAGGTGTGATTAAGTTAAGGATTTTGATATGGGGAGATAATTCTGAATTATCTGAGTAGGACTAATGTAATCACAAGGGTCCTTATAAGAAAAAGACAAAAGGGACAGAGTCAGAGATGGAATGACAGAAGTAGAGAGGAGAAAGATTTGAAAATGCTGTGTTGTTGGATCTGAAGATGGAAGAAAGTGCTAAGGAATAGAAGTGGCTTCTCTGAGATAAACTGGAAAAAAAAATTCCCCCCAGCACCTCTAGAAGATATATATTGATCCATTTTGGACTTCTGATCTCCAGAGCTGTCAGATAACAGATTTGCATTGTTTTATGCCGTTGACTGTGGCAGTTTGTTACAGCAGCAATAGGAAACTAATACGCAGGATCACACTACTGGTAAGTAGTGGAACAGACTCGCCATTCTTTGTTTGATTTCCAAAGTTCTCATCTTTCTTCTTATATGGCCAGCCTACCTTTCCAACTACAACTGAATCAGTGACAATGACATGTAAGTCTTAACTTTAAATATACTTTTTTTAAACCATGTGTCAAATAATTTATCCTGATATTTGTCTCTAAAAATATGTATTTATTGGGGTGCCTGGATGGCTCGGTTGAGCATCCAATTAAGGCTCAAGTCATGATCTCACTGGTTCCGGAGTTGGAGCCCTGCACCCACATCAGCAGGGAGTCTGTTTTGGATCATTCGTCCTCCTCTCTTTCTGCCCCTCCCCCACTCACACTGTGTCTCTCAAAATAAATAAAACACTTAAAAATATATGCATATTATAATCCAGCCAAAAATGTTGCTTCCTGAATTACTAGCTTTAATTCCTTGACAATATTCTGAATTTACTAATTTTTTAGCGGTAATCCTGCCCCCAGTTCTCTCATCTCCCGACACACACATTGACCATGCACCATTTCCTCAGCACCCAACTGAAATGCTACGTCCCCCGTGAATGTAGTCCTGATTTTTTTTTCAGTATATGACTCCCGGTTGCACTGTGTATCTATCTCTTTTACAATCTTTTATCATATTGAGCTATAGTTAGTTATATCTGCCTTCTCTACTAGATTTTGAGTTGTCTGAGTCTGTGGAGGATATTTGCCTTTTATATATATACATATGTAAATATAGCTGTGAGTGCCTAACCTAGGATATGGCTCCAGATAGGTGATCAGTAAAAGTATGTCCAACTGAACTATGGCTGCTAAGAACTGTGCCTTTATAAGTCAGCTCTCAGCCATTCAATAACTTCTACTTCTGCCGCAAGGCTTTAATAAATACGGTGCAAGCCCCAAAAATGCACTTTTGGGTCAAATATATTGAGTTCAATCCTCTTCTCCACAAATATTGCTGAAATGAGCCTGGATTCTATCCCAGTTTCTGTCAAAGAGAACTTTATAGGCAACTCCTGGCTTTGGCTGAGTCCTTTATCCCAGGGACTGAAAGGCCATTACAGCTGCAAATGCTTCAAATCATAACAGAAAAGGAGGTTATATTACTAAATTATGTGAACTTTTTCAAATTCAACACATCAATCATTCTCCTTAAAACCGTAAATTCTCTGTACAGTACAACACATTCCTGAAGTAAAGAAAAATGATTTTATATCTAGCTGGTTAGCATTAGAAAACGTAACTGTTTCTAAGACTTTCTATCTAGTATACTTACATTACTCAATTCCAATTGGAAATGGCTTATTAGCAGATAATATTTTTCTTAGTTGTTGTAGGGGAACCTTTGCTTCTTCTCAGTGTAGATACGCACACTAAGTTATTTCAATATTATTTGAATTCTTCTCCCAGGGAATATCATGACACTCTGGATTCATCACGCTACCTGTTTCATTTGTCTTATGCTTTAAACTGTGGTTTCCTGATCCCATTTTAGTGGTGGTTGAAAAAGTCTTAAACATCATGGGATGTCTGAAAGTTTACATCTACATACAATAGATAAAATTCTCTATATGTACCTTTCTGATCAAGGTCTGTGTCAACCAACGAACTCCAAAGGTGTAGTTAGATCAATACAGAAATTTTATAATCATGGAAGGGTACCGTCATATTAAAATTTTATACTTTAGTACCCTGGGTAATTTTTAAATGCTTAACATTAGTTAATTTTTTATGCCAAAGCATAAAATTATAGGTTATTTTAAAATAACCTCTATCAATACTTGTCATCCCTGGCCACTGATATCCAGACTCATTCCTCAGGTAATTTGGTTTGAGTATCTATGGTAGATCATTTAGAGAATGGCATTTTAAGAAATCAGATCTTCGAAGCTTACTTTTCCCTAAAAGGGTACTTTAGGCAAGCTTTCTGCTCCTTCACACCCAGAAAGTTTCCAAGCAAAATCCATGAGTCCTACCTTGGACATTATGGCATTCAGTAATTGGAGAATATTCCTGAATTGACTATTTTCAGCATGCAGATAAGTATATTCATTTTTATGGGCAAGAGAGGGGATGAAGAGTTCAAAGATATTTGGGGGTCTTAGAAAGTTTGTTGTTGATATTTTTGGTAGCTAATTTATTTTCGAGTGCCTGTGCTCACATATTCAAAATACACTGTCATTACTGCTTTGTGTAAAATCATCCTAGTATAGTGTGAAAAGTGAGGATGCTAGTGACAGACAAACTTACTGTAAGTTCTTGGCTATGTTCTCAATGGAATTGTGTCAGCTCCCTCATCTGCTAAAATAAGGGAAACTTATCTACTCTAGCATTATTCTGAGATTCACAAATAATATTTTATCTGCAGTTCCTGATATACAATGAGTATTGCAAAAATATAATTATTATCATTCCCTGCTGACATTTATAAAGAGGAAAATTAGGCTGACTGTTTTCTATTACCATTTGGAAATTACACATGTGAGGTTCCCCCCACATCATGCTTGACTAACAAAAAAAGTCTAAATTTTAATTAAGGGCAAGGTTTGAATATTGTCAAACACTCTTTCGCTAATTTTTAAATTGTGGTCTTGGATGTATTCCAAGATTTTAGAAAGGGATTGTTATTTAAGTGTATTTTGACAGAGAGAGAGAGAGAGGAAGAGTGAGAAAGAGAGAGTGAGAGAGGATCCCAAGAATATTCCACACTGCCAGCACAGAGCCTGATGGTGGGGCTCAAACTCAAGAACCCTAAGATCATGACTTGATCCAAAACCAAGAGTCAGATACTTCACCAATTGAGCCACCCAGGTGACCCCAAATTGTACACTTTTAAAAGGATGAGAATTTTGGCACGTAAACTACATCTCCACTTTAAATATGTGTTACAAAAAAATATAGTAGATAAAGGTAGGTAGATAAGTAGGTAGTTGACTTTCCTTCCTTCCTTTCTTTCTTCCTTCCCTCCTTCCCCTCTCCTCCCCTCCTCTTCCCCCTCCCCTCTTAACAATATAAATATTAAGGGAATAAGCACAGATGACAAGATGTGAGATTTGAGGGGCATTAGGGACAAGAGAAAATTTAGAAGGGAATATAAAAAATATGTGCAGTGTACCCACATTATTTCTTCTCCTCCAAATAAAAGTTCAAGAGAATCTGTAACAGTTTTTAATGTGTTTTCACAGAATTTGTATGTGCATATATGTGTGTACACACACATGCAATTATGTCTATTTTCTTGACAGCAATAAAATACTAAGGTAAAATCTAGTATAGTTCAAAGACACCCAGTTTCATGTAGGCCATATTTCTTGGGCCCACCTAAAATTATTTGGTCATATATCTCTGTTTTAATTATTTTCAATGAACAGTGTTATTGTTAAAAAGCATAAAGAGAAGTAAAGAGAGATAGGCAATTTATTCAATGATCTACTTCTTATGAAATCTAACTCAATCAATTTATGCTAACTCATGAAGAAAAACTATCCATTGAAATTGAAATATCACCTCAAGTAGGAAGCCATCAGAGGACAAACCCAGGCAAAATCAATATTCTCTACTGCCTGCATTTAAGCCATCGGGATATCAACAATGTTGGACTAGTGGTGTTGCATATGTGCCTTCCAGCTTATCCTTTCATATTGTGAATTTCGTCAGTACAGAGACCATGTCTCATACTTATGTGCCTAGATCAACAAATATTTGTTGAGTTGTATGCTTTAACAAAAGTGTAGTTTATGAAATAGAACACCAATTTTTCACTAGAATCCAATTTTTTGAACATTCTTTTCTGGTTCCTGGAAATATTTATATTTGCAAACTGTGGCATCTTTTTCTTACTATAAAAATATATGCTGAATATGCAATCCAGGCAAAGAGATCTGTGTGGTCTTGAGGGATATTTCATTTAGGCTGCGGTAGGGCTCGGAAAATTATCTTTGCTTTTCTATAAAATACAACTTTCTAATGGCTCAAATGCTGATACCTCTCAAATAATGTCTTGTTCTCACTTCAATAAGACTAGAAAAATACTATTTTTTTTTTTTTACTTTATTTTCTCACAACTCCATACAGAATGCCATGTTCCTGAGAGGGCGTATTTCTTTAAATAAATGAATTAAATCACAAACCTCTTAAGTTGTGACAAAGTTACGAACCATCTCTTTAGGGGGGGGGGTTAATTCTATAAATTAATAATCTCTTCACCATGAACTTATTCTTGTGCTAAAAAAGTGACATTTTATGACCTGGTCCTCAGATTCCTGGAGCCGATACTTCTTGGAGTCTACAGATGCTCCCCTGCTCATGAAGACAGCAATAAATGAAATGCAAAGTTTTAGCATTTTTGTTGTCCTCCAAATTTGGAAAAGAAATTGTTACAAAATCAATCTCTTCTCTTGCTTGCTCTGTGTGTGTGTGTGTGTGTGTGTGTGTGTGTGTGTTACTTAAGAATCGGACAAATGAAACAATTATTTTCATTCATTAAAAAGACTAAATTGAATGAGTCCACTGGTTATATTAGTTTTATGTAAGTTTAACATGAAGGTTAAGAGGAAATAAAATTTGGGATACCTACTGAGTTAATTTCCATATTCCTGTTAGATCTTGGTCTTATGCCTTCTAGCACTTTCAAAAACATCTGTAACTAGTGAATTGGGACAAAATAGTGAAATGCAGCATCCAAATGGAACTATGGAGGTTTGGATTTCCTCATGGAAAACTGGAAAATATATTTTTTCATACTTAGTGAACTCTTTTTCAATTGGCAGAATATTATACTCTAGGCCATAAACGAAAGAAATTAAATACTGCATCAGCAAACGGTTACAGGGAAAATACATATAGATATAAACATATTCTTACAAGGAAGTTTTTGGGTGGCCTTGGGGGGGAGACCTCAATTAAAAACAAATGTTTAATGTGTATCCAAACTATAAAACTTACTTGTCAAAATTAACCCATTGCTTAGCCATTTAAAAAATTCAAGTCTGACAAATAAGGAAACAATTAATTTCAACTTCAAACCATGTAATAGTAGACTATTAAATGCTCCATGTTTTAACCATCTTATTGATCCTCTAATATGTCTGAACAGCAGCAATATTTATGTCTGTAGTTTATTACAACAATTTATTGCATTTCTATTGTATGTGTGTGTCATTGCTGTGAGAAGCACGAGAGGAACAAAGATGCTTAAATCCCAGTTCTTTCATGTAAGTGACTCAATCTGGAAGTTAGGAGGGGGTGGGGGTGCAATTTACTTTTTAAATCAATGAAATCGATTGTAGTTTTTAATAGAAGCATTGGCGTTTTTTCTTTCTTTTTTCTTCTGCTCATTGGGTCTTCATAAGATGTGGAAGATATTGTTTAATGAATAAATTATTTGAAAATGAAATTACCCTCACAGCTAGTCTTAGATTGTGCTTACATGCATGACAGAACAGAGCAGATTTGTCACCTGAGCAAAGTCCCATTTACCTCTCTTCCAGAAGCACACTCATTCCTGAAGCAGGAATATACTATACTGGGAGCTACCTATGTCATTTTTTAATTCAGATTTCCATGCTTTATCTTTAACTCACACCAAAATGATGACTGTCCGCAAATTAAAGATGCAAATCAAACAGCCCGAACTAAGTATCCATTTGCTGTCAGTAGCTAGGTGTTTTGTTTTCAAAATCTTTATCACTTAGGGAGGCATTATATGCCTTTTTTTGTTTTGTTTTTTGTTTTGTTTTATTTTTTTTAACTACCTTAACAGCGGCTACATTCCAATTGATTTGGTGAGATGAATGCCATTTACACTTCAGTTTGCACCTTTTTGAAAATGCTCAGAAGGGAATAAATCTACACTTTCCAGAATGATTGTGCATAAGGAAGTCTGGGGTTGCTAAGAAGAGGTGTTAGACACGTATGGGAATGTATTAGTTACAATCACACCTAAATCTCAATGATTTCCAAAGTGATAGAACTAAAGTATACAGGAGAGTTGAGAGAGTTGGCAAAGATTAATTATACTTGACTTTTCTTTTGTTAATTATAAATGGCTAAAACTTCATAACTTCTACTGATGGAGCATTTGGTTGTAAAGCTTTGTGGAAACAAATATAAGAGATGTCATGCAATTATTAAGCACATTTAAGTTTCTCCTTTGTACAAGAGAACAAATAGATTACAGTGTCTTGGCATCAAAATATGACAATTTAGAAGTAAGCAGGTTACATGGTTTTGTGAAGAACTTGATATGTTTATTCAATGTTTGTAACAATCCCACAGTTAAGCCTTTTGCTTTCCTATTGTGATTTGCAGTAAAGTCTTCAAACAACAAGAAAAAAAAGTGGCAAACTTGAACTTGAACTTGTGCTACTCAAAACCAGGCATATAGGGGGATAAAAAGTAAGAGATAGAATGACTGGAACTCAGATAGGCAAGGAGGGAAGTAACCTCAAAGACAAAAAATAAAAAAAAGCTACCATATGCCCTGATATCTTCAGCAGGGAAAAAGCCAGCAAGCCCTGGATCTAGCCTGACTATGTCCTAGGGAGGCAAAGAGTATATTGGAAAATTCTGGCTTGGGAACCAGATAGACTTGGATTCAAATCCTAGCCTTGCAATTTATTATTTGTGTAATCTGAAAGCAACTTGAAATTCATCGCTTCTAAACTAATGAAAATAATGCCTGCTTGATTAGGTTGTCACAAAGAACTAAACTAATGAAACTTAGGTATTGGAGAAACCAAATTAAGAGACCGAGAAGAGATGGACAGTGGTATGGGGGACAACCCGGGCGGAGTGTTGCTACAGAAAGAAAAAGAGTGCCTCAGGATGAACTGGAATGTTGAAGAATGTTACAGAAACTGAAAAGCCTTGGTAGGATTTTGTATAAGATGAATGAAAAATCAAATGTAGTTGTAATGTAAATGTTTTCATGTAAATAAGGACTAACAGAGCAGTACCAATAGACCCAGCCTAGGGTGGGGAGGCCAGAGAAATGGGGATGAAAGGAACAATGCTGATCAGAGTAGAAGAGTGGCTAAGGGGCTAAAAGAAGATAAGGCTGTATGATCAGCAGGAATGATATATGACCCCAACACTTATTTGTCACTCTAGACTGAAAGTTTCATGAAACTATATCAACTTTTCATGAGACATAAACCCTCTTAAATAATCTAAAAATACAGCATCAGTAATAATTATATGGCATACTATGGATTTCCTTTGAATAAGCATTAAAGGTTTGGAACCCATGTTGACACAACACACTTGGACAATGAAGCTGAGCATTGCATGTTAATTCCTTTTGCCATATTCATCTCTGTTTTCACCAGAGAACCTAAGTTATTTGTGAACATTAAGGCAAGCCATTTTTCAGTGAATAGATGGAATTAGGGATAGACAATCTTGCAATTCATCTGAGGTAATGTTGAAATAAATATTTAACCTTCCACTTTTACTTGTGAATAGTACCAATAAACTAAGAAGTTATATAACATCAAATAAAATAACAATTATAATTAATGTAGCATGTATATGGTGATTGCATAATTTCTCTAGGTTTCTATAAGAAAAATACATAAAATGGAGATTCAAAAAGGGTTGTCTTAAAATAGGATTCATTCTGATAGCAAACAGGACATCAAGGAAAACAATGAAATTCATAATTCTTGTGGCAGGAAGTGATTTTTGAACACAATCTTGCTTCAAGAAGTACATAAGATTATCTTGAATAGAAAATTGCAAATATCTGTCCCAAACTGTTTCCTTGTGAAGCCATCATGACATTTCACCTGTGTAGCTTCCTTTGAATTCAGGAAAGATTCCAAATGGGAAAATTGTGGCTTGGTGGAAAGGAAGGAACTCAGCCTTACATGAATGAACTCCAAAGAATGCTCTAAAAACATATTCAAAAAGAAACTTCCAAAGCACCTACTATATGCCTTAGGGATAACAGAATAGAAACTGCCAAGTTTTAAAATCCCTTTCTCAGGGGTTTCTCGCTTTGCAACCCACTTGAAGTTTAACAAATTGGACATCTTCATTTGGGGAAAAAAAATGAGGAAACTCTCTCACAGGGATCTTGGATAGCTCTTAACAAAACTATATTTTGATGATATAATTTTAAATGGATTAGAAACATGCAGATTAAGTTTCTCTAGAAAGAAGCTACTTAAGAATCAAGGGTAAGTTGCTAGGCCAAGGATAGCTTGGCACTGGACAGCCTAGAGTCTTTGAAAATAGCCCTCAAATATTTGATGAACACAAATGACAGCCAAGTTCCCAGAAAATATTGAACTGATGGTGGTTACTCATATGTAAGCTAAGTCTCCTAGGGGATTTACAATTACTGGGACATTAACTATGGGATATGTAAGGGAAGAAAGTGATCAGAAGAAAGACAAGTAGAGCTAAATGTTCCTTTTCTTTATATTCAATTCCTAATTGGTTTTGTTCCCCATGTAATAGATTATGTGTGTGTGTGTTTCATTCTGTTACTTTGAGTTCAGCACAGTGGAAGCTTATTGTACCATTTATATTATAGCACCCTCCATGCTATGTTGGCTCTCATTATTCTTAGTGTTTTGCCATATAACTTCTAAAGCAATAAAAAGTAATTTATAATCTTCCAAAAACTCATGAGACTTTTAATCTATTTTGTTTTTGTTTTGTTTGTATTATGAAACATGCAAAGAAGGGTAGAAATCACATGCAAAAAGGATGGGTGAACATATAAGAGGTGAAATACCAAAACTCCTTTAAATTTCCTGCATAATCTATCATCTCCATCTCCTTCCACTTATATTTCTTCATTTGTTGACTAGCTTCAGAGCCTCTAATGTCTTCAAATATATTATACCCTGTTTTCAGGGTAAATTTTCTAATGAGTTTATGTCCTCTACAAAGCATTATTCAATTAAACCTATTCCTCATCTCTCAGTCAGTTATCCACACTTGTGTGCCAGCCTTTTGGAGCTACTTGGTTCAGTACCTCTGCAAATCATAGTCTCTATTTTTCTAATATGATACCCTTCCTTTGGTGTCAGTGAACTCTGCTCATTCACCATGCAATTGTGGTGTCCACTTCCTCTCTAGAGCTTTGCTTGACCTCCCAGGCATAATGAGGGTCTGCATCTTTTGGTTTCCAGCCTGCGTCCCCACTATTCCCTTGATAAATAAGAACAAGTCTTAGATTTATCCCTGTATCCTTGTATGGAACAAATAGATAACCATACAACAAAAAATTCTCTCCCTGTATAAGAGAGATATAATTGCTCTTCTGAATAAGAGAGTTGTGTTTTTAAAGGAGCTACCCAAGCAGAGTCCTTATTTCCCAAGTCTTCTTGGAGTCTTGTTAAGTAGAAGGAATATTTGGCATTTCCAGAACAAAGCAATTAATAAACAATGCTACCTTTTATCTCCTTTCTCCTCCATCTTATGATGAGAAACATAGAACTCTGAGGCTCTGGGAGAGAATGGACCCACAAGATGGAAGGGAGCTGGGTCTTTGAACCACCACTTACAGGAAAGCTGCATGCCATACAGGAGCGTCCACATTTAATACCAGAATTAAACTTGGATTCTGTTAAGCCACTGAAATTTTGAACTTTGTTACAACAACAAGAATTACCCTACCTAGCATGCACAGGAAGATTGGGTCACCCAATAATTGCTGAAAGAATAAAATGAATAATTGAAGAGGTTAGTGATAAAAGTACCCAGCTATCCAAGCATTCTCTTCTACTAAATGCAAGGAGCATCAGCTTGAGAGTTTATTTTTTAGTTTTTGATCTCCATAAAAACACAAGTGGCACTGGAGAGGAAGGCAGGCCTGTTATCAAATGCTGTCAATTAAAAGTTTTAATTATGCTGCTTAAGGCTTCTCAGAATTTCCCATTTTCTTCATTTTCCAATACCTAACATGTTTTCCAAATTTAATCCTATTACTACGGCTACTGCTACTACTGTTACTATTGCTGCTGCTGCTGCTATTACCATTACCAGCAGCAAATATTTATTGAACATTTCCAATGTACTGGGCACTGTTATAAGCATTTTGTGTGTAATCATTCACTGAAGCTCACAACAATCCTATGAAGAATCAAGTAGATAATGAAACTGAGGCACTGAAAGTTAAGTAATTCCAGCAATCAGGCTGCGGAGATTATATTGCATAGTAAGTCTTAGTTAAATTGAATTTGCACTATAATGTAATAAGGGTGAGGACTGGAGAAGGGCACGGCACTAAAAGGCTAGCGACAAGGAAGACAAATGTAGTGTATGACACAGCCCTGTCTAGTACATAAATTGACCTAGGTAGTTAAAAATAATCTTTTGCTGAATAATATCCTGGATGTTTAATTTACTACTGAACCATATAGTGATTTTAAAACATGTTAACTCTCTTTTCAAGTAGTATACAGTCCATCATGCCAGCTGGTGGGGCTCAATAGATTTCATTCGTTTAAAGGTTTTTCTGAGAAGATATGTGCATCCCTCTCCCCTCCAGAACTCTGGAAAATAGAAGCACACCCTGGCTACATGGACCTATCCAGAGATTCCTTTTCAATGCTGGCAATTAAGACAATGATTTAAAAAAGAAAAGAACAGGAGTGGTAGAAACAAAACTGTTTCTACTTCCTCAGGATTCAATACTTTGATCCCTTTATTTCAAATTAAGCAAGAACTATTAGTCAGGAGGCTTAGTTCTCAAGAGCTCTAACCATACACAAATGCGACTCAGGTGGTTTCCTCTCCAGGGGCTCAAAATCAAGTACAGGAGAGGGGAGCCAGGCCAGCAGGTCTTGTGGTTTCCATTGTTTCGTTTGGCTACGGTTGCAGCCTTTGGCTTCTTCCATACACTTATGGAAAGGCAAACCTCAAAGGTTTGGCTAGAACTTAACAAGTTGTTTGTGAAATTCCCAAAGACAGAAAAATAAACCACGGAGCTTTGGGTGAAAAATGTAGAACGGTGTTTTTAATGGAAATTCTCATAATAACCATCCTCCTTTAAGAGTACAATTTCCACTCTCAAAACTCATTTCTTCATAGTATGCATTTTCATATATATCCTTATTTTTTCCACTGAAGGAGGCTTTCTAAAAGTATAGAGTAAAAATTAAAACATGGAAGCAAGCATAGCATAGTAGCAAGAGTCCTTGAAATAGTTTTCAGGTCAAGAGATCAGGGTTTTAGCTCCAACTTGCCACTAAGAATGGGTCACGGAATCTTAGTTTTATGTATATAGCTTTTTCCTTGTCACTTAAGATGATCGAAGTCATACTCTTCCTTTTATAACACATTCTCTTCAAGCTCCATCTTTTGTATTCTTTTATAGTTTCCTCCTCTACTCTGATACTGTCTTTAGTTTTTGTCTGCCACATAGAAACTCACTACTTAGTAAGGATGAAGTCTTTGGGTCTGTATTGTCAAAGGCAATGGCTACTCAAGAATATAGAAGCCATCTTGTGTTTTGGAGGGAGTTTCGTACAAGAGAATTGCTTTATGGGAGATAAGCCAAGCAACAGATGCTGAAGCAAACAGAATTAGGACACAAAAGAAAGCCTTCAAATTATGCAGTAAATTCTTGGGAGCAACACACTAAATACAGCATGTTTCCCCCCAAAAGCTAAAATGATCTTTCCTTTTAGAAGAAATATCTCGATATGCCCCAACCTAGGAGACCCAGGGAGACGTCATCCCAGTGGCAAGGACCTAAGTGTTTGTGGTGGTTATCTCCCAATCTCTGACACCATGTAGTATCTCATTAAAGCATTTGGATGCTTGCTCCTTGCTGCTCCCCAGAAACAAACTGCATATCAATATAACTGGCCTGTGTTATGGTCTCTGGAATGTGCTAATAATTAAAGCCTCTGAATACCAGTGTGACCAAGAGCAGATAAGATAATATAGCCTTGAGCTTCTTTTCTATCTGTTAGCTCTCCATCACTGTTAGAAACTGCTGTAGACCAGGTGCCTGCATGGCTCAGTTGGTTAAGCGTCCAACGTCAGCTCAGGTCATGATCTCTTGGTTCAGGAGTTCGAGACCCCTCTACCCTGTTGGGCTCTGTGCTGACAGCTCAGAGCCTGGAACTTGCTTCAAATTCTGTGTCTCCCTCTCTCTCTGCCCCTCCCCTGCTCGTACTCTGTCTCTTTTTCTCTCTTTCTCAAAAATAAATGAACATTAACAAAATAAAAAAGGAAAAAAAAAAAAAGCAGCTGTAGCCCTTGTAGCCAGAACCATTACCATGATGGCTACATGAAGCCATTTCTTAATACTTCAAATAGTTGCTTTCAACCAGTGTTTCACCTGTTAAGGGTGCAGCACATGAGTCTGTTATTATGTTTTAGGGTCTGTTTCCTGGGATCAGCCCAAATACCTCATCAGTCATATTCCAATAAGAAAACCAGTCTAATAATTCAGGTAAGAAATTCAACACACAGAATTAGACAGATGGTAGAAAAGTTGAGAACAAAAATGAGGATAGAGAAGCAAACCAGAGATTAGCAGGAGGAGAGCATTAGCGAGCAGGAGATCACTACACCCCTCATGGGGCAGGAATAAGACTAGGAAAGGGATGCTATTTGTCAGAATCCAGACATCAGGGACATCTGGCAGGTTCCAAGACCATGTCGAGAACCTCTCCGTAGGAATTAGAGCCACAGAAATAAGCCCCGTCTAAAGAAGAGCAAGAACCAGAGAAAAACTATGTCTACCGCTGAAAAACATCCACACAGCAATTTACATATTAATTTTCATAGTGATGAACACCTAAATTGTCTTCAGATCCCTAAGACTACAATCAGCGCTGCCAAGAATGTCCTGGAAGAGTTCCCCGTACAGATTCTGTGACAGTTAATTTACGAAGAACGAGTGTTGGCTACATGAATATTAATCTCATTAATAATCGTACATTTCTGTAGAAGGGCTATTCCAGTCTCTACAGCACCAACACTGAATATTTTTTTATCACATTCTCACCAATAATTAGTACCGATCAACATGAAGGTTTTTGCTAATGTGAGTTCGAGAGCATGTATTCCTCATTGTTTTAATTGCACAGCCCTGTTATTCATAGAACTTCTGAACTATTTGTTAACCATTCAGAGCTGCATCCTGTGTGTCAGTCATTTAACTTTTTGCTTATTTTAACTATTAACTTTAACTATTTTTCTAATGTGTTTCCCATATTTGATTTTGTTACTGTTTATTTTACAAATTCCTTTAATATTCTAGATAGTATGTATATATACCTAGTATATCTAGATATTACTAATTCCTACTTGGTTCCATTCATGCAAAAATTTTCTATGGTGATATTTATTTAAAAATATTAGTTAATAACCTTTATTTTAAAAATATTTTGATGTAACAAAATACAACTTTTTACTATTCATTTTGGGGTCTTGTTAAGGAAAACTTTTGGTAACATAAATGGACAAAATTATTATCCTGCGTGACCATCTGTTAATTTTATAACTTTATTTTCTCTTAATGCACCATAGTTGATATTAGCTTTTTTAACGGTTTATTTGTTTGTTTATTTTGTTGTTTAATTTGTTGTTGTTGTTGTTGTTTTAATGAGCTTCATTTTGCTCCAACTAGTGTACCAGCATTGGCCCACATTCAAAACACTCCTTCTATTCCCAATGAGTGGTGCTTGTACCTCATATTTCTTGAACTCTCTGTTGTTTATTTCGTTACATGTATTTGTCTATAACCAGGACAGTATTACATTGTTTTGAAATGATAGATGTGTAGTGAGTTTTATAAACATCTGATAAGATGGATAATTATTTTGTGGGTTTTTTACTATCTCTTATTTTTGGAAATTACTTCAGCACTTTATGGATCTTTGTCCCTACACACAAGTTTTAATATGACATTTTCAAAAATTATTTTAAAACCATATTAGAACACTTATAAAGACCTTATATAGTCTTTTATCATTTCTTCATTAACCTAAGTGTTTACTAATATGGTTGTTTTAGGTTTCAGACATATGACTTTATACATGTATAATGCATACAAATGTATATATATGATATATATAAATATAACAATATAATATATATATAATAGTCTATACTTAACTATATAATGTAAATATTATATATACACACATAGCATCTGTAAATTATTTCTAAGTCAGCATTACAGTCAGAAAATATAGCCTTTGTTGTGTTGAATTTTTTAAAATCTGTTGCAGTTTTTGGTCAGTTTTTGGTCATATTCTATACAGATTCTGGCCCATGCCCAAGTAAAGGAGGACAAATCCCAACTCTGTCCACTCCGTCTGTAGATGTGCAGCAGGAGGGTCCTCACTGGCTGCTCCCTCCCTACCTTATACTCTCGTTCAGCACTGCCAACCAACTTAGCAAACGCTGAGAGTCAGGTGCCCAACCTTAGAAACCAGAGAAAAAGGGGACATCCTGGTCCTTGGCATTCAGACATGGTCTCAGCAGGGTCAGTCTTTGGTGTCAGTGTAGTGGAACATTGATTACGTGCCAGAACTACACTCATTACTTGATACGCAACAGTTCATTAAGCCTTACGACACCATATGCAAACCATTCCATCAATTTCCAAATGAGTGGTATTTGTGAAAGGGGTACCATCATCATTCCCACTTCATAGATCAGGTTACTCATACCACAGAGAGGTGAATTAAACTGAATTAAAATATAAGGCCTTGGTGGGGTGCCTGAGGGGCTCAGTCAGTTAAGTGTCTGACTTCAGCTCAGGTCACGATCTCGCCATTCACTGGTTCTAGCCCCCCATTGATTTCTGTGCTGTCAGCTCAGACCCTGAAGCCTTCTTCAGGTTCTGTGTCTCCCTCTCTGTCTTCCTCTCCCCCACTCACACTCTGTCTCTTTCTCTCAAAAGTAAGTAAACTTTAAAAAATTAAAAAAAAATAATAAGCCTGGAACCTGGAATGTTATATGAAAACTCACAATTTGGAAGTGTTGGCAACTAATTCAAATATTTTAACACACCACCACCAACAAAAAGAACAAAAATTAATGTCTTCATTTTACAGATTCTAAAGGAATGTCAAATTGAGGCAAATTTAGAATCCAGCACTTTTTCTAATAAATGTTTGCTCACAGGTGTTAATCTATGGAATAACTTCCTAAAGTATAAAATATATGTTTATAACACAGCAACTTCTCATGTGAGCATGGCAGCAGCACTTTATTTGTATTATATAGTCATAACCTGGTTAAAAGACCAACCACATAGTCAGATGATTGGTGATTTGGAAAACAGGGTTATTGGCTTAAGAGATAGAAGGATGCCTTACTTTAACATTTCTTTCCCATTCTTAAACACACACAGAACTTCAAAATTTTTGAAGTGTTACATATTAATGCTCGATGTCAAATAGAAACAAAATAAATAAAGCACACTCTTATGCCAGAATAATAACTTGAAAGGATTCAGTGGAGAAGCTAGAAGATGTCATGTATCAAAAGTTTAAAGGTGGTAAAGAGAGTTAAATGAATTAATAACATGAGAACACTCCTTGTCTCCAAAGGAGACTCTAAAAATCCTATTATAGTTAATCTGTCAGACTAGTTCTCTGACTTAGGCAGTTCTTGGCCCTTATTTCAATGGCCCCCCCAAATTAAAATAATGACAATGTACTATAGATGCACCTCTGTATGTGTGTGTGTGTGCATGTGTGTGTGTGTGTGTGTGTGTGTGTGTGTGTGTGAATGTACATGTTAAATTGTCAGCTAGCTTACTATTTTTTCTTAATGGTCTGTGTTTTAGGTTGCTTCTTCCTTATATTCTGTTCTTTAAAAAAGTCTTCATTTTTTTCTGAAATAAATTATGATTGAAAATATTTTTAGTATCTTTTTTATTTTCTTAAAAATTATTTTCCTTCTTTAACAAAATAAACATATGTCAGCCTAAAAACTTCTTTAATTTTATTGGTATATGAGAAATACAAAATTCTGAAAACTGGTGCTATTGGGCTTACTTGCTCTGCCTTTGGGTATATCAGACCACCCCCTTCTGAGCTGTTACACTAAGCCTTCAGCAACTTGAGGCCGGGTAGAACTGTGTGGTCATATCTAGGGTGACTGGCCTAATTTGATCAATCCCAATGATCACTTGACTTAATGCCCATTGTCTATTAGGAAAGGTGAACTTTTGACCTGTATCCGAGTTGCTTTTCTTCTCTGTGGCTTCTGGTTTCCTCAATTTCTTTCTATTATATAATGTTTGGATTTATATTTAGTTCATATTCTTTCTAAAGAAAAGAGAGAATATGATAATGAAACTGTTCAATTCATAGATGGAATTTTGAGAGCGATCTATTAATTTTACACATTTCTTGACTACAGCGAATGCTTCCGACGACAAACCTATCGGCTAATCTCTTTCAAGGCAATGAGTTTCTCATTGATCCGCTGGCCTTCGAGCCCTGGAAAGGTGGAGTGATAAGTAATCAGCCACACTGAAAATATATCTACAGCAGTGTATTTTGGGAATTCACAATGAGAAAGAGCAAATGAAGATATGATTATCACTTATTAAAGAATTCTATAAATGGTGACTTCATTAAATATAAATAAATATAATAATATTCATGTGAACCGCAAAAAATTAGCAATGTTATTTGAATTACAAGGCAGCAAATGCTACAAATGCTCATGATATATACTTGTATTTTCATAAAATTTAGTTGACATCATTGCACCCATTTTGTATAGATCTTAGCACATAGAAATGCAATGCATATCTCTTTCTTGTTACCAGGTATTGAATATCTTAATAAAATAAAGCTAGGTCATTTTATTATATTTTCTCTTATGTGATTATTCTGGTTTTATTTAATGTTAAGTTATATTATTCTAAGTTTCTCATAATAAAAACAACATAATATAAATTCATGAAAAATTTAATGTTTGGGAAGGTACAAATGATGAAATGTATTTTCTTGGAATATATCCATGCATGTCATGCATATTTATTTCTTCCCTGTCATCATTCAAAACTTATTACATATATCATGGAAAAGTCACCAGTCTGATAAATATGGATCAATGAACAGTCAAAACTATGACCTTTGAATAAAACAGAAGCAAGAGAAAGAACCAACATTTCTTGCTTCATTATCACATACCAAGTGCTTTGCTAACACAATCCCATAACATCCCATAAACTGTCATTATCCCCATTCAAGGAAAGAAAACCTATATTGAGGTATTTTTTAAATGCCTAGGTAAACACATTTATTATAGCAGACAGGAAATTCAAACCCAGGGTGACCTTTTTGTCTTTTGCTGCTGTCTATGATTAACTTGTATTAGACTCTTCTGTCAAGAAACCATTAAAGCCAGCTAAAATTAAGACAAACAAGCAAATCGCAGTTTGAAGGAGTCTTGGAGTAGACAAGGAGGCCGGGATTTGAGGGGCTATGATTCTGAAGATAAGGGAAATGTAATGAAAAAAGGCTTCCATTTACCATCGATTTTTTTCCACTTTGGATATTTTCAAATTTCCAGGACCAGAACACAGAGACTGGACAAAATACACCATTGTAAAGTGTATGGCCCACTCGCTGAGGTAGAAAAAGAAAAACGTTAGAGGTTATGATTACCATGGCAGCAGGAATTTGAGGGCTAAAGTGGGAGAAAAAGGAGTCATGTGGAAATGTGTCATTTGATATATGTTTTTCCTTAAGTATGTGCCAAACTCTTAATCTCTGCATGAACAAGTAAAAACACAAGAAACTAGAATAAAAATGGTGATCCAGGCTAAAGTACTATAATAATTTAACAATCTAACAATACTAGGCTGTCCACCAAAATGGAGGAGCCCTTTGAGGGCCCAGTTGAGAACACTGAGATATAAATCCATTAGAGCTAAGGACCAAATAGAAGTAGACCAGCCCTGGGAAAGCCTGACACCAATTTAGAAAAATCTCAGTCTGAAATCAGATCAAGGTGTTCCACTCACATGCTACTTCCCCGATAGACAAATACTAAATCTTCTCTGAAGAAAAGTAACATCATTCAGAGTCTCTACAATTTTTACACACAATGGTTGACACAGTTAAAAATTACCAAGCATGACAAGAGACAGAAATAAATTACCAAAAATGAAGAGAAAAAATAGACAATAGAAATAAGCCACCAGTGATCACGGTTTTGGGGTTATCAGAAACAAACTTTATTACGACTTGTATTAAAATGTTCAAAACCAAAAGAGATGAAGCGATAAAGAATTTTACCACATATACGACATCTAAAAATGAGACAGATGACTATTCTAGCACTAAAGAAGTACGCTTTCTAGAAGTAAAAACTTAATGGCTATGCTTAACAGAAGAGGAATAGAAACTAGAATATTATTCATTAGAATGCAAAACACAACTTATTTATTTTTAAGGTCATTACACTTTGTATTACTTTTCTTGTGAAAGAACTTGTTGAGTTTCTTATGACTGACTACTGCTCGCTTTAGGTCTCGTCATATCACTTTTCAGAGAGGTTTTCTACAGCCACCTTATTTGGTAGGTTTCCTCCTACTTTACTTGCCTATACATCACACTTGCCTCTGTTTCCTCTGAAACACTTGTCAGTGCAAAAAAACTATATCCAATAAAAGTGATAAATATAAGGCCGTTTTTCCCCTCTGTGTATGCTTAAACAAGTTACTTATCTTCTTCAAGTCCACCTTTTCTACAGACAGTAATGACACTAATCACAAGTTAAATATTGTTAAAGAGTAAATGAGATAATACATGTAAAGCACCTAGCTCAGTGTGGAAGCAGAGTTTTCATTTTATCCAAGAGTAAAACGACGTGTTGAAAAGTTGAGACTACTTAGGAAATTAACTAAAATCCCACAACTACTTAATAAAAAATAGCTGCATCACAGTGGAAACCATAATGAATCCGAGGTCAGAGGCCTTGTTTCTAGTTCTCATTCAAACCAGCTAACCTATGCGGCGGCACTGGTCTGTCAATTTTTAGAATTATTTATTAGGGATGGCGTAGTCACACCATAATCATGAAAATTAAGGGAAAACAAGATTCAATGCAAACCGAGGATCATCATTAACTCTGCTCACAAAACAAACTCCTAGTTCATAGACCATTCCTGATAGATCAAACAATCCAGAGTTTTCATTGTCCAAAAATTGATCATCATTTCTCTTTTGAGGGTTGGTAACGTGTATTTTGATAACATCTTTCTATTTTATTGCATCTTAATCAAATGGAGAGAGATATAGAAATGACGTTGCTGTGTGGGAGTTTGCCAAAATCACATTGATTTTATAATTAAATGTTATTTCCTACATGAAACATCTAATTCTCCAATGCTTAAGAATTGAAAATGGTGTTGTCAAGTTAAAATGAATGTAAATCATCATTTGCTTCCTTAAATAAAATATTACTGAGGTTGGCTTGAGATCAATGAAAAGATCATCCGTGGAAAGAGCCGCATTTTTCATTCACTGTCCTAAGCGGATACATGCAAAGCTAATTTTGGAAATTCGAAATCAAGGATCCACAAGCTTTTCTTAAAGTAAATATTTTTGGCTTGTAAAGCCCAAGGTCTCCATGTTGGAACTACTCACTGCTGTCATTGTAGTTTAAAAGTGGTCATAGACAATATGTAAACAAAAAGGAATGGCTCTGATCTAATGAAACTTTGTTTACAAAAATAAGCAGCCAAACCCTGGTGTGTAATTTGTTGATTAAGTGATCGAGATTGCCATGATGAAAAATGAATGTATAGACAAGGAAATACTTTGCTTTTCTTTTTTAAGAAAAAAATAATTTGTCACAAATCTATGACTTAGAAGTTTCTCAGATAATCCAAACTCCAATAAAGAAAAATGAAGCTTGATTCTTACTTGCAGGAGACACTAACTTCTTAGACCATTCGTTCATTTTTCTTCCCCTGGATATATAGACTTCCTTCCTTTCAGTAGCTTGCATTTTGGCCAGCAGAAATGGGCAAACATTTCTCACTATGTGGCATTTCTAGTCTTCGGTCATAAAAAAAAACCCCATGCATTGTCATTACCTACTTCCCCATCTGTCAGTCAGATGCTGAGGATCGAGCAAAACACTGAGACTCCAGGAGATGAAGGAGCCCGAGTCACTGAGTGACTGCATGAAAACAAAAACCCCCCGCCCCTTTCCTGCTATCAACTGAACTCTATATGCATAGCATTTAACTTCCATTTTACCAGTTTCCTGAAATAACAGAGCTGACATTTACCAAGTAGTATTAACTACCATAAAACATAAATTGGTACAAGTAAATCTAAATGTGCAAAATTGACTTAATGGGTTGGTGGCAGGTAGTGAGGACACAGATATATAGGCCTTTTGACTGGAGACCCCTGCTCTGCCATATTAAACATTTGTAAAATGGAGGCCCAAGTTACCTTAGGAGTAAGACCACGTGACAGCCAGACAAGTGATTTTAGAGGAAATGACTGGAAAGAGTCAGAGGGCACGTTGGTTACTCTTCGTTGTCTCCAAAAACATATTAGAAGAGAGAGATGAACTCTGGACAGTGATTGACTGACTTTCATGATGAGATCAAGACCTTTACAGTTTGGAAAAGATTGTTAGAGGCCAAGTATTAGTTAAGACTGAAAAAATAAGTGCCAAAGGTCCACTAATATTTCTCAATTGATTCGAGTACTGAATCTTGCAGCAATGATCAGATGATCAGATTTAAGGGTGTTACCTGCCCACCCAAGACTACTTTTTTTTTAATGGCCTTATATTGTCTTCTATTAAAAAGGAGGAGAAGAGAGAAGAGGGGATGAGAGGAGAAGAGAGAAAGAGAAGAAATGAGGATGAGAACAAAAGAAAGAAATCACGCTTGAGAATTATGCGTAGAAAAAACTTGGATGTGGTTACTGGCACGTGAAACTGGATGGCAGGAAATAACTTCAAAGTGTCCTAGTTTTGAAAGGGTTTTATTTCCAAAGAAACCACAAACCTGGACCAAAAATTATTTCAGTCTCCAAAGCTTAAAACAACCTTTAGGCCCAAGAGGAGGAAGGAGACTGCAAAAGCTCTCCAGTCCCCAAAGGTGATAGTGATGACCAAAGAAAACAATGCCGATGGAAGCCTTGGAGAACACCTTCTAGAAATCAGAATCTAGGGCTGGGCTTCTTTATCTCTCATTTCTCTTTTCCAAGTGGGAAACCACCACAAATCCACAAAATGAGAAGTTTCAAATAGTTCCAATTGAAACAAAGAAAAGAAATCAATGATGACTACGTATCGCAGTGATTAACTCACAAAATTATACATGTGTGTATGTGGGCACGCACAGGTATGTGTGTGCATGCATATGCACATGCATGTATGTGTATACATATATAGCTTTTTGTTTTTAAAACTATTATTTGTCTATACTTTCTATAGTTCACAGTCAATGATTCTATCTTAATAGGTCCAGTGAAGGCACTGGGTGTGTGTGGTTGCCTTTGTCACATCCCATGTGAAATCCCTCTGCCCAGGCACCTTCTCAAAAAGTCCTCTCCATAGGACTTGTGCAAACCCTCCACTTATGTCCGTGCTCTGTGAGGTGAATTGAGTAAACCCTCAAAATGTATTCATCAAATCAGGTAAGCTTTGGGACCAATTCTGCTTTGTCATTCCTCATCCAAAACTACCTTCTGAGTGATTGCTTAGTTATTTCAGTTATAGATTGTGATACTCCAGATCTACTCTTCATAAAAATCAACTGTATCAATCTACCATGTTTGTAAACAGAAGCAAAAGAGTAATTTCAATATTTTCTTTTATCATGTACAATGGAGAAAAATGCCCTATCTTAGTACGTAAAAGAATATATCTCATCTCACCTACTGAATTTTAATGCAGAAGAGCACTTTTGATATTACCAATTACCCAGATAGTATATTTTAATTCCTTTATAGTGACTGAAGATCTTAGATAATTAAAAATTAATGACCTGAAAAAACAGCAGAAGCTTAGTAAGTGTATTATTTATTTCTATCCCTCTTTGGATTGTAGAACCAAAGTGACTTAAACATTTTACTATCCTTTAATGTAAATTAGTGATTTGCACTTCAGAATTCTTATGTTCGAACCCCATAATACTACAAAGTCAGGGATGCCATTTCTTATATTATACTTTGTAATGGTGTGGATACAGAAAATAATTGGAAAAAGCTGATGTACTTCTACCAAATGTTAGTATAAAATACATTTATACTTTCATTACATTTTGCAAATATAAATTTAAATAAAGCCTTTTAAAATCTGACAGTAGAGAAGAAAAGCACTACTGACTCTGAGGTTTTTATCTTTGCATATAGTGCTGTGTTTTATTTAGATGTTTTCCCAAAGAAGCCAATCCAAACGATTATTAAGTAGTGTTGGAACAAGAGCTAAGATTTAATCCACAAAAGCATATACTTAATATTTACCAGTTGCAAGGAATCAATACTTCCAGGATGTGAATCACAGGAGTGTCCAACATTGTCTCTTGGAGCCGGGGGCAGAAAACGCTCTGGATCTTGTCCAGAATTCACTCTCTCTCATCTTTTTTTCTTTGCTTTGGTTGTAGTTTGATGTGCTTGAAAAGCAATAGATGACTAAGTGGCAGTAAAAATAGACTGCTTTTCTGGTTTCCAATTCTTAGGTGGCTTTAAAAAATTCACATTTGAAAAGGCAAATGAGAGCAAAATAGAAATATCACATGGGCTTAAAGCTCATCTTAAATAACAGATGAAAAAGGCCAATGAAATAAGCTTCACGATCACAGTGCAGTGAGAAAAGTAAAGGCAACGATAAATACGTGCTTACCTTAGATGCCACGTGACAGTGCACTGAGATCTTGGACAGCCGATAAAGACACAACTTGGCAAAATCAGCAATTATATTTGGCACCAACAAAAGAGGTAGTGAAGCAGAAAAATCTGTCTAAGAATTAATCTGTAGCTGCACAACAACACAGTGTTTCATTATTCTGGGGCTCTGATATGGAGCATAGTCAGGTCTGTGGAAGTTTCTTAAATATCACACCATCAAAATAAATTTTTAACAATTGAGCCAAGAACAGATATCAGTTAATAGATGTCGCATGGAAATACAGACACAGATTTTTTTATATGTATTTTATTTTTCCTTTTAATAACCTCGAGAATAAAATTGAGTTTACTAGCAAAATATCTTCAAGAAACCTTATTGCATGCAACTCAAAACAATTTCAGTTTTCAGCAACACAGCATTTGTTCCAACAGGATTCATTGCCCTTAAGTGACTCCATGCACCAGTTCAAGTGCTCAGTGAAGCCCCTGCTCGGCTTGGAGGCCAAGCCATATGTATCAGTCAGTCTTGTCATGACTAATTAGATATTGCCGCAATGTTCCGGTTTCCACAAAAGCAAATACTTATATACATGTAGATATCCTGTCCATAGTGCTGCCCTGCATACATTAAAATCTGCCGTCATTTCAGGAGGAAAAACCAAATGACTTCCTTTTACAAAACCCCTTGGTCTACTTTTAACCGAGTCATTGATGCTTCACCTTGACATCCAGTAACACTTTCAACAATAACAAAAAATTAGAAGACCGAGAATTACTTTTAGTAAGAATTTATAGAATCCCAAATATTCAGCAAATCAATCTTTTTAAGTGAAAAGAACATGTCTTGGAATGATTTTTTTTTCCTGTATTATAATTTAATTGTATTTCGCTGAAAGTAATTTCCTTTGCAAAACTAATCAAGTGTTCTATCCCTTTTGCTTTCTTTTTCTCCGAGTGAATCATTATTGTTTTGGGAACCTAACAATATCCATCTCTCAGGATTAAATGCAACAACTAATTAACACAGATTGCCAATTCATGCTTTTAAATGCACTGATAGATCCTGGGAGCTCTGCTGCGCTTGATTTATCTTAAGTTTTTATGATTTTTATATAAAAAGTTCCAAGGGCTTACTTAACAAATGACATTCAAGAGATTAAATGTTTAAAAATATTTCTTCTTCATCTATTATTTTTTCGAGTTAGTAGATTTCTATTATATTTCCAAATTAATTTTTCTTTGTTTTTCTCATCACCGTCGAGAATATTTTTATAAATGTAAAGAAACCAACAACTCAAAAACTATCTCATGCAATGTTATCTAATCCCTTGGACTCACACTTCACTGTCTGTGTGAGGACTCTAAACTGAGCCAAAAATGCAGGATAAAATCTCGGATTTCTTCCTATGTGAGTCTTACCCAAATCAATTGAAACTGCTCAAGGGTAATCAAGTGTACAACTGGAGTTAATAATTTTCATTTAGCTGTAATATCATTACTTTTTTGAATGCTGGCCTCTTGCCTTGGGTATTATGTATTTTTGTTATGCTTAGCTTGCTTAAAATAATAAATTTGAGTCATTTGTAACTGAATATCATAACTAGAAAATATTCACTCTTCACTCTCATCTTGACCCCAATCTCTGACTTCTTCTATTTAGGCTTCATTTGTCTTTCCAAGTAACTAGGTCTGTATGTTAAATAAAACTGACAACCATCCTAAAACGCCTCATCTCTGAACCGACCATTTCGTCACCAAATCCTTAGGAAAAACGACTGGCCTCTTCTTCCCAATAGCCAGCTGCTGAGCATTCTTGAAGCGAATTATAATCTCAGCCACTTGGGCCTTCCAGAAATTCACGCTGTAAAACCAATACTACTGTTTGATAATCTTAATGATGTGCCATTGTGGAGGGTCCAAGGTTGACTTGCCTGTTCTCTTCACTCTTATGGCCCCCGTTGCCTGGAACAGAACATCCTGGTTGGTAGATGCTCAGTAAATAGTTGATACATGAATCCATTGCAGCTGTTCAAGTCATCTCTGATTTGTTTCTATCTCCTCTATCCTTCACTCTCAAGACCATTCAGTAAGCATTGCCATTTCATCCTATCTTTTCCTTAAATCACAAACATTCTGTGATGAGAGAAGTTAGGATTACTCCTGTTGGATAGCTTCCACTTTTTCAACACAGCCTCACCACTTGTACATACTTTTGCCTTTTCTCTTCTCTATCCCCAGTCTCTTAAAAAGGTCCAAAGTCTGAAACTCTGCTTTGCTACCATGTTCTATGTTGTCTTCAGTTTCATTTTTTCCTCCTCCTCACTCTTAACTCCATAGAAGCAAACAGTCATAAGAATTAGAAAGTAATTCACAGGTCATCTGGTCCATCTTTCTCATTTAGTCAGTGATGTAACCAAAAGAGAGAAGATGAAGTGGCATTTTAAAGATCAAAGACAAAACAGTTGCAAAACCAGGGTCATCAGGAGGATTCCAGACACCTGTCCTGTCTTTTTCCTACGCCACTACAACTGTCCTTTCTCCCTCTCCCACTGCTTCTCTTCTAAAAGGGCATCTAATGAAGTCTACAATGGGCCAGAGAAAGCTTTTCCAAAGAAACAACATTGAAGCACAGCCTCAAAGAATAAAAAGTAATCTAGTGGTGAAGGTACAAAGCAACTTATATGAAAGCAAGTGGTCCAGAGACCCTGGAAGCTATACACTGATGGTGGAGAAGACAGTGGGAAAGGAAATAGTCAAATTCTCAAGTCCTTCTATGCCATGCTGGACAACTGACAATTCTGCTGAATGCCCTGGACAGTCAGTGCCATATTTATAGTCAGATAGTAGCAAGACCATACTTCGTTCAGATAGATGCTCCTTTGAGATGTATGAAAGAAGAATTGAAGTAGGGGTTGGTAAAACACAAATTATGCTACTTATCTGTGTGTACAAGTTACTTGGCCATAATAGATTATCACAATTTTATTATCTTCAGCTTAAGAAATTGTTTTCAAAATATTTGGACATTTTAAAGTATTATCCTTTATTATAGAACTGTTTAATTATCTACAGATGCTGCTGCTGAAATAATTATGACAAAAGTGTGTGAAAATTTTCAACATTTTACTTCATTGGTTACTTAAGAAATAATCTGGTTTCATATGGCTCTAATGATACGTACATTTACTTTAGTACAGTTCAAGTGAACAGACCCATCTCTTCTTCCATGTTATAAGTTTGCTAATATTTCTCTCTTCTTATGAGATTACTTTGCTTCTAAGGAGTTTTTATGTAACTTCACCTTTAAGGTACTTCTCTGAAAACAAATTCTAAATATTCTCTTACTCCCTCTTTCCAATTCTTTGTCTTTTACAGGAAGTAAAGTGTGAAGTGTTTTACATTTTTAAAATGGCTGAATTCAGCTGAATTCTGCTCCCAAATAAAGATTCAGAGAATACTCTCACCTCAGATGCCAACTTAATGCAATCAGAACGTCTCCAAACTCACCGGTGTACCAGCCTCTCCTCCTCAAATTCGCAAGTGTAATATCTTACTCCCAGATGTGGCTGCACATCCAAATCATTTGCACGGTTTCGTAAACGTGCCGACTTCTGAGCTGCAATCAAGATTTAATGAATGAGAAGCTCCATGAGTGAAGCAGGGAACCTGGGTGTTTCACATCACAGGAGTCTGTGCGGTGTACGGTGGGGTCTCCCGCTGGTGGGCACGACAGTGGCCATCTCCATCCATGGTTAGCAGAACCATGGCATGTTAGGCAGGTAACTCTTGCCCATTCCCAAACCAGGAACCAAGGTGCTCGGTGTTGCAATCCCTCTGGCGTTGCCCAACCTCTGGGGATTGGGGTGGCCGGCCACGGAAAAGAGAAACCGACTCCCTTATTGCGTGAACATGCCAATGTGGGGTCTGGAGTCAGAGTACAGAGACACGTGTGAGGATCTTCACTCACCAGGAGGGTATCCAGTGCAGAAGGAAAGGACGTTAAATAGCAAATAAAAAACTGAACAAAGTGAGAAAGAGAGATTGCAGAAAAAGGGGAAGAATTTTCTCTTTTAGTACTTTTGAGGACACTTTTTTCTTTCCTGCTTGTGGAAGAACACCACCACGTTTTCATTTTTCACAGTAGACCCTGCACTTTATGTAGCCAGCCCTGCCTGGCATTGACATTTGTTATTTCCAACTGGGGCTTTCATTAGCACAACTTCCTGAGATACAGCTACAGGTTTGGGAGGCAAGGCATCATTTTCACGGAGCTATCATAGTGTTAACAATGAGGACATACATTTCTTTTTTTTTTTTTTTTTAAAGTTTATTTATTTTTGAGAGAGAGAGAGACAGAGCATGAGCGGGGGAGGGGCAGAGAGAGAGGGAGACACAGAATCTGAAGCAGGCTCCAGGCTCTGAGCTGTCAGCACAGAGCCTGACGCGGGCCTGGAACCCACGAACCGTGAGAACATGACCTAAGCTGAAGTCGGAGGCTCAACCGACTGAGCCACCCAGGCACCCCAGGACATACATTTCTACTGGTCAATTCTCCCAAATCAACGACTATTTGTCAAGGGGGGAGCCTGTATTGCTTTTCTTCACTGACAATTTATATAAATAAATTGCATTTCTCTAAAATAGCTTATTTGAAAATCTTAGCCAATATACAGCAATAAATTCTTTAAAATTTCATAACTTGTAGGTCACCATTTTTAGTGTGTGTTCCATGCAAAGGTATTGCCTTTGAAAGTGTACACATGCCAGGGTACCCGGGTGGCTCAGTTCCTTAAGCATTGATTTCATGGCTCAGGTCATGATCTCACGGTTTATGGTTTTGAGCCCCACATCAGGCTCTGTGCTGACATCTCAGAGCCTGAAGCCTGCTTCAGATTCTGTGTCTCCCTCTCTGTCTATCCCTCCCCCACTCACACTCAATCTCTCTCTCTCAAAAAAAAGTAACATTAAAAAATTATGTAAAAAAAACTATACACACGACAAGAGATTCTCTAGTTTTTCTTTGTACAGTCATCAACATGTTAATTGCACTTTGCAATTCTCCAAAAAGGATTACCATGTCATATATCTTCTTTTCTAAGAATTACCTTTTATTTCCTACATACTGACATTTTGAGAAAAAAAAGGTCTATCTCAAAATTATATGTGCATTTAAAGTAATAGTTCTGTTTTTTAAAAACAAAAGTCTGTTCTTAAGTCTGTGATGTATCTTAGGATTACTTCCATCTACTTTTTATAGTTTTCAAACAGTAAAATTTGCACTTTTGGTGTACAATCTTGCAAGTTTTAACAAATATATATAGTTGTGAAAACAACGATGCAATGAAGATATAGAAAAAATTAACCCATATCCCCTCCCCAAACTCCAGATCCTGGCAATTATTGATTTATTCTCTTTCTCTAGAGTTTTTCCTCTTCTAGACATGATGCAAATGGAATTACACAGCATCTAGTCTGTTAGGTCTAGCTAGCTTCTTTCACTTAGCAGAAAGCATTTGAGATTCATCCGCGTTGTTGTGTAAGACAGTAGACACTGATGTAAAGAGCTTTACGCCTGGAAATGAGCAAACATATGTTTCTGACAGGACTTCAGTGTGTGGTTTGTGTTAATCTAGTCAGGAATTGAACTGAGTTTGGGTCATATTATTACTATGTTTGCATTCAGTGTACCAGTTTTTAAATTTCTCTAGTTTAACTTGTATTTTGGGTGGAACCTGTGCTACCAAAGAATTTCTGTCAATGTTCCATCACGCTCCGTGTCAGATTCTTACCCAGCACTGTGCCCCCTTTCTTTTGTCCCTCTCTCCAAAGTCGACGATTGTTACTTATTAAACAGCATATACTGGCCTCATGATAGGGTGCAGAAGGAGAGGAAATTCTCTGTTGATTGATTTAACCTCAGTCTGAAGCAGGCACTGTGTCTGTGGGTTTTAGGGGTGAAGATTCTTAGTGATTTTTCTTCTTCCAACCTTCAGTTGTCTTTTGATCCATACCCTTGCCCCCAGAGAGGAAGTCTTTCTATTCCTCCCCCCAGCTGCACTGGTCTTTAACGACTGCCATGCAGACAGCAATGTTTGCTGCCTTCCCTGCAGCATAGTAGGGCCTTTGTTCCCCACGGGTAGAGGATTCAGGAGGACTTGTGTCTTTCCAGCAGCAACTCCAGGCCCACACTTCCTCAGGACTCTTGTTTTGCTCAAAGGTTTCTCATGAGCACCTGGTGAGGTCCATGCAGAAGAACTTTGAGTGGTAGTTGATTCACTGTATCGTTACCTCCTCTGGGTTCCAATTTTTTTTTTTTTTTTTTTTTTTTTAGTGGGGAGAGGGTAAATTACATTCATTCATTCAATCACTCATTTTGCTTTCTCAAACTTAAAGTATAGTTGACATCTATTAGTTTCAGTTGTACAACACGGTGATTTGACAATTCCCTACATTATGAGAGAATCGCCATGAAAATTACAGTTATCATCCGTCACCAAACGAAGTTAGTACAATATTATTGACTGTATTCCTATGATGTACCTTTCATCTCCGTGACTTATTTATTTGATAACTGGGAAGTTTGTACTTCTTTTTTTTTAATGTTTATTTCTTTTTGAGAGAGAGAGAGAGAGAGAGAGAGGAAGAGAGAGAGAGAGAGCATGAGGGGGAAGGGGCAGAGAGAGAGAGAGACACAGAATCCGAAACAGGTTCCAGACTCTCAGCTGTCAGTGCAGCGCCCTTTGCGGGGCATAAACCTACAGACAGTGAGATCATGACTTGTGCCAAAGTCAGATGCTCAACCAACTGAGCCACCCAGGTGCCCCCAGAAGTTTGGGCTTCTTAATCCAGGATTTTGAAACTCTTGTTTAATCCACACTCACCCTTCAGCAATCTGTTAACATTTTAGCTGAATTCTCCTCACCAGCTCATAGGGTGCTTGGCAGTGTCTGCCCCAGGTAAGCAGCACTGGGCTCCTTTTCTCTTCAGAGCAACTGTGTTTTCATGGACTTGGGATCATCTGGTTGGTTGTTTTGCATGCTCGGTTCTTTTTTGAAAGGGGGAGTAGCGTTCTTTTTAGCTTTCTAACTCCTTTGAAGAAGCCAGAAGTCTTGATTTAGTTTAAAAACTAACAGAATATAGCAGTATTTTGTATTTCCCTCCTATTTCTACCACTGAAATAATTTTGAAATACTAATCAGCTCATAAACGTATTTTAGAATCTGTTTTACTATCTATAACAATGTTCTATTAGAAAAAGCTTTTAGTGGCAATTTATCCTAAAAATAATTTCATACAAATTTTATGTTCACGTAAAAAATAAAGTCTCGTAAAATATCTAACATATCTCCAAAGAGAGGGAGGGCACAGGTTTGTAGGAGAGAGTAATCAAAGAGAAATACAATATTCAGTGAGGAAGTAGCAACCTGCTTGCTTGTACCTGGTAATAAGCCATGCCCAGGCCAGCGGCTCTGAAGTCTGTAGTGGGGCAGGTTTCGGCATGAGAAACAGAAGGTGGCTATACACAACTGTGGCCCAGCAAGAATTGCCCTCCATTACAGTAAGGCGAACTTCTGGTTTGGAATTTCTCAGTCCTGATGCAATCCTTACAAGCATAGCACCGTGCCTCCAGAACTTCTGGTGCATCCCCAGGATGAACGGGGAGGCATGAGTGATTCTGTTCACTGTATTCTTGACCTGTGTCTGTCCTCTGCACAGCCTGTGGCCGCTTTGACAGTAAACTAAGGTGATAGCTACGTTAACAAATCATCGGTTAATGTTCATCCTCGATATTGACCCAAACTAGCTTACGTGTATATACATTTTGATATATTTTTTGTCACTGAATTTTAGTAGACTTTTGGGCACATTATCAGTAAAGGAAAATATGCACAGATTACTGTGAGTTACTTTATATTTTTAAATTCAAAATATATGTCCTCTAACTTCCTCGCCATGGTTAGGCTGGTACTTAAATTTTTGACTATAGTAGCAATTCGACTCCCATTTTATTTCTTTTCTACTTAATACTCGAGCATATATATGCTTTCAAAATTCCTGCCTTCTATTGTAGCTGACAGAAATGGTAAAGAAAAAAAACAAATGGAAAAAAAAAACCTACGTTAAACTTATAAAAAATATAAATGTATATAATACATATTAAATATATAAATATTTTAAGTTTGCTGTGATAACATATATTAATATTTTAATGTAGTGTTCATCAAATATAGTTACATATACTTATTAAATATGTTAACTCAAAATATAATTAAAATATTTTAAATATTCAATACAATAAATATACACAAATATAAATATATAAAAATATAAACGTATAAAAAATAAAAGATATGTAGACTCATACTGGTTTCCTCTACTTTTCCAAAGTTTACATTACTCCACTTTGCTTTTCTTTTTTTTCTTTTTTTAACATTTATTTAATTTTGAGAGACATAGACACAAAGCGTGAGCAGGGGAGGGGTAGAGAGAGAGGGAGACACAGAATCGGAAGCAGGCTCCAGGCTCTGAGCTGTCAGCACAGAGCCCGACACGGGGCTCGAACTCACAGACTGTGAGATCATGACCTGAGCTGAAGTCGGACGCTTAGCCGACTGAGCCACCTAGGCACCCCTCCACTTTGCTTTTCAAAAGGCCTACCTTACTATCTGCTTTTACTAACCAAAAGAAATCCAAAGAGGATTTTTGCTTTTGTGGAAGAAAGGCAAAGAGCACAAATACTGTTCAGCATTTGTTTTGCCTCGGGTCCCATGCACCCGAAACAGCAAGCGGGGCACTGCCAGGCTCCTTCCCAGGAACTACGCTCAGCATCTCAGCATCAAGCTCCCATAGTTGTGAGCATCTGTGCTTTATCTCAATTTATCGTGCGCATCTGTTAGCAAGATGCATCCTATGGTAGCAGAAAAGCCTAAGAGATGTTATTTTTTGGGTCAAAAAGATTTCCGTGTGAAATAACAGTAACTGCTTCTTTGCTCTACACCATTTTGGCTATGAAAGTTTTGTCGGAATGCTCTCTACTTTCAGACACTGGGGGAAACCTGTATATTGACATGCACTCTCTGTAATTCCTGCATCTTTTGTTTCTTTTCTTTTTTAAAAAATGTTTTAATGTTTATTTATGTTTCAGAGAGAGAGAGACAGAGTGTGTGCAGGGGACAGACACAGAGAGAGGGAGACACAGAATCGAAGCAGGCTCCAGGCTCTGAACTGTCAGCACAGAGCCTGACGCAGAGCTCATACTCACGGGCCATGAGATCATGACCTGAGCTAAACTAAGAACCGGATGCTTAATTGATTGAACCACTCAGGTTCATCTTTTGTTTCTTACATAAAGACTACTTGGCACTGAAAACACTTTCATTTATTCTAATCCATTTATGATGACCTCAAATCATATTCCAGCAAAGGCTTAACGGCAGAAATCTTCGGTGGGGGGTTGAGTCCCTGGTGCAGTTATGCTTGCTGCCAGTATCCAGAGCAATATTTGAGTACAAGTAAATCAGAGAAATGGTCATTTTCAAGATGAGTTCATACACTCTACTAAGTTATTTATCATTTTCAAACAGTTTCCAAATGTCATTTCTTTTTGCACATTAATTTTTCCCCTTTGAGCTTTCCGATTTTCAAGGAATGATTAATCTTCACTCATTATGTGCTTTTTCTTGCAGAGCACAGTTGCAAACACTAAATTCCAAGGTGACATTCACGTTTTTAACAGTGAAATTGAATCACAGACATAATTAACTCCAAGTTCCATATAAATAACAGCAACTTCTCTCCAAATTTGGGAACTAGAGGCATTTTTACACTTGCAACTCTGTTTATGCATCTAATAGTACCCAGTGGTTTGTTTGGGATTTCCAAATTAATGTAATAACTTCTGAACACAGAGATCTTGAGGCATTCGTTTCTTGTTGTAATTAAGTCACCATCGACTTTCCTGGGGTGGTATTCAAACAAATTGTTTCTGTTGATTACACCTTCAGTCCAAGATGGCAGACTGACCATTCGCTCACCAAAAAACAGTCACTCAAGTAGATGTAAATACAGCAATGAGTGCTATGAAGAAAGTTGTGGAAGACTACATTATAGAAATAGAACCATCTAGTATGTACAATTTTTCATATTTCGCTATCCAAGTGGCTGATGTGTGCCAGGCATTGATCTAGGTGCAACAATGTCCATAGTGTCCTTTTATCTTCACAAAATTCCTCTGCGTAACAATTGATTCCATTTTATGATTGAGCTTTGTGAGTTTGGAGAAAATTGGTCACTTAAGTGAACACAACTATTAATTGACATTGCTGAAAGTTTTATTCGGCTTCTGTAATCTGAACCACAATCTTACTTGAAATCATAGGCGGAAATCTAGGAACACTAGATAGGGAAAACAAATGCTTAAAGTCAAATTGGGCACGAGGTGTTGTTTCTCTAGCTTTATTTTCATACCACCAAAATATTCCTGTGATATCTGCCCCATCCAGATAGTTATCCAGAACAGTACAGAAAGGATTCTTTAACTACGAACACAGTAAAAACTTTGTAAAACCTCTTATGACCCAAGTTCTGTGATGAGAATCTAAATGGCATATTATATTTATTTGTGTAAAATGAATTATATAATCGACTTTATCGTCTGTCTTTGTGTCTTGCACACAAAGTCTTGATGATCACCCCTTACTCAATGTGAATCAGAAAATAATCTATTTCCAATTGTACCCTCTTCTGAGTGATTTGTTCAGGGCTGTCCCATTTTTTGCTTCAAGGCCTACAGAACTTATCACCAGTAGGTCTTACTCTTTGCTTATTAATCTTGGCTTTGATTTTCCAAACTTGTAAGGGGAGCATGTTGAGCACATTATCCTTCTGGGGCAGTATTTCTTTCTCTTTTTTTGACTTCTGGGTCTGAGGCTTATCAAAGACTCTCTAGGGGCTGCTACATGGAAGAGCAAGGTTCTGCATCCTTGGGGAAAAGAGTCTCTTTCTTTCTGAAAGTAAATTTCCAATTGTTGAGCACATGTCATGCCATAAGCAGCCCTCTGTACACCCGGAAATAGTTGCCAAAGAAGTTACCACTCATGCCCCAGCCTATGTGGCAAATTCCATATAGCTTTCTTCTAAAAAAAAAAATCAACATTAAGGGAACAATCTCATTTCCAATAATATTTTCATGTCGAGCAAGTATTCTTCCTAGAATTTGAAGATTAAAAAGACCACAGACTCCAAACACAGAAAATGTAATATCTTTACTATTAATTCACATATCTTGCAAGAATACAAGATGGTGTCTTTTCACAGTATCTGGCAGATTTGGGTCTTTCGTTTGTTTTCCACATCTGAATGTTTGCTAATGTCTAAAAGTTAACTGTGAAATCCTTAGGGCTAGAACTTGAGAGGCTTTTATATTTCATGCTGAAAATGCAAAGGAGATTTTTTCGGAGTTCCATGAATGAATATCTTTTAACAAGCAAACAAAAAGACTGACATTATTGTTCATCAAAGAAGTCTTGTAAAAGAACTTCCTGATGACAAAGAGGATGATGCTACAAAGAGAGAGCACGTAGGCTCTAATTACAAGCAGGCAGTCTGTGCCGTCTAGTGTTCTTGTAAGCAACTCGGTGGCTTGATTATGTAATTGCTTTAGATCCTTACAAGTATATATATTATGATTTGGTTTACATCATGGCCTCTGTGACTTTGAACTTTTTAGAAACATGTCTTATGAATTCCTCTTCTTTCCATTTGCCTTCATGCTTATATTGGGTTTACAGCAACACCCCAACACTAATCTTGTATAATGCAAAAAGATACATGAGGAATGTATTATGTCAAATTAACACAAAACGTCTAACACTATTTATTCCTCCCCATTGTTCATTTTAATTAAAAAATGTATTCCTAACTACTTCCTTGATTAGGGACTAATGCTCTATTAATTTGAAACACATCTACTGAGAACAGACTAAATTCAGAGAGAGGAACCGACATTACATGAAACATAACTTATCACCCTGAAGAATACATTATGCCACTGCTCGCAACGCATGCGGGCTTTCCATTCTGCATTAAAATGCACAATGCAAGCATAATGACAGATTTGGGGAAAAGACTGTAGCAAAGGAAACTCATGAGGGATACTGTGCAGGTATGTATGCTAATAGTAGAAAAACATTTACAATTTGCACTACCCAGAGAAAAATAAGCATGATGGATGAATAGATGTTCCACAGAAACGTTTTCTAAAATGTAGTCACTGATTTCTTAGTGACTGAAAGCTTACATCAATTTATCAGTGACTCTCTTAAGATTTATTGAACACCAATTGTATGTTAAATATTTTAAACTTCGGAAAGTAAACAGAGCAAAACAAAATAAACAACAAACAAAAACACAGCTAGAAAACCCAATTTCATCCATCAGGGTGTTTATAGTCAAACGAGAGAGGCAAACAGCCACATCTGACAACCTTAAAAAAAAAAAGTTATTTACTGAGAACTTGAAGAGGAAGGTTTCAAGCTAGAATATGAAATTCAATGATAGCTTTCTATTATGTGAGAAGAGGAACAAAGCTTTGTAAAGTGAAAAAGTGTGAGTATCAGGGAAACGGGCTAGATGATGTGGGGAACGAGTAACGGAGGAATCAGAGGGTTAACTGGTGAAATGTGGATTTTAATATCAGACTAAATATCATTGTAATCATACTAAAACTGACCTACTTCTACAATACTAAGGAAATTGTATAAGCGAAATGTGTGGCTCGTGTGAATGCAACCAACTAATAATTTTAGAACCAATAGTCAAGGAATCTTTGAAGAACAGCCTGAAATATTTAAATATGCAGCAGTAATGTTATTTCTCCTTAGCTTACTTATTAGAGAAAAAGATAAGAGAAGAGGTATAGTGGGGACGTCTCAGCTAGAGCCTACACATTGCAAAAATATGTCTCTAGAGACATATTTACATAGAGACCTATGTACATAGGGGTACACTATACGATGGTAAGGAATTATAGCTTCATTGCAAAACTCTACTAAACAGGGAAAAACACCATTGGCAAGATTGGATGGAGAGCAGAAATTATTTCTGACCTTGAATTGGAGATGCAAATATTTATATTTACTCTGCAAGGAGCCTCAGCCTTAGTTGCATGTGTTTTGTTTTGTTCAGGTTTTTATTGTAAACTAAAGTGTGCAAACATATTTTATGATTTTCAAAAAAAATAATTATCATTTTAATAAAAACAAAAAATTCCAACTCTTTCTCTATATGGCTACACAAAACTCATAGGGCAGATATTTGATACTTTCAGTTGAGAATTGGAAGACAATAAAGTCTGAGATGTTTAAGTAACCTGCATGGAAAAACAGCCAGGGTGAAGAAATCAGGCATTAATCCCATGTTTTTCTAATTCCAAACCACGGTCTGGAATAATTTTAAAAACTCAATTTGATTAAATTTAAATTATAAAACAGAGTCAAGGGAGGAAAGGAAAGAAGGAAGAAGGAAGATGGAAGGAGGGAAAGAAGGAAGCAAGGAAGGAATGAAGGAAGGAAAGAAAAGAGAAAAGACAAATAAATTAGAACAGCCCTTGATTTTTGGTTGGAATCAATTTAGGTGGTATGTTTGATAAGTAACTTAATCGACAAGTTATATTATAGAATATATCCAATGTGTCTCACCACACTGACTTCACTGTTGCAGCTTTACAGTGACACTTAAAAATAGGTATTGAGAATCCTCTTTTTAAAAAAATTTTTGTCTATGTTAATTAATTTGTTTTTCTCCAGAAAATTTTAGAATCAGCTGTCAATTCTATAAATTATAAATATGCATATACATAAATACATACATATATACATGCATACGTACATTCACATATACATATATCACCCTAGGATTAATTTGGGAGTAATTGAAATATTAATAATATTGAGCCCTCCAATCCATAAATATGGCATTATTTCTTCATTTATTTAGATCATCTTTAATTGCTTTCATCAGAGTTTTCCAGTTTTCCGCCTACAGATTGGGCATATGTCTTTAGACTTCTACTTTGTATCTCTCCTTTTCTATGCTATTTCTAATATTACATTTTTTAAGTTTAATTTCTAAATATTCACTCTAAAAATATCCAAAATTAATTTCTATGTTGGGGTTTTTATAGAAATTTTGGGATTATCTTTGTAGAAAATCGTGACATCAGTGAACAGTTTTTATTTCTCCTTTTCTAATCTGTGTACCTCTTCCTTCCTTCCTTCCTTCCTTCTTTCCTTCCTTCCTTCCTTCCTTCCATCTTCCTTTGTTCCTTTTATTTTAGAGAGAGAGAACATGAGAAGGGAAGGGGGGCAGAAAGAGAGAGAGTAGCAATCTTAAGCAGACCCCACGATCAGCAAAAAGCCCAAAGCCAGGCTTGATCCCATGAGCCGGGGATTGTGACCTGAGCCACAATCAAGAGTCAGATGCTCAACTGACTGAGTCACCCAGGTGCCCATTTCTTTCCTTTTCTTAACTTATTGTGAAGCCTAAGATCCCTATTACAGCGTTGCATAAGGAACGCGAGATCAGTTGAGGCTTCTGTTCCAACCTACCACAATGATCTATGAGGTTAGCTGTAGACTTCTGTTTTTATTGTTTTGTTTTGGAAGGTTGGAGAAACTGTCTTCTCTTCCTAGTGTGCTAATAATTTTAATAATGAGTGGATATTGAATTTTGCCAATTTTTGTTTGCATCTATTAAGTTGATCCTCTTTTTCTCTCATTTAGTTTGTTGAAATGATGAATTATAAAACTTACCTATGCTTCTATGTATTTGACTTCTGAACACTAAATCAAACTTACATTCCTAAGATCACCACTTATGTACTACCCACTTCATTTATTGCTGCATGAAAGTTGTTATCTTGTTGGGATAATTAGCATCTATGTTCACAGGGATATTACTTTGTAGATTTATTTTCTTGTGATTCCTTGGTATGATTTTGGTATAAGAGCAATAATGACCACATAAAGTAAGTCAGCAAGTGCTTCAATTTATGACATTTTCTGGAAGACTTTGTATAGAACTAGTATAATTTGTTCCTTAAATATTTGCAAGAACATCACTGAAGCTATCTGGGCCTGATTTCTATTTGATTTTGATTTTAGGGTTTTAGGGCTTTGTTTTTGGTGATTTTTTTTTGTTTTTTAGTAAGGTTTTTAACAACAAATTCAATTATTTGATAAATATAGATTATTCTATATTTCAGTAATTTTTTTCTTCCAAAAAATTTGTCAGTTATGTCTAAGATGTCAAATTTTTTGACTTGGAGTTATTTATAATAATGCCAAATTAATCCTTTAATGGATAATGATGTATATACTCTTTATTCTGTATGTTGGAAATGTGTGTCTCTGTTTCTTTGTAAGTGTGGCTTGGGATTACACATTTATTTGACATTTTTGAAGCATCAACTTTGATTTCTTTGTTTTGCCCTGTTTTTCAGTACTCATTTTCATTGATCTCTGCTCTTGTTCTTATCATTTTATTATCTTATTTTATGCTTTCTTTGGTTTAAGTTCCTTTTCTATTTTTATTTCCTAAAATTGTAAATTTATTCAAGATGTCTTCTTTTTTTCATGTAAAAATCCTCTAAATATTCCTTTATCTTTATGCCATAAATTTTGATGTTTTGTCTTCTTTTAATTCAACATGCTTTCTAATTTCTAATGTGGCTTTTGCTTTGACCCATGGGTCATTTATAAGTGTCAGACATAATTTCAAAATATTTGTGTATTTTCTGGCTATCTTTCTGTTATTGATGTCTAGTTAAATTTATATGAGGTCATAACACATGCTCTATGATTTCAATTCTGTCAACTATGTTAAGTTTTGTTTCTTGGTGAATGAATATTCCATGTGTACTCAAAAATACGCATATTTTGTTGATGGTTGAGTTGTTTTATAAGTTGCAGTTAGGTCAATTTGATAGTTTGCATTGTTTTTATAGATGTTCTACATTTTCTGTCTTCATGTTCAATTATTACCAAAAAGGAAGTGTTGAAACCTCACACTAAACTTGTGGATTTATCTATTTTATCTCTTCGTTCTCTTAAGTTTCTGCCTAAGGAATTTTGAAACTCTACCATTAGAGACATACATATTAAGAATTGTTGTATGTTCTTGAAAGAGTGAACTTTTCATTCTATGTTATCTCTCTTTTTTTAAAAAAAAAGTCTTTTAAAGTTTATTTTGACTAATAATAAATTTAAAATAAATAATTTTAATACAACTATTACAATTTTCTGTTAATTCATGCTTACAAGATATACTTTTTTCCAATCACCTAGTTTATACGTATTTATAGCTTTATATTTAAAGTTGCTTTTGTGGTGGTTGGGGTTGGGGAGTATACACTTGAATCTTGCTCTTTTAATACATTCTGGCAATCTCCATCTTTTAACTGGTATGTTTATGTCATTTATATATTTTTTAATTTTTTTAAATGTTCATTTACTTTTGAGAGATGGAGACAGAGCACGAATGGGGGAGGGACATAGAGAGAGGGAGACACAGAATGCAGAGCAGACTCCAGACTCTGAAGTGTCAGCACAGAACCTGATGTGGGGCTTGAACTCATGGGCCAGAGATCATGACCTGAGCTGAAGCTGGACGCCCAACCGACTGAATCACCCAGGAGTCCCTTATGTCATTTATATTTAATGCAACTTTTGATGTGACATGATTTAAATCTATAATTGCAATATTTGTTTTCTATTCAGTTTATTTTTCCTTTATTCCTTTTGCCCACTTATATACCTGCTTTGGGATTAACTTAGTTTATTTTATGATTTCATGCTATCTCCAATAATGGCCAATGTTTATAACTATTATTTTTATTTTCAATTGTCCATGTATTTACAGTATTTATCTTTAAATAGTCTAACTTCAAATGTCATTATATCATATCAAGTATAAAATGAAGAAACAGGCTTACAATGGTGAACTTCTAATTCCTCTCTCTCTCTTGTTTTATGCTATTGCTGTCATGCATTTTACTTTTATATATTCTATAAGCCCACATTATTACCATTTTTTGCTTTAGACATTCAATTATTTTTAAAGTTATTTAAAACTCCCTGTGTCTGTTTTCCCCAGGGTTTCTATACTCTAAAAATCACTTCCACTCAGTTTTGAACACTTCGCTAATAATTTTACCTGAACTCTTACATTCCTGTATGACACCCAGAATCTCTTCCTAAATTCTACCAAAGGTGAGTTAGAGCTGACTCTCCATCCTGCTTGGAGAAGTTTGTCTGTCTTTAGATTTCAGGCTACTTGTTTACTCTGCAACCCATCTCTAATGAGTTTATGAAAAGTTATGGTTTTGTAATTTCTCCTTTCTCTCTTATTAGATTTGTAGCAATGCTCTTTTCTTTTCTCTACATCCTATGTGAAAGCAGACTCCACGAAACTGAAATTTTAAAAACAGATGTTACCAACATAAAAAGTATAACTTTGCATTTATTACTTAGTGCATTAAGTAGAGAAAATGAGTTAGTTTGCTGTAGAGAAAATGAGTTAGTTTGTTACTTTAAGTTATATTTCATGTAATATTTTATTTTGAACTGAGTGTTTATAGTTTGTCATTTAATTATCTGTGTTCTAAAACTTGAATAAGTCATTCAATTGATGGAGGTTAGTGAAGTGAATTGTCAGTATGATTCTAAACATACGGCAACAAATCTATTTCAAATGTTTATTCGACAAATAATTACCCAAGTCAGCTACTGAAAGTTAGGGTGCTAATGTGATAGAGACTGTTTAAACCCCTTCTCTGGATGTACCTGGAATTTCTGCTTGAGGGTTTTATTAACAGCAAAGAAATGAGAGACCAGCAATTCTTTTTAAGTTATGTATTCAAAATACAAAATAGATTTGCTGATATTTGTGACATATTGTAAAGAAAAAAATTAAGACACTTGACTAGAGTATCATTTATAAAAAGAAAATAAACTAAACCATATATCTTAGAAAGTAAATGTTAGAGACCAAGCAATAACACATAATAAATATATTAAATACTTTCAAAGAAATAAGAATTAATATTAGTACTCAAAAGCCACAGGGAAGATGTCATGTGTCAATTTTAGAACAATAGTTAAAAGGAATTTTATGCAATTCATTACCAGGTGTATGTAAGGGTTCTAGTTAGATCTAAAGAGACTAGAGCAGGCTCTTAGCATAAACTTTTGAGACAGACCAGCAAAAATTTCTTTCCAGGACATAACTCCACACTGAGAAGAAATTAATGAGAAAATTTTTTAAATAAGTAGAATGCCGGCACCTGGGTGGCTCAGTTGGTTGTGTCCAGCTCTTGATTCTGGCTCAGGTCATGATCTTACGATTCATCAGACTGTGCTGACAACACGGAGCCTGCTTGGAATTCTCTCTCTCCCTCTCTCTCTGCCTCTCTCCAGCTCGTGCTTGCGCACTTGCTCTCTCTCTCTCTCTCTCTCTCTCTCTCTCTCTCTCTCTCTATATATATATATATATATATATATATATATATATATATAAACTTATATATAAACTTAGTTTTATATATAAACTTAAATAAATAGGTATAGTAGATAATATAGGAGGAAAGAAAAGAGATTTTAAAAAGGAAAGAGAAGGAACAGACCAGAGCTAGGGAATCTCAAAAATTAAATCACCTTATTTTTGAAAACTACATAAAAACAACAAAAGACAAAGCTCTGTTAAGTTAGAAAAGCTACCTTTTAAACATCCAGAAAAAATTGATTTCATGTAACAGTGAGCAATGGGAAAGGGTTATGGCTCAAAACCCATAAAATAGTATTATAAGGAAAAAGAGAATAAGTAGCAAAATAGCAAACCTACAGAAAGTAGAAGCATATCAGAAAGATAATAATACAAAACTGATCAATTGTGCTTAAACCAATGACTTTATCATGATATTATAGGGGGGCGATATAGTTGCTCACTTTTGTGATGAACAATTTATTATTTTTAAGACTCATAATTAAAGGGAAAATATGTCATCTTTACTAGATCAACTGTACACCTGGGTAATGAATAATTGGAAGAAGAAAAATATATCTTTCTAGAGCCATTCCATCTAATAATTGAAAATACATTACAAACTTAAAGTATTGCCATTTTCCAGCTCATTCTAAATACACGATCTAGATATTAAGCAGCAACAGATGCTAACGTCATAAAGAGTGAGACGACCAGATATGATGTGCCCCCTGACAAAGAACACATCATCTAGAGCTGCCAGTGATCAGATCCAAGAGACTTTGATTCTGAATCCATCTTCCCATCAGTAGGAAATACAGAGGAGAGGCGAATATGCAATCATCAAAATCCAGACTTTGAAAAATTCTAAAAAAGTCAAAGAACCTGGGTTCTTCAACAAATTAATTGTAAGGAAAGGAAAGGAATAGAAAAGGATTTGCAGAATAGAGACCGAAAAGTAAATCACAAAAAGGAGCGAACAAAAAACTAGTGCCTAAGGATGCCCATTTGGGTCATTAACCTATGAAGAAATATGAGAAGTGATTCATAGGAACTTCAAAACTTGAATAATCTGGAGGAGGAAAAGGTAATTCTGATTAGATCTATACTAAGCAGATAGCTACATTACACACACCCACCACTACCAGAATTTCGGAGGGATGTCTAAGAGAAGACATTCTAGTATATTACAAGTAACTCAAGTCCATAGCAGCTTTATTATGTGGTAGCTTAGTGACTGGGTAGAGTGGAGCCAGACTGCTGCCTGGGTTCAAATCCATCTACAAACTGGCAGCGGCAGGACTGTGGACAAGGTTCTTCATCTGTGAAGTGGAGACAGCTTCCCTCACGGGTTTGTCACGACAACTAAAATAAATGTTATAAGAAATTTTAGCTTTACATTTTACTCATGAGAAAGTCTTAGAATCTTTGCAATATTATTCAGAAGCAAACATATATATTTTCATATATTCCAGCAAGTCTCAATGTTTCATCTAGGTAAAACTCCAGAAGTAAGATTTAAGCCATATGAGTTGATATTTGAAATGCAACATGTAAAACTTCAACCCTCACTGACTGAACTAAATTCATAAGCACAATGTGTCTTCCAGGTGAAGTGGTAAATCTTTCTCAAATGCTATTGATTTAAAAACAGTTTCATTACTAATCTTTGTTCAATATCCTTATTGTCAGATCTTTTTATCTCTGTCTCTGTCTCTCTGTTTCTCTCTCTCTCTCCCTCTCTCTCTCTTTCTCCATATGACACTTATTTGGAAAGTTTTTGAGAAACTTTTTTAGGAAAGGCAAGCTTTTATGCTGACTGCTATGATTAGTTGGGCCAAATAAGTATGCAATATTTTGGAATTTCATGGAACATTACTGTGAAGGCCATGCTGAATAAACAAAGGGCCAAGCTTGATTAAACTGACTCTCATACAGATGAAATTAAATTTTGCATAGTTCTTCTCAGATTAAATTTTGGGATCATTTTTGCATCAGGTTTGTAAAAATTGGCACATGTTTGGCTACACTTTCATTAAATGGCTCATTCTTTTCAAATAGTAGTTCCAAAATAGGTTTCATATTTATGGTAATTACTTTTTGAGATTCAAATGTTTAAAGTTAACATGTTTTACCTTACTATCTTTGGAAATATTGACTACATCCTGGCCTCCTGAAAGATAAGGGCTTTGCTGTTATTTTCATATGTTTTAAGTGATTTTTCAAAGGTAAAATTTTAACATCAAAAACTGGGGGATTTTTGTGTTTGGGCACAATTCCTTTATTGTGTTACAAATGATTAAAATATGCATCATCATAGAGAACTATTTTATTACTATTATTATTTATTACTATTTATTATTATTACTACCATTATTTATTACTATTATCTTATTGCTTAAAAATTTTATTCTCTTTAAAATTTTTTTCTGATTACAAAAGTCATACAGTTTTTAATGTTCATGTTCACAAAAATGTGTAATGTTCAGAGGTAATGTCTCCTATAAGTTCAAGGTCCAGAGATATTAGTGATTGTCAACATTTTGCTCAAATATGTCTCTCTTTTTTTTAATGTTTTTATTTATTTTTGAGAGAGAGAGACAGACAGACAGACAGAGCATGAGTGGAGTAGGGGCACAGACAGAGAGGGAGACACAGAATCTGAAACAGGCTCCAGGCTCTGAGCCATCAGCACAGAGCCCGACACAGGGCTTGACCTCGGAATGTTGAGATCATGACCTGAGCCGATGTTGGACGGTCAACTGACTGAGCCACCCAGGCACCCCCAAATATGTCTCTTGTATACCAAGTCATATATGGGTATGTACATATGGCTTAAGTGTAATCTTACTCTCCATAGTTCATCTACCTTTGCAGACTAAGGAAAGATTGTCTCAAGTGGAAGCTATATATTAATTAATATTTGACAAAGAAATTTGAAACAAAAGTTAAGTAAAATCTTTCAAACTCGCCAGAACCCAGAAGGCATTTATTCATATTGGCCAATAGCATATTTAAAGAACCATTTGATGGAATTTCTGACTTTTTATATTTTTGAAAGGTTATCAAGTGGCGATATTAAGATCCAGTCCCTAAGTGATATCATAGAGAAGAGAAAGCCTTATCGCCACAGAACAGTCATATCCATATTGCTGGGTGAAAGAGAAATAAACATTGTCTTATAAAGTCACTGTTTTCAGATCGCTTTTTCATAGAAGCTTAGCATGTAATTTAACGAACACCAGAACTACTGAATGCCAAAATCTGCTCTATAAAAACATCAAAACCTTTTTTATGCCACTTATTTTTAGATGGAGAGTTATGAAGAAAAGGAGATATGGGAATACATTTATTCAATCAAACTATCCATTTGTTCAATAGCAATTTATTAACACTTGTGCGATGAGCACCATGCTAGGCACAAGAGACAGAGCACTGAGCAGAAACACTACAGTCTGATCTCATGTACATTATTTTTGAAAGAAATAGTCACTTATCAAAAAATCACAAAAGTCAAAGATTTACTGATGTGGTATAGTTTCAATGCTTGGTACTTGCTATTACGTAGAAAATAAGATAAGTCTCAAACGATAACTATTCATTACCTTATAGATGCATAAAAAGAATAGCGATAGTGCAAAGTACTTGCTTTCCATTGCCCAAGAGTGTATGAGAGGAAATAAAGAGTAAAAAAATATAATCACTAGGTAAGGCAGGATGTTGGTATCACATAAGCACTAAGAGCTGAATGGGTGTATCACAGGCATGGTTTTCTAGTGTATGCAAAACAGTACACTGCCTTACAATGTGTGCACCTCCTAAGACAAAACATCTCCATCTGAGCTATGAGAAAAATACACTGAAGTTGTGTCAAGCTACACATACTCATTTTTTTTCACATAAGCATTGATTATGAGTCTTCCTGACTAGTGGTTTCAATCACGATTTAAAATAATTTGATTTAAATTATATCTTTCCTAGAGATTTGTCCAAACACAGAGAGAAAATCTTCTCCTAAAGTCTTCCAGGCTTTAAATCAATCAGTAAATGGAATTTTAACAGAGGTAACCACATAACTTACATTTCCAAGTTCCAACCTATTATTGTAAAGAAATTGCTGAATCCTCAAGATGAGTACAACCAAAGCTTGTTTGAGTTCACTCCCAGGTTTGTTAACCTTTGGGGGGAAAATCTTACGTGAATACAGAATGCACTGGAAAACAAAGAAAGACCTGTCCTAGCCTTGTGATTCAAGGGTTAAGGTTTGAACTTTAGGATGTGGTAAATTTCAGTTAGTGGCTTTTAAAAACACTTGTCCTGACTTCCAGAGATCTGGATAGCAGGCATGGACCAAATTTCTGGAAAATAAATGTTATATATCTGTATATATAAATAACGTAGTGGTTTCAAGAGTGGTTTTGCAGATACGTAGTGTCGAAGAGTTGGTTAAATTAAGACTTCTCAATCTGGGGGGTATTTGTGTACCCCAAAATTGGTGTGTTAAATCCAAATCCCCAGGGCGATGGTATTTAGGAGGCAAGGCCTCTAGGACATGATTAGGTCATGAGAGCGGAGTCCTCCCGAATGACACTAGTGCTTTTATAAAAGAGAACCCTGAAAGCTCCCTCGCTCAGTCCACCGTGCGAGGACGCAGCAAAAACAGAGCCATTTCTGAGCCAGGAATCCATCTCTTCCTTGAACCTGGACCTCCTGGCCTCCACAACTGTGAGAAATAAATGTCCGCTGTTTAAGCCACCCAGTGGACAGCAAACTGAACAAAACCAAGCTTCACGAAAAGAGAGAGAATGACTTTTTTCCTCAGTCAACCTCTGAATCTCAAAGTTGTTTTTGTGGTGTACCTGTTTATGGAAATTTCATTCATCCACGTAAGGTATCATTGAAGAATGTGCGTTTCCAAGCAGTCCTGGGAATTTGTGAAAAACAGCAGGCACCCTTGCCACAAAGTTACACTGGTAAGTTTAATTTAAAAGAGAAAATATTATATATCACAAATCATATATATATGCCAAGACAGTGCCTAAATTATAGATACTGTTAAACTGCAGGCAGCTTTAGGTTGGATTTTATTCCCCTTTTTGGATCTGTGAGAGCTTGGCTGCATATCTAGCAGCCCATATTTCCCCCTTGCATTGACTATTAGAAATGGCTGGGAATTTCCGACCACACCTGACTCGGTCAAGTCGCCATGTCTTACTGCCACCAGCTGACCTTTTGTACACATTACTGAGCCCTCCCGTTCATACCAAGAGAGAGAAAAACTTAATTTTGCTGTTAGTTGCTATATTGTCTCTCTTCTTGTTTCCTCCCATTTTCAATTTTTGAAGAGTAACTTCCTCAGGGGCTCCTATAACCACTGAGCCACTCCCCTCAGTAAATCCCTTTATTACTGTCTAGCTATATATTATTGGCTCACTTAATTCTATTATAAAATAAGTTTATTTTGTTGGATCAAACTTAATTCCTTGTTCATTTACTTATCTTTGGAAATGTTAAATCTCTCTATGATTAAAAAAGAAAGAAAGAAAGGGGCTATCTGATTTCTAATTTGGAACAGATAAACAGTTCTTCCAGACTGCTGTACGATATAAGACAAAACACCACCACAGAAACCTCTCTCTATATGTTGTGGTTTATTCCAAAAAGACATGGAATCCAATGCTATTCCTCATCAATTAAGATTTAGCGTTTGAATATGCCATGATTTGTTCTCCAACTTTGAGGGATTAACTTGAGAGATGTCAAAAGTAGCTGCCAAGTTTAGGGAGGAAAACAAGATAAGATTTATCCATACCAATAGATCTCTCAAAATGTCTGGTTTTTATTGCTTGTGTTGCCAAACAATTGTATATTCTAGAATGATCTCGGTGAATAAAGGAAAGAAAAGAGGCACTCTATCTGTTTTGCCAACACTGTTATATATCGGATTATCTGAGCTTTAAAATTGTGGCAGGACATGAATAATGACAAGTAGAACTGCAATGTCAGAAACTCATATTTTATAGTCCAGGCGGATTATCATCGAACTATGGAATCTTTGTGCTTCAAAGAACATTAGAGACAATAAAACTGTTCACCTTTTAACATTTTTCCTAAATTTATTTTAGCCCACCAATCAACCAAAATACACCTCTGATATATACAATGTTAAGTATAAGACATTTCTTCTGTGCCATTTCTTTAAAGTTAACAATTGCTACTATCACTTCAATAGGATGACTGAAACGCCTCAAGCAGACCATATATTCTATAGATACAAATGCCAAAAGCCTCATATTTCACCCTGCTTCCAGAACACCCTATGTTCCTGTTAGAGTACCTGACTTTTTTTTTTTTTTAAATAGGCTTCATGCTTAGTGTGGAGCCCAGCACAGGGCTTGAACTCACAACCCTGAGATCAAGACCTGAGTTGATATCATGAATCAAATGCTTAACCTACTGAGCCACCCAGCCACCCCGACAGTACATGACTTTAAAGAAATAAGACTTTTTTTTGTCACTTAACATAATTTCAAAATTCATATTAGTGCTAAACATTCTATTTATATTGGAAATTAAAAAAAATATCTGTTTACATTTAAATATGAAGCCAAAAATATCAGCTGTCCATCACTCAGACATGTCAGGTTCTAGCACATTCTCCTGGCCCTGAGTGACAACGGAGTACTAGATTATTCACTTGTTCCTCTTTAGACTTTTTGGATTCAGATTTTCACTCCATTAATCTCACCACTTTTATTTCTTTGCTCTCTTTCATTTTATCGATAGGCAGACATGTTGGAAAGAACACTTGTAGGTGATTAATAGACTTTTTGAGCATAATTAATTCTCCTGCACAAATCAGTGATTTAACTATTGTCAGTTTTCACATAATTTTAATGAAAACTATTTTGTAGGGTGTTCCCTACATTCACTTCAGAAGCAAACTTTCATTGAATCACTATCTTTGCTTTACCAAAACATTTTGGCTAATCAAACCAGCTGCTATAAATCCAGCTACCTTCACTGCAAGGCACCAAAGGCACGGCTGTATTTAAAACAGAGTTCAAGAGCGCCTGGGTGGCTCAGCTGGTTAAGGGCCAGACTTCACCTCAGGTCATGACCTCATGGCTCTTGGGTTTGAGCTGCCTCAGGCTCTGTGCTGACAGCTCAGAGCCTGGAGCCTGCTTCAGATTCTGTGTCTTCCTCTCCTCTCTCTCTGTCCCTCCCCCGCTCACACTCTCTCTCTCTCTCTCTCAAAAATAAATAAACATTTAAAAAAAATTTAAAAAGAGTTCAGTTTCACAACTCCCAACTTTAGCAGAATGAAACACGTGCTTTTTTCATGGAGTTGGACACTCATTCTGAATGACAAGTGGAAATTTAAATTCAAGTGTATCCAAAATCTAAAAAACATTTCCAATTTAAAATGTATGACATTGGTGCTATACTTTCAAGGAAATAGAAACTGATACAAATCTAAAGTGCCTCTAAAGTCCTTTTTAGCAAAATATATTTTCGTTTCAAAATTGACAAATTTGTTGTCTAATTATAAGTTTCATGGTTAAAAAGATTTGCTGTTTTAGGAAATGTTGTTTTATCATACATAAAATTGAAGAACGTAAGCAGAATATTTGATGTGTTGTTATTATGGAGTATCACCAATAATGACAACCGTAACTACCTTGCCAAGAAACCTCGATCCTGTAGTTTATTTATTTGACAGAAGTCAAACTTAAAAAACGGCAAGCTCAGCAAGACAATATTACTTATGTCTTTAAAAAATTTCCATGATTTAGTATTGATGACTCCTTTTAAAGTGATACTACTCCTATATGAAACACCCGGGGCTGTCTGTTCCAGCGAAATGAACAAACTAGTGTATTGTGAGCACACACCACAAGAACTGTTTCAGACCACCTCCATCACTACGCCTGCCCCCCACCTCTTTTCTTAAAAGGACAGAAGAGGAGGCAAAAAGCTATATTAAGAACTAAGGAAACCGAGGCAAATGTAACTCTCCTTTTATGTGAAAACCATAACACTAGAAGAATTAAAGTTTAAGTTCAAAGACTTATTAACATATTGGCATGAACACCCAGTTCATTCTGACTTTCAGACTCTGTTTACCAAGTGGGACCCCTGGCTCTAATCACTTTTCCTTCTTCTCTTTATAGTGAACACTGCATCTCTTACTTTAACCAGGCTGTGATCACTAGTTTCTTTTCAGCAACCTGTTTGGTTTCTGCCTTCTCCCAGCCCTTGAATATGCTTCATTCTGCAATAATCTTTATTGTGGCTGTAGTTTAAGGCATTCCTCTCCTGAGTGAGTGTTTTGGGCCCCGCAGAAAGCAACCGTTTCAACTAATTACTTGGAAAAAGTGGTGTTACCGATTTCCACACCAGTCTAAACGGATATTATATCTTGCCTAATTAGGATCCCTACTATAATTATACTTACTTTAAATATTCAGAGACATACATTTGTAAATAAGGGGAATATGCATGTTATAAATTAAAATAAATGTGAATATATTTATTTTCTAAACATATGTAAAATTTATAAAATAACTTCAGAGCAATTTCATTTTCACCAAATTAAATATTCTGAAGATCAAGAGACATTATTAGGCTTTGGTTATTTATGCAGTTTTCTTGCTCTGCTGATCACGACTGAATTTTCTAGAAGCGAGGAACTGTCTAGATACATAAAATATTCATTATTCTTTTAACAACTGATGTTTATATCATCCTGCCTACCCCATCTCTTTTAGGAAACAGTTCTTAGATGAAGCTGCACTTGAAGTATGTTTTAGTATTTTGTTTTATACACTGTTTGTGGGAAAGTCAAAGAAAATTAAGGTTACACTGTTTCTTCCTTTGCTGCTAACAGAAGTTTTGAGAGTTTCAAGTGTACTTCTATTCTACTCATTAAACGAAAGTTAAAAAAAAAAAAAACTTTCATGGATATCAAACATTTGTCTCCGATATATTTGTTTATGTAGAAAACAAAACTTTTGGCACTGGACATATTTAGGATTTGGTTTTTTTTTTCCCCCTTTAAGTTGAAAAACATATGATAAACATTTGTCATAAATTGTCAGCTTACCTTTCACTCTTGGGTTTGATCCAGCAAGTGCTTTCCGTCACAAACTCTTCTTCTGGCAGATTTAACTGAGGACTCTGCAGACGAAGCTGAAAGAAAATGATTTCATAATTCTCCTCCTGTTCTAGTCTCAGGTTAGGTTACCCTTACTTTACGTTTACTTCAAATCTTTTTCTTTTCCATATAAGAGCCTCTAAGTTTTCCTTCTTTTTCATGCAGAAAAAAAAAAGGTCCTTTTACAATTATCTCCTCATTATTTCTATTTTTCAGTGTACTCTTCAATTTCTTTAAGAGCTTTTGCTGCCTTTCTTTCTTTTTTAAAAACAATTTTAAAGGGGCTCTGGTTGCACCTATTTGACAAACAAACCCTATTAAATGCTTAAGTTTGTGCTAAGCACTAGGCAAAAAAAGTACGATTGAAACAATTGCTTATATGGAGAACTCATGGTAGATCAGCAATGAAATGAAAAGTTATCAATCATTTCAATCAAGGAAGACTATACAGTGGAGAGAAAAAAAATTATTTCAGAATTTTCCAGGCCTGGTTAAAAATTATGTTTCGGTCACTTTAAAGGTGCATGATAGTGGGCATTCCGTATTGTCTCTGAATCATTACAGTGTAATCTATAAAACTGCTCCCTACGGAAAAGAAGAGTAAGGACCTTTCGCTATAGGTAGTGCTTTGTCCATTATCCATGATTCTTACGTGCATCTTCAGAAGACATCACCACACAAACGGAAAGATAGTTTAGAAATCTGCATTTCTAAAGGAGCTTGTGAGAATAATAGAAAAAATACCTGCAATATAAAAAATATAACAAAAAAGAACAATGTGCACTTCCACTGAAGCCCCAGTGGAGTAGCCCCTTTTCTCCAAAGTTCTACCTGCTACAATTAAAATCCCCTGAAGGTACCACAACAAGCAAGTATAAGACTCTGAAAGGTAGAAACAAGAATATGGATTGTCTAGGGACCTCGGGACTTGAGGAATAACACCGTGGTGGGTCCCTTGGGTTTCCGAATCGCCTCAAGAGTGCTGGAGAGGGTTCCAACCCAGAACCTCCAACAGGCAAAGACAAAAACAGACAAGCCAAAAACCTCCAAGCAAAGATAGTTTCCTGAAGAGACCGAACAGAACAGAAAATCAATTTTGGAAATACCCACCCTACTATAGCCAGCTACCAAAAGAAGCCGTTCCTTCGTGGTTGCCGTGAGGCTGAACAGGTCGCCGATCTTGCAACCCACACCAACAGATTAGCTCCCTGTGTTCCAGCCAACACCACTGGCCTCTCTGACTTCCCAAGCCAGTGGTGTTGACTAGAACAGGAAGTTAATCTTCTGCCCCCCCACCTGGTGGAAGGAGGTACTGCGTCAATTCTCCTGCTGCCCGTGTTGGCAAACCAGGTAGGAAGCTGATTTTCCACCCGTTCTTTTTTTCTTTTCCCTGTAAAACTAAAATAATAGACCAAAGGCTGAATAATACTGTTTTCATACACTATACTGCCTGCCACCGGTTTAACTTTTTAAAATCCATTTCTTCTGGTTTCACCACTTAAGGCGTTTTTATACTATGTTCTAGCATTAGCAATAATCTTGCTATGTTTTCTGAAATGATACTTTATTTCCTTCTGTGGCCCCTTCTTAATTCTATTAAAACAAGCAAACAACAACAAAAAATCAAACTTCCCTAACTAAAAGTGAAGTGCTATAGTAATTTCCCCTACAACGATCTGTCCAAAATGCTGATTTTAAATTATTTATAGATTATAGTAGTTTTTGCATCAAGCTTACTATATTTTAGAAATGGATGTATCTCTGTATTTGCTTTTATGTCTGTAAATGTTATTAACACCAGATTTAAATTTAAAAGCTTAAGTAATCTATCAGAGTAACACTGGGAACTGAGACATTAATATTTGGTGCTATCAAGAATAAACAGGTGAATTTCTATTTTCAGTTTTTTGAGGAGTCTCCATCCCATTTTCCATAGCAGCTGCACCATTTTACCTTCCCACTAACAGTGTACAAAAGTTCCCTTTCTTCACATGCTCACCAACGCTCGTTATTTATTTATTTATTTATTTATTTATTTATTTATTTATTTATTTATTTATTTATTTAAAATAATAGCATCCTAACAGATCTGAGGTGGCTTCAGATTCTGGTTGTGATTTGAATTTTTCTAATGATTAGTAATTCTGACCCCCTTTTCATATATTTAGGTCTGTTTTTGTGCCAGTACTGTACTGTTTTAGTAATTAAAAATAGAATTACCATTATGATCCATGATTCCACTTCTAAATATATATCCAAAAGAATCGAAATCAGGATCTCAAAGAGGTAGCCGCATTCCTATGTTTACTGCAACATCATTCACAGCAACCAACCTGGAAAACAACATAAATGCCCATCAGTAAATCAAAGGCCCTCAAAATGTGGTCTATTTGTACAAGGGAGTATAATTCAGTCATAAAACAGAAGAAAAGTCAGTGACATGGCACAATATGTATGAACCTAGAGGATTGTATGCGAAGTGAAAGAAACCAGCTATCGAAGGACAAATACTATATGATTCTACTTAGAAGGTTTCTAAAATAATCAGCCTCATCAAAACAGTGCAATGGTAGTGGCCCAGGGCTGGGGGCAGGGGAACCTGAGGAGCTGGTGTTGGACACGTATGAAGTTTCAGTTATGCAAGGTAAGTTCTAGAGATTTCCTGTACGACATCGTGCCTAGATAGTTAACAATACTGTATTATGCACTCAAAAATTTAAGAGGGTAGATCTCATGTTAAGTGTTAAAAAATAAATAAATAAATAAATAAATAAATAATAAGTAAATAAATAAATAAAAGTGTTTTTTAAAAAGAATGAATAAGTAGAATATACTAGGGGTGCCTGGGTGGCTGAGTTGGTTAAGCCTCCAACTCGACTCAGGTCATGACCTCACAATTCTGGGTTTGAGTCCTATGTTGGGTCCTGTGCTGACAGCTCACAGCCTAGAGCCTGCTTCAGATTCTGTCTCCCTCTCTCTCTGCCTCTACCCCGGACCCATGCTCTCTCTCTCTCTCTTTCTCTCTCTAAGATGAATAAACATTAAAAAAATCTTTAGAATATACTAAAAAAAATGCCTTATATTGTAATTCTAGGACTGTGGCCACACCATTTTGGCAATGTCGTTTTAACTTAAACCCAGGAATGCTGGAGAAAGGTGTTGCTGATAATTTTCATCTCAGCTTTTCCACTTCATGGTACAGTTGATAAGCACTGAGAAATATGTAGACACTAAACATGTCGTCTCCTTCATATGAATTTGGTCTTTTTTTGAGAAATATTATTTTTAAAATATTTTGTTTTAATTTTTTAAACCGTATGAATTTTGTACAAAGGGCTTTTCATCTGTACATTATGGAATTTCACTGAAGGTTGAAAAAGATTCCGCTCAACTTATAAGAATTCTTCATATAAACAAATTACTGTGGAAATCTAAACATATACATCATTTATAATGTGATTAGCTGTTTGCAAGCTGATAAGTTTGCAAGAACCCCAAATTGGATTTCCTTGGCTTCCTCCAGTTGACTTTACTGTGCCTCATATCGAAGCACACAGCTTTTTATCTCACCCCTATTTCACAGGGTCAAGAATTGATATTAACCCTTTTCCAAATGAACAACTACAACTAAAAAGTCACATAGCAAAAATATGTCCACAGGATATAAAGAAAGGTAGAAGGGTAAAAGGGTAGAAGGGTGGCTTTTTTGAGAAATAACCAAGTGAAAAAAAAATGATATTTTTAGACTCCTAAGTATCTTGAAAGAGAAAAAAAAAAAAAAAGCAAGTACAGATGATAGGCTTTGCCTGGAACTGACACTTGTACCAAAAGGAAAATGCAATGAAGAAAATGAAAAGCTGCTCAATGACCTTTCCTTTAATGGACCAAAGATAAGGTTTGCTTGTTCTTTCTAATAACGCAGCTGGTAAAATAGGAATTCTTATACTTGACAGTCTCCAGTTTCTCCTATTGAACAGAGAATTGCATATTACCCTTCAGTGTTTTAAACATAGAATATAAAAAAAAGTCATTGTGGCAATCATGGTTTTAGCTACTTAAATCCCGCTCACTTAGAAATCTGATGACGTACAAACCGTTTTCATACTAAAGTGAAATGAAAGATTGGAGAGAGATGCATATGATAGGAGCTCCCTGAGAACAACGGGTGTATCAGTGCCGGGGTCCCGGAGCTCTGAGGAGAGGGCAGAAAGTGGCAAAGAAGGAAGAGGACTCAGAGAGAAAGAGGCTTCCTTAGCTACACTTGAGGCAAGATGTTTACCAACGCTCCGGGAGAAAAAAAGAGTAAGTGTAGTTGTAATAATAATAAGAGCTATCATACCATAACCACGACTGCTGACAAATACGAAGCACTCCCTTTCTCTTCATATTCTAAACAATTTATTTCATTTAAGTCTTTCAATAACTCTAGATCTAGGGCTTCATATAATGAAATTAAGGAATAGAAAGGTTAAAAACTTTGTCTAAGATTGCACAATTATCAGGTAGGCTCCAAACTAAGGCAATCTGGTCTTTGAATCTATGCTTTTTACCAGTCTATTATATTGTATTTACTTAGATCTAAATATCAAAATACGTTTTTTTTCCCTCAGTAAATGCTACATAATTAAATCCATAGGATGGGTACGTTCTTTTCATTTGTTTAAAATATTTATGTATAAGTTACAAGTAAAATAAGCCTCTAGTTTACACAGGGACTATTTATCGAGAGTTTCTTCCATAAAGTCAACTGCCGTTAAAATATTCTGGTCCCCATATTGAACACCAGGCTGATCGAATGGTCCTGCACAGAATGCCTGAATGAAATGCCTTCCTTCAGGATGATGCCACATGCACAGATTTTCGCTCCTTGGAAATTGTAATTGACTCAGTGATAACTGCTGAATTATACAGTGAATTTTTAGGAAACGTTTCATTTTCATATAGTCAATCTCCAATGGTTTGCAACAGGATTACCCGTAGTAGATTATGTAAACTTGTTAATATCTCTCATTCTTACGCTCAGAGGAATGCATTGCTCAATGCTTATTGTTCCAAACGTAAAATCAATAATATTGCTAAAACCCTCTGATATATATTCCCTGTAGTGTTTTATTAATGCTACTTGTATTCATCCCGCATGCAAAATAAAAGTGATTGCTTATTATACAGTTATGCTTTGTTGCTTATCATACTGCTAAAAGCTTGCTCATGCTGTACAAATGAATAAAAAATACTATTTATCACAAATACCACATTAAAATAATTGCTGTTCTTTCATAGAAAAAAAATTAGGGGCACCTTGGGGGCTCAGTCAGTTAAGCATCCAATTTTGGCTCAGGTCATGATCTCACAGTTCGTGGGTTCGAGCCCCGTGTTGGGTTCTGTGCTGACAGCTCAGAGCCTGGAGCCTGCTTCGGATTCTGTCTCCCTCTCTCTCTGCTTCTCCCCTGCTCATGGTCTGTCTCTCATAAATTAAATAAACATTTAAAAAAAGGAAAAAAAATTAATTATCTGAAATATCTGAATTTTATTTCTTTCATATTCATTTCCTCTTCTTCAAAAGAAAAATTAAAAAATAATGAAAGCTTACTGTCCAGGACTCAAGGACTCTGAATGCTCTCGTATTTCACGAAAACTATTATATTATATTTCCAAGATGCATTCACGTTATGACTTGCTTTTCACTATTAACTGTTCCACCGGATAGATTAAAGTTATCCATACCACCACATTCCATATATTTTCTATGGTTAAGAGACCCAAGGGGCGCCTGGGCAGCTCAGTTGGTTAAGTGTCAGACTCTTGATTTCAGCTCAGGTCATGATCTCATGATTTGTGAAACTGAGCCCCCATCACCTCTACACTGACAGTGTGGAGCCTACTTGGGATTCTCTCCCTCTTCTCTCTCTCTCTCTCTCTTTCTCTCTCCCTCTCTCTCTCTCTCTCTCTCTTTCTCTCTCTCTCTCTCCCGAAATAAAAAACATTTTAAATACATCTTTAAAAAAAAAAGCCAATAATAGTAAGATAAGTTTTTATGACGTTTGACACTTTACACAGCTTTTTTACAAATTACTCACAACACCTCTAGATAGATCAAGTATGATTTTCGGGTTTCTGCAAACCTGAAAATCCACAAACTGGCTTCTGTCTAGTCTTACTCCAGCTAAATTAGCCTACAGAACACTTTTTCTAGTGACGCTTGGGTGGCTTAGACGGTTAGGCTCCAGATTCTCTTTCTCCCTCTCTCTCTGCCCCACCCTCACAGAGTCTGCTTGGAATTCTCTCTCTCCCTTACTCTCTGCTGCCCCTCCCCCATGTGCATATGTCCACCCTCACTCGCGTGCTCTCTCTCTCTCTCAAAATAAATAAATAAAATGTAAGAAAAAAAAAAACTCATTCTATAGAGCTACTAACTTGCCTTTGCATATGCCACGATGCCCTATACCTGCTATTTTTACCTTCATACCAAATATCTCCTGTCACTTCTGACCTGGTTCAGATATCTCCTCTTCTAAAAGAAATTGCCTAATTCCTCCATTTGCTAGTGATATATTTCCCTCTTCTGGATTCCTAGAGCATATTATCTCTTATAATGGGTTCCCTGCTCTCTTATTTAAGATTAATTAGACATATGTATTACCTCACCTTTACGTGGCAGACTTATTACATACAGCGTTCTGTTCTTTTTCTTTCCTTCCCTAGGAGCATCTAGCGTAATACACATTGTAGGAATTCATATGTTTATATGGAAAGAATAGATACACTTTGAGAACAAAATACATAGACAAAATGCATCTTACAACTGTGTAAGAACTCACCCTAGGAATTCTGACTCTTAAGCTTTTATGTGCAACACGTTAATGTTGGGTGATCACTAAAAGCCAGAGTAGCACCAGGTTCTAAAATCAAGCCACTCTACCCTCAAGCATAGTGCAATCACTTCATCTCGAACATGTCTGGATGTCATGACTTAGAGCTGTAGATTCATGCTCTCATTTCCCTTTGTCGTTGTGCCTTCATTGATGGTCATGTACTTCCTCAGATTTCTGGGGGGAAAGGGATTTTTAACATTATTTCACCTTACGACTTGCATGTGAATCTAAACCCTCCTTGAATGGCTGGATTAAATACAAGCAAATGAACAAAAATATAAACAAAAAACTATATCTGAAGTAGTTATTGGAGATATTGTTAGTAGAAAATAGAGGAATAGATTAATTAATCCCGACCTTAATTTTGGTTTTCAACATATTCCATTTGAGGGTAGCATGGATTTCTCTTAAAGTTGACCAGAAATCTGAAATACTATAAAATCTTTAAGCTATGACAAAACTGTAAGGAAATGGTGTATAACTAGAACAAAACATCTTTTGAACTGAGCATCTTCTGGGCCTTGGAGTTTGAGTTGGAAGTCCATAGTTTCTGTTTCAAATAATTATTACAGCATGCACTAGGTGCACCCTTTTATAAGCCTGCTTTTTTTTTTTTCTAGGAACCACTGGTGCTTTTAAATCATTCTTTTCAAGAAACTCATGCAATTGCCGCACTTTGTAGGCAACAACTGTAATTCTAAAATGTGTCAAAATCTGTCACAGATCTGCTTTATTATTTAGTTAAACTCGAAAATAAAAGATATTTTATCTCTATCCAAAGGCATTTTTGTAGAAGAAATTACATACAAACACACAACACAAAAGAAACTGAATGAGAAAAGAAAATTGACATTTTGATTTGTGGACTCTCCAGTAGGTCTATCATTCATCCAGAAAAATATCACTATTGTCACTCTTCTCAGGCAGGGAGACTAATTGGTGCAGCTGTGGCAGAACACAGTCTTTCTGCGGGGAAAGCCGCCTTGCAAAGAAATGCAACATGCTAAAGGACTTGCAGGTGTTATGAATTGAGTCTAAAAGATGAGACTCTGTCTGATTAAAAGGAGCTAAAGATGTATAGACGTGTCTTTCTAAACACCAAGTTACTAACATGCTTTTTTGTCTGGATGACAGTTTGTTTGTTGAGCAAATATTTTGAATTTGTGCTCTGTACAAAGCAGTGTGTTACTTACTTCCTTTAGCTTAAAAAGCAAACCAAATTTAACATGATGGAAAAGATGGTGGAGAATCAACATGGAAATGAACTGACTCCGTAAGTCATGCAGTGCCTCGTTTCAGTTCTTGTGATATGGTTCCCATCAAAGTCATTCTAGAATCCATAAAGGTGATAGTGACGGCTAACATTTACCGAAGTGCAGAAAGGCGAAATCATTTGCCCAAGGTCAAATGCAGACTTCCGGATCCCCAGTTCCACGGAACATTGACTTTACCCTAATCTGTGAACCAGTCAGGTAAGAGTGTGTGACCACCACATCCTCTTACACTACTTTGGCGCTTTAATAAAAAATAGTGCAATCACTTTATCTGGAACATGTCTGGATGTCATGACTTAGAGCTGTAGATTCATGCTCTCATTTCCCTTTGTCGTTGTGCCTTCATTGATGGTCATGTACTTCCTCAGATTTCTGGGGGGAAAGGGATTTTTAACATTATTTCACCTTACGACTTGCATGTGAATCTAAACCCTCATTATTATCATTACTGTTATTATTATTTAAGCATTATTATGTATGCTTTCAGGAGAGTGGGATCTTGTTCACCCGCCTGGAGGCCAGGCGAGAGGAGGAATAAGATCAGTTCTTCACTGCAATGCAAGAAGTTGGGAATTCTCCTAGAAGCAAGAAAAAGTCTTAGAGCCCGTATTTTCCACCTTACGAGATTGATTTATCCACCATTCCTCCTGGTGTTTGAAGGGAAAACATTGGGTATAAAATAAGAAGGCTTATTATTTGGGCAATCTTGAGGTGTTTTTGTTTTCATTTAAGTTCTGTAAGTTTCAGTTTTACCAGTATCCTTGGGCTACCTTTATCAATGCATGTATTACACTCTATTTTCTTTCTTAGCTAGGTGTTCTTAAGGACAGGAAGCATGTTTTATTTATCTGTATAAGCCTGAAGCCTCCACCAGGGCATCTCAAACATTAAATGATAAATGACCATCGAATCAAAGAATAACTCAAGGATAAAATATTCTTCTTATCTACCTCATGGAATTACTATAAATATTAAGTGGAAACATTGTGAAAATACTGTAAAACTTTTAAAGCTATGTAATATAAGTGAGCATAACACACGCTTATAAAATCATTATTCTAAGTGTTATTATTTGTTCACTTCATTCTTATAAAAAAACTGATAAGGGAGGTATTACTTTTACCGCCTTTTTATGGATGTGAGAATGAGCCATAGAGAGATGCACAAAAATGCCCAACGCAACTTAACCAATACTTGCTAAAGCTAGGATATGAGCTCATCGGGTCCAAAACCGGAACCTGTGCTCTTCACCAATGCCTGTTATTGCGATCAGGTTGATTTATATATTGTTTATCAATATGTCTCTCTGTTTCTCGATTAAAATGTCAAATGGCTAAAAAGAATGCAGTTGATGAAGGCCATGTCAAGATATAGAGAGACTACTGAGATGCGAGTCAGGCACACCCATCTAATCCTCGTTGCCTACATTTGCTGCATAATCTTAAACTTCTCACGAAATATACCTCAGACTTAGTTTCCTCATCTGTGAGATGGATGTAAGATTTATGCATAAGATTAATCTATGCATTTTATTATATGGCACCTAGCGGGACTTCAGTAATACATAGGTACCATCGTTATTATCATTACTGTTATTATTTTTCTTTTTTATTTTCGTCCTTTGTTTCATGCTTTATGTATTAATGCTTTCAGCACTTATGGATTATGTACCTACTGTGTGTAAAGTACTGGGGATGTCTGGAGGAATAAAACAGATCAACACAGCTTTGCGCATAGAGTTTACAAACTAGTTGAAAGAAAGAGATATGGGGGAAAATATAAAGCAGGCAAGTTGCATAGGGTGTCCCAGGAGAGGGGGAGTATTAATATTAATAAGGTGGTAAGAACAGATCGCACTAATAAGGGGACCTTTCAAAGGACATTTGAAAGAGATAAGAGAGGGAAACCATGTGAATATCTTAAAGAATAGCGTTTTGGGCAGAGGGTGGAGCAGGTGTAAGAGGCTTGTTGGCTTGTTTGAAGAACAGCAAGGAAGCCACTGTGGATGGAGTGAGGGAAGGGGACAGAAATAAAACTGAGGCCAGAGAATTAGAGTCCATTGTAAGCATTTTGAGTTTTATCCCAAGTGAAGCAGGACACCACTGAAGTATTTTGGGAAGAACAGAGCCATGAGCTGATAGCTTGGGCTGGCATATTAGGGAGAGATCGTGGAGAAGGAAGGGTGATAGCAAGAAGCCAGTCTGGAAGCTCTTGCAATAACCCTACTGAGAAACAATGGTTTCCTGGGCCAGGGTTTGTGGCAATGGGGAAGTTGAGGACAACCACTTGAGTCATGCTGACAGTTGACCCCTTCCATTGGTCCCAAAGCAACAAGAAAATGTCAAGGCAGATTTTGAGAAGGGTAAAAGGCATCTGACATCACCTCAGATGCATTATTTGCTCAATGTACAGGCAAGAGAAGTGGTTATCTACTAGCTAAGGGGATTAGGTCATTTATACTGTCCAGAGAAATTTGGAAGTTCGGGGTTCTCAAACACATCAAACTGCTCCCGACTTGAGTCTCAGTGCCACTCTCTTTCTCTATTGGAGCCCTGAATGTAGCATGGGAGACTTGCCAAGATTATAAATTCAGCTTACTTGGAAACTGTGTTATTCTCAAATTTTGATCCTGGGCCTCATTTTTAGCACAACCTGCTCTCTGGCTACAGGAGATGAGGGTGTTTTACACACTGGTCAAAGCCTTCCGGCTCTTACACCATGCCCTGAGCTGATAGCTAGCTGATTTGGTTTTATTAGCTCCTTCTATCTGTGAATCAAAGGCACTTAAGAACAACCAATCACCTCTATAGTCTGTATAATTACCACTGCCCTTGCAAAAGTATCTTACTTCAGAGCAGTAATAATTATAAGGACTGAAATGATAGCAAGAGCCTCTAGATGGAAAAGGAGGAAGCAAAGCAGAGAGTTATCATCAAGCAAGCTATTCCTACCGCTAACTGGACCTGAATCTCACTGGAAAACTCTGGAAGCTGGTGTAGAATTCATCTCCCAGAGTTAACCAGGCAGGAGAACAACAAGCTTAGGTATTCATGTATACACACCCAACAGTCACTGGTTCCAGGCTGCTCCCTGAGACATCCATTCTCTGGCACTTACTTCCTGATATGCCCATGGCACAATAAAATCCAACCACTAGAGAAAGGCCTCAAGCAAAGAGTTACAGATGCCATGCCGATAACTGAAAGTCAGTCTGGTGTGCACTTCAACAGTAAGGTCCCCGGTATGTGATCAGGGCACTGATAGTGTCTAGCATTTCATTCTACTTCTGATGAACATTTAGGTAGCTTCAAGGTTCTTGCTTTTCTGATTCGTGCTGCTAGGAACATTCTTGTACTGGCCTTTTGGTGAACACATGTATGTGTTTAGATTGGGTATCTATCTAGAACAGCAATTACTGGTCATGGAGTACACGTTATGTTCAGCACATTAGATACTGTCAAACGTTCATCTAAAAGTCTTATACCAATTCCCACTCTCAAGACAGTTTGGGAGATTTGCAGTTGTTCGGTGTGGTTGGTAACAATTAATACTTTCTGTCTTTTTTTTTTTTTTCATTTTAGCCATTCTGTGCAATGCATTATTGCATGTATATGGTTCTAATTTGCTATTTCATGATTATTAATGAAATTGTGTGTCTTTTCACATCTGAAAATGGCACACCCCTGTTGCGAAGTGCCTATTCAAATGTGTATCTTTAATTAAACAATGTTGTGCTATAATTTTGATTTGTTTCTTCTTTCATTCATCGTATTTTCTATTATTTAAATCTATCAATATTTTACCTATAGATATAATCTATTCATTTTATCCACTCAATGTTATGCTTATACTACATCGTGTCCATCCAGTTCTATAGAGATGGGCACAAATTTAGCTTCCTTTGTTTTCTCATTGTCTCTCTCTCTCTTTCTCTCTCTCTTTCTCATGAAAATGCTATGAAAAACCATCTTCATTCAGTTTCTTTTGACCAGTGTGAGGGTTCCTTTGGGTTACATCTCAAGAACAGGAATGCCTGTACTGTGAGCTACATGCCAACTAACATTCAAAGCATATTGCAAAATTGAGAGTAGCAATTTCACATTCCCTGTGAAGCACCTGAGTGCTCATCTTTTCTCATATCCTTGGCCAGGTCTTGCTAGTTTTCAATTTGCTCATTGTTGCTTCAAATTTCTATCGTTTGCTTTCAATTTCCTCATTGCTGCTTTTTTTTCTGATCACTGGCAAATGTGAGCATCTCTCCCTCTGTGTATTAATAGATTAACCTCATAACAGGTATAAAGTACATACAAGTATGAGGCAGGTTTACTGGAGAAGTTCTTATGCAGAAGTGAATGATACACAGTCCCCTGAGTCCTCACTAGCCCACCAGCCTAGTACAGCTGAGCATAATGTAGGTGACACATTGTAGTTTGTGCTCCAAGAAATTCCACTAGCCTTCCTCCCCATGTGTTTACTGGGAAATCAGGAGGAGACAGAAAGCACCTGATTAATTATGTAATGTTGAGAATCAGAAGATCTTGACCTTCCCATTCTTGGAGGTGTCCTTAGTGATGAAAGGAATAGCTTGACTTCCTGAGTCTAGTGAGCCACTTGACTACTAGGCTAGCTGAGTGGGAAGCTGCTTGGGTCATCCATCCATCCCTCTACCCATCTATCCAACTAATGGCCTTGCACGTTCTCACTTACCTACTGGTCCCTAGGAGGAGAACTGTTTGAACAAAAAATTTCCCATCAGGAAATTGATTGAACTTCCACTGAAGCTTCAAGCTTCTCTTGAAAATCATGGAGATGATATTCTATAATTACAGAGGCAACAGAATTATTAAAATTCTCATTAGAGGGGTTTGTGGAGATTATCTAAACCCCTTGGCTATGAAGTCCAAGCTGGGGGAACAAGAAAAATCTACTAGGATCCAATTAAGAATGGCTCGGTGAGGGGTGCCTGGGTGGCTCAGCGGATTAAGCTTCTGATTTTGGCTCAGGTCATGATCTCACACTCTGTGAGTTCAAGCCCTGTGTTGGGCTCTGTGCTGACAGCTCAGAGCCTGGAGCCTGCTTCAGATTCTGTGTCTCCCTCTCTCTCTGCTCCTCCCCCACTCATGCTCAGTCTGTCTCTCTTTCTCAAAAATAAATAAACATTTAAAAAATATTTTAAAAAAGAATGGCTCAGTGTTATTTTTTAATATTCTTTAAATGAAAGCTCATATATTCTTTATTAGCCTAAGAATACTGCTGACAGTACAAGAAACCTGTGTGGACACTGTCATCTTGTACCTCCCCACCCCTTGTTCTTGAGTCATCACGAAGGATCACATGTCTCCCTCCAGAGAGCAAATAATATTATATCTCAGTGAAAGGCAAGAGGGAGTCTGCCTACTTCAGAGAAAACAAGTCCTAGGGGACAAAAAGTGTTGTACTAATAGTTTGCTTGTTTTGAGATGAAGTCATGTATTCAACCAGTATTGATTATCTCCTGCTGTGGGCATATAGCTTTTCTGCTATTTAAGATGGTGGTTAACATTTTTAGTTGCATTAAAGTGGGTAGAGAAAATCGTAACCATGGCTTTTGCAGTAAGCTCTGCTATGTGGAGTAGTTGCAATTTTTAAAGACCCAAGACATTAGGAGAAGTATATCATTCTTCTAATGAGGAAAAGCTGATGTAATTTGCATGGCTGATGAAACATGAAGGTGAAAGGCCAAGGCAAACAGGCTAACAAGGCTGTAACAGCCCTCAGGAAGAGATGATTATCTAGGAATCACTAGGAATTGTGTAGGAAAGAGAATGGGATCCGACATGGCCCCCCCACATCTTGGTCAGGATTTAGGGACTCTTTGCAACATCACTATAAGCCACCTACTGAGGCAGTCATAGGTGACTATTGAGGCGGTCATATTTTGAAATGGAAATTGTCATATTTGTAACAATCATCTTTCCCCAAGATCCTAAGGTCGGATGTGTTCATGGCTTAAGTGTTTTTGGGAAAAACCTAGAATGCTTGTCCTTCCTCTGCAGCCATACACTCTGCAGAAAACTCTCAGTCCCCATTCTGCCTCCCACGATGAGCTGTGAAGAAAAATGAGGACTGCAGTGGGAAGGAATGTGTAGTGAAAGCACGGAAACAATAGTGTTGTCTGTCACTTCCAGAGAGATGGGATCACGCATCTCCCAGGGGATGATATCCTACCATCCTGGGAGCAAGAGGACCCAAAAATCACTAACAGCACGTTCATCCAGTCATCCTCGATCCATGAAATGCAAATCCTCATCTATTTACTGAGGGTTAAGGTGCATATGATTAAAGGGGAAGGAAGAATGAATGCTGAGATACAAAATCATTAAAGTTCTTACCACTCAGACAAAAATGTGGTACTCTGTAGCATTCAAAAGAAAAGAAAAGAGAAAGAGGGGAAATCTCTTCATAGACTGACTAAGCAAGATGTGCTAGGTTAAAAGAGCAAAATGCAGAAATAGGTTATGCTTTTGTTAAATATATAAAAATATATAAAACTCGTCATAATGTTGTATAGAAATACAAGGATACTGATTTATCAGATGGACTTTCATTCTTTGTCCCCATGTCTGATGGCAAGAGGCCTAGGAGTTTCATCCAGGTAGAAAATCCTCAGAGTATATGGCAATGTTCAACCATTTAATTCAATCACCCAGGGTCAGCAGAAGTCATTGCAGGAGAGGCTGTTGTAAACAGTCCTTGAGAGTCCTCCCGTTGATCAATGCTCCCATTTGCTGCCCATGTATGATGGTGAAAAGAACCACCAAATGTTGTGCTTGGAGGCCTAAGGCGGCAATAGACATAAATAGAATCCTACTGATAAATTTTATTAAATGCAGAAATTTCAGTGCCTGGCAAATATTGTCAATCAGATGCTTGCTAATATGTGTTCTATCCGGTCCAGGGAGATATTTGTATGGAGCAGCTCCATATTTTACAAATGTGTCTGTGGCAATCAGTTCCTTAACTTTTGTCTCCTTAATGAGGGCAAATGCATCTTCCAACTACAAGCTGGCCTAGATGCATGTGATGGTTGCCTGGTTTGTTTTAAGTTATGCCTCCTGTAGAAGGCAAATTGGAGCAGGAGCTGGATTTAGCAGGTCTTGCTTTCAAACTAGAGGGATAGCTTTGTCAGTGAGAGAAACATCCTGACCTCAGAAGTCAGGCAACTTGTAGAGTTTGTGTACCAGAGGCTCCACCATTGGGAGAACTTGCAGTCGTTTCTATGGATCCAGCGCATTGCTAAGTTACTTGGAGGAGCCGTGGTTAGTAAATAGGTCTGCCTCTCCTCAGTTATTAAGGTGCCCTCTTCTCTAAGTTCTTATTTATATTCTCTGCTCACTTTCCTATTTGTTTTCCTATTGATGAGTAGTGTACCAATTTGAACCCAGATCTGGGTTCAAATCCCAGATCTACCAGTTAATGAGCAGTGGGAATTTGCACAAGTTATGGAAATTCTTTGTGTATTAATTTCCTTTAATTTAAAAGGGACCAAATAATATGTCCTAACTCATAATTTTGTTCTGATTAAATTAATTAATATTTTAATCACTTTCAAAGATTATGGAACAAAGTACACTGAGCTCTTGTCTATTTCTTACTGCTGCATAGAAATGTATTATACATACAAGCTATTAATTCTTTATAGATTATAGAAAGACCTATACCTTCTGTCCTATTACCTATTTGTTAACATCCTTTAGCACAGAGAAGTCTGACATGTTATCTAGTCAAATATCTTCATTTTTTCTTCATGGTTTTGGAGTTCAGCTTAAGAAATTTTCACTACTCCAAGTTCAAAAAGGATATTAATCTACAATCTTATCTATTTGCCTTATAATTTCATCTTTGACATTTTAGCATTTACTTAATCTAGTACATAGCATTTGTTAAAGATATAAGTGCATTTTTAAACAAAGCTGTCTAAAAATGGATCCTTTGTCCACAGATTTATCTTCCCACCACTCACTATCATATGTCAACCCCAAATTTAAAATAGGATCTATTTCTGAACTGTTCTGCCACATAGGTCTATTTATATTTCTCTTTATCTGTACCAATACCATCATGTTTTCATCATTGTAGCCTTATAATGTACACATTTGAATGTGCTTTGATAAGAGTTTCTCAGTAATTTAGATGTTCACATTGTGAACTCTGTAGTCCACATTCAAGTCTAAAATAAAAGAAGGGTTGTTGTGACATGGGTCAATGTCATTGCAAAATTTTACTAAGATGCAGAATATTTTACCTTTTCCTGTATCTGCTGTTGAGTAGCCAAACAATATTTATGGTCACCACACACATTAACTTATAACCACTCTGCAACACTTACTTAGAGTTGACTGAGAAGGTTAGTAATCCAATACTCGCTTGGGACTGTATTTCCATGTACAATGATATATTACCCATGCAATAACTTCGATAAAAGTTTTAATAAGAAAGTTCCATCTGGCCTCTTGAGAAAATGTTGTTGCATCCAATTGCGTACTATTTTCAACTAACAGATACTAGTTTTATATGACCTTTCTATAAACAATCATTTAGTGGTCCAATAGTGATAAAATACTTTTAAATGTGCCTTGTAAAGCGAAGGAATAGCATAGTCACTGCAATGGTTTCTTAGAAAAAATCTATTATTAACCACTGACACCCATTGGTTAGGATTGGACAAAAGACAATTATGGGAAATATTCAAAGAGATGACACTTAAAATTTAGGTTTTGTAAAACGTTTAGTAAAGCTTCTGTTATTTTAAGAAACTTAAACTTTCTTTCAAAGTTTGGTGTCTCAACATGAAAGAATGAGTTACAACACTAGAAAATCTATATGTGGAAGTTACGTAAAGTATAATCATAATTATTTGACAGGCCACAGATTATTTTTAACATAATAAAAAGTAATCCAGATTGTTTCTAGTTTGGGGAACAGGGGCTTGAATATAAACACAGTGTCATTAATGCTGTATCATTATTCAGCTGATGATTTGCTTTTTTCTGACAATAGCCTTGTTTCAACACTTACTGCATGCAAAATGCCCTACAAGGAAGGATAGAGAAAATAATCACAAATAAAACATCTCCCATGAATTCATGGGGTTTTCAGGATAGAGGGGCAGGTATACGAACCAACAGCTAGAATAAAGAATGTTAAGTTTATTTATCATATTAATTTGGTAAGAATCTATGAGACTACAGAAAAAGAAACACCCAATTAATCAAAAAGGGAGGTGAGGAGGCAGGGAATAAATACTTCACAGAGATGACAACACTAGAAATGAATCTTTTTTAATGTTTATGTATTTATTTTTGAGAGAGGGGGAGGGAGAGAGAGAGAGAGAGAGAGAGAGAGAGAGAGAGCTCACATGCATGTACCAGTGGAGGAGAGTAGGGAGAGAGGGAAAGACAGAACCCCAAGCAGGTTCTGTGCTATCAGCATGGAGCCCAGGTGAAGCTTGATCTCACCAACTGTGATATTACGATCTGAGTTGAAATCAAGAGTCAGAGGCTTAACTGCTTAATGGACTGAGAGACCCAGGCACCCCTAGAACCGAATCTTGAGAGAAGAGTTCAGAGACCAGAAAATGATGAAAAGAAGTTTTATTTTATTCCTTTTGTTTTCAAAAATCACTTTTACCTCTTAAAGAAAAATCATATGCTTATGGTAGAAAACCTAAGGAATATTCGAGAGAATAATAAATAATAAGCAAAACTATGTATGTGTTTTATTTTGTTTACTTCTAGTCATAGAGTTATAGATTTACTGTGTAAAGATGCAATCAATGTAATGACATTGATTAGGCTTCCTATTTGCCAACCACTGTTCTGCACTAAAACATCAAGTGATCATAACAGAGCCTAGAGAATTTGGACAATATTTTTACCTCTATCGAATTGTAGAAAGTCTTTCCACCACAGGGAGAATAAAAGGGCCTTTCATGTGTCTTGTTTTTGACAAGGGTTTTTCTCTCACTTCTGTGCCCCATTCAGAAATTGTACAATATTGATTATAGAGGTCTTATGTGATCCTTAGGATTGCTTTATTCCATTGAAAAACCATCTTTTAGTTTGTATAGTTATTACAGCACTGCAGGAGTCTTCATGGATGCAATTATCCGTGCATTGTTATAAAGCAAATGCCGAGGGGGGAAAATAACTACACAAAACAACAGAACCAGATGGATATTTGAAAGTAAAACACTTAAGATATATGTAGTTTTTGTGGTTAACAACTGTTCGGCAGAAGAAAAAAACACAATATAAATAAAACTTCGCAATTCTTATAGCCTAAGGTGGTTTGGTTGTTGGTGGTGTTGTTTTTAATTCGCATTTGCATTTCTTTAGTTACTTTCAAAGGAAGGAGCCAACAAATATTTTCCTGTTGCCTTAGTGGTTAACGGGAAAAATAGTTTATCATTTCCTAGGCAGAGCCAGATGACAGGATAGAGTCAATCCCCAGGAGTCTATGGGAAAATTACCAGTTACAGAAAACATAGTGAATACCACATTTGAGACACTGTGACCTCCACGGTTTAAAATTAGAGCTTAAATTGGGCATGACCTTACAGGATATATTACTATCTTTAGAATAATGAGGAGAAAAAGTAAAGCAGACTCCAGGTGGAGAGACCAAGAACAGGGTTCATTTCCTCAATGCCAGGAGAAAGTTGAGTCACAGGACCCAAAGGGCCAACCAATATTTGGGTAATATGAAGACCACACCAATAGCAAAGACCTCTTCCACTCCTATGCTTTTCCCAACACTCAGTGTCCCGTCACATTTATAACCTTACTGGTTACAAACAGAAATGAGCTGACATTGTTTTGTCTATTGTTTTGAGCTTGGGTATGCTATTTCTGGTAATGGCATCATAGCGTCATGTTGTTGTGTCATTATTATTTGAAATGGCTGATATAAGTGCAAATGTTGAGGTGTGTGAACTCTCAAATCAGTTTGCCAACATCCATTCTTGTTTCTAAGACTACCTAATGTCTCCGTGTATCACTTTTCTTCACTGAAAAGGGAAGGTGAAAATAGCACCTTGCTCAGAGGGAAGTGAGCATAAAAGTATTAATCCAGTGTCTAGTCCATAGAAAGAATGAAAGAATGTTAATGCTTAGTACTATGAGTGTTAGTAGTCTTATGATCAATAAACCAAATGGCTTTGCCAAATTCTACATGTTAAGGCATAAAGAGATCAGGAAGAAAGATTTTTAGCAACCTTGGCCTTAAATCAATCACCTTGGCCTTAAATACAATTCCTTTCCTCTCCTTTGATCTTCGAAGATAACAGAATTTGATCTTTTATTATATGATATACTTTTTAAAATATGCTTTCATAGTTTACTAATTCTGAGAGCAAGGTTGTCTTAGTCTCTTTGCGGCTTCCAGATGTTTCTGGCTCATTTCTCACAACTAAATCTTACCTTCAGAGAGATACACAGACTAGTAGCAACTTGGCATCAGACATCGGATGCCAGTGTTTTTCACACAGTGCCAGATACAGATTGCTTGGTGAAAAAAATGCTTGTCTTGGGTCAACGGATAAATGGGTGGTGAATCAAAAACGTCATCCTCTTGCGTTGTGGTGTATCGAATAGAACCAGCACGATGTTTCTAGGCATCTTAGGTTTTGTTCATTTATAATTTGACTCCTGAAAGCTAACAATGATCATCAGTCTCTTTTTGTGTTGATGAAACATTTTTACTGAGCTGTTGTCCCACTAGATATTCAAACCTGAACCAATATCATGGTGCTCAAGATGTCCTCCACAACCTGGTTCAATAGCATTGACATAACTCACCAAATTTCACATGTCTTTCAGAATTTAGTGTTAGGATCAACTTTGTTTACCCAGAACTCATTCCCTCTCCAAGAAATAAGCATTTAATGTAACATGGCTGATTTTCTCTTAGTTGCCAGGAAGCTTAGATGAAAGTTTTATACAGAATCATAACAACAATTTAAGAATTTTGTTTTGCTTCCCTTCAGCTCTGATTTTTTTCTTCGAGTCCTATTCTCAGCCTGTTTGTTAGAATACGTTGTTGTCCATAGGAAAGATGGTACCTAGGTGTTCTTTAGGGAGAAAGGATGGTAGTTTTTAGGAAATTCTTACTAGATAGTGTTCAAAATATTATTTGGCCTGTGTAGGACCGCCCATCTCTAATGTGCCAATGTGTATTTTGAATATTAAGAATTACTTTGGATTAATTTTCAGCCTTATGTAATTGAAGAACCTCTTTTTAAGAATATGAAGAACAAGATTTAGGACAGCACATTTGGTATTATCTGAAGAAAAATTTAAGAAAGATAGATCTTTCTCAGTTCTACAAAAATATTGATGAACACATGCATGTAAGCTACAGTAAGACACACTAGAAATTTGTAGTTAAGTCCTTGTGACCTTTTATACATAGCTACTGATATCAAGTTGAGTATTCATTCATACTCTTGCTATACATCTATACATATATATATGGACAATAATAGTTTTTTCTTTTATTGGTTGTTTTAACATAATTGGTGTCATACTGTATGGAAGACTATATGGTGATTGGCTTCTTTTGCAAGTAATGATATGTTAATTGATATATCATCTCACCACTCATGGATTAACTTTACTTTTTTATTGTCACATAATACTATCCAGTGTATATGTATTTCAGTTTATTTAATGACATATGAATTTGCGAATATTTGTTGTATTTCATTTTTCACCCTTTGTAAATAAGCTGTAATAGACACTTGTTCAATGCCTGTGTTAAGGATGGGTACCTAGAAAAGTTGAATGGTTTATTACTTAGCTTTTGGTGTGGCAAAAAGCAATTATCTAAAACATATATTTTCTGTATTTCAAGGTAATGAAAGCTCTTGAAAGAGGCTGTATCAATATCAATTCCAACTACCACTGCTTATTAGTAATAATTTCCTCATACCTCCTTGAGTCCTAGACATTACCCACCTTTTTTCTTAATTTGTTTTATTCTGATAGATGAATAATTATGTATCGTTCAGTAAATATTTATTATTTGTTTATTTTGGAGATATTTCAAAGAGTTGAGTAGTCAAGTTGTTTGGTCCATGGCATATCTCAAATTTATATAAGGCCCTTTTCTTTTTTCCCTTTATTTCATGATTATTTTTCCATAATCCTCCATCATTATTCTCATTTTGCTTCTATCTATAGTCTCTCCACCAAAAAACAAACAAAAAAATGTATTCTAATATGTGTCATTGGATTTGTAAATATCTATCAAAAGCATGCTATTGGTTTAATATGTAAGTACTTTAATTTATATCTAAATAGTATGTTACAGAACACATCAGTTTCCTACTTTATTATGCATAAAACTTTAAGATCTATCATTGTTGCTCTATGTACACCTAGTTGGCTGCTTCTAACTGCCACATAGTGTGTAGAGTTAAGCAGCCATTATAGTTTGCTTACCCAGTATCCACCTGGGCTGCCTCCAGTGCGGTTTGTTCACAAGCACAATGATGACTAGCCTTGTGCATATCCCCTTGTGGACCTGCACATGAGCTTCTCAGGGGTGCCTGTGGAGGCGCAGAATTGCTGCATCAACGTATACACACATAATTAATTTTGCTAAGCACTGCCAAATTGCTCTCCAGAAAGCCATAAGAGATCACACTGCAGCAGCAATTCTCAAAGATTCTCATTTTCCCACATTCTTGTTAATGCTACTTTTTATCTGGGATTTTACATATTTTTTAACTTTAAAAAAATTTTTAATTTATTTTAATTTATTTTTATTTTTTTATTATCTGGCGTTTAAAATTTTTGCTTATCTGGTAGGTAAAAGATACAGCTCATTGTTTTAATCTGATTTTCTGTGATTATTGGTGAATACGAGCATTTAATTAGTTAGCCATTTAAATTTATTCTATAAAGAACTATATAAAATCTTTATAAATTTTAAAATTGGGTTTATAATTATTTACCGGGTGCAAAGCAGCAATTTCTTATGTGCCCTACATAATATTACTTTATATTATAAATATACTGTAAATATATTTCTAATATGTCACTTGTTAGTTTTTGTTGGTATCCTTCAATGAAACTTCAAACAAAAATTTCAATTTTAATTTTGTCAAATGCATCGCTTTTTAAAGTTATATGTTCTATATTTGGGTTTTTGTTTGTGAACCCACTCCCCCTCTCGCCTGAAGAAGTGACAAAAATACTCTTCTGCCTGTCTCCTTTTTGTATTATTCAATATAGAGTCTTTCATATTTGCACTTTTAATTATTTTATGTAGGTAAGATATAAGGTTCTTTTTTTTTTTTTTTCATCCAGTAAGCTGGTTTTCCCCATGTCATGTACTGAGTGATTCATTTTTATTCCTAGATCTGTGGGGCACCTCTATTGGATACCAGCTTGCCATATGTGCATAGATCTATTTCTGAGCTCACTAGTCTCTTCCATAGTTTATTTTTTATTCCTTCACCAATCCTCCAGTTTCAATTACTTTGGCTTGTCAATGTTCTTGCTATCGCTGTAACCTGTTTGATGCATACTGGAAAAAAAATTCTATAGAATTATCTTACTGGGCATTAAAATTTAGGAAAAAAGTTCGGTTTAATGTATGGCAATAAGTGTTGCTTTAAGAATCCTAAACGTTCAGCAATGTGTAAAAGAACAGGGTATTTCATGACCACGTTGGATTTATTCTAGAAATGTAAGGTTGCTTTCACATAAAATAAACTATTGTAATTCACTAGATGAATAGTTTAAGTAGAAACATAAAGCAAAGTCTCAAAAATCGAAGACACCATACACACGATGTCCTTTTTCCTCTCCCTTACTGGTCACTCTTCCTCAGTATAACTCCAACTGTATGACATTGGAGTGTCCTGGGGTTCAATACTTGGAATGCTTTTCTAACTGCAGTCAACCCTTTAATAATGGCATTGAGTGTCATAGTATTAAATGCTACTTATGCATTATGCTATGATCACCATAAGTGTAGCTACCATCTGTCACCATACAACGCTATTACAGTACCATCAGCTATGTATCCTATACTGTGAATGGTCCCCTGTGAATTATTTATTCATTCCATAACTGGAAGTCTGTATCTCCCTCCCCCTTTCACCCAACCCATATTATTCAACCCACCACCAGCTTCCCTCTGGCAACCATCAGTTTGTTTTTATGAGTCTGTTTATGGTTTTTGTTTGGCCGTTTGTTTTGTTTTTATAGATTGCCCATATAAGTGAAATCATATGGTATTTGTCTTTCTTTGTCTTTCTTACAGGATAAACTTGTGGAATCATTATGTCCCACAACTGAAACAATGTAACGCCCTGTGTCAACTCTACTTCAGTTTAAAAAATAATAAGGTACTTGCTCTTCTTTTTTAAGAGCTTGTTTATTTTGAGAGAGAGAGGGAGAGAGAGAGAGGAAGGGGAGGAGAGAGGGAAAGTGAGAGAATCCTAAGAAGGCTTTGCACTATCAGGGGAAAAGCCAGATGAAGGGCTCGAGTTCACGAACCATGAGATCACGACCTGAGCTGAAACCAAGAGTCAGCCGCTTTACGGACTGAGCTACTCAGGTGCCCCAATAAGTTGCTTACTGTTAAAAGAAGCTCTAAGAGTTGGATCCTAGACCACCTAATTAATGTCTTCATCAAAAGCCACGCGAATGCTGTATAATTACGTAATTAGTTTTAGAAATAAATGTTTCACGTTGCCAAACATAAGATTAAATAGACACAGGACACAGGGAATTTAAAAAGCAATCAAAATAAAATAAAATGAAAATAAATGTCATTTATAAGCCCAAGACTCCCAAATGTGTACCTCCAGTCTGGACCACTACTCTGAACTCCACCCTCTATCCAACTGCTGATACAACATTTCTGTTGGGCTGTATGATAGGTTAATTCAAGTTTAACTTTAGCCAAGTCTCTGATACTCCATCCGCCAAACCCTGTACTTTATAGCTTTTCCCACCTCAGTAATCATCATTTCCTTCCAAATTCCTGTTTCTTTTGAATAAATTCACGGGATTACAATGGCTAGGTCACACGCTTAGATGGTGACTTTTTTTATTGTATCCTGGACATTTTTTATTGTTGTTGTGTTAAGAGACTCTGGGCCTATTTGAATCTTTTATTTTAGGGGCCAGGCACCTTGTTTAACATGAGCTGCTCGATCTTGGCCTGTTTTCGTGAGCTGTGCGTTCCAATGGTAGCTTAATTTCCAGCACTTAGCAGTGTTATTTCGGTCTGCTTAGTTTATCCAGTGCCATCTGGGACTCCCATTGGTCCATGCTGGTGCTCCTTGAGTGGCAAAGGCGTCTCCCTAGGCAGGATGCCAGGTGTCTCTTAGTGGAGACGAGCAGTGAGTGCTGTCCAGGCCGTTCGGGTGTCTCTTAAGATTCCCAGACCAATGAGAACAATGAAGTTCTTGGATCGGCCAGCAAGTTTTGATGGATTTCCTTCCTCTGGTTTCGTACACAGGCCTGGTGTCTCTTGTTGGGAGAAAAGAGTCTCAGGGACAGAGAGGCTTCTTGAACTGGATCACTTGCTGGAACCGGGTTTCTCTTCATTGTCTGGCCTGTGCACTTCCGGTCATTAGACAGTAATGAAGCATCTCAGGCCTGTAAACTGTGAGTTCTTTTTCTGGTTCTGCCTGCCTTCCCTGCTGTCTCTGGACACAGGAGGAGAGTATCTGATCCCTCTGAACAAAGAGGCCCCACAGATCAGGCTGCTTAGTGCAGATGGTCTCATTACAGGTTCTGCCTGTCACTGTAAGGTGTCTCCATGGAAAAAGACAGTCTCAAGCTTGGTGGGGAAGGACAGTGTCGCCCAGTGGACTCTCCTTGCACTGGGGTTGGGCTTACCTGATGTTGGTAGAGAAGCTCCCGTCCCATTCTTGAAGGGATGAGGCTACCAGAGCTGCCTTCTTGTTCTAGGTCAGAGGTCAGGAAACACAGAGTCTGGCTCACCTTCTTCTATTCAGTAGAGGGAGGCAAGACACAAGCTGCTGTGTTGTGCCCCCAGTCCTGGGGTCCCAAACCAGCTCGCCTTCTTCTGAAAATGTTTCCGAGTTGTTATGTGGTTGTCTCTTATACCATTTCCTGGGTTTATAGCTGTGCTTGGGGGAGGGGAGGAGCAGCAGGGAAAAATTGGTCTACATCATCTTGTCGGAATCAAAAACCACGAATCAACTGTTTCTTTTTAAATCGAATATCGGCTGTGTTATTCATCTGTTTAAAACCTTCCAATGGTTTCCTGTATCATTGAGAGACAAAGACAATATAGTCACAATGGTCTATTAGTCTCTATACTATTACCTGGCTGGCTTCCCCTTTAACTCATCCTCTCCCGTCTTCGTCACGCTCGCTCTCCTCCTGCCGCAGTGACGCCCTGCTATCCTTTAAGCATGAGAAGCATGCTTCGGTACTTGCTGTTGCCTCTGCCTGAACTTCTCTGTTCTCATTACCCATGTGACCAACTCATTTATTCTCTTCAATTCTCTGCGCCAGCGTAATCCTACCAGAGGGCCTTCCCTCACTGACTTTTGTAATAATATTTATCACCACTTGACCTAGTATTATCTGTTTAGTCATTTACTTATATTTCCCTGTCTCTTAGCTTTATGGATCATTTGCTTACTGTTTCATATTTAGCTATTCAACTAGTGCCTGGGGTATAGCGAGTATACACAAATAATGGCTATTAAACTTATGATTGAGCTTATTAAACCCCAAATTTCTTAACCTCTCAATTACCTGTCTTGTCTCCATTGTCTGACCTGCTTGCTCTACCTTCTTTGTGATATTCTGTTAGAATTGCAATTGTTATGAAAAAGGAAAAATATAAAAAATATATTTGCGCAGGGTCATGTGACTATAGTGATACAATTTTTAAAGTTGTTTAATCATCCTTTCTTTATGTTTTAGCATTTTTCTGGTTTTTCTTTTAACTGATATCTTCCTGTAATAGTGATGTACAGAACGATATTTATATGATGACGCTTCTGGGCCCTTGCAAGATAGAGAATTTTACTTACTTTACCTTCACATTTTAATGAAGAATATAAATACTGAGGTGTGAAGACTTTCCCTTCTCACACTTTTTAAAATATTACTCCATTATCTTTCTCCATGAAATTTTAACATTGAAAAGTCCAATGGCTTTTTTTTGTTGTTAATTTCCTTAAATATATTACATTGTCGTCAGAAAACATAGCCTGAAATTCATGAGCATTTTCAATTTATTGATTTTTTCTTCTGGACAATGCTGCTGTGTAAGATTTCAAATGTTTCATGTGTTTTAAAAATAAAGTGCATTTCCTAGCTATTGGCTATAAAACTCACAGATACCAATTGTGATATTTAAATCTGTCTTGTTTTACCTGTTTTAATTATAGATTTCATTTTACCTTTTTTTAAAATGTTTATTTACTTTTGAGAGGAAGAGAGAGAGACAGAGAGAGCAAGCACGCATGGGGGAGGGGCAGACAGAAAGAGGGAGATACAAAATCCGAAGCAGGCTCCAGGCTCCAAGCTGTCAGCACAGAGCCTAATGTGGGGCTTGAACTCATGAACTGTAAGATCATGACTTGAGCCAAAGTCGGATGCTCAATCGACTGAGCCACCCAGGCACTCCTAGATTTCATTTTAAAAAGTCCTTACTCTCAACCTGTGATTAAAAAATATCCCATCACCCCTTGAAGCTCTATCAGGTTTTTTTCTGCACACAGTTAAATTTCCTATGGTATACCCATATAGACTCATGAATGATGAGTATTTCTGTGAACTTTTATTCCTAGCAAAATGAAAGCTACCTTGTTTCATATTAAGGCCTTCTGGGCTGAATTCTCTATATCTGATAAAAAGAATTGTACTCTATCTATGGAATTTTTATTAGGATATCCTTCTCTCCACATGTCATTTTAAGTCCATTTTCAACTTTATTTTATCATTTTGTTTAGGTAAGACTATCAGCATAAGGCAAATTTTTGCATAATCAGAAAGAGTATTTTTAAATAGAAAAATGTATACCATTAACATTGAGAATTTTATTACACTTGCATTTGTCTCTATTTGTTTCATGAAGGCATTATTTTTTTATATCTTTGCATGTATGTATTATATTTCTTTCAAAATCTTCTCTTTTTTGTGCTATGGTAGCTGAAATGTTTAATATTCTAATTCTTGGGAGGGGGAGGTTTATACCTCTCATTCATTGTGTTGGTTTTCCTCAAATGTTTGAGATGATATAATAAAAAAAGAGAACCCAAATACACAAAATCATTAATGAAAGAGGAAAAATAACAACAATGCCACATAAATATAAACAACTATAACAAAATAATATTAAAAACCTATATCCCAACAAATTGCGCAACTTAGAAGAAATGGATAAGATTTCTACAAACATACAACCTACTAAAACTAAAGCAGAAAGAAATGGAAAATTTGAACAGACCAGTCACCAGCAATGAAATTGAATCAGTAACTTAAAAGACTCCCAAAAAACAAAAGTCCAGGGCCAGACGGCTTCACAGACAAATTATACCAAACATTTAAAAAAGAAGTTAATAACTATTCTTCTCAAACTATTCCAAAAAATACAAGAGGAAGGAAAACCTAAATGTATTCTATGAGGCCAGTATCACCCTGATACCAAAACCAGATAAAGGTACCACAAAGAGAGAGAGAGAGAGAGAGAGAGAAAACTACAGATCAATATCTCTCATGACTATAGATGCAAAAATCCTTAACAAAATATTAGCAAACCGAATCTAACAATACATTAAAAAATTATACACCACGATCAAGTGGGATTTTTTTCCTGGGATGCAAGGGTGGTCCGATATTTGCAAAACAATCAACGTGATACATCATATCAAGAAGAAAAAGGATAAAAACCATATGATCTATTCAGTAGGTGCAGAAAAAGCATTTGAGAAAGTACAACATCCATTCATGATAAAAATCCTCTGCAAAGAAGGTTAAGAGGGAACATCCCTAAACATAATAAAGGCCTTGTATGAAAAATCCACAGCTAACATCATACTCAATGGGGAAAAACTGACAACTTTCCCCCTAAGGTCAAGAACACAACAAGGATGTCTACTCTCACCACTTGTATTTAACATAGTACTGGAAGTCCTAGCCACAGCAACTAGATGACACAAATAAAAGGCATCTAAATAAGAAGGAAGTAAAACTCTCACTATTTGCAGATGACATGATACTATATAGAGAAAACCCAAAGGCTCTGCCAAAAAAACTACTAGAACTGAAAAATGAATTCAGTAAAATCACAAGAGACTAAATCAATGTAGAGGAATCTGCTGCATTCTTATACAATGAAAATGAAGCAGCAGAATGTGAAATTAAGAATACAATCTCATTTATAATTGCACCAAAAACAATAAAATATCTAGGAATAAACTTAACCAAAGAGATGAAAGGCCTGTGTTCTGAAAACTATAAGACACTGATGAAATAAATTTAAAATGACACAAAGAAATGGAAAGATATTCCATGCTCATCAGTTGGAAGAACAAATATTGTTAAAATGTCTATAATACTAATAGCAATGTACATATTTAATGAAATCTCTATCAAAATACCAACAGCATTTTTCCCAGAACTATAATCCTAAAATTTGTATGGAACCAGAAAAGACCCTGAATAGCAAAAGAAAAACAGAAAAGTAAAACAAAACTGTAGGTATCAAGATTCCAGATCTCGTTATATTACAAAGTAGTAATAAATAAAGTACTATGATACTGACATAAAAATAGACACATAGATCAATAGAACAACAACAACAACAAGAAAAAACAAAAAACAAACAAAAAACCCAAACAAACAAACAGAAATAAATGCACGATGATATGTGGGAAAAAAACACTCTTTAACAAATGATGTTAGGAAAACTGGACAACAATATGCAAAAGAATGAAACTGGGCAACTTCTTCCATCATACACACAAATAAATTCAAATGGGGCACCTGGATGTCTCAGTTGCTTAAGTGGTCAACTCTTGGTTTCAGCTCAAGTCATGATCTCATGGTTTGGGAGTTCAAGTCCTACATTGGGTTCTTCTCACTGGCATTGCAAAGCCTGCTTGTGATTCTCTCCTGTCTCCCCCACTCATGCTGTCTGTGTCTCTCTCAAAAAAATTAGTTAATTAGAAAAATACATCCAAAATAGATTAAAGACCTAAGTGTGAGACCTGAAACCATAAAAGTCCTTGAAGAGAGCACAGCCAGTAATCTCTCTGACATCGGCCATAGCAACATTGTTCTAGATATGTCTCCTGAGGCAAGGGAAACAAAAGCAAAATTAACTAGTGGGACTACATCAAAATAAAAAGCTTCTGCACAGCAAAGGAAACAACAAAACTAAAAGACAATCTACAGAATGGGAGAGGATATTTGCTTTATGTCCAACAAAGGGTTAGTATCCAAAATATATAAATACTGAGGCAACTCAAAACCCAAAAACCAAATAATCCAATTACAATAATGTGCAGAAGAGATGAACAGACATTTCTGCAAAGACATACAGATAGCCAACAGACACATGAAAAGATGCTCAACATCACTCATCATCAGGGAAACACAAATCAAAATCACAATGAGATATCACCTCACACCTGCCAGAATGGCTAAAGCCAAAAACACAAGAAACGAGTGTTGGCGAGGATGTGGAGAAAAAGGAATCTTCTTGCACCGCTGGTGGAAGTGGAAACTGGTGCAGCCATGGTGGAAAATAGTATAGAAGTTCCTCAGAGTGTTAAAACTAGAACTACCTTATTATTCCAGTAATCGTACTACTGGGTATTTATCCAAAAAATACAAAAACACTAATTTGAAAGGATACATGCACCCTATGTTTATTGCGGCATTATTTATAATAGCCAAACTATGGAAGCAACTCAAGTGTTGTCAATAGATAAATGGATAAAGAAGATGTGGTATATAAATTTATATATTATATATATATATATATATACATATATATATATATACACACACATGTACATATAGAACGTTATATTCTCTCCCTCCCTCTGCCCCTCCTACACTCACATTTCCTCTCCCCCCTCTCACTTTCTAATAAATAAACTTAAAAAAAGAGTACATTTATCACAAATAAAATAATAAAAAGGAATATTTGATTAAAAAATAATAACAGAAGAATAGGCTTTGCTATAATGACAAGTGAAAAAAGCCAGTAAAAACTTTGCATGTATACTATAACCTTGACCCTGGAAAACAAACTATGTTCATTTCAATCTCTTTGTTAATTCAACTTGTAATTTGTAGGAATAAATGAGAAATTGATTAAATGTATTTCCTAGTGAGACTAAAAAAATAAATAATAATGTTTGAGATGATATTTGGGTTTATCCTACCTTCCTCCTGTCATTTGGGGAAGTGGGTTGGACCTGAGAGAAGTTTGCCAGTACATTATGTTCCAGATATTGGAGAAATTCATTTCTCCCATCAGTCACCACCATGAAGCAGGAGGGCACTCTCTTCCTTCTCCATCCGAAGTCCCGCTCAAAGCCTCAGACTGAAAACAATGCCCCGTTCTGGGCACGAATGGATTTAAGGGAGGGAAATAAATGAAAAAGATTTCCCAAGATCACTAATCCAAATCTAGTTTCTGAAATAATCTCTTTGTGGCATTGTCCCTGACTAACAAGCATTCACAAAATTGCTCCCACCTTCCTAGAAGTTTTCTTTATTCCCTATTTAAAATATCTTTTCCTACTTCAATTCAATCACATCTACTTTCAGTTTGTTTAGACCTGCCTCAAATTTTCTGGCTTACCAATTGATATCTTTAATCTTTATCTGATTTCCCAATATTTTTAAGCATTAAATTCCTTTTCCTATCATACAATAAATAAGAAATTACTTCTAGAAAAGATAGATAGGCAACTGTCTATTGTTCTTTGTTTGATCCAATGTTGCTTAGATGCTTACTTGTATTAAAGTAGATAATTTACTTGTGTTTTTTCAATGCCCCTACTTAGAAAGCTGGAAGATTATAGAGGCAAGAAGCCAAAAAGATTGTGTGTGTGTGTGTGTGTGCGTGTGTGTGTGTGCTCGCACACGCGCGCATGCCCCACAAGGGCTGACTGTGCTTGGCTCTCACTCTGCTCATGTGTGGGCTAGAAGGCCTGTTTAATTACTCTGCATCTAAAAATCTGTCACTACAAGCAATGCTAAGCATTCTACTGCTCTTTCTGAGACTATACATTTCTATAGAGGAATGTACCAGTGTTTTTGCTAACATTGAGAATTGAATGTTAGGTCTAGAAGGAAAACTTACTAATTATACAGTTAAATATTTAATTTTCTATTAAGGAAAATTACTTTCAGCTATGATTTGTGGCTTACTTATAGCAAATGAGTGAAGCAGACCAAGGTTTCTGACCCTTCAGATGGTTTATTTTTCTATTACACCATGCCTGTCCCCAGTAATTGGTACTTCTTTTTATGAATAAAGGAACCCAAGACTTGTAGTTGAGTGATACGATCTATGGATTTATCAGCTACCTATTTCTCAAACTACAATTCCCTAGATAAGGCTTCTTTCTTTTTCCTTATTTCTCCTCCATTCCTTCCTCCCTTCCTCCCTTCCTTCCTTCCTCCCTTCCTTCCTTCCTTCCCACCTTCCCTCCTTCCTTCCTTCCTCCCTTCCTTCCTTCCTTCCTATTCCTTCCTTTATTTCTTCCTTCCTTCCTTCCTTCCTTCCTTCCTTCCTTCCTTCCTTCCTTCCTTCCTTTTTCTTTCTTTCTCAATAGAATTTTTAAGTTGATTGCTTGTTTTCTTTTACATTTATTTATTTACTTATTTACCAGATATATTTTGACTTCTTGTTATACGCCAAGTGTCTTGATCGGAATTTAGGAATGAAATGTGTAGATGGATATAAAGATGGATATGACCTAGTCATTTCTTAGGTGTACTTATACTTTTATTTTTATGTAGATTTATATATCCCATGTAAGAACTATAAACAAATATAACATGCAGTTATTGTTTTGTAATATAATGAATCTTTCTCTCCTGCTGGGGAGGCTTCTCTCTTTATTCTTGATTTCTGTTCATAATCAGTGAAAGAACTAGTAAAGAGCTCTACTTCAAATTTGAATCAGTCTTGAATCCATTTGAAACACTTTGCTCTATTGCTTATGTTTTCAATTAAGGATGACAAGAATATACATAAATTAGCTTTGTAGATATTATGGATTTTCTTTTTTTTAAAAAAATAAGGAAACCTGAAAAAGGAAGTTGGCTAAATCTCCTTTTCTAGAAATAAAAAATAAATTAAAAAAAAAGAGGAAAATCAGGTAAGAGCAAGTGAGAGGAAGGTTAATAAACATAGTGAATGACAATAGAGTAAAAGTCATTCTGAACCAAAGCAAAATTAGATGTTTTTTATTTTTGTCCCCTCTGTATTTAAGGTTTATTTTTTCAACCCTCCTAAAGCCTTTAAGGTGCTGATACTTTAAAAATTTACTGAAAAAAATTGTATATATAAAAATACTGTCTGAAAATTCTTCTCTCATTTATTTTGCTCCCGTCCATTTCATTCCCTTGATTCTCTTATCCTGTTCTACTCAACACTGTGGACCTTTATTTAAAGCACTGGGGACGCTAGAACAATAAAGTGAGGTCTTGGAAATGATATGCATGAAAATTATTCCTAATGAAACCCTGCAATAGAATAGAACACATAGGTATAAATGAATGAAATGTACTCAGAGCTGCGGTTCTGCCCATCCTTAGAGGACATAGCATCGTCATACCATTATCTGACAAGAGTTTAATTATATTCACATTATATCCATCCCCCTTAAAACCCTTATCATGCCAGAACATGCTGAGAAATCTACTTTCTAAACACTCACCCTGCAGAATCCCTTGTGTAAATCCGCACCTTTCAATGGCTTTATGAAACCCAACAGTGCCTCTAGAGGTTTTCCTTTGATTTTCCTGGGCCCTGCCTACATTGAGTAAACAGAGAGGCCATTAACTCTCAGTTATCTGGAAACCCATTTTACACTTTATGATTTTCTGCAGAAAGGTTTTTTAATCCCTAGTGACACTCCATCTGCCTCTGAGCTATTGCTTCTCACTTAGATATGTTAACATTGGTACAATCTCAACATCTTTTTTTAAAAGGGAAAACCAGCTTCTTTCCAAATCATGATAAGAAATCCAAAACACAGAATATTCCAAAATTAAGCGGCATTGGTTTTAGGTGATATGTCTTCTCAGAGAGTGTGTGGCTGATAAAGGCAGAATTTATTTAACTAAAATAAAATGGTACAGGCATTTTTTTTTTTAACGAGGAAGATGATGAACATTGATGCCATCTGTACATCATGACTCATTTTTTTTAACTTCACATGGGCATTATGAATGGGATGAAAAGTGCAACAACATTCTTAAGATACACATTTTAAACATATGAATTAATATATTTTAAATCTTTTTTTATTTTTTATATTTTTATTATTGTTTTTAATCTTTTTTTTAAAGCTTTCTCTCAGTATCAAGAGGGTTTTTTTTTTTCAAACACATGTCTTTTTATATACGAAATTTTTTTGGAGATTAACAAAAAATTGATACACATTAAATATTTCGAGAATATCTATTAAGTTACACATACGTACGTATGTCCTAAATATCTAAATAGAAAAATGTTTTCAATCAATTTTCTTTACTATACCCAACTGGTTTGTTCTCTTTCCTATCTTCACACTCTTTTTATTTTATATACTACATGTAATATATAACATCTGGCTTTAAAATAGGCTCTCAAGTTTCAAGTAGTAAGAAATGCTAAAAAAGAAAAATCAGGTTTTCCTTCTTTTCACCTACCCTTTATTCTATACTATTCTGATTTCCTGACTCTTACATGGCCATACAAGTGGTATTTAGAGTTTTATTTTGTTAAAAAGTTTTCTGGATATATTGTTTTTTCCTTAAAATCCACTGCTCATCATTCTCCACCCTGTTCTTCATCCCAGGAGGTTGACTTTGTTAGAGTGCATCAATGACCTCCCTTAAACCTTGCTGGCTTCCTGTTGATTTAGGTCAATAGGAGATGCTACAGGTGATCAAAGTGAGCAAGAAGGATGAGGGTCTGGAGTTTACTCCCCCAGTTGCATCTCTACAGGGTCACGCTGTCCTAGGGCTGACCCTCAACCTTCTCTAAGGAAGCCCTTTCTATAGTTTTCTCTTTCTAGATTCCTGTAACAAGTAGCTCCCCACACTCTTCTCTCCTGACTGAGAAGTGGTACTGATCTTCTGATAATAGCCCATTGGGTACGGCCTTACCCTTTGTGGTTTCCTTGCATCCTGCCCATATCTTTGTAAATGATTTCCTTATAAACCCTCCTTAAAAAGAATACAAAATTTTGTGTGTGCCATTTATTTTCTACTTGGAACCTGACCTACACGAGGTTGTGTTGTTTTTTTTTTCATCTTGGCTCTCTTAATTACAGATTACCTACCCACATTCCCAGCCCCAATTCTTGTTAATAAATTTAGATAACTCCTGTGTGTTTCCTTTTTGTTTTGAGATGCTTCAGCAATTCCTACTATCGATAACTTTTATCCTTTTCCACAAATTTCCTATTTTACTATCCAAAATTAATTTATGCATCGGTAAGATAAATTGAACTTCAAGTGTTTCTTGAAATGTATTAAGAAAAGATCTGTGAATGAAACCTTCCCAAAGTGAACAATTTGTAGCTGAAAAGCAATTCCAATTACCGGTAGCCAAGTCTGAAGTCTTCTTTGAGGTGGTATTTGTAGCCGATTATATGTATGTAATTATAGATATAATTATGTGTATAAGCACGCAACATGAAAATCAAATGAAATCTATTACCTCTCTGAGTGAAAAAAAAACAAAACAATGTATTCCTGATATAGCATTCTGAATATTACATTCTCCTTCAAATAAATGAAATCACAGCTAACATTTTGTGTTTAGAATAAATGAATTCCTTTTGGGCTTATATAAAACAATATGTGGAAAATTATAATACAGTAAAATAATTCCATTTAGCTATCCATAAGAAAGCTAGAATAAAATATCTAAATATCTTAACATCATCCACTTCCCTTATTTTTCTTTAATTTGGCTTTAAAAAAGCCATTTTTAAAAGAAGATTTTTCTATGGTAGAATGTTAGACATAGACACTTGTTACGCTTATATTAGATAATAATCCAGTCGAGGCAAATGAAGAAAATGTAGATGATGTTTATGTAATTACTTTTTAATAGACTTAATTTTTAGAGCAGTTTTAGATTCACAGCAATACCATTTAAAAGGTACAGAGATTTCCCATATAGCTCACATACATAGCCTACCTCATTATCAACATCCCTACCGAGGGGCAGATTTGTTAGAGGTAATGAACACATTATTATCATCCGGTAACTATACTTCACATTATGGGTCACTCTATACACATCTAATGACATGTGTGCATTACAATAGTATCATACAGAGTATTCTCACTAAAAATCTTTTGCACTCTACCTATCCTGTCCTCCCTCTTGCCTACCCCCTGGCAACCACTGATCTTTGTACCGCCTCCATAGTTGTTACTTTTTCCAGAATGTCCTATAATTGGAATCACATAGTTGTAGCCATTTCAGATTGGCTTCTTTTGCTTAGTAATTGTCATTTAAGTTTATTGTATGTCTTCTCATGGCTTGATACCTCGCTTCTTTTTAGCCCTGGATGATATTCCATTTTCTGGATGTACCAGTTTATCCATTCGCCCACTGAAGGACAGGTATCTTGGCTGCTTTCAAGTTTTGACAGTTATAAATAAGGCTGCTGCAAACACGAGCATGCCAGTTTTTGTGTAGACATAAATTTTCAGTTCCTTTGTGTAAATACCAAGAAGTGTGATTGCTGTAATGTACAGTAAGAGAATATTTAATTTTATTAAAAATAACCACCAAACTATCTATCAAAGTGGCTGTATAATTTTATACTCTCTCCAGCAATGAATGAAAGTTCTCTTTACCCCACATCTTCCCCCATATTTGGTGTTATCAGTGTTCTGGAGTTTGGTCATTCTAGTAGTGTGTAGTAGTATCTCACTGTTGTTTTCTATGTAATTTTGTCATCAAAGTTGTACGCCATGCCTGGTCTGTCAACAGTGCAGACGGTCAGATAGCTACACACTTCAAATACATCACCTTGCCAAACAATCTTATACTGTATCTGAAAGAAACTTTCATTTCTTAGGATTTACTACACTTAGTATAATGACCATTCAATAATAATTACAGCTAGTATTTACTGAGTACTTCATATATTGATTTATTTAAACCTCTCAACAACCCCTCAGAGGCGGGTATTTTTGTTATCCTGCTATATTGGTCAGAATCCAGTCAGAAGACCTAAAGCTTATTAGTAACTAAAGAGGGAAAATTGAATATAACAAAGTATCAATTAGAAAAACATGGTCCATTACTACCAGAGGTAACATAAAACTTTAAAAATCATAGGAATAGCAAAAGCAAATGGCAGCTGCTACTTTCGAAAGAGCGAATATGGAAAGCGTCAAGCCTGAGATTCAGACTTCAGTGAAGAGACTGTAACTTCAGCCCCTGGGACAGCAGCAACTTCCCTGCGGTGGAGAACATCAGAGCTGGCCTGCAGCAGGCAGGCCAGAATTGGTGACTAGGAAGCTGATCACTAGATTTCTAGGAGAAGGAGCAGAGAAACAGAAAGCTACTTTCTGTGATGCTAGCAACCTCATAAGACCGTAAGTGGCTTTGGGTCTCCCACATGGCATAGGCACCCATGACCCAGGTGCAAGAAAGCACACCAGAACCAGGAAGAGAGGCCTCTCCTCTGCTGTGTCTTACGATGTCCTTCCAGTGCTTTCTCCAGGCACAGCCTACCATTGCTCCAACTGGAGAAGGGAAATGTTTATAGGACCAGTTTCAGAATCAGGAAACTGAGCAAAGTAGGGTAGGGTTAGAGCTGAGAGACAATAAATTGATAACTATCACCTCCTCTTATGGATGACAGAAATGAAGCTTATTGGATCCTTATGACCAGTACATACAAGGCAAGAGTCAAATCCATTCTGAATAAAACAGTCCTCTTAACCCTAACCACTGTGTTACTTGAGTAACAAGGCACCACACCACGGGATTCCTACTTCTTGTAAAATCATGAACATTTCTAGTTTCTGCAAATTTGAGAAAATTTTCTTCAATCCTAATTGTAGCTGTGATTTTTAATTTCTACAAGATTTCAACCATGAAGCAGTTTGCAGAAGGGATTCAAATGTGCAATCAAATGAAGGCAGAAGTTACCATAGACAACAGAAGACATACACATTCTATGAAAATCTGTGGGCTACCTTAAAACCATTAGAAGGTATCCCTCTCTAGTCTCTTGGACTCTTTTCTACTGCTGGACATAAATGCCCCATGGATGAAATTCTACTGTTGGTAACCAGAATTTCCAAATGCCAATCATTCAGATTTTCCCTAATTAAGTCTACTGGGACTTCTATTAAGCGTATGCCTCACTTCTATTTGGTCAGACACTGAATTTACAATCCATTCTTGCCTATGTCATTAATTTATTTTGATATATTTTAATTTAATATTTTTAAAAATTTGCCTGTTGTTTAAAACAATATTTGTTCAATGTAGTCATTTTAAATACGTAGGAAGATCTAAACTAAAAATAATGGACTCCTACTTTTATTTATAAGATGTAAACTGTATGATGTAAATACTAGAGTTGCTACATCTGGCTTAAAACGTAGTCCGTATAGATGATGGTACATCAAAGAAAGGGCGTGTGGTGGTTAATTTTTTGTGTTATCCTGACTGGGTTAAGGGATGCCCGGATGGCCAGTAAAGTATTATTTCTGGGTGCACCTGTGAGGGTGTTTCCAAAAGAGATTAGCATTTGAATAAAGAGACTGAGCAAAGATCACCCTAACCAACATAAGTAGGCACAGTTAAATCTGTTGAGACCCAAATATAATATATAAGAACAATATATACCTAGATATAGATAGATGATATAGATATAGACATAAATATAGATATATAGATATAGATAAATATAGATGATATAGATATAGATGATACAGATATAGATATAGGTATATACGGATATTTTCAAATGTGGAGCTAGAAGTAACCATAGACAACAAGGGAGATCTCACACACGTGCACACACACACACACACACACACATACACACACACATTCCTATTGACATTTGTATCTGGATCAGGCTATACCTAAAACCCTCCACATTGCAGATTCATAAGTTTCTTTTTGGAATTTAGCCAGCTTGAAATAAATTGCCTGCCTCTTGCATTCAAATAATCCTAAGTAAGTAAAAAGATGGATCTACAGTATATTCTTCTCATGTCTTCCTCATGATATGCATCAGTCAAGAGTTTTTCTTTTGTTTAATATAAAGATTAACATATGTATAAAGGCTTTCTATATTTTTATTTATGTTGGGAAAAATAGATCAGATTCTTCATGTGATCTGTATTTTACTTTTTCTCACTTAATATTTCTTGGGAAGACTTTCACATGTTATTAAATGGTTGTATCATATTCTCTAGTATTTATACACTAAAATGTAGTGAACCATATTTTTCCAAATGCTTTTTTTTGTTATTTTTTTATTTGTTTCTTTGTTTTTGTATTTTAAGTAAAATTGTAATAAATGTCTTTGTTCTTCCATTTTTAACTATTGATACGTAGGCACTAGCAAATAGTGTGAATGTCTAGTTGTATATACAAAAGAAGGGTATGGGGATGTAAGTTTTTCAGAAAATGATCATTTTTCCTTTTGGTAGCCGTATCTTAGTTTCTTTCTGAGGAACCATTTATTGCAGACTTTATATGATTCTAGTGGAGTTGATTCTACTCAGATTTAAATATGCCATATATTCAAAAATCTTCGATCAGATGTTATCCTCATCGTAGTCACAGAAGATAGTTAAAATATGAACATGGAAACATCACAGTAATGAGATCTTATGAGACTTTTACTTAGACCTCTGGGACCAGACACTGAAGGTCTTTCTTCCACATTATGAAGCTTCCGGCTAACAAATTCCAAAGATGCTACACCATCTGGGAATTGAATTAGCATAGAAGATAGAGATAAAAGTAAAAGAAAGAGGAAGGGAGAGATCACTGTTGGGTCCTGGATCAAGCTGAATCTGAAATCCTTGACTTTTCATCTCATGCACCAATAAATTTCCCTTAGGAGTTCACCCAATTCAAATTAATTTTTCTTACTCACTGTCAAAGGAACCCTATGTGCTAGAGTGAGTGCGACTATTTTTTAAAATAAAAAGTAACAGATTAACTTACCAAAAAGTTTAGCAATTTATAGGTCGATAAATTAAGTAGTGTTCATTTCTTCACATATCCGCTAGCCCAAAATGCTCTTAGTCATTTCAATTTTTGTCAATACTCCGGGCAGAAAATGATAATTGGTTTTTTTTTTCAATTTTTATTTTCTCTTTTGTTAGTGACTTTGAGCATTTTTCCCTACACTGATCATTATGATTCATATTCTTTGAATTGTCTGTTCATACACATCTCTCTCCTGTTGCTTCTAAATCACCCCAAGTGATACACTCAGGACTTGAAATATAGTTCAATCTATTCAGCAACCCAGTCAGATACCTTTCCCAAGAATTTTTCTCAGAAATACCTTCACATTCACGGTCTTAGACCTACAGATTCTACTTTCATCTTTCCGCTTCTTTTTCCTATGAAATAATTTATAAAATGTTTACTGTGCAATGCCTAATTGGGCTCTGTCCAACATCCTATGAAAGAACATGTAAACGATACACATTATATATAAATATATATATATATAATATGTAAATGAGAGAAATATGCAACTTCTTTTCACATTTTAATAACCTGCGATCTTAAATATTGCTCTAAATGAGTAACAAATAACAAATGACTAAAAGGCATGTTTTGTAGGACCAAAGAAATCATATATCTATTTAAAACAATATCTATTTTATCATTTTCAAAAAAGTCATTCGGAAACTTTCAAAGATTTATGAGTGTACCAAAGGAAATGTATTCTTATAAAATCGATTTTACTTTTTAACTTGAAATCAGTAAACAGAAAAATATTGGTTATTTTCTATGAAATAGAAATACCAGCCTGAGTCTCATTATATATTATAAATTTTTCAGCAGCAATATAATATCGTGTAATAGGTTCACGGCATATTATAATACTTCAACAATGTTAGTACAGTGCGATAAGCGTTCTTCAGAATCAAGCCCTCAGCGTATCTGTCCCCCGGCTGAGTATCAGTAATCGCTATCCAATTTCACCATTTCGCGTTTAACATTGCTCCGTTACATTTAGTCACATGCTATTTAGTTCCATATTTCCATAATATGAGTCACTCCTATACTGCTTTCGTGGCTCTTGCCTGAAGCCGAGAAGAAAGGCAGGATGAACATAGGGAGACAGAGCTGGAAACACTGGGGTGGGTAGAACCACTGAGGCTGTATCGGGAAAACTTAGGACCCCAGGGTGGACTGGAATAAGATGGCAAGACACACATGTCCGCTCTGTACACGGCTGCACAGATCAGAATTCTCCATAAGGACATGAACATGTGGATGTGTGTGTTCCTGAGACTATATGGTAAGCAGTTATTCTTACTAAAAACTAAAAAATTAAGCGTCATCAGAGACCACATGCGTTCTAAACAGCTAAGAATACTTTTTATATTTATAGTTACCTTATAAAAGAACGTAAAAGTACCAATATTCTATTCTCTATTGTATTTATTGCCCCCTAAAAAGATTTTGGCCCTTTATGAAAAAGTTTGTTAACCTCTGGAGTGAAGCATGGATGCCCCAAAACATTTCTATAATTTTACTAAAGGCCAATTAAAAGGGTTTTTCTATCTGATGGCGTTGTAGTCACATATTCAAGATAATCCAGGCAGCTCTAAGCACTATGAAAATGCCATTTATTTTGCTAAAAAAATCATGTGATTTCAAATATCAGGGAGTAATTAATGGACATGAGAGATAGTACTGAAAATATACACACAAATGGGGCTTCTGTGACCTATGTTCTATGAAGCACCAGTGCTTTTTCTTAAGTTTTGTGTTGAATGCACACACAAAAATGCTTTTATCGATTCCTTTACTCGGAGCATAAGAGTAGGGAAGGGCATTTTATCGTAATAACAGTATCAAGCTGCAAAAGAGAAGGTCAGGTTTAAGGAATATAACAAACGCTTATGAAAGCAGGTTATAAGTCAGTTAATAAATTAGAGGTGGCAGACGACATCTATAGGTGCTGTCCTCTGGAGACTCTTGGAAGAATAAGTTCCTACCATGGCTGTCAAAGATTATGCATCCCTGGAAGAAGTTCATGCTAATCAGTCTATGACTGACATTCTCCTTGGACCTCTTTAGGTCCTTCAAGGAGACTAAGTCATCACTGAAGAAACATAAATGGAAATAAATTAAATTGATTCTTTCAGCAAATTACTTTGCAAAGAGCACATCAGCAAAGCGTCCTTTAGAAAGTGAACAAAAAGGGAAACATTTTGAGCATATTTGAATTAATTCATGAACATACAAAAATAGAAATATTAGAGAAGTAAACAAAAATGCAGAGAAATTGCTCTCAAACTATGTTTTACTGTTAGCGATGAGTGGACCACAACTTCATCAACCGTTGTCTCAACAAAATACACATGCTTTGAATTTTATGGTAAAATATTTCAGACACACAAAGAGTGATATAAGAATATAAGAATATAAGAATAATAAAGCAAAAACTCATGCACCCATAAATTAGCTAAACAAAAAGCATTACGAAAAAATGTGTAGATCTCCACTAATGATTACCTTAACCACTCTCTGTTGAAACTACAGTCCTGAAAGTTTATTTTTGGTCCATTCTCATGCATGTATTTGTATTAAATTTATCTATGTTCCAAATAAACATATATTTTATGTTATTATAGTAATGTAATATGTGGTATGGTTTAATCTACTTTAAATTTTAAATTAATGATATCATCTGGATATTTTCTTCTGCGACTTATTTTTTCATTTCCTACTATATTTGGGGGATATTAACACAAATAGCTCCAGTTCATTAACTTTTACTGCTAAATAGTGAATATAATGGCGTAAATAAAAAATTGTTTCTATTAACATCTGGGTACATAGCTCCCTATGCACATGTAGAAGAGATTCTCTGGGGTTTTTTATAGGGATTTAAATTTCAGAATCTACGATTATGAAAATCTCGTTTAAAATATTTCCTGTTAAACTCTCTTCAATAGAGTTGTTCTAATTAACTTTTTCCCCACTGCTCTTCAAGGAAAGAGTTCTCGTTTTTCCACATCACAGCTAACATGTGATATTACTATACTCTTTAATATTCGCCCGACTTTCTGTGATCAGAATTCTCCGTAAGGACATAAACATGTGGATGTGTGTGTGCACGTGCGTGTGCGTATGTGTCTGTTTGTGGTGTTTATCAGCCTTGACATGTTTCCTCTTTTTTAAATTCCTGGTCCATAAATTTTTTTGTCGGTTGTGCTTTTAGATTAATTACCTTTTTCTCACAAATATATTCAATTACTTGTTTGTACTAAATACTAAATTCTGAGTTCTATGACTAACAAAATCTCTTCCCAGACTTTGCACATAATTTCTCCATTTAAACATGTCTTTTTAGAGCCAGAAAGTTGTAATTTTAGTGTACTCGGATTTATCTTAATTTTTCTTCTCCTCCATGTTTTTTGGAGTTAAGAAATCTTTTCCTACCCTGAGTACAAAAATATCTTTCAATATGTTCTTATAAAAGTTTTAAAGTTGCGCTTTTCACATTTAGATCTATAGTCTACTTAGCTTTTCTGTATATAGGATGAGCTATAAATTTTATTTCACTTTTTTCCACCGACATATCCGTGTTGCTTATGGAGGCACAAAAGATGTCTTTTTCAAAACACTTTATCTAGCATGTTTAGTTGCTTTTAGTGATTACATTATTCCAGGTATACAGTATACCTTATAGCCAGAAAAGATAGCTAACTAAAAATTATTTGTCAAATCCTAAAACAGTAGTACTCTTATACTTTCAACTATGTATTCTATGTAAACTATGTTCGTTTTCTAGTGTCAGAATGGTTTCTTAAAAACAATTGCCAATACTTTGCAATTTTCTGTCACTATTAGATCTCAAAATATCTATGACGTTTATGCACTAAAACCTTGGATAGTGAGTAACTTGTTTGGCGAGTGTTGAGCAAAATGAGCAAATATTTCTAATAGACTTTAACTTGATAAACGAGCAATGTCTTGTAATATGAGTAGTACGTGATACCGAACGTCACGTGATCACAACTGAGCCAATATTCACTTTGATATACAAGTGTTTTGGATTACAAGCATGTTTCTGAAGTGAATTGTGCTTACAAACCAAGGTTTTACATATCTTGATGAGGTACAGTTTTGGGTAAGACTGTCCATTAAGTCGAACTTATAAAATTAAGGAGGTTTGGCAACAAGGTAACAGCTGAGTTGGGTTTTTGAGAGGTGAGTGGACTCAGAGTGAAGGACCATCACAGACAGAAGGAACAACAGTAGAGGAAGCACAAAGGTATACAGCTATAAGCAGCTCTAAGAGAAGAGGGGAGGAGGCAGAAAGCAAGGCTGGACCAGATCCATCTTGTTGAGAAACCTGGACATTAAGTTAATGACAACATAGAGAACTGTAGATGTGATCTAAGAAGAAACTTATACTTTAAGTTTTGTATATTAAAAAGGAAAGTCTGGTAGTCGTGTGTGTTTGCGTGTGTGTTTATTGTGTGTGCACATGTGTATACGTGCATGCTGCCTGGGAAGTGGGGAGGTTGGGGAAGGCTGAGTGATTGGAGCCTAGAGGTAGGAAAAGCATTTGCTTTACTATATAGCAATTCCAGGTAAGGGTTTCTAAGGCCAGTACTAAGGTAGTGCATTATTCAAGAACTATTTGGAGGAGGGACACACCCGCATTCGGTGAAAATTTAGTGCGATGAGTAAAGAAGAAAGAATATTTAAGGAAATCACTCTGGTTCTTGTTTGAATAGATGGTCGACCGGTGATAGTTATTGACAGAGTGGCAAACACCAAGCCTCGTAGTATGAGTAAAAGGTAAGATCTGATAAATCAGTCCAGTAATTGATTACTGAGTGCTTGTTATTTTTCCGTCTCTAAGAATTGATAGAATTCACCTCAGAGAATACAAAGTGAAAATACGTATAAACAATGCTGCTCACATGCATAGAATAATATTGCCCTAAGGTTGTTGAATTGCTCTTATTCTTTGCTACTAAAGATCAGAAAAGTGAAAGTGGGCTTTCATTACCCCTTACATACAATATTAATTTCTGGCATAGTGCTGTGAATGTTTTGAATTATTTTCATTTATAAAATTATGAATTCACATAAAATCAGTATAGACTAATTGATGTTAAAAAAATAAATCTGAAGGAATTTACAAAGGGCAGTCATATGTGAATGATTTGATTAGGGTGATATTTAATTTTCCAGTAGATTTTACTCATCTTTCCAAATGTTCTATTGCTAATGTATACAGATTTTATATTCACATAAAAGTTAATAAATTTATTAAAAATACGACTGTCCTGAGGGGCCTGGTCCCTCTTAAATTTTCACTCCAGGCCGTTTTGTGTTTGAATTAAAAATGGTTTAACTGTGTAATATATGCCTGACTTTTCTGTAAAGATACACTTATTTTTCTTTAGATTAAATTCAAAGCACAATACTTCTTTTAATTTGCCTCTGTGTATCTTGAGCTGGGCTTTTTATTGTAAACTTTCTGCTATTATTTTTAGCAGCTATTGTAAGAAATACCTACAGAAGAGACATTCTTCGGGTCAACAATTGGCTTGCCATTCATCTATCTATGAAGATCTACTGAGCGATTCTCTTTGAATTTTTTTTATAAATCCTCATTCATAAAATGCTACAGACTTGAATATCTTGAAACAACCTGTTAATCTCCATTTATGAAAAATGCCTAGTACTATCCTGGGAGACTGCCATCTGTCAACACCTGAATTCCAATTGGTCCTTCTGAGAAATAGATGATACTGCATTGTTGTCCAGTAGTGTTTGTTTATACCTTCTCCACCTTGCTAGGGCTGGAAACCGACAGACATGACTGGACTTTGCTCATGCTAACATCCCATTAGCTATTCACCAACCCCTTAATTTACTCTGCTTGATAGAGAAGTGGCCACTTAAAAGGCTCTCAACACAAGCTTTATAGCCACAGGCATAGAGCCAAAAATAACCCTCGTTCCTACCTACTGTGCAAGTAATACTAAAGGTATACTGTCTTGTGACTTTATTGAAGACGGTCCTGCTGGAGCTGGGAGTTGCATACTCTCCTTAATCAAGAGCCCACTGTGAGCTGGGCTATAAAGTCATCGGGCAGCCCCTGCCAGCTATTAACACACGGCATGCTGGCCATTCTTGGCAACCCTGAAGTAGGAACCTGGTGCCAAAAAAGCAAGATCAATCTTGAAAAAAGTGGAGCCATCTGTTGGCACCGCCCATTCTTCTTCCCACAGGGCTCGGAGATGGTACTAACACACCCATGGTGCCTGCTTGAATGGATAGAATTATACTTCAATTCTTAATCATAAAGAAAAGTTTTCTCTATCTTGAGGTTTTGCTCCTCCCCAGTTCTACAAGATGAAAAGTTTGGAATTAATGAATTAACCTCTACAAAAGAAAAGTCTCCTTCCTGCTTATTACTAGCAAGAAATTTTTTGTTTGGCTCGTGAGAAATCGGTCCATCAGGATTTATCTGGCAAAGGCAGTGGAAGTCAAAGCAGTGCACAGCCAGTGCAGTATTTCTTGACCCTAGGCTTCATCTCAGTCAAAGTTACCAAATGTAGCAAATAAAAATACAGGATGCCCAGTTAAATTTGAATTTCAAATAAACAACAAAGGTAAGGTGGGGGATTGTTCATACTAAATTTTTTCATACTGGAACTTTAAAGTTAATTAAGATCCTGTATTGTATCTGCAACTCTTATTTTATGCTGACCTCCTAAGTTCTATTTAATGGTCCTCGGTACCCTACTATGGTCCTGTATCACTGTACTTGAAAACTATTCAGGGGACACCTGGGTGGCTCAGTCGGTTAAGCGTCTGACTCTTGGTTTCGGCTCAGGTCATGATCTCGCAGTTGGTGAGTTCAAGCCCTGTGCTGACAGCTCAGAGCATGGAGCCTGCTTCAGATTCCGTGTCTCCCTCTCTCTCTGCCCCTCCCTTGCTCACACTGTCTCTCCCTTTCAAACATAAATAAACACTAAAAAATTTTTTTAAAAAAAGAAAAGAAAAGGTGCAGGAATTACACAGAGTGCATATCAATATTTGTCATTCTAAAACTGTATTAATGAGAGAAGAGCTCAAAACATTAGAGGTTCAGAAATTAAGCATTACTACCACCTTGGCACCAGCACCCAACATTTGAGTGCTGCTCTTGGGTTTTGAGTTACTTGAGAAAGAAAAATTCAAGTCACTGACCAAGAGTGGCCAAAAAACTTGGCCACATGCTCTGCCCCAGGAGCGCTGCCAGGATTCCAAGCTAGACCTAACCAACCTCACCGCTGCCATTGTCATTGCCCCTCTACGGCCACTGTCTCTAGTTCCTTCCTTCACAGTCTCCCTCGTGGATTTTCAGTCATCTGTGCTAAAGAACACCCTCTTTCTCCCAGCCCAACATTCAAAAGTAGTTTCCTCATATGTTAACAATGACATAACTTACTGCAAAATAGAAACCGATTTTTCACCTCCTTTCACACAAATGAATTCTTAGATTTCATATTTCTTTGTTTATGCTTTGGTATTTCCTATATATTTCATTGCAATGACAATTTTAAAAAGAAAGATTTTTTTTAATTCTCAAATAATTATAATGGTAATAACAACCACTACTGTAACTATTATGCTATTCCAGAAGCTAATTCTAATATGTTGAATCATGTTATGAGGTTTACAAACCAAAAACAGGTGATTGTTATTGCTGTTGTTGTTATTACTATTATTATTTGCACTTTTCTGATAAGGAAACTAAGGCAGGAGAAGTTAAGTTAACTTGGCCAAGGTCATTTAACTAGTCAGTGGCAGATTTGGGTTTATGAACTCATAACTATTTAACACTGTATTTCCTGCTCTTATGGTGAATTTTTGTTCTGGATGGCATAAAAAAAAATAAAGAAGACAGACTTTAATCACTAAGGCAAATTTTATAGGCATAACCCAGACATTACAAATAAGGGTGTTTCCTTCAGTCACTGCAGGTGTAATATAAGAGTGAATCAATTTCTCTTAAGTTTTAGATCTCATTCCCAAGATATTAACTAAATTGACAATTATAATAATGTATGTGGAATCACAAGTATCTTTTCCTACTGATTTGACTGAAATGGCCAATTATTTCTCACTAATCAACCTAATATTAATTGTACTGACAGAGCTATTCCCGTCCTTGAGTTTTAATGTACATTTTAATGTATTTTTTTAAGATAATAGGTTTTCCAAGAAAGTCTATGATTCGTGCACTTTTCTAGAGGGCAGAACAAAACCCCAGAACAATGCACTAATGTGCCCAGATAAACATAGTCAGCATCCCCTCTAATGTTGAGGACTTTTTCAGAACACTGTAAACTAAACACTTACACACGCACACACACAGATAGACACAAATGAACTCAGAAGAAGATTGGCAGATGTCATTCATTTTACTATCTATATGAAGGCCTATATTGATACAACACCATTTTAATATCCTTCCTCTGATTTGTTTACATTCCCAGCTTGTCATCAGAGTCCCAAACAGTGTAGTCGTATCTCCAGCAAAGGTTTACACACCCACCCCATTACCTACACCAGTGGACCAATGGTCAACAGGACCGTAATTGTGCTTTATCTTTCCATTACTCAGGGATAATAAGAAATATTCTGATAACACAAAAAATACTTCAAAAAATTTCCACAGTGAGAATATTTGACACTTACATTGTGCAAATGTAGGTTTTGTAATGTTATGACATAATGCCTAGGCAACCATATGTCATTTGATTCTTGCTTCTACAATTTTTGTTTTTTTCTTATGTGGGTTGGGCCACAGTGGCCTAAGGAAGGTGACTTTCCCCCCGAACTTCAAGAAATAAATCATGATAGATTTCTAAATGAGTAGTGTTGATCCCATCCCCCTTTGCCAATGCTGGTTTTTGGGTTAGTGAACACCATTCTGCCCAGTGAGACATAAGGAGAAGTCTCTCATGACTTCTGGAAAAGATTTTCTTTCCTGATAAAAGGCAAAAACTGCCCAAGGAGAAATATATCTTTCTTCATGCTTTTAGAGATAGTTATTTGAGGATATGTGGTTTGGATCTGCATCAGACATTTTGCAACCATGAAGGGCAGCCAAGAGATTTACGATGAAGCCAACCAGAACCTTCGTGTCGCCCAGCTGCCAAAATTAACCAGTCCTCTACTACTCATAGTACAAGATAGTAACACTATAATTTTATTCAGTAAATCTGTTCCTTGAAGCTGGAAGCACCCAAACTGTTAAAATATCACTTCTAACTAATGTTTTGTTATTATAAACTCATGATTTCTCTATATAATGAGAGATAAAAATATGAATTTTCAGTGATTTCAAGGCAATGTGCCTCTGTTTCCAGTTACTCATTGTGATTTGAGGCAAATAGAAGGAGAAAAACTTAGAATAGATAGTTTTTCCTTCATCATAGCAATAAAGAATAAAGTTAGTACTAATAGCATTTATCAAAAGAGAAATGGATTTAACTACAAAAACAAATCATAATCCACCCCGCATCCAAATCTGGATTTTGAAATCTCATTTTCTAGTAAAAGTTATCAGAGCTTCTTAAGGAAATTGCTAATTCTAGGGTGGAGTCAGGGAAAATACAAATACTGAGGTATTTGGCAGTGCTAGAAAGCAAAGGAAGTACTCAAAAATCAAAAGGATAAGGTCATGCCAGACACTCTAGGGTCAACCCGAAAGAGCCCCCAATGGCTAAAGTGGGAACAAATTGAGCAACAAAATAAATAATGTGGTTTAGGATTACAATACACATGATTCTATGCTGATATCTATAAATGATTGAATAAATAAATAAGTAAATAGGAAAGAAAGGATTTCCGAAAAATAAAGATATTATTTAAGATATTTTTTTCTTCTCGAAGTAAATTTAAACTCCACTCATTTGGAGTATGGGCTAGTATGGGCTAGGCTTTGTAATTGGCGCCCAAAGAACAAATTATGGAAAGAACAAAATAGTAACTTTTCAGAAGAGACACCTGACACACACTACCTTCACTAAATGATCAAGTTAACATCAACAGTGCTCAGTCATGTTGATACCATGAGCCACCTGATATGATGTGGTTAAAAAGAACACTGCTTCTGTGGTATTCGTCCCCAAGTGCATAACCCCATCACGAGAAAGCCTCAGCCACTGCCAGACTGAGAAACATTCTCTGCAACCATCCTTAAGACTAAACATCAAGAAAAGACATAAATTGTCAAAGACTCAAGGAGACAAAAGAGACAGGAAAAATATCCTGGATTAGATACTGGAACATAGAAAGTAGAATAACCGGTGAACTCCAAATAAAATCCGGAGTCAATAGTAACCAGAGTTTTCTCAGCTTTGACAAATATATATAATATTATAATGTAAGATGAAAATCTTAAGGGAAACTGCAACTGAGTAAGAGGTATATAAAAATTACCTGTTTTAACTTTGTAACTTTTCTATAAATTTTAAATTATTCCAAAAGATTTTTTATTAGTAAAGGAAAAAAAAAAAAAAAAGCAGGCCATGACTTGTAAGAGAGAATCTAGGGAAGGTGAGCCTGACAGATTTTGGTTTAAGATAATAAGAGTATGATATTCTAACACTGCTAAGGGAGAGTGGACCTGGAGACCCAAATATCTGCTGATTTTCTGTAAAAGATAATCCAAGTCATTGATTCTTCAAAAGTGAAGACCATATTCACTAAATGAGACCATCTATGATCATATCCATGAGTCTGACATAATCCTCATTGATTTCGAATATATGAAACAATTTTAACTTTAATTTTAATAATGTTTACCCAAGCAAAATTATTGCAAAGAAATCATCAAAAATGAAGATATTTATCAAACAGAGACAACTTCTTTAATATACTTTAATAGCATTTTTACAATCCTCACATTCTAGACGTAGAAGGCATATAGTAATAACTATTTCTGTGACTTAAGTTGGTTGCTATGGCTACTCTGCAGCTGTGATGTAACAAAGGAAATTATTAAGACTTTTTATGAAAAGGCAAATAAAGCTTAGCTTTGTAAAAGTGCCATTAATAATTTCAGGGGGGAAGAGATGTACGTATTTATGTTGGAAATTCAAAAACATATATGAAGGGACAAAACTGTGCCCTAAGAAATAGGATTTCCTTTCTGAAATGAACACTTTCAGAATCATTATGGTAATCATCTTTTGCATGCAGTGGGTGAATATATTTGCATAGGATGCCACTTATTAATATAGATACAAAAAGAATAGGGCAGAAGCAGCAGATATATTAAATGTGATGAACAAAAAAAGATTACCCAAACAGTGCCTCCTAGGTTGATGAACAAACCAAATCCTTCTACGTACTTGCTAGTATGTATTCAGACACTTCATTCCAGGATCACGAAATGTGATGTTTTGAGCCACCACTCTTGCTCTCCTTGGGGTTCTTAGGTAAATTCCCTTAGGAAGGGCAGGTAACAGCGTCTGAAAAGTTTGAGTCTTAATAAGTCTTTCCTTTTGCCCTCTTCGAACTTGAACGAAGAGCCCTTTGACATGTGATATGCTGGTATATTAATCGCAATAAGCTACTGCACACTAGATGCCAAATGTCAGGACCTTAATATGCAAAATATATTCTTCCTGCTTAAATGGGAACTTGACTCTATTTGTCTTTAAGTTCCTCTTTGTCTCAAGTTCCTTGATGTCAGAACTTGACTATAAAGAAAAATAGTGCAAATGCAGCTATTTATTTAATTAGTAACAAGGGTAAAATCCTTCTAATACAACTTGATCAGAGGTCAGTTTGGGGTCTCTCTCATGGAGCAAGCAGATTTCAGAGAACGGCTTAATACTGATCTCAGGACTTGAATTTCCCACTAATAAAGGATAATATAATGTAGTGCAAGACTATTTGTTCGGATCCTTTAACTCCTGAAGAACTAATATGCAACAACTGAATAAATAAATTCACATTCTATGTCAGCAGCACAGATGACCTCTGATGGAGAAAAGGATCAATCATGTCCAGAATGAAAGGTAGAAATGGGCTATTACCATCCAGAGAAGGAAAAGTAGAAGCTGCTCTCTACTTGATTATGATTAATTTACATATGTGTCAAATACATAAGCAACGTGTGTGACGAATTTTTCATCTTAACCTTGAAGGCATATATTCCATGCAAAAATGAGTAAATAAAGATAATGAAGAGCACATGAAAGGAAGCCAAGTATGTGAAGGTTCTGTCTCTCAAAAATATTTTTTTTTAGTCACAAATTCTATGTTTTGAAGTGAGTGTACATTCTGCTACATTTCTACAATTTTCTTTTGGTGTCAGTACAGGTCAGCTTTTATTTTCAGTTTCCCTTGTGCCCCTAAAGCTAGACCGAAAACCCCTGCAATCCGAATCACTCTTGTCCACCCCCCATGCTGAGCAAATTATCAGGTGTTAAGAGAACACTTGAGTTTATGACTTATAAATGGAGCTAGGTTGAGTTCATATAAATCTTTTCAGCGTCTATGTAATGTAATGGTCAGTAATTTGGAGAGCTAACTGTTTTAGCATTTGTGTTTTTTTCTTCATTTCAAGAAGTCAAGGAGGTGTTGCTACACCAGATATGTGCTGGCCTTTAGAATTTTCTCATCTCCTTTCTCAAATGTTACTTGAAGATCTGCATTCATATCCTGGAAAGTTTGGCCTCTGACTTCTTATTTCCCTGAATAAACATCATAATGACAACTTCCTTTTTCAAATTTAAACCCTCTCTGACAGAATTTTAATCCAGTTAGTCCTTTCCTTGCCATGTGTAATCAATACTCAGGGCTTATTCTATCTTTTGTGAAGAGTTTTCCTTATAAAATTGAGTAGATTTGTCATCGCCCTTCCAAGCTCTACCACCAGGACAACAGATGAAAAAATTTCTTTGGTTAATGCCCAGTTAATTGGCATTTCCTCCAGGCTTTGATTGATTTCGGTTGATGATTAATATTAAGCCAATTAGCTTTAAGCAATACAAAATGTGCCAAAGTTAGAAATTAGGTAAAAGAATCTAACTTTTAATTTTTGGAGGAGGAATTGAATTGTCCAAATATATGGTTAAGGGGGAGGGGAATATCATATGATGGAGAAGTATTTGAAATAAAATTTATTATGCAACTTATACCAAGATAGGGTTGTGTATCTATTATTCCCATATGCAAGAATTTTCCTGCACAACCAGTCAGTCTTTTTTAGGACTGTTCAACTCTACACTATCATGGTAAAAACCTCATTTGCAATGGATGATTGCAAATCACTTGGAGATTCTTGTATAACATTGGCTCAATGGACTACAGATCCATGGTGTTATTGACTGGTGATTTGACTTTCTCAGAGTTTGCTTACAGGTTCTGATTTCCTTTTGTTGTCATAAATGGATGCAGCCAGTATGGTGCACTGATGTCAGCATTCAGTGACGCAACAGGTCATCTTCTGTGGTGTGCCCATTCCTGAGTCATTAACAATTCTTGGTCATGTTTGCACTTCAGTTAAAATGCCCTCTAAATGCCACATACCTTCTCCAGTTGGATCAGTTAGGAGAAAAAAAAAAGAATCAAAAGTATTGATTGTACATTAATGTCCCACAGTAAATCTGAGAACTCTCTTTTAGGTCTTCCACAGCGGAATCATCTTTTATTTACTGACCTCTTATTACTTAAATAGGCAATTGACTTATTTAATTGGTATTTTATAATTTCTCATGGCAAACAAGTATTTATAAAACTGTCATGCTCATGGTTCATTATTTACTTAAGTTGAGATTTATATACTGGAAACTTTATCTAGATGAGCTCACTTATATAAAAAAGTTTGATGTAAGAAAAACTAATGAAGAAAACAGGATTTCATTGAAAATATGTGGATTTTTGTCATAGAACAAACATTTTCACTAAGTGTACCTTATCATAGTTAACAAAACCCACGTGCAACCTGAAGAAAAAATAGGTCAGAAAGAGAAGGAAAAGGTAGGTTATGCATAAGCCTGGTCTCTTCAACTCATTTGTTAAGAAAAAAACATCTCTTTGAACATAAAAGTATACCAAAATCCATTCAAAAATTTTAATAAGAACACATTTTTAAATTTATAACAGGAAATAGAATTGCTCGAGGAAGTCAAGGAATTCTGGACAGTGCCCCTTCACACCAACAGAAGAAGCACCGTCAGCAGCCCGATATTTAAAAATTAAAATCTGCGCTGGAGCCAGAGGCTATGCTCACCAAATAGCCAATAAAAGACAGTTGTAACTGCTGAGAAAATAAATTGCTTAGGGAAGCATGTGACAAAGGCAATTAAAAACATTTCTTTTTCCAACCATGAAATGTCCTGCCCCAGAAAAATGTGGAACCTGATTTCCTTAACTTTTAGAGAACACAGTAGAAAAAGATTGTGCTGGAATAGATTGTGTCTCCCTCTGACATCAGCCTTAAAATGTTTTCTCTTTTTCCTACCGATGCATTTATGTGATGTTTTCTTGTACTCTATAGCTTGACTCAAATGTAGCTGCTAACCAAGCATATCTTTGCCTCTCGAAGCTCTCATGGACTCTCTCCTCTGCTAATTGCCCAGTAAAGTGCAGCATCAAGATCCTTGGGCAACAGCTAATCGCTCATAAGTGCTGGAAGCAGGAGAGCTCTCACAGAATAAATAGCAATCAGATATGGTGAGCAGATGGCTGCTCCACATTGTAAGGGCTACTACCGAAGACATCCTTCATTTAAGATGTGCCAAAAAGCCAAGGATGGCTCTATTAACACAGTGTGGTTTTTTTTTATTAGTTAAATGGCTTTTGATATTTAACTGAAATTTTAAAGAGCTTGCACGGGCATATTTGGTCCTGTTAGCGATCAATCTTCTCCATATAGGATCCTTAATCCTGACTGCATCTCAAATGCCTTTTGCATCTTCAGCAATTCACTGTATGATTTTGAGTTTTAGTGGCTTATTAGGTGTAAATGAGCGTGTGCAATCAGGGAGAACCTCGCTCGGTGAAGTTATTGCTGTTTTGAAAGTATTCCACATTGTAAGGATTTGAATTGTCCTATAAAGTCAAAAAGCCACATAGGTATGCTGCGCAAGGGGTGCGAAACATTATTTAACTGTTTTAGTTTTAATAAAGTAGGCTTTTTAAATTCCAACACTATTTATTTAAATCATAAGGCTTTAATTTTTCTCTACTTCTTTTCATAGTAATTTACATATGTATTATAATTGAAGGTGATCCGCTGGTAGGTAGCCTGATACCTGAAGCAAAGTACACCTTTGGATATTTTTGACTGAGGGGGTAAGGAAGTAGAACCTTTGAGTAAGATTAAAATAAGGGAGTACTCTATTGTAGTCTGATGTGTTATCAGGAAGAGTGGAGGCAGGAACTTGGATAAGATTAGCCTGGGGTAAGTCATTCTTTGGGCCTAGGATTTATCTTTATAAAAATATATTTGATATTTCTGGTAAAAGCCTTTTGGATTATTAGATTCACAGTGCCATTTGTTTTCCTTTTACCATAATTCATAAAAAGAATCATTGGGCTATGTGACTGACTCGTCGCAAGACTCTTGAAGAAAAATAGAGACCTCATGAATTGAATGCATGCCTTTGTTGCTAGAGCTTCCAGGATCCTACCAGGTTAAGGAAATAGATTATTAAAAAATAAAATGTGTGGTATGATCAGTAGGCATTCTTTTGCATTTCTCTTTTCTCTCTGAAGAAGAAATTCAATAATTTACAGAATAGAGAGAAATCTTGCATCTTGGGGAGATGCGTATTTATTCAGCCTTCCTCTTATGAATCCTAGAGTTCGAACATAAATCCTCAAGAACACAAACCTATTCTTTTCAGGTAGACATTTGCATACCACCTTTCTTTGAACCTCCCAATCCCAGTCTTCAAACAGGTCATCAGTTTGCTAATTGCTCACCACAACCTAGGTTTTAAGCACCTGATCCATCAACAGGCCTCTTCACACTCTCTTTATTTATCTTGTCAGTAAGTGACATTCTTGGTAATGAAAACAACAAATCTATTGATAGCATCCCGCAATGGAGTGGAAGGCATCCTACATTAGCTCTGTCTTGGAAACCAGTCTATTCTATTACGATTGACCTTCTCTTGCTGATTACCACACAAATCATAGTCCTTTACCCACCTCCCCATCTATTAGAGTATTTCTCCTGCAGCCTTTCAATTGCCTGACTGCAGTTGGTAATTGGATTCATGTTTGAAGCACAGCACTATAAGGAAAAGCCTGGAATAATTCAAATAGAACACCCTGGCCTAAGGCTGAGACCATATGTTACACTCAGATTTGTATCAGTGAAGCTTATTACTTTAGCAACAAGGAAACCCATTCAAATGTCATAAAATTGCTTTATTTTAGAAGTTAATTTATCTAGAGCTGTCAATATTATGTCCACAAAATTGTAATATTAAAGGGATGAGGAAATTACTTGACTTTGTAAAATATTTAAAGAAAAAAATACACTTGGTAAATTGTTCTGTCTCTCCCCTGAATCTCATATTATGCACAAGTAGCTTTGAATTATGTAATATAAAAATTAGAGACCACCAAAAAGCCACTGATTTGGCAGCTATTCTTTCTTCAGCACTTAACTGCTTGATGTATGCCTACAAGCATTCGAATTTTGCATTAATCTCAACCTGATGAGTTATTTCTGCTTTATTATTAAAAGAGACAAATACTTCCTTAATAAATTTATAGCTAGTGACAGAATAGGACATATATATTTAGAAACATGTACAAAGTGATTAAACACTTCTTTAAACTAGTGGGTCATTGATAGGTTTGCAGTGTCTTGCCAACCCTCATGGCTTGCCCCCTGCCTTACGTTCCTTATTGTGGATCTTAAAAAAGATTTTATAAATTCTGAACTGCTAGAGAAAGTTTTATCTCCGGAGAGAGAAAACTGCTCTTTGGAGAAAAATCAGTTTCTTCAGACCACTAAATTATCATTTCACATAATTAGAGTCTTTCTTATTAACATAAACCCTAGTGGTATACATAAAATCATAAGAATTGCTCCAACAGTTGACATGGTAATGGATTATCCAAATATCCACCTTGTCACTTCTTGGGATGAAATAGATATGAAAAATCTTATGCGTTCCACTTTGCTGATAAACAAACTGAATGATGCGAGCAAAAGATTTAAAAATTTCACAAAAAAAAAGTTACAGAATCCTACCTCTTCTGACACAATTATAAATTATAAGTACAGCTCATGGCAACAGTTATCACCTACCTTGCAGATGCCGATGATTAATGTGCCATTTCTATTTCTATATGACTTTGAAATATTTTTTTAATGCTTATTATTGAGAGACAGAGAGAGAGAGAACATGAACATGGGAGGGACAGAGAGAGGGGGAGACACAGAATCGGAAGCAGGCTCCAGGCTCTGAGCTGTCAGCACAGAGCTGGACATGGGGCTCGAACCCACAAACTGTGAGATCATGACCTGAGCTGAGGTTGGACCCTTAACCGACTGAGCCACCCAGGTGCCCCAGCTATGAAATAATTTTTGTATTTATATTTGAATATGGATATAATTGATTCATAATAATTCATAATATTTCAAAGAAATGATGATGCAAGTATGTACAACTTCACAAAATTGCTAATGCATATGTTTAGGTGCTAGAAATATGTGTAATTGTATAAATATGCTCAAGAATTCAGCTACTACCTGTTATCCACTTCATTCTAGGAACTGGGAAGCATCAATTTCAAAGTGAAAAGAGTTCACTTTTTTTTCCTAAGAATTGCTTTTCTGGCTTATAGGAATAACTCTTCATTCACAGCTTTTGAATGTCAGAGCTTAAAAGTCTTCTGTTTCTGGGTATGGTACTCAGAGAGTAAAATAAGTCTAAATTAATGAAATTAATACTAATAAAAGACTAAGTTAATTAGCCTTGGGATATCTCCAAAAGGACTTTTGAAGTAAGTATAGTCAGATAATTACAATAAAAAACTCCTTCTGAAAACAGAGATGCTAATGTGTTGCAATATACGTTCTAAACTGATTGTCAAGAGGATGGCTTAAAAAAGAGAAAAGAAAAGAAAGAAGAGGATTGCTATCTATCCTTACCTACTTTGAAATTAATAATATTTTTTCTGGTTAATTTTTTTTCCTGAGACCAAAATATTTTGACAAATGATTTGTATCAATAAAGTTTTGTCACCACCTAGACTTATTAGATGATAGATATATAGATGATGATGATAATAGATCGATCGATAGATAGCTAGACAGATAATTCTTCTTTCAAAATAACTAACATAACACAATAAAAATGCAAAGCTCCCCTGTATTGGTCTCAGTAAGAGCTATGTGCTCTTCAGTCTTATGTATAACATTATGATGAGATAATCAGATCATCAGAAAATGATTACTTCCTAAGTCCATTCCATAGCCATATCCCCACTTACTACTCCATTATGATGTTGGGTATTACAAATTTGCATTGAATATAAAAAGCTCAATTCCTTATAAATATATTCAGTTAAATGGTACCTTAAATGTATATTTAATGAGCACACTTATCCTCTTTTTCATACTCCTAGGTATTTTAAACTACTAAAATTTTATACTTAATTTCATATATCTAGTCCAGACTTGATGTTTTGTAGAATACAGTGGAAAGGCGACATCCTTTTCATTTCTCTCTTTTAAAATTAAGTGGGATTCACTCAAAAAGTGTAAAACAATATGTAAGTTTCAAGTATGTTCTTCTTAGGACTTAAAACTCATAAATAGAGTTAGAATAAATCTTTAAGTTTCCAAAAATACATCTGTTACCTATGGTTGAATTTTTAACTAGTTAAGAGCAATTTAGGAGAAAAAAAAAAAGAACCTTGTAACTGAAATCCGAGTTTTCCTCAATACTATAAGCTTTAAGGAGTATTTAAAGCTTTTGCTTCAAATGTCCAATAGTTCTAAACTATTCTAAATAATGTTGAAGAAGTGTTGGATATTCAGTGTCAATACTTTCTACTAATATATACAGCTTAAAATTTACCACTGATTCTTTTCTGGGCATCATACTTTACAAATGGAACCAATTTCCTTTTCTAGAATCTTCTACTTATCAAAGTTGGGATTATTGTTTTCATTTTCTCCTTTGCCTGCAAATTCTTTGGTTCAGAAATTTATAAAAATTTAGAGTCATTTCTGAGAGGTGAAATTTACAACAATTTTCAATAATTTAAAAATAATGACAGAGAAAAGGTGAGTTGTAACTTCAATAAAGTCACTACAAGATTTAACTAAAATAGACCCAGCTTGAGAATTTGGAGCTTTTATATCCTATTATTGATCAAATATGTCCTACCTGGACATGTTATTGGACATATTTCTGTTCTTCCAAATCCTCATCTGTGAAATGGCCAAGAGAAGGAGAGGTATCATTTCACTGGAACATTTTAAGAATAAGATATGTGTGACAGGGATTTTTGTCTATTTTAAATAGTGTGTAGTTATGCTTCCCAAAAGCAGGAAAACAAAAACACTATTGTTAGAGTAGTGGGAAAAGTAGTAAGTGGCATTCACATATTATACAAATTGATGCTATCAAACTTCATTTGGAGACAGGACCAATTAGAACATGCTTTGGAGATTTAATGAAGTGAGAAACTACTGGGAAAAATACAGATAAAAAAATATTTCTTACTTAGAAGAAGTGAAGAATGCAAAGATAAGCTATGATTGGCTTTGCACAATAAGTGATTGCATTAAGAAAAATGAAAGCATAGAGGTAATCAAAAAATTGCCTACTAATACATATTTGGTGTGAATTCTTCATCATAAGACTGAATATACATAAAATATGATCTTTATTACTCACAAGTCTACGTTTATGCTACCGCTCAATTAGTGGCAGACTACTTAAACAGGAAAGAAAATACTTAGGAAGTAGCAAACCATGTCTGGAAAGCTAGTCCTAAAAGTGAAAACCTATATATAGGGGTGTCTGGCTGACTCAGTTGGCTCAGTGTCCGACTCTTAATTTTGGCTGAGGTGATGATCTCCTGGTTCATGGGATCAAGTCCCGCATTGGGCTCTGTGCTGGGCATGGAGCCTGCTTGAGATTTTCTCTCCCTCTGCCCCTTCCCTATATCAGGAGCATGCTCTTTCTCTCTGTCTCTTGCTCTCTCTCGCTCTCTCTCTCTCAAAATAAATAAATAAACTTTTTAAAGAAAGTGACAACTTATAAAATGATGGTAGATGTCACAATGTATTGTGTTACTTGGCCAAAGATTAATGTCTCAAACGATGTCAAATCTACCCCAGATTGGCAAACATATATTATTTATTTATTTATTCAATACATTAATTTACATAATGTATATTTGTCTTCAAGCAGCAAAGTCATATGTAATATAAACCATTTAAGGACAATGTTTTGGCAGCAATCTTTTATAAGTATTCAATATTTACTGATGTTAGTATTATAAAACTTCAAAAAATGCCTTCTTATACAAAAACACTAATTCAAAGAGATAATGCATCTCTACACTTACAGCAACATTATTTATGATAGTCAAATATGGAAGCAGCCCCTGTCCATTGATAAATGAATGGATAAAGAAGTTGTGGTATATGTGTACAATGAAGTATTACCCGGCCATAAAAAAGAATGAAATCTTGCCATTTGCAATTACAAGGATGGATCTAGAGAGTATTATATAAGTGAAATAAGTCAGTCAGAGGAAGACAAATACCATCTGATTTCACTCATATGTGGAACTTAAGAAACAAAATAAACATCAAATAAAGAGAAAGAGAGAGAGAGAGAGAGAGAGAAGCCAAGAAATGGACTCTTAATTATTGAGAACAGATTGCTGGCTACCAGAGGGAGGCTGTTGGAGAGATAGGTGAAATAGCTGATGGGGATTAAGGAGGGCACTTGTCATGATGAGCACTGGGTGATGTATTGAAGTGTTAAATCACTATATTGTACACCTGAAACTAATATAACACTGTATGTTAACTATATTGGAATTGAAATAAAATTGAAAAAAAAAAAGAAATGCCTTCTTATTCTTAGAAATGTGTCAGTTCTTGAACTCAATAAAAGAGTATTTTGCAATGAATTAACACTTTGATTAACGAAAATTACCCCATTTTCCAAACTATAATATTTTACGGTGATTTTTTTTAAGTTTATAAGGCCAGAGATAATAATTATTTCAATTTTAATTGAATATTTGTAATTAAGAATCTAAATGTCCAAACCAGGAGAAAATTTTTTTAATGTACATAACTTTGAAAAGAGACAGATGCCAGTTAGAAATGTAGACTACAGTTACTAACAGAACTCCAGAAACCTGAGACATTATTTCTGGTCCATAATTGTTGATATTTTCAGATTTTAATGCAGATATATTTTCATAGACATTTAAATGAGTTATGTAAATAGTTTTAGAATAAAATCACAAAACATAGTGATTTATAAATCTTCAATATATTATATTTATATTATAGACTAGTCCAATGTCCACTAGTCCAATGTCCACTTCAGACACACACACACACACACACACACACACACACACACACTCCTGGGATGATTCCATAACCTCACTTAATAGGACATTCCAGAGTATATACTCCCTCCAATAAGTAAATAAATGAATCAATATGACAAAGAGGTCAAGCAATATTATTAAATTATCTGCCAGTTTGATTGTATCTCTCCAAAGACCCACTTGAGTAACTCTTTATCTTCTGGCAAAAATCCAAAAATGAAGGAAAAGCAAAGAGAGCTCTTGGAAGGAACAGAAGACTTACCCGTGCATTTGGGACGTTGTCTAAAGACACTATTTCTTTCTAACATTTGCGATGACACTAATGTTTATTAAAATATGTCTGTGCCTCTTCCAGCTCATATGAGGGTGTCTAGCCCATAGTTCTATGTTCTGACATATAAAAGATGGTAAATAATTTTTTTTATTTCTGTAGAAATAAAAACTTCTATCAAGTATGTTAATTTGGACACATGTGGCCCCTGTGTAGCCTGGATGAGCGAGAGAATTTATGTTAAAGTTGAAACTGACAAAATTTAAAAACCAGGCTTTTTTTAAATTAATTTATTTATTTTTGATAGAAACAGAGGTAGCGTGAGTGGAGGAGGGGGGAGGGAGAGAGAGAGAGAGAGAGAGAAAGGGAGAAAGAGAGAGACAGAATCCCAAGGAGGCTCTACATCATCAGGACAGAGCCTGATGTGGGGTTCAAACTCATGAAAGTGTGGGATCATGACCTGGGCCGAAACCAAGAGTTGGCCCATAACTGACTGAGTACCCAGGTGCCCCAAAACCAGGATGTTTTTAATCATTAGCTGTGAAATTTTTAAGGAGATACTACAGTGTATCCAATATCAAGTAGAGTGTTGAAGTTGTAAATAGGCTATGAATGTATGCTACAAATAAATGAAGCCATGAGAATAATATATGTAGAGATATCTGAGATAGAGATAGAGATACCTGAGATAGAGATATAGAGATACAAATAGGGAGAGAGAGAAAGAGAGAGAGACAGGTTTATAAGTAGAAAAACTAAAGAATTGATTTTGAGTATGATTTTGGCCAAGTAAGCTAGCTGCTGGCATTAGCTTGCTCATGCTTTTAGGCACAAAGCTGGACTATATTTCCTGGCTTCCCTTGTAGTTAAATAAAATCACAAAATCATAGTGACCAAAAGAGTGGTAGCTGAAGTTATGTCATTCTCTCATTTCAGGTGACTGCAGTGGAAATGACTCCTAGGATATGTGAAGGATCAGTGGTGTCAGCAAGATGGCAAAATAGATCATCCTCGACTTCACTGCCCCTCACAGGAAGAACAACTATCAACTATTCAAGGACAAGCCATGGCGAGAGAATCCTAGAACACAGGAGTAAAGGCTAAAACACCCTTCTGCATTGCAGAGGCCAAGACAGACTGCATTAAAAGGAGAAGACAAGTGGCTACACACTGACCACATTGCCCATCTTCGAAGCTACTGCAGCACCATGTGGCACTACTCTGATCGGTCACCATGGGGATTACAGGCGAATCTTCAGGGATCCACCACTGAAAATTGGATAGTGATGGAGAAAGGCTTCCAAGAAAGGCTTGCAGCAAACAGCATATGGATCTTGGTGGACTGAGTTCATGCCTGCAGGAACCAAGTGTCAATCCAAGTAGCAGCTTTGCTTATCTGCAGAACAAAGTCAGGGATGCATGCTGACTAGGAAACTCAGAGGGGTACAGACCTGTCTGATTTAGATCCTCAAATAAGATTTTCTGACTCAAGAACCTACTTCGCCCACACCCAAGCAAAGAGCAGAGTCATAGCTCCACCCACTATGGAGAGTATCTTCTGGCCCCATCTAACCAGAAGGGCTGGTAACCACTCCTAGAAGAGTAGAGAAGGGTAGGCAGAGTTAAATCATTTACAAAGCAAAAGTGGCACAGTTCAGCCAGGGAACTTGGGGTGCAGGTCAGTCAAGAGGGAATCTAGTAAGTTAGCCCCACCCATCACTGAATTCAGCCCTCCACTTGTCCAACCAAGAAACCAAGGCACACGGGGAGCTACATAGTCCATTCAACAACTCTATGTACAGTGGCACTTGAATAAAGAATGCAGTCTGTGGCTTCCCTCATCCGTGGAGCAAAGCTGGTAGCCTCGCCTGACCAAGAAATTCAGTGCACACTGTGACCTAATTTGGGTCTCCAAAAGTGAGCTGTACAGGCTCTGGGTTCCATCCTGCTGCCCTGGAAGGGCAAAGAAGCTAATTCATAGCCCCATCTATGGTAAATATAGTACCCAGTCCAACCATCTAGTAAGCCTGACCAGAAAATACAGGCAACTGTGGAATCTATCCTACAGTCTTACTCAGAAAGGGCATGAAGGCAGCAGTCCTATCCAATTGTTCTTAGCCAGAGGCACCCCACTTCCCATCCCCATTCTTAGTGTGCAAACAGTTGACTCACCCAGAAGTAGACCATACTAGTAGGTCCTGCTTGCCCAAAGACATTACCAGCAGACACACCTAGAAACCCAAACTGAGCTGACTGGTGAAGAACAGTCTCTGACACAGCAAACCTGTAAAGTCTGGAAAAGGAGCCCAATTACTCAAATGTGCAGATACCAGTGTAAGGAATCAGGATCCCAAAAATCAGGTAATATGATGCCACCAAAGGAAACAAATAAAACTCTAATAACAGAGCCTCAAGAAATAATAAATCTATGAACTGCCAGACAAAGAATTCAGAATAATCCTCTTAAAGAAGTTCAGTGAAGTACAAGAAAACATAGACCGATAAGTAAACAAAATTAAGAACATGATGAATATGTGAACAAAATGAGAAGTTCGATAGAGAAATAGCAACCATAAAAAAATTAAAAATAAAAAGAAGCTTAAAAAACCCAGAGATCCTAGAATTCAAAACCAAAATATCTGAAGAATTCAATAGAGAGTTTCAAAAGTAGACTTAACCATGCAGAAGGAAGAGTCAGTAATCTGGAGTTTAAGATATTAGAAATTATCCGATCTGTTGAAGAAAAAGTAAAAAAAAAAAAAAAGAGTAAGAAAGTGTACAGGAATTACGGGACACAATAAAAAGAAACAATATTCACATTATAGGAATTCCAGAAGGATAAGAGAAAGAGAATGGGACAGGACAGAAAATATATAGTGGCTTAAAAATTCCTGAGCCTGGGGACAGAAATGGACATTCGTATCCATGAGGCCCAAAGGATCCCAAATAGATTAAACCCAACTGGACTACACTGGAACACATCACAATTAAATTGTAAAAGTTAATGAAAAAAAAAAAAGAATTTTAAAAACAATAAGAGAAGAAAGAGAAGTTACATACAAGGGAACGCTTCTCCATAAGACTGTTGGTAGATTTCTCAACAGAAGCTATGCAGACCAGGAATGACATAGTCAAAATACTGAAAGAAAATAGCTGTCAGCTAAGAATCCCATACTTGGCAAAGCTGTCCTTCAGGAACAAAGGAGGGATAGACTTTCTAGAACAAACACTGAGGAGATTCATTACCACCAAACTTGCCTTATAAGAAATACTAAAGGAAGATCTTTGAGTGGAAATAAAATGACACTAATTCACATTATAAAAATATTAAAAGGTGGTTGGGGCGCCTGGGTGGCTCAATCAGTTAAACATCTGACTCTTGATTTCGGCTCAGGTCATGAGATCAAATCTGCATCAGGCTCCACCCTGGCATAGAGCCTGCTTAAGATTCTCTATCTCCCTCTCACTCTGTCCCTCCCCCACTGCTATATGCTCTTGCTAGTGTACTCTCTCTCTCTCTCAAAAAAAAAAATTAAAACATAGCATAAATCTCACTGGTAATGGTAAATACATAGTCATAGTTAGATTCTGCAATATGATAATAGTGGTGTACAACTCCTTTAAAACTCTAGTTTAAAAATTAAAGAAATGAATATAGTAAAAATAACCATAATTAAAATAATCTGTTATTAATTATGCAATATAAAAAAAAACATGTACATTGTAACAGCAATAACCTAAAATGTCAGGAGGAAGTGAGGTAAAAGTTTAAAGTTTACAAATTCTATTGGAGTTAAGTTGTTATTGGTTTAAAAATAGGGTATTACAAATTTATGATATTTTATGTAATCCTCCTGGTAACACAGGCAAAATTTTTAGTAATTACACAAAAGAACACAATAAAGTCAAGCCTACTGATACCAAAAGACATCAAAACACACACACACACACACACACACACACACACACACACACACACACACCTCAGCAGGTTGAAAACAATGGATCTACAAAACAACCAGAAAATAATTAATAAAATGGCATTAATAAGTCCTTACCTATCAATAATCACTTTAACCATAAATGGATTAAATTCTTCAATTTAAAGAAGACTCGTAATAGTTAAGGAAATCCTGATAAAGAAGAACAAAGCAAGAGGCATAATACTTCCTGATTTTAACCTGTATTGTTAAGCTATAGTCATCGAAAACAACATGATACTGGCATAAAAACAGACAGGTAGACAATAGAACAGAATTGATAGCCTGGATATAAGCCCAAGCATATACACTCAACCAACATTTGAGAAGGTTGCCAAGAATACTCAATGAAGAAAAGACTGCCTCTTCAATGAACGATGCTGGGATAACTGGATATTTACATGTAAAAGAATGAAACAGAACCCATATCTTATGTCACTCACAAAAATTAACTTGAAACTGATTAAAAACTTAAATGTAAGAGATGAAACTTTGAAACTTCCAGGAGAAAACACAAAAACAAAGTTCCTTGACATAGGTCAAGATATTTTATCCAAAATACCTAAAGCACAAGTAACAAAATCAAAAATAAACAAGCAGCATTACATGAAACTAAAAAGATTCTTAACACCAAAAAAAAAAAAAACCATCAACAAAGTGAAAGTACAGTTTATAGATTGAGAAAAGACATTTGCAATCTGTATTTCTGATAAATGGTTAATATCCAAAATACATAAAGAATTCATACAACCCAACAGCAAAAAGTCAACCCAATTTAAAAATTAGGAAAAGGACCTGAATAGACGTTTCTCCAAAAAAGATATATGAAAGGCCAACAGGTAAATGAAAAGGTGCTTGACATCGCTAGTCATTCAGGAAATGCAAATTAAAACCACGATGATATACTTCCAATTATAAGATAAATTAGTACTAGGGATATAATGTACCTCACACTTGTTAAAATGGCCCTCCTTAAAAGACAAGACAAACGCTGGCATGGATGTGGATAAACGGGAATCCTTACGCACTGTTGGTGGGAAAGCAAACTGGTGCAGGCACTACAGGAACTGTATGAAGGCTCCTAAAAAAATAAATAAATAAAACTATCATATGATCCAGCAATTCCACTTCTGCAATATATCCAAAGGAAATGAAAACATTAACTTGAAAAGATATCTGCACTCCTATGTTCACAGCAGCATCATTTACAATAGCCAAGACATGGAAACAACGTCGTGTCCATTGATGAATGAAGGGATAAAGAACTTATGGCGTATTCATACAATAGAATATTATTCAGCCATAAAAAATGAGGAATTCATATCATTTGTGACAACATGAATGGACCTTGAAGACATTATGCTAAGTGAAATAAGTCAGATCAAGAAAGACAAATACTATATGATCTCACTTAAATGTGGAATATAAAGCAAACAAACCATAGAAAAAGAGATCATATTTGTGGTTACCAGGTGGAAGATGAGAGTGGAATGAGAGAAAAGTGGTTAAAAGGTATAAACTTCCAAGTATAAGATAAATAAGTACTAGGGATATAACGTACAACATGGTGACTAGAGTTAACAGTGCTATATAACATATAGGAAAATTGTTAAGAGAATAATCCTAAGAGTTCTCATCCTCAGGAGAAAAAAATAATTGTCTTTATTTCTTTTCTTTTTATTGTATCTACATGAGAATATGGACATTAACAGAACCTATTATGGTAATCATTTCACAAAATGTGTAAACCAAACAATCATGAGTACTCCTTAAGCTTATACAGTGATATAGTCAATTATTTCTCAGTAGAACTGGGAAAAAAGTGAACTATATGTAATCCCACGTGGTAGATGGGAAGAGGCATTAAATGGATGACTGCATCTTTAAAGGACAGTCTCTCAAGGAGTGGCACTAACTTTGAGCTCTTTCCTGAGCAGAAATTAATTCTCATTTTCTTAGGCTATTAAGATCAGGGGTTTGTCTGCTACAGCATTGAGTGTTACCTTCCACCTGAGTTACGGGGATTCTCAAACTTCAGCATACATCAAAATCACCTTGAGGGCTTATTAAAACCCCAGCCCAGAGATTGTGACTCAGGGAATCAGGGCTGACACCCAGACATCTGTCTTTTTAACCAGTTCTCATATGCTGTCCTTGGTACCACACTTTAAGAATTGCTTCTTTAGCTAGTACAATATGCTTAAGGTAAATATAAATTATTTTTTATTGGCCACTGGGACTTTCAGGCATAAAAGAGCTTTCTCTCTTTATTTTTCCGACTCTCCCATAATTATTTTGGTAAGAATTTGAACTAGTGTCTCAAATGGGTAAAACCTAGAATCGATCTTCATTTTTTTTAATTTCTACTCTTTCTTCCATAAAAAATTCTTTCTTTATTAAACCAAATGACAGATTTTCAGAGAATGTTAATGAGGAGTTATCATTATAAAATGCATTGTGAATTCCCAATCGGACTGAATTTATCAGTATTTTTGTTCCATTTTCTTCGATAAGCTACACCCTGGTTATGTGCTGGTTCCTGAAACTCACCTTAAACTTAAGTGAGCTTTTTTTCAACACCCACTTCCCTTCTTCCCTTTTATTGTCATCTCTTCAACTTCAAGGCCCTTTAAATCCTTTCTAGGCTCTCCTGGGCATTTGTACTGCCCAGGAACTGCCTTCGGAAACTTCAAATCCTTCAGAAACTGAAATATCCAATTATTGCTTAAGTTCTTGTTTTTTGCTTTCTTAGAACTTTATTGGCCATTCCATAAATATTTGAACACAATGCAGTCATTTAAAAATTCAAAGCATTTGGTTTGCCAGTTTTTTAGGAGGTTTCAAAAGGACATATGTTTTTAAATTAAACTATAGAACACCAAGAAAAATATATTTTTTCTCAAAGATGTTCTGCTACATGTGATGGAACCAAATTCTAAGGACATAAACAAACCTTGTAGTTAAAAATGTATGACTACGAGTCTATCTATATACCTTACATATGTATTTATAGAGACAGGAGGGATGTAAATATAGATGTAATATAAAGCACCAAATTTCCTTAAAGAAAATGATTCAAAATCACCTATCTCCTCTGTGAAGCAGGGACAATATAATACTCATAGTATTTTGTAGTAATTAAATGAGAAAGACATAAAATACTATCTGACACATAGCAGTCAGTAGTGTTAGCTACTACTCTTCCTATTGCTATTATCGCTTGGATTCTTAAGTGGGCATAAGGACCAGCAACCTCTATAGATGACTAGCAATGTCCCTGGATTCTAGAAATGAGTTCATTCTTTTGAGATTATTGTTAGTCTAAGATTAGGTGATTCCTCTTTGGTATAGGAAGCTGAGGTTCTACAAATTTAGGGGTTGCCAGAAAAAAAAGACACAAAAAATAATTTCAGAGACCCAGAAAAAGGCTTTTGTCTGAAAATATAAAAGCCTACTGGTACCTAGAATTATTTAAGTAACATTTTTATTTTGAGGGAAAGAGCAAGTGAGCAAGGGCTAGAAAAAGTGAGAGGGAGAGAGAGGGAAGTGGGACCCACCCAAAGTGGCCTCATGTTTTACCCAAGTGGGGCTCATACTCACCCAAAGCGAAGTGGGGGTCCTGTTCCCAAGAAGTGGGGCTGGAGCTCATCTGGTATGGGACATGAACTCACAAACTGTGAGAGCATGACCTGAGCCAAAGTCAGAGGCTTAACAACTAAGCCACCAGGTGCCCTAAGTAAATAAATTTTAAAAAGTGTCTTTATTCTGAGGTAAGCATCTGACTCTTGATCACAGCTCAGGTCATGCTCTCACAGTTCATGATTGTGAGTCCCACGTCGGGCTTTGCACTGACAGTGTGGAGCCTGCTTGGGATTCTCTCTCCCTCTCTCTTTCTGCCCCTCCCTCTCTCTCCCTCTCTCTCTTTCTCTCAAAATAAATTAACTTAAAAAAGTGTCACAATTCCTATCAAAATAACACCACCATTCTTCATAGAGCTAGAACGAATAATCCTAAAATTTGTATGGAACCAGAAAAGACCCCAAATAGCCAAAGCAATCCTGAAAAAGAAAACCAAAGCTGGAAGCAACACAATTCAAACTGTATTACAAAGCTGTAATCATCAAGACAGTATGGTACTGGCACAAAAGTAGATATGTAGATCAATGGGACAGAATGGAGAACCCATAAATGGTCCCACAAATGTATGACCAACTAATCTTTGACAAAGCAGGAAAGAATATCAACGAAAAAAAGACAGTCTCCTCAGCAAATGATGTTGGGAAACCTAGGCAGCAACATCCAGAAGAATGAATTTGGACCACCTTCTTACACAATGCACAAAAATAAACTCAAAGTGGTTGAAAGACCTAAACGTAAGACAGGAAAGCATCAAAACCCTAGAGGAGAAAACAGGCAACAACCTCTTTGACCGCAGCTGCAGCAATTTCTTACTTGACATATTTCCAGAGGCAAGGGAAACAAAAGCAAAAATAACTATTGGGACTTCATTAAAATAAAATGCTTCTACACGGCAAAGGAAACAATCAGCAAAGCTAAAAGGAATGGGAGAAGATATTTGCAAATGACATACCAGATAAAGGGTTAGTATCCAAAATATATAAAGAACTTATCAAACTCAACACCCAAAAAACAAATTGAAGAAATGGGCAAACAAGTGAAGAAATGGGCAAAAGACATAAACAGACACTTTTCCAAAGAAGACATCCAGATGGCTAACAGACACACGAAACATCACTCATCAGCAAATCGAAACCACAATGAGATACCACCTCACGATTGTCTGAATGGCTAACATTAACAACTCAGGCAACAAGAGGTGTTGGCAAGGGTTCAGAGAAAGAGGAGCCCTTTTGCATTGCTTGTGGGAATGCAAACTGGTGCAGACACTCTGGAAAACAGTATGGAGGTTCTTCAAAAAATTAAAAATAGAGTTGCCCTACAACCCAGCAATTTCACTATTAGGTATTTATCTGAAATATACAAAAATGCTGATTCCAAGGGGCACATGCACACCACTGTTTATAGCAGCACTATCAAAAATAGCCAAAGTATGGAAAAAGCCCAAATATCCATCGATATTATCAAAAAGAATGAAGTCTTGACATTTGCAAAAACGTGGATGGAACTAGAGTGTATCATGCTAAGCGAAATAAGTCAGTCAGAGAAAGACAGATATCATATGATTTCGTTCATATCTGGAATTTAAGATACAAAACAGATGAGCATAAGAGAAGGTAAATAAAAATAATATAAAAGCAGAGAGGGAGACAAACCATAAAAGACCCTTAAATACAGAGAACAAGCTGAGGGTTGCTGGTGGGGTGTTGGGTGGAGGAAGGGTTAAAAGGGTGAGGTGCATTAAGGAGGAAACTCGTTGGGATGAGCACTGGGTGTCACACGTAAGTGATAAATCAGTAAATTCTATTCCTGAAATTTAAAAAAATAATAAAAATAAAAATAAAAGTGTCTTCATTCCAAGACATACAGATGGCTAACAAACACATGAAAAGATGCTCAACATCACTCCTTAGAGAAATACAAATCAATACTACAATCTAATACCACCTCACATCAGTTAGAATGGCTAAAATTAACAACACAGAAACAAGTGTTGGAGAAGATATGGAGAAAGAGGACCCTCTTACACTGTTGGTGGGAATGCAAATGGGTGCAGCCACTCTGGAGAGCAGTATGAAGTCTCCTCAAAAAGTTAAAAATAGAACTACCCTACAATCCAGCAATTACACTAATGGGTATTTACCCACAGGATACAAAACTACTAATTTGAAGGGATACATGCACACCAGTGTTTATACCACCATCATCAACAGTAGTCAAATCATGTAAAAAGCCTAGTGTTTACTGACTGAAGAATAGATAAAAAAGAGGTGGTATGTATATATATATATGTATATATGTATATATATATATATATACATATATATATATATACATATATACATATATACATACATACAATGGAGTATTAGTCATAAAAAAGATTGAAGTCTTGTCATCTGCAATGATGTGACTAGAACTAGAGAGTATTACATTAAGTGAAATAAGTTAGTGAGAGAAAGGCAAATACTGTATGATTTCACAACGTGGAATTTAAGAAAAAAGAAAAATAAGCAGAGGGAAATAAAAAAGAGAGAGAGATAAACAAACAAAAAATCTTGACCGGGGAGAATAAACTGAGGATTACTGGAGGTGACATGGGCGGGGAATGGGTTAGATAGATGATGGGTATTAAGGAGGTCACTCGTTGTGATGAGCACTGGATGTTGTATGTGATGAATCACTAAATTTTACACCTGAAACTAGTATCACACTATGTTAATTAACTGGAATTTAAATAAAAACTATTTTTAAAAAAGCATCTTCATTCCTATTTTTCTTAGGGTTTAACACATGATGTTTGAATGGTGGCACAGCCTTTTCTCAGAATTGACTGTAGGGAGAGAACAGACAGAGGACGGGGGGAGTGAGTTACCCATGGGAGTGTAGAAACTTGGAACCCCTAAGCAGAAAAAGTGAGCCCAGAGGAGGCTGGAAGTCAGGTTTTGTTGTAGTGGTGGTTGCCATTATGTTTAGATTGGCTTTTCCTGCATGGGCATGAACTCGGAACTCTGTAGTGGTAAAAGCCTATGAGACATTGATTTCTTAAAACCCACTGATATTATATTAAAAGTTTCCTGCGGGGCACCTAGGTGGCTCAGTCGGTTAAGCGGCCGACTTCAGCTCAGGTCATGATCTCACTGTCTGTGAGTTCAAGCCCCGCGTCGGGCCCCGTGCTGACAGCTCAGAGCCTGGAGCCTGCTTCAGATTCTGTATCTCCCTCTCTCTCTGCCCTTCCCCTGCTCATACTCTGTCTCTGTGTCTCTCAAAAATAAATAAACGTTAAAAAAAAAGTTTCCTGCAGCCATTTCCATTCTCTAAACTAGCTTTAAAGTATACATTAATGTGTACATAGAATGATGAAGATAACCACAGGGAACAAAATAGCTGTGGCGGAACTATAGTGGGGGAAAACTAGTTGTCTAATATGAGGACTTTATTCCTATTACCATAAGGGCAAGCAGGCTGAATCATATTAAACCTCAGTGGGTTTTTTGTTGTTGTTGTTATGGTTTTTACTATGAAATGACATTATTGCTTTCGCTTTAATTTTTTTAAGTAATTGAAACTCATCTCATTCAGGAAAATATTAAGTAAACTTTTAAGAATACATAATTGGGGCATGCCTAGGTAGCTTAGTCAGTTAAGCATCGACTCTTGATTTAGACCTAGGTCATGTGTCACGGATTCATGGGATGGAGCCCTGCATCAGGCTCTGTGCTGACAGCATGGAGTTTGCTTGAGATTCTCTCTCTTCTCTCTCCCTGCCCCTTCCCTGCTCACACTTACTCTCTCTTTCAAAATAAACATTAAAAACAGAATACATAATTAGGGAAGATACAATTTTTATAGGGAGAAAAGAAAGAGGAATATATAAACTAATATATAAAAGGAAGCCAAGAATGAAATCAAATAACATACATCAAAAATAGGTTTATGTACTAGTTTTACCCAGGGTACAAGTCTGGGGAGAATTAATGCTGATTTCCATGAGAATTTAAGTGCAATAATGTGTATAAACGTGGTTTACATTCTGTACGGCACTATGAAAGTGCTCCTTAGTTGTTGATAAAATGATGTAGAATACTTCAATAAATCCATTATTTCATCCTCTTCCCCAACCCATCTAGGGTCAGTATTCACATAGCATGGGACTTTCCTGGTGCCTATTCCTGAGAGCAGATAAGAAATAATTCTGGGGGCACAAGGGTGGCTCAATTGGTTAAGCATCCAACTTCGGCTCAGGTCATGATCTCGCGGTGGGTGAATTTGAGCCCCGAGTCAGGCTCTGTGCTGACAGCTCAGAGCCTAGAGCCTTCTTTGGATTCTGTGTTTCCCTCTCTCTGCCCCTCCCCAACTAGTGCTCTGTCTCTCAAAAATAAATAAACCTTAAAAAAATTTTCTAAAGAAGTAATTTCTGAAAGTCTGGATCCTATACTTGCAATGAGAACTTGTGCTTGCATGAACTTGAATTACTTAGAAAAAGGAGCCTTAAGCTCCTTACTTTTTATTTACTTCACTTTCTTAAAGAAGTTCCAAAAGCTTTTCAACTCCTAAACAGTTCTAATTATATCGATGTATTTTATACAATATGTAAATTATAGTAATATAAATCTAATTATTTGCCATAAAATATCCACATGGACATAAAAATGCAAAAGTATTTTTAAAAATCATATTTTACATTCTTCCTAATACAAAACATTTGAAGACATAATCAAGGCAATAATTCAAAAACGATTTCCATTCTAATATATCCCCGGGTTCACTGACCCCTTATATGTGTGCACAGGCTTGCAAGAGAAACACCTGGGCCATGCCAGAATTGAAATAAAACTGTACCACCTGGGGAAAAATAATGCACATATCTCTAATACCTCAACATACCAAGAAACCTAACAGAATTCATATGTATAACCAAATTTTTCTCGCAAGCATTGGCTTTTTCCTCCCAGCAGTCTAGAACAGAGAAAACGTTCTGGGTGCCACCGGGCAGAGGCTGTCCTTTTTTGTGTCTGGCATATGGGCAAAACACAAATCTACATCCTTGTCATGAGTCGGTGTGATGCTATTAGCAACGTGGCTCTGTCAAATTCCTTACCATTCTTTTGATATTAAGTCCTCCTGAATATATGGGTTGAAACTTTTTCAGTACTGCCGGGGAACTGTATTTATCCCCAGCATAATTCGCATTTAAATTAGAACCCATTTTCTAGAGAAAATGAAAAGTTTAAAAGCAACACCCATCTTCAGTATTATTTGCCATGCTGTCACTCAAAACAGTTGTGAAATTATACAGTGATTTGAAATCATTTCATTATAGTGCATGTTTTCTCCTATCTTCCAGGGTCAGAAGAGTCAGTGCATTTGATTGAAGTTCTAAGACCATTTAAATTTCATTAAACACTATTGTTCTCCATTGATGTATTCACCCCAGAATGTTTATCCATCACTGAACTTCCCTTGTTGATTTCACTAAGGGCGCTCGGGGCTATCTCATCACTAACTTGATAAAACCCAAACGGCTCCTTTTCTTCTACTACTTAAAGTTCTCATTCCAGCGCCCCATTACATCTCAGCAAATCACACTGATGGGGTTTTTAACCCTGCCCTGGCTGCGAAGACAGACACAAACTGCTGGCTTTTCTATGTAGCTCCTAACCTCTCTCCAGTCTGTTCTCTACTTCTTCCCCTACAGCGACCCGTGGGCTGCTGCCACCTCTCCATGTCAATTCTCTACTTCAGCATGATTTCCTTTCTCTGAAGCCATGTGTCCCCCTTCTGGGGATCTTTCACATCCCTGCCAGTGTTGTTTTATACAACTGGAACCATAGCTCACTCTGTACATACCCAGGTACATATTCACTGCTGTACCCTCAGTTTTCCAGGATTCCCTATCCCTTCTTTGCTGAAGAATGTTTTTTTCTAAGTCTATTTAATACTAGTTTGCTCAAGCAACTGTTTTAATCTTGCTCTGTTCCTGAATTTTCTAAGAGGGAGACAGAAAGTTATTTATTTCACTTTGGTCTGACCTCTTGCATGGCTGAAAGCACTCTGTTCTTCAAATTAATTTAAAATTTTTACTTTCGTTTATATGCCCACACATTTACATGCATCTTTTTTACATGCGTTTTTATAGCTTGTTATAATATTATCAAACACAAAAATCTCATATCTAATATGAAAAAGTTTATGTCTGTATAACTCTTCATAGGACATGTGAAATCTCATGTTCAGACAGGCATTGGGTATTGATTTAATGGCTGCAAAGATGTTTGTAAGAAATACCGGAACAAAAATGTATGTAAAGTTCAAGAATCAAGCTGACACTTCTCAAGTTACGCAATGATAAACTACCTGTATAAATATCCTGCATAATTACTGTTCACATAATACTACACAAGTAATCTTAATAAACTACTGAACATTGGAATTTTAAAAACATGTTCAACATTAACTAGAATCAAAATATTAATGTAAAACAATATAGGATGTCTAAAGAAATAGCAGTAAAGTAATGGGAAAAAATCAAACCAAATATTTACAGAAAAAAAAGTACATGGAAAATTTTATTTCTATTTTTCCTTAATGTTAATAGCTATCTAAAATTCATAATCTGAAACATACAGACACAAATGGTTTGGAATTGGATCAGTAAAAATATGTTAATTCTTGAGCAGTAGAAACTCAAAATAACAGTGTCTTAAACAAGAAATAAGTTTTTATCTTTTACATAATCCAAACCAGTTTAAGTCTAATATAAGAGTTTCTTAATCACTATGTTTTCAGATTCCTTTGATAACATTGTCCTGTGATCCTCCACACATGGTTACGCTTCATGGTCAAAAGAGGCTGCTTAAACTCAGCCCTCACATATGCATTTTGGCCTACACGTTTCAGCCTAAAAAAAGGAAACAAGGATACTCATTCCTGTTAAGAATACTTCTCAGAAATCGCAAGCTCCCATTGGCTAGAATTAATCATCTGTACCTACCTAGTTAAAAGTATCTCTGAGAAGTATGTTTATTGCGTCTAGTAAAAAATCCATCCCATTACTAAGAAAGAAACTGAGAGTAGATATTGGGGCTCAACGAGAAATCTCTACCACAGGGCCATAATTCTAAGTTTTACATGTGAACACAAATTAGTCTTCCACTTTTCTCCACAAAGGGTGTAGTGACCCAGTCCAAGCCACCATGAGAGAATGACTCCCGGGACTTCTGTGGGATCTACCTGCTGCGGACTGTCAAGTGCTGGACTTGGAGCATCCTGCTCTGACCTGAAGCCAGTGGAGCCATTGATAAGAACCTGAGAACAGGGCCAACCAAGAACCAAGATGTAGACCTGGTGATATCACTTGACCTTTGAATCAAACTATGTCTAGAACGAGTCCTACCTATCTATATGTGTCAGTAAAGTAGTTTCCATGATGACAAGTCAATTTTCGTCGAGATTTTCCAATTCCCACTATGTCATATGTGTAGGATAGACCATATTCACAAAGCCAGTGTGTGTTTATTTTAAATTCTTATCAGGGTTTATATATTAAGATGATTCTACATTTGCAAAATGACAATCGGAACATTGATGTAAAGAAAAATGCCCTATGCATTAGGTTTTAAGATTTTCCTTTTTTATATACTCGAGACAAATACCGTCCAGTGTAAATATAATGCAAGCCACAGATGTGAGCTACATATGTGCTTTTAAATGTTCTCAGTAGTTATATTTAAAAGGTAAAAAGAAACACATAAAATTAATTTATTTTATTTAACCCAAAATGTCAAAATATTAACATTTCAACATATGATCAATATAACAATTATTTTTAAATGTTACATTTTTTTCTTTCTATGTCTGAGACATCTAGCTGTGGATTTTATACTTAGAGTCCATCTCAATTTAACCTAGACACACTTAAGTGCTCAGTAGCCACACATGGCCAGTGGCTACCACATTATGGCATCCCTCTAGTACAAGTAATTCATAGGAATGATTGAGCCATACCCTAAACAGTGAAAAAAAAAATTTACTATAAATGAATTGAGTTTCATAAGTCTGATGGGAAGGGATAAGTACCTTTGGGCAGTGTGATTATTTTTTTACTTCGTCAGGTTTTTTTGGTCATTTTCCTCTGTATAAAGAGTTTAAAGTGTATTGGCTTAAACTTGCCAATAGACTAAAAGATCAACAGAGTTGCTTTGGTTGAAGATAACCGAAAACTCAGTTTTAAATGCCCTGAACAGAAACAAAAAATGCATTGAGTTATATAATTATAAAGACCAAGAGTAGTATTAGATGCATAAAACTTAAGATTCAGGGGCTCAACTATATTCTAATTTGTGTTGGTTTCACTTTCAGTATGGTGGACAATTTTAGATTTATGTCTAGTTGAGTCAAATTCAGCAAAAAAAAGAGCACTATTTCTTAACTATCCATAAAAACCCCCAGCCTGATTCCCATTGGTCTAAATTGATTTAAATGCCTGATTCCTGAAGTAATTGGGGGGTTGGGGTGGAAATTCAGGCAAACTGAAATGTTTTATTGCCAAAAACTGGAGCTGGTACTAGAAACTGTGTCTCCTTGAATGAAACGTGGGCAATCGGTATTTCATCAAAGAAAAATTGGAAGACTAGATACAAGAGTGGAAAAAAGCAGATTTCTACTCCATCTCATTTAATTGTTTCGGATGTCTTTTATATCTGTGGTTACATTAATTTTCTCAATCATAGATTGTGCATTTGGGATTCTCTCCATTTTTTTCTTACCTAATTACTAAATTATAAGTATTTTTATAAGTATTTTATAAGTATTATAATTTTTAGAGTTAAGATGAATCTACCAATTTTATTTCTGTCTTCTTTTGTATTTAGTATTTTTAACTTGTGTTTTATTAATCCCTTCCTTGTTGTCTTGGTTTGTTTTCCAGTTACTTCTGTAGTTGCCTGAATTTCTAGAAGCAATCAGAAAAGAATTAGATAGCTTTTACACTTGCGCTGAGTCACGTAATTATTTTCCACATGTTTACTGTGTCGTCCCCAAGTTTTGTGTGTCCTTTCTGCCTCACTGCCTCTGTTCTGAACAATTCACAATATCAGTATTAGGAGACCGTCATGGCAAAATCCTGGTTTTAGTTGTAAATTAGTTATCTTCATGCAGAACTAAATGATCACATGCGGCTTTTATTTCCTTTGTTCTCTTCATTTTACTAACTTTTACAATAACTGTATATGATACTGTAACCAAATAACAATAAGTGCTTTTTTTAAAAGAGAAAACATTTAAGTATGTCCTAAACAATATTTTTTAAACATTCAATAATACAGTCTTCTTATTTTGTACATAGGTTCTTCTACTAAGTCTAGAGTGAGTGATTGTAAAAAAGGTCTTTTCGCTGAAAGTTCCTACTAAAAAAAATTAAAATTAAACAATATAAAAACTTTATTTTTTCCCTGTCCTTTTGTTTCTGGTTAGGTGCTTGGGAAGGGAATTTTTCTACAGATTCTTTTCATTTTTTTCTATTGTCTCTTGCCTGAAGTTGAGAATCAGTGCATTCAATCATCTGAGGTCGAATCTAGCTTTTATTTTCTTGAATTCTCATGTTTATTTTTTTTGCTCTGTAACTGCAGTTTTCACATTTTGCTTGTCTTGCTGATTTGGAAAAAAAAAAAATCGGCCCTAACTGTGCTGAAACTAGTTCTCTAATACACAAGTCTCCTGCAGCATTTTCTCCGTTAGTAAGCCAAACTGTCCATTTCCCAACTGACTTTTTTTTCTTAAGGCTTTTTAACTAGAAGAAAAATAGCCATACACTCCATCAATTAATGGGCTTTATTAAAATAATTCTGACTTATATAAGCATAACATTTTATAGATTTTTTTCATGACTTCTCATGTTTAGATATGGGAACTGTACCCTTAATTGATTTATCAAGGAGAAGCTTTCTAAGACATATTAATTTCATTTTAAACAATAGTTCTGCTGCTACTGAGAACTAGATGTTGTGCTCAGCTCCTTGGGAATAGTTTATCAAGTGGTCGTCAACCTTCTACGCTTTGGGAAGTACCACTGTTTCTGCAGAGTTTGAGTGAAACCCTGTAGGTGTAAGGTTATAATGATACACGTTTCTTCTATTATATAATATGTAGACACAAACTTTAGTTTCACAGAGAAATTATTTCTTTCTCTACAATGAGAATAGTAATTCTAGTGCCCTTACTGTCATCAAATAGTAAACTGACTTAATTTGAGTGAGGAAACATTGTTTAATGTGAAATAATATTTCATTTCTTAACATCTTTTTGGTTAATAACAATTTTTGTATAGTAATAAACAATATACAAGAGATTTACATGAGGTTGTCATACTGGTGACTTTTCATTATTACACCGTTAAAAAGCTTGGAATTTTTGTGCTGCTTCATTCAATCACCGTCAGAGTACCTGCTTTGTGCCTGATGCTTGCTCTCTTATGTTCTAGAAATTTTACAGTGGGAAAAAACTTTCAAATTTCCTGCCTTTGTGGGGCTTAGAGAAGAGTGAATGAGGATAGTGAATGTATGATTAAGGTAAATAATGATTTAATTAAGTGTTCTGTAAAGAAAAAGTACATGGTACTATGAGAAAAGGTGATAGGGTTGCTGACGTGAAAGTGATCCTTTAGCTGAGACAATGACTAGTCGTTGTCCAAGACAATGAGAAGCAAGAGTGTTCCTACCACAAGGAATAACATGTGCAAAGGGCCTGCAGCAAGAAGGAACACGACTTGACTGAGAAATTGAAAGATGGACCATGTTATTGAAATATTAAGTATCAAGTCATAGAAGAGGTGTGAGATAAAGTAGAATCGAAGCTTCCAAAGCTAGATGTCTTGGTCCAAAATCATCACCCACATTTGTGTTTCCCAGCGCCTTCTGATATCACAGACTCTAAGAAACCACGAATCAGTATACATATATATAAAACTCATCTTCCCAAAACACCAACTATTGTTTACCCAAGCATTCTCAAGTATTCCCTCTCCCTCTTCTCTGACCCCCAAGTGCTGTCTATCTCCCAGGGGGACTAAATCCTCCACAAAATTCAGGCCAGACCCAGAGCCAAACACAGAATCCTTCTGATGCCTTATCTTCTCCCCATTTCTTCAGCTGTTTTATCACTCTCAACATATTTTATCCGACACAGAATGTTTAACTCTAAGTAGCTGACTCTCTCTTTACCTACAGAAAAAATGATGCGATTCTTAGCAGGAAAGATAATTAATACATTTATCAGAAATAATTGATCCCTAGAAGCCGGGAGTCAATCCAGAAGTCTCTACATCCAGAGATTAGGATGTCACCGACAAATAGGAGCAACTATGCAATTAATGTAAGCTTATGCCTCAAAACTCTCTTCCCACAAAATCCCCGGAAGCCACAGGGCTTCATTCTTTGACGACATTGTGTACTGCTTACTCTCCATGTCTCCTCTCTCTAGACCCCTTGTTCACCCCTCAGAATTAAGCTTCCCTAGTAACCTGTTCTCAACTCTGTTCTCTCTCTGCTCTTTCTTTGAAACTGACTATACCATCTGATTTTACTCTACCATTTCCCAAACTTCCCATCCCCAGTTGACGAATGATCTACTTCTTCACCCACTTCTCACAACATTCTATCTACTGGCCTTAAGTAAAACCTGGCTCCCAGTGAGGATATTCTTCATATTCTCAAGTCCAAACTGTTGGCTCTCTAGATGCCTCTCCCCTCAGAGTGAGAATGGTGTCAATCTGCTGCTCTATTTGTACTAAGATGGAGAGATCTATATTCCTCTACCTTCCTGTATATAAGCTTTTACATCCTCTTAGCTGACTCAGTGCCCAGCTTCCACTCATGCACCATTAGGTGTCAACTTCTCTGGACTTTGCTCAAAGAGTTCCTCACCCCAAATTCTGCAGTCATTGTGGATTATTTACTGTCCAAAAGGGTGCTGGATTTGACGTTCTAACCTCTAACTCTTCTACTTGCTCAAACCTACTGGCTTTCACCCCTTCCCTTATGTATCAATCTCTTTGTGAGCCACTTCTTTTTTTTTAAGTTTTTTTTTTAAATGTTTATTTTTGAAGGAGAGAGAAAGCATGAGTGGGGGAGCCACAGAAAGAGAAAAAGAGGGACAGAGGATCCAAAGCAGGCTCTGTGCAGACAGCAGGAAGGCTGATGCGGCACTCGCACTCGCAAACCACGAGATCGTGACCTGAGTTGAAGTCAGACGTTCAATCGACCTCACCAGGTGCCCCTGAGCCACTGGTTTTTTCATTCAGCTTGGGTCCCATGAGCCACAGCTTCAATTATTCTTCTTTTGATGCTCACAACTTCCTTCACTGTCTTTCTGTATACCCTGTCCAGAAAACCCAACTCTTGATACATTCAACCTCACCCAGCCTGCTGGATAGAGATGGAGAACTTTACAGCTAGCTGTTCAGATGAGGGTTGGTACAGTTTCATAGGTTCCAAAGTCAACACTGTCTGTCTATTCTACAATCTTTCTTTATCTGCTTACATCTTTATTTTCCAGGATGATTATTTCAAGTTCCCCTGTTTTCTCAAAACCCCAACTCCATCAACCTCTCTATTTCTGCCTCAGAACAAATTTTAAGCCGTCAGGATAGACCTGACAAATCTACAGCTTTACTTGCATTGGTTCCTGCCATTTCCCCTTTGTTCCAGTTGCAGTGGAATCTCTAGGACTTATTCTCCATTCCTCTCCTACACTCTCCACGGTTCTTTTCCTGCATCTTCAAACCTCACTGCTCACACACAAAAAAGCTGCCTTCTATTCAGGTTTCCCACTAGCCCTCCACTCTATTTCTCCCTTCTCCTTTAAAATTTTTTTTAATGTTTTACTTTTTTGGGGGGGAGGGACAGAGAGATGGGGACATAGGATCCGAAGTGAGCTTTAAGCTCACAGCAGCAAGTTCCATATGGGACTTGAATTCACAAACTGTGAGATCATGACCTTAGCCAAAGTTGGACACTTAACTGACTGACTCACCCAGGTGCCCCTCTCTCTTACCCTTTAAACAAATTATCGAATACTCTTAATTTGCTGTCTTCAATTGTTAACCTATTATTTATTCTTAAATCATGGCATCTTTATTCTTACCTGCACCACCCCCAACTCCTTAAAACTGCTGTCTCAATATTCACCTGATTCTCTTGTCCCACAATTGCTTGGAAACTTCTTAGGCCTCAGTTTACTTCTCTTTGGGAGGCACTTGACCATCCTCTCTTACCATTCTCATTTTCTTTGATTTCTGTGACATGATATTACCCTGTGTTCTCTAATTTTTTTTCTTTTCAAATAACTAATTAATCTTGCAAAATTTTTCCTCATTTACTAGGCTTGGAAAATCAAATAAATATCAATATTCAGTCTATCAACATTTGATGAATATCTATATAATTGTTTATATACTTTAATATCAAGTTCACTCTTAACTTTCTTATTTTTTTTCTTTAAGTTTAATTTGGTATACTTACTTCAAGCCTCATGTATCTAACACTTAAGATATGTATTTTCAGTCATTCTCTTTGCTCTTTAAGACTATGTTTACCTTCTGACTCACCCTATAGGCTGTGATAACAAGCATATTCATTGACATTTGTAGTAAATATTCATTATTTTTGATTGTATTTTCTCTTTGGCTCAAGGGTTCATCATAAAGATACTTTGCATGCTTCCCAGATGATAGAAGGGGTAACTATTTTTATTTTTGTGCCTGAAATCTAATTGAATCCCAGATGTGTTCTCTTGTTTCCTTCCCATTTCTTTAATCACTTCTTTTCAAGTTGACTTGTAGCTTCTTCATCTCCTGATTTTCATGTATTCCTTCTTTGTAAACTTTATACTTTAGAACTTTAGGCATGCTTTTGTCTATCTATAAATGTCCCCTGAGCAATATACTCATTTCTGTAGCTCCAATAAATATTTTCAAATGACAAGCCTTTAAAATGTTCAACATTGGGATGTCTTAAAAAAAAAATCTCTGTCCATTCTCACCAACATTATTCAACATAGTGTTGGAAGTCCCAGACTAAGCAATCAGAAAACACAAAGAAATAAAAGGCATCCAAATCAACAAAGAGGAAGTCAAACTATCACTCTTTGCAGACAACATGATATTCTATGTGGAAAACCCAAATGACTCCACCAAAACACTGCTAGAAATGATACATGCATTCAGCAAAGCCTCAGGATAAAAAATCAACGTACAGAAATTGGTTACATTTCTATACACCAATAATGAAGAAGCAGAAAGAGAAATCAAGAAATCGATTCCATTTACAATTGCACCAAAAACATAAAATATCTAGGAATAAACCTAATTGAAGAGGTGAAAGATCTGTACTCTAAACTACAAAAAGCTTATGAAAGAAATTGAAGAAGACACAAAGAAATGGGAAAACATCCAAAGCTCATGGATTGGAAGAACAATATTGTTAAAATGTCAATGCTACCCAAATCGATCTATACATTCAATGCAATCTCTTTCAAAATAACACCAGCATTCTTCATAGAGCTAGAAAAAACAATCCTAAAATTAGTGCATAACCAGGAAAGACCCTGAATAACCAAAGTAATGTTGAAAAAGAAAGCCAAGGCTGGAGACATCATAATTCTGAACTTTAACCTGTATTACAAAGCTATAATCATCAATACAATATGGTACTGGCACAAAAACAGACATATATATCAAGATAGGGAACCTAGAAATGAACTCGCAAATGTATGGCTGACTAATCTTTGTCAAAGCAGGAAAGAATATCCAATGAAAAGTTTCTTCAGCAAATGGTGTTGGGAAAACTGGACAGAGACATGCAGAAGAATGAACCTGGACTACTTTCTTACACCATACACAAAAATAAACTCAAAATGGATGAAAGCTCTAAATGTAAGACAGGAAGCCATCAAAATCCTAGAGGAGGAAATAAACAACAATCTCTTTGACCTTGGCTGCTGAAACTTCTTACTAGACATGTCTCTGGAGGCAAGGGAAGTAAAAGCAAAAATGAACTACTAGGGTCTCATCAAGATAAAAAGCTTCTGCATAGCGAAGGAAACTATCAACAAAACTAAAAGGCAACCAACAGAATGGGAGAAGATATTTGCAAATGGCATATCGGATATAGGGTTAGTATCCAAAATCTAGAAAGAACTTATCAAACTCAACACCCAGTGAAGAAATTGGCAAAAGACAAGAACAGACACTTTCCTCAAAACATCCAGATTGCCAACAGACACATGAAAGATAGTCAGCATCACTCATCATCAGGGAAATACAAATCAAAACCACAATGAGATACCAACTTATACCCATCAGAGTGGTTAAAAGTAACAACTCAGAAAACAACAGATGTTGGTGAGGATGCAGAGAAAGGAGAACCCTTTTGCACTACGGGTGAGAATGCAGACTAGTGTAGCCGCTCTGGAAAAAGTACAGAGATTCCTCAAAAAATTAAAAATAGAGCTACCCTATGACCCAGCCATTGCAATATCCTTTGTATCCAAATGATACAAAAATGCTGATTCCAAGAGGCACATGCACCCCAATGTTTATGGCAGCACTATCAACAATAGCCAGATTATGGAAAGGGCCCACGATTCTACATTTTATAAACACTACAGTTACTCTTGTGCATTGTTGAGAAGCACTATGATAAATAAATTATTATCTGGTGAGACAACTGTACTTGTTTACAGTGTTTTAGAACATGCACAGTTCGAGTCTTCAACTGCTTTGTAGGAGCTCCTTTTATGTTGTAAGGATAAAATGCATACATTTATCACTAAAAGTAGATTTTCGTGGCTTCAGAAGCAGCAACAGCTTTCTACATAAGATGGAATATCAGAGGAAAATCCTGGCATTACAAGCGGCTTAATTCTGAGTGTTCAGGGTTTGTTTAGATGTTAGACAGCAGTGCTTCTCAAACTCTGTGTGCATAAAAATTAGCTGTGAAACAGGGCCATCAGCAGAGTAGGAAGGAGCAAAACAGGGATGAGATTCTGCATTTCCAACAACCTCCCAGTGATGTCACATTTGAATAACAAGGTTCTAAAGAAAAACCATCTGATGGTAAAGAAAAAAATTTTTTTAAAAACCCTCTTCTAATATTATTGGCCTTTCTTTTAAAATTTTTAAAAAATTCTTTCCATTCCATAAGATCAAAAAATGGAATCTTCGATTAAAGAAAAAAATACAAATTAGGTATTTTAAAAGTTCTTGTTGATTTTGAAAGTTTCTATTACAATGTCTTCTTACTTCTACCAAAAGATGCCCTTTCTCTACTTATGATATAAAGTACTTTAACACCAAGTAATGACTATTAATAAGTATATCACTAGGAGCAAATACTTCAGGGATGAGAATATACAACACAAAATTGTTTTAGATAATTTTGCCTAGAAAGAATAATACTTTCTGATAGTGTAATTAGAAAAAAAAATGCACAGAAGCCGTTAATAAATTTCTTAAGACTCAAATAAAGATGAATTTTTTAAAACAAATCCCAAAATACTATCTCAATGCCTAATGAGTATTACCCCTTCAATATCAAAAGGTAATGAAAAAACATAAATATTGAGCAGTTTGGGAGTTTGAATTTTATCCCAAAGGAACAAAAGTGAATAACATATGGGAACATTCAGATTTGAGGCGAGTGCAGGCTATTCGTGAGAGATGAAATCACAGAGTTTCCAACTACAGTAGCTGGGGCTTGGTTTGGAGTAACCAGAGAGATTGGCTATTATTCAGACTAATGACACTTTTAAAGGGTAAAGACCCAGAAAACGCAGTAATGCTGACTCATAAGCATACATTTGTTCTGGGCTTCTAAGGGAATTAGGCATGCAACTCCCATTAACATTAACAGAAGACAGAAGTTCTATATCTAATTTCCCTCTCAGCAGGCTGGAAACAAACCCCATAATTTGGAGGATTTGCAGCTTTAAGCAAGCTACATTGTGATCAAGAATTGCATATGATGAAATGGAAATGATGGAAAAAAAATGCCTTATCCTTAATTTTAAATGACCTTGTGTTTCACAAAGCATCTCGGGCACAAATTAAAATAAAGAACAGTTGTACTGCTGAGGAGCCTTTATTCTTAAACATGAGAGTTATAGCCCCAGTGCCCTGATCTATTAAAAGTGGTGAGTTCAGCTTCTTGAAATGCCACTTTGAAAATCGGTTTTGTCTGAATTGTATAATTTTGTCAGTAAAACAGCTCAGTCTGGATTTACAGTGTGGAGTGGAATATAATGATTAAAAGAATTGCAATGCCTCTCCTTGAAAAGGAAAAGGACATGTCCATAAAAATACTAATGATTTACTTCTAGTGTTGTTATTTTAAACCTCTGTGAGCCTATTTTTTGTAGAGTTGCATCATGATAAAGAAGAGTTTTTTCTTTCTTTTTGACATAAATAACAATCATTACAGATGCACGGGAGTTGACAAAAATAGTGCTAAGGCAAAAGGCAATATTATTCTATACAATTACAGGATTTAGGAAACAAAAACACCACTGCAAAAAAAAAAAATTAAGATACTGGTTTCCTTAACTCCCTTTTTTAAAAACAAACAAACCAAAAATAACTCACTATTTTGAAGAACAGTTTGGAAATTGGAGTTCAATGCCTGCTACTGAGGAACAACGTGGCATCACTTTTTGTAATTTACTAAAATGCTTTTCTGAGCACAAAAGAAGTTTCGACATCAAATATTAAAATACAAAAAAGGGATGTTTTCTGGAAGGGAGAAGTATAACATGTCGACTACTGAGATTTTTGTCAAATTCAGGAGCCTTTCCCCACTCATCATCTTCACGGATTTCTCATCTCCTTTTCCACTCATTCACCGCTCTTACAACAAGTAGACGTTCTTTATGTCTGCATGTAGACTCTCCCTTTTTTTCACGTTGCTTTTGCTCCCAGAAGAAGTGATATGTTACATTTGAGAAAGGTCATCAGTGATGTGGCTACTGTTACTAGGAGCAGATCAAGAGTGCTGCACATGCTGATTTCATTCCCCCCACATTCTAATATGGCAAATTCTCTGACATATGGTGTTTGGATTATAATTATAAGAACTTCTCAAGTCATTATCTCTTCCTTTGTTTCCTTTCTGCCTCCATATTGTAATCCACCAAAAAAAAAAAACAGATTACTTTTTATTTTTTGTAATTTTTTTTTTTTTTAGGGAGAGAGAACTGCGGAGGGGCAGAGAGAGGGGGACAGAGGATCTGAAACCGGCTTTGAGCTGACAGCAGCAAGCCCACTGTGGGGCTCAAACTCAGGAACCATGAGATCATGACCTGAGCCAATGTCAGAGTCTCAACCAACTAAGCCACACAGGCACGCCTGACTTAGTTTTTAAAACAGGACTTTGATCAAGACACTGCCTTTTTCAGAAAGCTTCTATTACTGAACACTTGTTAACAGCATAATACATACTAATTAACCTGGCTCTAGTGTCATTCCATAATGAGACCCACTCCACACATCCCATGCTTCGGACAAAGCAGTCTCTTCCTACAAAAAATGATTTTCCTTATGATGTTTCTTCACCTGTTCTTCCTTCCCACCAGTGTTGCCCGAAGCTTTTCTGTGTCTTGTCCTTGAGCATAGTAAGACTTCTCTTGAATCTCTTGCACTCAATTGTGACTTCAAAGCATTTTTCTCTTATGTGATGAGTATTGGTTAACTGCTTTATTCTTCCTGTGAGAGTCTATGTTTGTGGAAGCCAGAGGCATATGCTAAGTATCAATATTCTCTGAAATTTCTAGCCCAAAGCCTGGTAAATAGTAGATGCTCAATAAAGATATGATGTGAAGTGATCCACAACTTCATTGTGGGAATCCTTTCACAATATAAACACGGGTCAAATCATCCCACTGTACACTTTAAATACGCGGGCGTTAAATTTTATCTGTCACTTGTACCTCAATAAACTGAGAAAAAGACATTTTCTTTTAAGTGTGATTCTTAATTTTTAAATAAGTCTAGATATTTAAAAGTCATTTATCAGAAAGCTTTATATAAAAATCTAAATGATTCATTTGGAAAATCATCACTACACCCAGTGTCTAGAAGAATGCTTAGCATATACTAGACATACAGTTAAAATGTACTAAATGAATGAACGAACATTTGATTAAATCCACTTATCCTTTTTTTAATCTCACATTATTATTATCTCATATTATTATAATCTTCCCATTATCCTTTTTTTAATGTCACAATTTGTACCTTTTGTTTCCAAAAAAATACTTCTGCCCAGTCTGATTGAAAATCTAAGCACCTTTTTTTCCAGATAAGTAAAAACTAAAATAGTATGGAAAAATGAGAATGAGAACATTTAGATGAAAAGTATTTTCATTACTATATGGGTGATTCGTTAGTATTATTCATAATATTGATGATGATTCCGGTAACTACAGATTGCCATTCCTAAATTTAATTTTTAATTGAAATAGATTTATCAGAGTGTTTGGTAAAGAATGTCAAGTTTAAAGAACATGTTAAGAGTTTTTTTTTTCTTTTAATCTTCTTAGATGCAGTAGGAACCCCCAAATTATAAGATATATAACTTTTTAGGGGGAAAAGGGTCTATTGTGTGAAGTGTTTTATGTAATGCTTCTGGAGATAGATGCCTACAGGGTGGGGTGAAGTTCCCCACAGCTCCCAGCAATGAACGTAAGCACACTTGCCACTGAGATCCTGCAGATCTTCTTAAGAAGACCCGTGGCCAGAAGCAGTCAAGGCAGAAATTCTGTATCACCCCTTTCATGCTTTGAAATGCAGCAGATTTATCAAAACCCTTAGATAGCGCCACAAAAGAACTTGGCGTTATTTTACTAGAGTCACAGAAAAAGAATCTAAAAATAAAATTTCCTTGCTATTCCTGGGGTGTGAACACTTCATGTAGCTTTGTGATTTGACATCACAAGAAATTCCAGAGAAGGCTGTGCAGGCAGGGAGGAAGCTGAGGTCAAGGAGCAGTGGGTTTCGAACCTGTGCTTGACGTACTTTGATGATCTTATTTGTTATATCAAATGGAGCAGAAAAAAGGCTCTCCAAATGAGCATAAGAAGCTACTCTTGGTTTTAATTCACTCCGTTTGATTTCCCTCAGCCGCACAGATTAAAGATGGGTCTTTCTTTTCGCCTGGTGTGTCTCACTGTGTACTCACTAGGAGAAAGAAAGAGCCAGCTTTAAAGGATTCTTTGTCCAACATGGTCTCTTTAACTACTGAAACATCTTCCAGGATGAAGTGCCCAGGTGTTTGATGGCGGCTGAACTAGAAATCGCTTTCTGTCAATCAAATGCAGACCCAGTAACTGGCAACACATTACGAAAACCAGAAAAAAATGATATAGAAGAAAAAAAAGCTCCACATTAAAAATTCAGTTTTAAACCACCTCACTCCATTCATTTACATAAATATGAAATGAAGAGCCAAATGGAAGAAATCATTAAAACAGCTCAACTGAAAGGAAGGGGATCAGGATTGTTAGGAGAGGAAGGGCTCCAGCTCCCCGGGCACACATTCTCCATAAAGGCTCACAGTGGTGAAGTCATGGCCCATCCACCTATCAGTTGATAATGGCAAGACTGATGTTTCCAAATCTGGCCCACAAGAGCAAATGTGTTCTAAACATATGTTTTACATGGTACAACCACTCTATGTACAACTAGTGCACCTAACGCCATGTATATATATGGCACTAATACACCCTGAGAGCCGTGCTACAGACAGATAACACATTTCCCAGATCATTGGAGGCTCTAATTCGCCCTTTATGCCTCACAGCGCTTTCCAAGAAGTGTGTTATCTTGAAGTAACACACCCTTGGCTTGCGCCTTATTGCTTAATTATAATCCCAAAAACGTCAGATCGGAATAATTGCCATCCCAATTTGCCATTGCCCATTGTAGGCTCTCTGATTTAACCTAAGCGAGCTTTTTAAAAATGTGTTCAAAGTTTTATTGACCTTGGAGGGAGAGATTCCTTTACTCTTTCCTATAATTACATTGTGAGCAGAAAACGCTTGGGGAGAGAAGCAGAAAATCAAGGAGTTGGATATTTTTACACTTTGTTTTTAACATAGGTCAACCTCATAACTATACCTGCATTCCAGGGTGCACACTTTCTGCTCTGTCAACGTGAAACCACGGATGCGTACTGTTAGCACTAACTTAGCCAAAGCAGACTACGCTGGCCTATCACTGGCAGCTCACAAGACTGAGTTAACTCGACAAATTATATCTCTAAAACACACTTTTATCTTCATCCATACATAACATTTATTTGTGCTAACGTGGGTTGGGTACACCCTAAGTGTAAGAGCCCTCCCCGCCAACCACCAAAATGAATAAATGCCTTGGCTTAGGAGTATTAGAGATCCATTTTGCCCAATGCAAGAGTTTCCCAACTAGATTCCCTATCTCGTAAAATCTTCTCTGCAACACTTCCTATCAATCATTACCAGAATAATTTTTAGAAACAGCTCTGTGTCATTTACATTCTGGGGGGAAATACCTTCTTAGGCTACCTATTCCTTTTAGAATAAATATCTAAATTCTGAATCAAGATTAAAAGTTCTAAACTACAGGACCTCAATCTATTTCCTCAAATGGATTTCCAGTTTATCCCCCTCACTCCTATCATGATTAAACTAAACTCAAAAACTGACTGCACTCACCCTGTGCTCTCCAACATCCATACTTCCTTTTGTGCTGTTTCCACTTGCATGAATTTCTTCTTTTCACTGCCCTGAATCCACATTCTTCTCCTTTTTCATTTTTTAATCCAGTTTCACCTATTCCTAAGATTCCTGTCTGATTCAGTCTCTTCTTCTACTTTGTCAGACACTGTACTGGATGTTCAAATGAGAAAACAAGCTCAAGAAATCTAACATTTACCATGTAGTGGGAGAAGGGCTGTGACAGAGGCAGCCCTGGGGGCACTGGGTGGCCAGATGAGGGTTACCTAACTCAGTCTGTGGTCAAGGAAGCCTTCCTGAAGGAGGTGGCCTTTGAGCAACAATGGGAAGAAGAGTATAAGCTTGGTCGGGGGAAGGTGAAGGAAGGGATTTCCAGGTAGTGATGAGCACCACTTGACATAACACTCTCTGCTTAGAGGGCTAGAAGAGTCAATGTTCTATAACCCTACTTTTATTTTCATAATTATCAATATCATTATCATTTTAAAACCTTCTCTTGAGACAAGTATTGTAGGAATTTCAAGATGTAGTTGCAAGAAACCTTAAGTTGGCTAAGTTGTTTCCTGTGTTCTACAATAACAAGTGCCAATCCTTGATGTCATAATCTTCATCAGGAGTTCTGCTCAGTACTTTCCTACCTTTGTTCGTTTAACCTTTTGGAGAGCATTGTGAGGAGTTATTATGCTCATCATATAGATATGGAAAACAAACTCTGGGCTAATTTGTAGTAGTCAATAATAATCCTTATTCATAGAATAATCAAATTATTTATAATAATTACATACACTTACCAAATGGTAAGTCATGAATCTATAACCATGTGCACCTGATTTTAATGTTCTCCATACTTCCTCCTATTTGACTATACTGTAATTCTTATTTCTTATATTCCTTTCATGTATAATTTTATATTTAGAAATGCCGATTCACAAAAATTTCTTCAAGGGAAATTTTTATATCTACAACATTCATAAATTATAAAATCTTGGGGATGCAGGTTCTAGTTCATATATTTTCATATATTACAAACAACACATATACTCCAAAATGACTCATAAATATATTTACAGAAGGAATATATAAATGAAGATTGAATGAATGAGAACATCCCAAATTAGTTATGGGGCAAAAAGTAGAGATAAAATTTTACATGTTTGTCCCTAATGCTCAATCATTTTCCTAATAATTATAAGTGGTAGTGACAAATCCTTGATAGCCTGATTTAAATAGAGACCACACACATGATTAAGCCTTGCTAAGATGTAAATATATTAAAGGTAATCTATACACAGTAAAACCTTGCATTGTGAGTAACTTGTTCTGTGAGTGTTCCACAAGACGAGCAAGTACTTGTAATAAATTTTAACTTGATAAATGAGTGATGCCTTGCAATATGAGTAGTACCTGATGCCAAATGCCACATGATCATGATCGAGTTAATGGTTCTTGAAATTTGCTGATATACAAGTGCTTTGGATTACAAGCATGTTTCTGGAATAAATTATGTTCACAAGCCAAGATTTTATTGTATATATTTACCCTCTTCAAAAGCCAGAGAAATGCTTGTAGGTCCACAAAGCCCAAATCTCTATGATGTTACCTAAAATAGGACTTTTACGAAGGATGCTATCATGTTTCCTAAAGAAACATAAGAAAAAAAACAACAAATACTGTAGTGATAGTATACAAAATAGTTTCTGATGTCAACTCTGGTTTCTCCTAAAGATATAGTAACTACACTTGGTTTACTAAGACCCAATCAGGTATTTTTCTCTGGTTTGGGTTGATTTTCCATTCAGTTCCATGCTGCTATGTCCCTTCACTTCTGCTAAAATTGGGCAATTTCTTAATCAGGGATCTGCTTAGTCCTTATAGACTAGATTTGTCTAATCTGGTTGCTCAAGGTTTGATTCAGGTATCAAATCTTGAGCAATATTTCCTTTTGAGGTTTGCTTCTGTTGCTAAATTGCAAAATACCTACTACTGTTAACCCCAGATGACCTATCACTCTAACCTAAGTACTCGGGGTTGAATCCATGTGCTTTCCTTCTGCATGTTTGCATGTGATGGAGATACTTACTCTGCTTCTGTGGGTGGAAATGTCACTTTAATTTAGAGCAAAACAGTAAATGAATTTCCATTTCCTGGGCAGAAACATGAGTCTTCATCAACATATTTCTTCCTTTCTACTGGAGAGAGGTTTGGAGTCCATTTTTATTTAATGATGTAGTACCCAAGCTTATACTGGCTCTCCTAGGAACATGAAATCGCATAAAGTTTCCTTGACTGGAACATCTCAGACCTTGTGAGGGTGCAGTTTTTGCTCTACTATTTAACTCTGCTGTTATTCTGCTCAGTATTAGACTTCTACTAGGAAAGTTAGAGAAACAACTTACTTTTACTTACAAGGAAGTAAAAACTAGAAAAAGGTACAATATGTTTTGCCAATTATGGGGATGTAGCCATTAATTTTTTCCTAGTTGAAAGCATCTTTAGGGGCAGCTGGGTGACTAACTCAGTTGAGCGTGGAACTTCAGCTCAGGTCATGATCTCATGGTTCGTTGAGTTCAAGCCTCTCACAGGGCTTGCTGCTGTCATCACAGAACCCGCTGTGGTTCCTCTGTCCCCCCTTTGCCTGCTCCCTCTCCCCACTCACACTATCTCTCAGAAATGAATAAATATATTTAAAAAAGTAAAGCATGTTTATCATTTAGTTTCTTTCATATAAAGTTTTAAAATAACTCTTCAGAGAGTTAACTGAAAAAGAACTGAAATGTTGAGTGTATGACATTATATGACTATGGGCAATATAGCTCTAAATAATTTATGATCAAATACAGCAAAAAAATTTAATTAATGGATCTCTGACTCTAATACAAAGTTCTATTTCATTTTCAGTACTGTTATAGAACTATTATTCTACGGAAAAGTAAATTTTCCCTTTTCCTTAAAACTTAGATATTTTTATTGTTCTAATTACATCATGCTGCTTCTTAAATAAAAACTTACAGGCGGGTGCCTGGGCGGCTCAGTCAGCTGAGTGTGGGACTTTGACTCGGATAATGATCTCATGGTTCATGAGTTTGAGCCCCACATCAGGCTCTGTGGTGACAGCTCAGGGCCTGGAGTCTGTTTCAGATTCTGTGTGTATCTCTTTCTCTCTGCCCCTCCTCTATTTGTGCTCTCTCTCTCTCTTTCTGTCAAAATAAACATTAAAAAAAAAAAAACAAAAACTTTAGAGAGTGTAGACTGTGGACTCTACAGATTATGTAATGGTACATCTTCATTTGATGAGAAAACTGAATAAAGTGATTGGTGTCTCCTGCCTCTGGGCTTTGGCACTTACTGTTTTCTCTGCCTGGAACATTCTTTTTACTTCTGTGTAGATCTTGACCTCGTCACTTTTGGATTTTGGCTCAAAAATCATCATTAGAGAGGTCTGCTATGACCACAGTATAAAATAGTACCATTCTCTATCCATGTCTTCAAACTCTCTATCCTCTGATCTTACCTTTTTGTCTTCTTTGCACGTGACATGTATGTACCTTTTTATACATTCATTCTCTGACTCCCTCTACATTTAACTCGATGAATCTGTTTAATAAGAATCTCTCGGAGTAGAAGTTATTGGTTCTACTTACTAACTCTTGCATTGTCATTTCCCTCCTTACTCCATACACACACATAGCCATGAATTGCTTCTAATTTTTCTAACTTACCAAGTATATAACCTCAGTGTCTCAATGTGGTATGCTTTATCTACGATCCTCCATCCCAGTGCCAACTTCAGACACTGTGATCATCTTTCAAAGGTCAGTTTAAAAATGTTTCCTTGGGTTCCTTGGCTCCATCAGTTGAGCATCTAACTTTGGCTCCTGACATGATCACACAGTTTGTGGGTTCTAACTCCACACTGGGCTCTGTGCTGACAGCTCAGAGCCTGGAACCTGCTTCAGATTCTGTGTCTCCCTCTCTCTGTGCCCCTCCCCTGCTCACGCGCGCTCTCTCTCTCTCTCTCTCTCTCGCTCGCTCAAAAATAAATGAATATTAAAAAAAATTTAAAAAGAGATTTCCTTCACAAATATATTTTCCCATTCGAATTAATCAATTGTTGGCTCTCCATTGTTATTGCTATATTCCTGTTAGAATTCTTAAGTTTTTGTGACCCTCCATCCCTAGATAGATGTTATAATTTAAACTCTTGGTTATTAAAGAAGTTAATTTATTTCTCAGTACTATGAGGTACTCAGCACAATGCATTGTGTTTTTAAGATATTTAAAATATTCGTGGTTGAAAAATATAATAAATAACTCTATTTTTTTAATTTTTATTTCTTTTTGAGAGAAAGAACACGAGCATGGGAGCAGCAGAGAGTGAAGGAAACACAGAATGTGAAGCAGGCTCCAGGCTCCGAGTTGTCAGCACAGACCCCGACACAGGGCTCAAACTCACAAAGATCATGACCTGAGCTGAAGTCAGACACCTAATTGACTGAGCCACCCAGGAGCCCCATAAATAAATCAAATTTTTAATGTTTTCAGTCAATGTTCATAATAACATTTAGATTCAAAGAGGCTTTTGCTAAAATCATCACAAATTCTATTTTATTAATTTGATCTACCTTCTGAAAATATGAGGCCAGTTGAAATTGGCCACCTTATGTATCATAAAAAATAAACCTGCAAAATTGTATCTGCCCTCCAAAAAAAATTTCTATCCATTTATGAATTTGGGAGAAGCATGTTTAAAGACAGAATGGTGCCTACTTTAAACAGGAAATATATATCCTCTGCAGAAAATGACAGCCTGATGTTTTTGTCTCTGTAATAACTCACGTGTGTTTTAAAATGTTGACGCTATTATACATAGTCCTTGGTTTGCCATCCCATGTGTTCAGTAATATAGACACTCAATACCTAGGCCAATGAATACATTGTGAGAGTGTGTGTGTGTGTGTGTGTGTGTGTGTGTGTGTGTGTGTGTGTGTGTGTGTGTATATGTTGGCAATAATGAGAAAACTTCAGGAAAGTAGCTGAAACGGTTTCCTTTTCACCCAAGTCTTCTCAGTTTCTAAAGATGCTTCCTGATGGGTGGGCAGCCAATAAGTATCAACACTGCCAGCGTCCTGACACAGCATTGGATCCTGCTCTTTGTGGCCATTTCTTAACGTTAGTGGGAAACAGCACATATTGACACTGAAATCTATTTAAAAGCGAGGTTCCTGACAACTGAACTTCAAGAAGGCAGAGCCTTTAAAAATGCACACAGGCACATTTTGTTGACAGCGGGCACTATTGACTTTTTCCGCCGAACAATCCCATGCCAAGGGCTCAGTAAAGGCATGAAGAGCCTGGAGGAAGGTGGGGGGAGAAAAGTGACTGATTTTTCTTAGAAACTACCTGCTGTCAGTCAGTTTGGCATTATTTGGGGCAGCAGGTGCTCCCCAAGATAAAAAGAAAGATCATTAGAGAAGTTTTTTTTACTTTTTTTGACAATTCCTTGATGGTGGCACCTAGTTGCGATCAAAGTTCAGTGTACCTCGACAAGGCAGATTTTTCTCCAGGCTATTAACCCAATCATTGGCCTGTGATAGATTAGGGAAAGGGAAAACATAGAAATTTGGCTCTCCCTATCTTGACTGTTTTTTTTTTTTTTTAATGCCCACCAAGCTATAGCTGGGTAGACAAAACCATGACTGCATTTCAATACAACTTTCCAACACCAATTACTATGCAAGTGTTTTATTCCGTAGTGTTGTAAAAATCTGTCCATTTTGACATCGCTGATCTACAGGAAGATTGTACTTTGTGTGATGCTACTGTACTGTATTGCCTGAGATGAAAGAACTGATTGTATGGAAGGTTGGTAGATAACATGCATGTATATCTGCGTTATGGTATTGGTTGTGATTTATCAAGAGGAACAAAGTGCTAATGTGCAAAGTCACAATTTCGCAACTTGAATTCCCATTCTGTGGTGATAATACAAGGCTGCTTTGTGTCTGTCTGCAGAGAGGTCAAAGAAAAATTCATGAAAGATGCTAAAAGTGATAGAAAGTCAAATGTTACTGCTACAGAAAACAGTGGTGAACCAGGGGGGCATGTGGAAAATGCACATGAATAATATATATTAAAAAAATAAAACAGATGATGGGGGCATTTGGTTTAAGCAATGAATTAATTTTAAGTCAAAGCTGCCACTATCACAACTGAAGAAAAGAGAGAAAGACTATAAAATGTTCTTGTTAAAAGTGGATTAACAAGGGAAAAAAAGGCAAAGAGCCATATGTAACAAGCAAAATCGAGACAGATTACATTTAAAGCCAAACTTGTATTCATTTAATTATAATAATATGTGTATAATTGTGAATATGTAATTAGAATGAAATAACTCACTATGAATTGCTAAATTTAAGATTTTGATAAACACTACAAACAACACAAAATCAAACATAGCATGATATTCTGAATAATTAATTTCCTAATACTTTTTTCTACATTTTGGGCTTCATAGTCCTTGGTTATCTCTTCATATGACAGTAATTTTGTAATGTCTGTTTCTATAGCATGAATAGAATGTTGTTCTATAGCATGAATAGAGTGTTTCCTCTTGCAGAATCGATCAAAATTTGTTCTTTAGACTTGATAATTTGGAAGAGATTCCTCTGACTTCACAGCCCATTGGTAATGACCTGCCTAGACTTGATCTGGCCTGGCAGCATACATAAAACACAGAGCTTCCCACGCAGTCCTTACTGTTTGTCATACTGCTGCAAGGTTGTGCTTAAAGCACAGGACCCTGAATAATCCCCATCCTAAAAGGAAACAATGCATGGTGTATTTTAATTATTTATACTGCATTGTCAGGAATATTCTTCACAGGAAGTACCTTTGACCGGGCAGCCAGGAGCATAAAATTTTCCCTGAATTGTCTGATGGATTAGATGAATTTTTAACATACTAGTTTTGATTTTTGTGTCTGTGTTGAGAATGTTGAAGAAGTGGCAGGGTGTCTGATTTCCTGCGACTCTGGACTAGGAAACCCAAATGTCATCTTGAAAGTTGGAGTGACAGTGGACTGGTCAGGAAGTTGTTTTGTTTTCTTAAACAGCTTTATCGAAATATAATTCACAGAGCACACCCATTTAAAGTGTACAGGTTGCTGTTTTTTTAGTATGTTCAGCATTGTGAATCATCATCAGAGCTTAATTTTAAAACACTTCCATCACCCCCAAAATAAAACTCATACCATTTAGCACTCACTCCCATCTTCCCTATGTCCAGCCCATTACAATCACTAATCTACTTTCTGTGTTTGGGGATTTGCTTATTTTATATTAATGGAATCAAATAATCTTGTTCAGTTGTATCTGGTTTCTTTCAATTAGAATAATGTTTTCAAGGTTCATCCAGGTTGTAACACCTATCAATACATTGTTCCTTTTTAATGCTGAATAATATTTCATTGTATAGATATACTATGTTTCATTTATCCATTCATAGTTATGGGCATTCGGGTGGTATTTAGGAAAAATTCTGGTTTTTTTCCCCTTTATTCTCAATAGTCAGAATACCTCATCTCTGGTCACCAAACGTGTGGAGGTCTTTCCCACAGCAAGCAAGCAATTCTCCGTGACACCTGCTGAATATCATGCAATTCAACTCAATTCTGACACTAACCAGAGTTAGCATAAATCCCATAGGTTAAGCGTTCTACCCCCACCACCACTTAAGACGACAATTGCAAGTTCAGGTTGTCACTTGTGCTTCTGGCCATTTGGCTATAAATTGAGCATTCCCAAGATCCTTCCTTAGGTTCAATAAATTTGGTAGCGCAAGTCACAAAGCTCAAGAAAATCTCGAAAGGATATGATAAGGGATACAGATGAACAGCCAGAGGAAGGAATACATAGGGAGAGGCCTGAAGTGTCCCAAACACAGACGCTGATGTCTCCATGAAAGTGAAGGTGAACCTATACCGCCCACCCCAGCATCTGGATGCATTCACTAACCCAGAAACTCTCCAAACTCGGACTTTGGGACTTTATGGAGGTTTCATCATGTAGATGTGATCAATCATTAGTTCAATCTCCATCTCCTCCCCCCCTTCCCAGAGAATGGGAGTTGGGGTTGAAATTTCCAAGTATTCAATCATGGCTTCCCCTCCCAGGAGTAACCAGGAGCCCACCTAGAGTCACTTTATTAGAACAGAAGACCTTCCTTTTTTTTTAAGCTTTTTTAACTTTTATTTATTTTTTGAGAGACAGAGAGAGACACACAGAATCCGAAGCAGGCTCCAGGCTCTGAACTGTCAGCACAGAGCCCCACACGGGGCTCAAACCCACAAACTGTGAGATCATGCCCTGAGCTAAAATCGGACACTCAACAAACTGAGCCACCCAGGTACCCCAGAAACAAAAGACATTCCTATCACCTAGGAAAAATACAAAGGGATTTAGGGAACCTGTATCAAGAACCAGGGTCAAAAACCAAACATTAGAGCAAAAGACGCCTCCTACTGCTCTTATCACAGAAAATTATAAGAGTTTGAGAAACTCTATGCCGGGAACCAGAGGCAGAGACCAATATATATATTTTCTGTTTTACAGATGGTTTCTGCTTTCTGGCCATTATGACTTTATGTGGGTGTGTGTTTTCATTTCTCTTGTGTATGTATTGAGGAGTAGAATTGTTATTTCATATGGAAACTCTATATTTAACACTTTAGGGCACCACCAGACCCGTTTCCAAAGTAGTCTCACCATTTTACATTCCTGCCAGCCGTGTATAAGGATTCTCATTTTTCCACATCCTCACTAACGTTTATTATCACCTGTCACTTTTTTATAGTCATCCTAGTGGGTGATTTTACATATAACATACATAATTTTTTCCCAATCTGTCACTTGCCTACTAATTTTCCCAATGGTGTCTTTTGATGAGCATAAATTGCCATTTTGATAAAGTCAGTTTGTCAATTTTTTTTCTTCAATGATTACTACTTTTGGTGACCTAATAAATTATTGCAATTGTAAATGGCACTTTTAGAGCTTTGTTTTTATTTTATTTACCAGTAAAACTCTTTGCAACTTTTCTAAATTCTTTAGAAGTTATATTTTTGTAGATTCCAAAGATTTGCTAAGAATCATACTGACTACCAAAATAGATGATTTTACATTTTTGCTGAATTTTATGCTTCACGATGTATTTTCTCCCATATATGCTTATAGTTCCCACAATATTTTTATTATTGTTTTAGATAATGCATTGTTTATATAAAATACATAATACATGTACACACGTTCATATATGCATTTTATACATTATAAAAGTTGTACATGTGATATATACATATTAAATATTATTTATATGAATGCATTTTGTATTTATCATTTTTGGTGTGCTGTAATCATTTCTAGAGATGTAGGCATTCATCTAGAATCATATCCTGTAACCCTTAAGAATAACTTTACTCATAATTTATTTTAGTGAAGAGCCTAAATGATTTACTATCTAGTCCTTTACAGAAAACATTTGTCAACCCCTGCTCTAAAGCTCAGTCTCCAGCTTTCCCAATGCCACTCTGTTTTCCACTGCACTTCTTTGGTGGTTGAAACTTCTTTAGACTTTTCATCTTCCATTTAACCCAGCCTTCAGTGGGCTAGTGAATTGCATGTGATGGTAGCCCTGTATAACTCAGAAAGTGAAATAAAGTTCTCTTAATTCTTCAGTACTACCCCAACCTCTGTGCACCAAGAGATGGCCCATGAGAAAGTTTAGAGTTGGAGGCAAGGTCGTTTTAGGGTTGGAAGCCCTTGGGATTCTAATCTAATCTTTTAACACCTCATATCAATGTTGAGTTTTTAAATGTTCTACTAGATTCACTTTTCCTTCTGACATCCTGCCAGAGATGACAGCAGCCATGATTTTCTTCTCCCATCGGAAAAATTCATCTTTTTCAGGAATTTAGTACATTTTGGTCCCTTTCTATACTATTTTAAGGTTTAAAAAATACTATAATTATAATTTTATGACTCATCTATTCTGTTCTTATTGTCAGTGTATGAGCAGTAGTCTCTTGTGACTTGCTATATCCTAATCAAAAGCAGAAGTCCCCGAAAGTTTTATTTTTGAAAGTGTTGGATTACCATCCATTTAAAATGAAAACACTGGGTTTTACTGTCTTTTAAATTCTTCTTAAGACTAGAAATCTAGTTTTCACTTCTGCTCAGTTGTTTTAGTCATATTCTTATGCTAAAAATTATACATTACTGTTCTAATTATTATATGAGGGTCATTTTTTTCCTTTGGTGCTTATTTTTCCTGTTCTGCAACACAAGGGCCCAATTATAGTTCTCAACTCATTCATTTTACTCACATGGACATAAGCATACACACGCACATACACATTTTTGTTTGTGTGAGGGATATGTGTTCAGCTTTATTAGTGAGAAGTGGATTCTTTATTTTGTAGTAATGTTGACCCTTACTAGTTAAATAGCAGATATCTATAAAAGCGCATTTGACACTAACATTCACCACTGCGATTAACAAGTCACTAGTTCCAGCCAAAAAAATAAATAAATAAATCTACTCTGGCTACCTGGTAAGCTGAATAACAAAGCATTGGTGGATTGTGAATTCCTGATGGATGCTCTCTGACTCAGAGCTTTCTTGTTTAGAGCCTGGATGTTCACTTCAGCATGAATATATAATTATCTTACTGTATATAAATGTGGTGGCAGAATAATGACTCCCCAAAAATGTTCAAGTCTTAACCCAGAAATTATGAATATATTATCTTACGTGGCAAAAGGGACTTTGCAGAGAGGATGAAGTTTAAGGAACTTGAGATGGGGAGAGTATCCGGTATCATCCAGGTGGGCCTAATATAATTACGTGGATCCTTAAAATTAGAAAACCTATCATAGGTGATCAGAGAGAGGAAGATGTAAAACTACAGAAAGATGGTTAAAGAGATGGAGAGAGACGACTGATTATGAAGAATCATAATCAGAGGGGTCAGAGAGGTAATGTTCCTGGCTTTGAAGATAGAAGAAGGATGCCACAAGCCAAGGAAGGTAGATGGGCTCTAAAGACTGAAAAACAAATCAAGGAAACAGATTCTCTCCAAGTGACCCCAGAAGAGAACACAGCTCTGCTAACACCTTGATTTTAGCTCGTTGAGACTTGTCGAACTTCTAACCTAGAGAACTGAAAGGTAATACATTTGTTTTAAGTCATTCAAGTCATGATAATTTGTTATATCAGCAATAGGAAACTGTTAATACAATAAAGAGGTGTTTTAAAACAAATCGCAAGCATTGTAAAACTATGGGCTGCTCATAGTAGGATTACTTCTCAAGTGAAAAATCAGACAACATAAATGATCAATAATAGGGGATTACTTAAATGTAATGCAATAGCAAATTATTGAAAAATAAACAGTCATAAAAAATGGTTATACAATTATATATTAAAAAAAAAAACTAGGACAATAGTTAAAAGTGACTTCAGCTCATTATGCTTAGTTTGACCATTTTGGATTTTTTTTCCTTCCAACACTCTTTGTGTATTTTTATGATTTTATTGTTTCCCTGATGATGACAGAGGTAATACTGAAATTAAAGTGAAAAATGAGAAAGTTGTATAGTTAATATTTATTCAAAAGAAATTAACAAATAGAATCCAGATGTTTGTACCACATTTTAATCTATTTATCACATGCTATATAAAATAATCAGTTAAGTTGTTATAATGGTGGTATTTTCATGGAAAGATGTGTTAGATTATTTTCTAATTAAATTCTGTATAATGGAATCAGCAAGCTTGAAAAGATAGAATTTGATATTTGTTTATAGGATGGGCAAGATTAGATATACTGAATGATTGCTCTCAGGATTTTCTTTCATTTTTTCTGCTCATAACCCTTCACTATATTATTAAATCTAAAGTCACACATCTTGTGAATTCAGTGTATTTGTTGGAGACAAATGTAGAACTCACAATATGTTATTCAACAAAATATGAAAGGGTCAAATTTATCTTGCCTGCTCTAGAGATGTTAAATAGCAGAATGTATACTCTCTACCATAATGCTTCACTTGTTGGAGGGATAAAAGTATGTCAAATAATAAGAAAAATTACGTAGAGCTTTTTAACACATAACTTAAAACACATCTCAAAAACAAATATTTGTGAGAGTGAGGATTATGGAGTTTTAGCACTTACCTCCATACTAACTCAGTTTTGAAATTTGGGCTCCAGGCTAGACTGCAGTCCACTTGTGGCCAAAAAAATGCTTCACGTTTCCCTTTAATACTGCCATTACCAAATAGCATAACCAGAGAAAAATTAAATATGTGCTTCATTGACATTACTTTAATGTTTGACTTGCCTTTTCCATGCTGGTGTCTCTAATAAACCAGCCCCAAAGAGCTATAACTAGTCTGATTATCTTAGACAAAATTCTGATAATTATTTTCTTGTTACATTGTAGATTTTAGCATATAGTATACCCACTGTCTAATACTAACGGGGATCTAAGTATTTTTAAAGACTTTTTAAAATTGTCATTGTTATTTAAGAACCAACGACAGCCTAGATTAGTGGTTGACAAACTATGAACTGCATGACAAATCTAGCCATAAATAATTTTATTGGAAAACAGATATCCTCAATCATTTAGTTATTGTTTACGGCTGTTTTTGCACTATGATAGAGTTAAGGGTTGTGATAGAGAATCTATGACCTGCAAAGACTTTAAAATATTTACTATTTGACCTTTTATAGAAAAAAAGTTTACTAATCCCTGGTTTAGGTGCAAATTAAACATAAATGTTGTAATAAATAGACTTCTTCAATTTAAACCAATGAAGAGACCTAAGTGAATAATGAGTGGAAACTTTTCATTAGGAAAAGTCATTAAGTAGCTCGATAGCAAATTGTACTTTAGGAAATCATTGGATGATTGACTATTAATAGAATTTGCTGGAATAAAATTTTCTAAATACTTAAATTATATATTTAAAAATAAGAGTTAAGTAGTGTAATAATCCATCAAAATCATGCTACAATGAGAATTAAAATCTGTCTCTTGATAAATATTTAGTATAATGGTTATTTTTCTCCATTAAGACAGTTGTTTTCAAAGCATGAACAACCATTTTCTACCCTAACTAAATAAGTGTGTGGTTAGCTTAATGCATATTGACTTATTTAAAAAGAAATCAAATATCCAAAATCATTTGCATATATAAATGGATTATTTTAGTTACTTCTCTTTGGACCACATCCTTCTTTTTGTCCCCCAGTATTAGAATAGGATAAGTTTTCAGGTTTAGTCTCAAAATAATAAAACATAATGATCTCATCAAAATTAATAGATGTCTACTTACATAAAGACTATGGATATGACAAACACATTAGTTCTAGTTCCTGTACATTACAAACACATATTTATATTGCTTTACATTTAAAAACTTGTATATGCTAGTCCACTAAATATTTGCTTGGCCTTCATTTCATTTTCTTTTCCAGACATACTAATGCATATTTGGTTATAAATAGAATTTAATTTTACTGCTTCCCCACGGTAAGCTCCTTCTATCTATATTTCTTAGGACTTGACTAGATTTAGTATCGTCTTCCAACTGATAAATATGTACTGATTATATTAATTTTTTCACTTATGAATATATTAAGAAATATCACATTTAACTTTGATCCCAATGAAAATATGTTTCACAAGTATGAAACACATTCATCTATTATTACAATTCAACTAATTTTTCATGCATTCAGCAACCTCTGTGCTAGTAATTTAAAATACCAGTGACACAGTATGAAACACTGTTAAACAATGTTTTACACCTGAAATTCTATTAGAAACAAAATTTGACCATGTTAAAATAAAAATCAGATGACTTTATATTTCTAATTTTAAGTGTAATAATTTTTCCCTTCTCTTATTTTGAAAGTACATGAATACATATATTTCCTGCTGTGTGATGATTAATATACTAAATACATTTTTTTCTTTTTCTTTAAATAGCTTTCCATATCTTTTTCATTTCACTCTCTATAGTTCTGGTCTCATCTATAACATACAGAATGTAATAGTCAACCCAAAGCTGTTGAAAACATTAAAACAGACACTGTATATAAAAAGCAGTCAGTCAGTAAACATCCAACACTTGGATTGGGCTTAGGTCACGATCTCAGTTTCATGAGTTCAAGTCCCCAATCAGGTTCTACGCAGGTAGCACGGAGCCTACTTGGGATTCTCTCTCTCTCCATTTTTCTCTGTCCCTTTGCACTCGAGCTATCTCTGTCTCTCTCAAAATAAACAAACAACTTAAAAAAAAGCAATTTATTAACTATGAACCAAGGGAAAAATTATTATTTGACATTTTTATGACCATCATAGTCACATTTTGCCCAGCACGGAAACTAGAATTTACAGCACAGCAGTTGTTAAATTCTAATACCAGAATTTATTATGTTTAAGTTTATCGTATGTAGTTTATTGCTTTAATTTAAGAAGGTTTTGCTCTTTATTATAAGATAGAATATCAACATGAAGGAGGATAATCAGGCTTACTAAATATCTACCATGCTAGCATTGTTTGGTGCATTATTCAAGAGTATTAGTATCCTCATTTCTTACTAGCTTATGACCATACAATTAATGCCATAGTAACCATTAAATCTAATGCCACAAATTCCTTGTCATCCAGAAACCCAAACCCCATGAAAATATCTCCTCGAGTTCCCAATAAATATTTTCAAAATATCCAAAAGTTGCCTTTGTTATGTTTATAAATTAGCCTTGGTCCCAATGTGGGAAAAATCATTGCCATCTCTACTGAGTTAAGATTCTGTTGCAAAGTTTCTGCACACCTGGAAATCCACAACCATAACTGTAATTTAAGCTCCACGTCTGCCAATGCCAATGGGGTGGAACGCCCTGTCATCAGCCTTCCCTTACCATGAATGCACTTGGCCCTTAGAGCACACAAGATTTAAAAAAAGAGGTGTCTTATACAAAAATTCTTGACCCTGGGAAATTTTCTGGTTTACACGTAGGCCATGTCAAACCAGATGACATAGAGTGACACCAAAATGGATCAGACCAGATTCAAGTGTGAGTCCTTTAACTGCAACTGGAACCTCTACATCCTTCTGACCTATTGACCTTATAGCGTAGTCTAGGTCATTAGAAGAGAATTATTTCTTGTGACCGTTCAGATCATATAAAAGCTTGCTTCTTTACCAATGTCTTAGCCCCCCATCAGTCCACCAGCTATGTGTTTGTATATTTTAATCAATCCTATGACCATATAAATCATGAAAGGAAAGAAAGAAAGAAAGAAAGAAAGAAAGAAAGAAAGAAAGAAAGAAAGAAAGAAAGGGAAAGAAAGAAAGAAAGAAACAGTTGATCTGTGCTTAAGAGGTTTGGAGAGAGCTTTAGTAAGGAACACCACCTAAGCAAATATACCAAGTGTATCTGTATCGCACATCTCAGTTAAGTGTGCCTTTTCCAATTTTATTATTATTATATACTTACTGATAGGTCTACTATAATTAATATTTTAAAGAAAATGAAATTGAAGCTCAGAAAGCCGTAAATCATATGTTCATACTTACATCATATGAGAGCTAAGATTCTAACTCAGGCCTATGTAAGTACAATGCCTGTGTTTATTATGTTAGAAAATTAGAACATTGTAGGTAACCATTTACACTTGTTACATACAGGTGTACATATAACATTAGGCATATATCATTATTATTACTAGATAATTTAGGGAGCTCTGAGATTGTCTACTCCCACTCTCCCGATTTTTTTTAGTGTTTTGGAGAGAGAGAGAGAGAGAGGGTGTGTGTATCTCCTTAGCTGTGTGTGCTCATTTGCAGCAAGGTGAGAGGAGAGAGGGAAATGGTGCTAAGGAATAGAAGAGGAGAGAACATACAGAACAACACGGAGTGGCTCACTGTTATTCTTAGCGTCTCCGACCCTCTCCCCTCACAACCTAACTACATTAGGTAGGAGTTCAAGTTAATGCTTAAAGTTTCTTCTCTGAAAGCTTTAACCCGAAAGCATGTTACCATTTGATTTTTAAATGTCTGGCCTATTTTTAAATACACAATGTGTACTATAATAAAATTTCTTCTGAAATATGAATTTTCCCTAAAATAAAATTATTTACAGAGAAAATAAAAAAGAATAAAGTATTTGAGACATCTTTAAATTCAAGGGAGCTATCAGACCATCAGCAAGACCTGTGCAGATGTCTTCACTGAATCCTCAGCAGCACAAGCAAAATTGCTCCAGGCTTATATGATGTCATGATGTGCGAGACTCCCATCATAATAGCTGCTAAGGAGGTTTGTTACATGTGGGCCAGGGGCAGTATTTGTCATAATGTTATGCCACATGTTTTTAAATAGTCAAGTGCTATCCTGACTCCACTTATCTAGGCTTTGACAGGCTCAGAATCCAAGCATTCCAGTGGATAATGTGATTCCCATGGACAAATAACATAAACCCTTCTTCCTTTCAAATCTTAAGCAAGTAGACTCCATCATTCAGAGAACCAGTGACCTCTGGTTCAAAATTGGCAAGAGTGCTGTCAAATCTATTAACATATTACCATAATTTTTTCCTTTCAAGAGGCTCTGTTGTAAAGAACACTCATTCACTTTTGGACAGCCCTTTCTCCCAGGGGTCTTCAATCTTACAATTGCTACAATTACATATGACCTCAGAAATATGAAAGTAAATTTATCTGCCCCAAAGATATTTTCCCTGTGTATGCTTCTTCAGTAAAAATAAAATAGAACACAAGAAAATTCTAAAAACCCTAAAAATGGCTACTGATAATTATACACCATATGATTTTGTTATACTAATCAGAAAAAAAACTGAAAAAAATTATATAATCAAAAAAATTAATTTGTAAATGCTTTATCTGTTGTTTAAACAAAATGTCCTTCCAAATAAAAATAAATGTCTCTCTCTTGTGGGTTTTTTTAAGCTTATACTTCTTTGTTTTTTACAAAACTAGGAAATTAGTGACATGGTGTACTTTACACTAGCAAATTCCCTGGGAACCTGTTGAAATGCTGTCCTGGTGTGAGGCCTGATGATTTACATGATGTCATGCTCTTGGCCCAAGGACCGTACTTTAAGTAGCGAAGTTCTAATCAAGAGTATAGGAATTGCACCTGTTCCAGACAAACAGTATCTGTCAGATCATAAATCTATGCAATTGAGATGTCCAGTTAACAGAGTTATTCTTAATCAAGAAATACAAAATATAAAATCTTAGATTAAGGAGCAGTTTCATTATAGCATGGATTTATGAAAAAAGGAGTGAAACTCTACCCACTTCATTCATTCAATAAATCTTTATATAATATATATAATTACATAGTGCTTATATATAACAGAGTCCTTATATAAACTTATATTATCATTTATGCATATGTCAGGCCCTATTCCATATGCTTTATGGTTATAAACCTCTTTTCTTTTTTATAAGAACTCTATAAGGTAGGCACTATTTTTATCCTCACTTTTCCAGTGAGGAAACTAAGATATAGAGTAGTCAGGTGACTTATTTAATGTCACAGCCTACTAACCGTAGCATCTCAGTGGCTAAAATATTTTTAGATATTCTTTATAAGAGCGAAAATTCTACTATGCTAAAGTTTTCTTACATCACTTGCTAAAAAAGTCATACTCAACTATTTTTTTAGTACCTACTATGTGCCTAGTGCTATACTATTTTTTTCCCTCTTAATTTTCTTAGTAACCCTATGAGATATATACTGTTATCACCAGTTTGTGGGTAAAGCCAAAAGACCAAACTGTGTAAAGTAACAACAGTGGTTGTAAGTCAATGGTGGCATCAATTTCATGTCTATAGAATTCAAGCAAGCTTCTTTTTTAATGTATGTTATGTTGCCCCTTATGTAAAAATCACCCAAGAATTCTAGCAAAAATTTAAAAGATAATAGAATTTCTGTCAAGGAAAGTGAAAATTTATTTAAAGATATGCAATGTATGATTTAACATTTTGTATCTTACAGAATATAATTAAGTTGATATTTTAACTGATACTAGTTAAATACTACATACTTCAAAGCCCAATAATTAATCCATTGATGTTCTTTTTAAAAGATAACAGTTCTGTTAATTACAAAAGATTTTTAAAAATAACTTGAAGATATTTCAAATCATTAACACAGTGGTTTGTAATACCTAAACTAATTATAAGTTTAACGAAATTAGGCCATGGAGAGTTAAATGGATGTTTTCTTTTTTAGGGCCCTATTCTGAATGCTCTTGATATTTAATTAAATCCAGTAATATATAGTTGTATTCCTTACTAGTGATTTAATTTATCAAAGTTTTCTGAGAATTTTGAGGGGCAAGAGACACCAGGAAAAAAGCAACTAAAGAAAACACGGCTGGTTTGTTCTAAAAATGTAATAGAAGTAAAATTGTATTCATAGACACTCAAGGTAAGAGGGGACAAAATCCTGGGGAGGAGAGTGACATTCATGGATCAGCCGGAATGAGGAGGTACAGCTGCTAGAAGTCTTTTACTCCAGGATAGTATTACAGGAGACAAACCAATCTGCAACTGTCAGTCAAAGACATAACCTTCACACTCACCTTTTGCAAGTTATCAGGACCACATCCTCCTAATAACAGGCATTCATGCTCATGGATAGGTACCGGAGTGACACCTGACTTAAAAGGTTAATCCACATTCTAAAATAAATGTCTCATACTGACATTATAAACAATGAATTGTTTTCGCTGTGACTATTCCCTTTTTGATACTTTTTCCCAACACAGATACTCATTCACTCATTTCCTTTCTTCCTCTCTCCTTCTTGTCTTTGCTACTTGTTTTTCTTTTCCCTTTTCTTTTTTCTTACCCTCCCCCAGAGCTCCAGGGCAGGGGGGGCAGGATTAGACCAAGACAGAAGGACACCCAAGAAACTCATAATGTTAGAGCATTTGAGAACAGATGAATTGTGTATATTTTCCCAACATTTCTGGGTGGGACTTAAGATCAATTGATTTTTTTCTGTATATAAACTAAAAATCTTTTTATTTGGTGTAGCCATATACAGCTTGCCTCTTTATGTCCTGGATCTCCCTACAATTGATAAAGATTTATCTACTCTCTTAGAGAACTCAGAGAGGGAGTTTACTAACAAAATACAAATTTTGTTTTAAAAAAATTCCATTAGTGTTTATTCTTAGCCTCCAGCCAGCAAGACTCTGCTTTCTCTTTCTCCTCCAGCACTCAGCCTCTGGGGTCCCCATTCACCTTTCGTATCTCATCTGCTCTGGGGGTTCTCAATCCTTTCATCTTTTTGTCCCCACCTTAATCTCTACAATTGGGTGTGTACAGGGGTGCCTGGGTTGCTCAGTTGGTTAAGCATCTGACTTCAACTTAGGTTATAATCTCACAGTTCATGAGTTTGAGACCTGCCTCCGGCTCTGTGCTGACAGCTCAGAGCCTGAAGCCTGCTTCGGATTCTGTGTCTCCTTCTCTCCCTGCTTGTGCTCTGTCTCTCTCTCTCAAAAATAAATAAATATTAAAAATAATTTTAATTGGGTGTGTATACCCACCGCTTAATATTGTTTTTAGATATATATGAAAGCCAGTAGAGAAGAATGAAGCTAAACTCAGACATAAATTCTATCAAACCATCTGGAGTATGTGGTTAGGAGTGGGGAGTGAGGAAGATGGAGACATTCTGGCTCCCCAAGTCTTCAAATTTTAGGAGGAGTGGTGAAATATTCTAGGTCAGATTGATTTCTTTTGCAATCCTCCTGCTTCTGAGTACTGCATACAAGACTGTTTCTGTAACTGCTGCATCTATTGGATTAAACGTATATGTATGTATATAAATGTAGATAGCAGTCCAAGGAAATGGCAAGGCTAATCTTATATTGAGTAATAAATATTGCATTTCTTTAACTGCTTTGAAGTTAGCAAGAAGCACTCCCTTCTAGTGGCATCAGAGTCCTATTCCTATGTCAAATGTTTTGGATTTCTGCTACTTTTGAGGGAGGACTACTAGAAAAAAAGAAAAGCACTCTATCATCTTTCAGTGTTTGCTCTTTTTTCTTTTTTTTTTTTTACAGGAATGACTCTGGTTTGCAAATCTTAGTAAAGACTTCAAGCAATTTTTCTTGGTTTGAGTCTCCATTTTGTTGACGTGCAGAAGAGGTAGGGTGCAATGAAGGGAAAGATTGACCAATTAGTCTAATTATAAAGGCAAAATATGGCTCTTAGTATTGTTTAAATTAATATTTTTAATGTTTATTTAAAGAAAGAGTGTGTGTGCGCGTGAGTGGTGGATGGGGCAGAGAGAGAGGGAGAGACAGAATCCCAAGCAGACTGTGCCATCAGTGCAGAGCCCTACTCAGGGCTGCAATCCACGAACTGCAAGATCATGACCTAAGCCAAAATCAAGAGTCAGACACTTAACCGACTGTACCACCCAGGGACCCTTAATGTTTTGAACTATAGATTCTTACCAATTTCATTTTTAGTTCTGAATTTTCTCATCATGAATTTTACTCACTTACATATTGAGGCATTGATAATTTTCTTACCTATGTGAATAAAATATATTCCATGAATAATTTAACCATGCATATATAACCAATATATTCCATGCATAAATGAAGTAGTATTTATCGCTACTGATCCATGTTCCCATGCATTGTCTTTGTTTTGATTCTTTTTTCAATATATAGGCTTTTACAATTTTATAGATCGAGTCATGTCTTTACTTTGTGAATAATTCTATCATTTGTAAGTTAACATAGAAAGGCAATTTAGGCTTGAATAAATTGTATTGCCAGATATTCACTTGTATTCTGAAGAATAAGTGAGATTGTGTACAAGTGTCAGGTATCACTGTATTGCTTCTCACGTTACAAACACACTTCACTGTTCTGCTTTGAGACACTTGAATGGAACTCTGCAAATATTTCTTCTTTGCAAGATGACACAGTGCTAAGTGTTGTCAGCAGAAAGGAGTAGAGGGAACCTACAGGAGAGTCTTCTCTTTCTGCTTCTAATGTGCTTTCTCTTTTATTGATCCTATGTCATAGATACCAACAATAAGTACACCAGAAACCTAGAGGTTATAACCCTTCAGCAAGTTTTTTACCAGTTCCCATCCCTAATTCCTGGTCCCAAAAAATGTTTTATCGACAACATTTTGTTGTCCATTTTGTCTGTAGTTAGAGAGGTCAGAAGTAGAGTTCTACATTGATTCATTGGCAGGTATTAACTGACTGACTGGATACTCTGAGACTTAGAAGAAACGGAAGTAGAATATTGGTAACAAGAAAGTTAAGAAAACATACGTGGATAAGAAATCTCTGATTGGATATAATCTATGAAGATATGTGTGGCCATGCTGTAAATGTCTACCAAACGACCCCCACTTCAGAGGGAGCTCCTAGTAGTCAGGTAGAAAAATCAGAAGCTCTAAGAATGTCCATCAACCTCTTTCTCTAGTCATTTCAGCACTTGCCCAGTGAACACATGAAGAAAAGTGGCTTTGAGGCCATGGGCTTAATAACATGGATCTACCATTACCAAAACTGACCTGACTAACACTAACGCTCAGTGCCTAACCTCTACAGGAGAGACCAACTAAACCCCAATAGGCAAGGACATACTCCTTTTTAGTTAGCAAATTGTTAAAGATTTAAAACAAGGAGGCAATGAGGCACCAATTAGGCAATGAGAAAGTCCTTTTTAATTAGCATATTGTTAAAGATTTAAAGCTATGATGTAAGCAAGTTGGCAAATCTGTAGAAATAGGTTCTCATGCTCTCAGTGGTTGTGTAGGTTGGTATAATCTTCTGGTGGCCAATTAGAAGAGTCTCTCCTTTCCTAATGATCTAAGGTTCTTCTTTCTAACAATAGGCAGATTTACTTAAAGCTAATGATATTAAAACTTCCTTGAACCCCTTTCAAGATTGGGAGGGTCCTAGCAAGGTAATAACATGGTCAAATGGTTTTGGAATTTTGAGAAAGAGATATTTTATATCCTTCCCCATTAAAAATGCCCACCACATAAAACTGTATCAGCTGAGGCCTCACAAAATTGGATCTGGCCTGAAAATATACACTTATTTCAAGAAGAAGAATTAGAGGAGGAAAAAGCAAAGGGGAAAGGGGAAAGGAGAAAGGAGAAAGGAGGAGAAAGGAGAAAGCAAAGAAGGAAGGAAAGAAGGGACGAAAAAAAGGGAGGGAGGGAGAGAGGAAGGAAGAAAGGGAGAAAAAGAAAAAAGAAGAGAAAAGAAAGATAAAGATTCAGTAGGAAATTCCTCAATGCAATTATGTTTAGTAGAACATTTTAATGTACATTTGAGAAAGTTGTAGGGCTCTTTGGAAATACTAAATATAGTTATCTTTTATTAGGCTTATCTTTTTAATATTTCTTTTACTATATGAGCATTCATTCTTTGATTCATGTGACTCCTTAAAATTCACTGAGACTATCTTACATGGGCTAAGTTAAAAAAAATAAATATGTAGGGATAATCAGATATTTTGAATATATATGAAGATTCATCCTTTTCTATGAAGAAATAGATATGGGATTTCTCTAAAAATCCAGAATGTTAACAGCATCAGCATTCATAGAGGGACATATGATGAGAGCATAAGGATGTTTTGACTTTTGTTGAAGAATGACATTAACTACATTCATAAAAACAGAATTAATTTCCCACAAATGAGTTTATGAATAGCATGGAAAGTCAATCTTGCTGTTCCCAATGCCTACAGAATCTGAAAATCTCATGGACTATTGGGCACTACAATAATATTGTAAAATAATTTTTAAACCTAGCATACAATTGTATAAAATGATCACATTGTCTTATCAATATCCATAAAAGTTTCTCTTGAGCTTGCCAAAATACCAGTGGCTTCTTGTTTTTTACAGCAGGTGACACCAAGCTAAGTTGGAAGTGCCAATGTAGCTGGAAGTACCCTTTGGGGAGAGCAGGTGAAGACGGCTTCATGTGGAGGAGGGCTCGTCCATGTCCCCAGGTCTAGAACACAGAAGAGTACTTGTCCCTTACTTCACGCCGACTTCCTAGGCTGCGGGCTGGCTTTGTGAACTCTTCTTTTTTCCTTTTTCCTTCAAGATGACACTGGATATTATTAAATGAATTTTACGGGTATAATAATGATAATAAGAGTGCATATATCTTTTCAAGTTAGTAAATTTTCTTTAGGTAAATACCCAGAAGTGGAATTACTGAATCATATGGTGTTTCTATTTTTGGTTTTCTGAGGAACTGCCATGGAGAAGGGATGGGCAAAAGGGGCAAAGGGGGGTAAGAGATACAGACCTTCAGTTGTGGAATAAATAAATCATGTAATAAAAAGCACAGCACAGGGAATGTAGTTAATGGCATGGTATTGTAATGGTGTCCTAAGGTATGGTCAATGGTGTCCTGATGGTAGCTACACTTATAGCGAGCATAGCATAACATATAGACTTGTAGAATCACTGTTGTACACTTGAAACGAATGTAACATTGGATGTCAACTATACTCAAAATAATAACAATAGTAATAATAATAATAATAATAATAATAAGGGTCAGAGGGAATGACTGTGATTTACACTAGAACGTATAACATTTCAGAAATGGCTTTAATTACAGCTATGATCTCATACAAATAGCAGGCAATAATCCCATTTTTTTTTTTAGAAAGTGCAGATTGCATCCCATAATCCAAGCGGGTGGAAAAATCTTAAAAAATTGAGAGACACATTCATAAAAGTTAAAATTTTTAAATCAAACTCCTATATCAAATGTATTTTTTTCTCTATGCAGTCCAGTTGTGTCCAATATTTTTTAAAGTTTATTTTGAGAGAGAGAGAGAGGGAGCATGAGTGGGGAAGGGGTAGAGAGAGAGGAAGAGAGAGAGAGAATCCCAATCAGGCTCTGCACTGCCAGTGCAAAGGCCAATGCAGGGCTCGAACTCATGAATCACAAGATCGTGACCCGAGCTAAAGTCAGATACTTAACCAATTGAACTACTCAGGCACCCCTAGTTGTGTCCAGTATTACTTCGGTTCCTATTATTTGCAATAATCAGGTAGATTTTGTCAACTACCTCAAGATTATCATTTTTACACATTAAATCTGTAAATGAATGATGTGAAGATATTAAACAATCCATAGAGGAAAAAACCCTATGTTTTCTTGTATATGTCTTTAATACATGTAACATATTATCACAAAAGGCCATATTTTGAAAAATATTATGCATTATATTATTATAATATATTATGCAAAATATATTATCCAATATTTCTAGAGATTTCTAAAAGTTCAGCAGAAGCATTTGATTCTTACAATTCCTGTTTGGTCAAAATTTGTAGCTTTTGAATAGAAAAACTTAAGAGCATAAAAAAGAAAAAATGAGTGAGTACATATTAAGCCAATGCCTTTGCTAGATATGAAAACTGAAGTTTTGGGAATCTCCCTAGACTAAAACCTAGTAACAACGTATATTAAATTACCACAAAATAAATAATAGAAAAGCACAGCACATTATAGGATAAGAACAGTTATATTGAAAAGGATCAGATGAAAATATAATTATCTCCCAGTGAACATACATATACCCAAAAGAAATATAAGTCCGTATCACCTGCCAGATCATTTTTCCTTTTTATGAAATGGGAAATTTAAAACACACAATTTATTCTACCTGTGGAAGTGATGTAAATGAGGTTGGGTTTAGCCCTATGACAATGGCATTCCTCTTTAGATTTACCAAGTAGAAGGTAGGCAGCTATTGGGTATATACTATCAGACAAAGTTGACATTCAATCAAAATAATGTAAAATATCAAGTGGCATAGGAGGAAAAACATAAGGCAACAACTATAACAGCTAAATAATGAATTATGAGAGTTGGAATGTTTTAGCTTTCCTAAAGTAGGAAGGAAATACATATGTAGTTTTAGTATTTGTGGCAGGCTATGTGACTTAATCACTCTAAGAGTTAGTTTCTAGGTCTGTAAGATGGATTTATTAATATCATCTAGGTCATAGGATAATTGTAAAGACACATAAAATAAAAAACTATAAAGAATTTAGCTTAGTTATTGGAATTTAATACACATTGGCAAATGTTAATTACTACTGTTTGAAAAAGTAGTTTCCTCAGAAATAAAGCCAGTTCTTTCTGTTCCCACATCCATTACCTTTTTGTGGCTGCTGTTGGTCAGAATGAAAATATATTAAAGATACATTGCTTTTGTTTTCTTTAAAATCAGCTAATAAAAAAAATAAGCCTGAGTCTAATTAGGGTATTTCCATTATCAGATCCATCTAGAATTGAAATAATCTGTCTTCTTCATTAATCCATACTTTTTTATTATATTCACTCCCTATGTACTCTCCACTTATTGAAATATATAGAAGAGGTTTAGAGTTAATAAGCCAGTAGGTCCCTGTCCTGTCTGAAGCAAATTTTAACAGGTATCTTTGTCAGTTTAGTCCAAAAAGCACTATTGAACACCTACTATCTACAAGCACTCTGGGAGGTCTCACATGGCAACATTCCAAAGATCTGATAACATACCCTGCTGGGGAGTGTGCGGGAAATAGGCCTCCCTTATTCGTTACTAAGGATAAATCTATATAAGCCCATGGAGGCCAATTTGACCATGTTCATGGAAAAATTAAATGAAAATACCCTTTGAAAGAAAAATCGGGATTTTTTTTATGCTATATATGCTATATGCTGTATAGATACTGCAGGATTGTGACATTATTTGTGATAGCAGGCGTGGGACACACTAAATATACATCGGTAAGGAAGATGATATCAACTTATATTACAACCACGTAATTAAATATAAGGCAGCTATAAAAATAAAAAAAACAGAAAAGTGCACTGTATGTAGTAGTAGGAAAATCTCTCTAAGGAACAGATTCATCACTAATTATTGTGAAAATAAATAAATAAAAACATAACAAAAATCCCTATTTACATTTGCCAATAAATTCAGACTAAAGTTTGAATAATACACAAGATGTAAGAAGAATGATATCAAATGAGAAAGGGAGTAGGAACTAGATTGACGAAAGATAGGCTTTTCACTGTAACTGGAGTAGGGTAAATATTTTACCTTTTCAAAATAAATCTAAACAGCAGCTTCTCAGGCTGCTTCTGGCTGTTGCTGGAGAATAAACTTTAAGGGAATAAAGTGAGAAGCATGGAGACCAGTTAGGATACTATTGCAATGGTCCAGATAACAGATGGTAGAGTTGATTTTGAATATGTTTCAAAGAAAAAGCAGAAAAGGTTTAGTGATTACTGAATGTGGGTTTAAAGAAAGAAAAGAGGCAAGTTTAGGACATAATGGATGAGGGGTGCCTGGGTAGCTCAATTGGCTAACTATCTGACTCTATTTCAGCTCTGTTCATGATCTCATGGTCCATGAGTTTGAACTCCGGATCAGGCTCTGTGCAGACAGCACAGAACCTGCTTGGGTTTCTCTCTTGCCCTTTCTCTATGCCCCTCCCCCACATCCTCTCTCTCTCTCTCTCTCTCTCTCTCAAAATATATAAATAAAACTTAAAAAAGACATAATGGATGATATCACCAAAGACCACTGGAGAAATGAAACTGTAAGAAAAATTCCAAGACGTGTTTTATGTATGTGATGCTAAGCATTAAAAATTAAAAATAAAATGAAGATGACACCAGTGTGTAGAAACAATTATTTTAGAGACTAAACATAGAACAATTGAAGATTATTTTACTCAATGATTTATAATTATTGTACCCTTAACTAGAGTGGCAGAAGTTGCAACGGAAAGGAAATAATTAAATGAAAGAAAAATACATTTCAAGATATTATAGAATTAACTGTTTGCTTAACTATCCATTTATATATTTATTTATTGTAGTTTTTGCTTTCTTGTTGTCATAATAGGCAGATTTTTTAATAAAACTGTGGACTAGAAAGTCTTCAGATATTCATCAATAGAAATTATTTATTAAAATAACACTTTTATAAAGTTTTGGTATGCTAAATCTTTGAAAAGTATCTGAAAATATTTATTTGCAGACCTAAGGCAGATTTAAGTTGATAGATGCCATGATAGACAAAAATTAAATGCTGGCAATTAGAGAGAAACATGTTCATAAGAAGTATCAAAGTCTGTGCCACCTCTGCAGGAAATGGCTGGGACAATAATCAGTTTGCTTCAATTTACTGAAAAATCTAATGGGTAATTAAGGTTCCCAAACTCCAACTAATATAGCTGCATTACTCAAAATGTTGGCATGATATGATGCATTACTATTAATTTTAAGGTATAATGTAAGTCATTTGTTAAAATATAAAGTGCAAAAGCTTGTGAATACTTGATGAAAAGAGTGAATTTTTACATAACTTATGGATAAATTTAAGCTAACACTTCAGTAGAGTTTCCTAGCTCAAGATTTCAAATGGCATATATATTTCCAATTCCCCATTCTACCCACAAACGCTATTGTTTCACTTGAGGCCAAGTCAGTTGCTTTTTATTATAGTGTTTTCATTATTGTTTTTCTTAAAATACGGATCTCTCGGGTTGCCTGGGTGGCTCAGTCAGTTAAGCGTCCAATTCTTTTTTTCTTTGTTTTAAATTTAATGTTTATTTATTTTCGAGGGGGGAGAAGGGGAGAGAGAGGGGGAGACACAGAATCCAAAGCAGCCTCCAGGCTCTGAGTTCTTAGCACAAACTCATAAGCCATGAGATCATGACTGGTGCTGAAGTCAGATACTTAACAGACTGAGCCCAACAGGCTCCCCAAACCTCCGGCCCTTGATTTCGACTCAGAATATGATCTCATGGTTTGGTTCGTGAATTCGAGCCCCACATCAGGCTCTGTGCAGTGCAGAACTTCCTTGAGATTCTTTCTTTCTCCCTCTCTCTCTCTGCCCATCTCCTGCTCAGATGCACACATGCAAGCTGGCTCGCTCTCAAAATAAATAAATAAACATTAAAAAATAGGGAACTCTGATCAATACTTAGGTTTCTGTCATAAGAGGGAAAACAAGATAGAAGTGGAAATTCAAGAAAAATGAACTCGGCATATATATACATATATATAGCATATATATTGTGTTTCTCTCTTTATAAATAAATATTTTAGTTTCATATATATGTACCGAAGGATCTTCACTCATTTGTATTGCTTCCTTGCTTCCCACAGGCACTTGAAATTGTCTATACCCCTTCTAGACAAGGGATAGAAGCAGCTAAAAAAGAATGCCATGTGGCTAGACATTAAAGGATAAGGGTGAGAGGTATCAAGAAGGCAAAAGGAGATGTACATCTCTGGCTTTTGAACCATAGTATTTGTTTGCCAAAATATGCAAAACAAATTAACTGTGACTTAATGTTACACAGGACTTCCAAGGAAGACTCCAGAAAGAAAGGTATCCTGGATACATCTTATAGAGCCTTAAGCTATAGGTACATCCAGAATCAAAATGGCCTCCAGGTGCTGAAGATCGGAGTAGCCAGTTAGCAACTTGTATTAGTCATGGTCCTCTAGAGAAACAGAACAAATGGATGCAGAGTTATATACAGAAAGAGCTGTGTTTTAAGGAATTGGCTCCTAGGGTTATGGAGACTGTCAAGTCCAAAACCTGTAGGGTGAACCAGCAAGCTGGAAACCTCGGAGGAGCTGATGTTGCAGTTGAAATCTGAAGGCTGGCTGCTGGGAGAATTTCCTTTTGCTTAGGGCAGGTCAGTCTTTGTTCTAGTTAGGCCTTCAACTGATTGGATGACACCTACCCACATTACCAAGACCAGTCTACTTTAAATGTCCAAAGTCTACTGATTTCAATGTTAACCTCGTTCAAAAACATCTTCATAAAAAAATCCAGAATAATGTTAGACCACGTATCTGGACACCACAGTCCAGCCATTGACATATAAATTTAGGCATCACACATCTCATCTTAGCGAATTCTCTATCAGTCAACAGTTACGTTTAATACAAATTCACACATTTTCTTTATGTAGAATTAATTTAATTTTTTTCTTTCATTCTGTTTTTTTTTTTTTTCCCCTTCAGGAAATGTGAAGAAAAACACTGAGCATAGACATTGTCAACCATCCAGAAATAGTTTATTTGGACCTCCCCTGAAAACTTGAAGAAATACAGATATTTGTTCATTTATTTAACTGATTCTGATTTGCAGGGTTAAGAGCTTAGTGAGCTTCAAAATAGCAGTGACTTATGAATTTATTATTGCCAGTAATATTTACCTTTCTGAGAATGTCCAAGAAAATTAGTTATAAATTGTACCTGTATATCTAATTATAACAATAGTTATATATAGTATGTTTTCCTGGCCCAGTTACTAACATAAAAGATTTTCCAGTGGTTTGAAATGAGCATCTGTACAAACCAAATCAATTTTAATGTGTGTTTTTGTTTTGGTGATGTTAGCATTTCCATCAGTGACTATTGTGTTTTAAAGCTTGATCATGCTTACAAATATCTACCTTATAAAGTTATGCTACGTGGCGATCATTAGTTGTGATAACTTTAGGCTATGTCACTTGAGCAAAATGGTCACTCTTTTATGTAGACCCAATATTATTTAGATCTAGTAGACTACTTGCTTCCAATTTTCAGCAGTTTGAGATTTGCTAGCAAGAGTGAATTTGTCAAGCTAGTTTGGAATATTGTATGAAATGCTTCAAAACAACAATATTATTTAAAATGGCAATATTACTGAAAAAAATGCTATCATTCTTTTCATTTTTAGAGATGACTGAGATTTCTTAAATATTATTATACATGAGATCTTATGGCAAATTCAGTTAATTTTGTAGATAGAAAAACCACATTTTAAAAAATATTTAGTAAAGAAAGGATATTAAATGAGTAAATTTTACAACAGGCTAGTGTAAAGGGTATCTCTAGAAGTACTTTAAAGGATTATTTAATATGTCCACCACGATGTATAATTATTAGCAGCAATTTCTACAAAAAGAAAGAAAGAGAGAGAGAAAGGGAAACTGCTATTGCCAACTGCTATTTTTGTATGGATGTATTCACATAAAAGGATTTTAAGAAAATAAATCACTTAAATATTTTCTAATATATTTTTCCATATGTTTGCCTCCTTTTTAGGTTGTCCTGCTGTGAGCAATTTAATAAGATATCATGGATTTATAAGTGTCACATAAAAATCTTTGAGAGCACATTAATACAAGGTTTGAGTCTCCTGTGTATAATCTTTTTAAAGAAGAGTTGCTCTCTTTAATATAATAATAAACTTTCCCCACTGGTTTTTCACTTTAAAAATTAGAATTCTAATTAAATTAAAACAGTCCCTCTTTTATTTATTTAGCCCCCCCATGGTATAATAGTTATGGAAATATTTTTATTAGTCAAGATATCAATTCAGATTTTCATTATTATATAAATATTATGTGGTCTGAGCAAATACAGGAAGAAGTTAGAAGTATGTACTTATCCAATTTAGTTGGCTCAGTTATATCCAAAAGGAATAAAAATGATCCTTCACTTGAGAAATCTTATTTCTCTTGCTGGTGTGTGACTGATGTTTCATCCTTTTATTGTTTTCAATCAATCAGTCATTCATAATTCAAACAATCAGCATCCAAGGCTGAATATCCAAAAATAAGACAAGAGATTGGCTAGGTAAAAATGTTCTAAGTCTTTTCAAAGCTGAAGAAAAAATAACTGCTGTCTGTGAAAGTAATATTAAAACTTAGCATACTGCAAAACAGTAATACTAACCAGTACTAACCAAGTGAACTTCAAATAAAAGTCTTTTTCAAATTTTATTACTCAATCCAGTAAGTATTTTAATCTGGTTTTTCAAAGTGCATATATATATATTTATACCAATTTGTCTCTTACTATTACGATTTCTTTTTAGGTAAATTTTTCTTTGACTTAATTATTTGCCCCATAATTATATTTTTACATGTAACTATTTAAAGCAGTGATTTGATTAACATATTTGGATAGCTTTAATACCTGTCATCTTTTGTATCAATGAGCAGCCCAATTTGTTCAGTTTAATTAGTATGTAATTCTTCTCTTAAAAACTGTGTATAATAATTTTGTTTTTTAAGTTTACCAAGAATTTATTAAAAGTTTGCATTATGAAGACTTTCCAAATGTCTTTTAAAGAGTGACACTCCTGATGTCAAAATGCTCATTGCTTATAGAGTCTGAGCTCTGTCTAATTAAAGATTCCCCATGTGAATCACTTATGTTGTTGTCTGATGAAGCCAAAGAGAACTAAATAATGAAATGGAGATTAACAGTCTAGTGTATTTTGTCATATGCACATTTTTAATCGAATGTTCAAGGTCACATGAATTACCAATTTGACTAATTTCTTTTATACAAGTATGGGGAAAATTAAATATGCATCAAATGTATATGGTTGAAGGAACAATGCTCATTTTAAAGCATGTTAAAATTTGTAAGTCATGACTCCTCCCAGGAAAAGGTATCTCCAAACATATGGAGAAGCCATTAGAAAATAAGAGTCAATATCTCAAACATTTTAAAGTACCTTATATATGAAGTATCTTTATATGAAGCATAACATATATTTTAAGTAAAGTAAAAATGTATTTATAGGAAAAATATCATTTCACTTGATGATTCAAATTACATTTGATGTTTTCAACAACCAAAATAATGTTAATTAAAGATAAGGTGCGCACGCGTGCATGTGCGTGTGTGTGTGTGTGTGTGTGTGTGTGTGTGTGTGTGTGTATGTGTGTGGATGGGCAAGTAAACAAGTAGAAAGATAAATGGAGGAACATATGCTTCAGAAATACAATAAAAATACTCTAAAAATTGAAAGTTGAGATAAAGATAAATATTTCTGTATATTGACATAAATAAAACATTAACATTTAAAGAAATTGAAATGATTAAATAATGCTATATCATACCCCCCTCTTGACAAACAAAATAAGAATAACACAATTTTATCAGAAAGTTTTACCAAACTTTAAAGAAACAAATAATTCTTATTTTTATAATATTTTCACAAACAATAGCGTTCATTGGCAACAGGATGTTATAGACTTAGTACTGAAGTTTGATAAGAAAATCAAATAAATGAAAAATAATTTAATTTATAAAAAAGGCTGCAAAAATTTTAAATATAGTCAGGCAAATCTTTTAATGTATTAAAATATAATTAATCATGTCAAATAGAATTTATGTCAGAAATGCAAGAATGATTTAAGATAATCAAAATAAATTAAAAATACTTATCTTATTTTGAGAAAAAAAGAAAATTTGTATATAGAAATTAAACATAGAGACAACATTAGCTTTGTTGACTGTCTACACCTATGTATGATAAAATATTTTAACATATCAAAATGATACAAGACTCTCTTGGCCTGTAAATTTGAGTTCACAAAAGTGCACAACAAATATACACAATATAATTCTTAATTTTAAAAGCATTTCTTTAAGATCGGGACTATAACAAGATATAACAAAATATCTACCATATGTACTAGTATTTAACTTAGAACTAAAGATCTGGCCAAGGTAAAAACACATGAAGAAACAGATAACAAATATACTGGAAGAGAGAAGCAAATCTTCATTATCATCTAATATACAATATTTTATGATAACACACAAAGAAATGATACTTAAATTAATATAAATTTCAGAAAGGTAACCAGATATAAGATAAAGCAGTAATTTTTCTCTTTAACAGAATTAGTCAATTAGAAAATATAATAAACAAGACGATATCATTGGGTACAATTTATAATCACCACAGAAAACAAAATATACATAGGACATAACCACCCAAGCATGAAACTTACATAGAACATTTAAAAATACTTTTATAAGGCACAAAAAATATTTGCATAAATGACATATAACATTATCAGTTGTTTAAAAACTGGAAGATTATAAATATATAAAAAGGTGATCAATTAATAAATTGTATTTATTCTAATAAAAAGTCCCACACTATTTTTGGGTATTTGGATGGAATAGTTATAATATATATATGAAAATCCTTAATAGCTAAGGTAATTTTTGAAATATTAAAAATGCTGATTTGTGTATCACTTTCTCAATTTGAAAAAAATCAGTTATAATAGCAGTGGATACAAGCAGAAGAACAGATAAACAAATTATTGGAACAGGCAATAGCACCTGTGATAATAGGATATGTGTGGATGTTTATGTAATAGAAATAGTATCAAAAATCAGAATGAAATCTACTAAATGGGAGAAGATATTTGCAAATGACATATCCAAAATATATAAAGACCTTATACAACTCAACACCCAAAAAATGAATAATCCAATTAGAAAATGGGCAGAAAACATGAACAGATACTTCTCCAAAGAAGACATCCAGATGAATAACAGACACATGAAAAGAGGCTCATCATCACTCATCATCAGAGAAATGTATATCAAAACCACAGTGAGATCTCACCTCACACCTGTCTGAATGGCTAACATCCAAAACACAACAAACAAGTATTGGCTAGGATCTCGAGAAAAAGATACCCTCATGCACTGTTGGTGGGCATACAACTGGTACAGCCACTGTAGAAAACAGTATGGAATATTTGATCCAGTAATAACACTACTGGGTATCTACCCTCAAAATACAAAAATACTGATTCAACGGAATACGTGCACCCTTATGTTTATCGCAGCATTATTTACAAAATATTGTAACATGCATTATTTACAATAATAAAATTACTTTTATTTACAAAATACTGTAAAATACATTATTTACAATAGCCAAAGTGTCCATCAAGAGATGAATGGATAAAGATGATATGTGGTGTGTGTAATGGAATATTATTTATCCATAAAGAAGAATGAAATCTTGCCATTTGCAACAACATGGATAGAGCTAGAGAATATAAGGTTAAGCAAAATAAGTTAGTCAAAGAAAAACAAATACCAAATGAGTTCATTCATATGTGGAATTTAAGAAACAAAACAAATGAACAAAGGAGAAAAAAGAGAGGCAGATCAAGAAACAGATTCTTAACTATAGAGAATGAACTGATGGTTACCAGAGGGGAGGTGGGTGTCTAAATTGGTTAAATAGGTGATAGTGATTAAAGAGTACACTTATAATGAGCACTGAGTGAAGTACAGAATTTTCAAATCACTATACTGTATACCTGAAATTAATATAACTTTATATTAACTATACTAGATTTAAAATATAAACTTAAAAAAACAGAATAGAAAAGATAAATCATCTAATATAAAGTTGTAGAAAACTGGCTTGTTTTATGAGGAAAAAATAAAAGTATATCTATTACACAAAAAATAAAAAATAAACTGTAGGTGGGTTAAAGACCTAATTATAAAAGGCTATTTTTAAAAATTATTTGAGAAAATATGTGAATATTTATGGCATTTGTATAAAGACAGTTTTCTTTCAAAAAAAGAAAAAAATGGAATGTTAGGAAGAGACAGAGGGAGGGAGAGTAAGGAAGGGATAGAAGAAGAAAGAGGACGAGGAGGAGGAGAAAGAGAAGGAGATGAAGAAGAAAAGAAGGAGAGGGAGGAGGAGGGGGTAGTGAGGAGGAGGAAAATTTAACAAAATTTACAATCCTTTCATGATAAAAACTCAACAAACTGGGTATAGAGGGAAGATAACTCAAAAAGGCCATATATGACAAAACACAGCTGACAGCATATTCAATGATGAAAAGCTGAAAGCTTTTCCTCTAAGATCAAAAACAAAACATGATGTCCACTCACCACTTTTATCCAACATAGTACTGGAAGTCCTAACTGTTGGGGGTCCTCGGATCATCCCCCAAAGACCACGAGATACGTATGCAAAGGCAAGAGCATTTACTGAGATTCAAGCATGCTGTCAGTCACTCCGTAAAATGGCGACGACGAGAGGAGCGCACAGGCTCCTTTTAAGCACATTTACGTGTGAATTCCAAGGCGGGGAAACAGGTGTCTCTAGCTTCTAAGGTGGGAAACAGGTGTATCTACTTGGGAGGTACGAGTGCTCTAAGGATTGGTCTAAGCTGGTCTGGTGAGGGGTGGAACCTGATTGATTGGTCCATCTTCTACTTCCTAGTCTTTTGGAGCAGGAAGTGTTTTAGGGCCGCCCCTTGTCCCTTAGGTCCGGGACTTCTCACTAACTGGAAAGCTGTTACACAAGAAAAATAGAATGAAATAAAAGGCATTCAAACTGAAAAGGAAGAAGTAAAATCATGGCTGATGACATGATCTTGTCAGAAAGATCCTAAAGACTCCACAGAAAATCCTAGACTCCACCAAAAACTATCAGACCTAATAAACAAATTAAGGAAAGTTTCAAGATACAAAACTAACATACAAATATTGGTTGCATTTCTATACCCTAAAAATGAATTATTGGAAAGAGAAATTAAGAAAACCATCCCACTTACAATAGCATCAAAAAGAATTAAATACCTAGGAATAAATTAAACCATGAGGTGAAATACATGTATACTAAAAACTATAAGACATTGATTAAAGAAATTGAAAAAAAAAAACCCACAAATAAATGAATAAATATTGTGTTCATACTACCCAAAGTATCTAGATTCAGTGCAATCTCTATTAAAATTCTGAGAGTAAAGGGGCGCCTGGGTGGCTCAGTCGGTCAAGCGGCCGACTTCAGCTCAGGTCATGATCTCGTGGTCTGTGAGTTCGAGCCCCGCGTCAGGCTCTATGCTGACAGCTCAGAGACTGGAGCCTGCTTCAGATTCTGTGTCTCCCTCTCTCTCTGCCCTTCCCCTGCTCATACTCTGTCTCTATGTCTCTCAAAAATAAACGTTAAAAAATAAATAAATAAAATAAAATAAAATTCTGAGAGATAAAAAGAGAGGGATATTTTACATATTAAAATACCATTTATGAAAACATGGATAAATTTGGAAAACATTATGCTAGGTCAAATACATTAGACAGAGAAAGACGAATACTGCAGGATCTTATTCATATGTGTTAAACATAGAAACAGAGTAGAGCAGTGGTTACCAGGGGCTGGGGAGATTTTGGTCGGGTACAACTTTCTGTTATAAGATTAATATGTTCTGAGGATCTGATGTCCAGGATGGTGACTATCATTAATAATAGGGGTGTCTGGGTGGCTCAGTCGGTTGAGCATCTGACTTTGGCTCAGGTCATGATTTTGCGGTATGTGGGTTTGGGCCCCATGTCGGGCTCTGTGCTGACAGCTCAGAGCCTGGAGACTGTTTTGGATTCTGTCTCCCTCTCTCTCTGCTCCTCCCCCACTCATGCCCTGTATCTCTCTCTCTCTCTCAAAAATAAATAAACACTAAATAATAAAAAAGAAAAGAAAAACAAAAGAATTTCAAAGTCACAAATGAAAAATATTAATGCATTTCACTACTGCAATATGAAAAGTTCTTGTTCAACCAAAGACAATATAGAAAACATAAACATAAAAATGTGTAATATTCATAAACATTCATATAATGGCAAATGTTTTGAAATCAACAAGAAAAATGCCAAAATCTAATAAAAAAATAACTAGAGAATTCACACTCCAAAAGGGAAACCTAAAAAGATAGTAGATTCATGAAAAGATTGTCAACATCATATCTAGGCAAAAAAGGAAACATCTTAAATGCTTGTTTATTCCATCAGATGGGGAAAAGTTTAAAGTGAATTATTACCAGGGGCTGGTGGGGATACCCCCTTGTACACCGCAGTGGCAATGGAAACCAGTAGGTGTTCTGGAGTAGTTTGGGAACATGAATTGGATATCAATAAACACTACAGCCCACTAATCCTGCTCCCACATTATACTTTAACATTTTTTTCTCTGCCTCATAAGTAGACATAGAGAGAATGAGCATTCTTGCATTATTTGAGTAGTGAAGAACTGGAATTAGGATGGTTAAGTGTTTATACACATGTGGAGCTTGCATTCATAAAACTGTGTAAGACAATAAAATAAGAATAAACTATGTCTATTCATCAATCGAGAGGAATTTGAAAAACCTAACAAGGAAGGAAGAAGAAAGACTATTTAGATTTTATGTAAATTTTATTAGGGAGAGAGAAATATGAATCTGCTAGTAAAACAAAATAAAAACACAAAAGGAGTAATATATAGTTATCAGTGTTTTATAAGCTAAACTTTTTCTCATTAATCCCTCTAGAAATATGTTGTTCATGTTCTAGTTTTATATGTGGGATGACATTTCATATAGTGTTCTGTGACCTTTTTTCTTTAAACACCTATGGATAGCTTTCTCTAACTGAACATAGAGTACCATGGAATTTTTTTTTACGGGGAGGCATATTGCAATTAATTATATAGATGAATCAAAACTTATTTAATAAATTCCCCTAATGGCAGATATTGAAATTATTTTGAATTTGTTCCTATTCAAAACAATTGTACTATGAGTATTTTATAATATTTTTGCAAAATTATAAAACATAGCTATACATTCCCTACTTGCATGATTTTAACTGTAGAATAAATGCCTAAGCATTGAATTGCTGAGTTGAGGATTATGTGAATTTTAATTTTGGAAGACATTACCAAATTCTGCATTGGTTTTACATTAAACTCAGAAAGACCTTTCCGCTTAAAACTTTTAAACAAAGCACTCTATTTTTTAAGACATTTATGGTTTCTTTTTTATATTTAAATCACTGAACCATCTGGAATTTATCCTAGCATAAAAAGAAAAGTAGGGATATAGTTTTACTGGGTTAACAAATGGCCCCAATCCTAGCTACTAAAAAAAAACAAAAAAAACAAAAAACAAAACAAAACAAAAAAACAAAAAAACACATTTTTCCACATTTACTATTACCCATATCTTTCTTCTTTTTAATTTTATTTATTCATTTGGAGAGGAAGAGAAAAGGGATCATGAGCAGGCGAGGGGCAGAGAAACAGGGAAAGAGAGAGAATCCCAAGCAGCAGGTCAGTCTGCACTGAGTCCCACCCAGGGCTCAATCCCATGACTGTGAGATCATGACCTGAGCCGAAATCAAGAGTTGGACGCTCAACTGACTGAGCCACCCAAGTGCATCCCACATCTTTCTCTGGATTTCAGTCTCTCATTGACTATCCTTTTCCTTGACAACACAAAACTTACTACAGCTTTATGCTGTGATTTTAAATGTGATTGTTCTAGTTCCCTCTCATAAATATTATTTTGAGTAGTTTCCTTTGATATTTTCTCATAGTCATTTTTCCAGATGAATATAATGTAATTTTATCACATTTGGAAAAAAATTGTTAGTATTTTATGTGAATCACATTCCACTAATTCATTACTATATGAAAAATCGAAACTCTAAAAATATTGAGTATTTTTATATTAGAACAATATATACACTAAATATATTGTGTCCTTTTATATCCAGAAATGGTTATAAAATTTCTTTATATAAACATTTTTAATTTTTCATCAACTTTATTGCTGTATCTTTTGTCTATAAACTACTTTAGCATATGACATTGTTTTAAAATATTGCTGAATTGGTTTTTTTTTAATCACAAAGCATAACCTCTTTGACATCAGCTATAGCAACTTCTTACTAGATATGTCTCCTGAGGCAAGGGACTTCATCGAAATAAAAAACTTCTGCACAGCAAAGGAAACCATTGGCAACACTAACAGGCACCTGATGGAATGGGAGAAGATATTTGCAAATGACATATCCAAAAAGGGGTTAGTATTCAAAATATACAAAGAACTTATAACACTCAACACCGAAAACACAAATAATACAGTTAAGAAATGGGCAGAAGGCTTGAACAGATATTTTTCCAAAAAAGACATCTAGATGGCTAATGGACACATGAAAAGAAGCTCAATATTACTCATCATCAGGGAAACAGAAATCCAAGGTCCATAGAGATATCACCTCACACCAGTCAGAACGACTAAAGTCAACAGGACAGGAAACAACAGGTGTTGTTGAGGATGCAGAGAAAGAGAAACTCTTACACTGCTGGTGGGAATGCAAACTGGTGAAGCCATTCTGGAAAACAGTATGGAGGATCCTCAAAAAGTGAAAAATACTACTACCCCATGATCCAGTAATTGCACTGCTAGGTATTTACCTAAAGGTTACAAAAACACTAATTTGAAGGGATACGTGTACCCCAATGTTTATAGCAGCATTATCAATAATAGCCAAAGTATGGAAAGATCCCAAATGCCCATCAGTGGATGAAAGGATAAAGAAGAAGTAGTGTATATATATATATATATATATATATATATATATATATATATATATATATATAATGGAATATTACTCAGCCATAAAAAATGAAATCTTGCCATTTGCAACGACATAGATCTACAGAGTATTATGCTAAGTAAAATAAGTCAGTTAGAGAAAGATAAATACCATATGACTTCACTCATATGTGGAATTTAAGAAACAAAACAAACAAACATGAGCGGGGGGAAAAAAGGAAGACAAACCAAGAAACAGACCCTTAACCAAAGAGAACAAACTGAGGGTTACTGGAGGGGAGACAGGAGGGGGAGATGCGTTCAATGAGTGATGCGTATTAAGGAGGGCACTTGCTGTGATAGTACTAGGTGTTGTATGTAAGTGATAAATCACTAAATTCTACACATGAAATTAATATCACACTGTATGTTAATATCTGCAATTTAAATACAAACTTGAAGAAAAATGAAACAATCACAAAGCTAACAAATCTTGTATATTAATTTTGAGAACAAGTAGTTTAGAAAACACTTATATTTTCTCTTAAATTTTCCAATCTCGAATTATGTCATATTTAATAAGAATAATAATTGTGCATTTTCCTTCCCATCCTAATATGTATTCTTTCTGTTGACAATTTTTATTGGTGAGAATTTTTAAAACAATGTTAAGTAATAATGGCGATGGCGTTCCAGTTATTTGTTGCTATGTAACAGACCACCCCATACTTTAGGGACTTAAAAACAACCACCACTTATTTTCTCTCACAGTTCTGCAGGTTGTCTGGACTTCCCCGGGAAGTTCATCTGCTGGTCTTTATTTGAGGTCGCTATGCAGTAGCCCTCAGATAGCAGCTGGAGCAAGAGTCATCTGTAAACCTGATTGCAACACTATAACAGCAGGCTACTCTTGTTTTCATGTATTCTCAGGGACTTTAACTGATCATGGTCTTTCAACATACTCTCTTCTGCACTATAATTAGGCTTTTTAAATGCGAGTTCAGAGCTCTCCGAAAATGCGGAAGTGAGAGAAATCACGATCTTCTTAAGTCTTAAACCTGGAACTAGCTCATAATTACTTCTTCCACCTTTTATTGCTTAAGCAGCCACAGAGAAACCCAGATTCAAGGGATAATGAAAATACTTCACCTCTCAATGGAAAAAAGAAGAATGTGCAGTCATCTTTAATTTCTCACAGTCTTCCTTTGGCCCTCAAACTATTTATACTCCTCTTCCATTTAAAATACCCTAACACCCTTCCAGGACTCAAACAAATTTCATCCTAAGTTCTAAATTCAAGAAATCATCCAAATCAAGTCCAAAGTGGTTCAATTTCCTTAATAGTAATACTTTTTAACTAAGGAATTAAGAAACAAGTTTTATCTGCATATACTCAGCATACAATGATAAGAACCTAAACCTATGCTTTCATTCATAAGATTGGGCAAAACAAAAGTTACATAGTAGTCACTGATCCATGGTAATTCTGAAATGTAAGTAGGTACATGTAACCAATCCCTTAATTACAGCCTAATCTTACTCCTTAGATAGGAGTGGTTCTCTGTTACTAATAATTCTAATATCAGGACTCTCGGCTTTATTCTATGAGTTATCCCTTCTTTTTACGAGAAATGGCCCAGGGGTGTCTGGTTGCTCAGCTGGTTAAGCATTTGACTTTGGCTCATGTCATGATTTCACAGTTCATGAGTCTGAATCCTACATAAGGGCTGTCCTTCTAACAGGACAGAGCCTGCTTGAGATTCTCTCCTTCTCTCTGCCTCTCCTCTGTGCTCTATCTCTCTCTCTTTCAAAATAAATAAATAATCATTAAAAAAAAAAAAGAAAAGATATGGCCTATGTAAGCAACTGGATAGTTTAGTTTTTTCAGTCTGCATCCTGCTTATAAGAAATTTTTGGTCCAAATGCCTTTTCTGTTTTTGTCCCCTTCAGAGCATACAGTTAAAATTTCTTTAAAAACTATGCAGGTTTCCTGTGTGTCAGTTAAAATCTACTCCACTATATTAGAGTGACACCCACATATCTTTTCAATTCAGGCCGCTGTCTACCTTGGACTGAGAACCAAAGGACTATGAAACAATACCTTTAAGAACCTTAGAATCCTATAGTCTAGCAGAGAGGGTCTAGGAGGCAACATCTTAAATCCATCCGAAATCTTAACAGAGGATCTTATAGCTGTAAGTTTCAATATCTTGATCTTGAAGTCATATATACATATTTTTCAGTGTCATGGATTCAATCGTTATCCTGAGATTATTTCTTATATCAAGAATGTTTTTGCGCCTAGAGAATCTGGGAATAATGAATGGTTTTATTTTCCACAAAGCAAACCCTAGGTTTAAAATATTTCTTTTAGGTCTGCTTAAATAACGTTTTTCTTTATCATACCTAGATAAATGAAATAGTCACTATAGACATTCTATCTGGAAATCTCCTTATTCCAGCCCACAGATACGTATGTAGATATAAATCAATTTTCATTATTTGCAGTAGTTGTGTTCAATAAAGTGCCCATGAATACTGAATTAGAAAATACTGAATCATTGCTTCTAAAGGAAATACAGGGTCAGGTTCCTATGAGCCTCTGATCACATTTCCATCACCAGGTCAGTCCATAATTTTGATGTATGCGTGTTTCTATTTAAGTACACTTCACTATACATTATAATGCATTAACATTGAACTTGCAGCCAACAGTCCTATAACTCATGTCTGAACTAAGTTTATCTAGTATACATTTTCCCCATAAGGTATACTGCACACTTCTTGCAGTTAAGGACGCTAGGCAGCATGGGAATATTGTGCTTCTGACCATTTAAAATAGTAAAATCACCAACAAACAAGCAAAAAAAAAAAAGTGAAAATCATGGAGCTAAATAGATGGCAAAAAGGACACCTGTTTACAATATAAGAGCTGAAACAAAAAGACAGAGTGTTGCTGTGTTCGGCTTCAGTTGGGACCATGCCTGTCCTGGGTGACTCAAAATTTTCACTGCTCTGGGAAGGTTCACATATGACTGCAAAACTGTCATTTTATATGTAATATATTAAAACACATGCCTAATTTTTCACATTACACTGGGAGATCCTAATACCAAACTTTCCAGAACTTGTATCGCGGGTCGCCTTTTCCCAGTTCCAATGACAATTGTTTCTTTGTCCCTTCCAGCCTTTCTAACAGTTTCCTTGAGACCCTTCTGATTTCTGCTCATGTCCAGGGCCCAAATCCAATGCAGCATGTGTTTTTTGTTACAAGAGCAACTTGTAAGTACTGATTGTTTCTTGGCTGTTTTTTTGCTGAAAACAGTAGACGCAGATTCTACTTCAAATCATAAAGGCTTAAAACAAAGACCATTTTCTATATCTTACATATCTGTCAGTTGCCATGCATCAACTGGACAGTTCATCTGCTAGTCTTGCCTAGGGTCTCTCCTGTAATCGCAGTCAGATGGCAACAGTGGGGACCGTAGTCATTTGGAGGCTTGCCTAGGATGCTGGATGGTTGCCCCTTGCAGTCTCAAAGCCTTTCCTCCAAGTTTCTCCACTTAATCTCTTTATGTGATTTCTTCAGCAGGTTAGTCATATTCTCACAAGACTGCACTTTGCACCCCAAAAAGTACAAAACAGAAATTGTCAGACCTTTCTGAAGCCTTATAGTGGAACTAGCATACTGTCACGTCACAGTCTTTCTTCTATTAACTAAACAGTCACAGAGCTGGTCCAGGAAAAATGAAATAAGCTTTACTTCTTAATGGTGGAGTGAAAAAAAAATGCAATGATCTTTAATCCAACCAAGAGCATAGCCCTGCTTTATTTCTCACCTCAGTAGAAATCTTTGCATTTCAGCATTAAGCAGACTGTTTTCTTTGAGTTAAAGAGGTTTTTTTTTCTTTTAATCATGTTAAAGGTTATCCAAAGGGAATTATCATATTTTAAAAATAATATATATTAAGATAATGTCTTTTCTCTTTTGACATATTAGAATGGTAAATTTATAAAGGGATGCCCTTAATCTGAACCATCCTTGCATTTCTGGAGCAAAACTCTTATGATTAATAAATAAAATTATTTTGTGTATTATGGATTTTTAAATTGCTTACTTAAGATTTCTAATCAATAATTGTACATGAGGTCACTCTGTAGTTATGCTGTGGACATGCGTGATCTTTCTTGAATTTTGGTAGCACTGTTATTCTAGCTTTGTGCAAAGTATTTTGGAAAACTTCCTTTTTTTCCCCCCTGATCTCAAAGAATTTAAATTACATTCTGATTATTCCTTCGAATTGTGAAAGAGATCATCTGTGAACCCATCTGGGCCTGCCTTGTGTTTTTTACATGCTTAACTGTCAAAAATTTCTTGTTTCATCTCATGGTTATCTCTCTTACTGTTTTTTTTTTTTTTAATTTGCACTGGATCAATTTGCTCATTTTTATGAAAATACAAAGATAAACAGTAGAAAGTATATTAAAATGTGGATAAGATTGAGCAAAATTCTTCTAATCTCTGTCTTAATAAGTCTACCCATTCTAAACTATAACTTTATATATTTTAGCATTCTCCCAAGTTTTATTAGATTAGGAAACAGTTTATAGGAGAATCTCATCATCTGTGATTTTATTAGGTAAAAATCTGGAATATGAAATTTTACCCTGGAAAAATCTTTTGGGAATGTTTCACTGGAAGCCCAATATATCATTTCTCAATAAATACAAGAGATCAAATTTTCCTCAAGCATTGGAAGAAATTTCTGTTTCTTTGAGTACAAGATGAAATATTGGCTTCTATTTGGAGGTCAACAGTATGAAAAGTCTGTATGTTTAAATCCTAGAATCATAATTACATGCAGCGGACAAAGATGCTCATATTAAGAAAGGTGGAAGGGCAGTGTGATTAAGTTAACAAAAGTTCTTCCAAACCATCCCATGCCTACATCAAGGCATATTCATGGACCAGAGTGGAGAAATGGAAACTGGAAAGCTTCAAGGTTTCAGACTTACAAAAACGTTTTAGCCTAAGATCCAAAGAGAAGACTGTTTATTCTGGATATTTTTTCTCATTCTGGCTCCAATTTCATGTATGTGGCACATACTCTTCATAGTTTAGGATCAGAGGTTATAGATATTTCTTTGTTTCATTGAAGACTACATTTTTTCCTGTTATTTTTGTTTGTGTTCTACTGTTTTTTATGAGTTTTAGAAGAGAAAAAATCAAATTAAAATGCTTTATTCCTTCACATTTAAAGTCAAGTTTATCATTCAATTTTATTTTTATTTGAAGATTATCTAAAATCTTATTTTATCAGAAATTATATTGTATTAGTAAATTCAATCTATTGAGTTATAATTATAGCTCATTACTGATCTAACCATTAATTTTCTGGCTGTTCTTTTACATTTGATTTTTAAAGTTTAACTTATATCAATTTTAGAATATCTGCAATTTAAAATTTTGGCTTTTAAAATGTTGGTATATCAAAATAATGAACAAAGTAAATTTCAACTTTACTGTTTTATTTCAAAAATATTAACAAGATTTAAAACATTTAATGCAATACTTGCTAAAACAAGCATGATGATTTAACTACATTAATTAAATAAGAAAAATATGAGAAACCCAGAGTTCAAATACATACATCTGTTCTCAAGTCTATAATCATGCCAAAATCTATTGCTGGTTTTATTTAAATTGCTATGGTACAAACTCTTCCTTCTGTCATATGCAGTCACCCTAACTTAGTTTTCCAATTAATTTCTATATTTACTCATGTTTATAATGAGGACAAGGATTTGAATATAAAAGAGGAGAATTTTTAAAAATATCTCTTAAAGGTATGTTTATTTTTCATTTAACATTTTCCCTTATTTTCTTAGAATACTTTGCATTTCTTTATTCATTCGGCTCTTTATGTGTAAATGAGAACTTAGCTTGGGCCAAAATCTGTGCTCATTTGCTGTAAATACAATGTAGAGCAAGATGAACACAGACTGTCCCTGTAAGGAAATTAAAATATAGTAAGAAAGTTATAATAAACTAAACTTAAAATTATAACATAGTTTGATAAAAGCTGTAACTGAGAAAGTACAGTTCCCAAGATATATAGAAAGAGCTTCTACCCAGAGTTGGGGAGTCAGAGACAATAAAAAATAAGGAATAGCTTATGACCAAATTATTTTTGCATAAGGAGTTATTTTAGTTTTTTCTATATAGTTCTAAGAACTTGAGTGCAATTTCTGGCCTGCCCGGGCAAAGTTTATGCTTTAATTGTGAACTCTGGTGTCTACACATTTACTAAGTAGTAAATTCTCTATTTCTTTTATTGCCATTATTTTTGTACATCAAAATAATTGTTTCCTCACAAAACGAAGTTAATGTAAAAGATAAAGCATTAGAATCAGCCAAAGTTAAATGAAGAAACCACAATATTATTAAATATGAAATCACTCTTTCTCCAAATGAGATCCCAGTTTTAAGGTCTATGTCTGTACTCATGGGAATCCATTAGTTTTTTTTTTTTTATTTTAGTATTTAAAAAAAAAAACTGATGCATGTTTTAATAATAACTTTATAGACTTTATAGACTAACTCCAACATAAAATGTCAAGCTTTCCATTTCTGGACCTTTTGCAAAATTAGTGCTGGGGTTTTGATTAATAGAAAAGAAGAACATTAATTCAATTAAAAAATCTAGGGAGAGGTAGTTTCAAAACATAAGGTCCTGTGGTAAAATAATAAATGGAATATTAGGGGCGCCTGGGTGGCTCAGTCGGTTAAGTGTCCGACTTCGGCTCAGGTCATGATCTCGTGGGGTTCGAGCCCCACCCTTGTGGGTTCGGAGCCTGCTTCGGATTCTGTGTCTCCCTCTCTCTCTGTCCCTCCCCCACTCATGCTCTGTCTCTCTCTATCTCAAAAATAAATAAATATTTAAAAAAATAAGTGGAATATTAAATAATAAAGTAATAACTCTTACTTAATATTCTAATTCAGTTTAACAATCAGATTAACATTCTTAGAAATGCCTTAATTTGAAAAACTTAGAAATAAATGTAACACATTATTTTCTTTAAATCATACATTCTTTGTAAAAATAACACTTTTCTAGTTCTCCACGAAGATGAACAATCTTTTTTTTTTTTTTTTTTTTGAGAGAGAGAGAGGGAGAGAGCAAGCACGGGAGAGGAGCAGAGGGAGAGAGAGAATCTTAAGTAGGCTCCATGCTCAGCACAGAGCCTGATACAGGGCATGATTCCACGATTTCATGACCTGAGCCAAAATCAAGAGGTAGGCATTCAACCAACTGAGCTCCCAGGTGCTCTGAGGATGAACAATTTAAAGTCAAGCTGCTTATAAAATATATGTGCAATAGGCTAATTTCATTATTTGTGTCTTTTACATTTTCTAGATAACATTTCTAGGTAAATAGTTTGTGCTACTGACATGAAGTCGCTACTAAGTAACAATTATGATTATAAATTTCAGAAATCAAGTAGAATAATATGTATTAACCAACATGCTCAAATATCAAATATCAAAGGCTATGATAGCAGTCTGTTATAAAAACATGTTTTCTCAGGAAGAATTTGACATTTCACAATGACCTCACCAGCACAAAACTCTAGTTAGGGCAGATAACTGGCCCAAAGACATCAAAACTAACCTTGTCTTTTATTCTATGTACCAACCTACTTTACTAGATTGTTTTGAAAATCAAATGAGAAGACATGTATAATAGTATTTTTCAAAGTCAAAAGTACATGGCAATATAACTGGCTTATTAAAAAGTTTAAACTCAGAATAATGTATTAAATATTTTCTAATTATTGATTTTCTTTAACAGATATATTCTCTTTTTTTTTGTTTTTTTGTTTTGTTTTGTTTTGGTCTGGTTTTTGTTTTGTTTCAGGAGTAGAATTTAGTGATTCATCACTTACATATAACACCCAGGGCTGATCACAACAGCCCTTATCACCCATATAGGTAATTGAAGCTACAGATATGGATTGTATTTCTCAAAGACAGCTAACTTATTTTTCATTTACCAAGTAACTCATCAAGGATCAACTGTTGGTCAATAAAAATGCCAGAGTAAAATAAGTAAACTTAGACATGGTACTATCATAAAATCAATACTATATGGGTGAGTGGATGGCAGATATTGACCAAGTCATACAATAAAAGCAAAATTACACCTAGGTCATTTTATTTCTTCTAATGGTGAATTAAATAGCATCATTAAATAAAGTAATTTTGTTATATCAACAAAAAAGATAATTATAATGAGCACAATTTTGAGAAAAAATAATGCTAGATAGAAAAAATATAAACATAGGGAAACAACCTAAAACATGAGAAGTAAGATGGTAACATAGATGGACTGTTAATGGTGAATTCAAAAACTATCAACAGCATCAGTATCATAATATAGCAACCATAAAAATGAATGAGATCTTGCTATTAGCAACAGCATGGATGGACCTAAAGGGTATTATGCTAAGTGAAATAAATCAGACTGAGAAAGACAAATACCATATTATTTGACACATATGTGGAATCTGTAAAACATGGGGCATCTGGATAGCTCAGTCAGTTAGCATCCAAATTCACCTTAGGTCGTGATCTCATGTTTTGTAGGTTCAAGTCCCACATATTCTGACTCTGCTGACAGCTCAGAGCCTGGAACCTGCATCAGATTCTGTGTCCCCCTCTCTCTCTGCTCCTCCCCAACTCACACTCTATCCCTGTCTCTCAAAAATGAATAAACAAAGTAAACTACTTTTAAAAAAGTTAAAAAAAAACAAAGTAAATTAATGAACAATGACAATAAAAAAGTGGAATCAGAGATATAAATACAAACTGATGGTTGCCAGAGTGGCAGAGGTGGAATGGAAAAAAATGGATGAAGTGGAGTGGGAGGTACAGACTTCCAGTAATGGAATGAATAAGTCATGGAAATAACAGGCACAACATAGGGAATACGGTCGATGATATTGTAATAGTGTTGTATGGTGACAGGTGGAACTACACTTGTGGTGAGCACAGCATAATGTATAGAGTTGTTGAATTACTGTCATACACCCAAAATTAATGTAACATTGTATGTCAAATATACTCACACTTTAAAAAATTTTAATATAAACTAATAATACAGCACATACTATGTACCTGTGGTGATATTCTAAGTGTTTTATAAACATTAATTTAACCTTCTCAACAATAAAGAAGGCAACCCCTATTCCCATTACCATTTTATGGGATAAAACTAGGGAATGAAGAAATGAAGTTACTTTTCTAGGGTCCCAGAGCTAATAGGTAATCAAGCTGGAATTTAAAAGCTGGCAATATGGTTATAGCTTTTCTAAGCTAGAAGGGAATTTAATACTTTTAAATGTGGTTATGAGAAGTTAGTACAAAAGAAGAGGTTGTAGAGGCGGAAAGGAAGACATACATAATGGCACAAGGATGGATAGTTCCAACCAGTACCTCCTTTCCCCTTCTTTTTAAAAAGAACTTCAGTTATATTCCAGTAAATGGTTTTATTTCCCAGACTTCCTTTTCTTAGCCATGACCATATGATCATGTTTTCTCAAGAAGTAGAGTGCGCAGTAAGAAGTTGGCTTAAAATAGGAAGTTGACTCAGTTGGTCGGAAGAGCATTTTTGTCCTCCCATCTGGCTCTTGCTTCCAGCCTTCGATGCAGACATCATAGCTAGAACTCCAGTGGCCACATGAGATCAGAAGGTGGTCTTGAGGAACGACATGGAAAAATAGGATTCTAGATCCTCAGTGGTATCCTGGAGCTGCCAGACTGCTCTGATCTTCCTAACTCTAGAGCTATTTTAGATGAGAACAAAAACGTACTTCTTGTTTTAGCCATTATTTTAGTATTTTTCTGTTAAATGCAGTTGGTCATCATTTAAAGCCAAGAAAGCATGCTGTCCAGAAGCCAGTGAAAGAAACTATTTTAAAAGGGAGGGAAATGGTAAGTACTTCCTTAGAGATGAAGTCTGTTAATAACTGAAATGTGCTTATTGATTAAGCAGAGCAGGCCATTGATGAACTTAACAAAATGAGTTTCATGACCAATAGCGTCTAATGTAATGATAAGAGCAAATTGAGAAGAAACAGAAAATGAGAAAATGCAGACAATTGGAGTATATAATGTAGCGGAAGCTTGTCTCTGAAGAGAGTATAATGTTAGGGACAGCAAACGGAGAAAGCATCACACCCAAATGGGTCGATGTTTTTTGGTTTATTGGGTTTGTTTTGTAGTAAGAGAGAAATAAATTAGAAATGCTTGACTTACTTTCTCATTAAAATCCTGTGTGTTGCTAGAGGGGCGTTTCATGGGGACCTGGGCTAAATGGGTGATGGGTATTAGGAGGGCATCTGTAGGGATGAACACTGGTTGTTATATGTAAGTGATCAATCACTGAATTCTACTCCTGACACCATTATTAGACTATATGTTAACTACCTTGCATTTATATAAAATTTTTTAAAAAGAGATGAAAAAAATCTTAGTATTTTATTTTGGCATGGGGAATTTTATCTATCTATCTATCTATCATCTATCTATCTATCTATCTATCCACTCAGAGATAGAAGTATTTTTAAGTGGTGTGAATTTTTACTTATGTGTGATGCCTTAAGTGAAATTTCTAAATAAAGTAGATTAATTTAAGGCAGTTATAAAATAAATAAGTCATGGAGATTTAATGTACAGCATGGGGAATATAATTAATAATATTTTAATAACATTATATGGTGATGGCTGGTAACTAGACTTACCGTGGGGATCATTTCGTAATGTGTAAAAATATCAAATCACTATGACGTACACCTGAAACTAATAGAAAATTTTATGTCATTGTACTTCAATAAAAAAATTAACTTAAGGATCTCTCAAATTATATAAATAAACAAAACAATTAAACAGAGACAAGCGCCACACCTTATGGCACATAATGTAAAATAAATTTACGCCTGCATAGCCTGACTTTATAAACTCTTGATAGTTATTGCTAATTGTATCAGAATAGTTTTAATAAATATATTTAGCCTTATGATCAGACTCACTTTAAAGTTTCACTTGGAATCCAGCTTTGAAATGAGAGTTATCCTAAGAGAATATTTTAGTAGTGAAATATCTCAAATTGAAACTGAGACCTTCATGGTGAATTTGAGAAGGAAGATTTCAGGAAGACTTCTATGGCAAATTGTTTATGTGCCAATAAATTCTATAATAGACATTTTCACCAGTCTGCTAAAATTTCATCCAAGAAAAATAGTATAAGGAATGAATTTATCTCATGTTCTGTTCCCTCTCAAAACAGTAATTATGTATATTTTTAAAAACCTACAATTTATACCATATGTTTCCCAGAACATCTTTATACCTAAGACCCTGGAAAAGTATGAAACTTACGTTGAGAAGAGGCAAGAAATCTACACATTAAGGTCTGTGCAGAATTAAATGTATGCATTTGTATTTTGAAATAATGTGAAAAATACATTAACCATTATATATTTAGGCACAAATGGGTGCATGCAGAGGGTGATAATAACCAGAAACATGATTTTCTATACTTGAAGATTATGACTGAAATGCTTTAAAGTATGAAATAGTTTGGAAGGCAAGAAATCACTCTTCCTTATCACTGATTCTATCAACTTTCAAACAACAAACCCTTCAATAAAGTTGCTGTAGCATCACTCATGCACATGAAGAGAGGATGTGAGACCTCGGGCCTCTTCTCTGTCATGGCCTTGTTAGTGCTCATTTAGCTCTATCATTAAACTCACTAAATAAAATACAAATGGACAAAGAATACACCACAAACAGTGATTTCCAACTTTAGATATAATTTCCATGTTTCTGATATTCACATACATTTCCACTTTCAAGTAAGATTACTCCAAAAATACTTTTTCAGTATGAAGAAATATTTTATGTGAAATTTTGTGTCATGGATTTTTCCAAAAGGCATTTTCACCCAAGTCTAAAATTGCTACATGAAAGTAGAGAGTTCTCTTTTTGTACCTTATTAAAATTATTAATATCTTAAAATTATACCCAATTATCACCAACATGTAAGAACTGAAGTCATGTTAGATTTCTAGATAGATATGCATTTATATCTTTATTTCAATAGATAATATATGTAATATGATTTCAAGATCATGCAAATGAGACTATAAGAAAAAGTCTCTTTCTCATACCCCAGTCCTTCATTTTCTCTGAGACAACCACTGTTACTGGGTAATTATCTTTCTATAGATAATTTGTGAAAATATATATTAATCAATATGTATATAGTACCTGTTTTTTAATAAATGCAAGTAGCATATGTCTATGCAAGTTTCTAAGGATATAAGTCTAAGACATATATTCGAGAATATTTAGACTTAAATGAAATCAAATATTCTAGAATATTTAGAATATATAGCCATCTTGCTGTACTTCATCAAAATGTTATTCCAAACCTTTAGATAAAACATTTATGCTTACTCCACCTCCCCACAGTACCTTTCCACCCCCTGGCCCCTATCAGAGCAGTACCCATATCCACTTCTGGTCACTTTTTACTGCATTGTTCTATTTTATCTTTTCTAAAATTTCTGAGAAATTCTCATTATTTGAGATTATCTTGTTAAATTAATTGATTTTTTTACATTTTTGTGGCTTATCTTCCACTATTAGAATGGAAGCTACTTGAGGGCAGGAACTCTTGCTTTGCAATATTTAAAATCCCTAGTACCTAGAACAGAGAACAGCACTCACTAGATAATGAGTCCTGATGCTTTTCTACCTTGTGCCCCTCACTAAACAAGATCTCAGACATCATTCAGTCCCATAGAAAATACTTTTACTTTTACCACATGGCATTTCATTGCACGAATATACCATAGTTTATTTGACTGGCTACCTAATAACGGACATCTAGATTGTTCACATTATTTTGATAAGACAAACAATGCTGCAGTGATTATGCTGGCTATATATATATATATATATATGGACATATATATATATATATTCTTTTTTTGTTCACATGTGCAAGTATAACTGTTGGATAAATTTCTAAAGTAGACTTGCTGAATTGAAGGGCACACATATTTTTACACTGATGCATTTTGCCAAACTGCGCTCTCAAGAGATTGTTCCAATTTACATTCTCTACAACAATGTATGAGAATGAGTGCTTTCAAAATTTCTCATCAATACAGTGTGGTGTTATTTTAATTTTTTTCTTATTATGGCTGCGTTTCAGCATATTTTTGAGTATGTTTATACGTATATAAAAATCAGTGTATTTTCTATTGCTAAATGGTCCTCTGTACATAATTTTTTCAAGAGTTTGTTGATTTATGGACATTCATTATTTTAAAAGTGAATAAAATAGCTCATGTTTTTTATTTTTACTAGATTTTAGGCCTTTTCCATACATCCACAGTTTTAATTTTTGCACACTCCTATCACTTTTTTCTTTTATGACTGTTCAGTTTATTTCTGTGTTTAGAGAGGCTATTCCACTTTAAGATCATAAAAAGTATCATATGTTTTCCATTATTTATTTTGGAATAAGGGATGATGTTAGAATTCAAGTTTTTCCCCATACAGGTAGCCCATAACCCAGTTCTATTTATTGAATGATACTTCTTTTCCAATCAATGTGGAAATCCATTTTCATTCTGAACTAAACAATTAGGTTCAATACCTAAATTCTCTATTTTGTTCTACTTTTTTAATGTCTACATATGATAAGATGTATTATGGTTATATAATATTTTTCAGTTTCACACAACGTTGGTCCCCTCTCATTATACTTTTTTAACGTTTTCCCAATGATATCTGTGATTTTGAATGTAAGAAACTACTTGTTTGTATCCAAAAAAATCTTATTGCTACTTAATTTGGATATATTTAAATGTACAGATTAATTTAGATATAATTAACATCATTATAACTTTAAAACTTTATGGAAGAATAAAATATGCCTTTCTATAAAATTACTTTAACCTCTTCATATTATTTTAACTTTTTAAATGTCCTTTTCTTAAGCTTATTTTTACTTTTTATTATTTTTTTTTGCTATTACATGAAATCATTTGTTCTATTATATTTTTAATTGCTTTTCATTGTTAGATGTGGTTATTGATTTCTATGCACTAATTTTATATTCAATAAACTCAAGCTCAAATAAACTTTGAGAATTCATTACAAACTTAATTCATTACACTCTTTATAAGCCTAATTTATGTAATTCTCTTAAATGCTTTAAACACCTTAACATGCAGATAAAATCATTGTATACAATTAAAATGATTACAAATTAATGATTACAAATTTGCTAATACATGGAATTACATTAATGTCTTCATTTTATGTTTTTACTTTTATTCTTATTTTTTCTTGCAACTACAATTTTACTACCTAACCTAGAGAGTTAGAGTTACCACTCAGAGTAGGTGAGGTAGCAACATAAAAAATGATAGGTGACAAATCTCAGAGATTTTGCAATTTTAGTTCCAGACCACCACACTAAAGCAAATATTACAGTAAAGCAAATGTCACAATAAATTGAGTCAATTGAATTTCTTGGTTTCCCAGTGCATATAAAAGTTTTGTATACAATATACTGCAGTATATTAAGTGTGCAATATTATGTCTAAAAAAACCAATGTACATAATTTAAAAATACTTTATTGCTAAATAATGCTAACCATCATATGAGCTTTCAGTAAGTCAAAATCGTTTTGCTGACGGAGGGTCCTGTCTGTGTGTCGATGGCTACTAACTGATCAGGGTGGTGGTTGCTGAAGGCTGCAGGGGCTGTGGCAGTTTCTTGAAATAAGACAACAGTGAATTTTGCTGCATGGATTGATTTCCTTTCACCAACGATTTCTCTGTAGCATGCTATGCAGTTTCCTTACAGTAGAACTTTTCATAATCGGAGTCAATCCTCTCAAACTCTGCCACTGCCTTATCAACTAAGTTTACATCTTTGGTTAGGTTTATTCCTAAGTATTTTATGGTTTTTGGTGCAATTGTGAAAGGGATTAGCTTCTTTATTTCTCTTTCTGCTGCTTCATTGTTGGTGTATAGAAATGCCACCGATTTCTGTACATTGATTTTGTATCCTGCAACTTTGCTGAAATCATGGATCAGTTCTAGTAGGCTTTTGGTAGATTCTGTCGGGTTTTCCATGTAAAGTATCATGTCAAGTTTGACTTCCTCCTTGCCTATCTTGATGCCTTTTATTTTGTTTTGTTGTCTTATTGCTGATGCTAAGACTTCCAACACTATGTTGAATAGCAGTGGCGAGAGTGGACACCCCTGTCGTGTTCCTGATCTAAGGGGGAAGGCTTTCAGTTTTTCCCCATTGAGGATGATATTAGCTGTGGGCTTTTCATATATGGCTTTTATGATGTTTAAGTATGTTCCTTCTATCCCGACTTTCTCGAGAGTTTTTATTAAGAAAGGGTGCTGTATTTTGTCAAATGCTTTTTCTGCATCTATTGACAGGATCATATGGTTCTTATCTTTTCTTTTGTTGATGTGATGTATCACGTTGATTGATTTGCGAATATTGAACCAGCCCTGCAACCCAGGGATGAATCCTACTTGATCATGGTGGATAATTCTCTTTATATGTTGTTGGATTCGATTTGCTAGTATCTTATTGAAAATTTTTGCATCCATATTCATCAAGGATATTGGCCTGTAATTCTCCTTCTTTGCTGGATCTCTATCTGGTTTGGGAATCAAAGTGATGCTGGCTTCATAGAATGAGTCCGGGAGTTTTCCTTCCGTTTCAATTTTTCGGAACAGCTTGAGGAGGATAGGAATTAACTCTGTTTTAAATGTCTGGTAAAATTCCGCAGGAAAGCCGTCTGGTCCAGCGCTTTTATTTGCTGGGAGATTTTTGATAACTGATTCTATTTCTTCACTACTTATGGGTCTGTTCAAATTTTCTATTTCTTCCCGTTTGAGTTTTGGTAGCATGTGGCTATTTAGAAAGCTGTCCATTTCTTCCAGATTGCCAAGTTTGGTGGCATATAACTTTTCATAGTATTCTCTGATGATTGCTTGTATCTCTGAGGGATTGGTTGTAATTCCTCCCTTTTCATTCACGATTTTATCTATTTGAGTTCTCTCTCTTTTCTTTTTGAGAAGCCTGGCTAGAGGTTTGTCTATTTTGTTTATTTTTTCAAAGAACCAGCTTTTGGTTTCATTGATCTGTTCCACTACCTTTTCTGTCTCCATATGGTTAATTTGTGCTCTGATCTTAGTTATTTCTCTCTTTCTGCTGGGCTTGGGTTGTTTTATTTGTTCTGCTTCTAGTTCCTTTAGGCGTGCTGTTAGAATTTGTGTTATTGATTTTTCTTGTTTCTTGAGACGGGCCTGGATTGCAATATATTTCCCTCTCAGGACTGCCTTTCCTGCGTCCCAGAGCGTTTGGATTGTTGTATTTTCATTTTCATTTGTTTCCATGTATTTTTTAATTTCTTCTCTGATGGCTTGGTTGACCCAGTCATTTTTTAGTAGGTTATTTCTTAGCCGCCATGTTCTTGGATATTTTCCAGGCTTTCTCCTGTGGTTGATTTCAAGTTTCAAAGCATTGTAGTCTGACAGTGTACACGGTATGATCTCAATTCTTTTATATTTATTCAGAGCTTCCCTGTGCCCCAGAATGTGGTCTATCTTGGAAAATGTACCGTGTGCAGTTGAGAAGAACGTAAATTCTTTAAGGGCTTCCTTGTCATTTCAACAGTCTTCACAGCATCCTCACCAGCAGTAGATTCCATCTCAAGAAAGCACTTTCTTTGCTCACCCGCATGAAGCAACTCCTCATCTGTTCTAGTTTAGTGCAGAAATTCAGTCACATCTTTAGGCTCCTCTTCTAATTCTAGTTCTCTCGTTTCCACCACATCTGCAGTTACCTCTTCCACTGAAGCTGAAACCCCTCGAAGTCATCCATGAATATTAGAATCAACTGTTTCCAACTCCTGTTAAATTAGATGTTTTCACATCTTCCCATGAGTTATAAATGTTCTTACTGGCATCTAGGAAGATGAACCCTTTCAGGAAGGTGTTCAATTTACTTTTGCCCAGGTCCATGGGAGGACTCACTATCTATGGTAGCCAAGCCTTACAAAATGTATTTCTTAACACACTAAAACTTGAAAATCAAAATTACCCCTTGATCTATGGCTGCAGAATGGATATTGTGTTAATAAGCATGAAAACAACATTAATCTTGTATATTTCCATTAGAGCTCTTGGGTAACAGGGTGCACTGTCAATAAGCAGTAATATTTTGAAAGGAATCTTTTTTTCTGAGCAGTAGGTTTCAAGAGCAGGCTTAAAATATTCAGTAAACCATGTTGTAAACAGATGCACTGTCATCTAGGATTGTAGAGCACAGAATAGATTTAGCACAAGTCTTAAGGACCCTAGGATTTTTAAAACGGTAAATGAATTTTGGCTTCAAATGAAAGTCACCTGCTGCATTAGCCCTAAGAAGAAAGTGAGCCTGTCTTTTGAAGCTTTGAAGCCAGCCATTGACATCTCCCCTCTAGCTATGAAAGTCCTAGATGGTACCTTCTTCCAATATAATGCTGTTTTGTGTACACTTGAAACATGTTGTTTAGTGTAGCTGCCTTCCTTCATCGTCTTAACTACATCTTCTGGATAACTTGCTGCAGCTTCTACATAAGCATTTGTTGTTTCACCTTGCACTTTTATATTATAGACATGGCTTCTTTCCTTAAACTTCAACGTCTCCTTGCCTCAAACTTCTCTTCTGCAGCTTTCTCCTTTCTCTCAGCCTTCCTAGACTTAAAGAGAATTAGGGCCTTGCTCTAAATTAGGCTTTAGCTTAAGAGAATGTTGTGGTTAGTGGGATCTTCTATCCAGACTATTAAATTTTTCTCCATCTCAGCAATAAGACAAGATTTCACTTTCTTATCATTTATGTGTTCATTGGAGTAGCACTTTTAATTTCCTTCAAGAACTTTTCCTTTGTATTCATAAGTTAGCTAACTGTTTGAGACACGAAGCAAAGCTTGCAGCCTATCTCAGCTTTCAACATGCCTTCCTCCCCTGGCTTACTCATCTCTATCTAGCCTTTGATTTAAAGTGAGAGACATGACACTTTTTGAGTTTCCCTTGGACACTTAGATGCCACTGTAGTGTTATTAACTACCCTAATTTCAATATTACTGTTAAGTTCGCTGTCTTATTTGGGTGCAGTTCGTGGTGCCCCAGAACAATTACAATATTACCATCAAAAGGCACTGATCACACATCACCATAACAAATATAATGAAAAAGTTTCAGACATTGCAAGAATTACCAGAATGTGACACAGAGACTTGAAATGAGCAAAAGTTGGAAAAATGGCACCAATTGACTTACTCGATTCAGGATTGCCATAAACTTTTCAATTTGTTAAAAACAATATGTGCAAAGCACAATAAAAAGAGGTATGCTGGTATTTAACCAAATCCCTACTGAACATCACTAGAGTTAATGGATTAATTTAATTAATACTTGACTCAATGTGTGAATGCAGAAGTTTTTATCTAACTATTCTCCTGTTGTATATTTATACGAATATATTTCTAATATTTTTCTGTTGCTTAAAAAAAGTGTTAAATTATATTAAAACTAGAATGGGTTGCAAAAATTAGACATGCTCCCATACTTTATTTTCTTTTTTGTTTTCTTAACTTTATTTTTATTATATTCTTCACCTGTAATATCTGCGAATACAATAAAGAAGAGTAAAGAAAAAAAAGGTATGTCTGCACATAACCAAGGATACAAGATTTGTTTATGATTATCATGATTCCATCCTAGGATCCACTTTGATAGACTTTTTGATAGACTAAGGTAGACAAACAAGAACTGTCTAAATGTTTTCATTTATTAACCAAACACATATACATTTTTGTGATTTTGATCTTATTATATCTGTCTGGGGTTTGATCTGTAGCAGTTGAATAGAAACTTCTATCAATTCATTTTACCAAAGCTATATTTTTGCCCTCTGGTCAACCAATAAGACCTATGATATTGACAAGTTTATAGTTAAATTTTGGTAACTTGTTCAGGAAATACTTTATTATTCTGACCTACAAACATATTAAGTGGTAATTTCCTTAAAATTCAATGTTAACAACTTGCTCTTTATATTTTGTTCTGTAATGACACTTGAATTATTTTGCATATTTATGACATGAGGCAGGAATCTAATTTCATTTTATTTTTCCCATATGGAGAGCCAACTACATAGCACATTTATTAACATGCTTGTTACTTAACAAATAATCTGTTTTGGCATCTCTATCATTTGCTAAGTTTTCATAAATATATTTATTGTTCTTGTGTATAACCCTGCAACAATACTAAACAATATTAGTAAACTAATAAATAGTAAATTAAACATAAATACTAAACCCAGCTAAGGTACTGTTCTTTAGAGTTAACTTTAAATAAATATTGATGCTTCATAAGTTATGTCATTACAATTTCTTATTTTACCTCAAAATTGCTTCATTTGTTGTTGACCCTAATTCTCTGATATAAATTTACTAAGTTGATTAGTTCCTATAAATTCTCAAATTAAATTGAATTTCCAGATCCATGTTTTCAAAACTAATATCTATATGAAGTGCTTTGTTTTATATGATGTTTTCTTAGATTCTCTTATGATATTCATGTCCCTTTTAATTCTAGTTTGCTAAGGATACATATAAATATTTGCCTGATTTCAATTTTTTTTTCATTAACCCTATTGGTTCTTATTTTAGTTCTGTTTTTATTTATTAGATTCAAGTTAGTGAACATACAGTGTAGTATTGGTTTCAGGAATAGAACCCAGTGATTCATCACTTACATATCACACCCAGTGCTCATTGCAACAAGTGGCCTCCTTAATGCCTATCACCCATTTAGCCCATTCCTCCACTGAACACTCCTCCAGCAACCCTGAGTTTGTTCTCTTTATTTAAGAAACTCTATGGTTTGCCTCCCTCTCTGTTTTTATCTTATTTTTCCTTCCTTTCCCCTACGTTCATCTGATTTGTTTCTTAAATTTTACATATGCGTGAAATCATATGATATTTGTCTTTCTCTTAACAGACTTATTTCATTTAGCATAATACTCTCTAGTTCCATCCATAATTCTGTATCTTTTATTTCATGAATTCTTGTTCTATTTCATAGATGTTATTTTTTCAGTCACCACTTCAAACTCTAAACATTCTTATTCTAAAGATATTTTCAAATTGCTCATTTTTTTAATCCTTTCTAGGGTGAATTCATATTTTTATGATAGGTTTTACTCATTTTTTTCATAATATTTATTCCCATGCATTAGAATTATACTGGCATACTCATCTTGAATAGCTTTTCCCTGAATGGTTAAAATTGCATTTTGCTATGAGGGGCGCCTGGGTGGCTCAGTTGGTTGAGCGTCTGACTCTTAATTTCAGCTCAGGTCATGATCTCAGTGTTGTTGGATCAAGTCTCACATTGGCTCTGTGCTGAACATGAAGCCTACTTAAGAATCGCTCTCTTTCTCTCTCTCTTTCTCTCTCTCTCTTCTCTCTCTCTCTTTCCCTCTGCTCTCCCCCCACTCACTCTCTTTATCTCTAAAAAAGTAAAATAAAATTGCATTTTGCTGTGAGTGAAGAAGAAAACAGTACCTGAAACAACTGAAGGGTTTGTTTTTCTCACATAATGGGAGGTACAGAGGCAAGAAACCTTCCCTGGTATAAACCCCATGATGTCATCTAGAAAGTGGTTCTATCCATCCTCGTGCTCTGTCATCCACCGTGTGCGATTTCATCCTTATGGTTCCAAGACAACAGCTGCACCTCCAGATACCATGTCACTTTTCAGGGAGAAATAATAGGGCTGTCCCAAGGATTTTCCCTTAACAAGACTATGTCTGGGCCAAAAAGCATTCACCAGAACTAACACTTTCACATCGATGACTAGAAAGTATCATAATCTAGAATTAAAGGAGTCTGAGAATTCAAATGTTCGTATATAAATTTACATAACTAGTAGACAAGAAAGTTGAGGAGGAAAGGTTGGGAGTGGTTGTTTAAGAATTCAGCCTAGGGACGCCTGCAGGGCACAACTTCCTACTCTTGATCTCAGCTCAGGTCATGATCTCATGGTTCATGAGATCGAACACCACACTGGGCTTCATGCTGGCAGTGTGGAACCTGGTTGGAATTCAATCTCTCACTCTCTCTCAAATAAGTAAATTTTTTTTAAAAAAAAAAGAACTTTTTTTTATCTCTTTTCTCTGCTTCCTTATTTCACTGACTGGATTCCTTGCCTTACTCATATGAAGCATTATTCTTTCCCCTGACCCTGTTTCAGCCACTTAGACTGATTTCTAGACCCAGAGCTCAGTAGGCCTCTGGTTCAGCCCTCTAAACCACTTCTCTTTTCTAGTTTTGATCCAGGAGGAGATTTTTATATTTTGGAAAATCGATGTTACAATTTGTATAATTTTTATATTTTACCTCTCATTTTAATGAGCTTAGAGTGATGAAAAGGGTTGTTGAATGTTCTTATTGTACTAGCTTGACTAGAAGCACATTTTCTTTTTTTAAAGATAATTTAGTCTTATATAATACATCCCAAAACAGTGTGCCTTTTATCCAGCTTTCCTTTATGTTAATATCATACAGAATCAGAGTAATTATCATCAATAATAAATCAGCCTTGAAGAAATATCATTAAACTGCAGAATTTCTTTGAATTTCAACTTTTCCTCACTAATGTCCCTTTTCTGTTCCAAGATGCATGATCTCACATTGCCTTCTTGTATCTCTTCAGCCTCCTTAAACTTTAACAGTTCTTCAGTCTTTCCCTGTCTTTGACAAGGATACTTATAAGTTATTTTGTAGAATGGTTCTCAAATAGGACTTGTCCGGTGTTTTCTTATTTTTAGACTGAAGTTATGCATTATCAGGAAAAATACCACGGACGTGATGTGCTGTTTTCGGTGCACCATATCTAGACATACAATGTCCATGGGCATTCGTGGTGTTAGTGGTCATGTTAACCTTAATCACGAGGCTAAAGTGATATCTGCCAGAATTATTCCCTGTAATTTACTATTTTCCCCTTACTAACTATTGAATATTTAGGGAGCAAATACTGAACATCTAGTCTAGTTTACTTCTAGACTATGCAAACATTCTTGTTCTGTTTAATCCCTGCCCTCTGATTTTAACATCTATCAATGGATCTTGTCTGCAGATATTATGGTGTCCTAGTGGTGATTTTCGATTTTTCTTATTCTATCAACATTTATTAATTGAAATTCTTTATCAGGAAGAGCTATCTCTACTCCCATTTGTTTATTCAGTTATTTATATCTGTAATGATTCTTCTTTTTTTTCAATTTTAGGTTTAATTCAAGACAATAGTTATTTTGTTGCTCAAGTTGGTTCAATTTTGGCCATTGAGAGCTCTTCCGTATGGGATCTTGAACCCCCTTTTCTCCCTCTCTCCTTCTCTCTCTCTCTCACACACACACACACACACACACACTCTCTCTCTCTCTCTCTCTCTCTCTCTCTCTCTCTCCATCCCCCCCAGCACTTCTTTACTTTCTGGAGCCACAAAAAGCTCCAGTTTCATCTCGCACTTTTTCTGCCTCAGTCCTGGGGTCCTTCTATGTCTCTAAGAAGCCTTGTGTACTTTCACTGGAGAAGGTATTCAGACCAGCTTCTAGGTGCCAGAAATCCTAATGATTACTTGGGTGTCACTCTTCTCCCCCTGTTAGTGGATAGAGCTAGAAAATATGTTTCTGTAGATTAATCCATCCACATGCACACTCACACACACATGCACACACCTACGGTTGGTTATCTTTGTATCTATTTGTACACATAATTTTTTAAAACAGTCTGGATTAATAGCTCTGACTCTAATCCAGCACCATTGAGTTTTTTATAGCTTTTTCTCTTATTCGTAATTTCTTTCTCAGACCATGAAAAACCTGGGTCTCATTATCTATTTGTTGGTTTCAACCTTAGTATACAGTCAAAGTAGTTTCAGATTTGCCAACACCTACCTGTGAGAAACAAATTTACCAATTAGAGTACATTATTTGTGTACAATGTCCAGTAGTCTTAGAGTAATCTCTCAAAACTATTCCAAAGTTACTTAATTCAGCTTCTTTCTTTCCCATCCCCTTCGGTGTGATTATGTAATTCATTTCTAATACAGTTAGAATCGTTTGTGTCAGTTAGTATTCTACCACTGCTCTATCATCATAGTTTGTCTCTTTTGAAATTTATTCGGCACAATCCACACTTTATGATGTGAAGTTCTATAGAGTTTTGACAAATGCATAGAATTTAGTATCTAAAAACCACAGTTTCATACAGAACATTTCCAATACTCCCCAAACTCCTTCCCTTTGTAGGAAATAACTGCCCCAACCCTCATCTCCTGACAACCCTTTCTCTGTTTTCCAAGTCTACAGTCTGCCTCTTCCAGAGTGTCAGCTAAATGAAACCATAAAATATGCAGCCTGTGGGTTTGGCAAAATGCATTTAAGATTTATTCGCATTGTCATATAAATCAATGTTTTATTTCCTTATATTCTGAGTAGTGTTTCATTCTATAGATGGAGCACAATTTCTTTACCCATACATCGATTGGATGACATCTGGGTTATACCCGATTCGGGGAGTGTATAAATAAAGAAATTATATTCATACATAGAGTTCTGTGTGAACATACCTTTTTGTGTCTCTTATGTATATACCCAGAGGTAGGATGGCTGGATATGTGATAGATGTAGGTTTAAATATATAGGAAACTGCCAAGCTGTTTTTCCAAGAGAGTTATACCATTAGCTTCCCCTCCAACATAGCAGAGAGGGTCTAGGTTCTCCATATCTTAACCAGTAATGAGTACTAAAAAAATAAATTTATTTTCATTTAAAATAATTTCGTTTTCATTTTTGTTGTTGTTTTTAGTTTTAGCAATATCAACAAATGTGTAATGATATATATACCACGAGTTTGGACTTTGGTATACTACTCACTGGATTTATGACCTTGAGCAGATTATGTAGTCTATTTCAGTCTCCTGAACCGTCAAGAAGGATTAATAATAGTGCCTACCTCATAGATTTATGGAAATTAAATGAGATAACAAACGTAATATCCTTAGTATTGTCTGATACCTATGCCCCCAAAATTTAATTCTTCACCTTCCTTTCTCTTCTAAATATCTTTATATTTACTCTTTAAGTCATCAAGTTCGCCAAACATTTGACACTGGACAAAAACAGCATTTTCAAGTAAATGAAATGATTTGTGCCTGTACTTATATGTTTTGTAGGGTTTGCTACATTTTAAATAGTTGGTTCCTTCTTGCTTAACATCACTATACATGATATTACTAGATTTGATAGCATCTCTGTCCCTTTCTAAAATATCATCTTTTTTTTGCCTTTCACTCCAATTATAAGTTCCAAATCCAACTCTACATCTCCTATTCTGATATATTTCTAGCTCGGATTGTGCCTTTCTCTAAGATATTCTCATTTATTCTCAAAATTAATGGAAATTCTTTCAGAATTATCTTGAGAACTTTTTCAAAATAGATATGCTTACTCCTGGTTTCTATTTTAGCCTCTGGTGATCAGTGTAGAGTTTTTTTTTTAATTTTTAATGTTTATTTATCTATTTTTGAAAGAGAGACAGACCGACAGACAGACAGAGACAGAGAATTCTAAACAGGCTCCACACTGTCAGCTCAGAGCCCAACAAGAGTCAGATGCTTAACCAACTGAGCCACCCAGGTGCCCCAAGATTTTTTTTAATTTTTTTGTTTGAGAGAGAGAGAGAGAGAGAGAGAGAGAGAAGGGAAGGGATAGAGAGTGTGAAAGAATCCCAAGCAGGCTCCGTGCATAGAACCCAGTGCAGGACTCAATTTCATGAACCACAAGATCATGACCTGAGTTGAAATCAAGAGTCAGATACTTAACCAACTGAGCCATCCAGATATCCCTAGAGACTTTTTTTAAAATAACCGAATGACACAATGTCCCTTCCCTTACTTCCCTTTCAACCAGTTCACAACCATCATTTAGGATGCGAGTTTCTTAATAAATACTATTGCATTCTAGTTCTTTTCATATCTAAACATAAAATGCAGTGACCTTTTTTTCTCAAGACTATTTTATGCTAGCTTTAGCAAGTCTGGAAGATATGTTTTCAAGCTGCTTTTTTTAAATTCCCAAATGACCTGGAAGTTATGTTACAACTTTCCATTTGAGTTTGAAATGTATTACTAGAGGTCCCTTAGTATTTTCTGGTGGCCTCTAATTAATCTGATCCTGAGAAAATAAAGGGGAAGGAACTATTTAGCATCCTATGTAATCTCTTGGAGTAACCCACAAAACAACAGAATAATTTAAATTTTTTACTTTTTCTTTAAGAAAAATATATTTAAGGACAAACAAGAGAATAGGTCCCTTGATTGGATAGTTTTTCTATAAAACCTGAGTCACTTAATCTACTGAACAGAAGTGCTTCTAAATTGTCAGCAAACAAAATTAGTCTTGACTAAAATTGTTTAAATAATGTTAAGAACAACCCTATACCTCATGATTTAAATATAAAATAGGGAAGTTGCTAGTCTCCACAAATAATCTGGAAGAAGAGAGTTGCTCTTTATTGAGATAGGGAATACTTCTGAAGGAACGAGTTTGGGATTACAGCAGAGATGTAAGAACAGAGATGAGGAGTTTGGTTTGCAATCCATTAAGTTTTAAGTGGCTATTACCATTGACTAAATAGTGTGGAGTTATAATACCTGGATTGGAGTTTCAAGTTCAGAATTATCACCTAATATGCAGTAATGAAAGCCTCTCTGTGAAAATGAGTGGAGAAAGAAAAAAGTTTCAAGGACTGAATTTGGGGGCATTATAGTATTAGTATTAGGAGAAAGAAAAAAGTTTCAAGGACTGAATTTGGGGGCACTATAGTATTAGGACCTAGGGTACTGATGTGGAAAGTAACAACGGCGCTGAGAAGGAAAGGAAGAAAACCAGGAGCATGTGGTCCTATGAATTCAAGTAAGGACATGTTTCAGGAGAGGCACCTAGGCAGCTGAGTCAGCTAAGTGTCCAACTCTTGATCTCAGCTTAGGTCTTGCTCTCAGGGTCATGAGTTTGAGTCCCATGAAGTGTACTTTAAAAAATGAGTTTGAGGGAAGATAGATTAATAAATTTATTAATGAAGCACTATGGAAAATTCCACTTAAATGAAGATCAAAAAGTGTATTTAGCAACATAAAGGACTACAATTACTTATACAGTAATGATTCTTATATAGCAGAGTAGGTGAAACCATAATTAAAGTTGGTAAATTAAAAAAAGCTTAAAAGAAGTATTTAGAGAAATCATAACTTTTTAAAATGTGTAAATGGGTAAGTAAAATGGGCAGTAGTTAGAAATGGAGAAAAATTAGTTTCCTTTTTTAGGATAATAGAAAATACATTATTTTGTTTGCTAATAGGACATAACTGAGAAAGGGAGGAACTGGTCATAGAAGGGACAAATGGTAGATAATTATCCCTTTGCAGCTAAAAGGAGGTAGAATTAAGTATAAAAAGACACAGAAAGGTCAGGCAGAAAGCAGTGCATTTGTTGAGAGTGAGAATGGCCAAGGAGAGGAAACGGTATCAAACAATTATCTAGGAGAGGAGAAAAGAGGATGGCCTTTGGACAGCATTAAATAGTCATGTGAAGCTTAAAGTAAGGCATGTCAGCACAGCAGTTTTTCTGTAGCCACATCCACCTGAAGAGATGCAAGTTTGGAGTAGGTAGAGAATTGAGTTTAACAGGGGTTGGGGTTTTGTCAGGTAATCACAAAAAATGGAGATGTGGTGAAAGATGAGGGTATATGTAATGATTTTTATAATAATAGGTTATGAAATTTAAACCAGTTTAAGGAAGGGATCAAGGACAAAAAGACAATGAAATGTTTTAAGAACAGTTGATTGTGGTCCCCAAATACTGTTGGAGTGAGAGCACTAAATAATTAGTCGGGTTCTAGAAACTGAGGCTTTACAGAGCTTAATAACAAAAAGATCTAGATTCTGGATGTGCTTTTGAGAGAGAAGGGCGGGCAGAACGAAGAAATCACAGAAATGAAAACTTCGGGATATTGCAAGAGTCATAACGTATTGAAGAAGATAAAAGTAAGCCAGAGTCCAAATGACACTGATGCCACACCCAGAAAATGACTAGGAAAAAAAAAATGAGATACAACCATATGACATGGCATTTACACCTGGGACGAGGGGATGGGAATTAAAGAGAAAATGGTCGGGGGGCGACCAAGATGGCAGAGGAGTAGGGAGGACCAAAGTTTCCCTTGATTTTTTGAATTGAGAGGGACCGAAACAGAGAGATTCTCAACTCCAAGAACCGGCAGAAAAGGTGTAGCAGCTTACAAGGAACGCAAGAAACATAGACAACGCCCTAAGACCGTGAGTCTAACCGAGAACGGACAAAACGAACTCGGGAAACTGAGCTGGGGGGAGGGTGAGCCGGGGACAGCGGGGAAAGTCCCCAACATCCGAAGGAGAGCTACAGAGAGGGGGAGTCCACCAACATCCAGCCCCTAAAGACAGGGCTTAGGAGGAGAAGCTCTGTGTCTAACAGCAGAACCCAGCAGAACTCTCCTTGTGCTGGACCGCGGACGGAGGCACAGTCAGCCCGCCCGGCCCAGAGTTGCTTAGCCGCCAGCAGCGTAAGGAGGGAGCAATAGCGGGACCTCTGCCGCTGCTATCGCTGGAGCGGGGAGTGCGCGCCAGGCACCGCTGCTGCCTCCGGCCTCCTGAGCGAACAACCGCGGGATCGCGGGCTGCTGCCGGCGGAACGGGGAGTGCGCGCTAGTCGCTGCTGCGCCCCGTGGAGAGCGAAAAACTGCTGGGACAGACACGCGGCTGCCGGCGGAGCGGGGAGCGCGCGCTAGTCGCCGCTGCACTAGGTGGGGAGCAAAAAACCGCTGGACCGCCACGCTGCTGCTGGCGGAACGGGGAGTGCGCGCTAGTCACCGCTGGGGCGCCCGGTGGAAAGCGAAAAACTGCTGGGACCGCTGCATCGCTGGGACCACCTCAACAGGGATTGTGCGCCAGTCGCGCCACCATCCCCTGGAGAGCCAGTGACCGGGGACCATTGCCGCTGCCCGCCGGAGCCCGGATCAGGCGCTAGTCCCCGCGGAGGGCCCTGTGGGGTGCGATCAAACGCTGGGACTGCCGCTACCACAGTTGCCTGAGTGGGGAGTGCGCACAAGTCGCCCCGGCCAGGGCAACTTCAAGAAACAACCCATAACACATCCAGCCAAAATGACGAGACGGAAGAATTCTCCTCAAAAGAATCCACAAGAAGCAGTGACAGCTCAAGAATTAATGAAAACAGATATAAGCAACATAACAGAACATGAATATAGAATGACAATCATAAAACTAATCGCTGGCCTTGAAAAAAGCTTAGAAGAATGCAAGGGGTCCCGCGTGGCAGAGTTCAAGGACCTTAAAAACGGGCAGGAAGAATTAAAGAAGAAATTAGAAGAAATACAGGGGAAACTGGAAGCAGCCACAGCACGGATTGAAGAGGTAGAGGAAAGAGTTAGTGCCTTAGAAGACAAAATCATTGAAAAAGAGGAAGCAGATAAAAAGGGAGAGAAGCTGATCCAGGAACAGGAAAGGAGAATTCGAGAGTTGAGCGATGAACTCAAAAGAAACAATATCCGTATCATAGGAGTCCCAGAGGAAGAAGAGAGAGAGAAAGGAGTCGAAGGGGTTCTTGAACAAATCATTGCTGAGAACTTCACCAACATGAGGAAGGAAAAGGGCATGGAAATCCAAGAGGCACAGAGAACTCCCCTCAGACGTAACTTGAATAGACCTTCTGCACGGCACATCATAGTGAAGCTGGCAAAATACAAAGATAGGGAGAGAATCCTGAAAGCAGCTAGGGACAAAAGAACCCTAACATACAAAGGGAGACCTATAAGGGTAGTAGCAGACTTATCTACAGAAACTTGGCAAGCCAGAAAGGAATGGCAGGATATCTTCAATGTGATGAGCAAGAAGGACCTGCAACCAAGAATTCTGTATCCGGCTAGCCTGTCGTTCAGAATAGAAGGAGAGATCAAGGTTTTTCCCAACAAACAAAAACTGAAAGAATTTATCACAAATAAGCCAGCACTGCAAGAGATCCTGAGGGGCATTCTATGAAGGCAAACCTGCAAAGAACACAAACGGCCAGGGACAGCCTAACAATCATGAAACCTACAGATAATACAGTGACTGTAAGCCCATATTTTTCAATATTAACACTGAATGTAAATGGACTAAATGCGCCAATCAAAAGACACAGGATAACAGAATGGATTAAAAAACAAAACCCATCTATTTGCTGTCTTCAAGAAACTCATCTTAAACCTGAAGACACCTTCAGATTGAAAGTGAGGGGATGGAAAACTATCTACCATGCTACTGGAAGGCAGAAGAAAGCCGGAGTAGCCACACTTATATCAGACAAATTAGACTTTAAAATGAACGATGTAATAAGAGATGAGGAAGGACATTATATAATAGTCTCAGGGACCATCCAGCAGGAAGAGCTAACAATTGTAAATATCTATGCACCGAATTCGGGGGCACCCAAATTTGTAAAACAACTAATTACAAACATTAGCAACCTCATCGATAAAAATGTCCTAATAGTAGGGGATCTCAACACTCCACTCTCAGCATTGGATAGATCCACAAAACAGAAAATCTCCGCAGAAACAATAGCCCTGAACGACACATTAGAACAGATGGGCCTCACAGACATCTTTAGGGTCCTTCATCCAGAAGCAAAGGAATTTACGTTCTTCTCAACTGCACACGGTACATTTTCCAAGATAGATCATATTCTGGGGCACAGGGAAGCTCTGAATAAATATAAAAGAATTGAGATCATACCGTGTACACTGTCAGACCACAATGCTTTGAAACTTGAAATCAACCACAGGAGAAAGCCTGGAAAATATCCAAGAACATGGCGGCTAAGAAATAACCTACTAAAATATGACTGGGTCAGCCAAGCCATCAGAGAAGAAATTAAAAAATACATGGAAACAAATGAAAATGAAAATACAACAATCCAAACGCTCTGGGACGCAGCAAAAGCAGTCCTGAGAGGGAAATATATTGCAATCCAGGCCCATCTCAAGAAACAAGAAAAATCAATAACACAAATTCTAACAGCGCGCCTAAAGGAACTAGAAGCAGAACAAATAAAACAACCCAAGCCCAGCAGAAAGAGAGAAATAACTAAGATCAGAGCACAAATTAACCATATGGAGACAGAAAAGGTAGTGGAACAGATCAATGAAACCAAAAGCTGGTTCTTTGAAAAAATAAACAAAATAGACAAACCTCTAGCCAGGCTTCTCAAAAAGAAAAGAGAGAGAACTCAAATAGATAAAATCGTGAATGAAAAGGGAGTAATTACAACCAATCCCTCAGAGATACAAACAATCATCAGAGAATACTATGAAAAATTATATGCCACCAAACTTGGCAATCTGGAAGAAATGGACAGCTTCCTAAATAGCCACACACTACCAAAACTCAAACGGGAAGAAATAGAAAAATTGAACAGACCCATAACTAGTGAAGAAATAGAATCAGTTATCAAAAATCTCCCAGCAAATAAAAGCGCTGGACCAGATGGCTTTCCTGCGGAATTTTACCAGACATTTAAAACAGAGTTAATTCCTATCCTCCTCAAGCTGTTCCAAAAAATTGAAACAGAAGGAAAACTCCCGGACTCATTCTATGAAGCCAGCATCACTTTGATTCCCAAACCAGATAGAGACCCAGCAAAGAAGGAGAATTACAGGCCAATATCCCTGATGAATATGGATGCAAAAATTTTCAATAAGATACTAGCAAATCGAATCCAACAACACATAAAGAGAATTATCCACCATGATCAAGTAGGATTCATCCCTGGGTTGCAGGGCTGGTTCAATATTCGCAAATCAATCAACGTGATACATCACATCAACAAAAGAAAAGATAAGAACCATATGATCCTGTCAATAGATGCAGAAAAAGCATTTGACAAAATACAGCACCCGTTCTTAATAAAAACTCTCGAGAAAGTCGGGATAGAAGGAACATACTTAAACATCATAAAAGCCATATATGAAAAGCCCACAGCAAATATCATCCTCAATGGGGAAAAACTGAAAGCCTTCCCCCTGAGATCAGGAACACGACAGGGGTGTCCACTGTCGCCACTGCTATTTAACATAGTGTTGGAAGTCTTAGCATCAGCAATCAGACAACAAAACAAAATAAAAGGCATCAAGATAGGCAAGGAGGAAGTCAAACTTTCACTTTTTGCAGATGACATGATACTTTACATGGAAAACCCGACGGAATCTACCAAAAGCCTACTAGAATTGATCCGTGATTTCAGCAAAGTTGCAGGATACAAAATCAATGTACAGAAATCGGTGGCATTTCTATACACCAACAATGAAGCAGCAGAAAGAGAAATAAAGAAGCTAATCCCTTTCACAATTGCACCAAAAACCATAAAATACCTAGGAATAAACCTAACCAAAGATGTGAAAGACCTCTACACTGAAAACTATAAAAAACTTATGAAGGAAATTGAGGAAGACACAAGGAAATGGAAAAACATCCCATGCTCATGGATTGGAAGAATAAATATCGTTAAAATGGCAATACTACCCAAAGCAATCTACACATTCAATGCAATCCCAATCAAAATTGCACCAGCATTCTTCTCAAAGCTAGAGCAAACAATCCTAAAATTTGTATGGAACCATAAAAGACCTCGAATAGCCAAAATAATACTGAAGAATAAAACCAAGGCGGGAGGCATCACAATCCCAGACTTTAACCTCTACTACAAAGCGGTGGTCATCAAGACTGTATGGTATTGGCACAAAAACAGACACATAGACCAATGGAATAGAATAGAAAACTCAGAAATGGACCCGCAAGTATATGGCCAACTAATCTTTGATAAAGCGGGAAAATGTATTCAATGGAAAAAAGACAGCCTCTTTAATAAATGGTGCTGGGAGAATTGGACAGCAACTTGCAAAAGAATGAAACTAGACCACTTTCTTACACCACTCACAAAAATAAATTCTAAATGGATAAAAGATCTGAATGTGAGACAGGAAACTGTCAAAATCCTAGAGGAAAAAGCAGGGAAAAGCCTCTTTGACCTAAGACGCACCAATTTCTTACTTGACACGTCTCCAAAGGCAAGGGAATTAAAAGAAAAGATGAACTATTGGGACTTCATCAAGATAAAAAGCTTCTGCACAGCAAAAGAAACAACCAACAAAACGAATAGGCAACCAACGGAATGGGAAAAGATCATCGCAAATGACATATCGGATAAAGGACTAATATCTAAAATCTATAAAGAACTTACCAAACTCCACACCCGAAAAACAAACAACCCAGTGAAGAAATGGGCGGAAGATATGAATAGACACTTCTCCAAAGAGGACATTCAGATGGCAAATAGACACTTGAAACGATGTTCAATGTCACTCATCATCAGGGAAACACAAATCAAAACCACACTGCGATACCACCTCACACCAGTCAGAGTGGCTAAAATAAACAAATCAGGAAACTATAGATACTGGCGAGGATGTGGAGAAGTAGGCACCCTCCTACATTGTTGGTGGGAATGCAAACTGGTGCAGCCACTCTGGAAAACGGTGTGGAGATTCCTCAAAAAAATGAAAATAGAGCTACCCTATGATCCAGCAATAGCCCTGCTAGGAATCTACCCAAGAGACACAGGATTGCTGATGCATAGGAGCACGTGTACCCCAATGTTCATAGCAGCACTTTCGACAATAGCCAAAACATGGAAAGAAACTAAGTGCCCGTCAACTGACGAGTGGATAAAGAAGATGTGGTACATATATACAATGGACTACTATGTGGCAATGAGAAAAAATGAAATCTGGCCATGCGTAGCAACATGGATGGAACTGGAGGGTATTATGTTAAGTGAAATAAGTCAGTCAGAAAAAGACAGATACCATATGTTTCCACGAATAGGTGGACTTGGTGAGACTAAGCAAAAACCAGGGGGAGGGGAAGAGGGGAAAGAAAAAAAAGACACAGAGAGGGAGGGAGATAAAACATAAGAGACTTTCAAAGACTAAGAACAAACTGAGGGTGAGGGAGATGGGGGGGGGAGAGGGGGTGATGGGCATTAAAAAAGGGCACATGTTGGGATGAACACTGGGTGTTTTATGTAAACCAATTTGAAAATAAACTATTTTAAATTAAAAAAAAAAAAAAAGAGAAAATGGTCGGAAACACCAATGAGCATCAAAAGTGAAATCTCCCTATTTCAAAAAGAGTGATATAAAGCATATTAAAGAAGTTACTTGGGGGATACAGTGTCCTCAGAGGAAACCTAAGGGATTTCAACCATTTAGATTACTTGGAAGGGACTGATCAGAGAAGAGCTAAGTGTGGTCTAGGATATGGTTCTGAAGACTGACCATACTGTGGGAGGAAGGGTTTCAATATTTGGGTAGGGGTGAGAAAGAGGGCTGAAAAGGGCAGTGGCACCCAGGAGGAGAGTGTTGGCCAAGGGTGATTATGACCAGAGTTATGGATTTTTCTCAATGACTGACTGAAAAAGCAATTGAGATGAATCCTTACAGTATGAAGGCAATAGCAGTGAGGTAATATGCCCATCATATGTACAATATAATCCCAAATATTTTTAAAACAAATACAACATGCCTGCATTTGCAAAGGCAAAATATAGAACAATATATTATAATTTTCTATTAATTATTTTTAAGAGGGAAACATAATGTTGGATTTCTATAGTATATGTTTGGTTACTTTCTAAATTTTTATAAGCATGTGCTACTTCTACAATCAAAATTTATAAAACTATAATAGGAGAACATAACATCAAAGTGTGTACATAACGATGCCAGTTATGTTTTTAAAAATGTAGGAGAATCGGGGCCACCTAGGTGGCTCAATTGGTTAAGCATCTGACCTTGATTTCTGCTCAGGTCGTGATCTCACCGTTTGTGGGTTTGAGCCCTGCGTCGGGCTCTGTGCTGAAAGCTTGGAGCCTGGAGCCTATTTCAGATTCTGTGTCTCCCTCTCTCTTTGCCCCTCCCCTGTTCATTTTAAATAAATATTTTGTTTTTAATAAATATTAAATAAACATATTAATAGCAGCTATCTCTCCAGAGTGGCATCACAAGACAGATATTAAACATTTTAAAAAATTTTTTATAATGATTATGTTTAATGAGTAAAAGATAGAGAGACAGAGCTAGGGAGAGAGAGAGAGAGAGAGAAAAAAAAACAGCTCTTTTGCTTACACATAGCCTAAAATTTCTATCAGAAATTTAAGCACAATTTTTTCACTCAACCATATTTGTTAACTACCAAATACACGCTAAGTATATTCCTCTTAGGCATCAGGAAATGGTAGTTTTCAAGACACCCAACCTCCCTGCCTAATTTATATTCTAGACCATCACTGTCCAATAGAGATAAAAGTGAGCCACATAGGTAATTTTAAATTTTCTAGTAGTTGTATTAAAAAGTAAAAAGAGACTAGTGAAATTAGCGTCAATAATATTTTAAATTATTTTAATAATATTTTTAACATCATGTATCCAAAATATAATTGCTTCGACATGTAATCAAGGAAAATACTATTGGGGCACCTGGGTGGATCAGCTGATTAAACATCTGAGTCTTGATTTCAGTTCAGATCATGACCTCATGGTTCTTGAGGTCAAGCCCTGCCTCAAGCTCTATGCTGACAGTGTGGATGGAGCCTGCTTGGGATTCTCTCTCTCTCTCTCTCTCTCTCTCCCTCTCTGCCCTCCCCTGCTTGCATGCACATGCTTTCTCTCAAAATAAATATTTAAACATACATATATAAATGCAATTAATGAGGTATTTGTATTACTGTTTTCGTTCCATCTTCTATGAAATTTGGTGTGTTATCCTTATAGCATGTTTCCGTTTAGATGATAAGTTTTTATCAGATTATTTGATCTGTATTTAAAGTTGCTAAATGTACATTGAAAAAAACACGTTTATACACACAAGTTGTCCTAAATATATGTGCAATGGTTTCAAATAACTGAATCGATTTCCAAAAGTTATTTGGCTTTAATATTTTTATCTAAGTCAACAAAACTGGTTCATCTCTTATAGAATAATTTTTTTTTTGCATTTTGGATAAAAAGCATTCTGGTATCAAAACTATGTCTGTCCAACTTAAATATCTTTATTAACTCATATGTCAACTCAGTCTTAATGTTCTTCAAATTTTTCTTTTATATTTTGGACAATTTACATACTGCTGCGGATTACAGTTAAATATGCATATCGATGAATGTTGGAACATGTTCAGTAATTACTATCGACTTGTGTTATGAAGTTTTCATTTCAACATAAATTCATGTACCTGTTTAGCTAGATCACATATAAGTCTTGCACTTCTTTGATGTTAAGAATTTTGCTTGCTCATATGGAACGTTACATCAATGAAATATGTAACTCACACGGCTGCTTTTTGTCTTATCGAATATTTGGCAAGCATCCCTTTTGTTTCAAGAAAAATTTGAATTAACAATACAGTAATCTTTAAATCATTTGTCCACAACTCAACAAGAGGAATTGGCAAAGAACACAAGATCATTAAATTCATTCTCTCCACTCTCTCGATAGCTTCTATAAACAGGCTGTGATTCATAGTAATTGCGTGCATATATTGAATGATTTTAACAACTGAGTACATTATATTTTTAATATAATTGTCTCAAAAACTGAGCACAGACACTTTTCATATATATTACAGAGAGGAATGAAACAATAAAGGAAACATCAGTTTTAATTCCAATTAGCGTGGAATTTTGACCTAACGTAGGCAGAGCACCAGACATTAGGATAGAAATTAATTTTTCCATAATCTAGTTGAATTCTGTCTTTACCAGATGGAAAAGTTTCAAAAATAAGCTATAAGATCTTTTTTTGCACCACTAAATGACATTTATTTGTCACCTCGAATGTCCTCTTAAGAAAAATCCACCCCAGGTATAGACTGGACCATGTGTCTCATATAAGGCATGACTCTCAGTTTAAAGAAAAGTGTTTTCAATTTTTCAAGTTTTGAATAAGTGCTTTTTTTAAATTTTTTTAACATTTTATTTTTTCAGAGACAGAGAAAAACAGAGCATGAGCATGGGAAGGGGAGAGAGAAAAGGAGACATAGAATCCAAAGCAGGCTCCAGGCTCTGAGCTGTCAGCACAGAGCCCTTAGTAGGACTCTAACCCACAAACACAAGTCAATGACCTGAGCCGAAGTCTATCACTCAACTGACCCAGGTGCCCCTGAATAAGTGCCTTTTGATATTGATAGAAATGTATTGTATTCTAAGAGTTGTTATTTGGTGACTTCATTGAAGATATTTCAGTTTAGAACTGTGTCATTTTGAGTCTTTCTTCATAATTCTGTAATGGAATTTCCAAAACAAATATTTTTTGTATTCCTATGTATAAAAATGGTTTTCCTTTCATGCAAGAATCCAAGCCAACATAGAATCCGCCAAACTTACGAGCTCAGATCCCACTTAAAAACTAACTGCATAAATAAAAATAAAGAAATATCGATATCAGTATCTTTTCATTTTCATTTTGTTACCGGAGATTACTGGAGAATAGCATTTACCAACATGTTTATTTCCAATTTGACTATATTTAGAATTGCCAAATTTATTTTTTTAATGTACCTTGTTCTTCATTAACTAACGTGTTTGGATTTAGATTCACCACTGTATTTTATGTTTTCTCATTAATCTTCTATTTAAAAACCAATTTTAAAAAATCCTTCTCACACTGCTTTAAATTGGACAGATTTTCTGTATTCTCAAATTATCTTTTAATAGGTAGGCTTTGGAAGACCTAGCAGAGAACCAGGGGGGAGGGGAAGAGGGGAACGGGGAAAAAAAAAAAAGCCACAGAGAGGAAGGAAGACATGACATGAGAGACTCTCAAAGAATAAGAAAGAACTGAGGGGAGAGATGGGTGTGGGAGGGGGAAGAGTGAGTGGTGGGCACAGAGGAGGGCACTCGTTGGATTGAGCACTGGGTGTTGTATAGAAACCAATTTGACAATAAACTATTAAAAAAAATCTTTTAAATTATTTGAAAGAAATATCCTCAATTCTATCCATATAATAGTCGTCCATTAAAGTTTAATGTCATATATTTTTCTGAGGATATATCAAAACATCTTTGCTTTCCTTCTAAAAATTATAAAAATGTTAAAATATTTTAAAGGATATTAATTCCACTTTCCAGTTTTGATATTAATGGCCAATATTTTAAATTCACCTTATGTTAGTGCCTTCCAAGGTAATTATCAGGATGTTTTTTATATGGCCCATATTTTAAATTCACCTTATGTTAGGTCAATTATCAGGATGTTTTTGTTTTTTAATAAATTCTACAGTGCTTTAGAAAACAACTACTAAAAATAGTTTTCAAATGTTTTTTAGACATTTAATTCCACTTTCTGATAACTACTAGTGTTGATACCTTTTTGACTGTTGATAGAAAACATATTTGCTGAAAATGTTTCCTAATATTGCCTATTATATTATATATAATTTTTAACATAATTTACAAATAAATTGTGCTGCTCTCCTGAAGCACACTGCAATTGCCATTAACCATCAATTTTTGACAAGCCTGCAACTCTCTTTTTTCCCATTATTTTAGACATAATGCAAACTTCCACATATCCACTTCATTCTGGATAGTAGTATGTTTTCATTTTCAATTTAAAATAGGTCCATACTTATTGGTAAATGAAAAATGTTTTAATTGTACTGTAATCAAAGCTTTCACAAGAATTCAATTTAAATTTTAATTACCAATTATAAGTTATATATGCATTCCTGTAGCTCATGCTGTCCACATAAAATATTCAAGTAAACACATTACTATATTACACCAGTATAAAGGAAATGTAGTCTCACCAAAACTATACCATTATGTGTATTTGAAAAAAACATTTTATATTGCTTCAGTTTCTAAATTTTAAAACATGGTACAAACCTCATTTCAAGTGCTCCGTAGCTACATATGGCTTAATGGGCACTAGGAGGGCATGCAGTTCTAGACAGATGAAAAAACATTTCCTTGATCATTGTGTAAACTTTAGTATTAAACTAAGCCCTTCTCTGGATGCCATTTCTTCTTCAGTGCAATTGGGGTCATAATATGCTTCAAATTTCATAAGAATGTTACAGAGCTCTAGGGAAGATGGCACACTGGAAGCGATAACCAATAATAATATTAGTTATCTTTTTAAATCTCCAAAGAATTAGAAATTTTTTAGATGATTTTTCATATCCAAGATAGTGGTATGATCCACTCAGAATTATTAAATTTATAGTAAATATATATATGTATTTTACATGGGGTCAATTTGAAACTACAAAATATAATCCCTCAAACAAGTGGGTTTTATTATTATCATTATCATTGTTATTATTATTGAAAACAATTAAATACAATATTTTTTTCTCTAACGGACATTCAAAGAAATTGCAACTGCTAAGAGAGATGAAGGCTAATTTAAATTTTAGTAATTAATAAGTGTCAAGTACCATTTACTATGATTCCACTCATATTGCAGATTTCAATACTTCTTTCTATTGTGAATAATACGGTATGGTTTCAAACTTTAAAAAATCGTTTCCAATATTACATATTTAATTATTAAATTTAATTATTTGTATTATATATATATTACACATTTTACTTTTTGTTTGACTGAGGAGTGGTTATACTTTAGCTCATTTTCATATTCCAAAGTACTGCAATTAACACATCTTTACTGAAAGATTCTAACACTTCTGTGTTACCTTTTCAAACACTTCTCACTGTGTAGTTTAAGCCCGGCACAAATCCCAGAACGTGATTCTGACACACCATTTCCTCACTATAGGAACAAGCTTTAGAGAAGTCATTTTCTATAAGCAACAAAAATAGCTCTATGCCCATCTCTCTATACTTCCTATATAGAACCAAATATTTATTCAAATATTTATTAGCAAGGCATTTACTAACGGGAAGACACTATGTAATGTAAAGAAGAGCATGAAGGAAATATGCTGAAAGGGTTAGCATCTCAAGGATGAATTGGAAATTGGAAGTAGACAGAAAGGATCTATGAATCAGTGTAATCAGAGAACATGTGTCAGAGGCATAGGAAAGCAACGAAAGAACTAGAGGTTTAGGGTGCAAGCAAGGGTGTTGATATGTTGTTAACAGAGATGAGCTTACCTAATGGATAGGATATTAAAATAGACAAGTATGGATGCTGGATATTCTAAATGACCCAAGCAGCACTGACCAAGGTCTCAGAGGCAGAACGTATTGGGTATATTTGAGAAATTGTAAGAGGCAAAGATTACAAGGAATTGAAATGCATTATGGTTGTAGTACATTGTGAAAATAGTAGGTGATGAAAAAAAGATTGATATGGACAAAATAGCGGAAGACCTTCTGTGACAGGCTGAAGAGTCTGGATTTTGCTCAAGGAGCAACAAGCAGCCTTGACCTGAGAGGAAATGGTCATAATGGAATACAGAGAAACTATGAGGAGTACTGTAACTAATATTTTGAATATGAATCTCAGGCCATTATTACCCTAAAACATCAAAAGTGTCAAAGTTGTGTTACTGACTATAATTCTTAAAGTACAAAGTGGATGTATAAACGCTAAGGAGAAAGAGGAGGAGGAGGAGGAGGAGAAGTAGGAGGAAGAGGAAAAGGAGGAGAAGAAAGGAGGAGAAGAAAGGGAAGAAGGGGAAGGAGAATTATTTTAAGGAAATAAAAGTAAAGGTAGGAATGATAGTATTTATTTCAGGGTTACTGCATGCCAGATGCTCACCATATATCATTCCCCTTTGATGAAGGAACAGATTTTCACAGAGATTGACTCACTTGCCAAGGCTGTGCAAGAGCCTGGGTCTGAGCCCAAGAGTGTGGAATACATGATTATTATCCCTGAGTGTTAAAATGGTATTTTAGTTTTTCAACGTGGAGAGAAACACATATTTAGACCAGAGAGATAATACAGTTCTATTTCTTTTTCCAGAAAGACCTTAAGGCATAGAGAGCTTAGATGATGATCCAGAGGTTGCTGTTTCTTTAGGAAATGACTTATATAAAATAGACACTTGATGTTATGCAAATGAATGGAAGAATAAGCCTGGTTCCACCTTCATTGTAATTTTCTTCAGCACTTCATGTTTCATGATTTTAAATAATATAAAAAATAAATGTGGTTTACATGGCTCACAGCATCAATTAATGTGACATGACAATCAATTAATTACCTATTAATGTAACTATACAGTTATTACAGGTGTTTGGAATCCTGTGAACAAAATGTGATGAAAGGAAGTCTCATACTATGTGATTAAGTGAGGAACAGTTTAGATTTAGCTGTAATTTTGGATTGAAGAACATTGTCTGCAAGAATTTGGAAGAATTCTAGGAAACAAACACTTTAACTCTTTTGCTTTACAGATGTTGAAGAGAGTAATAGAGGCTAAATTACTTGCTGATGGTCCTATAGTATGTTAATGTGAGAACCACATCCAGTTCTTGTATAAGAAATTCGACCATTCACTAGTTCTTTCTGTGTACACTGGAGGGCAGGCAGGGGAAGAGGCAGTAGTCACAGGGAACAGACTGGAGAAATCGAAGCAATTTGACATTAAACTGTAACAGAAAACGAATGGATGGGTTTTCCCTAGAAAATGGAAGAAGACAGTGAAAGAGGTTTAAAGAACAAGTTTGGTTTTTTCTTTTCCTTTTTTTTTAAAGAATCTATTTGACAAAAAATGTACATGGTTTGTTTCAGATTAGGAGAAAATGAATGAAGGTGAGGAAAAGGAGGAAGAGGATGTAAGAGGAGAAGCTGGAGAAGAAGAGGATACTAAAAAAGAAAACAAGAGAGAGAGAAATAGCACTTTTTGCAATAAAATTCAGTAACTTGAATATTGATTTTTGAAGAAGGACTGTCAAGCCAGCTGGCGCAGACTCAAAACTCAGCAGGCAGCATGAAGGAACAGAAGACAGGAAAAGGGAGAATCCCATCCCAAACTCCATTCCACTCTCGTGAATGTTCTCCCTTATTTCTTTCTTGAACCCCCCAGGCACCCAACTCTGCATCGTTTCCCTTAGTGATTCATTTTCTTCATCTATGTTAAGCTAAAAAATAGACAAAATGTCATTTTAAAAGTTAATAACATGAATTTTATAACCATTTATAAATTAAAGAGCAGCACACTTCAGAAAAAAATTACTTGTTTAACCTACTGGTTTATCCTTTCAAACCTTCTTTAGAGCTACTGAAGATAAAACAACACTCAAAACTAAGACTGAACAACTATTACTACTGCACATATTGTAAATGGAGGGAAAAAAAATCTATCACCAGTTTTCTTTACAATGTATCCTGTCTTTACTTAAAAGACAAATGTCACTTGTCAGAAAACCTTTCTCAAACCACACTATCAAGAACAGGAGTCAGTAAAACGATGCACCAGGGGCCAAGTCTGACCTGCTACACATTTTTATAAAGTTTTATTGGAACACAGATGAACCCATTTATTTACATATTGACTATGGCTACTTTCATGCTAGTCTGCATTGGAGGGCCATAGGGAGAAATGGTTATTAAGGTTTTAATGTTATTGTGAAATTATTTTTCACATATGTCATACCACTTTACATCAACTGGTTTGCTGCATCAGCTCTTTTTCCAGTACCAGCTCAGAGCCTCGAAGATGATAAGCATTTCAGTTCACACAAAGGACAGACTGTTAGGTCAGCTTCAAATTATCAGAGACCTTACCTAGTACCAAAGTTTACCCAAATATTTAAGAAATGTACGTTGTCAAGGGCATAGACAAAGTAGAAAGAAGACTTGAACATTCCAGAATGTAACTCTGCTCTTCTTTTGTGCACCTAATATGTTAATTCTGTTATAGAAGAATAACCTATGAGGTTTGCAAGAGACAGTTTGTAAGTGACCACTATCTATATGTCAGACTTGTAAGAAGTCAAACTACTGTCTCTATTAACAATCCTTACACAGTGAGGAGCACTTTAAGTTACAAAATGTCACTGTCTTGTATCCAGGAAGTCGTAGAGCTTATTTGGCTTTCTCTAGTGAGTCTTGCATTATAATTTCATAGATTATTTACTGTAAGTAGTGATTAAACAGGGATATTTTGCTAAAGGCATTCTACAAATAAGGATTATTCTTCATAGCAAATGCCATTTATCTACTTAAAGGGAATTCCATTAGATAAGGAGATAAGATTGAGTCACCTGACTTATTTTCTCCCCAGGCTGGGGAGGGGGTCTCCTTCCCCAAGAAGGATAAATGGATCATGAATCTCATGCAAGCTGATTTACATTCTTTTCCCCAGGCACTTAAAAGGAATACTTGGTGAATGAATGAGTAAAAGGGCAGTAAGTAGAGTCTATATAAATCCCCTCCAAATGTGTCCCAATTCTGAGACCCAGAGGATGTATCTACCAGAAAAACAAACAGATGTTGTGCTAATGTATTCTGATATAATTTTATATGGCTAGAGCATTTCTGCTACCAAATATATACCTACAGAAAGCTACTGTTAGGGGAGGAATGGTAAATAGGGAAGCAGGGAAGAAAGCTTCTCTTATTAAAGAAAAATAGAAAAATAAAAAGTATGGAGTCAGAAATGTACGGGATCCTGGGCAGCTAGGTTCTCCAAGACAGTGTGCAGAGAAAGGAAGTGATGTTCTAACAATGCCTGTCATAGTAGTTTCCATGTCTTTCAATTTTGTGACATGTCAAATAACTATAAATCTTGATATAAAGATTTTATGTTCAAAAGTATTAAAAATGATTTTTAAATGGTTCTGTAAATACCCTATAAAACTATGAAAGAAAAAAAACATCAATCTAAAAACCAAGTGCCATTGAGAATTATATCTTTGTGATGCTGATTTTTTTTTTTTAATTAATGGAAGAAACTAAAAAATACAAAAGTAGAATTAAAACTCCAGAGGGAGCTGTCAGGAACACAAATGATAAGAGAGAATAACTGATGTGAAAAACTACTCAAGATAATATCCCAGAACTTAAGAGAAGAAAAAAATAATGGTGCAATGAAATAAAAGATACTAAAAACAGAGAATAGAAATCCAACATATAATTAACTAGTGGTCACAAAAAAAAAGAAAGAAGGAAGAAAAGAAAGAAAAGAAAAACATAACACAACAGATTACATAAAGCAATTTTAAAGTTAGAGAAGACAAATAGATTAAAAGAGTACTATGTATACATATTGAAAAAGCTTATTGCATTCTAAAAGCACTTGCTGGCAACATTTTAAAATTAAAATGACAGAAAAAAATTCATTAAGAATCCAAGCAGAGAAAAATTGATATAAAAAATGTCAAATATCAGTAATCTATTTTTATATTTTTTTAGTGTTTATTTATTTTTGAGAGCTAGAGACAGAGCATGAGTGAGGGAGGGGCAGAGAGAGAGGGAGACACAGAATCTGAAGCAGGCTCCAAGTTCTGAGCTGTCAGCATAGAGCCCAATGTGGGGCTCAAACTCAAGAGCCCTGAGATCATGACCAGAGCCAAAGTAGAAGGCTTAACTGACTGAGCCATCCAGGCGCCCCTCAATATCAGAGTACTCTAAATTACTAATTACCAGGAAATCTATCCAGAAATTTCTAAGAGTAATGAAGAACCAAACGAAAAATTACTGCCTTACTAATATTGGATACAAATTGTTTAAAACAGTGAAACTATAGGAAAATCTATTCAATTAATTTATAATTCTATAAAACAACTACCAAGACAGCCTAAGGTGAAACAGGTCATACCGATAGACTGACTATACAGACAATGACTATATATAAACATGAACTATAATCTATAATCTGTAACTAGAAGCCCAAGAAATCAACTCATGATCTGTAGTAATCAGCTAAGGAAGCACACCTGCTATTAATATGCTAGGCTTGTAGGAAGTCAGACCATCATCTCTAGTAATGGTCCAGGAAGCCAAACAATAACACCTGAAACCATATCCCCAAATGGCCAGAACATGATTAAGTAAGTAACAGCTTCACTAATTTTTGTCCTTACTTTCACTTCCAACTTAAGAACCAAATGTGCACTCTTTTTTTTTTTTTTTAAATGTTTATTTTTGAGACAGAGATAGACAGAGCATGAGTGGGGGAGAGGCAGAGAGAGAGGGAGACACAGAATGTGAAGCAGGCTCCAGGCTCCGAGCTGTCAGCACAGAGCCCGATGCAGGGCTCGAACTCACAGACCGCGAGATCATGACCTAAGCCAAAGTCAGAGGCTCAACCAACTGAGCCACCCAGGCGACCCCCAAATGTGCACTCTTGACCAACCAAGTAGGATGACCCTCTTCTAGTAAGCTTGCCCACGATTTTGCTATGCCAACTGTTTCCATTTAGGGCATACCTGAATCCTCTTGTTTTCTTCTATAAAATTTTCCTATTGTACTGCCTGCCTTTAAATTTCTGCCAAATACAAGTAATGGTAGCTGACTCCCTTGCTATAACAAGTGCTGAATAAATAGCTTTCACTTGTTCTCATTTGGTTGGTCTTCATTTATTTCTACAATACTTTTGAACACAGATGTATAATGATAGTTTTAGAAAACTGAATGCAGTAGAGTATAATCACAACATGTGATGACTAAGTAGCATTTATTGACAGTGCAAGAGTGATTTAATATCAAGCTACACCGAAGAACATATGTTTAGAATACACATATAAAGAATTTCTATAAAGGGTGGCTTAGTCAGTTAAGCATCCAACTTCGGCTCAGGTCATAATCTCACAATTTGTGAGCTCTCCCCTGACAGTGTGGAGCCTGCCTGGAATTCTCTCTCTCTCCCTCTTTCTGCCCTTCCCTTACTCTCTCTCAGAACGAATAAGCGAAAAAAAAGAATTTCTACAAATTAAAAAAAAATACAGCTGTCAATAGAGCAATGAATAATGCTTATGAAAGGTAAGTCACAAATAAGGAAACCCTGAAGGTCAATAAATATGTAAAGATGTTTAAGGCAGCTAGCAATAAGAGAGGTATAAATTGAAAACTAAAGGAGATTATGTTGTTAGTATCAGCCATATTATTAGTATAATACGTATTAGTATTACATATGTATTATGTGATATTAGTTTATGTATTAGTAATATGTATTAGTATAATATAGTACATATGTACATATAGTACATATGTATTATGTGATATTAGTTTATGTATTATTAGTAATATGTATTAGTATAATATAGTATTAGTATAAGCCAAGAATTAAAAACTCTGAAAATTATGTAGTGCCGTTGAGAAATATGGAATTGGAAACTCCCACACATTAATTGTGGAGAAGCAATTTCATAATGTCCAGTGAATTTCAAAATCTTTCACACTATAACCCTATACTGTTCAGTGTGGTTACTGAGTACTTGAAATGTGGCTAGTCTGAGTTGTGATACGCTGTTCATGGTTAAATTCAACAGAGTTTAAAGTCTTGGGAATATATGTGTATGCATATACATTTATATATCTCATACTAATATTTATCATATTAATTTAAGATTTACATTAACATTTTAGACTGGATAATTGTTTGTCGGAGGCAATCCTTTCTGTTATTGATATTTAGCTGCATCCTTGGTCTCTTCCTAAGTCATGACTTAAAACCCCTGAAACATCTCCCCAGTCATGACAATCCAAAACGTCTGCAGACATTGCCAAATATTCCCCTGGAGGCAAAATCAACCTTGGTAGAGAATAAGTCTTAATTACATGCGGAAATGGTAAGCTTTGAAATATATGGTGTTAAGTATATTATCAAAATAAATTCTACCTACTTCTTTTTACTTTCTAATGTGGTTACAAGAAATTTTAAAACTATACATGACTCACAGTATGTCTTTATTGGACAGCATTGTTGCAATTATCAATTCCACTCTAAGTAAGACAGTCTAACACAGTGTTTTCCATATGCTTAATGTGCATAAAACTTTTCTGCAAATCTTACAGAAAACAGATTATGGTTTAGTATATTTGAGATGGGGTGAGATTCTGCGTTCCTGACAAGATCCTAGGTTAAACAGATGTTGCTAGCCCACAGGTGAAACATTTCATAGTACGACTCTTTAAAATTTCCACAAGTGCAAAATAGGACATGAAAAAGAATGTGTATGGTGACTATAGTAAATAATATAGTAAATAATACAAATATGTGTGGCATATTTGAAAGTTGCTAAGAGAGTAAATCTTAAAAGTCCTCATTACAAGAAAGAAAAATTTTGTAACTTTGCATGGAGACAGATGTTAACTAGACTTATTGCAGTGGCAATTTTGCATTATATGCAAATATTGAATCACTATGTTTTATATCTTAAACTAATATAATGTTATATGTCAATTATGCTTCTATTAAAAAAAATTGGGGTGGGGGGAGCCTGGGTGGCTCAATGAATTGAGTGTCCAACTCTTGATTTCAGCTCAGGTCGTGATCTCATGGTTCGTGAGATCGAGCCCTGCATTTGGCTCCACAGTGACAGTATGAAGCCTGCTTCCTCTCACTCTGCCCCTTCCCTGCTCTCTCTCTCTCTCCCTCTCAAACAATAAACGAAAATAAACGTAAAAAATTTTAAGCAATGCCAATGCAACACTGCATGTGATAATAAAAATGTAAATTAATTGCTCAACTAAAAGAACAAATACGTAAATTGTAATAAATTCACACTGTGGTTTTATGTCTACAGGCACACACACAAAAACAGTGGAAATGGATTGACCTATCTATACAGTATTTTAAAATAAGGATAAACCTTAAAAACATACTCCAGATCAAAAGTTATATTTTCAAAATGTTAAATAAATATCTTAAAAAACTTTAAAACATCCAGAAAAATAGATTTTTATAGTTCTATAAATATGTAGCAAATTTCTAAAGAGCAGGAAAATTAATTTCAGCAAATTTATTACAGTGGTTACTTTGGGGGAATACAAGATAGGGTTGGGATCCCAGGTGGTCATATACACAGGGGTTAGCATTTATATCAATATTTTATTTCTTTAACATATGAAGTAAATGTAACCAAAGGAAAAGATTTGCTATAGCTGGACAGTGGTTTAAAACATTTACCAACATGTTTCTGTCTTTCTCCATAGGTTTGAAATATTTTATAATTAAAAATAAACGAATGCACAAATAAATAAAAGAATGGTGTAAGAAATCTGGCAATTAATATTGAAATAGAAAATATGGAATTTTTAAATACATTAATGGACTTTAAAACTTAATGGAAATTCATTACTGCTAAACAAACTATGTGTCTCATAGAAATATGTATTTCTTGTGAACTTGTGAAGCCACAAATGATATCAATAAGTGGAAAAGAGTAGAAGAGCAAAATGTGTGCTACATACTTCATCTAACATAGAGAAGACAAGAGCCCCTGGGTGGCTTAGTTGGCTAAGCATCTAACTTCAGCTCAGGTCATGATCTAACGGTCCGTGAGTTCAAGCCCCACAATGGGCTCTGTGTTAACAGCATAGAGCCTGTTTGGGATTCTTTCTCTTCCCCTTTCTCTCTGCCCCTCCCCTGCTCACATGGGCTCTGTCTCTCTCTTTCTTTCTCAAAATAAATAAACATTTTAAAAAATAAATAAAATATAGAAGACAAAGCAAGTTTCATTTTTAATTTTTAAAGCATTTGTTTTAAATGGATTATAAAAGTAATTCATATTCAGCAAAGTTTTGGAAAAGAAATTAAAAATGCGCCCATTTCCTAAATACTCCATTTTAACTATTTTCTGGTAATAACCACTTTTATTCATATTTTTGTGTTTACTTCCAGTCACTCCATCTTTCATATATATGAAATAGATTTTTCACAAAAACACATGCATCTACCTATATGCAGAATTTCAATGTTCTCTACAAAGTGGAATCATATATAAACTGCATGCGATGTTTTATAATCCAAGTATATTTTCACTTAAAACAAATCTTAGACGTTGTATGTTATATTCTCTCTCCTTTCATTAATCTCTCATTAAAAGTTCCTGTTTGAAACTTAAATACAGTAGTTTAACTATCTACTCTTTATTCAACTTCATTCTTCCAACTCACACTCAGGATCACTATCCATGTCCAAGGGTTCTCAACAAGATATTTTCCTAAAGAAAGTAGTTCTATTCCTAAAATAAATGTAGGTGCAATATTGGAAATTACAATTTTTTTCACTAGGAAAAATACTGCATGTATGAATCATAGTGTATTTAAACACTTCTATAAATGGATACCTGGATTATTTTCCCAATCCCTCACTATTATAGAGAAACACAGGGGCGCTTGGGTGGCTCAGTTGGTTAAGTGTCCGACTTCAACTCAGGTCTTGATCTCATGGATCATAGGTTTGAGCCCCGTTTTGGGATCTGTGCTGACAGCTCAGAGCCTAGATCCTGCTTCAGATTCTGTATCTCCCTCTCTCTTTGCCCCTCCCCTGCATGTGTCCTGTTTCTCTCTCTCTCTCTCTCTCTCCCTCAAAAATAAATAAATGTTTTTAAAAAAGGAAACACAAAGCTTACTTGTTTATATACCTCTATGTAGTCATGACATTTCTTTAAAATAATTTTTAAGGAAGAAGACCATAGGGCTTCTTACATATATTATTAAGGTTTTGATATATTGTCAAGTTATCATCCAGATGTGTCATTCCACCTTACATCAATGAGACAACTCATGGGATCCACTTTTAATTGTACTATGGTGTCTTCTCATGTCTACCCCTTTCAATCTAAGGAGAAAGGCACTAATGAGATGCAAACTTTTTCTATTACTTTTCAAATGATCTCTTTTTTCAAATGTAATGAATTTGAGTCCTTCTGCCTTTTTAAAATCTGGTCTCATCTCTATAAGATTTGGCAAAAATGTTTTGGAATGACACATGTTTTTCCTTATTTTAAAATTCTATTAGTTTCCCAATAGAAGCTGGGAGAGAGACAGGGTTGGGAAACAATTGCTTATGCATTTTCCCCATAAGTTTGATGCAATTTTATTTTCAGAGTACAAAACACCGGCTAAAGACTTCTTTTGAAAAAATTTTGAAAGTAGGAACTGTCATAATTAAAAAAAGATAAATAACTGCCAATATACTGAAAAGTTAAGCACAACTAAATCATAGTTGGAAAAAAAAAGGAAAGAAGTGAAAAGAAACTACAATGAGTGTAAAGTTTAGAAAAAAGCTAAGAGGCAGAAAATTAAACATGTAAGTTTTATCAATAAATAAAAATTAGTTGAGCTCCTTAGTTTAACTTAATTCCATAAATATTTATTGAATATTTAATACATGCTAGGTACAACTAAGTCCTGAAGGGTTAGTGGTAAATAAGATTGACACAGGACCTCCACTCCTGAAGTTCTGTATAGTGGAGAGCATATTAAACAAGAAATGACAAAAGTGATGTGTGTCACCAAAAGAGAAGTTCAGGATGAACAAAACACCTGTTAAGTGTTTTCTAAAGTACATGTCATGGAGAAGTCCATGAACACATTATCACATACATAACTTTTTTCTTCATCATCACTGATCAGCTATACAATAGCTAACGTCACATTTCATACTGAAATACTAGAAAGAAGCACTGCTAACATAAGAAATAAGACAAGGATGACTGCTGTCATCAATAACAGTTTTATACATGTTCTCACCAAGATAAAAGGTATACAAAGAACAATTCGAACTTATGGCAAGAAAAAAAATTGATGAAATGTTACTTATTTCAGAAAACTAAAAGAAGATGAAGTCCTTCAAAAGCATTAATTCAATATCAACACTATTTTAGGGCATGCATTCTATGCCAAGGACGAGGTTAAAAAAATAATAGTGAACAAGAAGTTTTCAGTATAGTAAGTGAAAACAGATAAGATATGATTACTTTACAATGTGGTTAAGAGCAGTACAAAGAGCTAACACAGTTTTTTGATAGTAGGAAAGCCAACTAGCCCTTTTGTAAGTGTATCAGGAAAAGGCTTTCCAGAAGATGTCAAGACAAAACAGAGCCTTGTAGGATAAAAATGTGTCTATGGGAAGATCTTTCTGAACAGCAGAATTTTCTATTTGAAAGTGTAGGATGTGAGGCCAGGGAAATAAAAGCAAAAATAAACTATTGGGAGTATATAAATAAAAAGTTTCTGCACAGCAAAGAAACTATCAACAAAACTAAAAGGCAGCCTACTGAATGGGAAAAGATATTTATAAATGACATTTCTGATAAGGGGTTGATATCCAAAATACATTAGGAACTGATACAACTCAATACCCAAAAAATAATTCAATTGAAAAATGAGCAAAAGACATGCACAGACATTTCTCCAAAGAAGACATACGAATGGCCAACAGACACATGAAAATGTTACTCATCATCAGAGAATTTCAAATCAAAACTACAATGAGATATCACCTTATCTGTCAGAATGACTAAAATAGAAAACACAAGAAACAACAATTGTTGGCAAGGATGTGGTGAAAAAGGAACCCTCTTTGCACCGTTGGTAGGAATGCAAACTGGCATGACCATTGTAGAAAACAGTATGGACGTTTGTCAAAAAATTAAAACTAGAACTACCCTGTGATCCAGTGACCTCAATACTGGGTATTTACCCAAAAAAATACAAAAACACTGATTCAAAGGAATATATGCACCTCTATGTTTACTGCAGCATTTGTTTGCAATAGTCAAATTATGGAAGCAGCCAAGGTACCCATCAGTGGATGAAGGGATAAAGAAGAGTTGATATATATAATGAAATATTATTCAGCTATAAAAAGAAAGGTTGAAATCTTGCCATTTGCAACAACATGGATAGAGCTAAAGTATAATGGTAAGCAAAATAAGTCAGTCAGAGAAAGACAAATATCATATGATCTCACTCATATGTGGAATTTAAGAGACAAAAATAAATGAGCAAAGGAAAAAAAAGAGACAGAGACAGAGACACACCAAGAAAAAGACTCTTAAGTATAGAGAATAAACTGATGGTTACCAGAGGGGAGGGGAGTGGGGCAATGAAGGAAACAGAGGATGAAGAATAAAAAGTGAACTTAATATAATGAAAAAATAAATGATTGTTTAAAAATCAGTTTAAAAACAGAGGTCTTGGCACATTCGATGCATTTTAAAGCAATTAGTAAGGCTGAAGAACAACAAGAAATAAATTTTGAGTGGCTATCATAGCTCAAGCATAAAAGAAGTTTAGACTTTCCCAAGAAAACACTGGCCAATGATGAAAGGACCCTAAGCAGTGGAGTGGCATTATCACATCTGTGTCTTACAACTGCATTCAAAAGTTAGAAGCACATGTTTAGGAGTTATTGCAGTAATCCTGGTGACAAATGCTGTGACCACAACTAGGATAGTGGCAATGCTGGGTTGTAGGAATAATAAGGCCACAGAACTCATGGACATAGAGAGGGGCAGGCAATGAGAAAAACAGTCAAACATGACTCTGTGATGAATGGTGGTTCATCCATTGAAATAGGAACACTGGGGGCAAAGGATTGTAAATATAATGACCCAAACTGGATATGTAAAGATAATAAATTCTAGTGGGTCATGTTGAGTTTGGGATGCCTGTGCAAAGTTCCAATTGGAAATGTCCAGTATACAGTCAGAAGGATATTGGTGGAGCAGAATTGTGAGTCATCGGTGCATGCAAAGTGATACTAATTCTGTCCCCTGGGGATGATCACTTAAGGTGAGGAGGTTAGGACAACTCCCTTTTCTTCCCATTACCAGTAGACCCAGTGGAACAAAACCATTTTTAAAACATTTTTATTAACCCATTCTGGATGTATAGATAGAAGTGATGAACAGGTGACTTTAGAACCTATAATTTAAATATTGGCACAGACAATACATAAAGTTATTTGCACCAGTTATTCTCTCCTTAGATTTGTCAACTAAGGTTGAATAGATGGTTGGATTTCAGAATATAGGATCTTAGCATAGAAGAATTTTCCCTAGGAACACATAACTAGAAAGAGACTATCATAACTAGAGAAAAGATTCCTCTCTATATACATTCTTACCCATTAAACATGATCTGAATTTTCTTTAGAGACAGGGAAACAGATTAGCATGAATTGGCTTAAGGATACTGTCATTAGCATATTCAATGAGGAAGGAGAATAACAATGAGATAGATACTGTTCAGGGCAAGATAGATGAGGTATTTCTGGTTTATGGCCAATTATGGTTAATTCATGTAACAATGATTATACAGTGGCTACTATAAGCCGGGCATTTGGTTAAAAACCTGGGATTCAGTTTTGCCTTCTAGGAGATCACAGTCTATTATTTAACTAGAAAATAGACTTAGAGTATTAGTGCCCCTTAACTAGGTGCTTTATTAGGTAAAATATACAATCACACTTAGTTATTACTAAGAATTTTAATAAGCATGATAGGAAATCAATCTCTAGTTTCAAAGAACTAAGAGGTCAATTGCTTTTTAAGAAACAAAAGTTAATTTAATCAATATTTCTCTCATTTTGAGACTTTGTCTGGAAAAATTTGAACAGTATCTTTGGTCCCTTTGACCCTTTTACTGTGGTGCTATTCCTCATAGGACTTGTTTTGGGAGATGGTGATTGGTTTTGTTGTGGTTTTCCAGTAAGTGGCTGATGATTTTTACTACATATAAACTCAAGCCAGGAGACCCCTGGAGGCAACCGGTGGTAACTAAGTACCTTAGTGAACACACAACCTGAGGGAGTAGATGAGGTAGACTCTTTGGAAGGAGAGGGTAAAGAGGGCACAGTTGAAGAGGAAGAGAAGGAGGAAGATGATGAAGAGGAGGAGGAGGAGGAGGAGGATTTAGAGGATGAAGAGGATGTAGGCAGGGACTGTGGCTCAAAATTATTACTTTTCTTAACATAAAGTAGCCAGTCAATAGCCTGGGGCTGTTGTTTTACAACTTTGTCTTCAGGGGGCACTGTCCTACTTAGCTCTTGGGTGATATCAGTTTCAGATGTAGAAAGAATTTGTATCTTCTCCCTTCCTTCAAGGTTGTCTTCAGGGACTTCATCAGGCTGATTTTCTTTCTCAGCCTGATTTTCTTTCACAGAGGACCGGAGACCAGATGAGAGAGAAGTCTCTGGTATGGAAAGGAGCAAAACTAATTTCACTTCTATTTCCCCCTCAGCACTGAGCTCAGGTGTTGGTATGACAAATAGCGTTGCACCACGAGGATCTTTCCTTCCTGTAAGATGGTTACACTGAGATTTTATGCAGGAAGCACAGGCTAAACATACCATATAATTTGATGAAAGGCGGGGACCAGGATGAGGATTTGGCCTTCCCCTCATCCTTCGAAAGAGAATCTGCCTACAGAGATCCCTCTGGATTCTGGTCTTGGAAAGAGAACTGACAATTTTATTTACAACATCGTCAGGGACAGTTCCACCTTTAACAATGCAGGGATGAATATAATCTAAACTCCATGAAATTTCTTTATTTGATGCTGTCTTTCCACAAAGATCAAAGCTGCTTTTACTCTGGAATCTGGAGCCCAATTTTGAAGCAGCTATGTTCCTGATAAAGTGTTTAGAGCTTTGTAATGATTGACCTGAGACATTTGGTTTAGACTGGGGTGAAGATAAATCTGTGGCTCTGTGTTTGTCATTTGGTGAAGAGGTGTTCTGAAACTTGGAGTGACAAACTGGTGAGCTCAGGGTCCTAAAGTCACGATTAAGTGTAAGCCCTGTCTGAGATTTAGGTGGGAACAATGGCAAACTCTTAGTCTGGTGGACAGAATGTGCTAAGGGTGATTGCCTTGGTTTTAAGTGGGACAATGGTAAGGTTGGAACACTGGAATCAGAGTTCAATTCAGCTGTTGTCTGAGGTCTGGAGTCCGGTAACAGGGAGCTCAGAGCCCTTGGACTGGACTCCAATGAACATGATGACGGAAGCAAGTCATGTATTTGAGATGTAGAGTGGAGAGATGGTGAACTCAAAGATCTTTGACTGCACTCTAATAAAGATGTCCAAAGGCCATCCAATGAAGATATCTTCTGAGGCTTGGACTGTGGTAATGCTGTGGTAAGCACTCTTTGGTTAGGTCCCAAAGAAGATGATTTCCAGGGGATGTCTAGCGAAGGTGTTTCTTGAGGTTTGGGTGAAAATAATGAGGAACCTGAGACTCTTTGATTAGACTTCTGTATAGGTGATATCCAGCAAAAGTCTCGGGAAGATGTAGTTTGAGGTTTGGGGAGGGGTAATTGTGAGCTCAAGTTTGTTTTACTGGACTCCTGTGATGAAGATGTCTTATTAAGGTCAAGTGAAGATGTTGTTTGGGATTTCTGGTGGATCAAAGGTGAGCTCAGGGCTCTCAGATTAGGGCGCAGTGAAGTTTTCCGGTCTAGTGAAGGTGTGGCCTGACGTTTGGGTTGGGATAATGGTGCTTTTGGAATCTTGTTATAGAAGCCCTGTGAAATTGTGTCCTGAGACCTGGCAGAGGGCAATGTTGAGCAGCTCTGCACCGTCTTCTTAGAGTTAACAGGAGGTGCTGCAAGGTGATTACCGTGGGATTGCACTCTGACTACAGGCTGGTTATTGGGTTGATGTAGTTTTTCACCTGTGTATTGATGTGTCAATGAATTGGTTGTGGGCGGTTGGTAAGAGTGTTCTAATGGCACAAATTGTTGATCATAACATGCCAAAGGCACCATCTTGTGCTAGTGGTAGAGGTCTTTTTGAATGCAGCTGGCTTGTGGGATATTTTAGTAACTGAGTCTTTTAGCTGGATTCCATGGACAAAGAATATTTTTAAATAAATATTCTTTGGTACTTTCTAACTTCTATCTTGTTTCTTCTCTGTTAATTCCCAACTGTCTCAAAATTGAGGTGTAGATGAGGTTGAAAAAATTACCATTTGAGATTCTCCTCTGTCTTCTCTTTCATTTCCTAGAGATTTTTTTTTTCTCTCTCTCTCTTGAGAAAATGATGCCTGTTAATAAAATAGTGAAGAGTTCAGAAGAGATCCTGATAGGGATATTAAAATTTTCTCAAACAATTTGTTGTAGTGACTAAAGCCTGGGATTTATGTTAAATCCAAGCCACTTACTCTGTGTGGAACTTTTGAATTAAACTTTCTAAACCCTATTCACGTATCCATAAAATAAATATATTTAATTGATTGAACTAAAGACTACATAAGATACAAAATGAATAGCACTGTACAGGATATAATATATGCTCAAATAAGATGTAATAGCCATTTCTGGTACTCCTTTATTCCTGGCTTAAGTAAAAAAAATCTATGATAAATTTGTTGCATGAAATAAGAGAATCTTATAGAAAAGTGAAATAGAAATTCTGAAATGTTGGTTTTCAATTTTGATTCAATTACCTATTATTTTCATCATTTAGTTTATTTCTATAAGTCCATAATTCTGGTTGAAAGTCTATTGCATCCTTTAGTTTTGTTCTTATTTTTCACCCTTGTGTCTTTTGAAACTGTTGACCACTACCTTTTAAAATGAATGTCTTTGTTTATGATTATTTTTTCCTTTTACTCTGGTTCTCTCCATTCATTCTCGCATTTCTCTCCAGGCCTTCACTAAATTTTTCTTCTCCTCTCACCTCAATATAGGGCTCAGTGTTCAATCACCAGGTCTCTTCTCTTTTTATTTTTTTCCTTTGCAATCACACTAGTTATGTTTACGATTTTAAAATGAACTATACACTTCACAACAACAACAACAACAAAACAGAAATATATAGCTGGCCAAAAGTGATGCAAGCTCGGAAAAGATAGATGTGCTGCTTTTTAAAAGATGACACATAATAGAAAATGACACTATTTTAGTGCATTTTCATGGTCAAGGGTTTGTTCTTCAGGTTTTAAGGCTAAGTAAGACACATGATATAACAAAAAGCTGACAGTGATAGCAGCACACCTTGGGATCAGCCAATGAAGTCACTGGCCTTAAAGGCCCTTGAAGACGGGAACTGTCCAACTTTGGTTTCATGATTCTTTCTTATTCTTCCATGAATTACCAATCCAATTTCTGATGGACAAATTTATTCTTCATATATGCCACCTCATCCATTTAACTATCAGTTCTAGTACTGCTAGAAGGTTTTCCCCTACATCAAGGTGGCTTTTCACCTAATCTTATGTACATCTATTTTAATATACTCTAATCTTATCATATGTACTCTAATCTTATGTACACCTATTTTAAAATATATCTTGTTGATATCATAATTCACTTGTTTTGAAGTCGTGAGTCATTCTTTGTGGAATTCTCCAAGTACCAACAATATTATTTACATGTCATTGACTTCCTAGTCTTTTATCTCTAGTGCTGGTTTTCTCTTTAGCTTCAAAATTATATTTTCAACTAATAATCGGACTTCTCTATCCCAAATTCCCAAGGACAATTCGAACACAAAACACATAAAACTCAATAAAGTTATTTCTTCTTCTAGAGAAATCTTTTTCTATGTCTTCTATCTAAGTGTCTAAAGACTAGTTATCTAATTCAGAATCTTTGAAATTATCCTAGGCAGCCTCACACTCCAGAATCAGTTATATACTAATATTGGCTGATTTTACCTCTTCCACATCTTAATTTACCTTTTCCTATCCAATGTCACTATTTCATTTTATATAATAGGCATATGTCGTGTAGGCCAATGTATTACTAAGTTAATTTCTATACATCTTTCCTTGATGACCTCACTCATTCTCTTCCATCTCCTCTTCCAGACATTCAAGAGCAAGTTTTTGCTATTGGGACATAGCTCCTACTCACTTGAGGATTTCCTTCACTTTGCTTATATCTGCATGAACAATAAACATTGAAGTTATTTGTGGTTGCTGGATTTTGTGTGGTGTTATTTGACACCCAATTTTTTAGACAGAGAAAATGGTACACTCCTCTGTGTACTATGTGGCACCCTAACACACTTCTAATTGCTAATACAGAATAACTTCATGACCTTGAGGTATGCAAGGATTTCTCAAACAGAACACAAAAAGCAATAACCATTAAAAATTGATAACTTAAAACTAAGAACTCCCAATTATCAAAATACACCATATTTAGAAAGAGTAAAAGCAAATCAAAGAATGTGAAACATATTTACAATACAATGATGATATCAACAATACATAATATCTGAAAAATAAGGATATGGATCTTATCATAAAAATATTACATACATAATAACCTCTGCATGTTAAGAAAAATAATACAAATAACACATGGAGAAACACTTCACAAATGAGGATATCCAAATGCTAGTTCTAAAGCTCAGCCTCATTGGAAACAAGGGAAGAGAGGGGTGCCTGGGTGGCTCAGTAAGCTTCTGACTTTGGCTCAAGTCATGATCTCACTGTCTGTGAGTTCAAGCTCCACATCGGGCTCTGTGCTGACAGCTCAGAGCCTGGAGCCTGCTTTGGATTCTGAGTCTCCTTCTCTCTCATCCCCTTCCCTGCTCACAATCTGTCTCTCTCTCAAAAATAAATAAACATTAAATAAAATTAAAACACAGAGAGATACTAAAACACATTATCAGAATATGACTAAAGTTAAAATGGAATAAAAACAGACAAATCCGAGAATTTGTAACTTTGTAGATTAATTAATATTACACACACACACACACACACACACACACACATTATATTTTACACCTAGGTATAATCCAATAGGCATGTAATGAATGAATATTTGCACCAAAATACATGCCCTAGGATATTCAATAGAACATTATTCATGATGGTTCCAAACTAGAATTAACTGTCAATCAATAGCAGAATATATAAATATTATGATATATTCATTCAATGAAATACCAAACAACAATGAAAATTAGCAGAAAGTCTAGCACCATACAACTCTATGGTTGAATCTCACATACAAAATGTTGAATGAAAAGAATAATATGACCAAAAAATACTTTACTTCATGTAACATATGAAAGTACAAAATAAGGTCATAGTAACTATGATCTTAAAAGCCAAGCTAATACATTTGGAGAGGTAGAGATTAGGAGGGAACAACACTTCTAGGGTGGTGGTAATATTCTGTTTCTTGACCTGGATGATGATTTTTTGGGTGAACTCATTTTGTGATAATTGAGCTCTAACACTTACACTATGTGTATTTTTGTATGTTTCTTAACTTCAATAAAAAGTTTAAAAATACATAACTTGATGCTAATTTGAAAAGACACATCTGAAACAAAATTGCACTGAAAGGTGAAACATTAAAGGATGAACCAAGATCTGGCACACAGATGTAATGAAAACTTGAACAAAAAAAAAAAGAAGAATGTGATGTGGAAATCCTGCTATCATATGGAGAGGAATAAAGAAATTCAAAACAAATGGAACTAACAAAAACCTATTTAAGACAAAAACCAGAGAAAAATAGCATTTCTGAATGTTTTCCACTTTCAGACTAACGCAGCAAATGGCACTCTCATTTCAAAGAATGTGTTTTGTGATAACTATGGAAGAAAATGAATACCACTTAAGAAAAAATTAACCCACAAATAGTCTTTGTGCCAAATTCTCTTTATAGTTGAGTTCTTTCAAACTTTCAATGAAGGGATTCACATAGTGTTCTATAAACCTTTTCAGAATATAATAAATATAGAAAGTGTCTAAATTTGTTCTATGAAACTGCTGTACATAATTTTGATATTAAACTGTGACAAAAAAGTTCAAAGAGAAAAATAATAAAATGTCACTCATTTCATATGCAAAATTCCTAATTAGAGTAAAAAATTTAATTTAACATTACAATAAAGTAACTATCAACTATCACCAGCTGGATCTTACTCACACAATGTAGTGATTTATTAGTAAAGTTTATAATTCATCATGCTCATAATTCAAAATAAATTCTAATAGATGCTCAAAAAAGTCACTTTATAAAATCCAACCTTCTCTCCTCATAAAACTCAGTAAATTACTAAGAAAAAACTAGTTATTTAATGAAAACAAACTTCAATCTGAAAGCACAATTAAATCATTCAGTTGATACTGAACTATGAGCTAGTCTCATTATAGGCTGATAATAGACAAGCATATTCATCATGCAATCACTGTTACACTTGAATGTTGTTTGGTAAGATCTGGCCAATGTAATAAAGAAAAAAATAATAGGGAAAAAAATGTACCTATTGAAAAGGTGAAAATTAAATTATCTCTCTATCCGTATTATATGATTAAAAATTCAATTTAGAATAAAAAAACTTGAAAGAATCAATAACATATTAAAATTCAGAAAGTTCAATGAAATGACTTTACTAAATCTGTATATATATATGAATCAAGAATTTTTCTAAATACCAACACTTAACAGGATATATGATGACCATAGATACTTACATACATAATTTGTTCTAACAATTCAATAAAAATACAAATATCCTATTGCAAAAATGAGCAATAACTTGAAAATTTTATAGAGAAGAAATAAAAATGCCTAGTAATCAAGGAGAGCCAACAGTTTACTGCATCTTCTTCTTTTGTATCTTTCAATTATTTTTCCAACACACAGATGCTTTGTGCTCCATTCTACTTCCTTTTTCAAAACATACTTTGAATAAAACGAAAAAATATAATTGGAAATTTAAGTAATTTTTTCATTAATGGACAGAAACAAGCAGAAAATCAGTAAGATTTTGTATTTCAAGGTTTGAAAAAAACTCTATCAATTAACTAGACCTAATTGATATTTCAGTGTCTAGAACATTTCACTCCAAAACATTCTTCTCAAGTGCACATGGAATATGCACCAAAACATTATAGACCATACAACAAATTTGATAAATTCAAATGGGTTTGAATCATACATAATATGTTCTTGAATTTGGCAATGAAAGTAATTATAATCAATAACAAAAATATCTGAAAAAATAACCAGACATTTAGTATAAAAGAATGTATTTCTAAATAACCCATAGACTAAAGAATTCAAAAAGGAAGTTAAGAATTATTTTGCAATAAATGATAATAAAAATAGGCTGTATAAAAACGTGTTGGGTGCTGCTAAAGCAGAACTTATGAGGGGATATGTCTGCAGCATTAAATAACTATATTAGAAAAGAAGAAAGCTTTCAAATCAAGGACATTAGCTTGCTTGTTAAGCAAAGAGAAAAAAAGAAAGAACATTGAGCCAAAATTAAGTAGAAAAAAAATAAAAGATTAGAAAGAGAAATTAATAATATAGAAACCAGAAAATCAAGGATACCAAAAGCAAGTTGATTTCAATAAAATTGAAGACATTTAGTCAGACATGTCAGGAAGAAAAAAGGAGAGAGAAATAAATGACAAATACCAGGAACGAGAGGTGATATTACTAACAACTGTACAATATTGAAAAGAATAATAAGGTAATACTAAGAATATTATGCCAATACATTAGACAAGTCAGATGAAAGAAACATATTCTTGAAAGACACAAACTGCCAACGCTCACTCAAAAATAAATTCTAAAACTACAGATTTCTATATCTATTAAATACATTGAATTTCAGTTTAAAACCTTACCACAAAGAAAACTTCAGACTCTGATGGCTTCATTAGTGCATTGTAACAAACATTTAAGGAAGAAATAATTCCAGTTCTGTACATACTTTTCTAGAAAATTCAAATGGAAAAATTTCTTCATAATTCATATCCTATGAATCAAGTACTACACTAATGCCAAAACCAAACAAAAGCATTACTAGATTTAAAAAAACCCACAAAACTGTAGACTTATATTCCTCAGATAAATGCATAAGTCCCAAACTTTTACCATGTCAAATCCAACAACATAAAAATGGTATTACACTTTCCCCAAATCCACAGTCCCAATGTTTGAGAAAACATCAAACAAGCCCAAATTAAGAAAAATTCTATAAAATATTTCACCAGTACTCCTTAAAGGTGTCAAAGCAATGAAAAAGAAAAAAAAAGGAAAGATAGAGAAACTGTCACAGATTAGAAAAAAATCTAAACACAATGACTAAATGCAATGTGGTATCTTGGATTGGATCCTGGATCAGCAAAAAGAGATTAATGGAAAAAACGGTGAAATTCTATTAAAATATATAGTTCAATTAATAATATTGCACCAATGTTAATGACTCTGTTTTGATAAACGCGCAAAGGTGATGTAAGATGTTAATATCAGGAAAATCTGGGTGAAGAGCTGGAATGCAAAAGAGCTAGAACAGACAAAACAGCTTTGAAAAAGAAGAAAATTGGAAGGCCAACATTACCTGACTTCAAGACTTATTAGAAAGCAACAACAGCTGGAGCACCTGGGTGGCTCAGTCAGTTGGGCACCCGGCTTCCACTCAGGTCATAATTTCGTGGTTCGTTGAGCCCTACGTCAGTATTACTTCTCCTCGCAGGGAATATAAATAGTAGAGAGCCTACAAGATTCTTGAGCATGAAAGTAGCTCAAGTTTCTTTTCTAAGAATCATTGAAACAGTCATATTTTTAGTTTTCATGAAACTTCTCTTGGGGAGAGGCACATTTACAATCAGGAATATGTATAGATGACTGTGCATGTATATTCAGGGATAACAGAGTTCAGAGAACAAAGCCCTGGAGTATGAATCTGAGAGATTTCTCATGGGTTTATATTTAGAAAAAGATGGGAATGGAATGTCTGAGCTCACAGTAGAAATGTCAGGTACTGATGTCAAATACTCATGTCAGGCTGGAGATAAGCCTTGGATTACAGAGATTTCTTCTGAAGTCTTCCATATACCTGACCCAGTGCATCTCATGCACTGGGCTCCCAAAAGAGGATTATCCTCTTCAAGTGATCAATCCTTAACTCTAACTCTAGTGCTTAAGAATTGACTTCCAAGAAATTCTCTAATTTAAAATCTTTTGAATTGCAAAAATGATATAGGCCTAAGGGCATTTTATATGTTGAGAGTTTGGCAAACAAGAGACACCAAACAATTAAACAGATTAAAACAAATAATGCTAGGTTACTCTAGACTAAAATTAAAAAAAAAATAGATATTGCATGCTCTATTAACTCAATTTGAAATTGCTGGAATAGTAATCTATACGCACAACAAGAATACTGAATATTTATAAATGCCAAACCAATATTTACCAATTTTTAAGGCATCTATGCATTTATATTTTTATTCCATGGGTTTGCTGGAGGCTTCTTTGATTTTTTTTTAATTTGGAGCATACACATATTTCTCTTTTGATGGTTTATGAGGACACAAAGCATTTACTTCATTGTATTGTGTTTGTTTTGAGGTCTTATATTTGAGATATTAAATGAGATCGGTTTGTCATACTCTCTGTTTTATATATAATTTCATATAGTGTGTGTGTGTGCGTGTGTGCGTGTGTGTTTGGTTAGTGAAATAACACAGATATTTTTATGTGTTTAAATATTCTTCCCAAATATAATAAGTGCATCATTGTATTTCTACTATTTAAAAGCAAGGCTTTAAAGATCATTATCCCAGTCAATATATTTGTATATTTTTGCTTCTTTTAGATTACTTTTTTAGGATAAAATTTTAGATGTTAAGACTTTAAAATATTTTGCTAAATTATCCTCCAAAGAATTTGTAAAAAATAAAAACAAAATACATTACCATCAGTAATAGATGAGTGACATTTGCCTACTTTACAAATTGTGGATCTAGAATATGTCAGATATTTTTCTCTTTGCTGGTCTCTACTTCATGACCACTTATTTTAATAATAAGCTAAATTTTGGCTACCTATATTTCTCTATTTGTGAAGTCCTTGGCCTCTTCATTTACCCATGATTCAGTAAGTGTGTTCATCTTTTTGTTATTGAATGTAAGTGTTCTTTATATATTATGTCTACCTTTTATCATAAATACTGCAAATATTTCCCCTATGTAGTTTGCCTTAAAAATCAATCATACCTGGGAAATAGGCTCTGACCCACCCAAAGTGATCATTTCATTCAAGATTTATATTTTTAACGGTTTTTACTTGTGATGTATTGAGAATATAAACAGGAGTCCAACAAAGTTAGTATGTACAACAAATCCACAAGATTCCAAAAAAAAAAGTGATGTCTTACATTATTAAATTGATTAATTATAATAATCATCAAGTTGTTCAACATGAAGGCACAATTTAAAAGCTTGAGGTTCTTTCCATGTTACTTTCAAGTAACAAAAGCCTGTGTGTGTATGTGGGTGTGTACACTGTCAAATTAAGAATGTTTTCACTTTCCTAGTCATGGTTTTATGAAATTTGTGAACTCTGTCAGATGAGGAGTCCAGTAAAGCTTCAAAGAAGAAGAGACAAATGAATTATATTTTTGAATGATCATTTCACCATTGAAAATCAGGGGGAAAGCATCTTAGGAAAAGGCACAAAAGTATGAAAGGACCTAAAGCATTCAGGGACTGAGAAATTCACTGCGGCAGTAACACGGGTTACTGGAAGAGGGCAGGTGATGAATCTTGGAATGATGATGATGGGAGCAGATGAAGAAGGGCTCTGTATGTAGTCCTAAAATATACAGATCTGACCCTGGAGGCAACTGTTGAGTAGAAGAAACAATCAATTAGGGAAGTGAGACCATTAAGATGAATGTGAATAATCAGACTGAAAACCCCCTAGGTAGGAACCAAATAGCACGGTGTCTTGCTAATTGGCATCTTGTTGCTAATACAAAGTTTATTGACGTCAGTGTGTTTTATTAGAAGTGTATATGCTTTAAAAGTCAGTTGCGTAATTTGGTATTATAGCATTATTGGCCTATCAATTTTTTTAAATCAACATAGCCTTTGATATTGAGGTTTAAGATATCTCTTCAAAGCCAATAAATCATCTGTAAATCAATTGTCCTATAACATAATGTATCTAACAAAATGAATGGGACTAGATGTTGGCATATGCTATACTATACTCTCTGGGCTAAATTTACATTAACATCTTTTCTTTTTCAATGAAGTCACAGTTTAACAGTATATTAGACAATCCAAATATCTTGACTTCAGAAAAATTAAAACTATCAATGGTAATGAAACAATGGATCCAGTTTTCATAAGATCAAATGTTTGTACAACAACTTTCTTCCTGGAAATAGTCACTAGGTTTAAAATAGCAGTGATAATAATATAAGGGAAATGTGATATACAGGTCTCTAGAAAGCAGCTGTGCAAATAAAGGGAAGGACGTTAAGGAAAACCATGACACATTAAGAGACCTGTTGATTACACTGCATGTCTAATTCAAGATATTTTGCTTATACAGTATCAAGAATGTAGCCTCCAATGGATAATTTGGTAGGTTACACATTGCCTTCATATTGCTTGATTTGTGTTTTTCACTTAGCAGACACCCCTTGCTGTCTGAATCTAAAATGATTGGATTTCAGCAATGCAGATTTTGTTCCAAATGCATTAAACTCGTTAATGCATATATATAACATTTCTATGTCTTCATGTGTTTGACAATAGCCTAATGCTAACCATTTTAAGATAAGAATGAAATAGGATATTTTAAAATATCATATTTGGCGAATAGCTAGCATTATTAATCTTTTCCAAATTCAAGAGATTAGTTTTCTCATCATGATGACAAACCAAAAATTGTCATGATGGCAGGTAACATTTCTGTAATTTACTGCATATAAGCACTGCATAACCTTCTCCTTATTTTCATGACCATAGAGGACTTTTGAAATAAGCTACTACTAATGTCTTCACCTAAAGTTTTACTGGTTTAGATCATTTTTAAGAAAGCCTTCCATGTAAAAGATGAATATAATTCTCTGCTCTTGATATTATGATTACAAGATTTATGTCTGAGCTACAGTGCTATTCTTTGTTCAGAATTTATTCAAACAAGCTTATTATAAACAAATATAAATCAACTTTTGGTTTGTTCATTTACCTAGTTAATATCTTGTTTTAAGATGTACAAATTTTAAAATTCTTCCTACGAGTCTATCCTGCAATATTTTCTCTTGGAAGCATGATCTCTGATACTACAAAAGGAATTTTCTTATATATATATATATACACATATATATATACATATATATATTTTTTAAACATGATATTGAAAGTATAAATAGAAAATGAAAATTTCTACTTAGATCTTTGATATCACAAATAAATCAAAATGATTCCATTACTCCTTACTATTTTTCTATCTTTCTATTTCCCAAATATTTCTATTCATTGAAAATTGGGGAATGGCAAATTGTGGTGAAATTAATAGACAGCATTCCCCAGTTCTTGCTATGTGCATTAACTCTTTTACTCCTTTATAACAACGCTTTTCAGTAGGTATTGATAGTAACTCCATTTTTATGAAGAACAGTGGCCTAGCCCTGTGGGCCACACACAATCATGATTTCATGATTTTTCTCTTCAAAGGTGGATAAGAAATATCCTTTCAGGTTCTCTCTGGATACAGAAGGACATTTGATTTCTGTTTCTCTATCTTTAAAAGATAAATAACCTTCAAAATCATGATCTCCTCTCTGCCTCTCCCTCGAATGCTGCCAGCATCTGTTTTCAGTCATGCTCTACATACCTTCCAAGACTTTTCTCTTCATCTTCCTGACCTTTTCTCTCTGACCCACATCTATGCACCTCTTTTCTCAATTTGCACTCATTTTTCCTAACTCCTACTCCTAAACCCTTCTTCTATTTCCTATCAAGCTCATTGTTTTTATATGCTTCCTCACTTAAAATACTATCAAAAATTGCTATGTCAACAATTTTAAGCATTTGAGGTAAAATCCAGATTTTATATTCAACAGCGGTGCCAGACACAAGAAATTTAATATAAACAATATGTTTACAAACCCACTTGTGCTGAATAGAATATTTTTAACTTACATAACTAGCCAGAGTATTGAATGTGTACAAGAAACAAAAATCATTTAAAATCATTAAATCTGAAAAAATCACGTTTCTATATTATTTTCATAACTTCTTTAGGATGGATTTACCTTCGTGTGGAATTTGTATATTAGCATAAATAGTTAAAATAATTTTCATATTTTTCCTTTTTTAATGTCTATTTATTTTGAGAGAGAGTGCATGCGCATGTGTGCACACATGCATGAGCAGTTGGAGGGGCAGGGAGAGAGAGAGGGAGAAGCCCAAGCAAAAATTGCTAGGTCAACAATTTTAAGCATTTGAGGTAAAATCCAGATGTGTATATTGAAAAGCAGTGCCAAACACCAGACATTTAATATAAACAATATGTTTACAAACCCCATGCCGATGTCACAATACAGGGCTCGAATTCACAAACCATGAGATCATGACCCTGAGCCAAAATTAAGAGTTGGACGCTTAACCAACTGAGCCACCCAAGTGCCCCAATAATTTTCATATTTTTGATAAAACAGTTTTAAAAACATCTTGATCACTTAGCATAATACTAGGTCTATCTATGTTGTCACAGACAAATACTATGTGATTTCACTAATATGTGGAATCTAAAAACAAAACAAATAAAAACCAAACATACTCTCAAATCCAGAGAACAAATTGGTGGTTGCCAGAGGGGAGGAAGCCAGGGGACTAGGCAAAATAGATGAAGGGGATTAAGAGGTACTAACTTCCAATTATAAAATAAATAAGTCACAGAGATGAAAAGTACAACATAGGGAATATAGTCAATGATACTGCGATAACATATGGTGATAGATGGTGACTACACCTACCGTGGTGAGGACTGAGTAATGTATAGAATTGTTGTATCAATATGATATACACCTAAAACTAATATAATATTCTAAGTCAATTTTTCGAGTCTATGTCAAGTATACCAAAATTATAGCTCCAACTATGTTGTTTTATAGCTCTATGATCTTGGATAAATTATGTAAATTCTGGAAAGCTTAGTTTTCTCATATGTAAAATAACGACAATAGTAGTGGTTATCTCAAGTTTGCTGTGAGGAATAAATGGGAAAATGAAGTTCAAGTGCCTGGTAGAATGTCTAGCAAAGCATATTTGATTAATACATTGTCATTTTATTATTATAAAATAATTACCACTGCCTAATTATATGGTGGAAAATTAAATTATGTAGATACCTCTCCCATAACCCATTACAGTTGATTTGTATTTGAGTGTTCTTGCCTATGGGAACCCATGATGTTTCTATTAGCTATGTAATTATAAGGAAATGAAATACAGCATATTGAGATATACGTATGAATACCCAATAAAGATCTCAGAGGCCAAATGCAAATTAACAGGACCTGATTCGTGTGTATGTGTGTATGTGTGTGTGCAATGTGTGTATCCTATATACAGGAAATATGTATATCTTAATCTAGCATGGAAAGTGTACAAGAGATATATGGGTTTCAGCCTTTCAATTCTGGTGTTAGCTTTATTATCTATTTTATTTTTAAATCTTCCCAAGAACTATAGAATTTTTTAAAAACTCACAAACTGTTAATAAAAAATGTTTGCCTAACCCTACTTTTCTGCTTTTAAGTAAGATGGTCTTTTTAGAACTGAGCTCACTACATTTTATAAAGATGATAAACAAGTAGCTAAACTCGAGCTGTAGAAAGCTTCTGTAAAAACATAGCTCCATACCAGCATTTCGTTGTGATCAGCGTACGTGAAAAGCATGCATTTGGATAAAAATATAAAGTCCATGTGTAAGACAATCAGTTCATAATAAATGAGAAAGGAAGAAACTACATCGAAATTAAAACTATTTTAAGTAGCAGCATAATTGTATAAGACAATTCTATTTAACTAAGGAGAAAAATCATGTTCTCCATCTAAAAAATTATCTCCCAATTTATATCAGACTTTTAAAATGTATAGGAATGTTCAGGAAAATATCACAGTATTGAAAATGAAGAATTTGACAAGAAAACACTTCTACTGTTTAAGGATTTGACCCAGCCGATAATCAATCATGGAAAAGCACCATATAACTGTTTTATTGCTGTTTTTTTTTTTCTGGTACAACAGCTGAAGGAAGAAATAACCTCAAAATCAGTTAAATGTAGGAAACCAAGAAACATATTCCATTTAATCCCTAAGTTTCTTTATATTTCTTCCCACAGTAATAAAATATCCTACTCAGCAGAAGTTAAATGATTTACGTGGAAATGTGGACTAGGCAGGTTTCAGACACACCTAAGTCTTCCAAAGCCAAACTATGAATAACAACACATTTTAATCAGTTTCTTGGCAATAGATAAAAAATTCAGCAGGGATATCTTTAAAAAGAAAAATGGGTTTACATCTTTCTGACGCTGTATGATTAGTTAATAGAAGTTCCTTTTGCTAGTAGGATGTACTGCTCCTTCCCTGAAGAGCTCATAAACTTCTCCAGGCAACACCTAGTTAAATTGGGCATTTATTAAATTGCACTATCCTCTTAATTCACCTTTGACCTCTTGGAACAAGTTATTAAATGAGGCAGCCAAAGTTCCCTTTCACACCTGCAAATAACAACTGAATCTACAATTAAGGATCATTTCCTCTTTTTTGAAATTCAAATCATGGCATTAAAACAGAATGTAATATTTTTATCTGCATCTGGCCAGGCTATTTCCTGGCATTTGGGATGAGGTAACAGGATGACTATATAAAAATGCTACTACATAAAGATGCTGAGATAATCTCTAGGTGGCTTCGGAAGAGCAGGCAACTTCTAGACGTTACAGTTTACAATATAAAAACACACCACACACCTCTAAAGCCACTTTCGACATGAAAGACATAGTTTCTACATGAAAACAGAAAAAAAATCACAATTAAATCAATACTAACATTAAAATTGGATCAAACACATTTTAAAAATATATTTTACTAGAGCCCTTGGAGTGGATTATCCAGAAGTATCTAAAATATTTTTTACTTTTGTTTATTTAGAAAGTACACACACACACACACACACACACACACACACACACACACAACATACACACAAATGGGGGAGGGGCAAAGAGAGGGAGAGAGAGAGTCCCAAGCAGGCTCCATGCAGTCAGCACAGAGGCAAGGTTTGATCTCACCCACCGAAGCATGAGATCATTACCAGAGCCAAAATCAAGAGTCTGATGCTTAACCAATTGAGCCACCCAGGTATCCCAAAGATCTAAAATATTTAATTCAAACAGACGTAAACCCTTTTTTCATGCCCACTGCCCCACACATCTTTCCAGAGCAGTTCCTATGTCTTTATCCACCAGAGTTCTCGACATTTCAAAATCCTCTCCCACACAACTCCTCTTTGAAACCAGAAGATTATATTTAATATCTGTATTAGTCTAAAACAGGCTATCTTGTGTTACTAACTATTCATTTTTTATTGCTACTGAATTCTTTTTGAGTTAATCTGAAAAATATCTCATCCTTAACTCCAACTAATATTTTACTAAATTTTAACTTTTTACCAGAAGGGTTCTTTGCCCTACCATTTCCTGCATTCACGTTTCGCTGAATTTCAAATCCAAAATGCAAAACATATGGTAAAGTATTAACAATATAACAGATTTGCAATACTGCTATACATTCTATAGCATACTACATATTTTGCAGTTTTCACAAATTTTAGAGATAGAAGAAATCTCAAATGTTTCGTTCAAACCCGTCATCTGCAGATGAGGAAACTCAATTCAAACATATTACGTGGCTTTCCTAAGACTGTCTAGCTAGTTAGTGAAACCAGGATTTCCCCAGACTATCCAAAATTAGAGTTACCTTGTTATCTCCCAAAACTGTCCAGTTTGGAAAACAAACTGTATAAGGCCACTTTAGCAAATGTAAACTGGAGGTCAGCTTTTGGTTTAGAACTTTTTCTCTCTACCCCAAAGCAAAAACTTTTTTTTAAAGCACTGAATCCTGGTGCACATACAGTTATTGGAAGTGGCTAACTCTGATCTGTAAAAGTGACTAAACTAAATTTAGTTTAGTTAAACTATAATTGACCTATTAAAATATAAACTAAAACTAGTTTAGTTAAGCTAAAACTGACCTATTAAAATATAAAAACTATTGCAGAGCGATGTGTGTTAGCACATTAGTTTTTTATTTTCTTTAACTCTAACTTTACACTATAGACCTCAAAAAAAGTTCAATAAAAAATCAGCATAGAAACACATGGAGCACTGTTCCGAAGTGACTGCATTCAACTTATTGATAAGACATTACTCAACAGATATACAATAACAGTGGTTTCAAAAGGGCAGTGGATAGAAAGTCAAAGAAATTGGGACATGTAAGATACTTAGAGACTGGAGGAGGTAGAAAGATAGAGATAGTGGCTATTAGAAAAGATTTCATGGAAAGAGCCCTGTGTGGTTCAGTCAGTTAAGCATTCAATTCTTGATCTCAGCTCAGGTCACGATCTCGCAGTTGTGAGATCAAGCCCCACCTTGGGCTCTGCACTATTAGTGCTTGGGATTCTTTCCCTCCCTCTCTCTCTGTCCCTCCCCTGCTCATGCACACACATGCACACAATCTCTCTCTCTCTCTCTCACTCTCTCTCTCTCTCTCTCTCAAAAATAAATAAATAAACAAACAAAAAAAGAACGAAAAGATTTCATGGGATGATGCCATATTTGTACAATGCATTTGAGGGACACAATTTCAAAGACCAGAATGCTGGAGAGGGAGGCAGAGCAGGGGTGAGGGGCAGGGACATGAATACATGAACACGCTCAGGAAATATGAAGTCATTGAGGCAGGTGGAGAAAGAAACCAGGGGTATGGGCACAGTAAGAAGTTTGGGGGCAATACAAAGGAATGTGGATGTACAGACAATTATTTTGTGTAAACCAGTAGCTAGCAGGAAGCTGGTAAAAGTTTTAGAGATAATAAATAATAATAAATATTTAGAGATGATAAATACGCTTTGTGATAATCTGATAGCAATTTATAGATTTAGAGTAGAAATTATTTCAGAAAGTTGTTGCTGAAATATCTAGCTGTGAAGTAGAGAGAGAAACGCTATGCCAGAATCAATAAAAACACGAGCTTGGAAATGAGCTGGGTTTGAACGAGCTTCTGCCATTCATTGACTGTTGTGAATAATTTTCTTAGCCTTTATAAATTTCTTTCCAGAAACCATCTTTGTAATCTAAGACAGATTACCAGGGATGTTGCTGTTATTATGATGATAAGTAAAGTGTAACATGTTTAGTTCAGGACCTAGAAAATAGTAAGAACTTAATAACTGTTTATTGTTATTAAAATTGATATTAAAGAAGCAAATAATGACGGCACCCCATTTTCAACAGGGGTCTGAGATACATGAGTAATAAATCAATCCTTTATAATAGTAATTGAACTTGATTTTGTTTTTATGGTAAGATTCTTAAAACATTTTAGCATTTCTGATATTGGCAATTATTTAGACTTAGAAAAAATCACAAATTTATCATGTTTTCTAATATAATATGTAGCCTATACAGCAATATGAGATAAGATTGAAGGTGTTTAAGAAAAGTTTATAATAATATTATGATTGAAGAATTCCTTCTTGGCCCATAATGAAGGTATTGCACAATTTTCTAGTTCCTGGTAAACTCCAGTTGAACTTGAAATAGAGTAGCTTCCATTTAACTGAGGGCAGCATGCCATGAATGCTGAAACATCTGCCACTAATTGAGCAAGACCATTAATGGGATTTGAATTTGTTCTCTGTTAATGGCCCTCCAATAAGATAAATTCTTCGGTACCCTCGAAGCAGGCTGTGATCTTAGAAGTGATAGACAGATAGCAGGCAGAGAATAGTACCATTAGCATTATATTACTTAGACACCACATAGAAAAATGGAAAATTAAACTAGTATGAAAAAACTAAACTTGGCATTTACCTACAATTTTGAAAGAGAATAGTGATAGATTGATAATAAAAAAGGCACTAATCATTTTTGGATCTAATTAATGGTACATTTATTGAATCAAGCAGTAGATGTCAGATAAATAAAGACTAGTTCGTCTTTTACTTTCAAGCATATTGGACTTCATTCCAACCTGGAGTAAATTTTTCCTGATCCTAAACACTAAGAACTTTGACTGGAAGACACTGTTGCTCATACTTTTCTATTAAAAATTCTGAACACACACACACACACACACACACACAATTACAAACAGTTTTGCTCCCAAAATTTAAATACTGACCATTTAGTAAATTAAAGATTTTAACATAGCAACAGAATACCACAAACTCTGGTTTGTTTGTTTTCTGGCTGCTGTAATGCAGTATGGAACTACCCAGCAAACTGACACATCAAAATCTCATGTGCTGTTACGACCATATGAGGATTTTCCTTCTTCCTGAATGATCAGATAGCATTTGCAGTAGATAGATGTTCATCAGCTTCAAACGGCCCAATGTTGCTTTAATTATTTTAATTGTGAACTTATGTAGTATTTCTTTCCTTTTAAAAGTTTGTACATTTTTTGTATTTTATAATTAAATTTAGAGTTTGTTTAAATTTCATGAAAGGGTTATGTTTAATGAAAAAGCCATCCTGTTACTATGATATAACTGAACCATCAGTTTGACTACGAAATGTGGCCAGAAGTGCCTTTTAGGATCAAAAGAAGTTTTTTAAGGGGGGGAAAAAAAAAAGCTCATTTATATCCTTTTTCCATTCATATCAGCCTCTCTGAATCCTTAAGTTATCCTGGTGGCATGTCACTCGGCCTCTCTATTTTGGAATCTCCCTTAATGATCTTGACTTTTTAAATTCCATTTAATCTAGTATTTCAGTGCAGAATAACCGATTAACCTTTCATTCTTGCAAATGTTACCACTTAAAATTCACAAGATATTTGGCATCTGCTGATGGATATTATATAAAGTGTTTACAAGGTTTAAATATAATGTGTTCCACCTTGCTCATTTGGGTAAAGCGATTCAGATTTTTAAGGAACATTGTGCTGTAAACATGCTTGTCTTTCTTCTTTTCTCTTTAATTTCCTTCTTTTTTCTTCTGTTTGATTCTCTCTCCTTCTCTTCTCTCTTTCTCTTCACCCTTGATGTATACATAATATGAATACTAAAATTTATCTCAAAAAGTCTTCTATATTATAAGTTTGAATATGTTCTGATTCAGACCTACAATCTTTATGAACTAGATTTTTTCGTTCAGCAATTTGGGCAAGAGAATATCCACAGTAAGTTACTTTGAACCCTTGCCATATGACAATGAAATTTGAGCTGTGTCTATATAATACTGTATGTCTTGATGTTTCTCAGGATGTTTCTTAAAGCTACAAGGAACAGAAAATCCCACTTGCCTCATTAACAAATGAAGGAATATTTCACAGAGCATTAAATCCAGAGGGGTAATGAATTCTGAGTGAAGATAATATCCACTTGTCTGTAAACCTATGAATTGGCTCTGTTTTCTCCCTGTTTTGGCTTATTCTCAGTTTAGTAGCCAGATGATTTTATATTCTATACTTTTAGCATCTCATTTTGGCACACATGAGAACATTCAGAGACAGTCAAGAGAGTTTTTCTCTTCTGTCTCTTTCTTAAGAACCTTTAAGTCCTTCCAAAAGCACACCAGTGAACTTCACATCTCATCTCATCGGCCAGAATCAATTCACTTGTCCATTCCTAAATGAATTTCTGGCAAGAAAACTGAGATCACCAAAATAGAATAACATATTCAACTTCTAGCTCCTGGAGTTAAGAACAAAAAAATGCTATAGCACTGGACTGGAAAGAATAGGGATGGATACCTCACAACACTGGGAATGTTCAACAATAGTCATAAGAAGTAGGAAGTGAAGCAGAATGGATACTATAGGCAAACAACAGAACCTGCTTAGAATTCTGCTCTCTGAACCCTCCTCTCCATTAACCTCCATGGGCCCTGATCTGTGCTACGGCCACATCTGAGACTCAAAAGCCCTAACAGCCCTTTTCCTTTTACGTGGAGTTTGGTAACAGAGAATTTGCCTTAAAGATTGAACTTTTGAGACTACCATCAGTCAGCCTTGGAGTTTCTTTGGCGACAGAGAAATCCATAAATATCTTAGCAGTTTTTGGTCTTCCCCTAATTTCATGACCTGGTATCACTGTTCAAAGTGACTGCTATAGTTTTGAATCTAAATTTCTGTGCCCTGTCAGACCCAAGTTTGCACAAGGGCCCCTCTCCATGAGTCTCTGCCTTGAAGGAATTGTAAAAATAGCTCTGGAGAGGGATCTATCACCAGCTGCCTGCTTTTACCTTATAACTGTTTTTACCAAAGGACTGTTTTCTTTTCTTTTCTTATTTCTTTTCTTTTCTTTTTTCTCTTCACAACAACCCTGACTACTCTTTTGTCAAGAAAGAAAATGATTAAGAGAAGATACTTGATAGAAATTTGAGAATTTAGGATTGTTTTTCCTCCAGCTAATGCTATCTCTCTGTCTTTACCTGCCCTAACTTTAGCTTGGAGAATTCAACTTTCCTTCTGATAGATTATGCTGTGGTACAAAGAAAAAATTAAATTTAATTAAAAGCTAACCCATAATTACCTTTTATTAGTAAGATTTCAAGATAGTTTATGTTTTACTTTACTGGGTTTTGCCCCCAAATGAGTTTGTAGGTATTGTGAAAAATTTTATTCAGCTCTTTATATATTAAATTTCAGAGAGATGATAGATAGGTTTCATATTTTCTATTTCCTCCTCTATGTATTATATGTGTAATTTGATTAATTTGAGTTAAGCAGAAATCAACTGACATATGAAATTAGATAAATTACTAAACCTTAGATAAATATTTTTCTTGGTAATAAAAATCCTTTCCTAAAGCCTTCTTCTAAGTTTGAAAATTGAAAAAATATTAAGTGGTTGGAGTCACTAGTATGTAATTTCTTTAAGGCATATGTTTTGTAAATGAACCTAGTTATGTTTTTTGGCAAAAATAAGATAAAGTATGTCATTAAAAATTAGAAGGCATCTCAATTGTGTAAAAATAAACTATTTTTAATAAAATACAAACATTTTTGAGAAACTGTAAGATAAATGTTATATTATAATTAAAATATCCTATAAAAATAGCTCACTTTTAGAGGAAGATACAACACCACATTATGGACAAATGATTAGAACCTTTATCTATTAAAACTCTAAAGATACATTACATGAATTATCCATTGTCTCTCCTGAATCATCTAATCAATACATAATTGTTTTATTTTTCTAAAAGCATGCTACATACTTATTTGCTTCATTTTGGGAACGTTTTCTAGAGCTTTCTTTCCAAAAATGCCAATTAATTTTCATTTTTCTTATTAGTAGAAGACACATGCCTACAATTCATCAAGACTTTCTAGAATATACCCTGAAAATTGGCTTACAGTGTACTAACTTTACTCAAAAACTTCTAAGTTCATATTATGAGTTGGACCAATTCATTATATGTTTGCTGCATTTGCTGTTATCTTGGAATTTTATGCATCGTATTTCTGAATAACTTCCACTGATTCTTTAAGGGCAATCACTTATTTTTCTCAACATTTTTTGGTAGACTGCATCTTCAAATTAGCTTTATTATCTCCTACTATTCGATGTTGCTAAAATGAGGTCTAAACAGACTTCTAAATAAAGTCACTCCTCTATTTGGAAATAAAGTTCTTTTTCTTTGAAAGCACTTAAACATTTGCTAATTTCTTGGAAGTCTGAATGTCACTGTTATGTAGCTAAGGTGTATGTATTGGGAGTAGGAGTATGATGTGGATGTGGGTGAGGTTTTTTCCACTTACTTTCGAATCATTGCTATTTAGTCTGCTCCTTTCCATTAGATTGGCTCTTCTAAGACTTGAAAAATTTCTCTTATAATCAGTCTCATCAATGGCTTTATTCTCTCCTTCTGAAATGCTTAGTAGCCGAGTAATGGATCCTAACACTGGAGCCTCTATCTTGGTGTCTCTTGCCTATTCTCATTTTCTAAACCTTTGTCTCTCCTCTGTATGCTGGTATATATTCACAAATTTATCAGGTTCTCTTCTTGATAACTAATAGATTCTTTTAGTCCTTCCACTGAATGTGACTCTTCAGCAATTTTCTTTCTTTTTTTTTTTTTTTTTATTTAATTTTTAGGAGCACCACCTTTTTATGTGAGAGATTTTCTTGTGTCCATATATATGGCAGCCTTTTCTTGTTTGTAGATGCAAAATCCTCTCAAACTTCTCTTACAGGAAGAATTAACACTAGTTAGAGGGTTCAGTGCTGAGCAGTAAAGAGTCCCTCTAATCCTTCATTGCAAAATTAGCCTGGCATGTAAAATAGAATATCAAGATGTCAAACTGCTACCTGTTGTATAAATTTTTTTAGAAAATGCACCTATGAAGGCAAGAGTTTATAGGCTTAATTAAAAGATTGTCAAGTTCTATAGAGTTTGGCAAACTTAAAAACCTTCAGTAAAGACCTACTAGAAAATGACAAACTTTAGCCCAGCTATTCCATCTGAAACCCAAAGGTTAAGACAACATCATTTTGTTCAGAGAGCCAGCTATTCAGCTAAACTGAGTATCAGATAAATTTGAGGTTTGTAAATGATGAATTATCTGCTCTAAATGAAAGGAGGTGTAAGCCAAGTCAAAGTAATGAAAAGTACAGCAGGAAATAAGATTAGGAAAGGGAAGAGTCAGTAAAGTAGGAAAAGGAACCCTCGCCTGGCATTTCTCAGCTACTTCCTGTTGGATTCCTCAAACATGTCCTTCAGGGCGCTGCCTGCCCGAGAAGGGATATGAAGACTCCCCTCCAGGGATAGAGCTTAGAGGTATATCTCCCTGTCTCATTGTCCAGGCTCACTGTATAAAAAGGCCGAAGCTAAGAGACATGAGAATAAGCAAAGTGCGGAAGGTCATGCTTCAAACTTTCTAGGTGATGACTGAATTTTTGGACTGTATTTGGACAGAGCTCTGGTATTGATTATTAACCATTGGTCCATGGAAACAAAGAATGCAAATAAAGCATGAGCCTCTTGAGATTGTTAAAAGAAATGGAACTCTACACCTAAAATTCAGGGCCAATATTCTGCTAACCTTTAATAGGGGCTCTGACTCAGGGGGAAGTAAGCCATACCACAGTTTTGACTTCAGAAGAGCTAATTATTTTACAGATTGCTTAAATGCACACAAATGTTATAGCAGTTCACCCGTTTTCTTATTTGCAGTTTTGTTTTCCACAATTTTCAGTTACCTGTGGTCAACCATCATCTAGAAACAGATGATCCTTTTTCTGTCATATCCTCAGAAGGTCAACAGTAGCCTAATGTTATGTCACACCACCTGTGTTAATATTATTCACCTCAGTCCATTTCATTGAGTAGACATTTTATCATCTCATATTATCACAAAAAGAAGAATAAGTACAACACAACAAAACATTTTGAGAGACCATGTTTATATAACTTTTATTATGTATATTGTTATAATTATTCTATTTTATTATTAGCTGTTCTTTTTAAACTCTATTGTGCCTAATTTATAAATTAAGTTTTATCATAGGTATGTATATATAAGAAATTTGTACTATCTGTAGTTTCAGGCATCCAATGGCGGTCTTGAAAGGTATTTCCCATAGAGAAGGGGGGAGTACTATATGCTTCTCTGAAGATGTTGTTAGTTAATTATTATGCACCAATTAATTTAGAAAAATAAATGCTGATAGGAAAATGTAAATACGAACATCTAGTCTAATCATCTTGTCTTAGAGATGAGGTTGCTAAGTCTCATTTGAATGCATTCTTTGTCAGACATCATACAGCATTTTACTCCCATATGTAGCCTTCAAAACTTGCTTTTTTATTTCCAATATGGTTTTATACCATGCTATTTCCAATAAATCCTTAATTTATCCCCTTCTTACCTATATGGGCTAGTGTATAATGAACACAAGAATGACATTGAGGTCTTGCTACAACACAAATTCTGATTCACTAAGTCTGGAGTAGGGTCTGAGAATCTTCATTTTTATGGACCCCTCATTTCCTATTGATGCTGTTGTCCACTGACCACAAATTAAGTAGCAAGACTATGGAGTATTCATTCTTCCTAGTACTTACACGTTCACTTGACACAGACACTTAGAAAGTCATTTTAACTCTGCTCACCAGGGCAACATTTAGTACATTTATGGTATCTAACAAACAAATACATGGTGATCTTAATTCAAACAAAGCATAAACAAGTTTTTAAATATTCATGATTTTCTTAGTTCTGCAAAATATCAAGAAACATTTTAGAAGTTCTTTTGTTTGTTTTTTAGGAAAGGAATACTTTCTCTTAAAAATAAGTATCTGTTATGTGAAAATATTTAGAATGTCTGTTATGAAACTTCAGCTCATATATCCTCGGTTCCTCTGCAACTAGCAAGTTGCCCCCCACACAATACTTATGCAGAATAAATGAATATTTAATGAATACATCACTTACTTCTCAAGATTTCAGCTTCTTTATGGGGTAAAATCAAGACTGTTAAACCTGCCTACCACCCTATAACATGTAGCATAACAAGGGAATGCAAGTCTCAAGGTTGGAAACTTTGGTTGGAGTTCTACCAAGTAATCTTGGTGGAAAACCAAACTCTTTTGAGTCTCTAAACAATCATTTGTAAAATGCAGATAATAATAATGATTTGAATATTAAACGTCATAAGGAATATGTCAATGTATTATAAACTTTAGAGTGTTATACAAATGCTTGTTCCATTACATTACTACTGATAGTTTTACCGTTAGTACTATTATCGGTACTAGTATTACTACGATTTTGTAGCAGTTAAGTAACTTTATATCTGTCTGCTAGAACATTCAACAGAGGTAGCATTATTATAGAAAGAACATATTTTCTACAGTCAAATTTGTATATTACTATAGAAAGAACAAGAAACCTGAGTTCATAGGATAGTCGGTTTCAGTTATTTAGGATATGATAGCAGGATGGCAGAATATAAATGGACAAATCTAACTCCAGATATTAAAATTTAAAGGTTCAAAGTATAACACATTAATTTTATCTATTTATGTTTATAACTTATTTAAGTTTGGTATCATCTTAACATTTGGAAAGAGCATTCTTGCTTTACTTTTAATCCATCTTGATGCAAAAAAAGAGACAGAAGCATAGATTAGTTGGAATATTAAATGCTGCAAAGAGCTAATTACATTTGATTTAAACAGCATTTACAAAGTATTTTTAAAAATAAATCAGCATTGTCATGTACGATTTTGTAAGTTATTTATTTATTTATTTAGTTTGATGGAGACAGAGACAGTGTGAGTGGGGGAGGGCAGAGAGAGAGGGAGAGAAAGAATCCCAAGCAGGCCCTGCACTGCTAGCCCAGAGCTCGGCATGGGGCTTGAATTCACAAATCCATGAGATCATAACCTGAACTAATGGACGCTTAACCGACTGAGCTACCCAGGCACCCCTGTTTTATATATTTTTTAATGTTTATTTATTATGAGATGGGGGGAGGGGCAGAGAGAGGGAGAGAGAGCATCCCAAGCAAGCTCTGCACTGTGAGCACAAAGCCCGATGTGGGGCTTGATCCACGAACTGTGAGATCATGACCTGAGCCAATTTCAAGAGTTGGATGCTTAACTGACTGAGCCACCCAGGCAGCCCTGTCATGTATGTTTTAATACAGTTATTGCTAGTCTCCAGAAAATGTGATTTTCTTACTATGATTATGCGGTATATAATTTTTCTCAGTTAAATGCATAATACTTAAAACTATTTAAGTGAGTAATTCTGTTACTAGAGTAACATCTCTGAAGTGAAATGTTAACAATGTGTCCCGGTGTATACAGATCTTTGTAAAAAGTTTTTGCTGCATTTTTAGATTGATTTTAAAAAGAAATTTAAAGTATAAGATGCATCTGAAACTCGACAATCTGCATTTATGTCTGCCTTTTTAGGTTCATTCCTTCCTCTGGAAACATTTTCAATTCTCCATCTCTTATGAAAGAGAACATAAGGAACTTATAAAAACTGTTCCTTAAAGGGTTACATCGTTTCACTTCTTTAGGTTTATGTTACAGGATTTTCACATGCAGGAAAAAAGTTTTGTTAAAGATTATGGCTGGAAGTAAGTAATTCGTGAAGATATAACTGGTAAACTGGTAAACATTACTTCTTGATACACTAAATCCAGGAAAACATGGTCCAATAATTGCATGTTCTTTAGTTTACAAGAGTTAAAATATAGATATCAAGACTTGACGAGTGACTTTTAAAGAGGTAGGCCTCTATCCATGGAAAGGCCAATGACAGAAATTTGCATACTTTGGGACAATGATATTAAATAAATAACGGAAGTTCTCCCACTGATGTTCTAAAACAACACTATATTTTTATTCTTTAAAACACTTATCTCTAGTTAAATTTGAAATTTTTAATCCTTTTTTTAAACTGTGTCCCTCAAGTGCAATGTCCCTTTTGAGTTGCTCTCGAACACCTTTATGAGAAGTAAAATATTAACTTTGTACCAGATCATACATACCAGACAGTGAAGACACCTCCATTACAGCAGCTCGTGACTCAGCCTCATCAACCCTCTACAGAGAGCTCACCAAGTCTATTGCTATGGAATCTGCCACATGAACTCTGTCCAAAATGTTACAGCAATTTAAGATAGAAAAAAAAATATTTCAGAGTATAACTTCTTTCAAGAATTATGAACTCAGCAAAAAAAGATTCACATAAACTAAACATGATGGCCGTTTCATAGGAAAAGTTAGGCCTGGAACAAAATTGAAAGTAGGGATAAGTAAGAGCTGAAATTCTCTGCATAACAGATGAGTAATAATTTAAAGGAAGAGTTAAGTGAATATACCAGAGTTGAAATGAGGAGAGAGGAACCATCACAATGGTGACAGTAGCCAGGCCCATGTATCTTACTAAAGCCAATAAGTCCCCTATATTAAATAGTCAAAAGGATGTCAACAACAAATATTCTAGTATATTAAGTTTCCTTGTTTGATTTTCACTTGAGAATTATGTGTATCATAATTTTCCCTGAGAAAGAATAAAAATCCTTTACAATAAATAAAGTTCTAGTACATGCAGATTCATTTTATAATTAATTTGACCAAGGAAACAGTGGATAGGCAGAATATAAACCATAAAGTAAAAATTCCAAGATAGTAGAAAAACCGAGAATTTAGTGGAGGTGGAAAATAAAAACCAATGACAAAGAGAACCCTTAAAAAGATCATGGGATATTCCACTGGGAAATGAAAAGTCCTGGTAAGTTTACATGGAACATAAGTGGTGCTTACCTAACTGAATTTTGAGTCCAACTCCCGGTTCAAATTTTGAAAAGTAGAAAGTCCCTCCAAGAATTAATTTAATACTTTATTGTGAGAGAGAAAGTAAGAATCCACAAAAATAAATCTTCTCCAACACTGTCCATGTTGTAAATAAACAAAGAATTAAATGGCATCCATATTGTAAGGAAAAAAGAAAAACTGTCTTTATTCACTAAAGATATAATCCTGTATCTAGAAATCCCAAGGTGGCTCAGTACGTTAAGTGTCTGACTTTGGCTCAGGTCATGAACTTATGGTTCCTGAGTTCAAGGCCCGCGTCAGGCTCTGTACTGACAGTTCACAGCCTGGAGCCTGCTTCGGATTCTGTGTCTCCCTCTCTCTGTCTCTCCCTCATTGCACACACACATACACACATTCTCTCTCTCTCTCAAAAACATACATATTAAAAAAGAAATTAAAAAAAAAAAGAAATCCCAAGGAATTCACAATAAACTACTAGAACTAATAAGTTTACTGAGTATACAGAGAATAAAGATCAATATAAAAATAAAATGTATTTCTATATTCTAGCAATGAATAATCAGAAAATGAAATTAAGAAATAGTTCCATTAGCAATAGCATCAAAAAGAATAAAACATGTAGACATCAGCAGGAAATGGCTAACAATTGTACACTGAGTACAAAACATTGGAAAACTAAAGACCAAAATAAATCAAGACATATTTTATGTTCATGGATTGAAAAACTCAATACCTATTATTTTTAAGTTGGCAATTCCCTCTAATCTGTCAATCAGTTCAGTCCCTATAAAAACAAAAACAAAAACAAAAAACTCTTCATTATTTCCCACTGAAAATTAACATCGATATCTATAGTTTTTTTTCTTCTCGGTTCTAGAGTCTCTGTCAATGGTGAAATCTGGGGTCCTCCTTTCGCAGCCTCATCTCCTCAAAGGTAGATTATTCCAACAAAATCTCCTCACTTAACATGTCCAGAATATAAGGGGTCAAATGGATAGGAAAGAAGCAGGGGTAACGTAAAAAGAAAAAAATAAAATAAAAAGAAAGAAAAATTTAGAACAATCTATTACAGCTTCACCAAGACTCTGGTGAAGTTAAAACTCACTTGAGAGAAATATCCCAGGAAGAGGTTAATAGTGACAACGCTCCCTTTCTTTCTTTCTTTTTTTTTTTAATTTTTTAAGCGTTTATTTATTTTTGACAGACAGAGAGACCGTGCATGAGCAGGGGAAGGGCAGAGAGAGAGGGAGACACAGAATCTGAAACAGGCTCCAGGCTCTGAGCCATCAGCACAGAGCCCGATGCGGGGCTCGAACCCACAGACCCTGAGATCATGACCTGAGCTGAAGTCGGCAGCTCAACGGACTGAGCCACCCAGGTGCCCCTCCCTTTCTAATTCTGGAGAAAACATTCATCCCCTATGTGAGTAAACTGCCTCTTTTCTACTAGTGGCATGTAAAATATAATGTCTTTAGGGGACAGTCAACAAAGAGTACCAGGTCCAGGAGAAAATAGACACTGGCCAGGTTTTCTTCACACCTCAGGTGCCTCAGATCCCTTACCAGTAACATGAGATTCCCCTGTGCTGTAAGGACCCATTCTGCTGCCGGGCCCATTTCCTCTACTCCTTGCTGCTGGACATAGTTCCCTTATCTGCCACGTAACTTCTAAAGTCTGTGCCACCAGATGAAAGAATCTTCTAACTTCCTGAAACCTAAATATTCCTGTATTACAACCTGTAAGAGGCCAAAACAACAGGGATAGACAATAGGGTCCCTGTAGGTCTCTGTTTCTCCTGATCCTTAACATAGAGAGGCACTTTCTATATCCTGCCTATATAAACGTCAATCGTGGGGCGCCTGGGTGGCTCAGTTGGTTAAGCGGCCGACTTCGGCTCAGGTCATGATCTCACAGTCTGTGAGTTCGAGCCCCGAGTCGGGCTCTGTGCTGACGGCTCAGAGCCTGGAGCCTGCTTCAGAATCTATGTTGGCCTCTCTCTCTGCCCTTCCCCTGCTCATTCTCTGTCTCTATGTCTCTCAAAAATAAATAAACGTTAAAAAAAATATATTAAACGTCAATCGTGTTTTTACTCTTATATTTTCTGTGAACATTACAGTATGTACTACATAGGGACAATGAATGAAAAAATAAATAAATGAAGGTGTTCATCAATCTATCAATCCATCAACCGTTTTGTTAGGATTGCTCAGCTTGGGGCGCAAAACCAGAAATCTAAACAGAACACATAAAAAAGAAAAAAAAAAAACCTAACAACTGGGATTTTTAAAAAAAGGTGAGTTGAAACCCCTACATGTATTCAGTGTTAGAGAAAATCCCAGATACTCATCGAATCTCTTCACGTGTTGGAAGAATGAGAAGTTAAACAGATTAGTTATAATATATATTTTCTTGTTTAATAGCTATTTTTTTCAGAAAAGTGAAATGTTAGTGTGAAATCTCATCCTGATTTCTAGTGCAAAAGAAATCAAGAGGGAAAATTTGATCATAAAAGGAAAATATTATAAGAAATAAGTCAATGTTTTTTAAAGGCAATACAATTTATTTCTATAAAGGAGAAACAAAAGGGTTCATGAGACAAGGAACCCCCCCTCCCCGCTCACCAGGGCTACTCGTAATTTGTTAAAGCATTTTGTCTTCGACATTATCTGAGAAGTTTCCAAATTAATCAGACTCTTCTGTCAGTAAAAGTGAGAACATAATTATAGACGCCTCCTCTTATCCAATATCATTTTGTAATAAACTATTTAAGACCTGAAAATAGAAAACTAAGATATTACCCACAATTATTTTAGACCGCAAGGATTAGACTTGAGGCTAATTATCCAATTTATAAGATTCTTCTATGGTTGAGATCTTGATGATTAAAGAGAAAATTGCTTTTTAAATGTTTGAATTTGTCCAACCACTAATTATTAAGCATCTACTTGAGTATGAGGCAATAAGGGCTAGACACAAATAATAAGCGGCAAACCAGACAGACGTGGTTCCCTGCCCTCGTGGAGTTTACTGTCTAAACTGATTAACTGGTTCTACTATTCAGAACTAAATCCAAAAATGTACATTTCTGTCCTAGTGGTTCAAAGATAGATGAAACTTGAGTTGTATTATTTTTTATTGTTTTGTTGTTTTCAAATTGACTTTCAAATGGATAGAAGTCATTGTAAATGCTACTTATGAAGAAAAAGACCTAATAAAAGTTGTTTGTCAAAGCCTGTACAGATTGTGTGTGGCTTAAAAGGATTCGACTCAACAACTTTTGACTTTGCAATGGTGCAAAAGTGATAAGCATACAGTAGAATATACTGAGAATACTTCAGATTTTGAATTTTGGTCTTTTCCCAGGCTAGTGATACGCAGTAAGATCCTCTCCCCATGATTTGGGGTGGGGGTGCGGGGCGGCAGCCACAGCTCCCAATCATTCACGCCCTCACAAGGGTGAACAACCGATACGCTTACAAACACTCTGTACCCAGACAATCATTCTGTTTTTCACTCTCAGGACAGTATTCAATTAGTTATGTGAGATATTCGACACTTTATTATAAAATACACTTTGTGTTAATGGTTTTGCTCAACTGAAGACTCATATAAGTGTTCTGAGCACCTTTAAAGCAGGCTAGACTAAGATGTTCAATAAGTTAGGTATATTAAATACATTTTCAACTTACAATATCTTCACCTTACGATGGGTTTATTGGGACATAACACCATTATAAATTGGGGATGATCTTGAATTTGAAAGGAACATAGGTCAGAAATGCTAACTTTTCTACTGTGTGTCTTACAAGACATCCAGGAGCTGTCAGTCTGCTAAGATGCTTTTCTTGCCCACATTCATTCAACAATGGGAGAAGAAGAAAATAAAGGAGCAACAGTAGACAAAATATTTTTTGTGTCTCAGATATGTAAAAAAAGAAATGTAATTTAAAATTTATCCACACCAGATTAACAATTGCTTTTCCTGGAAAGATACTTACTTTGTTCTCTCTGACACAGTTGTTAAACTGATACTATTTTTAGATGTTTCATTCCAGGGCTATATTCATGTTTTGGTTTTGGTTTTGTTTCGATTTGTTTTATTTTGTTTTGTTTTTGTAGGATGGCTATTAGGTCATGGATGTGGAAAAATCTTTATTTTCTCTCTCAGTAAAAACAAAACAAAACAAAACAAAACAAAACAAAAACCTCATTAAAGCCATAAAAGGAAAGAGCAACTAAACTGACGTAGTGTTGCAGGAAAGGAGCAGAGAACTGGCTCAGTGTTTGTTTGTTAGTTTGTTTGTTTTAAGGTAGCTATAACTACCCAAAGCATCCACAGTTAGGTCTCGGAACAAAAGTTTAAAGCTATTCAATTGGACAAATAAAGACATACAGTAAGTAAAAAAGGAGGGGAAAAAGACCGAAATGAGGAAAGGGAAATAAAAGAAAAGTCAAAGAGATGAACATACAGGAAGATAAAGAGAAAAACGAGTGCTCGGCCCCTTGCGGAACCCAGGCAGTCAAATGTGCAGACACACATAGATGGACATAACGTTCCTTATAAATATTTCGCAAGCTCACCCAGGGAGAGCCATGTAGGAAAAAAAAATAAACAGACGTACAAAGGCACGTACTCCAACATGCAAGGAAATATTAAGAAAAAACCCTAAGAGCTACTGCAGAGACACACATGTTGTCAGACACAGCACAGGACAGACAAGTTTGCTAATTAAGGAATTAAATAGCTCATGAATTCTTGCTACTGCTCGCTATTATGTCTATGCTTTAAATTCTGTTAAAATAATTATTACATTTTTTTCTTAGGAAAATATAAAGATCCTTGGAGTAAAATTGTTTCTAGGATAGTTTCTATTAAAAGTTGTCCTCGTAAGCAAGCTTACAACACTGCTAGGGGCAAATCCAGGTGGCTTTGGGGAGTCATATATGCTGGTGGAGTTGTTTCTTGACAGGAGGAAAGTACTGTGTTTCTGTAAAATAAAAATAATTTTAAAGTACAAAAAATATGAAATAAAGTCATATTAACTCAAGAGAAGCTTTAATTGTAGCAAGACGACTGTTGGTAAATATGGAGGCAGTGCTGCCTTGCGGGCTGATAACACTACACAAACTTACAGCAAGTCTCCCTACATACATAGTATCTTCAAGGTTGAAGGAAGAAACCAGGAAATGAACACAATGGTTTTGAGTACAATCATAAAAAGGGTTTTTTCTCACTTATTAAGGATGTAAGTTATGGAGAAATAAACTATACAAACCAAGTGGATCCAATACTCAAGAAGAAATTGAAAAAAGGAGCTAAGACACCTCATTCTAGATAAGAGGAGGGAAAAAAGGGTACGATGAATAAGGGAAGTTCTACATGTACCCAGCACAAGTTTCCCTTACATATATTCCCTTTAAGTATATTTCCTAATGTTTAAATTTTAGAGTTTCAATTACATATTTTATTTAAATTATATTTTAACCTTTTTTGCTTATGACTTTACTGCTTTCTCAACTCTCATTATTATAAGATGGATCCCATACAAATAAACAAGAGATCATTTCAGATTGGTCCAAACAAATATTTGTTCCCCTGGCCCCTATCAAGTCTTTTTGTATTCTTCTTAACTCACCCTTTCCTCTCTGTCATTTACTCAACATGTCATAACCCAAGTAACATACACGTCCATTCACAGCCCTTAGTTGGGCACCAAATGCAACTTAAATATCCAATCTTGCTTCTCCAGAATTTTGCACTTCACTCTCCCTCTAAGTTATCTTATGTCACCCTCATGAAACAATCTACTCATGATTAAACTTTTTTACTGTAGAATTTTTTTAATGTTTATTTATTCATTTTTGAGAGAGAGAGAGCACAAGCAGGGGAGGCTCAGAAAGGGAGAGGAAGACACAGAATCTGAAAGTAGGCTCCAGGCTCCGAGCTGTCAGCACAGAGCCCAATGTGGGGCTTGAACTCACAGTCTGTGAGATCATGACCTGAGCTGAAGTTTGATGCTCAATCGACTGAGCTACTCAGGTGCCCCTTGACTGTAGAATTTTATGAATGTTTATCCCCATTTGTTCATAATAAATAACAAAAATACAGCTTATTATCATACATACTGCAATCAGTGAACACATAACTTTTATAAATCTCATTTCAAATGTCTTTCCAAAGAAATGTTTGGTGTTTTAACTTTAGTGCAGAAGTGGTACATGGATTTAATACCACATAACAACTCTGACTCATTAGTCACAGCTTCCTTAAATGCAACATGGAGAATGATTATGATGCTTTATGTAGGCTAAAGGGTGAGCAAGGACAATTAAAAATGCCTACCTTGGATGTGGGAATGGCAGAGTCATAGCATAGGCAAGGCAGATTAGCTATTCAGTCTTACTTATAAGTGATAGCCAGACATCATATAAATGAGTACGGTATTAAGCTAACTATTTATTAACCAATAACCATGTTTTCTGGATCTGAATAAAGCACCACAACTAGTTAGAGACAGTGAGATGTATCTTCATGAAAATGCCTAATTCAAGTGTGGAATTTTCTGGGTAATAAGTTTTATGTCTATGATGTTTTAAAATAAACTAGTTGTTCTAATCCCAAGCAACACATTAGCATCACCTAGGGAGATATTAAAAAATACCAATGCCCAAGCCCCATCTCAGACTAATAAAATAAAAATTTTCTGAGAGGAGCCTGGGCATGATCAGTATTTTTCAAATATCTTCCCAGGTGATTCTGATGAGGCATGAGTGTAGGAGATAATGCAAGATTTTTTCCCTCTGCCTTGATTCCGCATACTGTGTTATAGATACTTCTGGACCTCAGCACTTCCTTTCAACTGCTCTAAAAAGAACATCAAACAAGACTTGGCACTTAAAGCAAAAGACTTCTTGTTGGTATTTGTTTTATTAAAGATATTTATAAAAGTTCTCTTTACCATTAAGTCTTGTTCACATTCAAGAAAAGAAATTTTAAAGCACAAAGAAACCATAATAATGAACAAAATGCCTAATTTCAAATAACATTGATTTTAGAATTCTCCTTTCCTTTCCCCTCACCTTCCCTCATTGACTGCAGCTGAGTGTCACTAGTGAAATCTGATTTTAGGCCATACTAAATGCTGCTAAAACCTTCAGGATAAAGGTACACAAATGGGCAGGTGCGCCCACACACACACACATGCACGCTCACAGACCTTTAGCTCCCTTTAGACATTTGAAAGTTGTCAGCAGTAGCATAATGACAGTCCTAATTATTAAAATTGCTCTTGTGTGGAGAGTGCTTTAGAATTAGATGCCAACAGGCATGTAATATGTTAACTGCTCCATGGTCTTTTCCCTTTCTTTTAAAATTAAATTCTTAGGAATATTCCACTGCCTTTCATCACAGCGTCTTTAGTCATCCCAGGGACATGCACCCTCTCACACTTTCCAAAGGAATTACCAATGAATTCTGATTTCATGAAAATTCTACTGCTCTAAATATATATATATATATATATATTTTATTATTTAGTTTGTTCAAGAGATTTCCTCACAAATGTATCTATAAAACCTACCATAGTCTCAATTTCTCACACTTTTAAAATATGTAATCACATTTTTACCAATTCTCAACTTCTTTACAGTACCACAAAGATGCTGGGATAACATATTGTAAATTTGAAAACTTTCCACATATTTTCTTTCAAATCTCAAATAGGGCTATTCCTTGATCTTTAAGAAAGAATTTCCAATCTTCTATAGTAAAACAGATGTGTAAATACATGATTGTTTTAGGCAGTACAAGTCAAAATATCACAAGGTCTAACATGGACCTTCATGGATCACAGAAAATGTCTAGTAGACAAAAGCTATAGTGTAGAAAAGAACAAGGGCTCTTGTATGTTGCTTCAGGAAGAACCAGGACCCATATGTAGCAGTTACATGGAAGCAAATTTGAGATCAATATAAAATAGAGTGAACAATCAGATCAGACTGAAAAATGTGCCCTCTTTTTAAGCATGTCTATTATACTCGTTGTTGGTTCTTGGTGCGTCCAATGTGGGAATTCTCCATTTAAAAAAATGTTTATTTATTTATTTTTGAGAGAGAGAGAGAAAGAGAGAAAATAAAAGGCCAGGAGAGAGAGATCATGAAGGGGAGGGTGGGCAGAGAGGGAGAGAGAATCCTAAGCAGGCTCTGCAGTATCAGCACAGAGTCTGACATGGGACTCGATCTCATGAACCATGAGACCATGACCTGAGCCAAGATCAAGAGTCAGACACTTAACCGACTGAGCCACCCAGGGACCCTGTGAATTGTCCACTTTTTAAAATAATAGGCTATAACTGGGAGGTGATACAAAGCTGATAAGTTCTCGACTTTTTCCCTGTCCCATGGAGGGAGTGTCAAACATTCATTCTCAGACACAACCAAGCACCAGCCAAGCAGAAGCACTCTTATTTCTCTGCACGACAGACTTTCTTCTGAACCAGGCCAGGAGAGGTAATTAAATATTTGGGTTTTTAAATGCCTACCCTTCCAGCTCCCAGGCAACCTTCTGTTGGGGCCAGATAACCAAGAATAAAGTACACGCTCAAATCTTTATCTCAGAGAACAGAGGCAGTAAAAAAACCAAACATTAAATACCAACAAATGCGGCTATTTATTGTGTAAATAAACTAAATTGCCTCCCTATTTTTCTGTCATCACATTTTCCCTGTGCTTCAATCAGTGAAGTATATAAATTAAGGGCAGGCCTTTTTTAGTTAAAAAAAAAAAAAAGATATTGTATAATCTGTGTGTAGTAATCTTAAGTAATACCACTAAGTTTTGATCCAGTTTGCAAGAAAAAAAATGTTTGACATAAAGGACATTGAATAATTTATGTAATATTCAATAACGTGGTAAACTAGGAAGATTTCAGAAAGACACTCATGGTGCTCTACATTATTTTCATGCCATACTGTTTCGTATGAGCCCATATACTAAAAGCTGTTAGCATGGGCAATTAAAAAGGAGAAATCTTACCTAATTCGGTAATTAAGCCAACAAAAAAAATTTGTTTTTATTTTGAATGACAACATAACAGTTTTAAACAAGCAATTTGAATTGCCAAGAACTTTTCTTGAAAAGAAATAAATTAATGCATTAGGATTTATAGTTATGTTGTCTTAACTGACCATTCATTGTTCCTTCTATACCCAGAAGCTGCCCATGAGAAGTAAATGTGTTAAGGGTGATAAATGTCTATGATGCAGTGAAGTGGAATAGCAAGTGTCTTGGGAGCAAAGAAGTATAATAATTTCCATCCACCCTTGAAGCTATAACAATGTATTGCTGATCTCTCTCTGTCTTAATTGTAACGCTATCTTGATCTGTTTATCTGAGGTTTGAGAGGGCTATTGGGTCTTCTTATCTCAGCTATGCGCTGAACGTAAGCCTGTGAATCTAAAGGGAAAAATCTGATTCACTAGAAAGATGCAAAAGCTATAAACAAAGTGCAAATGCAAGCGGCATTTTCCTGAATCCCTCTGAGTTCCAGTCCTCTGTGGCTGGCTCAAGCCTCTGTCACCCTATTTCATCCAAGCCTTCTGAAGAGTGACGAGGCTACACTTGGCTTCTGTGTTTCTAAATTTTGGCATAGATTCACATTAAGGCATCTCAATGAAACTTAAACTCTAATGGGAAAATGTTACACTACCAGGTTATCACACCTGCCAAGGCGGTTCACTTCAGGCTGTAAGATAAAAGAAACATTATTTATTCATCCAGGATCCAGAGTTAGGGCTTGTAAAGCCAGCTGTATACTTTAGTGTGTCTCTTGAAGTCGGATGAATTTTGCAAGGAACTAAGTCCAGAGCACCTCACTGGCCTGTGAAGATTAAGTGAGATTATGCATGCCAACTGAATAGCTGAAACTCTGGAATAGTTGACGTTGGATACATGTCCGTTTCTTGCTACCCTTTCCATTCCTTCCCCACTTTCGTTATTTCATTTAAAGATCACACTACTCTCATGTAGAGAATATTGTTCTCAGTGTACACATGGGTAATGGAAATTCAGAGGTGTTAAAATTTCCCAAGCTGTACCATGATGGACATCAGAATTGGTTTTTGCCCAAGTCAATCTGATTCCACCCCACCACTATATTTCTAATAAAATATAACACCAGCCTAGTTGTGTTTACTCTCTAGAATACCTCAAAAGAATAGGAAGACACGACCCATAATGCTAAACTCCTACTTTATGGGAATTTTGAGGTCATCTTCCTTATTAAATTTATCTTTTGAGTCTAGATTGGGAAATAGAAATCATATTCCATTTTCAGACACAATGTTGTAATGTTGCTGGGTTTGTCTACGTCAGTAAATGAAATGATTGAGAAAAATTTAGAGAGGAAAAGAAAAACCACTATTCATAATTCTATAAATAACAGCATTAGATAACTAATGTTAGTGATATTTTGTTATATGGTCTTTTATGCTTTAAGATGGGTATTTATGTATTTTTTAATAAAATTAAGATCCTACTAAATACTTTTTTGGACAGTACACATGATTTTTTATTTTAAAAACTCAACTAAAAATCTTTGAACACAATCTTAATAAATCTATTGTTTCTAATTTATAGAAATTATGTCATTTATTTTCATAATCCCCTAATTGGGTATGTATTGGTTATTTCTACTTGAATATTGTACTAAGCGCCATTTACTATGGATTTATCACCTTGTTTAATCTTCTTAATTTTATAGTTATTATCTCATTGAATAGCTATAACTTCACCAAGAGGCAGGCAATTTTAAATATTTTCTATTATAAAAATGAGGAAATAGAACACAGAATCTATAATACTCTGCCTTTAGGGGTGCCTGGGTGGCTCAATTGGTTAAGCATCTGACTTCAGCTCAGGTCATGATCTCATGATTCATGAGTTCAGGCCCCCATGTCAGGCTCTGTGCTGACAACTCAGAGCATGGAGCCTGCTTCAGATTTTGTGTCTCCGACTCTCTGTCCCTTCCCCACTCATATGCTGTCTCTCTGTCTCTCAAAAATAAATAAACATTAAAAAAATCCTTCTTTTAAAAATCTTTGTAGATAGTCTATAGATATTACTGATTTTCATAGGCTACATTACTCAAAACAACTTCACAAATAGTTTTCTCAATATATTGTACTCTTTTTAAAACATTTTTTTTAAGTTTATTTATTTTGACACGGACAGAGACAGCATGAATGAGGAATGGGCAGAAAGAGAGGGAAGGAGAGAATACAAAACAGGCTTCATGTGCCAGAGCAGAGACTGACATAGGGCTTGAACCCATGAAACCATGAAATGATGACCTGAACTGATATCAAGAGTCAGATGCTTAAGCAACTGAGCCACCCAGGTGCTCCAATATATTGCACATTCACAAGCAATCTAAGAATACCTGTTGCCTTGGACTATCTCATTAGCTATAATCTTAAAATATTTTATTAAATGAGAGACAAAATTTCTACCTTGGTATTATATTTAAGTTCCTGACTTTATTAGTGATAAATATTTCATAAGGCTACTGACCATTTGTCTTTATTCCTCTGTTGATAACCTATTTACGTTAACCATGTTTCTATTAAAGAGGCTATCTTTTCTTATTAATCTTAAAATTTTCTTGCAATATAGTTTTATTAACCATTTGTCATATATTTACAAATATATGACACTCCCGTGTGGGGAAAGGGGTTATGATTATCAATTAATCACATGTCTTACCTTCTGTGTCACACCCACATAAAAATATTTATGTATCAATTTTTATTTTGAAAAATGTTACATCTACTGAAAGTTTGTTTAAAAAGTGTGAAAACACAGTACCACCTGTTAACATTCTGTTAGACCTGTTTTATTTCTATCTACACACACACACACACACACACACACACACACACACACATATGTCTTTCATCGGATCTTCCAAAATAGGTTCCAAATATCATTAAGTTTCAGCACTAAATACCTCAGCATGTATCTTTCAAAGAGTGGAACACTATTTCCTATGCTCCTTCCTTGGTCATTTGTGATATTAACTACTTGAATAGTCCAGGTCGGTCAACTTATAGAACATCCCACTTTCCAGATGTAGCTAACTGTTTTCTCATCATTAAGTTTAGGTCATACATATCCGACAAAAGCATATATAGGAGATTATTTTCCAATGGAGCATATCATTAGTTACTGTCTGCTAAATCAAAGTAAATTGAAGTCACACAGGCATATTGCGATTAATATACTACCAGCTTTATTACTCAAAGGATTCCCCAGGAGAGCTAGATTAAGAAGTATATACCTGAAAGTTTTTAAAGGACTAGATCTTAAAGGTTCTCTCATCACAAAAAGGAAATGGTAACTATTCAAAATGTTGGAGGTGTTAGCTAATACTACAAAGGTAATCACATTGTAATATATAAGTGTATCAAATATGTGCTACATCTTAAACTTATACAATGTTACATGTTAATTATATTGCAATAAGAAATAAATTAATTTAGATTAAAATTTATTTTTTAAAAAAGTATAGCTTGGACCAAAATTCAAAATAGGGATATCTACTTCTACCCACTGAAAATTACCAGTTTAACCCATCCATCCTACCATGAGGTGGCTGAAAAATGACAAACCATGTATTCCCATCCCCACTCTCAGCCATTTAGATTTCATAAATTTACAATTGAAAAAGCAGATTTGCATGACGAAATTATACTAAGCATACTTAAATATTTTCCAATAACTAAAGCTTACCACAAAACAGAAATAAAGACAATATGTTCCTCCAACTAGAGAAAGATAAAGACCACGCCATAAGATAAGCAAATATTCTTCATCCAATCATAAACATAAGGCGAGTCATTCCTCTAGGAGAGAAATACGGGTTCAGAAAGATGGTCCAGATGCCATTCAAGTCTAGGGAATGAGTGGGGAAGCTCACCCCGCTAAAGAAGGTAAAAACTGACTCCACAACATTCTGAACGTTTACTCTTTAAATTTATTCACAATGGATTCTTAAAATAGACACACACAGAAATGCACAGGCTATTTATTCTGTGTAAGTCAAATGATCAATACATTATTTATGATTTCTTCCTGTTTCTTAATTCTGATAAAACCAACACTCATCCAAAAATAAAAAGAATATTTATTATCTAATTGTTTATGACTAATTTTTTTCATACCAAACTTTTAACTTCAAGTTTATTTTTTATATACAGAACAGGTTATACTACTCTTTCTCTTGGGGTATTCTTCTAACAGTGTTGTCAGATAGAAATCTATGCAAGCCACCCATAGAAGTTCAAATTTTATAATCACCACATTAAAAAGCTTAAGAGAAACATGTAAAATGAGTTTAATAATGTATTTTATTTAACCCAATCTTTCTAAAATACTGTCACTTCAACATTTAACCAATATGAAATATTTAACAAAATATTTAATCTTCTTTTACACTGTTGAAGTGTTCAGACTACGTCCAAGATGGAGGTGCTCGTGCCAAGCTGCACATCAGCAAACTAAAACTAAATGTCTGTGATCAGCTCTCTCATCAAAGGATGGCCTACGTCTACTGATTGGCGCCAGCTTCAAAATTCCCTTTGCTCCATATAAGCACATGCCCGGTGTGACTTCCTTGTTTCTGCTCACTTTGGTCTATAAAACACTCTCAGTTTGTACAGCTCTTTGAAGCTCCTCTCTGTTTTTCTAGACTGGATGCTTCCCAATTCATGAATCACTAAATAAAAGGCAGGTAGATTTGAAATTTTCTGTTAACAATACCAAGTCTTTTGAAATCCGGAATGTATTATACACTCACAAAACATCTCATTACAGACTCTGTAGATTCATCTGTAATACTTAGCATGGATTTAAATTTTTTTTACTGTTTATTTATTTTTGAGAAAGAGAGAGAGACAGAGCATGAGAGGTGGAGCGGCAGAGGGAGAAGAAGACAAAATCCCCAAATCCGAAGCAGGCTCCAGGCTCTGAGTTGTCAGCACAGAGCCAGACGCGGGCTCAAACCCACGAACTGTGAGATCATGACATGAGTCGAAGTTGGACGTTTAACTGACTGAGCCACACAAGCGCCCCACTTAGCATGTATTTAGATTTAATAAACCTACAATTAAAAAAGTAGATTCATATAACTAAGTTTTCCAAACAAAAAAAAAAAAAAAACAATAAGTTCATCAAGTATCAGTTTTGAAATTAAAATTAAATTAATTAAAATTAAATAAAATTAAAAATTCAGTTCTTTATTCACACAATACACATTTCAAGTTCTTAATAGTTACATGGGGTTAGTTGCTATAGTAGCAAAGAAGGCCCTCTAGAGAATCCATATCTACTTGGTGGCTGAGTAGAGATTTAATTTAATGAATCTCTTTAATATATAGTGCTCACAATATACTTAGCTTAATAAAACTCACAGCTGAGGTTGATAAGAATTTGATCATTCAGGGGAGAAAAAGTATAAGAGATGTTGAGAGATGATTAATAGATGACAGATAGACAGATAGACTAAAATGTGTGGTAAATTTCATGTCACTTTAGACTTTACAAAATATCTGGAATTATCTGGAATAAGCAAGATGGCTTATTTTTGCTTCAGAACTAGGACTATTTTGAGATTTGTTCTGAATCCAACACACAAAAAAAATTAACACTGAAAATTAAAACACATTTAATTAACATTAAAACACATTTTTAATCTGACTTCATTCTTTGATGTTTTCCTCATTAGTTTTACTAACGACAAAATTTTCATCCTTCTCATTCATTTAAAAATGAGTAATAAATATAAATAAAAATGTAAATATACTCATTGCATTATATAAGGAAACTTGCCATAGATAATTTAAGGTAGCAAAAACCTGTTTTCCGATACTATGCCACGAAAATTTCTGGGGTTTTTTGTTTGTCATTTGGTTTTGTTTTTTCCCTCCCCTCTACCACAAACATTTGTAATTTTGTAACATTAAATATGTCTTGCTTAATCAGCAGTTAAAATGGAAAATTGCTTCATTTTTGAAGACAACATGAACATTTTATTCCATCGCTATTTGTTTTGCTCCATCTCTCTGAACATAACAAAAGTATTTTATAGATGAGTAACCTTGGGCACCAAAGTCAAGTGTTTATCACCCAAATTCATACAATGAGTCACCACTTTGCTAACAACTCATTGTGAAGTCGACTTCTTGTCCACAAAGCCAGGAAATCATCAAATAGCAGCATTTGAAAATAATTAAATTCATACTTAGACTTCACATGTTTCAATAATGGGATGGGAGACTAGAAATAAGAATAAAATGAGTAAATTTATAGGAAACAATTTATATTTAACCTTAAAAGTCAAGTCTTAGAGGTAGTAAACAACATCGATAATCTCACGAACAATCTTTCTGAGGATTTACTGAACAGATTTTTTTCTTTCTTAGGATTTATTGTCAATCAGATAGCCACAAAAGACAAGTTCTTTAAAGGACTTCAGTGGCAGAAGACTTTCATGAATGGACCAACGGTTCACACTGCAACAAATAAGAGGGAAGGCCTGGGCTTCTATAACCAGAGATCTTTATAAATGTCAGACTCCTGGTGATCTCGAGTATGGGCCTGATTTTCACAAATCTCCATTGATTTCTACATGTGCTACAAAGGAACGGACCTTTTTCATTTATAGGTATAACTTGCTATATATAAAAAAAAACCTCCCAATTTTGGAAATATGGGGAGTGGGTTGTCTTCAGGATATTCTAAACATCGCAAATTGCAAGTTACTGCCCAATGCAGTTTTCATGATTCCATTTACAGAGCTTTTTTTTCTTTTTTCTTTTTCCTTTTTTTTTTTTTTTAGATCAGTGAACCACATTTTCCCATGAAATAAAATGAACACCCGTATGTTGTTAGTCATTTTGTGACAAAATTTGGATTCTTTCTCTTAAAGACTTTGGAGTTTGATTTATTGACCTAGGCTAGATGGGATTTCTTAACTACCGTTGGGTAAAAGGCTTCTCAGACACACAATGGTCCTAATTCAGGCTCTGATAATGGCCCTAGGACAGCTAAAAATACATCACCCTGAAGCATTTGTTACGGAAGTTAGAGATTATCACTGCTTTTATAACTGTTCCTGTAGTAAAGGATGATTTGAATTTTTATTGTTTCATTTTATAAGTGACTGATAAAATTAATAACATACATCCCATTAAAGACAATTAAAGACAAGACCACTGACTTTACTAGAAAATAGAATAAAAATAGAAATATGAAAAAAGAACCTAAAGGAAACAAAACAAAATGTCCTTGTAACCAAGTAAATTGCTCCTTAATTTATATTCAACTTCTATGTAGTTTTGTGCACGTGTGCTACAATTTGTCCCAGGAATAATTTTTATCACTTCACATTCTGCTAAATAAGCTAGGTTTTTGTTTTTTGTGTTTTTTTTTCTGTTTGCCTCACTGCAGTGTAAGTGCCTGACAATTAGTTTTGATTGTAATGTAAGGATCTGACATTAAACTGTTGATTGCCAAGGCCTTGACTTCAAAGCCATCCATCTCAAATAAACATATTGTCGGCAGTGAGAAAAAGAGCCGGGCAACCCCACTTAGAAGGTTCTCCTTTTAGAAAGCTTTGGGTGACCTAGATACCTGCCTGCCAGAGTGACCCTGCTTTTCCCTTCCCGTGCTTTAATTCTTGTTTTATGTTTAAAATTCACCAATAAAGAGCAAACCCAAAAATCCATAGGGACCCCTCCTTTGATCCCAATAAAGGCAGGATTCTAGATCTTTGAATGAGCACTCTCTCTCTCCCCCCTCCTGAGGCCTTGCTGTGTGGCCATGAATACACCGTGTACTCTGCAGGATTTTTGAGTAATGAGCCTTGTTTCATCAAAGTTTCCTGACAGTGGTTGCTGAGCTGCGCCTTGCAGTATGGAGAATCACAAAAGCCAGTCCAGCCACAGCACTGGCGCTGGGCAAAGAAACGTCTGCGGGGCTCACCACAAACGGTACGGGCCACGCGAGTGCGTCAAGCGTTCCTAGCCAATAGCATCACTACGGAGAGGCTGAGACCACCACAAAACAAAAACACTCACTTTTCTGTAATTCGGTGTTGAGAGCGTTTTAGAAAATACATTTTAATGTTTAGAGCAAAGGTTTCCTTTGTACCTGGCTACCTAGACCTTTTTTTGCCCTGAGATGACAGAAAGAAATCATTTTCACGTGTAATAGAGACAACCTATTTAGCAGAGAACAACATGCCGTTGCCTTAGCCAATCCTCATTCTGGGCAACTAATTTGAATAGCTGGTTAATTTCTGCAAGCAGCATCTTCTCTTTTCCTCGGAAAATGAGGGGAAGCCGGGATTGGAAGAGGAGGAACAGGAGGGAAAGACAGGCAAACACGGAAATAGAGTGGATAACTGCTGAGGCATGGCTAATCAGAAAGGACACTCCATGCATATTATGGACCCATTGTGATAATAAAATTGGAATAAAATTGCCTACCCAAACCACTTGAGACACTCTGCATCTTTAATTTTTAAAGTTATGAAGACACTTGACACAGAAGGGGATCAATTATCATGAGTTTGCGTGCAAATACTTACTTAAGCAAGGCAGTGGGTCAGAGTCAGTAGGAAAATTGCAGGCTTGCAGCCACGTAATGGCAACTAATTACACTATTCCAGGGCCCCTTTCCAATGGTCTCAGTTGGCATTAATGGTGATGGCTGATTTATTTTGAATCACTTTCAGGGGTCTGGAGTTATGATAAATTTATGTATTTGCTAAAGAAAACTGGTTCTGATAATGAATCCACCAAAACAATAAAGCAAAAAGCAGTCCTCCAGTTAACTTGTTAGGCGCTCAAATCTTTGAGATAAATAGTTTGGCACATTTTAATAATGGAATAGAGGCATCTGGTTTAGTATATAGGCAGCTCCCAGATCGCAATTACCCCTCTTACAGTGGGCAACCTTGAACATATACATGTTGGGAGATAAAAATTTAGACTGTCTCCCTGGATGGAGCATTACTAGAGTGTTTTATTTCATGTAAAATAAACTGAATAAGGGCTTCTCTTTGTGGTAATAGTTTTAAAGGCCCGTGTAGACACTGACTTGGTTTCAGACTATCAAGACAAATTCAATTTTTTGTGGTTGTTATAAGATTTTGTGTGGTTATAAGATTTATCAGCTGATTTAATAGAAAAGTCTTTATACTTCTTTTTTTGTTCCATCTCTACAAAATCTTGAGAGATTACCATTTCCATAAGGTCACATCTGAGGAAAAAACCCCAACAAATTGGTCTAATAGACAAGAAAACTGAATTTCATTACCAAGTTCATTAAATGAGCAGTCAGACTTGCAGTGAACAATAAAAATAAGCCACCTCCGTTTATTGTTTTCATTCCTTTAAGGACAAATTTACATCTCTCTAACCCTGCTGCCTATGCAAAAACTACCTAGGTAGACACGACTTTGCTTTCTATTTCTTATCTCTTAGCAATATGCTCGTTAAGAAGTGAATTTAGCACTGGTAAATAAATTGCTTTTTCTTTATGTTCTACTGAATGCACTGTTTTAATGTATATTTAAAATTAATCCATTACATATAAAAGTAATTCCATTCCGTGGTATTTCCCTGAATCTCTTCCAAAGTATATCACCTTTACAGTAAATAAGCTTTGCCTGTGGGGGTGGGGGAAATCTCTTAACCATTAAAGAGGAAAAAAGCATAGGTTCTCAGCCTGCAGGGCCACCTATGTCACCACCTACATTGTGGCTGGACATGATATGCTGACCTCCATCAGATGCAGTGACCATGTCACCAAAAACAGGAAGGGATTATTGTGAATACTACACATGCCACCAAGAAGCTGATCGGAATTTTAATGTCAGCTCCTCATTTAGCTAGCTTGAATCTAGTAGCAGAATCTTGTTTTGTATCAATCCTTAAAAACATAAAAAAATATATATTCCCATGTTTAGTATGACGAACATTACATGAAATGCATAAATATGCATTCAGAATCTCCCTTCCCTTTCCCACCTTTGCTGAAATGTTCAATTTATTTCTTCCCGAAATTTACAATCCATTTCAATTAGAAGAGTGTTGGCACAACGCTGGGTAATCCTTGGCTCAATACTGAGTAAATGGTTCCACACTGGTGTCCTTGAATCCACACACTTCGAAGAGGTAGGACTGAAAAACTACCCCCCCTCTATTGATACATGGGTCAATATGGTTAGTAGATGTCGTAGTTTTTCTTTCTTCCACCCTCTTTGTGGTCTATTTTGGGGTGGGAGGCTATTAGCAGCAGAGTAGGAACTAACAGCATTACATGCTACAAAGAGCAATTGCCTGAGCAATTTTCCTAAGCCAGAGCCAAAGCAAAGCAATGTAATGCTCCCCCTCGCCTCTCTGTCAGCCACATGAGAGTGGTGCTGCACGGTGATCTCCACAGGGCAAATTCCGTGACAGAAACTGAATTCTGTGGCCAATTGCATGGCGGCATGGGTCTGTCTCAAGTAGGAATTTAAATATTGAATACTATGTACTGTTTTTTTTTCTTTTCTGGGACTATCAAAAATAAAAACTTTAATAACACAGGTGTGTTTCTTTGACTTCTTTGGAAGAAAACACCTTCTAGCTAAAAAAAGATACAAGATGTTGTGTGAAAATATTAGTATCATTATCATTTGGTATTTTAATATCAAGTCCAATGAAACTGTGGCCAAAAATTCCATCTTAAGATTCTTCAAACTTATATCTTGCAGCTAATATACAGACAAAATATTCCATGAGATCTGACCATTCACTGTAGAATGTCTCTTTCCCCCTTTTAGAATGTTATATATTTCTTCACATCTAAAGAGATAAGAGGCAAATAAAATGGAAAAGTTCTACTGCTAGCTAAACCTTCTATAGATAACATTTAAAGAACCTGTTCTTCCCATATCCCAGGCCTGAAAATATAAGTAAAATGTACTCATTCAATCTAAAGTTTCAAAGCACATATAATCAATGTTCATTAAATAAGTAACTGCCTGAACTTAACTTTTTTCTTCCGGTTCTACTTTGGATAGAATTTTACTGTTTCAATTTCAAATGCAAAGCTATGCAATTGAGATAGCATTTATTTTGTACTTTTATATTGGGATTTTTATATCTTCTTTAGGCTTATTTTGTTCTATTAAATTTTTACATATAATATAAAAAGTGATGATTTTTCAGTAAAGAAACAGTCTTCAAATAAAGTCACAATAAGGCAAAGGCTAGAGTTGAGAGATCAATGAGATTGAAAAATTATATATTGCTCATTTAATGAAATCATAGAATTATAAAATCAGAAGGTAATCTCATAGATTAATATAGTTCTCATTTTCTAGAATAAAGAGAAAAAAATAATTTAAAAAAGTAAGATTCAGAGGAAATAAATGATTTGTTTATGACCACATGACTGGTAGATAGCCAAGATGTCACCAGACTGCTTCATTCCTGAAATATTTTTACTCTACCAGCTCCCTGATAATATATAAAGATTAAAATAGGGTAGTAATTACAAGATAAATAGATAAGTAGGTATCTAGGACCACCTAAATCAGGAAAGTGTGAAATAAAGGAAAAGTGCCTTAAAATGCTTGATTTGGTCAGAGTTCCAACAAGAAACAGATGAGGCACTCAAATTGGGATAACTGGGGGTACCTGGTGGCTCAGTTGATTAAGTGGCCGACTTCGGCTCAGGTCATGATCTCACAGCTCATGAGTTTGAGCCCTACATCGGACTCTGTGCTGACAGCTCAGAGCCTGTAGCCTGCTTCAGATTCTGTGACTCTGTCTCTCTTCTCCTACCCTGTCTCTCTCTCAAAAATAAACATTAAAAAAATTTTTTTAATTGGGATAATTGGATATTAAATGAAGTACTTACCAAGGTGTGGGATAAGTATAAAGAAGCCATAAAAGCTATGGCCAGAGTCCAGGCTAAAAAATCTGAGCTATTGCTATTCCTAGACCAAAACTGAGGAAGAAAGTGTGGTTTCAGGAAGTCTAAGCAAGGGTCCTCTAAGGAGGGCTACCGGGACAGGAGCTCTGGTAGTCAAAGGACAGAGCTAAAGAGAAGTGATCCTGCAGGGAGGGAAGCAGGGGACTGAACTCACTGATGTCTCTCCCCACCGTCGATCTCTTGCAGCAGACTCCTTGCAGTAAGTTACCAGGGGGGAAGAGGGCCTCTTGATATATGGTCCGTGTAGGTCAGTCTGCCCAGACAGAGAGCACAGTAGGAAGGACAAAGTGAGGATCTAAAAAAGTAAATTAAAGTATGCAGGTAAAATGTGAACAAAGGAAGAAATGACAGGCAGACAAAGAGCTAAAAAAAAAATCAATTTTAAAATTAGGAGCAAAAAAGTTATTTTTTAGTGTGGAATAGTGTGGAATGAGAAATTGTATGGGAGAATTAATAGACAGTAAATTCAGGTTTCTGAAAAGAGGAAAAGAAGAGTAAATGGAGATGAAGAGAGAATGTTGAGGTCAAGAGAGAAGGTTGACAGTGCAATGGGTATATTAAAGAAAAAAATCCTTTTTTCATGTAAACCTGTTCTAGCCTGAGATAGAGAGGTTTCTTTCTTTTCTTTTCTTTTCTTTTTGTTTTGTTTTGTTTATTAACTTAAAAAAAAGAGAGACAGCAAGCAGGGGAGGGGCAAAGAGAGAGGAAAGGAGAGAATCTCAAGCAGGCTCTTTGCTGTCAGCAGGGAGCCCAACACAGGGCTTGATCCCACCGAATGTGAGAGTCAGACACTTAACCAACTAAGCAACCTGGTGCCTCAGAGAGAAGTTTCTACTGGACAGCTCTGCTCTAACAATTATACAATATTAAATATACAGGCTTCATGTGAATATTGAGAATTTCCAAATGACCTCAGCTGATGAAATATGTTCACTCCATCTGAAATCTTTTTCCTTTCCTTGCGTAAAAGACTTTTGCAGCATCTCACTTGGTGTTAACTTATCTAACTTTCTAAGCATTCTCATTTGCTTGTGCTGCCTCTATCTACCACCAGACCCCCACTGTCCCGAACAGTCATCCATGTGCAGCTTCATAAGACTATCCCTTACAGATGCCATGATCATACTAAGCCTATCCCTGGTCTACAATTTGCCATCTGATACTGCTCTGTCTTCCTTCTGGTTATTTAGGGTTTGATTTCTTCCACAGAAACCCTCAAGCTACCAGAAAACAAGAAAAATACACCAAGCATGTGGGACTTATCTCCCAATATAATCAGGAAATAAAAGAACTCCATTTGCTGGGAGTGGCCTTGAGTTTCTCGGTACCTACCACGTATCCATAACTCTTCTTCTTTTACCCGCAAGCATCGTTTCCAACCTTTTTCCTGATTTCTTTCTCAGTCAAAAGATAGACTTTCTTTGCTAAGACATTTACCAACTTAGAATGAAATATTTCGTGCTTATCATTTAATTTAGGATTATGCTATCATTGACCTAGAGTTTTTATTTTCTTTGAGATTTCATTGGCCCCTCGAAGTCTCAATTCCTGCATCTATAAAAGGTAACTAATAATACCTTCTTCCTCATAAGTTGTTAAAATGATATGAGATAATCCATGTAAAGTGCTGATTACAGCACAGCAAATAATAAAAGCTCTTTAAATGTTAACTATTATTATTATTGCTCCGCAAATGGCTGTCCATGATGGGTGAGTGATTTATTGCAAAGAATGGTAATGTGGCAAGCTAAGGGGTCAAAGCTGCTCTCCCAAGGATAAAGATGAAGGAACAACGCCGTCCCCATTAGTATCCCTTGGTATCAATGATTAGGATCGTCTCTAATGACAAGATAGTCTTTTTCTCAGAAACGGCACATATTTATCTCCATGAATCAGACTAGCCAGTCCAGAATAAAGTTACATTTTTTCATGGTGGCCTTATTTTTCCAGAGCTTATGTTTAGCAAATCATATTTGGGGCATTCAATTTAACCTTGAAAAAAACTAATGGAAATATTGCTGAGCATAGTTCTGTAGATATTTTGAAAATCTTTGAAAAATAGCCTTGTAAATGGATCCTCAAATGCATGAAAGTACTAGAAAGACCTGTGTGCTCGAAGAACACGATCTAAGGGAGAATATAGGCTAGCTGACTGAAATGAAAAATATGATCTGAGGCTGGAAGAGAATTAATGGAACCATACAAAACCACCCAAATTAAAACCACTACCGGATTATTCATAAGATGATGAGCATATATGGTGAAATAATTAAATATGATCCTTTACTTTTTAATTGGTTTACAATTGAAAATACAGAAAAGTAATCCACCAAATACCTTGTACCCACTCTCAGATTTAATAAACATGTTTTCACATTTTCTTTGGGTAACTGTGGAAAGACATAAAACGGTAAAGGTTTGATCGAAGTTCTTTTTGTGTGTGCGGCCTAATTCATTCTATTCCAGGTCATCCCCATTACATTCTAGACACACCAGAACGTATCCTTTCCAACCACATTTTTATACTTTTTACACACAAATGTATAATATGTTGGGTGTGTTTATGTACAACCTATATTATTCTTATATGTTTCAAATTTTTAAATAACAGGCCTTGTATTGTATGAGCTCTTAAGAGTTTGCCTTTTTCTCTCACAATTTTCCTGTTTATTTCCTTTATTCATTGTGACTGCTGAATACAAAATTATCCACTTCTAATAATGGATATTTGTGTGTTTTTTTTTCTAATTTTTTTCTATAAACAATGTCGCATTGAATGCCCCCGTGCATATTTTCTTGTGCACATATGCAACAGTTTTTCTGAAGTAAATACAGCACTTAGAAGTGGAACGCTGGATCCTGATCAACTTAACCAGATATTGACAAATCGTTCTGACAACGTGCTGCATCAATTTATACAACCGCAACCAAAATATAAGGGTCCCCTTTATTCCATATCCTCACCAGCACGTGGTATCGCCAAAATTTCTTAAATGTTTATTGTTCCGGTGAACGCAAAATCAAATCACATCGTTTCGATTTTATATAAAAGCCAAAATCAAAACAAATTTCAAAGTGAATGCCTTTTAAGCTGTAAATTCCAGGGTTATGGATTTGAAGTATCTTACTAAACTTTCATGTAACTGGTTTCATACCTACGTAGACTGTTACCGTGTGTGATATCCACAGTGAATTGCCCAAAGAATAAATGATAACAGCAGATTCCCTTTCCTTCCAAAGCAAAAAAAAAGGTTTGCTCCGTCTCATTTTCCTCAGGCCCAAAATTACCTAAACCCTTGAAAAAAAGCTCACTTAACTATAAACGAGGCCTTGAAAGGAAATTTATACTTTCTAAACAGTAACATTCTTAGAAATGCTGTTTTCTTCCCCTTCCTCTCCTCCTTGTCCCACACCTTCTCCTTTTCCTTTTCCTCCTGTTTGACACTTTTTTCTCCCCTTAAGAAAAGCCCATTTAAATACACGCTCCGTTGTAAAGTTGGACTGGTTAGCCACTTCTTAAACGTGGCAAAGATTACAACTTCCCACAGAGGTTTTGCATTTGAGTCTTTTCATTAATACAGCCAGCAGGATTTGAGGATTTCATTAACTCTTCATTAGGAGTTTGACAATTCTAATAAACCTATCTTCCTTCTATAAGGCTAACTTACCCAGTCATTTTATTTTCATTACAGTAATGTTAAAATCTGTTCTCAATAAAATTTTCTGCAAAAAGTATCTTTGTTCCTAAAGTTAGTTCCTAGAAGATATTCATTTTTTTTTTCTTAAAGAAGTGAAGCTTTCTGCAAGATCCCACACACCAGCAAGAACTGTATAAACTAAGGGTTATTAACTAAGGGGTTACTACTTCATTATTATTGATATTCAGGTAACCATGTAGGTTATGTATGTATATGGTCATATTTTTATTTAAATAATGACAGTGCGCTGGATTCAATCTTATTTTTAAAATTATAAAAAGAATTTAAGCTCTAGTGAAATAGTATATAGTTCTTTAAAAATACATACTATGTTACTTTTATAAGACTCTATATTTGACTTTTATGACTGGTATTTTCATGATTTGTTAAAAAGCAAATAGTATACGGGCGCCTGGGTGGCTCAGTCGGTTAAGTGTCCAACTTCGGCTCAGGTCATGATCTCATAGCTCAGCTTGTGAGTTTGAGCCCCCGTCGGGCTCCGTGCTGACAGCTCACAGTCTGGAGCCCGCTTCGGATTCTGTGTCTCCCCCCTTCTTTTCCTCTCCCCTGACCACACTCTGTCTTTCTCTCTCTCAAAAATAAATAAACATTTAAAAAATTTTAAAAAAATTTATTAATGCTAAATCAAGTAACTTGCCTTTCTAGGCCTGGTTCAGACAACATTTGTTTTGAAGCCATCACTTAATTACATCAGCTTAAATTAATTTCTCACCCAAAGTTTCTCTAGCATTTATTATCTGACCACTAATTTGTATTCTGTCATTTATTTATACAAAGACAGATAATACTTTTCTACTCTTAGATATATATAAGAGTATATATACTCTTGTGCACATATGCAACATTATTATATGCTTCATTATATTTCTATTATATGATCATGTTCTAGCGTTTTCCCTTTATTTCATTTTTCAATTATTCACTCCATTGTGCATTTTCCGTATTTTGTGTGCCATATTTTATTAGCCTGGGTCAATTCTGTGCCTAAAGGCAAGATGTGCTCCTTAGTTTATTTTTCTTCTCAACTCACCTTTGCAATTCTCCTTGCCAAAAAATGCACCAGGGCAGGAGGGAAAGCATAGGGACAGATTTTCCATGCTTTCTCTACTTTTCCAGCATTTCTGACTCTAGCTGGTATGGCAACTCAGCTTGGATTAGCACCCTGGGCCTAGCTGTCTTGAATTTTTGAAGAAGTATGAAGCCCCATACCACCAGTCTCAGGACTGTGTGTCAGTTACATTATTTTTTTTCTACCAGGAGGAATAGGTTTCATTCATCACTGCCAGTCCAATGCCCAGAGCATTCCCTGCAGGTATAAGCACTTAATAAACATTTATCAAATGAATGACTGAAAGGATGAATGAAAGACTGACATAAATAGTAGACTCTGAGTTAGCATGTCTCAGTTTTGGATGCAGGAGTGGAGCGGGTGGGAGATTTGGTACCCCTATTTTTCTCAACCCACTCTGGACACTTATTCCTGGAACTTCCTTGCATTAGGGATAATATATTTTTTTTAATAAAAAAAATTTTTTTATGTTTTTATTTTATTTTTGAGAGAGACACGTCGTGAGCAGGGGAGGGGCACAGAGAGAGGGAGACACAGAATCTGAAGCAGGCTCCAGGCTCCAAGTCGTCAGCACAGAGCCTGAGATGCAGGGCTTAAACTCACGGACCGTGAGATCATAACCTGAGCCCAAGTCGGACGCTTAACCGACTGAGCCACCCAGGCGTCCCTATTTTTTTGAATATACATGTGATTTTTTCAAATGTCAAAAGTCAATAAATTATCTTCTGAAAACGTTAAAGAAAAACCCAAGACAACCATTTTGGCCCAAGAATTAAGTAGTAAACTCTTCTTTAACAGAATTCACAGTAACAGAATTATTCCAAAAGTATTTCAAAAATAGTTTTAGTCCTTATGCTATTTTTAAAGAATGCCTCCTTCTAAAATGACTTTTTTTGAAAACACCGCATGTATCACCGCTAATGTCCTATCAAGTTAGTATTTCATGATACTTTTTTATATGTCTTTCTTCTCTCACAGATCTTGAACTCCTTGGTGTGTTCCACACATCTTTGTATCCTTAGAACCTAGGACAGTTTCTACTTCCTTTCTAACAATGTAAATAAATGGATGAGTACACATCTCACTTGGTATCATTCCTTCCTCAGATAGCTATCAAATATTAATATGTGCAAAGGACTCAGAAAATGCATGTTCCCTGCCATTACGGGATAAGAATGACAACTCCAAATAAAGAATTATCTGTCTTTAGGGGCATTAGACACTCAATTGAGTGTCTGACTTTGGCTCAGGTCATGATCTCACAGTTCGTGGGTTTGAGCCCCACATCGGGCTCTGTGCTGACAGCCCAGAGCCTGGAGCCTGCTTCAGATTCTGTGTTTCTCTCTTTCTCTGCCCCTTCCCTGCTCATACTCTCTCTCTGTCTCTCAAAAATAAGTAAACATTAAAAAAGAAAAAAGAATTCTCTGTCTCCATATATAAGGCTCTTAGTTATAAACAAATACATGATGTCCTTCCTCGTATATCTCAAGACCTCATGGTCAGATTAGCTTTCGACTTGCAATCATTAAATAAAGCCTCCTACCTCTTGGATCTGATATTTATGCTTTCTCTTCATATAAAATGCTGTATTCCTCTATTCTTAACAGTGGATCTGATATCTATGCTTTCTCTCCGTATGCAAAATGCTGCATTCCGCTATTCTTAACAGTAAACCTAGCTGGGTGGGAAGTGCTGCATTGGAAAAGAAGAAACATATTTTGGCATATACAGTATTTAAAAATGTTTATTCCTGTATACCTCTAGTTTATTTTCAGAAGAATTTATCTAACCAATGTTTGGATTTAAATAATTTTTTACATTATTATACTTCTGCATTCATATTGGTAGGGAACACTAGCACTATTATTCTTTACAACCTTAAGAGTTTAAGAACAGAGTAAAAGTATATTTTTCATTCCAGTTCCTTGATGATGAAACAAGAGCATGGACTGTTTAAGTATCTTATTCTAAGTTATATAATGAGTCCCGATTAAAATCACCGTTGGAAATCAAAGCTTTTTGTTCAATGGGTTCAACAATGAGCCATTCATCTTCTTTGTCCATTTTGCATAAGTAATAGCAGCTCAAGTTTAAGAACAATTCCAGTGGCCATAATATCTATATTCATTCTACATTAGAGGATTTAATTTTCTGTTTGTGAATTCAGCATATTTCTCTGAATTGGATGAAGTTCAGTGTTTTATTATAGGAAATTGTATTTTTTCCTGTAGGTTGTCAGGAAACAGTTACCTAATTTTACTAAGTTATGACAATGGTTCTTATCCAAAAAACTGTTATAAGTCATGAAAATGAAATCAATTTACTGGCTTCACTCCCAGATTAAGGATTGCTTTATGAATAAATAATAGATGGCATCTAAGAGGGAAATGGACAATTTATATATTATCAGACTACTTCTTACTTTCACAATTAGTAATGAAATGGTTATTATTTGGAATTGAGATGCCTCAAATTGTGGTGATATTTTACCAAACACAAAACAAAACAAAAAAACTAGGCATCATCATCATCATTTTTAAATAATTAAAAAGCTAATTTTGTAAAATATAGATCTTCCTCAACCTGTGATGAGGTTATATCCCAATAAACTCTTCATAAATTAAAAATACCAAAAGTTGAAAATGCATTTAAAACACTGAACCTATCAAACATCATAGTTTACCCTAGCTACCTTAAAGGTGCTCAGAACACTTACATTAGCCTACTATTGGCCAAAATTATCTAACACAAAGACTATATTATCATAAAGTGTTGAATACCTCATGGAATTGATTGAATACTGTGCTGAAAGTGAAAACAAAATGGCCGTCTAGGTACAGAGCTATTCTAAGTGTATTGGTTGTTTACCCTCAGGATCCCATGGCTGAGGAAGCTGCAGCTCGCTGCCCCACCAAGAATCACTAGTAGGGTACCCATATCACCAGCCTGGGAAAAGGTCCAATGCAAAATTCAACGTGTGGTTTCTACTAAATGTGTATCACTTTCTTACCAGCAGAAAGTAAAAAAAATCCTAAGTCAAACATTGTCATAAGAAGGAAACATCTGTACTCTTATCCACTAACAATTTTAATATTTCATGAATATAGATACTATAACACATCTCTTTTACTTCATTCTCAATTTTTCTTCTCTAGTTTATTCACATTTTATCTTTCTAATGATCATCTACAGAGTAAATATGCCCACTCAGAGGTTTGTTCGACAAACCTCCATTATTTGTGAAAATATTCTATTTTTTAACAAAAGATCAATAATGGTACAAGTATAAAATCATAAGTAGACTGTTACAAATGTGAGACAAAATATAAGAAATCAAAGGAGAAAAATTGACAAAATTGGAAGTTTTGGTGGAAAAAAAGAACAAAATGAACAGGATCATCTTGACACACTTATAGCTAAAATATATTGGATTAGAAAAAAGAATATGAACTGAATGTGGCCCTCCTCTTTTTCATCCCATAATCCTTACCTAATTTTATCTTCACATGACACTTCAATTCATAACCATACTCCTTTAGGGAATCAATGTTTCTGTACTACATAGACCTCTTTTCTGAGTTCCAAACACACTTACCAATGATCTATTTCATGCCTCCTCTTGCTCATCTTATAAATGTCACTGCCATACATTTGATACATTGGTAACATCGCAAATCCTTCCTTCTCCTTAACCTGCCATATCCAATCCATCACTAAATTATTAGTTGTTTTCTTTGAATTATTTCCTATATTTATTCACTTCTCTCCATTCACAATTCACCACCCTATTCCAAGCCACCATCTCTGACAATATCTGCTTAACTTTTCTAATTCTACTACTGCTCTCTTCTAATCCATTATCCACATGGCAGGTATGTGGACCTTTTAAAATGTAATCATAATAATGTTATGTCCCTGCCTAAAACCATTCAGGATAAAGACAAACATGACTTCCAGATCATGATCTAGCCACTAAGATATCTCTCAAACCAAGTCTAACATCATGCTTCTCCTTGCTCTCTCCTAACTACGTGATCATCTCTCAGTACACATTCTCACTTACACTTCCTCCCACCACAGAATCTCTTTGTTCATGCTCTTTCTTCTAGTTAGACTTTTCTTCACTCCAGAACTCTACCCACTACACTTTTATAGGTCAAATTACCCTCTTGGCAAGGTCAAATTGTCTGATTATATGTCCTGTTAAAGAACTAGACATGTCTCTTTCATTATACTTCCTGTGTCACTGCTTTACCAATGCCTGTCTCCTCCACTAGGCTATAACCATGTAAATAACAAGAGGGTCTATGATTTTACTCATCATAATAATTCCAAGATAAAGTGAGTGAATGCATATAGTAGATGTTCAAAAACTATTATTTTAATATGACCACCAATTAAAAGTATTTGACTGCAATAAACAATTATGAAGTAAATTTTAAAGATAATATTATTTAAAGAACAAAAATATGAAATGGGTAAATTTAGCAAAATAATAAAGAAACTTTACACTAAAAACTAAAAAAAATTATGAGGCACAGTGAAAATGAAAGAAAGAAATGGAGACATGCCATTTTAGTGGATTGGAAGACTCAATATTGTTAAGGTGTTAATTCTCAAATTTACTTGTACATTTGACAATCGCAATAAAAATTCCAACATGCTTTTTTTTTTTATTTAAAGAAATTGACAAGCCGACTTTCATTAATATACAAATGTAAAGGATTTAGAATAGCTAAAATAATTTTGAAAAAGAAACAGTTGGGGGCAGCTGAGTGGCTCAGTCAGTTAAGTGGCCTTCAGCTTAGGTCATGATGTCGGAGTTCGTGAGTTCAAGCCCCACATTGGACTCTCTACTGTCAATACAAAGCCTGCTTAATATCCTCTCTCTCCTTCTTTCTCTACTACTTCCTCACTTGTGTGCGCTTTTCTCTCTCTCTCTCTCTCAAAAATAAATAAATATTTAAAAAGTAAGAAGAAAAGAGGGGTGCCTGGGTGACTCAGTCAGTTAAGCATCTGACTTCGGCTCAGGTCATGGTCTCGCTGTTCTTGAGTTTGAGCCCCACATCTGGCTGTGTGCTGACAGCTCAGAGCCTAGAGCCTGCTTGGGATTCTGTGTCTCTGGCTCTCTCTCTGCCCCTTCCCTGCTCTGCTCTGTCTCTCTCTCTCTCTCTCTCTCAAATAAACAAACATTAAAAAATTTTAAAAAATAATAATAAAAGAAAAAGCTGGAAGACTTACATTACCTATGAGTGTATCTAGACCAGTGAAAAAGAAGATAGAAATTTTTGCAAAGATGCCAAAGTATTAAATGAGGAAAGAGAGCATTTTTCAATAAATAGTGTTAAACAACTAGAAATCCATGGTGGGGGAGCATTTTAACATTTCACAAATGTCTCAAAAATTAACTTGAAATGGGTAATAGACTTAAATATAAATGCTAATATTTTAATCTTTTAAAAGGAAAACAGAAGAAAATTTTCATGATCTTAGCATAAGCAAAGATGTCTTAGATATGAAACAAAAGGCAAACAATAAAAAACTGACAAATTGGAATTTACAAAAATTTAAAACCTACTCTGCAGAAGATACCATTAAGAAAGTGAAAAGACAACTAATAGAAAATTGTATGTGTGTGTGTTTGTGTGTGTGTGTGTGAATACAGAAAAGGACTTGTATCTAGAAGACATAAAGAACCATTACAACTCAATAATAAAAAAAATTTTAGGGGCCTCTGGGTGGCTCAGTCGGTTAAGCGTCCGACTTCAGCTCAAGTCACGATCTCATGATTCGTGGGTTCGAGCCCCGCGTCGGGTTCTGTGCTGACAGCTCAGAGCCTGGAACCTGCTTCATATTCTGTGTCTCCCTCTCTCTCTCTGTCCTTTCCCTGCTCACGCTGTCTCTCTCCTTCTCTCTCAAAAATAAATAAAACATTAAAAAAAATTAATCACTATATTGTACATATGAAACTAACATAACACTATACTGTTAACTAATTAGAATTAAAATAGAAATTTTAAAAATATTCTTATAATTTTAAAAAAATTAAAAAATAAAAAAAAATTTAAAAACCTCGGCAAAAGACTTAAACAGAGTTTTCACAAAAGAAGGTATATGGATAGCCAGTAAATGCATAAGAAGCTACACAATATCATTAGCCAACACCACTGGCTACTAGTATAGCTAAAATTTTTAAAATAGTAAATATTGTTGAGGATACGGATAAAATTAAACTTTTATAAATTTCTGTTGGTAACGTTAAATGGTATGTCCACTTTGGAACATAGTTTGGCCAGTTTTTCTTAAAAGTAAACATATACATAAAGATAAACACACAATACCCAGGACAAATAAATGCCCACTCAAGGACTTATACTCAAATGTGCTATAGCACCTTTTTTCATAGTAGCTCCAAATTGAACACAACTGAAATTTGAATCATGGGTGAATAGGTAAACAGATTTTGGTATATCCATAAAAAAGAGTACTACTAATCCATAAAAGAGAATTAACTACCCAGACATGAAAGGACATGGATAAATCTCAAATGTTATATGGAGCGAAAGAATTCTAATACAAACAGAGCACACATTCCAGGATTTCTTTTATAGGAAGTTCTCAAAAGGGCAAAAGCAATCTATAGTAACAAAACTAGATTAGTTGTTGACTAGGGGAGTGATGGATACATTGATAGCAAAGGGACACAGAACTCGTCTCAGTGAAGGACATGTTCAATAACTTGAGTGTAGTGGCGGTAACATGGATGAATATATTTTTCAAACTCATCAAATTATACTTAAAGAGGGTGAATTTTATTGGTAAGTAAATTATACTTCAACAAAATTAATTGAAAAACTAAGTCCTATGGGATAAAAACTAAGTAAAAGTCTACAAGGAAAAAAAAATATGCTTTAGCCAACACAACAGATACCATATCCTATTTCAGAGTGAGGAGGTCAGAGTCCCACCTTCTCAAGGAAATGAGAGGACTTGCAGTAATCATCTTATGTCCCTATTTTCTTCGGTAAACACCAAAAAAAGAAGCGCCCCCCCCCATGGGTTGTTTTCTTTCTCCTATTTTTTCCTCAATGATATTCTGTACTCCCTTCCCCACCTAAAAATATTTGACCATTACCCCATGCAAAAACTTCAAGAATAGTTCAGCTCATATATTCCTTGATTAACAATCTCCTGTATATTGTTATATTTTTCACTGAGTGTCCTCTATACCTCCTGACCCGACATGTAACTTTGTCATTCTCTGAGATCACCATATCCCTGGTAATTTTGTCAAGTAAAGCCGTACGTTATCCCACACACCATATGTAATTAGACAGAGTTGTGTCAGTGTGTCTTGTCTTCCCTGTTCTCTCTCACTCCTTTTAGATCATTACCTTTGCTCACTTGTGGCTTTCATCATTTCAGTTCTTCAATCCTCCTAACCCTCTGTAGTATCTCCCAATTTCTTGGTCATTTTTCCTTCTGTTTTAATAACCTTGGCACCCAGCTCAACATTGTTACTCTCTGGCCAAACTGTACTATTATTTTTTAATTCCACATTTTCGATATTACATCTGAAATTCTATTACATCTGAAATTACATCTGAATATGACTTCTGAAATAGCATTTTCCTCCATTCCATGTCAACCACACATTTCTATTACCACAGAATAAACCAAACAATCATATTAAACTACTTCAGAAATCTCACTGTCTGACCACAATCTCCTAAAATTCTGTATATGTCACTGTGCTACTATAATTACACTTAAAAAAATATTGCTGAGTCTCAAACCACTGTCTTTTCTATTATTGTATCTACCTATCCTGTCTATATCTGTCTATCAATATCTCTATTTATACTCCTCTCATCTACTTTCATTTGACCCTTGGTACCCACTACACTGTTTCCTAACATTTCTTTATCCATACCTAAATGGCAAATACCAAACTCTAGATGAATCCACTCTGTACATTCTCCATGCTATAATCTGGGTGGAGGAATATCAGTCACAGAGGTTGGTAGAAAACAATTTAATATTCTTCAGTTGGGCTTTCAGAATTTTCCATGACTCTTAGTAATAATTCTTACTTAAAATTCTTTCTTCCCCATGTCCCCTTAATGACATTAAACCTTCTCTAATATGCTTGAAGAGGAAATTTTTCATCTTTTCTCACATCCTCTGCAGATATGTGAGAGATTTCTTCCAAGTTTTACCACTGAAGATGTAATCCAACGTACAACAGAAACATACTCCTTTTCTCCTGATTCAAAAGAAAAAAGGCCCTTCATCCTATTCAAAACCAATCCTCTTATTTATTGTCTAAATTCCAGTTCTTTCTCCCTTCTCTGAACTTTGTGTGGTTAATCTGTCTCTCCAGTCTAGCACAACTGTTTTTAACCTCCATCAATCTGCTTTTAAGAATGCTCATCTTGCCTCATCTTGTAAAATGTATAAAATAAAACAAAGACATGTTTCCTTTGACCCACTAAACCAGCTAATATTCTATCTGCATTCCATCCTAACTGATAGGTGTTGCCTGCACTTTTCTCCATTTCTGCATTCCATTTTTAGTTTCCAGTTCACTCTATTCTGGTTTCTTCCACAAATCCACTGAAACTGCTTTCACTGTCTTCTTTGCTCCAAAATTCAATCAATAGTATTTGTTCTAATCTTGCTTAAGTTTTTGGAAGAATTTGAACTGTTGGTTGATTCTTCCTTTTTGAACTCTCTCTCCTAAATGTTTCTGACCCTGTAAGTCTCCTATTTTTTTCTACTATTTCTCTAACTTTTCCTCATTTTTCATTGTTTATTGTTCCTTTTCTGTCCTTAAGTTTCTCAAGATTTATCCTAAGCCTTCTCACTCAATACTCTATCCCTGGGACTATCTTATTCTTTCCATTGGGCTTTAATTACTATTTTGAGGTATAGTAACAGCTATCTTCAGTCCAAAATTCTCTCCTGAATTCTGAACCACATATGCAACTGCCTACTTAACACTAAACATTCACAATCGTGATGGGAAACTATAGGTGTCATCTTCTACTGTTCCAGGCTGCCCTGCACCACCTCCTCCTTTCCTATTGTTTTAAGTGGCACCCCAATCTTCTCAAGCAATCCACCCAGAAATCTAGAACTTGTTCTTGGCTATTCTTTCTTTGTCACTTCTTCTCATATCCAAATAACTACAAATTCCTTTGATCATACATCTTAAAGGATATTTTGGTTTTATTCAATTTTCTCCATTTAAACTATCATCAAGCCACCATCATCTCTTGAATGAACTGCTGCAATGGTCTCCTTGTTGTTCGTACTGTAACCACCATCAGCTTCTTACCTCCACCCTCACGATGTGATTCTAGAGTAACCTTTTTTTAAATGTACATATGATCACGTTACTCTTGCTGTAAACCATCACAGTGACTTCCCCGGGCTCTTAGGGTAAAGCCGTAGATCTCCAGCTTACAGAACTATACACAATTTCATCTTTTCTACTACTACAACCTCATCAGTGGAAGTCCCCCCTTACTGCTTATGCTCCAATGATGATGGATTTATTAGTTTCTTGAAAAAATCTTGCCTCTGACTCTTGGGCCCTGCTATTCCCTGTGCCTAGGATACTCTTCTTCCCCATTTTTAACGTGGATATCTCCAATATAATCATATTATCTTGTCAAATATAATTTTGGTAACAACAACAAAACTATTCTAGCTTAGATTTGACCTGCTGTATAAATCTTTATTTTTTTTTAATGTTTGTTTATTTTATTTTGAGAGCGAGAGAGAGACAGAGACAGAGAGAGGGAATGAGCAGGGGGGATCAGAGAAAGGGAAAGAGAGAATCCCAAGCAAGCTCCACACTGTCAGCCCAGAGCCTGATGCAGGGCTCGATCCCACAAACTGTGAGATCATGACCTGAGCTGAACTCAAGAATTAGACACTTGGGGCGCCTGGGTGGCTCAGTCGGTTAAGCGTCCGACTTCAGTTCAGGTCATGATCTCACGGTCTGTGAGTTCGAGACCCGCGCCAGGCTCTGTGCTGATGGCTCAGAGCCTGGAGCCTGCTTCAGATTCTGCGTCTGCCTCTCTCTCTCTCTCTCTCTCTCTCTCTCTCTCTGCCCTTCCCCTGCTCATGCTCTGTCTCTCAAAAATAAATAAACGTTAAAAAAAAAAAAAAAAGAGTTAGACACTTAACCAACTGAGCCACCACCCAGGTGCCCCAGGAAAATCAACATCTTTACAATGGCTTTACAATGGCACGTCCCTCCCTCTGCTCTCTTCTTTCCCTACTTTGCTTCAATGATGCCAGCCTTCAAGCTGCTCCTCTGGCACAGCCTGACACATTCCAGTTGTAAGGCCTTGACCCACGACATTCCTATCAGTAAACACTGCCCTCGTTTTCTCATGTCCATGCTGTTTTTAATCAATTGTTCCCTTCTTAGTACCAGAGGCCTTTCTGAGCACCATGTTTGTACTGCCAATTCCCACTTGTTCTTTTCTTTCTCCGCCCCCCCCAACCCCGTGGAACACAAATTACCATATAATACACTCATACGATGTTTTTATTTTATTATATAATTCCCTACTAGAATGTAAGATGATGAGGGCAGAGTGTTTCTGTTTGTTTTTTGTTTATTGGTTTCACTGATGTATGCTCAGCTTCTAAAACAGTGTAAGGGACAATATAGATAATTAGTAAATATCTGTTAAGTGAATGAATCCTTCAATACTGTTATTTGGTATTGACTGGGGGAGAAGGAAAAATAATCTTATATACCCTGCATGGCAGACCCCTCCATCACTAAACAAAACAACCTTAATTTGACAGATATTTGGATAACCAAAAATTAATAATGAAGATAACTTGACTAAAGAGAAAATGTCTTTGTCTCTATGAGGACATATAGGTTTTCCAGAACAATAAAGGGCTATAAATAAGATACCAAAAAACTGGACAGCATATCATATATCTGGTTACTATTAATAAACCAACTTTTTAGACTTCCTGATTTGGATGCATTTATATTCTCTATCCTAGTACTGAATTACAGACTTGCATTTAATTAGATAATAAATTCTGTACATTTACACTTCCTGTAAAATAAAGGACCATTATTTTGACCTTTTTAATTGACTTAATCTGCCAAGATTCTGCCCAAAGACTGTAACATTTTGACACTACATTTTGCAAAAAGCTTTTATATATTGAAGCTTGATCAAATTGAATAATATATGTGCAGAGCCTGGAAATATGTACTTTGCTCAATATACTCTAATTAACATAATTGGCCCAGCACCAAAATGACTAGAAGAGTTACATTTTTAAAAACATAGATATTAAACAGACCTCACTCTCATGTAAGACACTAATAGCATGTGTGAGTTTGTGTGTGTGTGATTTCATCAGAAATTTAAATGGAAAAAAAGTAATCAGCAGAGAAATAATGGGAATTGTTGGAGCCTAAAATAGGAATGGCAAAGAGGAAGTCTAATAAAACAACTGCCTTCAGGGGGGAAAAAAGGATAAGTACTGTGCTGAAATAAATAGGAAAGAGTTAATTAACCCAATCTTGAAAGGAGGATTTTAATAAGGCTATAGATTATCTTTAGGCTGTGCTATAGGTGGGAGAAAATGAAAAGAAAGAAAATTCACATAGCAATATCATCCTGTAGCTTAAGTGTAGCAACAATAAGTTACACACAAAACTGCAATGAACTCTCACGAAAAATAAAAACGGTATGAGATGATGGGAATCATGGGGGCTACTGCCAGCACCTACAGTGGGATACACACAGGTCAGTCTAAATTGAAGAGGGAGAGTGTAGTAAAAGCATGTGTATTCAGCCAATTATATTTAAATAACAGTGGTTATTACAACGCTGAAATTTTTAAAAAATTATGAAATTACTAGATTAAGAAAAGAGTTTCCAACTTTCTTGCTCATTTTTATCTCCAACTGACTTCTCACCCTATATACTGGTAGACAATTTTAGCCTCTGTTTCACTGTATTTCCATTCAGATCTTCCATCCATTTCAGGGCTTGGCTTTATTATCGGTGATGTCATTATCCATGTGGATGACCGACCTAATAACTGATTTCTATTTCTTGACTTCCTCATCTTTGACCCTTTTTCTTTCCCCCATAACAGCCACACGGTCAAACCCCGGACTTCATCATCACCAATAACTACACCGCATTAAACACCGTGTTTGCTGACTCCATTTCATTTACAATTGTACCCCCACTGCAACACCCAACCTCTTTATGATTAACCCTACCAATTTTTCTTGATTAAGTTATGTCATTCTTCCTCTCTTCCCATCTTCATACCTTCTTAATCCAGTTTAGAATACGTGCGTGGTGATTATAATCACTGCCTAAAAATAGTTTCAATTATTTTGTCCTCTGTCATACCTGCTTAAGCAAACCTCAAATCTAGGTTAACCAAATTACCTTGCTTTCACTGTATGTCCTATATAAGAAATTGAATATTGCTGTGAACATATTTTACAAATGGATTGCGTATTTCATTTCCCATTCACAAATTTCACCCTGAATTGAATTCTCTGTATTTATCTCAGTCTTACTATATTTGCGAAGTAAATCCATTTTCCTACTTCTTGCTCATATTTCACACATTTTTCAATGTCCTCAAACAAACCCATGTGCTATCGGCTTCCATTTTCCGTAAATAATCTCATACTTTATTGAGAAAGTAGAAGCCATGAAAAATAACTCCCTCATTCTCCCACCTCCAAATCTACAAAACCATCTTCTTATATACCCATCTTCTATATCTTTTATTCTTCCTGTTACAATGAAATAAGTAACATAACCATGTCAGTCATGACTGTAACTGGCTCCGATCAAGCCGGCTTGAGCTATAGATTCCAAATGCTCTTATTTTCTTCAGGATGTTACTCTGTTAGTTGTATTCCCCATGTCTGCTGTATCAATTTCTCTCCTTTTTAACTGTTCTCATTCAACCCACTAATATGTTCTAGTAGCATCCATATTTTAAAAACAAACTCTTGATCCCACATTACCTTCTAGGTATCATATCATTTTTAACTCATTTAAATAAGAAAATAATAAAATTTTTAACAGCTTATTTAAAGTGTTGTTCACTACTGAGATCTCCAGTTTCTTGTATTCCAGTTACCCTTCAACCTCCTTCAATATGATTTCTAACTGTCCAAAATGATACATAGTCTTCCTCTCAAGTCACCAAAGACTTGTACATACCCCAAATCAGTGCAATCTCTTTATTCTATTCTAATGTTGGCTCACAACACTGAAGATAGTTTCTCACCCCTCTTTCTCAAACACCCTTCTTCTCTTGGTTTCTGTATCACTACACATTCTGAGTTTTCCTTCAGCCTCACTAATGCTGCTTTTTCAGTCTCCTTTGCTCACTATTCCTCCTGTGTCCAGCATGAAATCATTGGATTGCCTTGGGATACTACCTTGAATCACCTTTTCTCTTTATCTTATACTTTCTCTTAAGATAATCTTATAGTATGAAATAACCTTATATTATTTCCAGATATATAACATCTAACACTTTCTCCAGTTTCAAATCCCTGTTGCTAACTGCCTAAATTCTAAATTCTTACATCTAACTGTCCCCTTTATATCTCCAACTCAGATGGCATAAGCTAGGCTTCTCCAATATATCTCATCTCAAAAAAAGAACTTTTACTTTTTCCCCAAAACTCTTCCCCAATTTTTGCCTCTTAGAAATCAACATATTATCTTATTTCCTTATAAGCCTGGCTTCATTCTTCCATTTTCCCCACTGCCTTCATCCAATCTACCACCATGTCACTTCCATTCTACCTAATAAATATATCTCAATCTGTCCGTTTCTCTCCACTTCTATTGTCTCCACCCTGGTTAAGTCATCAGTATCTCTTCCACCTGAACAACTACAGTCTCACTATGATCTCCCTATTTCCATTCTTATCTCACTATAGGCTACAAAATGATTTACTCTTAAAATGTAAATTGAATCACCTCATTTCCTTGTATGAAATGGTTCCAGGAGTTCCTATTGCTCTTTGAGGGGGAAAAATGACTCTTGTCACATTAGCTTTATCTCATAATATATCACCCTATCCCTCTATGACATCTCACTATGCAATAGCCACACAGGCTTTCTCTGCTTTCTTCATTCCTGCCAAGTTATTTCCAGCCTCTGAGTGTTTCACTTACTAATCCCATGGCTTGCAATTCTCTTCCCCTGGCTCTTGACCTAGCTATTCTTTCTTTAAATTTCAGGTCTCAGCGAAAGATTGAGAGAGAGAGGGAGATGGAGAGGCAGAAAGAAAGAAAGAAAGAAAGAAAGAAAGAAGAAAGAAAGAAAGAAAGAAAGAAAGAAAGAAAGAAAGGAAGGAAGGAAGGAAGGAAGGAAGGAAGAAAGGAAGGAAGGAAGATAGGAAAGAAGTTATAGCATGAAAAGAAACAGGTTTCCACGGACTGTTCAAAATGATGAATAACTCCCATGATAAAGCCTGTGACTAAGAAAGCACAAGAAATACCACTTAGGCCATATGCTGGTGAGTAAACAGTAAAGTGGCTCCCTGTTGTCCATCTGGAAAGGGAGAAAACATTAATGGAGAATTAACTGTGTACCAAACATTGTGCTGAGTATTTTGTCTATATTACCTCCTTTAGTACAATACTCTGAAGTACACATTGTCATTGCCACTTTACAGACAAAAATTCTGACCTCAGAAAGGTAAGTATTTGTTTACCATTTCAGAAATAGTGAATGATGGATCTCAGATTAGAGATTATGTCTGCCCAGTTCCAAAGCCTATATTTCTTCTACAATACCACATAACCTCTTTTGCTCTCTATTTCAATAAATTTAGAGGTTAGTATCCTCTGGGGGCACCTGAGTGGCTCAGTCAGTTAAGCATCCAACTCTTGATTTCAGCTCAGGTCATGATCTAACAGTCATGAGATTGAGCCCCAAGTCAGTCTCCCTGCTGGGCATGGAATCTGCTTAAGATTTCCCTCCACCCCTCCCCAGCCTCTGTATGCATGCGTTCTCATGCTCTCACATGCACTCTGTCTCATAAATAAATAAATAAATAAATAAATAAATAAATAAATGTGTCCTCTGAATCTAAGAAATAAGGTATAGGCCCAAAAGAGACTTATAGGAGCCCTTTTTTTAATCTCCTGAGAGGAAAAAGTGGGGAGAAGAAACACTTGAGACTAATTTTTGGTCCACAAAGGTAAGCTGTCATGCAGTGGCACTAAGTTAGTTAATGAGAAGTGTCAGAGTAGAAACTGGGTTCCAGACCTAATCTAGTGGTCTCATGTAAATAACTCAATAATATAAACTAGAAATATATAGCTAAACTCTAATGTAAAAATAAAAGATTAGATTTGTATTGGGCACAAGTGAATCAAATCAGCAACAGAATCTATTAGTTAAAAAATAAATAAATAACTGATATCAGACTTCTTGGATATGAACCTTCAAAGGCCAGAATTGCTTTAAACATGGGAATAAAGATGCTCAGAGCATTGATGAATCCATGACTTATTTCTCCTGAATCTTCCATTTTCAGGTCTTCACAGTAGAGACCAATATCCCTCTCTCCTACCCAACTAGGCATTCAGACTCATTCAAAAGTATTTTGTCCATGGACAGACTAAGAAACTTTCAAAGGTTCCTGCAAGATAGAAGTCACAATGACAGAAAGAGCAGTAAAAAATAAATAAATAAGTAAATAAATAAATAAATAAATAAATAAATATTTTAGAAAAGAATGCTTGATAGGAAAAATCAGAACTGTTTTAGGCACTTATATTTATAAAATTTTTCAGAGTAATATATATTTTTTAACTTTTTTAATGTTTATTTATTTTTGAAAAAGAGAGAAAGAGAGACAGAGCACAAGCATGGGAGGGGCAGAGAGAGGGAGACACAGAATCTAAAGCAGGCTCCAGGCTCTGTAACGTAGGGCTCAAACTCAGGAACTGCAAGGTCATGACCTGAGCTGAAGTTAGAAGCTCAACTGACGAAGCCACCCAGGTTCCCCGGAGTAATATATTTGAATTACACATTCAGAATTACCACAATATCTCAGTGCTCAGGGTCTCAGGAGACTTATTGAAGCCCAATCTATTGGCAGCTTCTGCCTAGCCATCCCCAATATGGTAGGGCTACAATAGTATCATCCTTCTATATTTCTCTATTGCAAATTCATGGGAACCAAGTGTCCTTCAGTTTTTCAATACTGATATCCTGACTACAAAGGATTTTACCAAAGATTAGTTCTGATCTCAAAGGCAATCATTTTTCATGTAAGAAGCTAACTCTGATATTGCTTAACACAAGAACCATATCCAGTAGAAATGCGTTATACTGAATAGTGCCTGACTAAACAAGTTAGATTGTCTCTCATGAATGTTTGAATGAAAGGGATACAGAGACAGTCCCCATTTGATAGGAAAATTGGGGGAAGAAGCAGGTGAAAGGAGAAATAAAGAGGACAAGAATAAAAGAACTGTGACCACTTTTCTCAGAATGGGTGGAACAGGCATTCACAATTCATTCTTGGCTAGTACATGATATCTTTTTAATTCTAATTAATTGAATAATAGTTACCTCTATCATTATATCTGAGCTGTTATAGAGTACCATGTATAATTATATTTCCTTTTACTTTTCTAACTCATTGTTTGAGCCTCTATATACCTTATCAGAAGGAAGTCCAATTTCTTCCAACTATGACCCACTCTTGCACAGGAACGCCAAGGGCTAACCAGAAGAATGAAAGTCAACCCTCTTCTGCAATCAGGCTTATAGGGACCTCACATTTGATCCTTCCATTACTGCCATGAACACTCATTTTTCAAATTGTGCTACTGCTCAAGTTTACTTTTGCCTAATCTTATGGATGCTTATTCTCTGCCAATACAGCCAGAAGGTCTCCATGCCAGTCTGAAGATACACCTCTCTTAAAAACCACTCACATATTCTAGCAATTTCCACACAGCCCAGGCTGAGCTTGTGAGAGACTTCCTGCGCCAGCTCCATGTTGTATCCTAACCAGCAAAACCTCATCTCTTCCAAAACAACAAAAATCTTAGTTCATTGTATAACATCTAAAGAACCATCCCATACTACACTTTTCCTATAGGAAATTTTATTTCAGGGGTCTCGTTGTCCCTCCCTGACACTGGGTCTTGGCCAGGGCCATTCTGATCCATTCAACTTGGTGTCCTATACTAGGAGTTCCAAATAAGATTATTTAGAACATTAACTGACATCTTCCCTTCCAGAAGTCCTCAGGTCTTCATTTACAAACAGATATGCCTTTCCCTCAAGGAACACCGTTCCTGACCAAGGAATTTGAGAGTGGCAGCCTTGTTAAACAACATTTCTGCCACACCCTAACTTGGTAGTGGCTGGATCCTGGTCCTAACTTGGCAAACTTGCAGCACCACTGAGGTGTCTTTCTGTTTCTGAGGCTTTTTGTCTCCACCTGAACAAGCAAGAGCCTGTCATTTTTAAGTATCCTCTTCCATGGGGAATCTATTTAATCTCTACTTTGACTGACACCCTGTTTACACATCTATAAAGGAGATACTTTAAGCCCAAACTTTCTAATATCTAAGCTCCTTGGCAGGAATAAATTAAACACTAGCAGGAAGACATTAATTCTTAATAGTTCAACATGTGAAAGGAATAAAAATAAATCCATGAATTCTTTCTTCTAAAAACTTTAGATAGTGAGTCTATACCATTCATTTTTCTTTTCGTAGCATAAAACTCTGTATTTTTCTTCTATCTCTTATAGTTATTATATTCCTTTCTTGCCTTAATTCTGAATGTATTTCAGAAGCATTAACCTCTTTGCTCCCTTTTATATAAGCATTGTCAGTCAACAAAAATATAACTCGATAGCCTTATTTTTTAAGCAATGCTATTTAGAAATAGTCAATATTTTTATAAAGTGGTTTTAGAGTTTCTGCTAGTGCTATTTAGTTTTCTAAATAATGCCATTGTTCCTAATGATCTTCATAAATGATATAAAAATCAAATGCAATACTTAAGAAAGAGTTAACATGTAGTTTGACGTCCTTGCTACCAGATTCTTTTTGTAAGCTACTAGTATTACTGACATAATAGAATATTTTTTTGGCTAATTCTTTTGTCTCTTACAATATTGCAAACATTTGCTTTTTAGCATTACTAATTTAGTTGCCTTAACCTACTGTGTTCAGAGTTTGATATAAATAGCATTGTTTACATTTTTAAGTCGAAAATTATTTTTGCTTTCCTTTTAAATATTTTTCTAACTTCTCATTTATTTGTATTGTCCTCTCCCAATAAATATTAACATCACTTATAACATTTTAATAATTTCATTAACAGTTTCAAAAGCATATATGTTTTTAAAATCCCTTTCACAAATTTATATCCTAAAAATATACTAATACATTTTAGTTTCATCCAAATGTTTTATAGACTGAAATGAAATACTACAAATATGTCTAAATAGTAGCTATAGTAAATGAATACATAACCTTAAGTTGGATAATAAGAATCATTACTTAATATTAGATATCTACATGTGATAATGTTGGCATGCTAAAATAAAAAAATGAAAATAGATAAATAAACCTAGAAAATAAAAAAAAATCATAGTCTACATTTCTATCAATAACAACAAACACAACTAGATGCTAAAGAAATTTTTAATATGCACACACACACACACACACACACACACACACACACTCTTTCAAATGTTATTACTGTCAGCCTAACAATGCCAGTGACTGCCCTCGTAAATTTAGGGACAATAATTACAATAATCTCAAATCCAACCCTCTTTCCCTATTCTCTTTGAACTGAATGACTTTACACAATATCGTTTGTATATTTCAACCACTATTAATTTACAGGACTGAAGGAGTGGGGGGAAGACCAGGGGGGTGAACTTGAAGATGATCCAAATAATGCAAACCCTACAAAGAAGAGTTAATCTGTCAATTTGAAAGAACTTTAAAGACATTGTGATATGAGGCAGAATTATCACTACTATTAATTGCACAGGCATATTAAAAGCACCCCAGCAAGTGACCTCCTCTAAAACAGAGAATGTATGTAGAAAATACGTCTTAATCCTCTATTCTACACTTAGATAAATGTCAAGTATATCTATCACCTCAATTAACCATCAGAAAAAAAGCTGTCAAAATCTAATTCTTTTTTTGACAAGGCGTTTATTCTGAAACCAGCAGAGGGAGAAGCAGGCACTTGCATTAGAAAGAGATGAGTGTCACAGGGGTCTGAGCCACATGGGGAGCCTTCCATGTGCAAAAGGCTGATTAGAACCATAGTGAATCTAGGCGGACATGTTTCAGAGTTTGTTGACTGAGCTATAGTAAATCTGGGGCTTTGCTGTCTGGTTGACCTTGAAATTGAGCTTGTTAACAAAATAGATGTTTTCATTTCTAGCAATGTCAGGCAAAAATAAGGATGAACCGATGAAATAAAAGCACTTTACATTAAAGAATCAAATAAGCAATTGCAAAGATGAAGGCCGGTTGTTTATTGTAAGCATCTATTTTACCTCTGTTATCTTGAAAAAATTAAATTATGAAACAGCTTTTGATAATCACTAATACTAACACAATTAAATAAAGTTATCAGCTGGTCATCCATTCATTAAGTAACATAACAACTATTTATTGTGTTCTTTTACATACAAAGAAATGTGCTAGATGCATTAGAATACACACACAAAAATAAAATGCAGATTCTTCCTTCCAGGAAGCTATAAACAATAGATAATATAGTTACATGCTACAGTAACATAAATTTTTTAAATATATTGGTCATTCAGCAATGCCAATGTATTGAATTGGCAGTTTAGAGCTATACTATCTACTACAGAAGCCATTAGCCATCTGTGGCTTTTTAAATTTAAATTTAAATTACTTAAAATTAAATAAAACTAAAAACTTAATTCTTCAGTCTCACTAGCCATATTTCAAGTGCTCAATAACCATATGTGGTTATGGTTACTGTATTGGAAGTATATTTCCATCATTGTGAAGAGGCTCATTGGAAAGCACTGTTTTAGAATATAGAAATATCCTATCCAGCTTAAGGAATCTATTTAAACTGCTTGAGTCTTCACGAATGGAAAGAATGGATAAAATTTTGACATTCTGGGGAGACTGGTTGACAGTCAGAAGAACATGCAACTCCTTGATCTTGGAGTCTTAAATTTGAACCCCACATTAGATATAGAGATTACTAAAAACAAAACAAAACAAAACAAAAAAAAACTTAAAAAAACATTAAAAAGTTCAGTTAATAGAGTATTAAAGATAAGGAAATAACATGAACAAAAGTCAAGAAACCAGAAGTAGTGGATATATATGGGGAGGAAGAACTGCATTTATTCATGTATTTATTTTTACCTGTGGGAAAATAAAGGGTAGAAATGGGAAATAAAATTACATACTTAAGGTGGAATTGTCACCATTAAAAAATCTGATTGGCAGGGGCACCTGGGTGGCTCAGTCAGTTGAGTGTCCGATTTCAGCTCAGGTCATGATCTCACAGTTCATGGGTTTGAGCCCCATGTCAGGCTCTGTGCTGACAGCGCAGAGCCTGGAGCCTGCTTCAGATTCTGTGTTCCCCCTCTCTCTCTCTGCCCCTTCCCCACTAGCACTCTCTCTCTCAAAAATGAAATAAAAACAAAAAAAATTTAATCTGAGTGGCAAAAAATTTGCATAATAGAGTAATTATTTCAACTTTGTTTTGCAGATAGATAAGTTTTAAAGTATGGTATGCAGTTTAAATGGTACATTGATGGCATTTTTTATTTTAACAGCTTTATATGTACTTTATGAGTATGAAAAAATTTATTAGCACATTAAATCTGTTATATCACTGATAATATTGCTTAAGACAAGAGTGAATTCTTTTCAATTAAAACAGTGAATTGAATCAAAATCACAGATGGTCACTATGTAGACAATGAAGAATCTTCTGGTTTTATTGCTAAGGCAGTACATATTGTGCTTGCTAAAACCATCGGATATCTGCTTTAACACTCTGTGACCATGGGCATATTACTTTTCCCTGTGCTTCATGAAGTCTCCTCTTCTGAAGAAAGAAATTAAGAGTATCTGTGTTACAATATTTGTGTAAGGGCTAATTGAAAAGCATTTAAAGGAGTGCCAAGCAAGTAGTAAGCACTTAATAAGTGTTTGCTAATATTAGCATTAATAGTGAAATTTCAACATTATTAGATCTGTGTTTTAAGAAAGTTAATCCATCAGCAAATTACAACATGGATGAGAGGAGACAATGCTTCTGGAAATAACAGAATACAGATTTGATCTTTCAAAGGTCAGAGGATGCGCCATGCCTGAACAAAGCAGCAGCAATGAAAATGTAGAGAAGGGGAGACATTTATAGACATAACATAGCTATAATAAATAGGACTTGATAAATAATTTAATAGAAAGAAGAAGGAAAGGGAAAGGTCAAAGGAAATACCAGAGTTCCAAAGTCTAGGTAGAGGGGCACCAATATATAGTGAGAAGCAGATGTTTGGGAAGAATGATGATAGGTTTCATTTCAGAAATATTGACTTTGAGGTTATGGCAAGAACTTCAGGTTGAAGTATCCAAAAAACAGTGGAAATAAGAATCTGGAGTTTCACGAAAAATTCAAACTGCAGGTTTATAACCCTCAGCTCATTGTTAATTATTAAAAAAAAAAATGACACTAAATGAGGGCGCCAGTGAAAAGAGGGTGAAGGAAAGGATCTCTAAATAACATCTTCTATTTTCGGGTTAAATGAGGAAACTAAGACAATGGCTGAGATGAAGATAGAGAATACAGAGATGTGGATGAAAACCAAAGCACAAAAGAGTTACATAAAGGAAAGGAGAAACAACAGTATTAAGTGCTGTAGACTAGTTGAGGATGGGGAACTGAGAGAAGTTATTGAATAGGAATTATCGACAAACTTAGAATAAAAACCTTGGTATAGGTCAGAATCAGTGCTTGAGCTTGACGTTAGGGTCAAATGTTGATAGTCTTTCCATAAGTTCAGCCACAAAAGCAATGAGGGATAGTATGTTAGCTTGAGGAAATGGCAAAAACAAGGTAAAGTCCTTGCTTTTGTTTTGACTGTATCGGTATGCTGGAAAAAAGTCACGAATGTAAAGGGTGACTGAAAACGAAAAACAGAGAAGGTAATTCAAAGAGCTAGCACCTGAAGATAGTGAAATAGTAGATCAAGAAAACATCAAAAGAGCTCAGTCTTGGAGAAGGGAAAGAAACTTCTCATTGGGAAAAACAAGATAGATGAAGGCAGGTAAAAATCTATGGAAAAATCAAACTGAAATTAGTCATTTTATGTAACTAAGATCAAAAGTCCTCAATATTCACTCACCTATTCAAAAACCTGTGCACTGAGCACCTGTCACGTGCCAGATAAATACTGTTCTTGAAGTTGGTGAAACAGAAATGAACAAAACAGGTGGTAACCTAAACTTACTGAATTAATATCTTCTAGAGTGAGAAGAAATACAATGTAAAATAAAAGAAGGCTGAAGTCAGATCCTGGAGAACACAAATATTTAGAAGTAGAGGAAAACAAGAAAAAAGAGGAAATAAAATGCCAATTAATAATCAAAAATTTTAAATAGTGAAATCGTTTTGGAGAAAGTTAAATCAGACAACGGGATAGTTAGTTATAGAGCAGCTTTTTGGTCAGCAAAGGAAGACAGAGAGGACTCTTTGAGGATAAGATGGCTAAATTCCGAATGTGATCAAACCTACTACATGGGGAGACCAGTGGAAGGAATGCTCCAGGAATAGGAAACAGCTAATATGAAGATCCACAATGGGAAAGATTTTAGCCTGGAGAGATAGGAAGAGCAAAGGGTGGCCAAAGGCACAGTGTCTTGAATGAATACTGCTGTCAAAGATTTCTGAATGTGAAATAGAAGAATTTGGGAAGAAATATAAAGAAATGAAGAATATTTAATAGAGTCACATCATTTGCTGTCTTCTCTTGCTCACATCTGCTTCTAAAAGACTAGTGGCCCTTAGCAATCTGTTCATAAGAATCTCTACACCTCCATCTACACTCATTGCCTACATGACCTCATCCAGCTCCTTAACAAATTTTTCCAAATGCTGATGAGTCCCAAATCGATGCCTCCATCCCGGATCCCTTCACTGAACATAAGACCGTTCCATCAATTGTTCACTTGCGAACTTAGAAGCTTCTCTAATGCAACATATACAAAGTAGAATTCTTTGTTACACCCTCACCCTCAAATACACTTCTTTCACATATCCCCTATTGTAGTTAATAGCTCTTTCATCCACTTAATTGCTTGGGGCAAAGACTAAGGAGGCACATTGATTGTTCTCTCATATCCCACATCTGTCAAAACTCAGTAAGTTCTACCTTTTCTTACAAAATATAAACCACTCTCACCAAGGCTACTGCTACAACTCATCAATTTAATGTGCACTATTTAAACGAACTCCTACCAGTCTCCTTGTTTTAACTCTTGTTCCTCTATAATCTGTTCTCTAACAAGCAGACTATAAGGTAGTCATTTACTAAAAGAATCTGCATAAAACTGGTATTTTGTATTTCTTAAATACTTGATAGAATTTGCCAGAGAAGCCTTAAGGGCCTAAAATTCCTTAATGGAAAGATTTTAAATTACAAATTTCAGTGATCTATATTTATTGATAAGAGGCCATTCAGGTTTCCTATTTTATTTTGAATCTTTTTTGGAAATTTTGTCTTTCAAGAATTTTGTCCATTTCATTAAATTTGTGAAATTTATTTGCATTAAGTTGTTCATAATAGTCTCATTTTCTTTCCTTCTTTCCCTTTTTTTCTTCCCTCCTTCCTTCCTTCCTTCCTTTCCTTCTTACTCTTTCTCTCTCTCTCTTTCTTTTTTTTTTAAGCACACTTCACACCCAGTGCAGAGGCCAACCAACACAGGGCTTGAACTCATGACTCTGAGATCAAGACCTAAGCTGAGATCAAGAGTCAAATGCCAAACTGACTGTGCCACCCAGGCACCCTTAGTATTTTATTCTTGATATCAGCAATCTGTGTTTTCTAATTTTTGCTTGATCAGCTGAACTGGATATCAAATTTTCTCTCATTTCAAAAATTCAACTTTTGGATTCATCACGTTTCTCCATTTCATTCATTTTATCTCTATTGCGTTCATTTTATTTCTATTTTTTTCTATTTTATTTATATTTTCTATTTTATTTTTTTATTTCTCAGTGTAATTTTCACTCTTACATTTACTATTTCCTTCTTTTTACTAGATTTAATTTCCTTTTCTGTTTTTGAGCCTCTTAAGGTGGAAATTCAAATAATAAACTCTCATCCTGTCTTGTAAATGTGTAAAAACATTTACTGTTACATTTCCCTTCAAGAATCATTTTAGCTGCATCTCACAAATTTTGATAAGTTGTATTTTAAATTTTATGCAGTTCAAGATATTTTCTCATTTCCTTTTATTCCTTTTTTAACTCATGGGTTATTTAAAGATATATTATTTAATTTCAAATATGTGAGATTTTCCAGAAACCTTTAATATTGATTTCTAACTTAGTTATTATGGTCAAAGAATGTACTTTCTATGACTTTTAAATGTTCTTTTAAATGTACTGATACTGTGTTTTATTGCCCAGAATATGGGCTACAACACAAATGTTTCATATAATTTCAAAAAGAAATATTTTTCTGTTGTTCGGTAGACTATTTTATAAATATCAATCAAATTAGGTCAAATTAGATAAGAGTATTTTTTAATTCTTTCACATCTTTACTGAATTCCTGTCAATTTATTCTATCAATTGCTGAGTAGTAATATAATCTCCAACTGTAATTGTTAATTTGCTTATTATTCTTTGCAGTTCTATAAAGTTTTTTTTTCAAGTTTTGGAATTTTGTTATTAAATGCATTCATACTTACAATTCTTTTTTTAATGTTTATTTTTTTAAAAAAATGTTTTATTTTTGAGAGACAGAGAGATACTGAATGTGAGTGGGGGAGGGGCAGAGAGAGAGAGACAAAGAATCCAAAGCAGGCTCTAGGCTCTGATCTGTCAGCACAGAGCCCAACATGGGGCTTGAACTCACTGACCACAAGACCATGACCTGAGCCAAAGTCGGACACTTAACCGACTGAGCCACCCAGGCGCCCCAATGTTGATTTATTTTTGAGAGAGAGAGACAGAGTGCGAGCAGGGAGGGTCAGAGAGAGAGGGAGTCACAGAATCCGAAGCAGCCTCCAGGCTCTGAGTTGTCAGCACCAAGTCCAATACAGCTCAAACTCACGAACCAGGAGATCATGACCTGAGCTGAAGTCAGACGCATAACCACTGAGCCACCCTGGGTGCGCCCACATTTATAATTCTCATATTTTCACATTTAACTATCACTTTTATTATTATGAAATCTCTGTCTCTAGTAATAATCTTTGTGTTGTTTATTTCATCTTGTTAATATAGCCACTTCAGCTTTTATATGTTACTCTTTGCATGTAACACTTTTCCTCTTATTTTATTTTCAAACATACTTATATAAAAATATGAGGGTCCCTTCTTTAACTGGTGTGACAATATTTATTGATTGAAGTCCACTTACATTGAATGTAATTATCAATGTGGTTGCATCTATCTCTGACATTTTGCTATTCTTTTGTTTACCTCATTTCCCCTGTTCCTCCTTCCTACTTTCTTTTCTTCATTTTCTTTAATTTTTTTCCTTAATTTAAATTTACTTTTATTTCTTTAGCTATAATTTTTTACATTTTTAAATGGTTGCTTTAGGAGTTAAAACAGTAACCTTTAAATTATTTCAAACTACTTAAATGTTGACATTCTTTGATGATATATGGGAAATTTGCAACACTGCAGTTGTCACTTAACACCCCTCAATCCTCTGTGTTATCATTGTTATGCATAATAATACATCATCTAGGTTACAAGCCAAATAATACAGTGTTAAAAATTTCCTTTAGGGCGCTGCGAGAACAAAGAACGAGGAGCCGCGGAGAGTCGTGATCCAGCGCTGGAGAACTTTCAAGTTTTCCTTTCCAGGGCAACTTCAAGAAACAACCCATAACACATCCAGCCAAAATGACGAGACGGAAGAATTCTCCTCAAAAGAGTCTACAAGAAGTAGTGACAGCTCAAGAATTAATGAAAACAGATATAAGCAACATAACAGAACTTGAATATAGAATGTTAATCATAAAACTAATTGCTGGCCTTGAAAAAAGCTTAGATGAATGCAAGGAGTCCCACGAGGCAAAGTTCAAAGACCTTAAAAACGGTCAAGAAGAATTAAAGAAGACATTGGAAGAAATACAGGGGAAACTGGAAGCAGCCACAGCACGGATTGAAGAGGTAGAGGAAAGAGTTAGTGCCTTAGAAGACAAAATCATTGAAAAAGAGGAAGCAGATAAAAAGAGAGAGAAGCTGATCCAGGAACAGGAAAGGAGAATTCGAGAGCTGAGCGATGCACTCAAAAGAAACAATATCCGTATCATAGGAGTTCCAGAGGAAGAAGAGAGAGAGAAAGGAGTCGAAGGGGTTCTGGAACAAATCATTGCTGAGAACTTCCTCAACATGAGAAAGGAAACGGGCATGGAAATCCAAGAGGCACAGAGAACTCCCCTCAGACGTAACTTGAATAGACCTTCTGCACGGCACATCATAGTGAAGCTGGCAAAATACAAAGATAGGGAGAGAATCCTGAAAGCAGCTAGGGACAAAAGAACCCTAACATACAAAGGGAGACCTATAAGGGTAGTAGCAGACTTATCTACGGAAACTTGGCAAGCCAGAAAGGAATGGCAGGATATCTTCAATGTGATGAGCAAGAAGGACATGCAACCAAGAATTCTGTATCCGGCTAGCCTGTCATTCAGAATAGAAGGAGAGATCAAGGTTTTTCCCAACAAACAAAAACTGAAAGAATTTATCACAAATAAGCCAGCACTGCAAGAGATCCTGAGGGGCATTCTATGAAAATAAGGAGGCAAAGAACACAAACTACCAGAGACAGCCTTACAAACATGAAACTTACAGATAATACAGTGACTGTAAGCCCATATTTTTCAATATTAACACTGAATGTAAATGGACTAAATGCGCCAATCAAAAGACACAGGATAACAGAATGGATTAAAAAACAAGACCCATCTATTTGCTGTCTTCAAGAAACTCATCTTAAACCTGAAGACACCTTCAGATTGAAAGTGAGGGGATGGAGAACTATCTACCATGCTACTGGAAGTCAGAAGAAAGCCGGAGTAGCCACACTTATATCAGACAAATTAGACTTTAAAATGAACGATGTAATAAGAGATGAGGAAGGACATTATATAATAGTCTCAGGAACCATCCAGCAGGAAGAGCTAACAATTGTAAATATCTACGCACCGAATTCAGGGGCACCCAAATTTGTAAAACAACTAATTACAAACATTAGCAACCTCATCGATAAAAATGTCCTAATAGTAGGGGATCTCAACACTCCACTCTCAGCATTGGATAGATCAACAAAACAGAAAATCTCCGCAGAAACAATGGCCCTGAATGACACATTAGGACAGATGGGCCTCACAGACATCTTTAGGGTCCTTCATCCAGAAGCAAAGGAATTTACGTTCTTCTCATCTGCACACGGCACATTTTCCAAGATAGACCACATTCTGGGGCACAGGGAAGCTCTGAATAAATATAAAAGAATTGAGATCATACCGTGTACAGTGTCAGACCACAATGCTTTGAAACTTGAAATCAACCACAGGAGAAAGCCTGGAAAATATCCAAGAACATGGCGGCTAAGAAATAACCTACTAAAAGATGACTGGGTCAACCAAGCCATCAGAGAAGAAATTAAAAAATATATGGAAACAAATGAAAATGAAAATACAACAATCCAAACGCTCTGGGATGCAGCAAAGGCAGTCCTGAGAGGGAAATATATTGCAATCCAGGCCCATCTCAAGAAACAAGAAAAATCAATAACACAAATTCTAACAGCACGCCTAAAGGAACTAGAAGCAGATCAACTAAAACAACCCAAGCCCAGCAGAAAGAGAGAAATAACAAAGATCAGAGCTCAAATTAACCATATGGAGACAGAAAAGGTAGTGGAACAGATCAATGAAACCAAAAGCTGGTTCTTTGAAAAAATAAACAAAATAGACAAACCTCTAGCCAGGCTTCTCAAAAAGAAAAGAGAGAGAACTCAAATAAATAAAATCGTGAATGAAAAGGGAGAAATTACAACCAATCCCTCAGAGATACAAGCAATCATCAGAGAATACTATGAAAAATTATATGCCACCAAACTTGGCAATCTGGAAGAAATGGACAGCTTCCTAAATAGCCACACGCTACCAAAACTCAAACGGGAAGAAATAGAAAATTTGAACAGACCCATAACTAGTGAAGAAATAGAATCCGTTATTAAAAACCTCCCAGCAAATAAAAGCCCTGGACCAGATGGCTTTCCTGCGGAATTTTACCAGACATTTAAAACAGAGTTAATTCCTATCCTCCTCAAGCTGTTCCAAAAAATTGAAACGGAAGGAAAACTCCCGGACTCATTCTATGAAGCCAGCATCACTTTGATTCCCAAACCAGATAGAGACCCAGCAAAGAAAGAAAGTTACAGGCCAATATCCCTGATGAATATGGATGCAAAAATTCTCAACAAGATACTAGCAAATCGAATCCAACAGCATATAAAGAGAATTATCCACCATGATCAAGTAGGATTCATCCCTGGGTTGCAGGGCTGGTTCAATATTCGCAAATCAATCAACGTGATACATCACATCAACAAAAGAAAAGATAAGAACCATATGATCCTGTCAATAGATGCAGAAAAAGCATTTGACAAAATACAGCATCCTTTCTTAATAAAAACTCTCGAGAAAGTCGGGATAGAAGGAACATACTTAAACATCATAAAAGCCATATATGAAAAGCCCACAGCTAATATCATCCTCAATGGGGAAAAACTGAAAGCCTTCCCCTGAGATCAGGAACACGACAGGGGTGTCCACTCTCGCCACTGCTATTTAACATAGTGCTGGAAGTCTTAGCATCAGCAATCAGACAACAAAACAAAATAAAAGGCATCAAGATTGGCAAGGAGGAAGTCAAACTTTCACTTTTTGCAGATGACATGATACTTTACATGGAAAACCCGACAGAATCCACCAAAAGCCTACTAGAACTGATTCATGATTTCAGCAAAGTTGCAGGATACAAAATCAATGTACAGAAATCGGTGGCATTTCTATACACCAACAATGAAGCAGCAGAAAGAGAAATAAAGAAGCTAATCCCTTTCACAATTGCACCAAAAACCATAAAATACTTAGGAATAAACCTAACCAAAGATGTGAAAGACCTCTACACTGAAAACTATAAAAAACTTATGAAGGAAATTGAGGAAGACACAAGGAAATGGAAAAACATCCCATGCTCATGGATTGGAAGAATAAATATTGTCAAAATGGCAATACTACCCAAAGCAATCTACACATTCAATGCAATTCCAATCAAAATTGCACCAGCATTCTTCTCAAAGCTAGAGCAAACAATCCTAAAATTTGTATGGAACCACAAAAGACCTCGAATAGCCAAAGTAATACTGAAGAATAAAACCAAGGTGGGAGGCATCACAATCCCAGACTTTAACCTCTACTACAAAGCGGTGGTCATCAAGACTGTATGGTATTGGCACAAAAACAGACACATAGACCAATGGAATAGAATAGAAAACTCAGAAATGGACCCGCAAGTATATGGCCAACTAATCTTTGACAAAGCGGGAAAATGTATCCAATGGAAAAAAGACAGCCTTTTTAACAAATGGTGCTGGGAGAATTGGACAGCAACATGCAAAAGAATGAAACTAGACCACTTTCTTACACCGCTCACAAAAATAAATTCTAAATGGATAAAAGATCTGAATGTGAGACAGGAAACCGTCAAAATCCTAGAGGAGAAAACAGGAAAAAGCCTCTTTGACCTAAGATGCACAAATTTCTTACTCGACACGTCTCCAAAGGCAAGAGAATTAAAAGCAAAGATGAACTATTGGGACCTCATCAAGATAAAAAGCTTCTGCACGGCAAAAGAAACAACCAACAAAACGAATAGGCAACCAACGGAATGGGAAAAGATCATCGCAAATGACATATCGGATAAAGGACTAATATCTAAAATTTATAAAGAACTTACCAAACTCCAAACCCGAAAAACAAACAACCCAGTGAAGAAATGGGCGGAAGATATGAATAGACACTTCTCCAAAGGGGACATTCAGATGGCCAACAGACACATGAAACGATGCTCAATGTCACTCATCATCAGGGAAATACAAATCAAAACTACACTGAGATACCACCTCACACCAGTCAGAGTGGCTAAAATGAACAAATCAGGAAACTATAGATGCTGGCGAGGATGTGGAGAAGTAGGCACCCTCCTACACTGTTGGTGGGAATGCAAACTGGTGCAGCCACTCTGGAAAACGGTGTGGAGGTTCCTCAAAAAAATGAAAATAGAGCTACCCTATGACCCAGCAATAGCCCTGCTAGGAATCTACCCAAGAGACACAGGAATGCTGATGCATAGGAGCACGTGTACCCCAATGTTCATAGCAGCACTTTCGACAATAGCCAAATCATGGAAAGAGACCAAGTGCCCATCAACAGACGAATGGATAAAGAAGTTATGGTACTTATATACAATGGACTACTACGTGGCAATGAGAAAAAATGAAATCTGGCCATGTGTAGCAACATGGATGGAACTGGAGGGTATTATGTTAAGTGAAATAAGTCAGTCAGAAAAAGACAGATACCATATGTTTCCACGAATAGGTGGACTTTGTGAAACTAAGCAAAAACCAGGGGGAGGGGAAGAGGGGAAAGAAAAAAAAGACACAGAGAGGGAGGGAGATAAAACATAAGAGACTCTCAAAGACTAAGAAAAAACTGAGGGTGAGGGGGATGAGGGAGGGGGGAGAGGGGGTGATGGGCATTAAAAAGGGCACATGTTGGGATGAACACTGGGTGTTATATGTAAACCAATTTGAAAATAAACTATTATAATAAAAAAAAAAAATTTCCTTTACATAGTCAAAGGTATCTTAGAGAAATTAGGAAATAAAACTATAAATATATATTTACATTATTTCTAATAAGAAGCCAGCTTGTAATTGTATCATAAGTGTAGATAATAAGTCATCCTCTCTTGATGCCTTCAATGTTTTCTCTCTTATCTTTGATTCTCAACATCTTAAACATGAGGTGTATAGGGACAGCTTTTCTTTATTTTCCAGTTTAGGGTCCTCAATTTTCAGAAGCATTCTGCTCATATCTAAATTTATTTGTCCCTTTCTCTTTCCTTTTGACTGTTGACTCCAATTACACATATGTTGGACCACATGATACTCTCCACTGTTCTCTGAAAAAGCTTTGTTCATTTTTCTCTGATCTATTTTTATTTCTGCCCTTTGGAATGTATAGTTTCTAGTGAACTATATTCACATTAACTGAATCTTTCTTATACTATCTTCAGTCTGCTTTTGAGCTCACCTAGGGAATTTTTATTTTTAGTTATAATTGTCAGCTTTAGATTTTCCATTGGCTTCTTCCTTTGTTTCCATTTGTCTGTTAAAAATCAATAATTAATGTGTAATAACACGTTTTCTGATCTTTGAACATATTTTTCTCTAATTCATTGAATATAACAGCTACTTTGAAGTTTGTGCTAACATCCTGACCCACTTACAATCAGTTTGTATTGAAGGATTTTTTTTTCTCTTGAATTTGATTTATACTTTCTAATTTATTCCCATGGCTAGTAATTTTTTTTTGTAAACGTGTCATGATAGATAATGTAATAGCTCAAACTGCCATAACAAAATACTATAACTGGGTGCCTTAAACAACAGAAAATTATTTTCCAGTTCTCATAGTTCTGAAGACTAGAAGTCCAAGATCAAGGTTTAGCTGATGAGGTTTCTCTTCGTGGCTTGCAGACAGCTGTCTTCTCACTATGTCATCATATGGCTTTTCCTCTGCATGTATGCAGAGAGAGAAAGACAGATAGACAGAAAAAGAGAGACTGTGTGCTGGTTCTCTAGTCTGTCTTATAAGAGCACCAAGCCTTTTGGATCAGTTCCCCACCCTGAACACCAAATTTAACCTTAATTACGTCCTCGGAGACCCGATCTCTAAATACAGCTACACTGTCAGATGAGGCCTTAACATGTGAGCTTGGGAAAGAACATTCAGTCCATAACAGATAATATGTTGTAAGTGACTCCAAAATCTCTTCTCGTCTTAGGATTATTGGCTTTTGGTTCCAGTAAACCACTAACTTGCCTGGATCCAAACTAAAATTTGTCTTCCCCATGGTGTGGAGAAGATGATACTGCTGTCCAAGTTTTCTTGGCTTCCAGCTGCTGCTTTTTAGCCTAGCCTCCATGTTGGTCTCCTCTGTTCCTATTTAGTTTAGATGTCTGCCAAGAAATTTAGCTGAGTCAATGCTTATATTTAGGGGTTCACTCTTTGGTGATTTCTTGTCTCCAGGTCCCCCTAGTAAATTTCCAGTTGCTTTTCCATCCCAGAATGCTGCCTTCTGACAAATCAATCATACAATTTCTTTTCTCTGCCACCCAAGCTCTCCATGGACTAGGAAATACACTCAAAAAAAGGCCTAACAAACTACAATATTTCACCAGAGGCAGTTTTGTCATTCAAGAGCAAACCCATATCTCTTTTCTCCCTGCTTTTTCACCAGCCTTCTTGGGGTCATATTTTATTGATCATTCAGGAGTTTTCAAAATATTATAATCAGAGTTTTGGATTTCAGACCTTTTGTGGTGCTTCTGCTTCTAGAATTTTCTCTTAAATGTCCAGTGATTTGGCTGCCCTGAAATTGAGTCATTTAGGCTGAGGTTTTCTTAAAAAGCCACAACACTGTACTTTCTACATGATGCAGTAGAAGTCTTTCAGTAGTAAACTCTTGACAAGTTTCTACCTGCCCTTGGTCATTCTCCAGTATCTTCAAATAATTATTTTTGATTATTTTCCAGTTACTGTAATTGTTTTCTGTGGGAAGACTTGCCTGTGGGAAGAACTGCCTGAACTTGTCACACCCCCTATTATCAATGATCATTTTAACGCACAGATCATCTCTCTCTCTCTCTCTCTCACTCACACACACACACACACACACACACGCACACACACTAGTTTAAAAATCCATGAATTGTCCTTCTCTTTAACTAGAATAGAATACAAACTCAATATCCTGTAAGACTCTACAGCATCTACCCTCTGCTTAAATGCCTGGCCTCATTCCTTTCCATTCTCCTTGCTCACTATAGCCATAATAGCTGTATAAGATAATTAGCAGTTTACCTAACCAACACTTTGCCCCATGCTCCTGGATTTTTTTTTCATAGTCTTCTTTCTTACATGTAAGCTACCTTTATTGGGAACGTGAAAAGTACAGGGTTTCCCAGATTCCCAGACATGTGCAGAGGTGGGTCTGATTTACCCAAGGGTAATTCTATTCCCCTCACCAGTGATTAATTCAGGATTGATCATTTGGAAGATTTTGGTAGATTTGAGAAGAGGTTGACAGAGCTTCTGAGAAAGTTTATCTCCTCTCTTCTAAGAGACATTCAGAATTTAATTTCTTACTCCCTGAACTTGAATGAGGAAGCTCTGATAGCTACTGACATCCATCCTCTAGCCAAAAAGTGAACTGGCCTTCAAGGGGTACAGATCAAAGGTTAATGCAAACATATCGGGGAGGAAAACAAAAAGAAGGAAAAAACTGGGTTCTTGATGATGGGATCTATTGGGAAAACCAGTCTCACACTTGCGGTCTTTCCACCCCATCAACTGCTGAAGGATGGGCCTTGGGCCTGGAATACTTCTCCACCAAGAGATAAATAGTCCTTATTATCTTGTGTGGGAGTATCTTTCCCTATTCTGCTTAAGCATATCATCATAAAGGACCTAGGCAAACCCACTGTTGTATCTGTCCCTTGCAGGCTGCAGCATGAGAGGGGTGTATGCACTCTCTATCAGCTGCCAAAAGGGACCAATGAGGACCAATGTCACTAGAAAAACTGTCTTGCACTGTCTCTTCTCTAATAGTTAGTCCAGTACTTGACTGCATGGTTTTCCCAGATGACTCCAATACCAAGATACAGTGCATAGAAACGTTTAAACTTCTACTCCTGATAAAATAGGCAACAGATGCCATATGGATGACAGGATCGGACAATCTTGAAAACTACCTGACCTTTGCACTCCTGGTTATTTGAGACAAAAAGTGTCCTAATCATTTTTAACTATTGGAAATTCTTTTTTCTCTTTCTTGAGACAGAAAACATACTGGCCTTCTTTCTACTCCACAAGAATGCCAAGCGTGTTCCTGGCTTCACGCTGTTTTAATTATTATTACTTCTTTTTAAGACCTTCCCCTCGATCTTAATTTACCTATATCCTTTTCATCACTCAGATTCCAATTTAAGTTCAAGCTTTTCAGGTAGTCTTTCCCCAACCGGTCTAGGTAAAGTAGCCTCTCAACTTTGCCAATGTCTCTATTTAACTTCTCCTTTTAATTTACCATGATTTGACCATACTATTCATATTTTTCTTTTTATTATCTACTTTTCCCAGTAAGCATATCAGTCTAGAAAAGCAAACATTTTCTTGTTCACTACTGTATGTTTGCTTGGTGTCTAGAAGAGGATTCGGCAGGGATTAGACCCTCAACAAATGGTTATTAACCAAAAAAATAGCAGAAATAGGTCAGTTTAGTTGGAAATAGTTTTAACAATGAAAGATTCATTAGAATAGAAATATTTCAAATTTATATTGTAAAACTGGTTTACGCATAAGAGAAAAATGTCAGTAATATCAACTTGAGTCCATATGGTTTATCTCATAATTTATTGCTTTCCATAATTCCTTAGAGAGTTGTCTTCTCCAAAATATTTGTATACTAATTTTCACAATAGAACAGTCTCTTCCACTTGAAAAACAGGCTTAAAGGTCATTTTTCCATCATTTAAATTCCTGGAAACAAATCTGTTTACTTGGGAGAAGAACCAAATACTATAATCTTACCATTAGTCAAAAGACTTGCATGTTATTTTTTTTTTTATTAAATGCTATCCAAATGAGTTTTTTTTCAACCAGCCTTTGCAAATTAGCATTAGTTCATATACCCAGAGAACAAAACAAATAATGTAGCTAACACTGAAATCCATTACTTTAATATTCAACAGCATCAAAAGAACTATGCTTGGGTGTTGGAAAGGAAAAGCGTGCATTTTCCTGGTGTGAAGGGTTTGCATTCACCTTTCCAGACTTAGGGATCTGTTCACCAAAGCACTGTATGCAACAAAATTAAAGTTTTGACAACACACAGAATATAACTGATAAGGAAATGTAAGTATTAAATGTGGAGTTCTTAGAACTCTATTTTTATCTCTAAAAGCTCTGGAATTTTTTTTAATCTTAATTACAAATACCACAGGGTTAACAATACATGAAAAATACAACTTTGCATGTCCTAAGCCACTCTGCTCAAACACTATTTTAATGTATCCTTTCCTTACTCCCTGTCTCTGTCCCTACCTGGCACTTTGTCTGCCTCAACCTTAAATATCTAGTGCACCATCACCGATTAAGACTCAACTCTAAGCACGACCTTCATAAATGAAGCCTAGTGTACTCAGCACTGTTTGGCTCTTTTTTTTTTTTTTCCCACTTTGGTTTCCTTTTCTATTCCCTCCCGTGAATTAGAAAGCTCCTCTTGAGAATAGCAAAGGGTCAGGCTGAGACACAAGGTTTTGTTTTGTTTTAAGAAACATTCCTGTTTCATGCATTGGCTCCAATTACACATCTCACTCTCACTTAGCCCCTCATGTTCCCCCTTTGATATAACTACTGTCTATTTCTCTTTTTTAACCCTAGAAAATAGTGATCACTTTAACACTCTAGTTAAAATTATCCTGCGTGTGCCCATTCTCCATTAAAATATAAATGTGTTGCAGGACATGGAATTATTGCTTGAGGAAATCAAGTGTTTTGTTTCTAACTTCCAGACTCATTTATAAACCAAACGTTAAGACTCGCTGACATGAAAACTTCAAACCTCTTTTAGAAAAACAAATTTCTCTTTCCTAATTTGCCTTATAGTTTTATTTTATGCCTTCCCCGCCTCATTTGGTTTTTGGTCAACTCACTCTAGAACATGATGACAAAGTGATATCCACATACATCTGTGGTTTAACCATTACACAAACTGACTGCACTAGAATGCCAATGCCGCCTTGTTGCTGAGACGCTTTGAAGCACTTTAATCATAGAACTGGCCACAAATGGAAACCCATGACCCAGCACAGGTCTGTGGGCCTGTGGGGCCTGAGAGCGCTAGAGTTTAAAATCCTCCACTGAGGGCCAAGTGCTACAGAGCAGGAAACCCACACTAAACAAAATCAGAAGGAAAGGATGGCCAAAAAGCAGTTACTTTTGGACTAATTTTCACATTATAGTCCCATTAGGTACAGTAGAGAATCCATGATAGTCCCCTTTCATACGATGAGATTGGCACCACCTCTTCCTTCAATCCCCACAGAGATGACATTGGAGACCTGAAACTCCATGAGATTACCTGACAAATATTAAATAAGCAGCCACGAAACTTTGAGATTCCTTAAGTTTTGGCCCTTTAATATATACTTATTCTGGGGACCTCCCCTATTACAGCAGAAAACTTCAGATGACCTTACTCCCAGTATGTGTTGGAATTCCTCTCTGGCACTGATGAAGTACCTGACCAAGGGGGCCAAAAGGGCCACAGCATAGAGATGTCTCAAACAATGACATTAAGACCTATCTTTGGCAAAGGGCCACATACTGAGACCCAGATAACTTCAGGAGTCATGACAAGTAGTGGACACCAAAAAAGCAAATATTCCTTTTATAATATTGTCTGCTGACAGGTTGAGGACCTGGTTAATTAAGGTCTGATGCTAGGGTTTCTCAACTTCTTGAATTTTTCCTAAAGGGTGAGAGAAAGCCAGTCAGTATGACAAAAGAGGAAAATAAAATTTCATTAGTCTTACTTTCTACCTAAATTCAGCCAGTGTCATGGGTGATTTTAATATCCATGAACATGAATCACCCAAAACCCTGTCTAAATATTCTCAAATTACCTTAACTCTAATTACATCAACATCAACTCTACTTCAGCCACCCACCTCAGATCCAACACCACCCAAAGTGGCTCTGTGTCTAAGGTCTTTAACGTTAATATCTTGCTTTCTGACCACAGCCCTGAATCCTCCCAGCTCTCTTGTGTATTTTAATCCATTTCCATTTTAACCTCATTTGCAATAGAGTCAGTGGTTAAGTGTGTGGGCTCTTAAATCAGTCTACTTGGATCCACATCCTGGATCAGTTGCTTCCTAGCTGTGTACACTTACACAGGCTTCAATTTTCTCATCTAAAGAAAATGGAATTATGTTTAATCTAGCAGATACTCATGCCCACCTAATATAGTTTTTATGAAGATAAAATGAGATAATCTGGAACATTTAGCATAATGTAGGTAAGGAACATAGGAGATGAAAAATAAATATTAGTTCTTTTTGTACCCATTTCCTCCTAAAATTGTTAATACTCATCTAATTTTTTCATATCCAGTCTAAAATCTGTGCTTCATTATTTTCTTTTCCCCAAATAAGGCACAGGAAAATTTAGTCAACCAACTATTCTACTCCACATCAAGACTGCTAAAAATTGGTGGGAAAATACATAACTTGGATTGAACCATCAAAACTGTAAGACCTCCAAAAGAAGGTATTGCTAAGGTTCAATAAACCTTTTACATGTCAATAAACAACATTTCTGAATATTCACAGCATGTTTTATAACCAACATTCTTCAAATACCCTATACTATTTGTTTTTTATTTTAAAAAAATTAGGAATATGGGTGCCTGGGTGGCTCAGTCGGTTGAATGGCCGACTTTGGCTCAGGTCATGATCTCATGGTTCATGAGTTGGAGCCCCACATCTGGCTCTGTGCTAACAGCTCAGAGCCTGGAGTCTGCTTGGGATTCTGTGTCTCCCTCTCTCTGCCCCGCCCCCACTGGCTCTCTCTCTCTCTCTCTCTCTCAAAGATAAACAAACATTTAAAAATAATTTTTAATTAGACAAAAAAAAATTTAGGAATAGGAGTGCCTGGGTGTCTCAGTCAGTTAAGTGCCTGATGCTGGATCTTGGCTCAGGTCATGGTCTCACAGTTCATGGGATCGAGTCCCACGACAGAGCTCTGCACCAACAGCATGGAGCTGGCTTGGGGTTCTCTCTCCCTATCTGCCCCTCCCCCTTCTCAAAATAAATAAACATTAAAAAAATATTTTAGGAATAATAATTCCTTTCCTTCTCAGACCTTGTTATTACATCAGTTATCTATTTTTTTTCATCTATTTTAATTCCTTTCTTTTTTCCAGATCTACCATTATATTTGCTGAGTCCAGGGCAACAGTACAATTGGAGGCCCACGTATAATATTTTAAATATTTCAAAATTATGAATCAAGCTAACAGAAACTTCTACCCTCTACCCAAGGTGAAGTAACAGCAACCAGATTTACAACCCCACCTAAAACAATCTCCTCTACAACAACAACCAAAGAACAAACAAAACATATAACACATTTTTTTAATATACAAAACAGTTATTTTAAGACTTTGGACACCAGTCAACAGATTACAGGGATCACTGAGAGATAGGGAACAAATGTGGTGAGCCCTATAATTTTTTTTTAATTTACTGTCTTGAGAGAGTTCTCAAACCACAATATGGGGAGGAAGAAGCCAGGAGGACCCAAGTGGACCTCTTGAATTGAGGAGAGAGAGCGGAGAGTACAGAAATAATAATGCTGTTACATTTCACTGGACAGAGAGTCAGAGAAGACAGAATTTCACTGAGACAGAACCCTAGATGTCTGTAGAGGGTCCCCTCAATGCATGCATATGAGGAAATTATCCAAAACTAGGGAGAAAAAACATCAGGAACAATGCTTGGAACCAACACAGGGTCAGAAAGAGGCCTTTTAACATTGTGAAGACTAAGAAACTATTTACAGGTAATGAGGTGGACCACTCAGGAAGGTCATGCCTCAATGATAAGGAAAAATATTAATCCTAAATTAGCTCTAACAAACAAGTATAAAAAGCAAAACCAAAGAGCATCAAACTGTTTCAAAGTAACTTAACTGTATCCCGGAATGAAGTTCAAGAATATTTAAAGGAATACAAAAGATATCTAGCACTCAAAAAGTAACATTCACAATGTATGACCTTCAGTCAAAGATTACCATGCTTGCAAATGAGCAGGAAGGCATGACCCATAATGAGGAGAATCAATAAAATTAAGTTGACCCAGAGCTAATCCAGATGCTAGAATTAGTAGAGAAGGATGATAAAATGGCTTTAATAACTGTGTTGAATATGTAAAAATTAAATAGAAACATGAAAGATCTGAAAAAATCCAGATCTACTTTCTAGAGATAAAAACTACAGTGACTGAGATGAAAAACACACAGAACAGAATTAAAGGTAGATTAGGCAATATAAAAGAAAAGACTAGAAAACTAAAGGACATAATAGAACTATTAAAAATGAAACAGAGGAAAAAATAAAGAGGATTAATTAACTGTGGAAGAGCTTCAAGCAACCTAATATACACACTTAAAAGATACAAACACTCCATTCAACACCAAAATATACATTCTTCTCAAGAGCAAACAGACTGTTTGCCAAGAAAGACCTTAGTTTAAGCCATAAAACAAGTCTTGATAAATTCAAAAGTATTCAAGCCATAAAAATCTTCTCTGACCACAATGGAACTAAAATCTGGGGTGCCTGGGTGGCTCAGTCGGTTAAGTGCCAAATTCAGCTCAGGTCATGATCTCGTGATCTGTGAGTTCGAGCCCTGTGTCAGGTTCTCTGCTGACAGCTCAGAGCCTGGAGCCTGATTCAGATTCTGTGTCTCCCTCTCTCTCTCTGCCTCTCCCCTGCTCATGCACTATCTCGCTGTGTCTCTCAAAAATAAACATTAAAAATTTTTTAAATCAATAATAGAAAAATCTCTAGAAATCATCAAATATTTAAAAAATAATAAACTTCTAAATAATCATGAATCAAAGAAGAAACTTGAAGAAAAATTAGAAGGTATTTTAAATTAAATCTTTTTTTAAAAAAAAATTTTCAGAAAGCAACACTAATAGGGAAATTTATAGCACTAACTGTTTATATTAGAAGTCATCTCAATGACTTCAGTTTCCACCTTTAGAAACTAGAAAAAGAAAAGCAAATAAAGCCAAAGTAAGTAGAAGGAATAATAATGACCAATATTCCTCATTATAGATATAAAAATTACATACAAAGTTTTAGAAAATAGAATCCTACATATAGATATAGATATATGTAAAGATTAATGTATCATGACCAAATAGAAATTTATTCTAAAAAGGCAGGTTGTGATAACATTTGAAAATCAATGTAACTCACCATATTAACAAAATAAAAAAATTATCTCAGTAGTAGTAAAAACTTTTGACAAAATATAATATTCATTTCATTCCTGATTTTTAAAAGCTACAGCTAACATAAATCCTGCACAAAAACTAAATACTTTCTTTGTAAGTTTAGTAACAAAATAAGCTTGTTCACTCTTGCCTCATTTATTCAACATTGTACTGGAGTTTCCAGATTCTGTAATTTTTCACCTGAGAAAGGCATTTTTATGTATAGAAACAATAAACCTGTTTATTTGCAGTTGATATTATTGTCTGGAAGAGATTCTGATGGAATTTACCAAAGAGCTGCCAGTCATGATAAATTACTTCTCAAAATTGCCAGATACAAGATCGATATATAAAAATCCATTGCATTCCTAAATAGTAGTAATGAATAATAGAAAACTAATTCTAAAAAACTATTTACGGTATTATCAAATGAAATTCTTAAGTATAAATTTAACAAAAGATGTGAAATGTACAATGAAAAAGCAAAACAGTGCTGAGTAAATTATTAAAAGATCTAAAGGGGTACCTGGGTGGCTCAGTCGGTTAGGCGGCCGACTTCAGCACAGGTCATGATCTCACGGTCTGTGAGTTCGAGCCCCACATCAGGCTCTGTGGTGACAGCTCAGGGCCCAAAGACTGCTTCAGATTCTGTGTCTCCCTCTCTCTCTGCCCTTCCCTTGCTCATGCTCTGTCTCTATGTCTCTCAAAAATAAAATAAATTAAAAAAAAAAACTTAAAAAAGAAAAAGATCTAAGAAATGGAGAGACAAAAGTTGTTCATGGATCAGAAGATTCAATATTGTTAAGATACTAATTCTCCTCAAATTGATCTATAAATTCAATGCAAACACAATCAAAATTCCATCAGGCATTTTAGAAGAAATTAAAAAGCCAATTCTAAAATTTATATAGAAATACAAAATATCCAAAACAATTTTGAAATGTCAAAATATATTCGGAGAGCTAACACTACTTGATCTCAGGGCTTACAAAGATATAGTACTCAAGATAATGTAGTACTGGCTTCAAGACAGCCACACAGAACAATGAAACAGAATAGATCTCTACCGAAAAATAAAAACAAACAAATAAAAACACCTGATTTTTTGAGAAAAGTATAATAGCAATTCAATGGAAAAGGACTGTCTTTTCAACCAAAGAGACATATCTTTTATGTTTATATATAAACAAAACCTGAAAATGGGTCATAAACCTAAACGTGAAATGTAAAACTATAACATTTCTATAAATTTCTATTAAATTTGCGATCTTGGGTTAGGCCAACATTTCTTAGATAAGAACATCAAAAGCACTATTTCCTTAAAAAAAAGAAAAGCACCATTTCCAAAAGAAAAAAATAAGTTGAACTTTACTAAAATTGAAAACAAAAAAATCTTCTGCTCTTCAAATGACTATTAAGAAGGTGAAAACACATGCCACAGACTGGGACATGGGGCTCGAACTCACGAACTGAGAGATCATGCATGGCGTGAGCCAAAATCAAGAGAGTTGAATGCTTAACTGACTGAGCCACCCAAGCACTCCCCTTCCCATTCCTTACAGCCAAACCTCTTGAATTATTGTCTACACTCACCGACTCGACTTTTACACTGCCATCACCCAGCAGTGTTGGATCAGTATCACCTATTCTGTATCAAACACAGACTTAGAAAATGATGACAATATTAGTAATAATTAACGATCATAGGAGCTACCTTTTACTGAGTTTTATACAGAAGTTGACATTTCAATATGTATTGACTAAAAAGTAATAAACTGTTTGTTGGGAGACCTGCCTAATTTATTTTTAATTTTTTAAATGTTTATTTTTGAGAGAGAGATAGAGTGCAAGCAGGGGAGGGACAGAAAGAGAGGGAGACACAGAATCTGAAGCGGGCTCCAGGGTCTGAGCTATTAACATGGAGCCCAATGCAGGTCTCAAACCCATGAACCTTGAGATCAGGACCTGAGCAGAAGTCAGACGCTTAAATGACTAAGCCATCCAGGTGCCCCCAAGACCTGCCTAATTTAAAGGCTCCCTGTAAATGTCTATGGAACTCAGGAAAGTCATTCATCCGCTTAGTCCTACTGTTTATTTATAAAATAGGAGGATTAGTCAGATAATCTATAAAAATCACCTTCAGTCAACGTCTTTTAAAAAAAAGTTCATATTGTCTACTTGTAGAGTATATAAAGTTTTTATCAAATGTTCAACAAAAAAACCCTCAAACACATATTTTCTGTATCTTCCCCTACCATCCCCTTTCCCATAACTTACATGCTCAAATATAAGGTAAATTTATTTTCCTAAAAATGATCCCTCAAAAAAAATGAGTTAGTTTACAATCAGTATTTCCAAATGGTGCTTTCTTAATTTCTTTGCCTTGAATGGCATTGCAGGGACTGGGAGAAGACATTAGCCCAAAATAGCCTTCATCGAGTGTTAGTTTTATGTGTGTATATATGTAGATAGATGATGACAGATGAACAGATGGATAGGTAGATATATAGACACAGACAGGGAGTTAATAAGACTGAAATTAAAAAATGGAATTGCAGAAAATTAACACATTTAATAGTTGTTCCCGGATTCTGACCACACAAATCCAAGTTTTAGTATTGTGGTAAACAAGATCACTTTTAAAAGCAATATGATAAATGATTATATTGTGGAGATTAACAAAAATACTAAAAATCTTAATGTTATGTAAATGAGTACTTATATTATGAGATAAAATTTCCAGTAACAGCATCATAAACAGATACAAAGTATAGATGATGGGCGCTAAAAAGCTGGTGACTCAAAAGAATGTCTCCAATGATGAAAAATTAATGGCACTTCATGAAATGTGAAATTTTTAAAAATTAGCATTTTAAAATGAACTTAGTATTTGCTAAAATATATGATCTTAAATGTCTTTGTAACTAAATATAAGTTGACCTTCTAATAGGGCAAATGGAAGCTGCCTTACATTCAATCTTGCTTTAAATTAGGCATAAAAGCTCTAGTATAATATTATTCGGACATGAAACATGACTATATATTGTTAAGTAAAAAGTTTTTTATTAAAACAGCATAAATAAGACATCATTTTATAATAAAAAAATGTCTGTCTATACAAAGATACCTCTTGGTAAGATGTCCACCAACATATTGACTGGAGTTATCACTTGGCGGTAGATGGGTAGGGGCAAGCTTTTTATTTTGTGTTTTCCTCTCTACAGATTATCTAGAATGATCATTGTAATAATTTTGATATTAGAAAAATAAAAGACAAGAAATCAAAATCTTTGAAGCCATGTCCACTTTGCCCCATTTATTCAATATCATAAGATGTTATTCATCTGTAGCATCTCACTGTGGTATAACACTTTTAATTCACGCTCCTCCATACTTTTTAATATAAATAATATCTATGTTGCTTTAAATTGGTTACTAAAGGGTAAGAAAAACCCTATACTGTATATGTTCAAGTCATAAAAATACTCTTAGTGAATGAACCAGGGGAAGCCAATGAGCAACATTTCTTTGTTTTCTTATATTACAATTAACTCAGTTTTAGTTCTTGTCTTATTTTTAATTCATTAGAGTTGAAGAGGTTCTCAGTCTTTAAATGGGAATCCAGGGTTTTCTGATAAGAACTTAAAGGAGAAAGTATCAAACTGCATCAGCTATCTTGATGCTCTGATTGACCCAGAACACCAAGCTTTGCTCCCTTCTGTGGATCCTGAAAATGTGAGTGTGCATGTCCATTGCAGGAAGAGAGGGGAAAGCAAAGGCATCAGCAGATCCCTACGGAGGCAGAAGGACATGGAGCAGCAGCCTTGCATAATGAAGGGACAAACTGAGTGGCTCCCTGGGTGGGTCTTCTGTTTTGAAATCTATAGCTCTACATTCTCACTTAATGTCCTCTCTGGTTTCTTAATGTTTACTCTGGTTCTTTGTTGTAATTTGTCTCTTAGAGAGAGATGAAAGATGAAGATGGCTAGTCTGCTAAGATCCTCTTTCAACATCTGCTGTTTACTACAGCTCTGTGAGGTCTACTCATTTTTTTCTCTCATCTTTGAATTTAGTGTATTTGTTTCCTTAAGACCAACAATTTTACAGACATTATAATATAATAAAATATTAGTTGCCCCAATTTTTATTCTTACCCATCTCCTGTTTTTGTCTTCTGCCCATCCCAATAAACACAAAGACAGTCTTAGCAATAATCCCTCGAAGAAGGCATGTCAATTGATCAACCAATGTATACTTTTCATTGAGTCACTCTGCGAATTAGTCCTTAGTTCATAAGATTAAGATATTTATGAAAACTCGAAGCTAGTTCAGAAAATAACTTATATGGGTATGAATCAAAACCGAACTGACAACTCAGGGATAGAGAAAAGTGAAAAAAAGAAAAAATAGATCATGATGAATTTGACCTTTCAAGAAAGGGGAAGTTTAATGAGGAAACCACCAGGGAATCCTAGACTGGAGAAAGAGCACAGATGTGAAGACAAAGGTGTGTATTTTGGCATGCAGTGAACAACCATGCCTGGAAGAGGCTGGGTTTTGCTCCTGAAAGATGTGTTGAAAGGAAGATTATACCACCAGTTTTATTGAGGACTAGTGCGAAGGTGATTAGAGATCGCGGACGATCCGGAAGACCAGACCTAAAAGTATAACCTCGTACAACAGACAATTTATATCTATCACAATATTTTAGAAAACAATGTGTCATAATAAAATCATTATTTTATATTAGAATGGCAATGAATTGAAGAAGAGAATGGAAAGGGGAGAGAAGGGTCAAGAAAACGTATTAGAAAGCTGTGGGAATAATCGGGGTATGAGGTAATGGAGCCTGGATCCCAGTGGTGATGATAATGAAGCAGAGAGAGTATGTAAAGAAAAAAAATCAAAAATAAAATTAATAATTGGTGACAGATTGGGTTATCGGAATGGAAAAAGAATAAGGAGTTGAAGATGTCCTGAAGCAATAAAGGATTACGGTACTAAAGACAGAAACCTTGGAATGGGACTCGAGTCACAGGATTCGCGCCCATCTGTACTCTTCTTGCTAATTCTTGGTTAAGTAGCTTCCAGCTAGTTCTAAAAAAGACTTTATTGTACTGACTTAAAAGTGGCTCCCCACCCCCAAAAAAAGTCCTGGATACTCATTTATAAGAGAGTATCTGCACAAAAGAATACAGAAGGGTTTTCAGAAAACCTAAAAATTACATTTTCCAATACAGAGTTGAATACTCCCATTACGCTTTAGATATATCTGTCATGCCAAATGTTACCTTGTTTGTCTTATTTACATGACATTAAAATTCATATGTTTCTAACAATTGTTTTCAACTTAACTTGAAATAAAAAAAACATTAATGCATATTTTCTATAGTTTCTTCTGGTTCTACGTGCGGAGCCTCTGCATTTTAACAGTCCTTTTGAAGTCTAAGTGAAATAGGCAATACACTGTGTTCACCGATATCATTTTGAAACTGTCCGACCCATTATTACATAAAGATGAGCGTTTCGCTTAATAAAGCCTTAGAGTAACACAATTTGTTACACCATAATTAAAGATGGACACATCTGTTCCATTTTAATTCAAACCCCTTTGAACATAATTACATAAAGCTGCAAGAAGAGAAATTCTCAGTCTTAGAAATTTGCTATCAAAAAAAAAATCATTCTGTCTACAGAAACTACATGGTCAAAGGACAATTTGTAAAATGAAGTCAAATAGATGTCTCTTACTCCGTATCAAAGCATGAAATAAAGCTAAGACCCCAGATTAAAGTATTGTCCGCATATGAAAGCCATAATTAGTTAAGAAAACCCAGGTGAAGGACAATCTTTATAGTAAGTCCTAGCATTCCATCCCTGTGGAGCGTACTATCTTTTATTTTCTGAGCCCACATATACATAACAAAGGAAGAAAAAAGTACAAAGGATAGTTAGAGGGGGAAAAACAGGAGATATTGAACATGTATGCATCATCTTTAAACCACCTACCAAATTCTAAATATTTAGTCATATTAGTCTCATAGACCTTTCTTAAAAAACAGTATGTTCTTTTGATAAAGTCCTAGTCATTGTATCCAAAATAGCTCTTGGGTTAATACTAATCAGATGTATAAATAGAGAAAGCAGAGGTAAAGGAAACCCTATAATTTCAGAATGAATTCTAAGAATTTAATAACATGAGTTAAATGGTAAGCCAGGCACACAAATATCCCTGCAATGTGGGCTGTTAGTCTGTTTTATTTATGTTTCTATATCCTGAAGATGGCTTAATGAGGAGATGCAATCAGGATTAGCTAAGCAGTGAGAACGTGGAGGGAACAGGGTGGCAGTAAGATTTATATAAATATTTGCAGAGACTGGGAAAAGCAGATGCTCATATAATCCAGACAATGTGTGTGCACTTCATTTTAAAATAAAATAAAACAGTTGAAAGCCAAAATATAATTAATCAGAGGAAATGCTTTAATCAACATCTTCCAAATCCTTAAGCACTGCTAAAAAGATTAAAGAAACATAAAAGAAATTAAAATATGATATTCAAAAGGAAACCAGAATTAATCTATTCCTGACATTCTCCTTTTATTTCAGATGTGGGATGGAGAAGGCAATTAATATGCATTTCCAATTGCTGCCGACTAGTGAAATTTCCTAGGTGTTTAAGCTACTAAATAAATCACCTAAGACTTACTGTATAATTTACAACACAGTAATGATAGCTCTCTCTTCGTTATTAATTTATTAGGAGTAATGTGTACACTTGCCCTTATATCCTGTAGTTCTAAACGGGGATCTTTCCAGTGGAATAGAAGAGAGACAATTTAGGGAGTGTCAGTCAGTTTGATATTCATAGGTTACCCACAAAGATGAAAAGAAGTTGCATCTCAAGAAAGGAACTGGTATATCAAATCCATGTAGATACCCAAATTTGACATTTATCTCACTTTAAACTCAGTTTGGGGCTCGGTTCTTCCAAACTCAGAATCTCTCTTGCAGTTATTTCTGCTGTTTTCTGCCCAAGATTTGACGAGCTGCTCAATAGGAACCTATAATTATTACCGAAGCTGGAGAAGAAACTCTTGAAGCAGAGGATTTTCAAACAATATCTCAAGGAAATAGAAAGCACATGCCTTCGTGGCAAGTTCAAAATATATAAACATTTAAAGCTCAGGGCATTTGCCTTTTCCACAAACAAAATTTTATTGGTGACGGGAATTATTTCATAGGGACTTCCAGAATATTATAAACAGTTTTGAACATAAGATGGACCCTTACAGACAGTTAACAGTTTGCTACTGTTAATTTCAAGAATATCTTTTCAGTAGAACTTGAGTATAGTTCCAATTTCTAGCAGAAATATTATTCGTATCTACTAAAATTCTACCAAAAAGTCTCTAGCATTTGGGCCTAGAAGTCACGAAGTCTTAAAAATGTAATCCTGCAAAACACTGCCAAAATTATTCTTCTTAAAACGTCAGAGATCAGAATTTCTTATTATGCGCTCTCCTATAAATAAATCTTAACAATAGAGAAGAATGATTGATCGACCTGAGAGATCCATTGTGAAATCTAGACTGGGAAAATGAAAACAATGATGTGGGAGCTTCTGTGTCCCATCACAGCGAAGGTAACTTTGAAGTTCACGCTACAGTTATTTGCTTCTCAGATGCTAGCTGTTTGATATTCTATTCTAGCAAACGATGACATATCCAACAGCTAGTATATAGCTGAAAAGAAGACATAAAGATTCCTGTCTCAGCCTCTAGATGGTTGTGGGGATTTATCTAGTAATTTATGCGCAATGGCCCTTTGATTCCCAAGTTACTCACCCTGTGTACTTCATTGTAACATGAATTTACTATTATTAAAAGTCTATATTTTATTATCAGAAAATTCTGAAAAGTTGCCCACTTTGATTTATATATCAATGTCATTCTTTATCTAATAGCATTGTGTTATACTTAAATTAGTGAGTTTCACATAATGAACTCAACTAATGATTTGTAACCAAGCCCAGGGATAATCCTTATTAGGAATATGGCCATTTCTGCCAATGGACTCACTGGAAAGATAAGAAGTAGAGTCTGGCAATAAAAATGTTCCCTTTATTCTGTCTCCTTTTTCTCATTTCTTATCAGTGCACCACAGAGTAAGGTTCGCTCTCGCACGCGAACCCACGCAGTTTTATCCGGTAAAGCAAATGATTAGAGGTCTTGCGGCAGAAACGATCTTAACCTATTCTCAAACTTTAAATGGGGTCTGATGAGCGTCGGCATCAGGCGCCTTAACCCGGCGTTAGGCGGGACACAGAGGACACAGAGTTTAATTATTGTGGTTGTTGAAGATCATTATCATCATCTATCAAGGTTATCACTTGTCATAAGGAAATCAGAAATTAAGTTCTTTTGGGGATTCTGAGACTGGGACACAGTATCTGGAGACTTAAGTCTCATCTCTGCCATTATTTGCCTTGTACTCTTCTGCATAGGCCATGTCTTTGAGATGAGAAGATTGGTTTAAGGATAAGCCACCCTAAGGCATTTGTACCCTGGGCATTGTCAGCAGCAAGCCATGGCATAAACATAACCATACATGAAAATTGCTCATGAATCTGGAATCATGCTGTCTAAGAAGGCACCCCCTAGCCACATATGGCTGTTTAAGTATACTTATAAATAAAATAATAGTAAATAAAATTTATAATTCTATTTCTCAGTCACACAAGCCAAACGTCAAATGTTCATAGTCCCACGTGGCTAATGGCTACCAGCAGAAAAGAAAATTTCACATAAATGGCTATGCTGTATCATTCAATTCCTGAAACTGGGAATAATACAGACCAAAATTATAAACATGCAAAGTTACCAACCTGTATCCAAGAATCAATGTACGTATCAGAGTCATTTATATACAGTTTCATTTTATTTTGTTTTAACCATGACTCTTACTCCTTTTTTTTTCTAACAATGGGGGAAGACACATGCAAATGACTCAATTTCCTTTTTAATAAAAAAAATTCTGAGTATAATATACACTTCCCAATAGTAAAGGATTTCTTAGTAATCATGCAGAACCCTCAAATCATATATGTATACAACACTGCAGCAAAGATTTATTTCAAAGATTTTTTTACTATGGTATATTAGTTGCTAATGCCCCCACAAAAAAGACTCACATGTAAACATACAAACACACACATCTTTTCATATAGAAACTATCAAATAAAACCAACACCAAAAAATACACATTTATGCTAATATAGAAGCAAGAAATCTGAGAATAATCTGAGTTTGGTGATTTAGATTTAATAAAACCTATTTAATGACTTATAGGATTGTACGTAACCTATTTATTAAGGGGCAGAATACAATGAAGAAAAATATGCAATATATAACTGATTATAAAACATCACCATTGTTTTCAAACATACCAGAATGTATACATTCAAATAAATGGTACTTGCCTCAAGTTACTTGTCAGAAAAATGAATTGCCTTTAGATTTTCTGAAATATTCTTATAAATAACATAAATGGTATCATATCTTAATACTTTGGGGACTTACTTGTTTCTGAAAATAATTTAAGGTCATCTTAAGCCAAATCTGGATCATAACTTCTGATTATAATCAAGGTGAAACTAAAAAGTAATAAGGTATTTCTTATGATAATGACAACAATAATAATAAAAATGATAAGGTAGCATTTATTGACTGTCCATAAAGTATCAAGAGGTGTTGAGTATTGGTAGTCTTCATCATTTTTCCCCACCTACGAATGAGCAAACAGCTGTTCATAAAAGTGTCAGAACTTGTCAAATGCCACATGGTAGTCACACTGCAGAGTAAGGATTCAGACTCAGAAATATCTAGTTGCAAACCCAGGATGCTAAGGTTAAGAAATTCCAAAAAATGTTTTCTTATTTATAATTCTTTTTCCTTCCACAATTTATGTTATAACAATTTATACTATATTCTGTACATTTGTACTGTACAATTTATACTATATTCTGTACATTCTGTACTGTACATTTTATGATGCAATTTTCTTAAAGGAAAACAAGATATGAACCTAGTTATTCCTCGAAATACATCTTGATTATTTTTTAATGTCGAAAATCAATAAAACCCTTCAATGAAAATTAAAAGTCTTCAAATAATTGTTCATTATAACTAGATATTATATCGTTTGGTATGGTTTTCATAAGTTTAACATGGTCATTTTTCTTTTAATCGAAACATAAGTATGTGACCATATAAATTTGCAATGTGAAAAAAAAAACAGGAAAAATCATTTGGGTGTGTAAGTTTTAGTATGTTTATAAACTACTAACAAAATTTAGTATGAACTACTAAATTTGCTGATCTAGGATACGAACATTGATTCCAGTGTATTCATTTGTGAAGTTGGTGCACAATGTTAAAATATAACTTAGAATGATTATCTCATATACAATTCAGTAAAACAAAGGTTCATATAAATATCATGTACTATTGAACACTATCAATTAAGTATATAAACCTAAGATAAAGGTGTTCACGTGGCATACTAGACAAAGTGGAATTATTACCGACAGTTTGTGTCAATTAAGAAAGTTCAGGCAGTTATTTAAATACTTGAGGCTATCCATTAGCCTTTAAAGCTCAAAGAAATCACTAAAACGTAATTATATCCAGCCTGGTGATTTGGCACTTAAGTTTATAAGAGGTTATGAAAGCCCCATAGGTCATGATTGAACAAATAGCTCCTGATCACCGCACAGTGATATCTTAGAAGAACAAGATTATAGAGAAGAGATCTTGGTATTTAAGAATGTCTCTGGGGTTTTTCAAAAGAAAGATTTGAAATAGCAACCATTATTTTAGAAACAATGCCAATGAATCAGCATAAAATATATCACTTGTAAACAATTCAGTTTCTAACAATGTGTGCATAAACCATGTATAACTTTTCTTTTTTAAATGGGGGATGCTATAAATCTTAAATTCAATCTCAGAAGCAGCATTAACCAGTACATTCCCTCTTAGAGGTCTCCTTTATAGATGTGTCTTCACCCATTTAATCATGCTCCTAAATACTACCTCCTGGCAGGCAATTAAGACTCTGTAAGTATTCAGAATATACATCTGTGTACCCATTTCTTTTGAACCAAGAAAAGAAAATTACATAGCTATAATTCTTACTCTCACTGAGTCGTAATTACAATGACTCTAAACCTTTTGAGTTCAAGTGCTCTAGTGCATTTGAGATAAATATATGAATATATATGTATATATATATATATATATATATGCATATATATATTCCATCTGACAAGTTTCAAATTATTTGGTGTTCTCACAAATAGGCAAATACACCTCCAATTCTTAAAGTCCAATGTATGTCTAAAATTATCAGCTTTATGTTTCAAGATAGGCAGAAAATAGTTAGTGGAAACAGTTATAACAATGACCCAGAGAAGATCAAGAAGAAAAGTTAAAAAAAGAAAAAAAGATACTTCAATAGGTCTCAATAAAGTATCTCTCCACTTAAAGATACACACTTAAGTTTTCTCTCCCGTTAATTGGGAGCTATTCTGATTAACAGTTGTTTTACCTAAGAATTATACGGTTTGTCAATGTTCAAAGATTTACAAAGAGCACTGAATCTATGCTGAAAATAATTTTACTATGGGTGATTCAGAATTCCCTTCAGGATTTTTTTTCTCTGCCCTTAGCATCATCATTAAACACATACATCATCATCATTGCACAATCTTGTGGGTAGGTGCACAATGCATAGGAAAGGGGTTTTCCTGTATATACTTTAAAATATATATGGGAGTAAATCTGCTTTTAGTTTACTTACTGGACATTTATCACTTAATCGTAAAATCAAAGATGGTTACAAAAGTTTATTCATTGCCATGTTTTGCATGTTGGGTTTTCAGGTCAACAGGACTTTAATATACACAGAAATAGTAACACACACGTGTGTGCGCGCACACACACACACACAGAAAGACTTTAACACACCCTTATATATATGGTATAAACAGCCATGTAACCAAGAACTCACCAACACACTCTAGCTGCTGAAACTTCCTTCTCATCACTATTGTTGTAGTAACTCCTGAGTCTTCATTAATTTTCACTGGTGAGAAAATAGATGTCCAGGATCTCCATTACCCCATTGCTTGAATCCTTGGTGCTGTGAGAACTTTGATGGCCTACCCTCACTGCTGGAAGATGAGGGTGGGGAGTGTGACCAGGAGGCTGTGTTTCCACTCCCACCTTTAAGCCCACTTCACAATGGAAGATGTGTTCCAGAATCTTGGGTTGGAAATTAGAATAAGTTTTTCCATAGAAATAAAAGTCTGAATACCTGAGACTTCTCAGATAATGAGTATTATAATTTAGTTACTTTACAGGATTTTGTGGACTGGTCAGGATAAGCTACCTCATATAACATTAATGTTATTAGAAAAATATTTTTGGAGTTTTGAAATCACTTAAAAAACAACTTTTAAAACATGTACTGTTCATAATTTGGGAATGTCCATAGTTAAAAACATGAAGAAATAAATCAAAGTTACTATTCTATAAAAATCATAGAATTTTACATCATTTTTAGTGGACATGTTTTTCAAATATTTGCACTGATAAATGATTAAATTGGAAATAGTAACTCCTTGGAAATAACCAGCTTTGTCCAAGATAGAGGAGGTAAGAGAATAAAGCTATCTATTCATGTGGATTCTAACTCAACTGGCTGTTTTTTTTTTTCTTCTACCAACCTGATAACACTGCACAATTCTTTTCCTTCTTATCCAAATTATCATTTTTGTTTTGCTTTTTACCAGATTATACTAATTAGCATGTAATGAAACAAAACCTTCTCTTGACCCCAGTTTCCACATTAACGGCTACTCCATTTCTTTTTTACTCAGCAAAACTCTTTGAAAGTTGCCTTTACCTACAATTTTCTATTTCTTTCCTCTCATTCTCTTAAACCCACTCCATTCAAGCCTTAAGCCCACTATTTTACTGAAACTCCTCCTGTCAAGATTATTACTGACATCCTTGTTGTTCAATCCAATGGTTGGTCTCTGCTCTTGACACAATAGTAGTGTTTGACACAGTTGGCCATAGCCTCTTTCTTGAAACATTTTCCAGGATACTTACCACTTCACCTAATTTCTTGTTTCCTCTTCTCTGTCTACTTCCTTAGTGATCCTATGCAGTTCCGGGACTTTATGTTAGTACTTAAAAGACATTGTTCCATCATCTTATGGTGTCTATGGTTTCTGAATAGAAGTTTGTGATTTTACAATCATTACTACCCTGTAAGTAAGGAGTCATTTTTCTATTGCTGTTTTCAAGATAGGTTTCCAGATGTTCGACAGTGATGACCACAGTTTGATTTTTATTTACCTTAACCTGGGCTGCTCAGCTTCTTGAATCTGAAGTATTGTATATTTCACCAAATCTTTCAAATACTTTTTCTGACCATTCTCTTTCCTCTCTTCTGGGCTCCAATTACAATTGTGTTAGACTTTTTGGTATTGCCCACGGATACTTAAATCTCTCTTCAAATTTGTGATCTTTATTTTTTACATTTTCAGATTGAATAATTTCTACTGATCTTTCTTCAAGTTCCCAGACTCTTTCCTTTGTCATCTCCATTCTGCTGTTAAGCCCATCCAGGGAATTCTTTAATTCAGATACACTGTTTTTCAGTTCTAGAATTTTCACTGGATTCTTTTTTTATGTTTTTTTGTTTGTTTGTTTGTTTTTCTGCTAAGATTTTCTTTTTAGCCAGAGTATGTGTCTTTACTTTACCTCTCTGAGCACAGTTAAAATAGCTACTTTAAAATCCTTGCCTGGGGCACCTCCGTGGCTCAGTCAGTTAAACAGTGGACTTTGGCTCAGGTCATGATCTTGTGGTTCATGAATTTGAGCCCCACGTCAGGCTCTGTGCTGACAGCTCAGAGCCTGGAGCCTGATTTGGATCCTGTGTTTCCATCTCTCTCTCTCTCTCTCTCTCTCTCTCTCTCTGCCCTTCCCCTGCTCGTGCTGTCTCTCTCTCTGTCAAATATAAATTTTAAAAAATCATAAAAAAATTTTAAATCCTTGCCTGCTAATTCTAGCACCTGCATTATTTCAGAGTTGGCTCCTACTGGTTGCTATTTCTCTTTAGAATAATCACATTTTCCTGATTCTTCTCATGTTGAGTAATTTCAGATTGCATTCAGGGCACTGTAAATGCCATGTTGTGGAAGCTGTTTATTTTATTCCTCAAAAAGGAGAAAAATGTTTTCATCAGAGAGTTAATTTAATTGGACTCAAACTACAAACTGTCTCAGCAGAGGTAGGTCAAATATCAGTTCATTTCTTTAGTCTTTAGCTGAAATTTTTTTCAGTCAAGTATGGCTCATGTGTCAGCCAGAGATATCATAGAGTTCATACATAGGGAGTAGGGATCCTCTGTTTCCTTATTCACTTCTTACTCTCTGTGATTGCCCCAAACTCTGTCTTCTGATTCTTCAGGCCAGAAAAACTCAACCTTACTGCAACTTCAAACAGTCCTTGCAGAAACCCCTGAAGATGGTACTCAACCTAAAAGTCTTTGTAAACATGAGGAAACTCACCCAATACCTGTTACTTCTAACAAGTTTCTTTTCCTTCATAACCCACCTGGCTTGTTAACTGCTCAGAGGATTTGTAGTAGCTGCTTTTGGTATTTTGTTTAGAATTCATAGTTGTCATTTTCAAGATGTAGATCTGTTAGAAGACTACTCCAACATATTACTGGGAGTGAGCCTTCAATTCAACCTCATGACTTTAAATATTATTTCTATGCTGAAAGCTCCTTAATATCTTTACTAAAATTCCTTCCAGACTCATGTAGCTACCTGCTTGCTCAAATTCCATTGGTCATCTGATAAACACCTCAAACTTAATAAAACATATGTCAAAGATAAATCTCCTGATCTTTCCTCCAAAGATCTCCAACCCCATCTGAATAGGCTGCAACTACATCCTCCCAGTAACTCAGGACAGACAACTTTGTAGTTCTCTGGATTTCTCCCTTTCTCTCACATGCTTTATCCAGTCTAGTAAGAAATCCTATTATCTCCACATTTAAAATATATTTAGAATCTAATAACTTGAGCCCATCTTCAAAATGGCCACTATCATTCCTTCCTGGATTACAGTAATAGCCTCCTAACTGCTCTCGTTGTGTGCCCTCCGTCTATATTTACCACAGTTGGCAGAATGATCCTTTGAAACAGCGAAGAATCAGTTTAGTCCTCAGCACTTTAAGAGAGTCTTGTTTTAGTCAAAGTGAAAGATAAACTATAAAATGACTCATAAGCCCTAGCGATCTGCCCTTCACTACCTCTCCGACCTCCATCTCCTACGGCTCCAACTCTTTTTACTTTGTCTAGGATTTTGCCCTGGCTGCTGCCTCTCCAGGAATACTCTGGCCCAGAATACCAGGTTTGCTAACCTCCTAACTTCTATCATGTGTCTGCTCAAATCTCACCTTAATACCGAAACGATCTCACCCCAACCCACTCTCCTAATCACTTCTTATCACCTGCTAGAATGTAAGCTCCATGAGGGCATCAATCGCTTCCCCTACTGTGTTCCAAGTACATAGAACAGTGGCTGGCACATAATAACTGTTCAATAAATGTATGTTGAATAAACCCCATCCTGCCCCATCCTGCCTTTACAAATGGTAGAAAATAGACAGAAAATCTTAGTCATTTCCAACTCTTCTCAGTCATTTCAGGTTTAAATGTAGTTCATTCAAGATTTCCCTCCCTCTTCTTTCTCCTCAACCCAGTATCTAATTTTAAACAGCTTACTCAGAAGGAAAAGAGGCCAGAAGGGCATGTTGGACCTGCAGTTGTTGACTGTACTACATTGTTTTATGCCAAGATGACCTCTGCCTCACCTGGTGTCTGTTCCTGCACCTATTATCACTGCCATTCTCTGCGGCTCTATCACTGCTCCATGGTCTGAGGTAGCATTAAACAGCCAAAACTGAGAAGTCATTTTAGACTGCTGGTTCTTTCTGTCAGCAAATTTTGTACCCTCTTTGAAGGTAGTGGGAAAAAAAATATATGAGCTATTTTCCCATTCTTCTCTGAAGTCACAAAATCCGTATATCTTTATCAAGATTTTATTGTCTTAGATAACACAGAAAGCCATCAAGACTCACACCCTTGTCAATATAGGAAGTATTAAAGAGTAGTGCCTGCTGATACCCCAGAACTAGCCCCTCTAATTTGGATATCAACACTTATCAATACCCACTCCTCGTGTTTTGAAATAACTCTGGGTAGAGAACAGAAGCAGGGGATGGGCCCAGCACTAAGCTATCTTGCTTTCTTGTCTGTTCTATTCCCTTCTACAGTTCAGAGGAGTTGCTGGCAGGAGTGAAGGGATGCCTGAACTGGATAATATTCTTCCTATATACTTCCTTCTTGCATAGGAAGTGAAGCTTTGAGTTTAAAAGCCAAGGATTTGCTGCCTTTCTTTTTTTCTTCCAGTCCTCCAATGATAACATTCAATGACTAATTTCTGGATGCCTACACTGGAATGAAGGGTCTCAGAGCCCAAGAAAAGAAAATCAAGAAGTTCAAATGTAAGGGAATGAGGTCAGGCAGAGAAGGAAGTGATGGTAAGGAGGATATCTGAAGCAACACTTCAAAATATTCACAGATATTAGCTCTAATCTTTATCACTTGAGGAACTTATTATACCTGGCTTAGCCTTTTGTTAAAAAATAATCGTGTAGCAAAACAAAGGAAGATGACAAAAATGCAATTAGTCTTTACTCACAAGGTAGATTTCCACAGTCATTCTAAACTTACCCAGTGCTTTCATGAAACTAAGGATCATATATTAGCTCTGAGGTTTGATGAATTAAAAAAAAAATTCAAATTGGATAAGAGTGTGAATGCTTGGCTGCCTGAGCCTAAATATGTTTAGAGATTCAGAAACACATAAGTAAAGAAAGAAAAAGAATGATCCTCCTGTAACATAAAGTATTGAGAAACAACCCGACATAACATATTAGTATCAAATAAAGCCAAAATCTAAATGAGGAAATTCTTAGCCTTAATGAAGGTCATATGTAAACATACAGAGAATTCCACACTAGCTTTAAAAGGAAACTTGGGAAATTAACTTCCACACATGATTAACTTTGAGGTTTTTAAAGGAAAGTAACTGCTATATCCCAAGTAATATTATTTAAAATTTAGTTTCTTTTATAATTAATGAAGCAATTGAAAGTGATTACCTTTTTATTGCAAGGGAGTAAAAATGTTTTTAAAGTTAAGTCCTCAGGATATTTGTACAGTCTTTTCCCCTTGCCGGGCACAATCTTCCCAGTCCAGGCTTTGCCTCGGTCAAAACAGCACTTCTTCAGAGACCTTCCTGCATGTCCCACTTAACAAGGTCAAGCCATCTCATCTCTATTATTCACCAATTCTATAGTCTGTTTCTGTAATTTTGTAATTATATGCTTGTTTATGTATTTACTCCTTTATCACCTGCATTCTACATCAGATTATAAATGCCACAATACAAGCTGGATCTTAATTCCTTAAAGTATATCAATCTCTTAGCATATGCTTAGAGCAGGTAAGCAATTAAATATTTGCTAAATGCATAAAAGAAAAAAATAAAATTTGCAGTTAACTAAGGATCTTTTAAGTGATTCATAGTTTTCTGGATGATGTATATACTCTATGTCATTAAGTACTTATTAAAGGTAACAATCTTTTCTATTTTTATCTTCCCCCAAAACTCCGTTGCTTCTGAAACTGTTGTACAGTGTTGTTCTGGGAGATCCTTAACAACCTGCTCTCTGCAAGAAAAGTAATGCCTATGTATATGTACCTAACTGTATTTTAAACTTTACTAACATAAAAGACATATAGGATACAGTTTACAAATAATAGTAAAACGCATAATATTCTTCACGGAAATTCCATCTAGCCAATTGATGCTCATGGACGGATTTTGTTGATATTTGTCAAACTCTTGTATCCACAGCCAACCTATATTTGAGATGGACGAGTGAGTGCAATCCCAATGTGGATGTTGGTTGACATTTTGTTTAATGTTATTGAGCACAACAAAAATGAAAAAACAGAGACACGTCCAAACTTCACACATTTGTCAATGGTGTTAGCAACTTTTTTGCTTACTCAGATAACTGTTTTCAAATACTAGAAGAATATCTTCTCAAATTCTTGTGGTCTTCACAATGTAACACCTGCACAAACAACACACTTTTAAATTTGATCTTTTCATGCAGATATTCTCCATCGCTTTCTCAGGAGTAGACCAGGAATAGAAAATTTTCTCTGTAAGGGTCAGATACTAAATATTTCAGACTATTTGGGCTTTATCTCTTTATTATAATTACTCCTATTGGCTATTGGAACATAAAAGCAGCCACAGACAGTGTGCAAACAAAAGGGTATGCCTGTATTCCAATAAAACTTAGACTATATACACTAGTCCAACTATGTACAATTAGTCTAGCTATGTACAAAAACCAGCAACGGGCTGAATATGGTGTGAGGCACTTAGTTTGCCGATCCTTTGCCTACATAATCAACAGAACAGTAAACCGGGCCTAAATTTTAGCACTCGCCATTTTCATGATTCACATGCTCCCTCATTGTTGATTTCAAGTTTCTAATGTGATATCACTGCATGCTGAGTTGGGAACAGTTGGGCAATAGAATACAATACAATTACACACTATTTCCACCATACAACTACATAACCTAAGAAGGAGAAAGTGAAAAATTGCATTTATTAACTTTGCTCTTAATATATTTTGTTTAAGTTGAGTTTATATAATTTAATTTTTTAATGACTGTGTTTAAAATTGTCCCATAAATTCTCCCCCAAATTTAACAATCTATTCTCCTGTGTGGATAGAAATGGCTCTGCACACCACAGCCCTATCTCCTTCCTTGAAATTCTCTTTACCCTCTACATCTCCTATTTTAATCTGGTTCTCTTTTTCTCTTCTTCAACCTATTTATTCTCAAGTAGCTCCTTCTCCTACTCTCATTTCTAATTTATAAGGTTCAATGTGACTCTGTTCTTCCATCTCAGCATGCTCTCTTACCATAGTTTCAACTACTCCTTCACTGCTGACTATGCTCAAAAATATATTTTTTGCTCTGCATTATCATTCACATTTCTAACTAGACTGTTTATGAACTGGAAGAACAAATAGTTAAAATGTCAATACTACTCAAAGCAATCTACATTCAATACAATCCCCAATCCCAATCAAAATTGTATTGGCATTCTTCTCAAAGCTAGAACAAACAATCCTAAAATTTGTATGGAAACACAAAAGACCCCGAATAGCCAAAGTAATACTGAAGAAGAAAGCCAAAGTGGGAGGGATCACAATCTCAGACTGTCGCCTCTACTACAAAGCTGTAATCATCAAGACAGTATGGTACTGGCACAAAAACAGATATCTAGACAAATGGAATAGAATAGAGAACCCAGAATTAGACCCATAAATGTATGGCCAACTGATCTTTGACAAAGCAAGGAAGAGTATCCAATGGAAAAAAGACAGTCTCTTTAGCAAATGGTGCTGGGAGAACTGGACAGAAGATGCAGAAGAATGAAACTAGACCACTTTCTTACACCATATACAAAAATAAACTCAAGACGAATGAAAAACCTGAATGTGAGACAGGAAACCATCAAAGCCTTTGAGGAGAAAGCAGGAAACAACCTCTTTAACCTCAGCCGCAGCAATTTCTTACTTGACACATCTCCAAAGGCAAGGGAATTAAAAGCAAAAATGAACTATTGGAACTCATCAAGATAAAAAGCTTCTGCACTGCAAAGGAAACAATCAACAAAACTAAAAGGAAATCGACGGAATGGGAAAAGATATTTGCAAATGATAGCCCTATAAAGGGATAGTATCCAAAATCTATAAAGAACTCACCAAAGTCCACACCCTAAAAGCAAATAATCCAGTGAAGAAATGAGCAGAAGACATAAATAGACACTTTTCCAAAGACGACATCCAGATGGCCAACAGACACATGAAATGATGCTCAACGTCACTCATCATCAGGGAAATACAAATCAAAGTTCACTGAGACACCACCTCACACCAGTCAGAGTGGCTAAAGTAAACAAATCGGGAAACTATAGATGCTGGCGAGGATGTGGAGAAACAGGAACCCTCTTGCACTGTTGATGGGAATGCAAACTGGTGCAGCCTCTCTGGAAAACAGTATGGAGCTTCCTCATAAAATTAAAAATAGAACTACTCTATGACCCAGCAATAGCACTGCTAGGAATTTACCCAAGGGATACAGGGGTGCTGATGTATAGGGGCACGTGTACCCCAATGTTTATAGCAGCACTTTCAACAATAGCCAAATTATGGAAAGAGCCTAAATGTCCATCAACTGATGAATCGATAAAGAAGATGTGGTTTATATGTACAATACTACTTGGCAATGAGAAAGAATTAAAACCTACCATTTGCAGCAACTTGTATGGAACTGGAGGGTATTATGCTAAGTGAAATAAGTTAGTCAAAGAAAGACAGATATCATATGTTTCACTCATATGTGGATTTTGAGAAATTTAACTGAAGACCATGGGGGAAGGGAAAGGGGGAAAATAGTTACAAACAGAGAGGGAGGAAGGCAAACCATGAGAGACTCTTAAATACAGAGAACAAACTGAAGGTTGATGGGTGGTGGGAGAGAGAGGAAAGTGGGTGATGGACATTAAAGAGGACACATGTTGGGATGAGCACTGGATGTTTTATGAAAGCCAATTTGACAATAAATTATATTGAAAACGAACTGGGACTCATATTATGTGCACCCCATAAACATTTATTTTGTGACTACTGTGTGAGAACTATTTTAAGAAGCATTGGCAAATGAAATATGAATAAGACTGAAAGTTAACATTAAAAATATATATATACATATATATATTTTGCTCTGCATTGTCATTCACATTCTAAATAGACTGCTAATTATTAAACATAGTTAGATTTAATATAGATATTAAATCGTATATATAATTCTATGTGATATATAATGCAGATATATTATATAGAATTATATATTATAATAGATATTCAATATATAGATACAGATATATTTCCATGTGAATGTTTTGATTCCCTACAGTCATTTCAAATTTAATAAGCCTAAAACCAGTCATCAAATTTTCTGGTCCCCTCCCCCTCATGCCTTAGTTTTCAATGTATTTTTGTCAGTCAGACCAGCTTGAAATTTCTAATTCAACTTCTCCTTGGTCTATATCCTTTCTTATCAATATTTCCTGCTAGATATATTCTAGCACATCTCTCTCAATTCCCATTTCCATACAGCTCACACAAGAATTATATTCTCTTGACTGACATCCCTGTCTTCAACGTTATTATCATTTTAGGGTTTCGTATAGTGCAATGAGGCTCATTTACTCTAAGTCCTGAGTTTATCACAGTTAAACCCTTGATTAAGACCTAAAATGTATTCGATTGCCTACCTCAATGATTTAAGCTTAAATTTCATGCTTCTCAATTTCAAGAGCTTCATTATCTTCAAACAAATTTATCTTTACTGAGCAATGCCATTATTCAGTATCTCCCCAAATAGACAAAATTCTTAGATATTGTAACTCGTATTTCATTTTCATATGGGTAGGCAATAAACAACTTGTTGATTTATTTTTTATTAGTTAATGCAGTTTTAAATGAGTAGAGCAGCATTAGGAAGCTCAAAAGATATGCTTCACTGGAACAATAAAATACAATATATTAAAGATATAGATATCCTAAAGATGTTTCATAAAGAAAAACTTAACCATTCACCTAGATTCAATAGACTGAATAAATAGGCCAAGTCCTATGAACTGTGCTAAGTACTAAGGACACCGGGATGAATAAGATACAGTTTCTGACTTCAAAAAGCTACACTCTACTCAAATAACATTATAATCAACATACTCTTAAAATAAAACATTGCCTCAGAAAGTTTGCAAGTCTTGGTGAAAAGCTAAAATCCATGTGTCATTTCAAGGGCTATAAAAAGGGCTTAATGAAGAATATTCCTTTATTAGGTAAATTAGATAAACATTGAACAAGATATTTTTTAAATTAACTTGTAAAATATATATGCTGAATTCTAGGCAATATTAAATATGTGGATATTTGAAAATACTTTATCTCATTTCACATTTTAATAGAGATTTTATGGCCCACACATTTGACTTAATTCATATTTTTATGAGAATTTTTACATTTTTTGTAAATTTTTGGCTGCTTTGGAGAGCATGAGCAATTTTTGGTTATAATGTGTTCTACCCAGCAAATTAATAATGCTCTGTCCACAATAACATACATGATCACATGTGGCAAAAAAGAATCTTTTATTAATGACCACACACTCCAGAGAAGGAATCTGATCATATTTTAAAGCACTTTTGGGGCACCTGGCTAGTTCGGTTGGTAGAGCGTGCAACCCTTGATTTCAACTCAGTCATGATCCCAGCGTCAAGGGATTGAACCCCACATTGGACTCCTCACTGAGTGTGGAGACTGCTTGGGATTCTTTTTCTCTCTCTTTCTCTCTTTCTGTCTCTCTTTCTCCCCCTCCCCTGCTTGTGCTCTTTGTCTAAAAACAAAACAAAACAAAACAAAAACAAAACAAAACAAAAAACCCAAGAAACAAAGTTTAAAAAAGCACTTCTTAAGCACCTTTTTTTTAATGTTGATTTTAAACCATCTGTCATCTCTTTTTTTTGTTGTTTATTTATTTTGAGAGAGAGAGGGAGAGAGGGAGAGAGGGAGAGAGGGAGAGAGGGAGAGAGGGAGAGAGGGAGAGACGGAGAGAGAGAGCACAAACAGGGAAGGAGCAGACAGAAAGAGGGAGAGAGAAAATCTCAAGCAGACTCTATGCTGTCAGCATAGAACCTGACTTGGGGCTCAACCCCACTAACTGTGAGATCGTGACCTGAGCTGAAATCCAGAGTTGGAGGGACACCTAACCAACTGAGCCACCCAGGCACCCTTCCATCTGTCATCTCTTGACCAATTATTAATATAACTTAGAATACCACAGATATAAAAAATACTGTAACATTTAAAAATTATTATTTAGTTAGTATCTCTAAATAAAAGTACATGCTACTTGCTTCCTCATTAATAAAATAAGACAACTGTACAGTATTGTGAGTATTACATTTTCCTAATGTAAGTTCAGTAAAAATTCTTAGTCATAAGAAATTGGAATTCCATTATATACAACTTTCAAAATTTACGAAGTGACTGTCAATTACAAAGATATGAAACAATACAAACACATTTAACTCCGCTATCAAGAAGTATAAAACATGCAATATTTCTGCATCTTAAAAATAATGGTAATGAATAATGATTAAAATCCAGAGTATTTAAATCCTCAGTTATATTTTAAAGTGAAATTAAAACGCACTAAAGAAAAGGTATAAATTTTTAAGGACATAATATAGATATTGTTTGTCCATCTGGATTTCATGAAATTCTTAATCTTCATTGTTATATGAAGCCTTATAAATTAGCTTTCCTTGGTTCAGGGGGATTAAGTAGAAATCTGTCTTCACTGTTCCATTAGCCCTAGTGGTAGACATTAAATCTCCTTCTTGGAATTAAATGTCTCAAGAATGTGTAAAGATGGAAAATGAATCTTTGTGGTGAACATTTTCTTGAATAACTTTGTGTTTCTAATGTGATAATCTGTATGTTATCTTTAAACCACACTTAAACCACTTTAAAAGTAACTTTGAGCTGAGTACGGAAGTTGGACAAAGATCTGTTTCAGCTATGATCTCACACTATAAGCCTTTTTTTAATTGCCTCAAGAGTTTATAACATTTTTTCTAAAGTCAATATAGATGTCATATCTTTTTATACATTAAGAGTTTTTTAAATTACCCACTGGGTAACCAGTACCAAACGTCATGATAATTGTCAGTGACCAATCCAGTGTCAATGTTAGATGTGAATGATATGATAAGACATGAAATAAAACTCTTTTCTCACATGCCACATGAACTGATTTTGAAGCCAAATGCCAAAAGGTGTTCTAAGTTTGTTTGTTTTTTTTGTAAAAAGTAATATTATTGGAATATCTTCCCACAGTTACTACTTTAGAAACAAAAGATACTAGATTAAATCTGTAAATCATGTAAATTCATCAAAAATCAATACTCCATACTGAGGAAACAAGGTAGAAAGAGAAGGATACAAGGAGAGAGAAAAGAGAGAAACCTGCATTCAAAAAGCAACTATGAAACCCAATTGCCTTATCTTCGAAAAATATTTACCTTTAAAAACAATCACTTACCTTCCAAGCATCATTGTTTTCTTCTGATTGCTTTAAGAATAATGAGAAAGAACATGCAAAACAGCTATTGTATGCTGAGTTTTTTGTACCTTGAAACCTAAATGAAAGGTAATTTACTATGTCCTTTTTTTATTGAAGTCTACTATATCCAGGTATCCTAAGTTTTTAAATTCTTTATAAGGAAGCTATATGACTCACTTGTTCAGTGGCAGGAACCCGGAAATGTGGTCATATACCCAGAGTGTATGTTACTTTCTGTGCTAGTGAATCATAAATTTATATTAAAGTGAGCCCAAAATGAAAAAAAAAAAAAAAACTTCAGGATGAATACATTGGTTAAAGATACACAAAGTTTTTATAAAAGCAGCAACTCTACAGCTTTGATTCTCTGCTTCTTGCTGACTATGTCTCCCTGTGGGGCTTGCCCTCCTGTCCTTCGAAATTCACCAAAGTGAGAATAAATACCCCTTCTGGAGCAGGAAGATCACAGCCCGCAGAATTCTTCTAGTGACTTTGAAACAGATCAGTACCGAGGCATTTGAGGTCATCTGGGCATCTGGTCTGGTTTTCAGTCACCACAAATTTCTGCTAAGCTACCCATTGCTCCTGCTGTATGGCCCGGCCAGATCTCACGCCTCTGCTGCTTCTAAGCCATGCTTAGGGGCCACAGGAGACTTTGTTGAAGCTGTCCATGCCCATGATCCCTCCTGCCAAGACACCAACAAGCCGTTCTACCCTCAGATCTTACAGTCTTACCAGCAATGCTATTGGATATAAGGAAGGGTTGTTACTAGTCCTGGGACTCAGACCTTTCCGCCTCAGCTGAACTCATAAAGCATGGAGAAATCTTGCTAGTCTACCTGCCTCTCCTGACATATCTCAGACTCTTTTGCCATCGATATCCACTAAGAGAGCAGAATTAAAAAACATTTGCCTGCTTGCTTCATGCTCTTTCACTTTCGCCTGCTTTTCCATGAGCTAGAACCTATTCAAGACCATTCAACATGCTAACGTGGCCAGATTAGACCCAAAATAGAGTCGCTCATGTAGCCCTTACATCGGCAAACCAAAATTTAACTGCTAGGCTCTCCTAGAAAAGGAAGGCCTAGGTCAACCACTTACCCACTGAGAACAAGTTACCTGACCAGCTCCAAGACAGTCCTTTGCTCCATATAAGAAAGGTAACCAATCAGCAAACATCCAGTAGAACTTCCTTGTGCCTGCTCACTTCATTCTGTAAAATCTGTCTCCTTGGACAACTTGTTGGAGTGTCACTCTATCTACTAGATTGGATACTGCCTGGCTTGTAAATTGCTGAATAAAGCCAATAAGACCATTAAAATTTACATAGGTGAATTTTTCTCTAACAAATGTTCAGCTTTCCTAGGAAGGCTTCTCTTGCCCCCACGCACATTCCTTCTCTGCACTCTTTCCACACATTTATTATCCTACTGATCATGTCAGAGGCAGATGTCTATTTCCTTCCATTTTATTTCAGACTTCAGAAGGAAAGGTTATTGTTAATCATCTGTGTTTCCTTGTGATCAACTACAGTATCCTATATAAACCTCATAATATAAAGGGATGAAGATAGCAAATTTATGATCCACCTCACTTCACAATTATACTGATATGGTCTAAATGAACATTTATTAATAATTGAACTGTCAACTGAATTGAATAATTTCATGATATAAATAACACCCAAATGTGAAGTACAAATTATAAAAGTAGGCAAGTCATTGGTAGGGAGGGAAATAGTTCCCCTGATCTTGACTCCTCTATCTGCTGTGATCTCTCACTTTTTTGTCTTCTCAGTTACCTCTCAGAACACTGGCAAACTTTTTTCAAATGTCCCTGAGCCCCCGCTGAGCTGTACCTGGGCACTGCGTTAGAAGACTCTTCCTACACTGTCATCGCACTGCTCTGAATTCAACAGAGAAACAAAACACTTGGCACCAAAAATCTGAGAAATAAGCCATAATCCAACCTTTCGATTGTATTCTGATATTGAAGAAACCAAAAAACCTAGAGTCTAGGAAAGTGGACCCAGGATTTGGAGACTTTCGTCTCTAGACCTAGAGAAAACTATACTATCCCTGAGCTTGCATAGTATAGAATCTGATAAGCAGACTCATAATCTGGTTTTCTATACAGTAGAAGGACACAGCAGGAGCTTCTATCTGGAAGCCTGATGCCCTTTGGCTACCTCTGTCCTCTAAACCTTACCTGTAGGTGTAAATCCAAAGACCTTATATTGTACTCAGATATATATGTATCTACATGTTCTCTGACTGAATAAATTCTCTCAGTCTGGCTCCAAACACCACCTCTCATTCTACCTTCTCTTTACTGACTATGTGATAGAAAAGATTCAGCTTTACATGAAGTGCCGTGACAGCATAGCCCTCAAAACCCCATGCACATAAGCTCCTCTGAGAGTGTGGTCAAAGGGAATTTTAAAAGTTTGAATAATCTCTGGGCTTCCACACCCCCACCTCATCAGTGATCAATCAAGGTTATTTCTATCTTTTGGCTGTTGTGAATATGCTGCTATGAGTGACAAATACCTATTTGAGTCCCTGCTTTCAATTGTTTTGAGTATACACCCAGAAGTGGAATTGTAAATCTTGTGGTGATTCTATGTTTAATTTTTTGAGGAACTCCATACTGTCCACATTAGCTCTTATATCCATTATACCCTAAAATATTTTCTCCTTAGGTCAAATATATACATTTGAATATAAACAATGAGGGACTGTTTATTGCATTAGTTATCTATTGTTGTTTATCTATTTACCCCTAAAGCTTAGCAAGACAAAACAGTAAATATTTAGTATCTTACCATTTCTGTAGGTCAGAAATCTGGGCACAGCTTAGCAGGATGCCTTTGATTCAAGGTGTCCTACAAGGCTACAACCAAGGTATTGGCAGGGGCTGTAGTCAACTCGAGGCTCAATTGGAGAAGAATCCATTTCCAAGTTCAGTCTATTTGGGACTATTTGGGAAGTCTCAAAATGCACTTCCAGGTTAACTCAGATGGCTGCTGGCATATCCCAGGTCCTCCCTGGTTACCAGGCAGAATTATCAGTTCCTTGTCACATGAGTCTCTCCATTGTGCAGCTCACAATCTGGAAGATTGTTTTTCCCAGAGTGAAGTTCTGGAGAGAAAGAAAGCAAGAGAGTTTGAGCAAGAGAGAAATCATAGCCTTTTTGTAACCTAATCTTAGGAATGACATCCCATTACTTTTGCCATATTGTGTTCATTACAAATGAATCATTAAGTCTAGCAAACACTCAAGGAAGCTAGTTAACAAGACTGTTAATGTAGAGGCTGCTTACCAACAGAGATTTGGTTTGGTTTGGTTTTCATTGGTCGAGAAGACACTCAAAACATTTGTTCAATGAATGAATGGATATTAGTGGAAATGGAACATCTGCCTTTTCACATGTTTATATGGTATTTGAAATCTGAAAAAAAATTAACATAGTGTACCCTAAATTATGATTATTTTAACAAGTGAAATCTATTTTTTCTTCTCCTTTTTTATCATGTTACACTAAAAAATCAGAATAAAATTTAGCATCTCTCTTAAAGGCACTAGGAAAATCATACCACTTACTGACTCCTTTTGTATACTTCTGGTATTCTGGTAGAAACTTAGTCATTTTATGACATATGGAAATAGATAATATGGTTCAAGATAATGTAGTCTATTTTAAGAATTTAATATCAGTTACTGAAAGGCTTTTATGCTTCAAGTTAAGGAAAGCAAAGAATATTAAAATGAAGATATGCATGCTATTTATTCTTGGATTCTTTTTTTCTTATAGCATATTGATCTTCTAGAGGACCCTTGTTTAAATTGCAACAGTAATAATAAGGAAAAAAAGATATATATCTTTATTAATAAGGGACTGGCTGCTATACTGGGCAATAAAGATACATCTAAATGTGCTCTTATCTTTTAATAACTTTAAATAAAGTTAATTGGTGTTGTTTCCAGAAGTAGCTAAAGTTTACTCAGAATTTCAGGATTGTCGTTCATTTCTAGGCTTCTTGAAAATTATTAGATATACCACCTTCATACGTAAAAGATAAATTCTTGGATTTATTCAAAAGACATAGGCCAGTCTAAGGAGAAAGCTGGAATATTTGGCACCCATACATTGGGCAATCCCAAATAAAAAGTTATATAATAAATACATAGTCAAATCTTTCCAACAACAACTAAAAGACATAATTCTTAGCCAGACAAGATCGTAAGCTTTCTGGAAGCAGTTGTACCATAGGGAGAAAATGGTAAATGAGTTTCACCTATTAGCCAACTCAGATAAATAGGAAGTGACTATTTAATGAATGTATTATAAAGTATTTTGAGACCTCTCTCGGGTTTTAGCAGATGTATGCAGTTTTCAGTTAGTAGTGACTGCCAATGGTGAGGGAGAAGAGAGCTGTAGCAAAGTATTTATGTATCATACTCTTTGTTGTGATTATAATAAAATGGTGTCATGTATTTCTTTTCTACTACATGGTGCCTAGCACAGGTAATAATGAAAAGCAGTTTTGGATTTTTTTATGTCAATATTGAGAACTCTTAAACAGTCGTTTATGGAACCGAACTTAAAATGAGATAAACTCTAAAGTTCCTTCTATCTCCAGAAGTTTGATTCTACAGTAGCCACCTACATTAATGTTATTTTAAGTGTGTAGAAACATTTCTTTCATTTTTAACAATACAATGAGTTTATTGTATTATATTTTATAAATTCAAATTCTGACTTTGCTGCTCATGTTTCAAAATGATTTATGAACATATAAATGTTGTTTACCTTCTTATAAATTCCTAATTCAATAGGAGTTTTTAAAAACTGATTAATTTATTAAACCACCCATTCCTCTAAATTAGAATTCCAAGTATGTTAGCTATATTCTAAAATTATGTTATTACTAAAATGTCTTTGGAACTTCCCAACTTTGACCTAAAAACACAGAAGTACACCTAGAAGAGTCTAAATTCCGTTTGTTCTGTTCGTAGCAAGTAAATTTTACCCCTGTCCTCTCAGAGGGTTAATAGCCAATATTTCACTTGAAATGTTTCGATTATTGCTTTAAATTTGGGATCATTAATTTAAAAATTGAATTTTTTCACTTATAAATTATTAAAGCTTAAAGGCTTAAAAACAATTTTGTCAGAAATAAGAATATTATAAAAGAAATAGAAAAAAATACATGTATATATATAGCCAAGTAAAAACCACACCCTTCATTATTGCTTAAAACAAAATGATAAGCAGACTCATAGAACAATAGATAAGACTTTGTTATAATTCTAAGGTCAAGAACTTCTTAAGAGTCTCATGCGGGGATTTTTCACATTCGACAAACTGTATGATAACATTACAACTTCTAATTGTATAATGAAAATTTACTTGATCACTATTGGTTAATTTGTCAAAGAATAAGATTCCCAGTGAGTCTTCAAGAAAAAAAAATGCAGGTTTCGATCTGTCCTGCTTGTATATGTGATAGGTGGCATTCTTTTCATATTGCAATTTTAATGTTTAAAGCTCCATGAGCCACAGAAACCCTGTTTTTGGTCATATTATGAATATCTAAGTTCTCTAGAATCTAGTAAGGCAGACCTGAGGTCCTTTATCTGATCCTTAAGTTCCTTCATGACACATTTTCCATGTAAGACTTTCTTACTACCAATGAATCGTATTTTATTTTGTATCATTTTACAATAGAAGCTTTCATTAGAAAGAATAATGTGATTATAAATGTGGAAGCAGCATTACATAGGGGTTCTACACCTAATGTCCATAAAGTGTTTAAGCTTCAGCACATCTGGATTTATTCAAAAGACATAGGCCAGTTTAAGGAGAAACTCCTGAACTATAAGACATTTTATGTTGATGAGTATGTTTCGCACTGAGGATACAGACAGAGAGAGATGGAAAGACAAGAGTGAAGGATGACTCAAAAGTCTGAGGCTCAAGAAACAGAAGGAATGGAACATGCCATCAACCAGGAAAGGATGATTTCGAAAGGATCTGGGAACTTCAAGCGGAGCTGAGATTGTGGGGCTCAAGTTCTCAGTTTTGTATGGGTTAACTCTGGGATGTCTATTAGGTAGATTAAGCCAACCTGAACTAATTGGACACAGGATGGTAAGAAAAGTAAAACAAGCAAACGGAAAATACAGCGTTTAGGTAGGTAACAATGCTATAAAGATACACTACAAAAATCCTAGGATGCAATTCTCTTTCCTGAGGGGCCATTTCCAGTTTTGTGCACAAATCTAGTTTTCCTCCCAAGTACATTTAAAGGCAAAGATATTAGTTTTGCCTTTAAGAAAGAAGCCATTTTTTCCCATATGTATTTTTTGTTGTTGTACCAGTGATATATAGCTATTAAGTATGGTTATAAATATTCAAACTATTAATGCTTGTGTTACACATTATAAATAGCTTTATGAGCTCACCAAGCACTGTAAGTGATATACTCTAGTTCCCCAAGGAACCGTGGATAAAGTCACTGTCACGGTGGGGGACATAATACGCATTTACCAGTGACAAATGGGAGCCATGTCAGTAATAGATACTACACTGAATTTATTTTAGTCAGTAAAATGGTGGCAAAGAAAGGATATTATGTAAACTGACCTCATCTAACTGACAGTACATTAAAACTGAGAGAAAAGTTTAAATTCTAATAGAATTAACTTTACACCAGAGTAACGAAATCCCAGAGTTTTTCAAATCCTGTAATTAATGTAAAGAATGTATCGATGGTATTGGTTATTCAAGAACCCTACATACTGCATTCTGAATGTTTCTACTCTTATCTATTTCTTTCTATTTTTTCTGCCCTCATTTTTCCATTCTCTTTTCTCTAAGGGAATTTCTCCTGCTTATATTTAGAATCATTGCTATGGGGTAAAATTAATGAGTCATCTAGGTAGACAGCTATACCATAAGGTACAGAAGGGCAGATGGGCCAGCTTGACAGAGGTCCAGCTCCCTGGGCACAAGCTGTGTGGCCTCTTCTCGTTGATTGCTTAATTTCTAGGAGTCTGATTGTGTTCCACATATCCGTTACTCTCTCTAAGCCTTAGCTTTCTCATATGTAAAACAGAAATAAAACACGACCTATCAGTTGTGGTGAAATTCAATAAATAACTGTAGAGAGTTGTTGTGTGTAAGATGCTACATTAATATAATTATTGTAATAATCGAGATTTTCTAATGGACTATAAGCCAATTATATTATTTGACCCCAATTGCTGAGCTCCTGACTGTAGGTCAGCCTCCTCACTGAGTACGTATGGTGCATTATCAGTAGCCTTTACAGCAACCCTGAGAAGCAACATCATTTCTCCGTTTTATAAGGAACCAAAACTGATACTCAGAGAAGTGATGTGCTCAAAGTCACTAACGTGGAAAGTGACAAAGCCACATGTTGGCCCCAGACCTACTCTGCCTAATTCCAAAACCTGTATCCATTTCCTCACCCATAAACACAGTGGAGAGGTGAACAGGCTGAGGGCTCAGGCAAATCTAGGGAATGTGTTTAAGCTCAGTGTTCTCATCCATAAAATGACACTAAATGATCTTTAGGAGCCCCTCCACCTCCAAAAATAATAATTTCCCAGAAGGAGTGAAGATTCTGGGATCTGTATGTTTTTTAAAGTGTGGTTTGTTTTTGCAAAGTCAGCTACCTAATTAAACCTTTTGCTGTTCTCAGATTATTCTCACGCAAGTACTGACGTCAACACAGAGAAGGAATTTCCTTAGGTCTACAAAGGCAAGAAAAAGCCGTCTAGAGTACACAAACTCTGGGTTTGCGCTTTCATTTTGTTCACTACATACCTTAAACCTCCACCCAAAAGAGTGAAATTATATACTGCAACAAAGAGTCCAATAGATTTTCAGGTACTTATGTTATCTATTTCAGGTAGTTTTAAAGAATAGTTCATTAACTGTTTTGAATAACAAGGAATTATTTTCAACTAAACATTTGCTCATTTCTATATTAAATGTGGATAAATACACTTGGTTTAACTCTTCATTCCTGCACAAAGAACATGAATGTCCTTCGGGATTGAAGGAAATTGAAAAAACTGCTTCTTACCTCCTTAGTCATTCTGTATATCTGAACTTGAGTCAATATATCTGGACTATATCAAGACTCTTTCAGCCAGTCTTAGACTACCCTTATTAGACAGAAAAGTTGTCTTATATTACTTACAAGCCATATTAAAAAATTCTTGCCATTGTTTTTAATGCAAAACCACTTACTAGATTTTATGAAGAAACAAGGATAAAATCAATAAAACTCCAGGCCTCAAATATTCTTTTTTTAAAATAATTTATTGTCAAATTGGTTTCCATACAACACCCAGTGCTCAAGCCAAGTGCCCTCCTCTGTGCCCAACACCCACTCTCCCCCCTTTCACACCCCCCCTCTCCCCTGAGTTTGTTCTTAGTCTTTGAGAGTCTCCTATGTCATGTCTTCCTTCCTTCCTCTCTGTGGCTTTTTTTTTTTTCCTTCCTTCCCCTATTCCCCTCCTCCCTGGTTTTCTGCTAGGTCTCTCAAAGCCTACCTATGCGTGGGAACATATGGCATCTGTCTTTCTCTGCCTCACTTATTTCACTTAGCATAAGATCCTCCAGTTCCATCCATGTTGCCACACATGGCCAGATTTCATTCCTTCTCATTGCTGTATTCTTTCTTTCTTTTTCATTGTTGTATTCTTTTCATTCTTTCTCATTGTATTCATTCCATTGTACACATATATATATATATGTATATATATACCACATATTCTTTATCCATTCATCTGGATAAATAAAATTTATTTATTTTTATTATAATAGTTTATTTTCAAATTGGTTTACATATAACACCCAGTGTTCATCCCAACACGTGCCCTCTTTTAATGCCCATCACCCCCTCTCCCCCCTCCTTCACCTCCCTCACTCTGAGTTTGTTCTTAGTCTTTGAGAGTCTCTTATGTTTTATCTCCCTCCCTCTCTGTGTCTTTTTTTCCTTTCCCCTTTTCCCCTCCCCCCTGGTTTTTGCTTAGTCTCACAAAGTCCACCTATTCGTGGAAACATGGTATCTGTCTTTTTCTGACTGACTTATTTCACTTAACATAATACCCTCCAGTTCCATCCATGTTGCTACACACGACCAGATTTCATTTTTTCTCATTGCCACGTAGTAGTCCATTGTATATATGTACCACATTCTTCTTTATCCATTCGTCAGTTGATGGGCACTTGGTCTCTTTCCATGATTTGGCTATTGTCGAAAGTGCTGCTATGAACATTGAGGTACACGTGCCCCTATGCATCAGCATTCCTGTGTCTCCTGGGTAGATTCCTAGCAGCGCTATTCCTGGGTCATAGGGTAGTTCTATTTTCATTTTTTTGAGGAACCTCCACACCGTTTTCCAGAGTGGCTGCACCAGTTTGCATTCCCACCAACAGTGTAGGAGGGTGCCTGCTTCTCCACATCCCTGCCAGCATCTAGAGTTTCCTGATTTATTCATTTTAGCCACTCGAACCGGTGTGAGGTGGTATCTCAGTGTGGTTTTGATTTGTACTTCCCTGACGATGAGTGACTTTGAGCATCGTTTCATGTGTCTGTTGGCCATCTGAATGTCTTCTTTGGAGAAGTGTCTATTCATATCTTCTGCCTATTTCTTCACTGGGTTATTTGTTTTTCAGGTGTGGAGTTTGGTAAGTTCTTTATAGATTTTAGATACTAGTCCTTTATCCGATATGTCATTTGTGATGATCTTTTCCCATTCCGTTGGTTGCCTATCAGTTTTGTTGGTTGTTTCTTTTGCCGTGCAGAAGCTTTTTATCTTGATGAAGTCCCAGTAGTTCATTTTTGCTTTTAATTCCCTTGCCTTTGGAGACATGTTGAGTAAGAATTTGGTGCGTCTTAGGTCAAAGAGGTTTTTTCCTGCTTTTTCCTCTAGGATTTTGATGGTTTCCTGTCTCACATTCAGATTCTTTATCCATTTAGAGTTTATTTTTGTGAGTGGTGTAAGGAATTCTTTTGCATGTTGCTGTCCAGTTCTCCCAGCACCAATTATTAAAGAGTCTGTCTTTTTTCCATTGGGTACTCTTTCCCACTTGGTCAAAGATTAGTTGGCAATATACTTGCAGGTCCATTTCTGAGTTTTCTATTCTGTTCCATTGGTCTATGTGTCTGTTTTTGTATCAATACCATACAGTCTTGATGACTACCGTCTTGTAGTAGAGGTTAAAGTCTGGGATTGTGATGCCTCCTGCCTTGGTTTTATTCTTCAATTAATTACTTTGGCTATTTGGGGTCTCGTGGTTCCATACAAATTTTAGGATTGTTTGCTCTAGCTTTGAGAAGAATGCTGGTGCAATTTTGATTGGGATTGCATTGAATGTGTAGATTGCTTTGGGTAGTATTGCCATTTTAACGATATTTATTCTTCCAATCCATGAGCATGGGATGTTTTTCCATTTCCTTGTGTCTTCCTCAATTTCCTTCATAAGTTTTTTATAGTTTTCAGCGTAGAGGTCTTTTACATCTTTGGTTAGGTTTATTCCTAGGTATTTGATGGTTTTTGGTGCATTTGTGAAAGGGATTAGCTTCTTTATTTCTCTTTCTGCTGCTTCATTGTTGGTGTATAGAAATGTCACCGATTTCTGTACATTGATTTTGTACCCTACTACTTTGCTGAATTCATGGATCGGTTCTAGTAGGCTTTTGGTGGATTCTGTAGGGTTTTCCATGTAAAGTATCATGTCATCTGCAAAAAGTGAAAGTTTGACTTCCTCCTTGCCAATCTTGATGCCTTTTATTTTGTTTTGTTGTCTGATTACTGATGTTAGGACTTCCAACACTATGTTAAATAGCAGTGGCGAGAGTGGACACCCCTGTTGTGTTCCTTATCTCAGGGGGAAGGCTCTCAGTTTTTCCCCATTGAGGATGATATTAGCCATGGGCTTTTCATATATGGCTTTTATGATGTTTAAGTATGTTCCTTCTATCCTGACTTTCTCAAGGGTTTTTATTAGGAAAGGGTGTTGTATTTTGTCAAATGCTTTTTCTGCATCTATTGACAGGATCATATGATTCTTCTCTTTTCTTTTGTTAATGCGATGTATCACGTTGATTGATTTGCGAATATTGAACCAGCCCTGCAACCCAGGGATGAATCCTACTTGATCATGGTGAATAATCCTTTTTATATGCGGTTGGATTCGATTTGCTAGTATCTTGTTGAGAATTTTTGCATCCATATTCATCAGGGATATTGGCCTGTAATTCTCCTTCTTTCCTGGGTCTTTATCTGGTTTGGGAATCAACGTGATACTGACTTCATAGAATGAGTCCGGAAGTCTTCCTTCCGTTTCTATTTTTTGGAAAAGCTTGAGGAGGATAGGAACTAACTCTGTTTTAAATGTCTGGTAAAATTCTACAGGAAAGCCATCTGGTCCAGGGCTTTTATATGATGGGAGATTTTTGATAACCGATTCAATTTCTTCACTAGTTATGGGTCTGTTCAAATTTTGTATTTCTTCCCATTTGAGTTTTGGTAGCATGTGGCTATTTAGGAATTTGTCCATTTCTTCCAGATTGCCGAGTTTGGTGGCATATAATTTTTCATAACATTCTCTGACGATTGCTTGTATTTCTGAGGGATTGGTTGTAATTACTCCCTTTTCATTCATGATTTTATCTATTTGAGTTCTCTCTCTTTTCTTTTTGAGAAGCCTGGTAGAGGTTTGTCTATTTTGTTTATTTTTTCAAACAACCAGCTCTTGATTTCAATTGATCTGTTCCACTACTTTTTCTATTTCCATATGATTAATTTGTGCTCTGATCTTTGTTATTTCTCTCTTTCTGCTGGACTTGGGTTGTCTAAGTTGTTCTGCTTCTAGTTCTTTTAGGCATGCTGTTAGAATTTATGTTAGTGATTTTTCTTGTTTCTTGAGGTGGGCCTGGATTGCAATATATTTCCCTCTCAGGACTCCCTTTGCCGCCATCCCAGAGCATTTGGATTGTTGTGTTTTCATTTTCATTTGTTTCCATGTATTTTTAAATTTCTTCTCTGATTGCTTGGTTGATCCACTCATTTTTTAGTAGGTTGTTCCTTAGCCTCCATGTTTGTGGGGGTTTCCCAGACTTTTTCCTGTGGTTGATTTCATGTTTCAAGCATTATGGTCTGAAAGTGTGCATGGTATGATCTCAATTCTTTTATATTTATTCAGAGCTTCTCTGTGCCCCAGAATGTGGTCTATCTTGGAGAATGTACCATGTGCAGTTGAGAAGAATTCCTTTGCTTCTGGATGTAGGACCCTGAAGATGTCTGTTAGGCCCATCTGTCCTAATGTGTCATTCAGGGCCATTGTTTTTGTGGTGATTTTCTGTTTTGTGGATCTATCCTATGCTGAGAGTGGAGTGTTAAGATCCCCTACTATTAGGACATTTTTATCGATGAGGTTGCTTATGTTTGTAATTAGCTGTTTTACAAATTTGGGTGCCCCCATACATGGCGCATAGATATTTATAATTGTTAGCTCTTCCTGTTGGATGGTCCCTGTGACTATTATATAATGTCCTTCTTCATCTCTTATTACATTGTTCATTTTAAAGTCTAGTTTGTCTGATATACGTGTGGCTACTTTAGCTTTTTTCTCACTTCCCATAGCATGGTAGATAGTTCTCCATCCCCTCACTTTCAATCTGAAGGTGTCCTCAGGTCTAAAATTGGTCTCTTGAAGACAGTAGATAGATGGGTCTTGTTTTTTAATCCATTCTGTTACCCTGTGTCTTTTGATTGGTGCATTTAGTCCATTTACATTCAGTGTTAATACTGAAAAATATGGGCCTATCGTCACTGTTGTAGGTTTCATGCTTGTAAGGCTGTCTCGGGTAGTTTGTGTTCTTTGAACGTTTTGTTCATAGAGTGCCCCTCAGGAGCTCTTGTAATGCTGGTTTATTTGTGATGAATTCCTTCAGTTTTTGTTTGTTGGGAAAAACCTTGATCTCTCCTTCTATTCTGAATGACAGGCTAGCCGGATACAGGATTCTTGGTTGCATATCCTTACTGCTCATCACGTTGAAGATATTCTGCCATTCCTTTCTAGCTTGCCAAGTTTCTGTAGATAAGTCTGCTACAACCCTTATGTGTCTGCCTTTGTATGTTAAGGCCCATTTTTCCCTAACTGCTTTCAAGATTCTCTCTCTATCTTTATGTTTTGCCAGTTTCACTATGATGTGTTGTGCAGAAGGTCTATTCAAGTTACGTCTGAGGGGAGTTCTCTGTGACTTTTGAATTTCCATGCCCGTTTCCTTCCTCGTGTTGGGGAAGTTCTCAGCAATGATTTGTTCAAGTACCCCTTCGACTCCTTTCTCTCTCTTCTTCCTCTGGAATTCCTGTGATATGGATATTGTTTCGTTTGAGTGCATCACTCAGCTCTCGAATTCTCCTTTCCTGTTCCTGGATCAGCTTCTCTCTCTTCTTATCTGCTTCCTCTTTTTCTATAATTTTATCTTCTAGTTCACTTACTCTCTCTTCTACCTCTTCAATCCACGCTGTGGCTGCCTCCAATTTGCTTTGCACTTCATTCAAGGACTTTTCTAATTCTTCCTGACCAGTTTAAGGTCCTTGAACTCTACTGTGCGGCACTCCTTGCATTCATCTATGCTTTTCTCAAGCCCAGCAATTAGTTTTATGATTATCATTCTATATTCATGTTCTGTTATGTCGCTTATATCTGTTTTCATCAATTCTTGAGCTGTCACTACTTCCTGTAGATTCTTTTGAGGAGAATTTTTCCATTTTGTCATTTTGGCTGGGTGTGTTTTGGATTGTTTCTTGAAGTCGCCCTAGAAAGGAAAACGGACTGACAGACAAACAAAAAACAGAAATACTCAAACGTATTGACAAATGATACAGACAAGTGGTTCACCACAGAAAAAAGAATAACAAATGACTCTTTGAAGGCAATGACCTGAAGTACCAGCTACACATTAAGGACAGGGTGTGCAGTGTGCTGGTGGCAGAGCATATACAGAGAGGATAATGACAGGGGTGGGGGGAAGAAGATAATGGACTTTGCCCAGGTAGAGCTACTAAAGGGCTTAATCCAGACTGAGAGGAATCAGAATAAGGACGGATGAAAGGAGAAAGAAATGTAGATGTTGCCCAAATGAACTTATGTGGCATAGAAAGAGATAGGGACGTACAGAAGGAGGTGTAGAACGTGCCTTGAGAGAGTGGGTTAACAGTTTAAGCCAGCAAGTACCCTGGATAGCCAGCTCAGGGGTGGGGATCGGTAAGGAGAAATGTGAGTATATTTTTAAAAAAGAAGAAATGACCTGGAGTTGCTCCAGGCAGCAGTCTGAACTTGGCGTTTGTAGCTCCCGCTGAAAGGTGTCGCTCCTGTGAGGAGGGGCGTTGTTTGGTGTAGGCGGGTCCCACCTCCACTGCTGTAGGGATGGCTGTTGGGGTGACTTCCTGCGGCCTGTGCCTGTGGATTTGTGGAACAGTAATGGCGTCCTTCCAATCCCCTCTTCTCCTCTATTTCTGTCCTCACTCTGCAACAGGTGTCGGCCAGTGCAGCTTGCTGGGCGGCGACAGGCCAGCTCACTCTGCCTGCCAAACCCGACCACTTTGCAAATTGTGTGCCTGGGTTAGAGGCACTCCACAGGTGGCTGGGAGCGCCGCTGCTGGCGGCTCCCCGGTGGCAGGGTGCCCCGCTCTCAGCAGCTCCTTGGTGGCTGGGCTCCCCTGGGGCATACGCGCCACTGCTGGTAACTCGGTGCCTCTGCGTATCTTGGGCTGACTGGGTCGCTGCTGCCAATCTCCTCAGCTCACCTCCCCGAGTTCGCTTTATCCGTCCCAGATTAAACTCATGGTTACCGGGGCCTTTTCTGTGTTTTGCTTTCCGCTCCTTGCAGACTGCAACACCTTTCCTCCCAGATTCTTGGAGCTAAGAGCCCTTTGGTTTCAGTCCTTCTTGGTTTGAAAGATAAGGGTATTACTGGGTCGCCCTACTCCTCAGCCATGTTGGCCCCTCCCTCCCTCCGATATTCTTAAAAAGATATCAATAATACTTTTGGAAGTGAAATACTGTATTTGGAATTGAGGATGGCTAAAAAGACTCCAGCATACATTATTTTATGAACATTTTTAATATATAAAATTAAAATAAGTTGAGATGAAAAATTTTAATTCTTTTGATTAAAAATGAAAAAAATGGATACAAATTAAAACACTAAATAACTACATCAATATATTTCTCTGATCCCTGCTGTATCTTTATAATTTATAAAATTTCTGCCAATTTTTTGATACAGTTCTAATTTCATAAGAACTCTCACATTAACTAAATTAGTATACTGCATTTGAAGTAACACATGAGATTCTGTACAATAAAACATTATATTGATTGATTGTGATACTTAACAGGGCTTAACACTTATTTAGCACTTTACATCCTCAAAGCACTTTACAAACATTAACTAATTAATCATCATGTCACTGTGATGTCAGGAAGGTGGTAGAATTCCCATTTCTGAGATGAAGAAATTAAACAAAGTGGCTTATGGCAATGAAAGACTTTAGAAAGTCTAAATAGCAATACCTCAGGAAAGTTTCAACTAAATGACTAGAGCAGTGAATTGAACTATGTGTATATGATATAAAGAAAGCTATGCAAGTTAATTTCATATTACAGTCCTAGCCACTTTGCAACTATGGGGCTTAGAAGACTAGATGGCCTTGCCAACAATCTGTATTTCCTTACTAACCTTTGCTATCCCCAAAGAGCTATTATGTAATGAATTCAGCCTAGTATTTTACAGTTTTAAAATATTTTTTTTCATAATTAAAAAGTCTCTGTGAGCTAAAAAAATGTTCAGGATTTTCAGTTTTTCAACATTATTCTTGTTTGAGAAAAAACACTACTAGAAATTTTTTTTAATAACTTAAAGCCAACAATATTAACTAAGAAGTGTAAGTTATCCCCAATGAGAAGGATTATTTTTTAAAATACTCATTTTCAAAAATATTATCAATAAAACGTTTTGCAAATCCTAGAAGAAATGTTATTCAGAAAGTGTGTCTCTTTAAACTTTACTGAAGATTTTTGTCACATGATACAGTACTATTGATCCTATTTTTACATTAAAATTCATGCCATGCAGACTCCAAAAATATACAGATGTTTGGTTGAAGTATACTATAAATATAGAAAGGAATACAACTCATCCAGTTCAACAAATTTAAACAAAGTAAGAGCAACTGGGTAACCACCATAACTACCAAAGAACAGAACTCCAGACATCCCCCCATGTCCCCACCCCAGCCACTGCCTTCTAAAATTAATGTCTACCATGACTCCTAACACCATCAATATTTTGCCTATTTTTGAACTTTAAATAAATGTAATTATGCAGTATGTACTATTTTTTACTATTTTTGTAACTTTTTTTCCCCAATATTTTTGCAAGAATCATCCATGTTATTACAGGCAGGAGTATTTATTCATTTTCATTGTCTTATAGTATTACATGAATGTGTATGCATGTGTGCCTGTATGAGTATACGCATAACACAATTTATTTATTGATTGATTCTGCAATAGATAAATCACAATTTATTGACTCTAAATTTTGTTTCAGTTTACACCTATTACATATAGGGCCACTACAAACATTTCTGTATGTGTGTTTTGGTGCATAAATTTATAAATTTCTACTTAAATCTAGGAGCAGAAGTTTTGCATTATGGAAAATGCCAAATAATTTTTCAAAATTCTCATTCCATTTCATACTCCCACCAGTAGTATATGAGAATTCCTGTGCTCCACAGTCTCTCCTAACTTTTATAAATAAAACTTTATTAGAACATAAGCATAGACATTAGTTTACTATTACCTACAGCTGATTGCTACAAACGCAGAGTTAAATAGTTATGACAGGGATCATATGGCCCATTTTGTGGCCGCCATGACAAACTACCACAAACTGAATCTCTTGAAACAGGATAAATTTATTCTGTCATAGTTCTTCTGGAAGTCAGAAATCTGAAATCAAAATGTTGACTGAGCTGCACTCCCTCTGGAGGCTCTAGGGAAGAATTTTTGGCATTCCTTAACTTCCTTGGCTTGTGGCTACAGCATTTCAATCTCTGTATCCTTCTCCTGTGTATGTGTGTTCTCTGCTATGTGTCTCTTATAATACTTAACTGTATTCAGACTCACCTGGATAAGTGATCTCATTTTAAGATCCTTAAATATATCTGAAAAACATTCTTTTTTGAGCGAGGTAATATTCACAAGTTTAAGAAATTTGATATGGATATCTTGTGAGGGCACATTTTTCTGTTACCACAGAAAAATATTTACTATCTGGCCCTTTACAGCAGAAATTTATGAATCCCTGCATTAATGTATCTTTTTTATGTTTATTGGCCATTTGGATGATCTCTTTTGTGAAGGTCCTGTTTGAGACTTTTACGCATTTTTCTTTTCCTTTTTTTTTTTTTTTAATGTTTATTTTTGAGACAGAGAGAGACAGAGTATGAGTGAGGGAGGGGTAGAGAAAAAGGGAGGCACAGAATGTGAAGCGGGCTCCAGGCTCTGAGCTGTCAGCACAGAGCCTGACATGGGGCTCGAACCCACAAACCGTGAGATCATGACCTGAGCTGAAGTCGGACACTCAACCGACTGAGCCACCAGGTGCCCCTACACATTTTTCTACACACACACACACACACACATGCACACAAACACAATCACAGCAAAATTTTCTCTCATTTTGTGGTCCAAACCTTGCCTTTCTAATCTCTAATTTGTATATTTGGATAAACAGAAATTCTTTATTTTAATGTAGTCCAATTTGTTGTCATCTATTTTATGGTTAGTATTTTTTACATTTTGTTTAAGAAATATTTACCTATCTTGAAGACAAGAAAGTGCTATTTTAGGGGTACCTGGGTGGTTCAGTCAGTTAAGTGGCCAACTCTTGACTTTGGTTCAGGTCAAGACCTCACTGTTCCTGAGAGTGAGCTCTGTGTCTGGCTCTGTGGTGACTGGGATGAGCCTGCTTGAGATTCTCTCTCACCCTCTCTCTCTGTCCCTCCCCAGCTCTCTCTTTCTCTCTCTCTCAAAATAAGTGTTATTTTATTTGTTGTGTTTTCTTTCTGGAAAGTTTATTGGCTTATCTTTCATATTTAATTTTAAAATCAAAAATTAATTTTTGTGTGATATGATTTAAGAATCAAGATCAATTTTTCAATTAACCTAGTACTATTTATGTAAAAGAACATCCTTTGCTCATACCACTGGAATAAACTTCATCAAATCAAGTGACCACATGTTAAATGTTTGTTACGGGCTCTGCTCTCTGCATCATTCATCTATTTGTCTTTGTGCAATATCAGATTTTCTAAATAACTGAAACTCTATAATGTATAATATCTAATATCTAATATCCAATATAATCCTGGAAGTGCAAACATCCCAGCTTTATTCTTTATAATTCAAGATCGCTTTGGAAATTCTTGACCCTTTGAAATTCCCATGAAACTTTTAGAATTAGTAGGTCAATTTACACGCACACATACACAAACACACACACACATCTAGCTATTTTTTAAATAAAAAAATTCTGTTGAACATATAAATCAGCTTAAGAGTTGAAATTTTTATTATATAAAATCTTTCAATTCATGATTATGTCTCCATTTTTCATGTTTATTTAGGTACTCTTTAATTTCTGTCAATAATATTTATAGTTTTCTATGTAAAGGTCGTGGTCATTTATTGTTAGATTTATTCCCAGAAATTTTTTTGTTTTGGTGCTTTGAAAATGGTGTATTTATATTTCATTTTCTAATTGTTGCCAGTAGATAAAAATGAAATTTGCTTTTGCATAATGACCTTGAAATCTGTCAACGTACTTAAACAGATACTCTCCTGAAATTACCACATATTTTGGGGGAAAAAAACCTATCTATAAATATAGAGATATATATATACACATGCATTAATATACACACGTGCATGCATATATACTGGTCCCCATCAAGATAACTGCAATCCAAAACAGAACATTTCCAAGGGTAAGTTAAGATTTGAGTGACTGCCTTCTTGTGCAACCATTCAATAGTCCTAGTTTCTGGACTTTCAATGAACTGTTAACTCAGGGTATCAGCTGGATGAGCTCTTTAACCACCAGGACCACTGCAAAATACATGCTGTCATCAACTTAGATGTGAGATTTTTTCAAATACCTTCTTTTGTAGATTCATGGATCATACTACAAGTCGGCGGGACAAGAAGATAAAAGCACTATTAACAGAATTTGATTATTTTATCATACAACTAGAGAAACCATCTGGATTCAAACATTATAAATTTGTGGAGTTTCATAATGACTACAAATTGGTTGTTTTTTCAGTCTTGTATGTGTTTGACACCTTAAGAAATAGGGAATTCAAGGAAGAGGAAATGCAAATGGAGCACATGCAAACATTTCAAAGATGTTCTACCTTCTTAGTATTTAAGGAAATAAAAAAATCACATTACCATAAGATCGACAGAAATTAAGAATGATAATCAGGGATGATGAGAAAACGGTCCCTCTCACAAACTCTATGGAACTGAGAGAAGTTCAACAGTTTTGGAAGTGATATAAACAAATAAGCAAACAAAAACAAAAAAGAAACACGCTAGCACAGAAGCATCTGTACTAGGATTCTCACTGAAGCATTATGATGGGAAAAAAACAAAAAACAAACAAAAGCTTTGTATGTATCAATAAGGAAATAGTTGAATAAATTATGATACCTTATTTTTTGACATGACTCTATTTTTAAAACTGTATGTATACTTATATATGTGTATGTGTGGATACTTTTCAATAAACTTAAGAACAAAAATTTAAATAGGCACTAAAATAATATTAACTGTAGTAACTTCAAGGGATTAGGATTTTAAAAACAACAGTGACTAGACAAGGTTATTCTCCTATTACTTTATTTAGTTTTCGGTTTTAGATTTATGAGTAATTTTTATTTTTTTATTAAATAATTTTTTTAAAGGAAGACATTTTATCATAATCAGATATTCCTCTAGTCTACATCATTATCTTTATAAGCTTGTTATTTGGTCAAAATATTTCTAAATAATCAAACTGATTAATATTATCTTTTATAAATGATAAGGAAAAATAATCTGATGGTTAATCCCAAAAGTATAAATTGAGAGGCACCTGCGTGGCTCAGTGGGTTAAGCATCGGACTTCGGTTTAGGTCATGACCTCAAGGTACCCGAGTTGGAGCCCTGTGCCAGGCTGTGAGCCATTAGCTCACAAAGCCTGCTTCGGATTCTGTGTCTCTCTCTCTGCTCCTCCCGCTCACATTCTGTCTTTCTCAAAAATAAATAAACATTAAAAAATATTTTTTATAATTTTTTTAACGTTTATTTATTTTTGAGAGACATAGAGACAGAGCGTGAGCAGGGGAGGGGCAGAGAGAGAGGGAGACACAGAATCAGAATCAGGCTCCAGGCTCTGAGCTGTCAGCAAAGAGCCCGACGCGGGGCTCGAACTCACAGACTGTGAGATCATGACCTAAGCTGAAGTCGGAGGCTTAACCGACTGACCCACCCAGGAGCCCCCAAAAATATTTTTTAAGTATAATTTGGGAACCTAGAAGTTACCTGATACTTAGAAGCGCCTAAAGCTAAAATTTGTAGTAGGATGGGAAAACAGTCTACTCTTCCTACTATAGTATTTTCCACATATACCACATTTCAAAGGCCCATCCTGGTTTCATCATAATTCCTTTCTTCTCACAGTAATAATTTTTTTAAATTTTTTCATAATGTTTATTTATTTTGAAAGAGATAAAGAGACAAGGTACAAGTCGGCAGGGCGGTGGGGGGGGGCGGGGAACAGAGAAAGAGGGAGACAGAATCTGAAGCAGGCTCCAGGCTCCAAGCTGTCAGCACAGAGTCCAACGGGGGATTCAAACTCACAAACCCTGAGATCATGACCTGAGCCGAAGTCAGACGCTTAACTGACTGAGCCACACAGGCGCCCGCCCACAGTAATAATTAATTGAATTTAAGAGTAGATCAATATGATGGTAATGGGCCAGGTTGCCATGGAGCAAATATATACCAGACGACTAACCCTGAAAGGCAAAATGTGTTGACATAGCCTTGTTTCTGTGAATATGTCTATGTCAGCCCTAAATTTTGCAAAATTAAGCTCTAAAGTCCTATAAAAGCACTTTTTAAAAATCATTCATTTATTTAGTAGTTATATTAAAAGTTCTGTCCCTTTGATTTTCCAAATACCAAATACCTTTTACAGTACCTACAAATTTGAGTGATTTTTCAAACTCTAATATTTGTTTTATTTTTTTTGAATTTTTTAAAGTTTATTTATTTAAAGTAATTTCTACATCCAATGTGGGGCATGAACTCACAACCCCAAGATCAAGAGTTGCATGCTCTTCCAGCTGAGCCAGCCAGGGTCCCATCTCTTATTTGTTTTAAATGTAAATATTTTATATATATTTGTGCATATTCCATAACTGTGGGGGGGGATGAGGACAAAGGAAGGGAAAGAAAATAGATACAGTCACTGGAGCATAGCTCATCTGAAATTCTTCAGCTTCTTTCTTTGCTTTCCTCCATCTTCAGATATAAAATTCAGTTCCGAGATTTGAAATTTTTTTAATAAAAAATAATTATATCTTTTCAAATCAGTGTCATATTTTCTTCGCACCCCTATGTTTATTGCAGCAGTATTTACAACAGCCAAGATACAGAAACAACCCAAGTGTTCATCAACAGGGAAATGGAAATGGGCGCCTGCCTGGCTCAGTTGGTTGTGTGTCCAACTTCAGGTCATGATCTCTTGGTTCCTGAGTTCAAGCCCCACATCACATCGGGCTTGCTGCTGTCAGCACAGAGCCTGCTTCAGATCCTCTGTCCCCCTCTCTCTGCCCCGTCCTCCTCATGCATTCTCACACACAAAAATAAAACATTTAAAAATAGTGAAATGGATAAAGAAAATGTGATATAAGAGAGATAAAGATGCAATGGAATATTACTAGCCATAAAAAAGGATGAAATCTTCCCATTTGCAACACTATAGATGGACCTATAGGGTTATCATGTTTGTTAAGTAAAATAAGTTACACAAAGACAAAAACCATATGATTTCATTTATACATGGAATCTAAAAAAATTAATAGAAATAATAAACAAACGAAAAGCAGAAAAAGACCCATAAATATAGGGAACAAACTGATGGTGGCCAGAGGGGAGTTGGGTGAGGGGGATGAGTGAAGGAGAGTGGGAGATAGAGGCTGCCAGTTATGGAATGAATAAGTCACAGAGATTAAAAAAAATACAGCCCAGGGAATATAGTCAATGGCATTATAATAAAGTTGTTCGGTGACAGATGGCAGCTACATTTGTGGTGAGCATAGCATAATGTATAAGTTGTCAAGTCACTATGCTATACACCTAACACTAATGTAACATTGTGCATCAACTACAATTAATATAGTAATAATAACTAATGTATACTCTGAATTCAGTTCAATAGCTTTCTTTATTAATAGACTCTAAAAGAAATTCTGAAAAAGTTCCTATAAATATGTTGGGATGAACAGATTCCATAACTATAGAAAAATAAATCAATAGATATTTTGAAGAAGGAAAATGGAAAGGGAAAGATTTTTTTTTTATGAAATGTCAGGAGGTTGTGTTTGTGTTAATGAGAAACATTATCTTACCAAAGAATCCTGGTATCCTCATTTCCATTTATATAGGAAATTGATTAATACTTAACTAATTGGCACATGCAAATGGGGATTAACGGAATTCACTTTTCTTCACAACTCAACGACTGTAATTTAGATCCTTACTTAGATTTAAATCTTTTATTATTTTTGAAGGTAATCATCTTCTTGTTGTTAGAAATAAAATATCAAAGCACCATGCTAATTATAGCTTATTTGTGTCTCATAAATTAGCTAATTAACATTACCGAAAAGTAAATGTACAGTGAGCAAAGTTTAAATTCCTGAATTGGAATCAAGCCTTTTTACACACGCTAGTGATGAGATATTTGCTATTGAATGCCACTGGGTCAGATACACTTTGGAACTAATAACTATAGCTATTCAGTTTTACTTCAAAAGAATAGCTTATTCTGATGTTTCAATGCAATTACATCTGTGAACTTTTTGCAATTAGCTCTCTGAGATAGATAAGAGACGTGAGGAGGTGGGAAAGCAATTTTTTAAGTAAAATCTCAAAAGCTTTATGGTATGCATGATTTGCTTGGGGGAAATGCTCTAAAATCTGTATTCATGGCTTTGGATTAACTGACTAGTTCATTTTGAAACCTGAGTTTTCTGATGATGATAATTCCTTAGGTTCAGGGCAAAAATTTGGTTTATCAGTTTATTTAGAGAGAAATGGCTAAAAACCTAATAATTTCTGAAACTGGGCCTAACTCCAATTCATTCAGACGTAAAGTTAACGTAAGGTGGGATAGTCCCTAAAATCAGAGGGATGTTTTCAGACACAACTCTTAGTCAGCAGTGGCGTAGCCTTATCCAAAGTATTGGGAGCAGAACTTGCCCTTGGTTGTTTGCATATCAAATATTTGTTGAGTAACTACTATGTGTCAGGGACTGTTCTACAATCTCAATACAGAATAGTGAAAAAGTATGGCAAGACAATCATCTCAAAAAGAATATGTAGGTACAGGAAACAGAAAAAAAATATATAAATAGAAGAATAAGTTAATTGCATGTTGTGACAAGTACCACAAACAAAGGAACAAACAAAACTCTGAGAGCTAGGATAGCACTAAAGTCAAAAACTTGATGAGTCATAAGATCTGGTCATGGAAGAAATACAAAAGGTCATTTCTGGCAGACATCCCAAATGCAGAAGAGCCTCATGTGACCAAGGAACTGAAAGAACATCGCTGTACCTGAAGCATAGTGAATAGTGAGCATGAGAGAATGTTGAAATGAAGTTTGGGAAACAGAGGCTGGATCAGGTTACACCAGGCCTTGTAGACCTGGGTAAGAAGCTGGTTTTATTTTATTTTAGTATTTTTTTATATTATTTATTTACTTTTCAGAGGGGGTGGGTGAGAGGGAGGGGCAGAGAGAGAGGGAGACACAGAATTGGAAGCAGGCTCCAGGTTCTGAGCTGTCAGCAAAAAGCCCGACACGGGGCTCAAAACCATGAGCTACGAGCTCATGATCTGATCCAAAGTCAGATGCTTAACTGACTGAGCCTCCTAGGCGCCCCTGTCTTTAGCCAGTCTAATTTACAAGGACCCCACTGGAAAACCTAAGCCTGGTAGAGGAAGAGATTTTTTCCTCCAAACAGTTACCCTCTTTGCTCAGAAATAGAATGAGGTGGAACAAGAAATGAAGGCAGAGATAGGAGAGGTGGGGGACCTTTGTGGAAGCCCATGTGGCAAGTGTTTGGAAAGTGGGAAAGCCAGCCATTCAAGGCAAAGGGCATATGAAGCCAGAAGTTCAGGACTATCCCCTAGCTCTACCATACTCTATCAGGAAGACAACGTGGCAAAAGTCTGATATCTACCTTAGTGTACCATAAGGCCAGGCTGTATTTAAAGGGCCCGCACTTCAAAGATCCAGTTTTCCTGAAATTCTAAAGGGTGCCCTAGATTTTCTTTCAGGGGAATACGAAGGTCTTGAATTATTTAGGTTACTCCAACCTTGTGTGACATAGCCCTATGCCATATCTGAACCCTCGGAAGCCCTGAAGTAACTTGGCAGGTCAGACACGGCCTCACTGTATGTGACCCCAGACAGGGTCTCGATCTAGTCAGAGAACAACAGAGAGAACAGCACAGACAAAGTTGTCATGTGTGCAGTTTGTTTGGGGAGACCTCACCTTTCACAACTGGCTCTTCTCACTTTTACAGGGCATCCACCCTGCTGCCTCCAGGGGATATCACCTCCCTATTTTTTATCATCCAACTGGATAATGCACCAAACTCTTCATTTACCCTTGTCCTCTACCCTATAAAAATGTACGCATCCACTGTCCATCCCCTCATAGCCTTTCAAGATATAATGTACTATTTAATCCGTGTACAAACTCATCATGGCTTAAATCAGAGACCGTGTTAGTCGCAGCATTCTACAGAAGCCTGGTCTAACCAAAACGTTCAAGGGTGATGCTGGGAACAACAGCTCCTTGTAGTGGAAAGCTAGCCCTCTATAGCCTTAAAATGAGATCAAATAGAGGATTGCCTCACCCTGCTTTGCAATGAAATTCAGGTCTTAGAAGTTGGCTTTCGAAATTATGGCATGCTTATTCTAAGAAAGAAGAATTGCCTCAAATAAAGAGAAGTATTTTAAATCATCATGTGAATAAGGAGGGGGAAAAATTGTTACTGGAAAGGGAGCAAAACCTTTCGTCTTTGACCCAGTGTCCCGCAGAGTGGAAAACATTTACTTTGAGATTCCATACACAGGTCAATGCACCACAGAAGCCAACAGTGGTTTTTAAAAACAATAACACTAACCATAAAGCCACCCAAGAATCAGAGACACTTTTATATAGACCAGTTTCTTCCCTCACATACTCATTTTCAAGGCCACATGGGTTGAGGAAAAATTGTGCATCCTGCTTAAGTGGTTTTCAGTGTGTATGTGAATGTGTTTTAGTCCTGACATATTTTCCTATCAGCAAGGGTAAAAATAAAAAAAAAGGAATTTTAAGGAAAAGAAAAGGTTTATCTACTGCAATTTAAATGTATAAAGAAAAATTTCCACCAGCTTCAAAACTTTAGATAGAATGCTTAAAGAAAAGTTTTATTTTATTTTGGCTATTTGCACTTTAAATACTACTACCTAACTGAAGGGCATATTGTTAAAAAAACAACAACAAAACACAAACACAAAAGTAGTCTTTCTATAAAACATCCCGATATAAAAGATTAATTATGTACCCTACCTTTAATACTTGACTGCTTCTTAGCCAATGCATGGCATTCATTTTTCTCAAACTTTGACTCCAAGCCTTCCCTGACCATCATAAGTCATTTGCTCTTATTGCGTGGCTCCAATTTTGCGGTCTTATTTCCTACGTGTTTGATTCTTTAAAAAGAAATTATGTTTACTTATTTTTGAGAGAGAGAGAGAGACAGAGACAGCGCATGAGCAGGGGAGGGGCAGAAAGAGACGGAGACAGAATCTGAAGCAGGCTCCAGGCTCTGAGCTGTCAGCAGGAAGCCCAAGGCAGGGCTCAAATTCTCAAACCATGAGATCATGACCTGATCCAAAGTCATACGCTTAACCGACTGAGCCACCCAGACGTCTTTCTAGTAGTTTGATTCTTTACATGCCTGAAGTCAACCTCTCATTCAATCTTTTATTTCTTTTACATATTTTAATATAATAACATGAAAAAACCTAATGAATGAATGAGCACATGTATGAGTAAAAAAATGAAAGAATAAGTAAATGAACCAAGTCCGTTTACTTCCATAAATTCAGATAAATAGTTGTTTAGATGAACGTTATCCTTTGATTTAAGAACCACCTCGATATGAAGATAGAAATAAAATATCATAAGGCGAGTAAGTGACAGAGTCAGTTTTTGGTGGGATTATTAGTCAAATAACTCTCCTCTAGGTACATATTAAACCATTTGGAAAGGTTTTAGAGGCCAGTAAGGTACCATTTGGTACAACGACCTAGTTGTTCACTAAATAATACCCTGTATGTTTGAAAAAGTTATGTAATTTGACTCTTTTATAATCAGAAGGCAATTAAGGCTCTGGAGAGTAAAACTTTGGTAATCAGCAAGAGCATCTTTTCCAGTTTTGCAGATTCATAAGAGAAAAGGATTGTCTTTTGTAAAAATATCGGCAATGCCAAATGAACTTGTGTGGTTGGCACATTCAATGAAGCCTCCTTATTCACTCTCATTTTAATAAAATGCTATCTTTGAAAGAGATTGTATAAACTATTCCCTAATATTTTAAGTGATAGAAATTGCACTTAAGAAACTCTATACTCTGTCTCTCTCTCTCCCTCAAAATTAAATAAATGTTAAAAATATTTTTTTAAGAGGAGCCTGGGTAGCTCAGTCAGTTGAACATCTAACTTTGACTCAGGTAATGATCTCAAGGCTCATGAGGTCGAGGCCTGCATCAGGCTCTGTGCTGACAGCTCAGAGCCTGGAGCCTGTTTCAGATCCTGTGTCTCCCTCTCTCCCTCTGCCCTCCCCCTGCTGACACTCTGTCTCTTTCTCTCTCCCTCAAAAATAAACATTAAAAATTTTTAATAAATAAATATAAAAAATAAATTCTAGAATATTAGTATCATTCTTTTCAAAAAAGCATTATCTCATTTAATACCCACAATAAACCTAATATGAAGGTATTATAATTATCCCTAACTTACACATGGGGAAAGTGAAGCAAAGGGAGGAATAGCAACTCACCCAAGATAAGTGAGGTTAGAGCTGAAATGTGACCCCAATTCTGTCCTACTTCTGAACTCAAGCTTTTAGTCATTATAGTATGTTCTTCTTCATCATGTATAACCAAAGAATGTAAGCTCCAACAGGGCAGGTTTACTTATCTGTTTGATACACTGATATAGCACAAGTGTCTATTAAGCTCAATGCCAATCTCACAGAGTGGGATGAGACAATAAATAATAGACAATATAGATGACAGATGATAGATATAGATAATAGATATATAATCATATATATTCATTCTCATTTTAATAAAATGCTTTAATGCTAAAATGCTTTAATAAAATTAAAGGCATTTAAAGTAACAGAGGTACAAAAGAGCCTTCTTGACCAGTTTAGCTTTGTCTGTTTCCATAAGCCTAGAAGAGTGTGCTAGATTTGAATGGACAGAAAATAGAAGAGGATTTTTATACAGAAGGAAAATTATTTTAAAATTTCAGAAAAAGAAAACAGATGAAATTCGGTAAGTACTGCTAGGAAGATTGATTACTAATAGCAGGAGAAAAATAATATTAGGGTCATAAACACTACTGATGAAAGAACTCTAAGGCCAAACAGATAACCTATTACTCTTTGAGATAAGCTTTAAGATGCGTTAGGTGCTTAATTATGGGAACAGCAGGGTGCAAGGGATAGTCATTTGTCAGCAGTATTCACTTCTAATCTTTACTCTCCATCTAAATTGTAACTTCTTTTCAAGGCAAAAACAAGACTACTTAGAGGTTATTTGCAAGAGTCATTTTGAAGACAAAAATTTCCAAGAAACCAACTCCAGCCAATAAAAATCTGAATTTAATTATATGAGGAAAAATCAAAACTTGTGTAAAACAAAAATAAATGTTACAACTGGCACACGGTAATATAGAAAAACTCACTAATAAAAAAGCACATTTTTTTTTCAGGCAATAAAACTTAGCCAATACTTATGTGGTGGAAAATCCCAACCTACATCCACTTTGCCAGTATTATTGGATAGTTTTAATTATCAAGACTCCAGAGACTTCCCTCGTGTAAGGAAAATATTACTTAGAGATATAGGATATCAACTTTCACCTTATATATTATAATATATAGATGTTATTTTCATGGGTTTTCACCATGGGAGAAAATCCTTTCAAACAAATTACTTTCCAGTTTAGAATATTTTCCTGTACATCGGGGGCCAACTCAATAATTCTGAATGCTTTGAGAAGGAAAGCACAGGAAATTCTTTCATCTTTGAGTTGGCATTCTTCCTCTTCTACACCATAATATTGCACTTAGTATTGGTTGGATAAGCCCAAGCTGGCTGTCCCTCTGCCCTCCACAAACCACAACCATGATCACATTCATCTTATTTGAAAGGCCAAGTTCAAGTAAAAGGTTCTCGGATCAGGGTTAAAGACACTAGCAGGTTGGCAAGATTGATTGTGGTAAAACAGAAATGCCCTTTGTAAAATAACAAAGAAGCAAAAATGTCCATTTACTTTGTGTTTTGGTTTAAAAGTCATTTCCTATGGTATACCAGTTCCTTATTAAATACCAATAGCACATTGTCACTAGATTCACCAAATCAAACATAATTTGAATCCCTTAACTGCTTTCCATATTCTGTTTCATCACCAACTCAATAACCATTGCTTTATTGCACAGTCTCAGAATTTGAAAATCACATATTCTAAAAGTCTTTATGGAACCGAAGATGATTTTTGTCATAACTAATATTGAAATGGAATTCTCCCTAGATGGAACATTTTTGTTCTACTGATTAGTAAAATATTAAAATCTATTTAGAGTTGCAGGAGAGTACATACTAGCTTGTACAAAAAGCTTAGTAATTAAAGTACCAGAATGGCACCATTAAAAAAAAAAAAAAACAGCTTGATATTACATCATAGGGAACTGCGCCTTACTTCATAGGATATAATTATTTATATATTTTTATTTATATTATTTATTTTAAGGAATACTTATCTTTATTTCAGAAACCTGAATAAAAATAGAAATTTCACTGTCCATGTTAAATGGATCGGTTATAAGTTCAGGATCTATTAGGAACAAAAACATAAAGATCAGTAAACAAGTTTGGCCTATAATCTGTTGAACATTTTAGATTTTTTCTTACTCTAATGGAAATTTACAGTTAACAGTCAAAGATTATTATAGAATATATTCTAAAACTAGACTTCCCTACTCAAAAATAATCAACTAGACACAAGTCCTCCTCACTCTGATGAAAGTGATTACACAGGTATCCCCATTTCACTTTCAAGCTAGCTACATATTTTATGTAAAGATTAACAAGGCTCCCTAGTATTCCTTGGGAGAATCATTAAATAAATAAATCTCGGGTGCAGTTGCTAAATCACCCTGGCTATATTGGAGTTGCCCATTTGAAAAGCAGTTCATTTGCAAATCATTATCTGCAAATTGGGGCATCTGTCCTTGACATGCTTCCTTTAAGTCTGTGTTTGCTTGCTATGTCCATCATACCTCAACATAGGCCAGTCCCTTGGGATTTTTGTGGTACTTCAGTTTTAGCTGCCCTTATAGAGTATAAGTACCACACAAACTTCACAGAAATGTGCACATGAATCTTCTATTACATGCCCTTGAAGAAATCCTGAGAAAATTCTAGTGAAAACCACTGCTTTAGCATCTTCGATCAAAACCATTTGAACTAACAGTACTTTGAAATCTATGAAAGAATATTATTTTTACAAAAAGACTTCTAAACAGAGTAATACTGGCAAAGGAAATAGAAACATAACTTGTAGTATTAAGAAATATCTAATACATTTAAAAATAAATAGGAGGACAAGATTTTCCAGAGGATGGGGGTCATTTTTCAACTGACAAGAATGGTTGAATTGGATAAAGAGAGTGTGTGGGGGGGGGCGGAGAGAGGAGTTAAGTTTGTCAATGATGACAGCATTAATGACGTGAAAGAGAAACATTAGTAAAGATTTTTAAACATTAAAAATCATTAGATCTTTCCTCCTATATATACACTAGCTACCAGTGAATCTATCTGCTAAGGAACCATTAGAAATTTGCAAGACAATATAAGCAAAAACTGTTTGGTGATAGAATCAACAGATCGTCCCCTGATATTCCTCTTGGAACCATTAGATATCCAATTATTGAAGCCAGATCCCCAGAATAGATCCTAAGATCTTTCTCTCTCTCATCCTGTATATTTAATAAATCATCAAATTTTTCTAAATCTCTTGAATCTATCTCATACCCCACACCCTCAAAGAATTCTCTCTGCCAACTGCCTACACCATCAGTATTTCTCTTTTTTCTCAATACATCTCCTTTTTTCTCTAGAGTTTAATATTTTTTTAACTGCACATAAGATCCTGTCTCTCAGAAATTCATACCTTGGGGTGCCTGGCTGGCTCAGTTGGAAGAACATGCGACTCTTGATCTCGGAGTCATGAGTTTGAGCCCCACTTTGAGTGTGGAGATTACTTAAATGGATAAATAAACAAAAACTATACAAAAAGAAATCCATATTCTATAGGAGAAAGTTTTCTCTCTTTACATTGGCACCCTAAGTCGTCTGTCTCTTTGCCTAAATCAATCTCATCCTTTGTATCCCTTCTAAACGCCTTAAGCTTGCAGTGTTCTCTCAAAGACAATATTCTTTTCTGATTAAAAAAAAAAAAAGAAAAGAAAAGAAAGGTTTTTTTTTTCCGTCTTTCTTTTCTAATTTTCTAGTAAATCCCCCCTAGTAAGTATGCAGCTCGACTGTCACCTCCGTTTTGGGGCCTTCTGACCGTACCTCACGCCACCTCACTTGTTGCTCTTGCCTCTATCACGGCACATATCACTTTGTAACGGCCTGTCAGGGGTGCATTCCCTCACCTCCCTGAATGCCTCAAAATCAGGAATTATTTCTTACTCGGTTTTGCACATGAATCCACAATTTCTGCAAGAAGCGTTCTAGAAGTGAAGGAGTGAAATCAATGTTGTCCTAGATCCAATGGCCTCAAGGCAGAGCCTGGAATTGGTTTCCATGCAAGGGATTCACTGGGTCAGTGCTCTTGGAGAAACCGGTTGGACATTGAAGAAACAGGTCAAGAAAGAAGCTGAGCAGAGGTGTGATTTTAATGGAGTGCGAGCCTCAGCCTGATCCCATCGGGAGATCTGGAGCATTGATGGCATATCAGAGCTGTATTCCTTTAAGCCAAGGGGGCAAAACTTTGGGACTCTGTATCCCTTGTTAGTAATCGGTCACACTCTGCCAAGGATTGGAGGGCAGTGATAGTGGGTATCATAACCTCCCTCTCCATCTCCAGGCAGCAACTAATGGCAGCCCAGAGGGTAAAAGGAAATAATAGTGAACATCTAGCAGCCAATACTTACTGCCTCTCAACCATGGGTACTTACACCGGGAGGAATCTGGGTAAAACACCACCAGCTTCTACTATAAACAAACCACAACCACACACATCAGCACTATCACCTTTCCAAAATTAGGTTATCTCGAGATTTTCTTTTTATTTCATACCTAATTGCTCTCCTATTCCCGTGAATTCCTAGCTCCACACCCTGAGGAAGTGGCTTTTTAACCAGACATATTGGGGTGCCTTCCATTCCTGAAATATATATGTAACTTTTAACTGTGCAAACATACCAAGGCCATTAGTGAGCTATAGTAGCAGTGGTGTGGTAGTTCTTCCAAAGGAAATTTCTCAACAAATCAAATAGGAGGAAGCTGTGTTTCAATATCTAGTGCTAACTACAGACTAATATGATTGAAAAGGACACCAGACCCCCAGCAAATGCTCTGAATACTTCCTTAGAACATTTACTTTTTCCACTTACTATAGTTATTTTCTCTTTTATTGGTGTGCGGAAATCCTGTGTGTTATATCTGAGATTTTTTCCGCATTAACTTCACCATACATTGGAGTGAAGAAATGACTGGCCAGAGTACATGCTGAAGCCCTTCTTACAGGGCTGAGTCTGTGGTGTGAGGCTTTACAATTTTTCCTAGACACTGGAAACTAAATATGCTGGGCATGTAAGTCAGGATAGAAGCATTTTAAAGGTTTGCAGCCCACAAAAACATTAATGTGAATAGACATTTATTAATATTCATGCAACATTTATACATACCGGCCCACACAGACAGACAAACAAAACAAATGGAAATGATCTCTCCACCACATTTTAATGTCTTTTCAGAATTAGTGTATTCTAGTAAACAACGATTCCAAATATTTTCTAAAATCAATGGTATGGGGTATCAAGGAGCACTAGAGATAAAAGTAAGTCCCCAAAGGAAATATTTCTTCTGGATTATAAACAAATAGAGGAATTAAAAATGAGACAGAAAATTCCTGCTAATACACATGCCAGCTTTAATCACTAGTAAATGCAAAGATGCATGTAGCAATAAGAAGCTGCTGACCTTTTCAATGTTAATTTTGCACATTTTTTGTTTATGGTACTGGATTCTGACCACACATTCCTAGTAAGATCCTCACAGATTGATGAGAGTTCTCCTCGCTTAAAGCTAATTTGGAGCAGTATTTGTAAAAGTACAACGGCATCCTGCGGCACATTAGCAATGGGTACAAAAGGTACCCGGCAAATGTCAACGGCAGTCGTGTGTAACTGAGGGCAGAGAAGAGTACGTATTAATTCTGGAAAATCTGGCCCCACTCCAAGGATTTTTTACAATCCCTAGACTATTTTTAAGAAATTCTCAAAATTGAATCACACATTTAAAATGGAAAAAACAACAACTGCATCCAATTCAGGTATGAAACTAAAGATAAGGAAATTCAGGCAGCCCTTGGCAGTGTGGTTGCAGCAGATAAAAATGGAAAATGTCCAAACCCTCTGACTGTAGAAAAGTCTCAACATTTGCATTTTGTTTCATTTTATTCTTCAGGCAGTATATTAACGCACGGGGGGTTACTACTGTAATTTTCTCTGATGCTGAATGCTCCAGATTCCAGCTGGACACATAATGTATTATTGAAACCTTGATTTCTAATTTTTAACAATTGAGAAAGCAAGTGATTATATCCTTCTCCGGAACAATTTTTAAATGACCTTCTATTAAACCAGCTAGACAGAAAAGAAGTACCTTTAGTAAGAAGAACCAAATACTTTTGTAATAAGAACCAAATACTTTAGTAATAAGAACCAAAATCAGAGTGTTTCTACCCAGACAAAATGAGGGGGCGGGTAAAACATATCAATAAAATTAATTGGATATTCAGCAAGTAAATTTTAATATTAAGACAAATACAGTAGTGAGGTGTATAGAGTTTAGAAAAGCATTTTTTGAATAAATTAAGTTTCAGACAAATGAAGCTTTGATATTTTAAGTTCTGGAACTTTCACTTTTAATCATAAAAACAATTCTAAGCTATATTACACTATTCCTCATTACCGTATTTAAAGAAATGAAGTGTACTAATCTTTCCTAAGTAGGTTAGGATTATTTTACAGATGCCAAATATTTTCATGAATTTAGGGAATTTCTAAATTTGTCTCTAGACTGATCAAATACTGCTGTAGCATTTAAAAGTGGCAAAGAAACATGCTCAAAATTATTGAAGTTAAAGTACGAGATTTCTCTTTGGTGACACATTCCCAGAGCTTGAAATTTTTCTGGTCGATATTCCTTCCTCCTTCAGACACGAGCAGCTTTTGCATTCTTTGATATTTTTCACACTGGCTGTCCTTGCTTCTTATCTCTGCTGCTGTTTCTCTTGTCTGTCAGTTTCTTCCCTACTTCTACCCACATTTTTTTCTTTCTTATTTTCCTTTGTATTTCTTCAAAGTTCTCAGGTCTTCGCTTTTGTCTGATAAAACTGGTTTTGAAAGCAGGCACCATACATGTGGAGGCTGGTTATTTTTTTCTCCTGTAGTTTTTGCATTAGTAACTTTTTTGGCAACTTTCGTTGATGTGACAACATGGTAGCCTTACTTTCAAATTATTTCTGGGTTTTGATTAAGACAGTTGAGAATGCCAAACACGAGATGAGCTCTGTCTACAATGACTGATTCCCTACCTCTTATCACACTGTTAATACGTGCTTCCCTCCAAGGGCTTTAAAGGATTTCCCAACTTTTCCCTAGATAATTAAGTTTCCTCTTTTTTTTTTCTTTTTATAAATGTTTCCAGGACACTAATGTTTCATGTCAAAATATTAAAATACTTATGGAAAATTCCTTTCCCTTAATTATATTCCTTGTGTCAGGAGAAAGTTATTCCTAAAAGACTTTTTGGGGGGTTTTGGTGTGAATAGGTCAAATATCATTTAAATTAACAGGAATTTATTACATATCAGTCACATCCTCAGAACTAAACTGAATGTTGTTTAAAAGCAGGGAAACAAGGGGACACGTGGGTGGCTCAGCTGGTTATGCAGTTAAGCTTCTGGCTTTGGCTCAGGTCATGATCTCGCGGCTTGTGTGTTCGAGCCCCATGCTGGGCTCTGTACTGACAGCTCAGAGTCTGGAACCTCTTCAGATTCTGTGTCTCCCTCTCTCTCTGCCCCTCCCCTGCTTATGCTCTCAATCCTCTCTCAAGAATAAATAAACATTAAAAAATTAAATAAAAAAAAAGCAAGGAAAGAAGGGTGCCTGGGTGGTTCAGTTGGTTAAGTGTCCGACTTTAGCTCAGTCATGAGCTCACAGTTCATGAGTTCGAGCCCCCAACAGGCTCTGTGCTGACAGCTCAGATCCTGGAGCCTAGATTTTATGTCTTCCTCTCTCACTCGGTCCCTCCCCTGCTCATGCTCTTTCTTTCTCTCTCAAAAATGAATAAAACGTTAAGAAAATTTTTTTAAAAAGCAAGGAAATGGTCTAGAGACATGTTAAAGATTTTAAGAAATGCCAGACTAAGATCGTTTCCTTAGAAGCAGTTTTTGCTTTAAAAAAGTTATATTCCAGGGCACTTGGGTGGCTCGGTCGCTTGAGCATTCAACTCTAGATTTCAGTTCAGGTCACAATCTCACGGGTTCATGAGACTGATCCCTGAGTCAGGCTCTGCGCTGACAGTGTGAAGCCTGCTTGGGATTCTCTCTCCCTCTCTCTCTGCCCCTCCTCCCTCTCAAAAATAAACAAACATTAAAAAAAAATAATGGGGCACCTGGGTGGCTCAGTCAGTTAAGCATCTGACGCTTGGTTTTGACTAAGGTCATGATCATGGCTTCGTGGGTTCAAGCCCCATGTCAGGTTCTGTGCTGGCAGTGCAGAGCCTACTTGGGATCCTCTCTCTCTCCCTCTCTCTGCCCCTCTCCTACTCACCCTGTCTCTGTCTCTCTCAAAAATAAATAAAATTTACAAAAATAAATAAATAAATAAAAATGAAAATAAAAAAGTTATATTCCATTGATCAACATTGGCTGATTAACTTATTGATTGAACTTCCAAAATGTTGTTAAAGACAGTCATTTCCCATTAAAAGAAAATACAGCACTATACTCATATCACTGAGGCTAAAATAATCTAGGAACTATTTAGAAACTATTAAAAGATAAACTGAGGCATATTAAAAATCCTAAGAGTTCATTTGAGCAAAAATTGATTGACATCAGGCAGCACCAAACCGAAAGTGGTGAGGAACATTCTGCCAACAGGCTCCAGGGAAAAGACTTACACAGGGAGAAGGGTAGAAGCAAAGAAAAAAAAATATATTGGATTGGGTACAGCTTAAAGTCTGGCTGGCTGTTCGTGATTGGTAGTCCTTGGTGTTTTGATTTTGTAACCTTGAGGCATTTCCGGGCTTAGATTTTGGTTTGCTTATTTAGGCTACCACAGCATTAGAGCCACCTCAGCCTATTGGCCTCTCTGTTCAATTAATTTAACAACACCGAAATATATTGGTGGGTTGTTTCATTTCGGTGGTTCGGGCCGTAAAACCCAACCCTATCAGCTAATTTAAAAGATCATTTGCAGCTGGTTTTTGCTTACCTACCCTAGCTAACCTCCATCCCCATGCCCAGGATCGCTTTCAGTTACCTCCCCCTGACATACTTGTTATCACTTGATTTCTCTCTACAATCTCTCCCTTTATTTATTACCATTCTCCTACCTCCCATTCTCTTCCACTAACTTTGGATCTTCAGGTCAATTTAGATGTTAATTCTCCAAGAAACCTTCCAGAGGCCCACCTCCCCCCAAGCCCAGGCCAGAGAACACAGCATAACCAGGTTTAGGACGGCTTTATCTTGACTTTCTGTGCAGTTTCTGCATTTCATAGCCTGCAAAACCAATCAAAACTGAGACATTTCCTGAAAGGCACACTAATGACAATTCATAGGATTAGATTTGATTTCCTTAAAGAAAAAGCCAGACTAATATTTACATAAACTTCTATTTTATTGTAAAAGCTAATAAAAAAATAGATATAATTTTGAGCACAGGACAGAAGCTAACATTTATCAGTGAGGATCATGCAAGAATAGGTATCAAAAAAAAAAAAGAGGGGAGGGATGTTAGATGGGGAGGGACAAGAAAGATACAAGGGAAATATTACTAACGAGGCGGCTTTTGCCACATTCTGACTAAATGTAGTGGGAATACATTTCATTTTCAACTGAATCATTTATATGTTAATAAGGTATCTAGAGCAGTGATGTGGCTACCAATGGAATTAATCACATGTTTTCTATTTAATCCAAAGACACTATGGGATATGCAAATATTCAAATGTAGTATTAATTGAAGCAAAATAATATGACCTTGGAAAAGTGGTCAACCAGAAATTAATGTTTATAGATCCTAAAACTCCATTGTTCGGAAAGAATATAGCAATGAGGGGAAAGGCAGAGACTTGATTCTACAACACATTTGCGGATTAAAATCTGAGATTCTCTGAAGAAATACCCTGAAAAATACAATAGTGTCAAAAATAAATGAAAACTTGGAGCTTATAAAAAAGAAGAGTAAATATGGACTATGACTTCCTACTAATGACATGAAATATGCAAATGAGGCTGACATGCATAGTGCATTTCATAGAAATAAATAATATGAATAAAGAAAGAAAATGTTCAGGGAAAAGGAGTCATCACTTATGCCTAGTGGACAGCAATCTGAAAAATGAAAACCAATGAATAGATTTCTTTCAGAAATATCCCAGGGTATTCTTTTTTATTTTAAAGTTTATATATATATATATATATTTTTTTTTTTGAGAGAGAGAGAGAGAAAGATAGCAAGCAGGGGAGGGAAAGAGAGAGGAGACAGACTCCCAAGCAAGTTCTGTGCTGCCAGCACAGAGCCTGATGTGGGGCTTGAACTCACAAATTGTGAGATCGTAAGTCAAGAATCGGATGCTTAACTGACTGAGCCACCCAGGCACCACTAGGCTATTTTTAAACATTGGATTAGGATCAGTATTGCTATTTAATGGGGTGCATATATGTGTATTTGCCTATGTGTGAGTGTAGATAGATTGATAAAGACAGATGGATAGATGGATGAATGCACAGATATTTTCATACATGCATACACACATGCATGTCTCCTACTTTCACAGATAACTTTTATTAGATATGGAGCAAACCTCTTGAATCTCAATGAGACAGCAAATCTACTCATGAAGACACTGCTTAGATAAATTAATGTCTGTTCTGTGAACTCTTCATCCCAGTCATCTGTCTCTTTCGACTTCCAGAACTCACGAGTAGCCATTAGTGTATCTCAGATTCCTTGCTCTATATCCCTCTTGTCAATGTACTAAACTAACAGGAAGCACTATTATCTACAGTTCAGTTTTTTTTAACCTCAATCTTTTTCTAAATTGTTTATAACACCTGTCACTGTTAGTCCTTTGAAGGTAAGAGTACTGGCTGAGAGGGTATTGTATGCCTGCCAATCTAAGGACAGTTTTGAACCTACAACAAGTGATTTATAAATACTTACTGACAGATGCGGCTTGAAATTCTTCCCTAAGAATCTAGCCCTAACAAATAAAAACGATGAAGATGATAAAATTTAGCTATGACTTTTGATTTAATGATAAAACTCGTAATCCCTAGGCATAATATTTTGAGAATTTTATGTTGAATATGAAGCCAATGAAACCTGAGCAGCATGCAGGAGGACTGGGAGTTGGAGGAAAGAGAAGGCAAGGCGATGTGTGGGGGAGGGGAAGAGGAAACTGAATAATAATGCATTTCGGCGAGTCTAAATTGAACTGTATCTTTGTGACAGTTATTTAGGAAATTCCAAGTTTTTCATGGTTTCCTTAAGTATGGGGTCAGGCAATAAAAAAAATAATCTGGCATTTATCTTGTGGAATTCAGGCAGCCACAGAAGTCCAAATAAATCTAATTTCCATGATTCCTGTGATTTTAATAGCCATTTGCAGCATGGAAACTGTGTGTTTGCTATTAAATTAAAACTATAAATATCATACAATCTGTACACCATAAATATGTATTAATTCTGGAATGATCATGTGACTTCAATTGTTCCAAACAGAATCAAGGCTCTGCATTCTCACTAGATGAAGGAATCTAATTTCAGAGACTTAAGGTCGAACAGGGCAAAGGTAGTGATTTCTTTACCCCCTTCTCTCCGACCTCATCCACGTGCTCTTTAAAGTCAGGTCAAAAAATATAAGAATGTGACAAAGTGTCACTTTCATTAACAACTCTAGGTTCTGTTCCTATCTACATCTAATTTTTAAAAAATCACTGGACAGAAAAGTGTGCCTGAAGTGGAATCATAGGGCACAAATCCTGAGATTCCCTCCGCACAGAAAGCTCTGGAACTTCCCTGTCACTCAGGATCATTTAAAACTTGCCTACCAAATTCCTTACACATAAACCAAACACTGAATACCTGTATCAGCAGGCATCGCGTCCAGAGAAAAATCGGTCCTTTCTATAGCAGTGCTTACAGCATCCCTGAAGGGAGTAGATAGGATGAGGAACCCTGAGCTGACTCACAAATGTTGGGAATCATACAGAGCTCTACGCTGATAGAAGAAAACACAGAAATAGAAACAAGAGTCGCCAATGTCTAGCATCATCAAGCAAAGAGAACTTCAACTCTCCTTATAAAAGGGAACTATATATCCTGTTCCCCTTACTTTATGTTCCCACTCTAGCTCAGAAATTTAGACACTGTTTTGAATCTTCATGTTGAATTTTAATGTTTTAATGCTAGAAGAGATCTTGGATGTTGACTAGCCTAGATCGACGGATTGTGAGCACATAGAAGGTTTCCATCCTGAACACTGACTCCAGGCTCCTTTCTCTTCCCGGAATGCTACCCACCACGTTAGTGTGATAAGACTCTGAGGAAGAGGAGTGATATCACAGAAAGACCATCATTCTTTCACTGATAGAAACTGAGAAGTACTGGGGCCCCTGGGGCTCAGTTGGTTAAATGTCTGACTTTGGCTCAGGTCATGATCTCACAGTTCATGAGTTCAAGCCCCGCATTGGGTTCTGTGCTGACAGCTCAGAGCCCGGAGCCTGCTTTCGATTCTGTGTCTCCATCTCCCTTGGCTCCTCCCCAACTTGTACTCTCTCTCTGTCCCTCAAAACTAAATAAAACCATTTAAAAAAATTAAAAAAAAAAAAAAGAAATTCAGGAGTATTAACAAATGGCATTACCCAGAGGCCACAAAGTCAAATCTGGGTTAGGGAGGTTAAAAAAAAGAGGGGAGGGGGGGCCTGGCTGGCTCAGTTGGTGGAGTGTGCGATTCTTGATCTCTAGCTTGTGAGTTCGAGTCCTAAGTTAGGTGTAGAGATTACTTAAAAATAAAAAATCTAAGAGTTCATGGATGGCTCAGGACTCTTCATTAAGTGTCCAACTCTTGATTTTGGCTCAGGTCATGATCTCACAGTTCTTGAGTTCAAGCCCCACATCAGGCTCTGTGCTGACAGTGCAGAGTATATTTGGGAATCTATATCTCCCTCCCTCTCTGACCCTCCACTCGTGTTCTCTCTGTCTCTCTCAAAAATTAATAAACATTTAAAAAGTAAATAAAAATAAATAAAAAATCTTTTTAAAAAAATACTGTTTTTTAATACTCCTAACACAATTCTGCTATGGTACAAATGTTTGAGTCTTCCCCAAATTCTTTGTTAAATCCTAATGCTAGAGACCTCGACATAGCTGGAAGGATTAGAGTTTTATACTACAAGTTATATTAAGATACACAATGAAGTTAATAACACTTCTTTGTTCACCATCTTCAGAATCAAAATAGGATTTAGAGTTTTTTTAAACAGGCCACAGGCTTTTAGAGGCGAAAAGAAAAGTAGATCGTACACAGAGAAAGATCAGAAAGCCCTGACATAATCTAACTCTCCAAATGAGGAAACAGAGAAAGAGATTAAGTATCTTGCCCAAGGTCACAGTGGTAGTTAGTAACACAGCAAGATCTAGAAGCCAGTCTGTCAGAAGTGAAAGCCTCATTTCCTAATCAAGTCTTCTAAATCTTATTTTATCTATAGTTCAGTGATTAACTTCCCAGTTGAAGTCATATAAAAATAAAGAAATATATATATATGCAACTTAACCAAATGATTTTCTTCCTTGCCCACTGCACATAAAGCTATGAAAGGCAAGGTCAGGGTTGTCCTGGCTCTAGGCGAAAGCACAGTAATTTGCTGCCTCCTAATATTTATCTCCTATCTCATAACTCATATTAAGAAGATATTAAAGCAATGATTCATACGAGTTTTCAGATTTCCTAAAAATTAGTTTCCATAGAACATTCCGTGTATCTTCATTGAATCCACCATCAACTTACTTTATGGTGGTAACTTTGAAAGTAACTTGCCTGCCTTCCTCATTCACACGGCCAGGCCTGAGGATCCGGAATGTGCGAAACGACCTCACAGGACTGCTTCCCAGCACACGCTGTTTCATGAGCCGAGTGTAGAAACGAATACGTATAGATAAGGCATGCTCATCCCTAAGTTCATTTCTCTGGAGTTCTTACCCAGATTTCAAGGTCTAATTCACATGAAAACTATTTCATGAACTCTTTCCCAGCAAGCCCAACCACAGAGATTTTTCCCTACCAGGATGTTCTACGGGCTTCGGCTTAAGAACTGAATGTTCAGCATTTCGTGTGCCCTGTCTTTAGTTCAGAAACACCTCAAGTGTGCTCAGAGCTCCACCACTTCTTCCTACCACCGGTCTGCTGGGCAATGGGACCCAAATTTAAGCAGGGAGAAGAGAGAGGAATCTTTTTATCCCATAATTCAGGTGGGATAGTACTGGAATTTTCAAAAGGGGCTCTCAGAAAACACTAAAGGACAAACAAAACTGGAATAACAACAATATAGTAACAAAATTAAAGAAACAGTCCTATTCATGGTGCACATTTTGTAACCACCACACGAATGTAGTCTAACCACAGACTGGCTTGGCTGGTTTAACATCTGGGCATGCAGGCCCTTGGTTCTTGTCCTCACGACTCTGCCCCAGATGCCATAAACCTAATTTGAACAGTATTCACACTAGGGCCCTTGTGCTGGTATTTTCTCTGTGTACTGGGCCACCAGTAAGCTCCCTTTGAGTCCAGACTGCTCTTTCATCTGGGCAACTACTCCTGCATAAAAACCCAAGTTCTGACCTTCCGTGCCTTGAGAAAAACCCTTTTACAAACTTTCGCCAAGGCATCATGACTCTGGCAACTTCCTTCCAACCTCCATTGCCAAAGTCAGACGTATTCACTTACCAGATTCCCAGAGAAACAGAACACTACCCAGAGAATATCACAAGCTCTATCCAGACACTCGTAGACTCTTGAAGCTGATGTTGAGAACCTATATTTTAGAATCTAGTGATCTCCTGGCTTCAGACAGGGAGCCATGAAACCATTTCCCAGAAGTCTCTTTCCTTATGTGATTCCTTGTTTGGTTCCCCCTGCCTCCCCTGTTCTGCACCCAACAGCAACAGCGAACGATTTCTTAAACTACCCACCCTCATCTTGCACCTTCACTGACGTCCACTATAGAAAGAATACTTCTAATTTTCTGTTAATTTGTAAAGCAGAGAAGATAGACTCCCTCCAGCTCTTCTTTGATGAGGTCAACAATTCTTCTCCCTTCTCAGGTCCTCCAAATGGTTCCTCCAGGGCCTTACAAAAATCTACACTTTACAATTATACAGTGTTAAAATGCACTTACACACACACACACACACACACACATATATCCAGAAAAAAAAAAAAAGGTCATTCTCTTATGCTTTCTATTATTTTTTAGTTATTAATCAGATAAAGTTATTTAAAATACTTTTTTTCTCAATATATTTCTCCTCTCTCTTCCCTCCATTTAAAGACGACGCAGCCTCTGTGACTCATTGCTTCAGGGGAGGCAGACTAAGAAGTATTTTGAATGCCTTCCTTACTTTGGAATTTCAGAAACCAAAACCCAATGGACAACTTAGAGAATTCACAAACATAAACAGAATAGCTTTGAAGAAGCATGAAGGGAAAATGATTTGCCCCAGACTAAGGATATATTCTGGACAAGGAGATCAAGGCAACCTCCACAATTCTTCAGAGCACAGAGGTCCCTGAAGGCACCTGGCAAAAACTCTAGAACCTAGATAGTGTTTTCCCTGTGGGAGATGTCACAGATGGGCATGCAGCCTTGAAGAAGGTCATCATGTCCCAAACATGACACCGAAGCAATGGACTGGCACAGTCCAGCTTCTGAGGAAGCCATGCAGGGTGGAACCCTGAATTTCTTGACATTAACGTATGACCTGATAACTGCAAAGCAGAACCCACTGCAGCTGAACATGCACAGGGCCCCACAACTATGTGTGGCACAACTCTGGAGAAGGATAGGAAACCTCCAAAGTAATGGAGATAAAATTTTTCATATTAAATTGCTTTTTAGAAAACAAAAAGTTGCCTGACTCTTTGTACAGCTGAGTTGGTGGCATGGGATTTATACTTTTTAATTTACTCCTATACCTTGTTCTTCCAATTACTTTTATGATACTTGAAGACAAAGATCAGTCTTACACTCCGTATCACTAGAATTTGTCAAGCGACTTGAATTTGATGAGCACTCACTGTTAATAAATTCTGTTTGATTAACATTATCAAATCATAAAATCTTTTAACTGGATGCATTAGAAAATCTTTTATTCCAATCTCTTTATTTCACTGATAAGGGAAGTAAAGCCCTGAGGGTTAAATTTTCCAGGTCATACATAAAGCCTCATGTTTGTTTTCCTTCCAGAATAATTTCTATCTTCTAAAGTTTGAGAGCTGTATTGTTGGCTATCTCCTTGAAGACTGGGCCTCATTACTGATACCTCAATAAAGCTGGATGGATAGTGTGCATTTCCATTTTCCACTCAAACTCCACCCTAGTGTTCAAACTCCTTTTAGAAATACTAAGGACATTGGTCCGGTTTATCTCCTGTACTTCCTACTGCTGTAAGAACGTCTCTTCTTCTGGAATGCTGGCTGATGAGCCCTCATGTGTGACCGCCTCTCTAAGCCTCGCCTCTGTCTTCAGAAAAACATCAAGGGCATCACTTTTGTCAGGGTGTATTCCACTCCGGGATGTCCTCAGGGGGTAGTAAAACTAGAAGGCTGAGAAAGGTCCCAGGCCTTGAGGGGGAAGACGTGGTTTTGCCAGATGGTGCTAAATAAAAGCCTGAATTGTTCTACAACCCCTTTGACAGAGATCAAGTGCACAGACTCATCCCATTTTTAACCAACATCACTTTGTGTTCTGAATGTTTGCTGTTTTGTTTTTTTTTATTTTATTTTCTTCTCTCAAGGCTGTGTCTGGCTTCATATTAATTTCATTTAACCTATATGAAATATCTGAAGAGGTAAAAGACTAAAATGCCGTGAACTGGGGACTCTATTCTCTCACGTTTTCCCTTCTCCCCTTTCCTCTTGGGCTTATTCCTACTATAAGGAAGTTCCCCCAAATCTTCAGTCTTCAATCGTCTTTTTTTAAAAATATCTGTATGAAATACCAAGAGCCCAGCATTGGGAGAAAGGGAAGAATGGATACGTTGAGCACAGATGACTTTCAGGACGGTGCAAGTCCCTGTAGGATATTATAATGATGGATACCTGGCTTTCCACTTTTGTCCAAACCCACAGAATGTACAACACTAAGAGTGAACCCTGAGGTACACTGTGGACTTTGGGTGATTGTGATCTGCCTGCATAGATTCATCTGTGGTTACAAATGCTCCACTGTGTGGGGAATGCTGATTATGGGGAATGGCCAGGCATGTACACAAGGTGGAGGGTGTACGAGAAATCTCTGTACCTGCCTCTCAATTTTGTTACAAATCTGAAACCGCTATCGAAAAAGTCTTTAAAAGTAATAAAAAGTAAAACTGTAAAACCCTGAGCCCCGTGGACATGCATGCTACAGTAGAATACTCCACATCTCTACAACATTCCTTAGACTACTTAGACTACTGACTCCAGCTTCAAATTGTTAGGCCAGATTTAGGTCTTACCTCCTACCCTGCTCTCGTGCACACCACAGCTGCCATCCTTGGTTCACGGCCCAGACAAAGATAGAGCTTCTGCTCCTATACCTCCAAGAGCACTGTCAACTCAAGGTTATTGTATCCACTTGGCTAAGGGTATGGGAATAACAGAGAGAGATTGTAGCCCAGGACCAAATAAGAAATTAAGATGAGTATTTAGACATCCTTTTTTCTTTCAAAATTCCTTAATTATCACCACCATGGGGAATTTCTCCAGTCACTTGTGTTTTTGTCCTTGTCCAGCAAAATTTACTGGGTCCCTTTCCTACCTTCTGCCCTAATACCCGTCTCCTCTCTGCTTTCTACTTGTAGACTCCTTCACTCTATCACCCCTTCTGGAGTCCGTATTAGAATCCCCATCATCCTCTTACTTAACCATGCAGTACAATTTACCTCTCATTTGTTTTACTTTCTACTCCAGACCAAGTTCTAAGCCTACTTTCACACACACAAAAAGTCCTTGTTTCCTAAACAAGAAGCCATGTCACCAGCTCCCAGGTTAATTATCATACCCCTATGTGATGTAGAAGAGCAGCACTCATCTCTCTAATAGCAACTATTGTTTCTAAATGTGAACACTTTGAGCCTCTGTGTGTCTAAGAGAAACCGAGTCATTCTAGGAGGATTTGCAAGTGGAAGTACCTTCCTTTGAGCCTTATATTTCTGTTTAGGAATGATGAAACCCTTCTGAAGAATCTCCACTATGGTCTAGTTACAACACTGCCTCCTATATCAAGTCCTGCATGGTTAGGCCATAGTTCAAAACAGATGCCTCAGATAACTTTAAATGCCATTATTTTGAGGGGTGTCTAAGTGGCTCAGACAGCTAAGTGTCTGATTCTTGATTTTGACTCAGATCATAATCTCACGGTTCCAGAAATCAAGACCCACATTAGGAGGGCTGGGCTTTGCACTGACAGCATGGAGCCTGCCTGGGATTTTCTCTCTCCCTCTCTCCCTGCCCCTCCCCTGCTTCCTCACACACACTCTCTCTCTCAAAATATATAAACATTTAAAAAATAAATAAAAGCCATTATTTTGTGCTAAAATTTTTCTCCATCTTAGAAGTTCTTAGATAAGCCTGAAGCAGCTTATCAAAACTCTACAAGGTAACTTTTAAAGAAGGTGGCCTTATGCCAAAGCCTACAGTGGCGGGATAGTAGACAGTGATTAGCATGAGCCAGGCAACACTAGCTGCCCTGGGAAGCAAGCCCCTGACATTACTGAACGGGAGGCAGGCAGAAGTTGCCCTAAAAAATGGTTTTGTGTGATCAAAGGTGATGGTATCATTATACCCAAGGGCAGCCCCAGGCCTCACTAGTTCCCTGCAGCAATAATCTAAGGAAATTTGTGCACCAATGACACTGAGCAAACTCCCAGTCAATTTTAATGCTGTTCTGAGTGATCACAGACAAGTGCATTCCGAGTCTGTTCTCACTTCCAGTACATCTTGTTGCAAAGGAAATTATTTTCCCCTCAAGTTTCTCTCTTTTATGAAGTAATTTAGAGCATCGTGTGCACATGGAAACCAAATAAGGGAAAGTGAGATTGTCAAATGAGCTAGCTCTAGGGGTGAGGCTTCAGTTACATACCCATTTGACACCAGTGTCTCCTCCCTTATCTTTCCCTAGGTTGTTGGTGAAAGACTCTCTCCTCATTCCCTGGCACAAGGTCTATCACAGAGTAAGAGTGTTTTCATCAATAGAATGGATTGGATTTTCTTATCAGTAGAAGATCACCAGGCAGCAGTAAGACTTGAGCTAGTTTACAGACCAAGTACATGATTAGTTATATAAATCATTTTAATACTTTTCTTCATAGAAAAGTTATTTCATAGTTTATTTAACTGTCCAAAAGGTATATCTATCCTGAAAGAAAATTTCAACTCAAAAGACTAAGTCAATTATTTTCAATATTCTTCTGTGATTTAAACTTACACCTAAATCAGAAAGGGGAACCCTTTTTTGTGGATTGTCGGTGGGAATGCCAACTGGTGCAGCTACTCTGGAAAACATCATGGAGGTTCCTTACAAAGTTAAAAATAGAACTACCCTACGACCCAGCTATTGGACTGCTAGGTATTTACCCAAAAAATACAAAAATATTGATTTGAAGGGGCACATGCACCCCAATGTTTATAGCAGCTCTATCAACAATAGCCTAAGTATGGAAAGAGCCCAAATATCCATTGACTGATGAATGGATAAAGAAGTAATAGGATAGAGTAACAGAGTAATAGAATATTACTCAGCCATCAAAAAGAATGAAACCTTGCCATTTGCGATGACACAGATGGAGCTAGAGTATGTTATCTAAGTGAAATAAGTCAGAGAAAGACAAATACCATATGATTTCACTCATATGTGTAATTTGAGAAGTGAAACAGATGAACATAGGGGAAAGAAAAAAAAGAGAGGGAGGCAAACCATAAAAGATACTCTTAACCAATGAGGAGAAACTGAGGGTTGCTGGAGGGGTGTTGGGTGACGGGACAGGCCAATGGATAAGGAGTATTAAGGAGGCATTTGTTGTGATGAGCACTGGTGTTATATGTGAGTAACAAATCACTAAATTCTATTCCTGAAACTAATATTACATTATATGTTAACTAACTAGAATCTAAATAAAAACTTGAAACATTTATTTTTTTAATGTTTATTTATTTTTGAGACAAAGGGAGACAGAGTGCAAGCAGGGGAGGGGCCAGGAAAGAGGGAGACACAGAATCCCAAACAGGTTCCAGGCTTTGAGCTGTCAGCACAGAGCCCAAAGCAGGGTTCATACTCATGAACCACAAGATCATGACTTGAACCGCAGTTGGACACCTAACTGAGCCACCCAAGCACCCCAAAACTTGAAACATTAAAAAAAGTAAACATACCTAAATCAGTCATGAGTATCATGAGCAAATTAAAATTTACTAGAAATTCCTTTGTAATAGAAAGAAGAAGGAGGAGGAGAAGGAGAGGAAGGAGGAGAAGGAGAAGAGAGGAGGAGAAGGAGAAGGAGAAGGAGAAGGAGAAGGAGGAGTTTTTCTTTTGATGTTAAAAAATCCTAAAAGCTAACAGGTAACAAAGCCAGAAATCAATTCCAGGATCTCCACTCTGCTCTGTTGGGTACCTTTCATCCATTCATCTCTTCATTCACACCTTTGATATTTACTGAGGTCCTGCTACAAACAGGATATATAACAAACTGATTATGATAACTGAGTAGAACAATGTACTTCTGCAGTGATTGGTCATAAGACTGCTCCTTCCAGATTTCAAAGAAACAATTTTCTTTCCCAAATCCAAGTTTGAATGGAAGTTACACTGATGTAACTAGGGTCAGTTATTGAATCAGAGCAGTGGGAAACAAAAGAAAGAAGGGGGAAAATTCATTGCTTACACTGACCTTGTTGATAGAAAGTCAATAATGAAACTTGTAAACGTTGAGAAAGTTCCTAATATTTTCATCTCACCTCCCACTGAAAGTCTGAGGGATGAACTTTGTGCTAGTTGTTTATTTTTTGCGTAGGCAAGTGGAAACCAACATGGTGGCAAACTTACAAAACAATGTATTTTAGTGCACTGATTTACAGAAACCAGAATTTAGAGAACATTATTCTAGAAGGGACACAGGGACCAGGGACAGAAAGGACCCAACACTAAAGTGATAAAGGCTAAAGTTTTCAAATGAGAGTTTTCACTGCTTCGGTTTGTGAGATAAAAATCCCATTTTTTTTTAACATAATGGATATAAACACATGAGCAAAATTGCATAGTGAAGAAAGCTCACATCACTTACAAACCAGAACCGACTGTTTATACACTTGCGTGAAAACATGATTTGGCACTACTGCCACTGAATGGCTTTACCCTAATCTGTAATTGAATTTAGACTAGGACATGTGGTATAAGCCTCATGGTTAGGTCAAGTTCTGCTTGAATTAATACTCAATACCTCAAGCCTGGATTGTTATAACCTCCTGATTGACTTACAGCCTCTCCAGGACAATAGATGCTCAGACCACTGCCAGACCCATTTAACAAAAACAATGCTTACTCCAAAGTATGCCCATTGAATGACTCCCCATTGTCTAATAAATAAAATACGAATTTTTATGCTGGCATTTGAGGTTCTCCATAATAGACTCCGATCTAACTGTCTATCTGATATGTGAGCCTCCTGCTCCAGCTGCACCGGGTTTTTCACCGTTCCCCAAATAAACAATGCTGTTTCCCTTCTCCATGACCTGTTTATGCTGTGTTTCTCCAGATGTGACCACGTCAGAAGTTCACGGAAAAGCACAGCTCCTTGATGAAACTTTCCTATCTTTCCTTCCCACAGTGGTTTTCCCTCTGAATTTCTAGAGCCGCTGCTCAACCTCAATACTACTAATATTTTGGTCCACGTAATGGGAGGCTGTCCTGTGCACTGCAGAATGTATAGCAGCATTCTTGGCCTCCACTCTCTTGGTGACTCTATCAATAGGAGTCACCACCCACCTCCATCCACAGTAGGAACAAGTAAAAGCATTTCCAGACACATCAAATGTCCCCTAGAGAGACAAAATTATTCCCAGTTGTTCTAGATATTGTCTGTATAACTCATATTGGCATCTTTAAATATTTCGTATGTTTCTTGCCTCCTAAATGGGATTGTTTTAGTACAAGGATTGTGTCTTACCTTATTTGGAATTCTTAATAGAACACCGTAGTAAATACTCAATAAATATCTAAAATTTGAATTTAGTACTTAAAAGTTAGGAGCACTATGAAAGATCATTTGACCTAACTACAGGTTTTTAAACGAGGAAAATGAAAACCAGAAAATAAAATTATTTTCCCAAAATGAATGTGTGGTAGTAGAATAGTGTCCCTCTCCCCATCAGTAGTATTAACACTAAAGTACATCTTTTTACTTTGAATCTATAATGAAAGACTTACTTAATTTTCTATTAGCATGAGCAAATTATAGTCTTAGTTTTATTGAGGGTTCCTTATTTGACTCAGCTTTAATAATGTGCAATAATGTGTTGTACTGATACCTGAATATTTTTATATTTAATGAAAAAAAATTGGAAGTGTTAATGCTGTAAGAAAGAGACCATAAATTGTGGCTGAAAGATTAAGGTTTAGCATGTATAGATGTGAGGTTTTCAGTGAACCGCTTAACTTCATTTTGTCTCCACATCTTGCCTTTTTTTTTTTTTTTAATGTTTATTCATTTTTGAGAGACAGAGACAGAGTATACATCTAGCGGAGGGAGGGACAGAGAGAGAGGGAGACACAGAATCCGCAGCAGGCTCCAGGCTCCTAGTTGTCAGCACAGAGCCCGACATGAGGCTCAAACCCACAAACCGCAAGATCATGACCTGAGCTGACGTCAGAGGCTCAACCGACTGAGCCACCCAGGCACCTCTCCACATCTCATCTTTAAAATCCTTATTCCACTAAAAATAAAATAAAATAAACTCCTCGACAAAGGGATTATTGTTTCTTTGTTAGCATATCCCCAGTACCTGGCATAAAGAACAGCATTCACCAAATATTTGCTAACTGACTAACTGCTCAACTGGGAATATATTAAAGATTTGTTTCGACTTAACCTGAGAATAAAATGAGGGGAAAAAAAATTTTTAATCGTAAAAAAGAAGTAAAGTCTTAGGCAAATTCAAGATATTACTGTACTTTGGGGAGCCTGGGTGGCTCAGTTGGTTGAGCGCCCAACTTCAGTTCAGGTCATAATCTCACAGTTCATGACTCACTGCTGTCAGTGCAGAGCCTGCTTTGGGTCCTCTGTCCTCCGCTCTCTGCCCACTTGCACTCTCTGTCTCTCTCAAAAATAAATAAACATTTAAAAGAAAGATATTACTGTGCTTTAAGATGTCTAAGTAACTTAAATGTTTCAAAAATAGTGAAATGAGAAGTCAAATTAAAATTTGTGATCTGTTTCTAAAACAGTACTTTGGGGGAAATTTTCAGCATTAAATGCCTCAATTAGAAAACAAGAATGATCTTGAATTAGTGAACCCAGCTTCCACCTTAACCTAGAAAAAGAACAACAAATAAAATCCAAATTATGAAGAAAGGAAATAATAAGATCAGAGCAGAAATCAGTAAATTAAAAACAAAACAAAACAAAAACAAAACAAAAAAAAAACAGAAAATCAGGTTCTTAGAAAGATGCTTGACATCGCATGTCATCAAGGCAAATTACAACAACAAAGAGATACCATCAGACATCTATTAGAGTGGCCCAGATTTAGAACGGACAACAGCAAATGCTGTGAGGATATGAAACAACAGGAACTCATTCATTATTGATAGGAAGGAAAAATGGTACAGCCACTTTGGAAGACAGTTTGGCAGTTTCTTAAAAATACTAAACCTAATCTTATCATATAATCAAGCAATTTTACTGCTTGGTATTTACCCAAAGAAGTTGAAAATTTATGCCCACACAAAAACTGCACATGAATGTTTATCGTAACTACAGTAGCCTTATTCATAATTACCAAGTCTTGGTAGAAACCAGTATGTCCTTCAGTAGGTAAATGGATAAACTGTGGTACATCCAGATAATGGAATACTGTTTAGTAGTAAAAAGAAATAAGCTATTAAATCTTGAAAAGACATGGAAGAAACTTAAGTGAATTTTATTAAATGAAAGAAGGCAATCTGAAAATACCACGTACTGTGTAATTCCAACTGTATGACATTCTGGCAAAGACAAAACTATAGAGACCATAAAAAGATCAGCGGTTGTGAGGGACTGGGTAGGGGAGGAACAGGCAGAGGACAGAAGACTTTTAGGGCAGTGCATGAAATATCTGTGTGATTATACCTGATGCATCTATGTCAAGCCCATAGAATGTACAACGCTAAGAGTGAACTCTAAGGCAAACTGTGAGCTTTGGGTGATTTTGACTAGTCAATGCAGGTTCATCCTTGGTAATAAATGTGTCACTCTAGTGAGTGATGGTGATAGTACAACAGGTTATGAGTGATGGATGGGAGGAGGGGTATATAGAAAATTTCTGTTTCTTCCTCTTAATTTTGTTATAAACCCAAAACCACTCTGAAAAAGATATCTTTAGAAAAAAAGCTGATTCTTTGAAGTAATCCATAAAATCAATAAAACTCTAGCTACACTGGGAAGGAAAAAGAAAGAATACATAAATTACCAACATCGAAATGGAACAGATATCATGACAATTTCAATATCTATAGATATTAAAATATCATAGGAAATATTATAAATATACTATTAATAGATTTATGGCTATAAATTCAACAACTTAAATGAAAGTAACAGTTTCCTTAATATGGAAAGAATAAATCTAATGTACTTGACCAAGTACGTATAACACAAGGCATCACACTTGGTACTATCAGACATGCAAAAGCAAGCCAAAGGGCACCCCTATCTCTAAAGGTCAAAAAGAATTTGAATAATACAGGGTGAATGAAAATCTCGTGATAATCATAGGACATCAACCACTACATTTTCCTCTTATTTTGGTTCCTATCTTCAGATTTTTTTGTTTCTAAACAAGAGCCACTTTGGAGTGCCTGCGTTCAGCATGTGCACTGGCTGAGAAAAGCCAGCCCTTTTTTCTTCTGAGCCGTCTTCACTGGTACACACGAAGTTACACACAGACTCTTGTACACACATACCTGCACACACTCATACACACACATGTGTACAGAGACATCGCACACATACTTTCACACCCTCGCACATTTATGTACACACACACACACACACACACACACACACACACACACAGATGGCTTGGTTCCTGGCAAACAACCCCTCTAGGCAGTCATAGACAAGGACTTATTTCACTGGCTTTCAGAGGAGAAGATGACCTGGCCACCTGAGATTAGAAAGGAGGTACATAATTTATACTCTTACTTCCTGTCTCCTCCTATATTTTGCTACAATTTCAAACTTTTACTGGATATTCTAATTGTTTTTACATGCCGTCTTTGACAGTTTGCACGTTTTCCTCAGGGCTCCCACTTGTAGCTTTTCAGCAACCAGCCTGTCGGTGTTTATTGAGAAGGCAGCTGGGCATCGTGGACAGAGGGCCCGATTTAGGCATAAACAGCGCTGGGTTCCAGGCCTGTCTGAGCTACTCGGTTGCTGATTATAAGCCTCAGTTTCCCCAGATGCACTTCCCTATCAACAAGAAATTGTATTCACTGACCTCTAAGATTCGGTCCCATCCTGAAATTTAGTAATTCTATATTCTGAACAATAATACATACTCTGAAACCTCAGCCACCAAGAACAAGAATAAATATTGTTTTCTCAATGTCCATACAACATATCTACCTCTTTCATTTCAAAAAAATGCAAGTAATTTCAGCCAGTTAAATTTAGAATGCTTCTATTAAAACCAATTCAACAATACACTCTGGCATTATTCCCAGAACATTTTCATTTGATTGGGAATTGTTTAAATTTTAATACGTTTTAAACTCTTCTCTCCTCCAATCGTGCTCCTCTTAGAATGTCACATTTGAGATATTGCCTGCAATTGTACCGACTCTCTTATTAAAACATGTATCTCGGCAGTGTTAGTGCTGCCCATTTGGATGTTTTTCAGGCCACATGAAGAACGGGTGGCACGGTGGTGAGGATGCACTTACGTGATTATGTGTATGTTCCTGTGGATGCCCTTCTCCTTCCAAGAGCACCTGCCGGAGGCCCCCTTTCCTCCCATATCAGTAACGGTACCATCTACTCCTGGGCTCTTATTTCTCTCGTCTTTCCCCTTTCCTTGTAAAACATTTAAGACAATAGCAAAACTGTCCTCTTAAAACACTTCTGCCAGCACCAACTCTAGAAAAACAGACCAAAAGCCAAAGTCGAATTGTGAAGAGTCCCTAGTCGAACGAGTTCATCTCCCAAAAATTCATAATTGCACTGTTTTTCGTCTCCTCACTAGTGCTTTGCTGCTATCTCCAAATTTTATGCAGGCTGGATCTTAATCCCCAATGGCCGTTGGGAGAGAAAATGGAAACGAGGCAGTAGCGGGTAAGAGAAGGGATTCGGGCAGTCCCCTCGGTGGACGACCAAGCCTCGTCTTGAGTACAGAACCCTCCTGGATCTTTTACACTCTATACAACTCTTTCTCTCCTTCCACCTAACCCAACCACTGCCGGAGACTGAGCCCCACCCTTTCATAAGAAGAGCTATCATACTTTAAGCAACACCTGGGTATCAGGCACTGAGTTCCCCATTTCATATTAATTATATCACTTAATCCATACACAATATTACAAATCAGGAATTAGCTTGTTTTAAAAACTAAGGAATCAGAGGTTTGGAGAGGTTAAATAACTTGCACAGATTCCACAGACAGTAAGGCGGTGAGCCTCCATGTGTACCCAGCTCTGCCTCACTGCTTAAAATATGTATTTGTTAAAAAGAATCATAACCAGAAGGCAGTGTTGGATGAGCACAAAAGTAGTAAAGCCTATACAGGTATGCCCTCTCTTCTAAAGTTGGCATTAGACCACTTTGCTTAACAAGAGACCTACTAGGATGTGTTTTCACTAACTACTAATCAGAAGAAATCTAGAGAAGATTTTCGGTTTTGCGGAAAAAAGTGAAAGGGTTTGTTTTGCAGCAAGCAGCCAGAGTAGCCCGGCCAGGCTCCTTCCTTGGGAACCACACTCAGCATCCCAGCTGCCATAGCTGTGAACTGTGTCTGTGAGTATCCGTGCTTTAGCTCAGTTTATTTTGTGTACCCTCTAGCAAGACATGTCCTAAGGTATTTATTTTGGAGGTCTGGGAGGCTCAAAAATGTTATATAAACATAAATTAATTGGAGTTGCTTCTTTGCTTCATGCCATTTTGGCTTTCAGAAGGCTTCATAGGTTTTGCACTATTTTCAGATACTAGAGGAAACCTGCACTGTGTTTTGATCAAAACTACACCATCTGTAAATATGTAGGAAAGAATCAACTGATGACTTCCATGATCCCTTTATTCAGTGATTGGAAATGGCATTTAGTAGCAGCAAGGAAAGCTTTCAGCCATAAGTAACCGTCGGCCCAACTTTTACTGCCCTAAACATCACTTTGTCACACACAGAAAAGTCTAGAGCACTGCTGCCCAACAGAAATACAATGCAAGAGTGACGCCTGGGGGGCTCAGGTCAGCTAAAGTGCTGACTTCAACTCAGGTCATGATCTCATGGGTTTGTGGGTTTGAGCCCTGCATCGGGCTCCGTACTGACAGCTCGGGGTGTGGAGCCTGCTTTGGATTCTGTGTCTCCCTCTCTCTCTGCCCCTCTTCCACTCCCACTCTCCCTCAAAAATAAATAAATATTAAAATTTTTTTTAAAAAAGAAATATAATGCAAGAAACAAATTTAGGTCACCTATGTAATAGCACAAGTTCTAGTAGCCACATTAAAAAAGTAAAAAGAAACACGTAAAGTTAATTTTAACAGCACGTTTTATTTAACCCCATGTACCCAAGGTATTAAAAATATTAACTTAGGGGCGCCTGGGTGGCTCAGTCGGTTGAGCGTCCGACTTCGGCTCAGGTCATGATCTCACGTCGGGTTCTGTGCTGACAGCTCAGAGCCTGCAGCCTGCTTCGGATTCTCTGTCTCCCTCTTTCTCTGCCCCTCCACCACTCATGCTCTGTCTTTCTCTGTCTCAAAAATAAATAAACATTAAAAAAATTTTTTTAAATATTAACTTAATTTTCTTGGGCACCTGCTAGCTTAATTGGTGGAGCATGAGACTCTTATCTCTGGGTTTTAAGCTCTAGCCTCACAATGAATGTACAGATTACTTAAAAATAAAAATCTTGAGAAAAAATATGTATATTGAATTAATTTCCTTTTTCCTTAATACTGTCTTTGAAATCTGATGTGCATTCTACACTAACAGTGTATCTCCATTTAGACTAGTCACATTTCAAATGCTCGTTACCCAGACATGGCTACTGACTACTATGTTAAAGCATCCAGGTAAGAAGAGTGGCTGCTGGGATTAGGTTCCTAGCTCACAGAACTTTTCTCTCGTATTTAACACCAGACATTATACAGTATTGAGAACAAGAACAGGGGAAAGTCACCACCGGTAGAATTTTTCTCAGAATACCTCTATTTACATCTGTGAACTAAGTGCCAAAATGACCCTTTATCACAAGAGGGGCAGGGAAAGTGAGAAATTAGATTCTGATTTCCAGTGGAAATATAAGAAGGTGATTGGATACAGAAATCTATTTGTTAAGTGGCCAGGTCAGCCACAGGTATCGATTTAAAAAAAAAAAAAAAAATAGGAAAAAAACTTTTTAATTAAAAACTCAGAAAAGAATATATTATAAAGCAATGAAAATTCTAAGAATCACAGACACATGCCCTACTTCATTTTATAATGTTTATATAATCTAACTAAATAATAAATAGATATATCCTTCAGATACTTATTTAGCTCACTCATGCCATTTGCCAGCAAACATATTTGAAAGGAGAAACAGCAATGTGGTCCTAAGACAAGGATCTCAACCTCACTTTCTCCGCAGATCTCTCCATGGTGAGTCCTCAGTAAATACGTGAGTAAAAATACCGAACACCAAATATAACACTATTTGCTCAAATTCCTATTAAGCTAATGTCAATGTTCATTTTAATATATCACAAGCTCCATATATGCTTTACTTGGACAGTTTATAATTCTTCCTGTCTCTTTCCAAAACTAAATTATAGCAATAAAATAGATCTAAAATAATGCAATCTTATCAACAAAATTTTGCAGTTACCTTAATGGAAAGGGAAAAGATTTTTAGCTTCAGAAAAATGAGCAATAGGTAGCTTTGACATAATAAACATGGAGATTCAATTAGCAAAATGGAAATAAATTATCTAATAATTTATACTGTAGAGAGTTTGAATACCTCTGTATAATTGTACCTACGCTAAATGTTATGGTGAACTTAAGTGTTACATTCTCAGGTATTTTCGCGTGCCATCTTTGCTCACAAAAATCCTAAAACTATTTTCAATTATCTTAAACCATGATATGACATGGCATATTTTATGTAATAGTAGAAAATTAATCTATAATGAAGTCATTCCGTACAATGTAAATTAAAGCTGGCATTTTGTTAGCTCATTTAAATAGGTGGACATCCATGTATGTGGAGGCATTCATATGACTCATGCTGCAATTATTCAAACTGCCCCACGTGTCCTTTAATGGGATTGTGTGAGGCAAAGTTGCCATGAACTAGAACACAGGGCACATTGCATGAACTACAATTGCAAGCATAAAATCTGTCAGATGAAAACATGAATGAATTTAAACTATCAGAGAAATTAGGGCAATAACGTAGTCTTTAACTATAATCTCCTACGATTTGCATTTTGAAAAGGAGTAGAAATGCTTGGATTCTGCATGAGAAAGACTAATCCCATTAGAACCTCACTACACTGATTGAGCTGAACTTTATACCGCTTTCTATGAAGGCTACTTGTTGACCTCACCACAACTAAGCCCCAGTTTCAAGAGACTTTTTTGACTGTTGCTTAATACATTAAAAACCAAATAAAAGAAGAGTTTGTGCAACTAATATTACCACTAATACTGTTAATATCATTTGAAATCCTCTTTTCTTTTTAAATGCTTGATGGCATGTCAAATGGCACATAGTCCCTATAAGAATATGAATGCCTGACTTCTATATTCTATGACACAGAACAGGAATAGCGCACGCTATAAATCAGTTGAAGACTCATTAGTGACATAAACTCAGTGCAAGAATTGCCAATGGATCATACTTTCTTGTCGGTACAGCACGAAGTAAACATGCACTCAGGACTGTTAACACCACTCTGGGCTCTGACACACACGCCACCATGCAGGGTGCTAATGACCAGCTATGTGAACACTGCGTACAGATCTAGTATACTGCCATTGCCACGAATTCCTTAGAGACCTTAAATGGACTTGAAAATGACGTAAGATCACAGTGTTCTGTTTGGGAATACCGTCAAATTGATGATTATTTTAAAATTTAAAAGATAAAAAAATGAGAATATTTTAATTCTAATTAATTAAAAAGAATTAGGGAACTAAATTAAGTTCAAACAATAACTGTGACTTCACCTCCAGCACCTATCCTTGATTTATACACACAAGCAAAAGATCATTGGTGCTGCAGACTTTGACGAAAGCTTGGAGGAGAGGGAGAAGTTATACTCTGAAGCATCAAAATTTTAAATTTGATATTAGATCCTTATTCCTAAGTGCCCTTCATGTACCCCATCATGTGACTCAACCATCTTCTTTACTGTCTGTTCTTCCCCCTTACCCCCTTATCCTCTCTGCTCTCCCCAGTGCCCATCCTTTCAGAAAAACAAAAACATTCTCCTATCTTCTTACAGAGTAATTCAGCCATCATAAACCTGTATCCAAACTCAACAGAGCAATACCTTTTGCATATCCAAAGTCATATAAACAAGCTATGCTCACTTTCTCTTTGTATGAATATTTGCTGTAATAAAGGTATAGCGACTTTGTATCCTCACTGATACGATTTATAACATAATCTCTTGTAAAGCAGATGTTGATGGGGATTTTCTTCGTTTCAATATATTTTTCTATTATAAATGGATCAAATGTTTAAACAATCTAAAATGTGACTTTTTGTAATTTAGAGTTGTGTTCATTAAAGTATACTGGTTTAAATGTAAATCAAAAATCGTGTCACATAAAAACAAACCTAGGGGCGCCTGGGTGGCTTAGTCAGTTAAGTGCTCGACTTCAGCTCAGGTCATGATCTCATGGTTCATGGGTTTGAGCCCCACGTCGGGCTCTGTGCTGAGAACTCAGAGCCGGGAGCCTGCTTCAGATTCTGTGTCTCCCTCTCTCTCTGCCCCTCCCTGGCTCCCATTGTCTCTGTCTCTCAAAATAAATAAATGTTAAAAAAACTTTTTTTACCCTAAACAAGTATGAAAAATAAATATAGCCTATAATCCAAGATATTTTTAAAAGTCAGAATTAATGTAAAGCAACTGATTTCTAGATATCAAACTTCAGAAAACAATTTACTCAGTCCTTCTCCTACAATTGGCATGTCAAGTTGGAATAATACTTAGGAATCTATGAGGATCCTGGAGATCTATGGATACTTCGAAACCCACACTATGTATGACACTTTCATAGTCTACGTTGAGTTATCTACGTATATAGAAGTAGATAATTTTAGGGGCGCCTGGGTGGCTCAGTTGGTTAAGCATCCGACTTCAGCTCAGGTCTTGATCTCACAGTTGGTGAGTTCGAGCCCCCCTCATCGGGGGTCTGACAGCTCAGAACCTGGAACTTGCTTCGGATTCTGTGTCTCCCTCTCTCTCTGCCCCTCCTCCATTCATGCTTTCTCTCTCTCTCTCAAAAATGAATAAATATTAAAAAAAAAAATTAAAAGTTGATAATTTTATAACTAGCCCCATAATCCATACTCTGATATCAGAGTTTAAAAATTATTAGCGAAATGAAAGTTTCAACAAATGTGTATCCCTACTGACTTCTAGATTCTGTCTGTAAATGCCTTGTACTTTTTTATCTAAGACCTGTCCACAGGTTTCATATTTGCTTTATGAGAGAAATAAAAATAAATCACGTGATAGAATTTCACTTCCTCTGATTCCTAAAATACTCAGAACTAAATTAATCACATGGGAAATAAGTCATTTTGGGGTAGGTTGTATACTTATGGCAACCACAAGTGAATTAGTCACTTTTCTGTAAAGACCTAGAAGGTATAAATATTATTTTATTTAAAATACACATGTATGTGTCAAACAGAACAAAATGCAATATGCATAAATTCGATAATCTACAACAGATAAAATCCATTTACAAACAAAAAACTTCCATTTATAGAAGTGGCTAAAACTTATTGTTAAAAATTATCAATAAATATTATAGGCATCAGGAGACAATAAGTTATCTTGGGATTTAGAAATTATAGGGTCATTATCAATGAATACTTCAAACTGAGTTTAGCGAGCTACCTAAGATGGAGATGATTCAAGCAATCTAATAACGATATCGATTTCTTTTCAGAGTTTTAGAAACCTCTAATCACTTAATTGCCTCAAACTCTAATGTTTTCTACATATTTTTAAAGACCTGACTAGCAATCCATAAAAACAATTACGCATATATTACAAGCAATTGAACAATCATATGAATCGAATTTTTCGTATTTCCTTACATTGGAGTGCCTATTTTGAAAGGTGAAAGAATTTTGCGTTTAATTTTCTGACTTGAATGAAGGTAAGTTAAAATACATCTACCAACTAATGAAATTACAACAAGGTCAAGCATTAAAAGAGAGCCATTGAGGATAAATTCATAAATAATGAAGTAAAAGTGTGTTCTTTATTTATTACTAATTTTAGATAAGAAATTTAGCAATTAGTCTGTAATTGCAACTACATATCATTTTATTTAATTATTAAAATAGTCCCATATGTTAATTATCTTTATCTCCATGAGGTTACTAAAACTCAGAAAGTTTAGGCAAGTTTCCCATAATCATGCAGCAAGCCACAGTGGGAAGTCAGGAGATTGATACCAATACTGATGTTCTTAGTCACCCTTCTAGAATCCTTCCCATAAGATTTTCAGAAATAGAATCTTAAAATAGCTGCTCTAAAGTAACACTTTCTGAATACATATATATACAACAATAACAGTACACACTCCCAGTAACTTCCCATCACCACAAGAAAAGCATATTATAATTTATGAATTGATAAACTAGATCAATCAGATATCTTTGATTCTACAACATAGCTTTTAATTTCCAGCATTTTCTGAATTTTGTCTTGTGGGCAAAGTCAAAGAAAACTTCCAATTTCTAGGCAGACTATTTCAAGAGTTTTTGAGAACTTATCCAGTAAAAGAGGCACCTATTCATCTGATTATTGTCTTGATCACACAACTTGTGGTTCCATTTTAAGTGAGATTTGCATTACTAATTATGAGGTCAAATATCCCAAGAATATTTCATTTTCATTAAAATGCAGCACTGAAATAAGAATCATCTCAGGTTCCTCACCTGTCAAAAGGTTGTAGGGCAGTTTTCATCAGATTGTCGTAAAGGTTAAGGGTGAAGTCTTAGACAGGGTTGGGCCTGTAACAGGTACTCAATAAATATTTGCCATCCACAACGTAACTATGAAGAAGAAGAGGAGGATGCAGAAAAGCTTGGAAAACAGCTGCAGGATGTAAACTTAAGAGAAGAAAGTATATTTCAACAGAGAAATAACCTATTTAATTTCTTGCATGACAATAACCAAGAGCTTTACAGGACCTAGAAATGGGTGATATTTCCATGGAAATAAAGCTGTTTCAGGCTGTCATTGAAACTATCCAAAAATGTCTTTTCAAACACATGTAAAGTACAACTCGCCTTTTCTCCCCCCAAAGATCTCCCACTTAGTCCCTTTTTTCTCAAAGAGCGTGGCTGCCTACACATTCCCTGTGCGGTTACCACGTACAGTATCTATCTACCTGAGAGGGCGACCTGATTGGAAAGAGAGCCTTTGCGGATGTAAGAAGTTAAAATGAGGCCACCCTGGATTTGCAGGGGCCCCCAAATCCAGTGACTGGTGCCTTTACAAGGGGAAAGTACACACCGAGGCACAGCCAAGAAGGTCACGTGAAGATGGACACAGAGGTTTGAGAGAGGCGGCTACAAGCCAAGGAACACCAAAAAATGCCAGGAAAAGGCCACCAGAAGCTAGGAAAAGACAAGGAAGGATTTCTCTAGAGGCTTCAGAGGGAACATGACTCTGCCTACACCTTGATTTGAGACATTCAGCCTCCTCCACTGTAAAACGATAAATTTGTTACTTTAAGCCACAAAGTTTGTGGCATTTTGTTACAGCATCCCTAGAAAACTAATAGACCACCACTTCCTGCTCACTCTCATTGTAAGCTGCCTGAATATTCGCTTTCTTTCATCCCGGCTCATCTATCCAATTCCTCTTGGAATCGCAGGGCAGACTTCACGGACTCCTCCTGATCTCATCAGTCATCCCTCTTCTTAGCAGTTCAAAATCTACGAACCCACACCTCACAGCGTAGCAACAAGCCGTCAGATCTTTAAAGGCAGAGCCATGGCTTTCATTTGCTTGGCCCCACAGTGTCCAGCACTTAGCGATATGCTCAACAGAAGTGCCTAAGTGACTAAGTCCAGGACACAGGCTCTCAACAATCTCTGGAACCACTGAGAGTTCCCATCTCAGCCTTGCTGATTACAAGTCTATAGTGTGGAACAACATCGGAGAGGCCCCTTTAAGCAAAATGGGCATAAGGGATCACATGTGGAAAGGGCCCAAGGCTACCACCTGGATGAATACAGGAGGCCCATCAGGCAACCCACCTCGAAATATCCAGAGGCCCTAACTAACCAATGGGCTACTTACAAGCAGGTACAGTTACCAAAAAAGGGAAATTCCGTAGGCATACCTCCTCACCTTCCCCCTTTAAAAACGGCCCCCACCCACTGCCTGGTGGCAGACAGACTCTCTCCTCTGCTGTCCTGCCCACCACTCCCTAGCAGCGTATGCAGTAAACTTCTGTCTCCTTTTTCTGCTTCAGGTGAATCCTTTAACCGTCTGTGCTACTGGCTTCTACCTGAACATTGCCCCATATTTGGGGGTCCCCATCCGATCAAACAGACACCCCACTTAGACACCACAAATCTCTCATGTGCCTCCCTGTGCCTCACTTGCCTTATGTATAAAAGGAGATGATAGCAGTAATTAGGTTGTAAGGTTGTTCCAAGAGAGTGAGTTAACAGCCATAAAACATTTAAAACAGCTCCCAGCACCTAGTGAGTACTTGAAGTTGTTGTCACTTTTATTTTAATTATTACTATATCCAGAGAAAATACATATTAAAATACATCTGTTTAAGACTGGATATGGACAGATGGCTAGAAAGGAGCCAAAAATGAATAAAGAATTAGTCAAGTGTTTTGCTCTCCGAAACTCCCAATTATTTCCTGTATAATAATCAGAAAAGGCATTGTTTTTGGAAGAATCAATTAAATATTTCTTTTCCTAGAAGTGGGATGGTTAAATGCAGGTGTCAACTTGACCAGGCTAAAGGGTTGCCCACATATCTGGTAAAACATTATTTTGCGGTGTGTCTGTAAGGGGGTGTTTGGAGAAGATTAGCATTTGAATTGGTAGACTAAGTAAAGATCCCCTCACGAATGAGGGTAAGTTTCATCCAATTGAATACAACTTTCTCTCTACGCTTGAGCCAGGATATTTATCTTCCCCTGCCCACATCGGCACTCCTGCTTCCTGGGCCTTGAGTTTGGGACCAGGATTTACACCATGCGCACCTGGTTCTTGGGGCTTTCAACTCAAACTGAATTACACCACCTGTGTTTCTAGTTTGCCAGCTTGCAGACAGCAGATAGTGGCACTTTTCAGCCTCCGTAACCACATGAAACAATTCCTAGAATAAATGTTCTGATAGATAGATAGATGATAGATGGATAGACGGATAGATGATAGACAGGTAGATGCATGTTATTGGTTCTGTTCCTCTGGAGAACCCTGATTAATATAAGGAATACGTTTGCCTTTCTCAGAAGACAGCAGCCAGAATTCCTACTATCCTCATCCGGCTTGTTAATCCCAAGGCCCCTTCTGTCCAGCCAGAAATATCCCTTTTCTACAGCATCTTCTCTTTCCCCCAGTGCAAATCCCATTCATTCATTTCATCCCAAACTCCCACCTGGGTCATGCTTCCTGTCTCAGCTACTGAAGCCCACCATAATCCTTTCTTCCTGTGAAGACCTTTAATACATCATAACACATAATTTAGCACACAAGGACAGATAACCTATCATTGTTCGTATATTATCTTCCCACTAGACTGTAACTTTAAGAGAAAAATCAGCAATTTTAGCAACATATTGATTCCAAAGTCCATTCTCTTGATTATACTTATATGTTTAAATCCATATTTCTTACATAATTGTAAACCCTTTAACACAGTCCGAACATCCTAGACATTTTAATACCCCATTTAAGTAAAACTTTACCAAAAAAAAAAAAAAAGGTGGAGGTATAATTTATGTGCTATTTTTGGCCCAAATAAAATTGTTTTATAATTAGACAGGGTGATATTTTGCTATTAGATTGTTACATTTGTAGAAAAGCAATGAGAGAGAGAAAATTGAGAAAAAAAGCCCAAAAGGAAAGTTTCAGAGAAATAAAATTATTTAGATTAAAAAAAGGAAGTCAGATGGATGACATAAATGTTATAGTTGATGAAAACTTGAGCTTAGATTTCTGCAGAAAGGAGTCAGATGATATATAAGAAAAAAAATTTTACAAAGGTGTAAATTTTAAGACATGAAGCCAACAGCCAAAGAGGCAAAGATTTTAAAACTACTGAAGAGAATAACTATCTATCTGAACAAGATTGTTTCCTGTTCTGCCTAAAAGCCTGGGGATGGGTAAGAAGGTCTGTTTCATAAATCATGAAATCTGCTTAAAAGAAATATATATGAAACATGTTTGGTTTAAAACAAAAAGCTCTGATCTGTAATTTTATTCCTGCTGCTTTTCCTCAGAGAGTGATGATTACAATCAGTTCTCTAACCTTTTTAATTGTAGGAAAATGGGCAGCTTTAATTATACATCGTGGGGTAAAGTGCAGTAGGGAAGCGGCTGCAGTGGCTGCAATTCAGGTAAAAGGGCAATACAGACATTGTAGAGAAAAACAATATTCGTCAAACCACATAAGCCAAAAGACATCAGACGAGTGGAAAAGGATAATGTCCATCTATATTTGTCTAATTTGATATTTTAATCAATTAACAAACTTAGGGAAAGATTCACAATATCTCAAAACCTGTCAACTAAACTTTGAATAGAATAATGCTTCGTGTCACTAGAATGCAAACTTTGGGACAACAGAGATACTGCCAGGTTACCTGTTCCATCTTCACCCCATAGCACAGCCCTTGGAACTTTTGTTAAAACTAGAGGTGAGAAGAAAAGCTAGTAAAAACAAGATAAAAGGGGCCAGCCAGATGTCCAAGGCTGGATACTGCCCTTGCACGCTGTTGGCTTCTGTGATCTTGCTTGCCTCCTGCGTCCACCAACTGCCTGCATAGCACCACTGATAAGTGTCCCCTCCCCTTTTTCTTTTGTCTCTCAACCCCTACCATCGCAGCCATAAAAAGAGGCTGATGCCAAGGTTTGGGGCTCAGCCTTGGGAGATGACTCCACTGGGCCAGCACCGGTGTGCAATAAACAGTCTTTTCCTGATTCCCCGAGTGCATGTGGCTTGTCTCTTCCTGGGTGCCGAGAATTTGCTGTGACATATATTCACATATATGTGGCAGCCACATCTAGCCTGAACCCAGAAAATATGCATGGAAGCCTCAGCACAGTGATATAGAGGTCAAGGAAACAACACTCTCAAATTCAGCCTTTTACTCACAGGACAGACCCTGAATCCATATCAACCAAGGAAAGAGTGGCATTTGTTTAAAACTAATTATAGCAAGCCCGTTATGCGCCAAGCACAGCACTACGTACTAGGGATACGATGGCGCACAGTGGATCAGCTGGCCTTAGGGAGAAGCCCAAAGCATCCGTCCATACTGACACCAGGGACAGCAGAGTTTATGGGCACAGATGCAAGAGGTCTGGCTGGCTCGGGGGTATAGAGATGGGGACTATCTCTTTCACTTGCCTCTATTGTCCCAGTGAAAGAGAAGGCAGACTCATCAGCTGACAGAACAAGAGACAGGAAGTATGGGAGGTTTGAAGAAAAAGGAGAAAGTGTGAAATTGGCAGAACAGGAGAGTCAATGCCAAGGAGAGGAAGTCAAGCTGCCGGCAGAGCAGAAGGCCTGTGTGGTCGTGAATTAATGAGAAATCACTGAGCGCGGCTAGGTACCTTCCAAACACATTCAGTTGTTCGGGGCAGGCACAGAGAGCCAAACATTCAGATTTTACCAGAGTTTTGGTTTTACCAGACAAGTACCACAGTTGGAGAGAGGAGTAAGCAGTGTGTGTATAACAAAAGTGCCCCTTACATACAAAGGGATAACTCTTAGTTGTGTAAATTTACTCAACAGATATTTTAAAGTCAATTTATTTCTATTTTTATTTATGTTTATTGCTTATATTAATTTAACATTATCTGTAGTTGGCACTCGACACTTTCTAGTGCATGAGCGAACTATGTCTATACAAAAAAAACAAAAAATAAAACTTAATAAGCCATTTGCGGAGGAAGGCAAGTACAGAAGAAATAAAGTACTCGGCTTGAAAATCGAATAGGAATTTGGAGAAAAAGAAAAGCGCAGGGCTGAACTGAATGGAAGGAGGTTAAAGAAACTACTGTTTCACAGAAATATTGAGAAAAATTTAAGTCCTGTGTGATCAAGGAGCACTCTTGGGAGGTCAGGTTGAACTCTCATCAAAGTTAACATAGGCAGGAAGTCAGGGCCAGAAGTGTTTTCGATAATTTACAAAAATCTTGGGCACACCAATGGTCTTTATGCAAAGAATGAAATAGCAGTTTATGTTAATGTTATATAAATCCTCACACCTGGGATGACATTCTTTTTCTCTGGAGTTACATGCTGAACATTTATAAAACTGTTCTTTTTTTAACCACAAAATGGTTATTAAATGAGATATCTAGGTCCACTTTCAGTTCTAACATTTTGCGAAACTAAGGTTATCCAGGAAAAAGCACATAAATTAACCCTTGCCCCCTTATCCGCAACGTAAAAGCAACAAACTGAATATAACCCAACTTGAGTTTATTGCTACATCCTTAACTGCTCCCTGTTCCCACTGGGATAGATGTCTTAATGGAGAAAGGGCAAGCCTCCATCTGTCCTCATAAGCTTGTTTAAAGTGATTATCACTGAGTGAAAGGGGTATTGGGAGGCAATCACATGGATGGTGGCTCTCCGAAAGACAGGGCTCACTGCATAGTCACACGCTCATGTGAACACTACTCCCCGCTGGCCCTAACCAGTTATTTCTGCCTTCTAAGTATAATTTTCATGACTTGAGTAATTAAGTGAACACGAACACTATGTTCTAAAAGGTTAATTATATGGTACAGGAGTAAACATTATATCCCTGGTTCTTTGTTTATCTTGGAATTTTAACACCATTTCTTAAAAATGTAATGCTACATACTTTCCATTACTAATTAACAAAGGAGTTGATTAAGAGTTATGCTTTTCATCTACGAGATGCAGCATCTGGGTGAAGGATTTAAGAATTAAAATAGTTTCCAGGTGAAATAAAACAGATTCTTTAAGGGAAGGAATCTTATACAGCTACAATATTTACAACACTTTTATCAAGACATTAAAACAGAAGCAGATGCTTCTCTATAATTCTAAAATATTAGTTACACATGGGATAATGCATTGCAGAAAACACGATAATAATGGATGATAGTAGCAGGACAGAGCAGCTTTCTTTTGGAGTTGGATACAGAACAGATCCCAAATATTTTTGAAGTTAAACTTAATACAGATGGGACAGTCCTAAATGTATTGCAAAGTAAATATCACACTAGAGAGATGAGAGAAAGTATCAATTCTTTTATAAATGTCAATATTGAGGGGGATGGTATAACACATAATACTCATTCTTAATAAGCATGAATTATTTAAAGCATCAATCATGTAACTCTGCTTAAAATATTCTTAGTGATATGATTATAGTACTTAAAAGCCTATTCTAAATCTGTTTTGTGGGTTCATGTAATGGAATAGCCTGATAGCTATGATCGGATTGAGCAAGAGTGGGCTCCATATCCTAAGCACTTGTCCCCAGTGTTATTATCCGTGCAACACAAATGGAAAGGCCGTTCTGTGCTGGGAACTGTGCTAAGTAAAAGGAATACAAACACACAATAAACTTTTGTCCTGTGGCCCCATGTAACTCAGGAGAGGACATATGAGAGGGCAAGGTGATCTCTCATCGAGTCGAGAAGTTGGGGCCAGAAATGAACTTGAGAATTTACAGAAATCCTGGCCACACCAACAGTTTCCACGAAAAATGAAATGGCAATTTGTGACATTGTCTAGTGGAGAAAATAGCTGTAGATAAGAATAAGCACACGGTAATGTCATAAGGACCTTGTTTTACGTATGCGGAAGGCACTGTGGGGCACAAAGCAGTTGAGTACTACGGGAGGTAGAGGCAGCTTTACCAGGAAGGGAGAGACATTCAGAGTGTATTTGGAAGGACGAAGAAGGAGAACGTACTAGAAAAAAGGGACATCGTAGGTAAAAGCATGGATTAAAAGAGTAGGACATCGTCTATCTCATAATACCTTCCAAAGCTCTAACTTACCCGTCTAAAGCAAAGCACTGAGAGAAAAAGAAAGGGGTTGACGTGCACAAAGCACTTCTAATACATATCAAATATCATGCAGACTTAACAAAGAATATGTAAGATCGTTTCATGATGCTGCGATATCCTTGAAAAAATCTGCCAATCTCAGCTTCTACATGATTAAGTTTTGTTCTAGAAAATGTAAATATCTTTGTTTTCTGACTCAGAACACAAGAAAGAGGGTGCCTGGGTGGCTCAGTCGGTTAAGTGTCTGACTTTGGCTAGGGTCATGATCTCACAGCGGTTCGTGAGGTCGAGCTCCACTGAAGCGTGAGCTGCTTTGGATTCTCCGTCTCCGTCCCTGTCTGCCCCTCCCCTGCTTGCATGCACACACACTCTCTCTTTCTCTCAAAAGTAAATCAATAAACATTAAAAAAAAAACAAAACAAGAAACATTTTTGTTAAAAATATTCATGAGACACAGGAAAATATAAAGAAGAAAATTAAATCCAACCTTCCAGAAACAAACACTATTTACATATTGGTATATAATGTTTTACTATTCTTGAGTGTATGTGTGAATGCATGTGCATGCTTGAGTATAGCCTCAAACTTGAACACAAAAACACCGTTTAGAGTAATCTATATTTGGGAAAAAGGCAGTCTCTTGAGTATAGTCTTTGACCCCACTGGTCCTCATAAGAATGGACGTTGGGCCTGGAAGGAACACTTCCGTGCCAAGAGATAAAGAGCCCTCACAGCCTGTGTTGATCACCTTGTGTGGACATAGCTTCCCCTACTATAAGCTTGATATATGCCCCTTTTTTCTGCTTTAGTGTCACATCATATTCCTCAGGGCCAACCCCACGGCGACACCTGTCCTCCACAGGAAGGAGACAGGTCAGAAGGGTGCACGTAGGTAACTGCCCGCATCAGCTGCCTGGAGAGACCCACTGGCCTTGGGGACTGATGTCCACCACTGAAGCTGATCTTGCTTCATCTCTTCTCTCTGTAATTAAAGCATTGTTCTAGCCAGTGCTCCACAGCCTTGTATTTTTCCACAACTCCAATGCCAGAACGTAATGGGCGGAAGCGTTTGAACTTCTATTACTGGGGGCTGGCACAGCAATTATCTTTGCTATCTTCCATGTAGTTGGGAGTCTGCCCCTGGCAACAACAGCATTGTCTGCTCAACACTATATATCATAGGGAGTGGCAGCTATTGCTTCCTTGCCCCCATAAGATCTAAATAACATTGCCTCAAACCTTAAATAACACTCCATAGAAGACCCTTTTACAGAACCCTCCCTGGAGTTCCCAGGTGTTCTCCTGGAATACCTCTGCCTCCAGCCTCCAGCCTTTATACACTCTTTTCCAGGTCTCATATTAAACTCAGACCATTCTTTGATTTCCACAAAATCAAAGGCTGGCTTTACACAAGCATCTGGAAGTAGAGTAGACTTTACTGAACATTTAGCAGAAAGACAAACAACAACAACAAACCCCCCCAAAAAACCCAAAACAAACAAACAAAAAAAAAAAAAAACCAAGTTTACATCACAGTAATGCCAGCATTTAAATCACACATAGGACATCCAAGTTCCCGAATGGACCTTTGGTAAACCCACTGCTAGGGAATTTGCACTAGTCATGAATTGTGAGCCATCCCTTTCCCATAACTCTCTGGACCCTGTGTCTTCCTCACTCCCTTCACTTTCTCTACTCCCATGATGCCATGCAGGTAACATGAAATAGGCCTTGATTCCTCAGTTTTCTCCATTCATGCCCCAGTTCTCATTTTCTTACCTAAATGTTCTCACACTTTCCAAACAGGACAACCGATATGAATTATGAGTACATGTTAACTTCATATATAGGCTGAATTGATATCACATCATGTCATAATTAGAGATCCACATATCATCTTCAATGACTGTAGTATTCCACAATTATTTATAATAGTTGTATAATTTGTTTTCAATCTGTCCCTACTTCAATGAACACCTTTGCAAAAATACTGCAAGTATTCTCTTACGTTATTTGGAAAGCAGATGAAAATTCTGACTTGATAAATCCTTGTCCTAAAATAGAGTAGACAGAAGTTAATTCCTCCAAATAAAATTATCCAGTCACTTCTTCACACTGATTTTAAAATGAACACTTCCCTCCTCCTTCTTCCTGATTTATTCTGTTTATTGACTACCAAGGCCAGACCAACCACCTGTGAAGTTATGACCAGACATCCGATTTTTACCTGGTGTAACAATACTACCAAATACTACCAACATTTCCCTTGAAACATTGGTGATACATACTTCTACAACTCTTCAATTTATTTTTTTCTTTGAAAATGTGAAACTTTAATAATGCAAACATTTAAATATCAACCATTAAATTTGTTCAAATGAAATGGAACTGCTTCTATTCAGAATGGCGATTAATCTTCTTTAAATTCCAACCATTGTCAATCGCTGTGCAATACAGGCTTGGGTTTTTCAAGGTCTAAGCTGTAAACCCATCTTTACCTTTTTTCAAAATCACAGAACTTTCAGGGCCAAATCCTAGCATTTTTATTAAATCAACCTGAATTAGTCAGGGTTCTCCAGAAAAACAAAATAATTAGGAGATGGATGGATGGATAGATAGATAGATAGATAGATAGATAGATAGATAGATAGAATATATATAGGACCCTATGCATATATGATCCTAACTTCTTCAGGACTTGTTATAGATTCCACGTCCACTTCTCCATATCCATTTTTGTTATTTGTTAAGAGTGCTCACTTTTCACATTCCTCTTTAAGTACAAATTTAAAATATTCAAAACTCATCATGGTTAATAAATACTGATTGTATACATTTCTTTAATTCCAATACAAAAATTTTAAAGAAAGCTAAAGTTTGAGAGATTTAATAAAAGTGTGTTCCTTTCTTCTTCTACATTTTAGGGATCAGTTGAGTTTGACATTAATATTATCCCAGTCGACCTCCCAAACCTTTCTGATTTTGAGACATGCCAATTTCACGAAGATGCTTTGCAGGAAACACTGAATCTGTTTTAAATCTTAGCAATATTTGTAAACCAAATGTCTCAAAGAAGTTTGCTCAAAATTGTTTATGTAAATACGATTTTCCGAGTTACCACACCCCAAAAGTCAAAAGAAGCATCCCTTTCCCAATTACTCATAATTAGTTCCAGGACCCACAATAATCTCAAATCTAACATTGCTGAAATGGGATCAACCTCTCCCCTCCTCATCCCATGTTCCTTTGTCTATGAAATTCACCACTGCTTATGTTTGACCAAGACAGAAAACTAGAAATTTCCCTGGATTCTGCCTCTCCCTTACCACCATATTCCACACACCAATAAACATTCATTACAAAAAACTGGGGTTTGCATTATCTTTTGCCTGTTTTTTAACACTAGCCTCCAGGCCTCTAATACTGAGGCACTTTACCCATTCCTAACCATTTCCTATTTACCCCATTTCCTAACCATTCTCCACCTGACAGCAAAGGCTATTTTTCAAAAAAAAAAAAAAAAAAATCAGAAACAAAAAAACAAATGATGCAGTTAGATCATGCAATTTTATTTAAAATTCTTGACTTGTTCTTCATTTTCCACAGAATCAAGTCCAAGTTCCTCAGTACGGAAACTCCCTTATAACTTAGCCACTATGACATTTCCAGTCTCAACATTATAGGGAAATCTGTGGCCAAAGATCAGAAATGACTCTTTTATCCTTTCAGACTCTAACATAGTCAATTGAGGGGCACTTGGGTGGGCTGGCTAAGCAGCCAACTTTGGCTCAGGTCATGAGTTCGAATCCAGCATCTACTGTCAATGCAGAGCCCACTTTAGCAGATCCTCTTTTTCCCTCTCTCTCAATCACCCCCTCCCCCCAAAATAAATAAACTTTTAGTGGTATCTGGGTAGTTCAGTCAGTTAAGCTTCTGACTCTTGGTTTCAGCTCAGGCCATGATCTCACTCATGAGTTCGAGGCCCACATCAGGCTCCATGCTGATGGTGAGGAGCTGGCTTGGATTCTTTCTCTCTCCTCTTTCTGCTCCTCCCCTGCACATGTTCTCTCTCTCTTTCTCTCTCTCTCAAAATAAATAAACTTTAAAAATAAGCAAATAAACATTTTTTTAAAAAATAAAAGTCAATACCATTTATTTGTAAAAAATTAAATATGTGTATCAGTAAAAAGATTTGCCACCGAAGCCCCTTTTATATGTAAGATAACCTTAAGTAATGGGTTTTCATGTTACTGCTTTCTTAGCCTATTTATTCAGTAATGTTTCTTTCCTTAAATTATTTCAAAAGTCAAAAGTGAAATTATTATCCCCTCTTGCATCATCTTCAAAGAGAGAAACTAAGAGTGTAGGTTGGCAACTGCTGAGTTTCCCGTGTGGGATCTGAGATTGGCCCAGAGAGGGGAAGGAGAGAATGAGGAAAGACACAAGCTACTCCACGCTGGGAGGGGGCAGCTTCAACAAGCAAAGAAACTTACTCTCTAGGCTTCTCTTCAACAGCTGCAGGACAAGCAGATATCCACACCTGCCCACCAGAACCTGCCTTAACTGGATTCAGTCCCATCTACACGATGCAGGTATTCTCAGCAGCATATGGCTCTCTGAGTCCTTGTAAATGGCGCACACTTTGGAAATGGTAGGCAAAACACAGAGTCCATGGACAGGGAGTGGGGAGCAGCCACCGATTGTCCGGATCCAGCTCTGTCTACCTGTGGTCAGGTCCTCTGATGACCTCCCCACCCTGAGAGATACGCTTAAAAGCATAAAGTTGAACAAAAATCAAAAGACTGCACCAATGTTTCAGGGAAACTTGATTTTAAACTAAATAACCTTTTTCCTTGCTGCTTCTGCAAGCTCCCCTCTTTTCGTAGTCTTTTGTTTCAGGAACCTGATACCACCCTGAAGACAGGACAAAGGAGGCTGCCAGCACGTCCACAATTCTTGTCAAAACCAGCTAGGTCTTATATTTCCCTATAAAGCCCTCTGCCCCTTCCTCCTGGTGGGCTTGCTGTTTTGAAGGCCATGGTCTGCTGCAGGCTCCTTTGCCCCGCAAAACAGTAAAGCTATTATTCCTTGTTATCCCAAGCTCTGTCTTTGCGTTATGTTTGGGCTCTGAAGGATGGAGGTCCGTTTTCAACAATTCTTCACCTGAATATTGTCTCCCACAATGATCTTCTCCCTGTGATATTCCAATTCTCTTGAGCAGGTATGTCCCCAATGAGAGAGTGTCTGTGTTGTGTGAATGGAGGACTCCGTCCATGGATTCCCAAGAGATTTATGTGGAGATCCACACTCAGAATAAAGACACCCAGAAGCACAAAGCAGTGTATTAAAGTGAAAGTACAATCTCAAGGTGGGAGAGCAGGCAGGTTCTCCCAGGGAACCAGCCCCTAAATTGTTTTGGGCATTGGAGACTATTGGGTCTCTCTGGGCTGGGAGGTCTCTAGTGGAGGCTGCTTCCAGTCACTTGGGGAATTCCTCCCTCAGTTTTGGAGGGGGAGTTCTTGACTCTACAAGGTTTATACCTACCATTCTGGCAGCCTTTTTCTATGGGTGGGGCTGTCCCCACTATGCAAATGTATTATAATGAATCTAGGGGTTACCCTGGAGAGAAGAGGCGGAAGAGGGGAGCACATGTTTCCCACCTGCCGTTCTTGGTCTGTCAACTCCCATGTCTTGGAAGTCACAAGGTCAGGATGTTGAGTGCCCAGGCTTAAAATGTGTAGCTTTTTTTAAATTACCCTCCCCACCTCCAGCTCAGGTTTTTATCATTCCCCTTCAAGGACTGGGGACTTGGCCTCAGGGCGTTCCTTCAGCTGCTCCTGGCCTAGCTTCTACCTAACAGGTATAGGGCCCCAGAACTTAGGTGTAAAAAAAGAATTTCTTTGAAGTTCTCTCAGGGAAGAATTATTAAATTAAATTATTAAATCCTATTTATAAAACATTTAATTTACACTTGAGAATTAGAGAGAGAAATTGACTATTGATATTTAGAAATTTTTATGTCAAGTTGATAGAGTATTTTATGTGTTGAATAAAATTTTTTAAGTGGAGGGTTATATTTAAATTTTCTACTAATTTGTATTGTATTTTACAAAAGTATCAGTCCAGGACAGAATATTTTTTAAAGGCCGGGGCGTGTGTGGAGGGATGGGGGTAAAAGATCTGGACTTCACCAAAGATAGTTTGAGAAGCTCAGTGCTAGCAGACTTTTTACCCTCACCAACTCACCAAACATCCAGAGCTTGGCTTTCTGTCTATCCAGTTATCATTAGCATTTGTTTCAATCTACTGATAAACTTCTGCCGGCGAATACAATCCCATATGCCCCAGTGTCTACCACAGATACTATCCAACTATCTTAGTAGGTGCTATGAATTACAGATAGAATCCAATCCTGATCTCCAGGTATAGCCCATCTCCATCTCAGAAGGGCCGATCAGTGTTGTTCAATTTGTAACTCTAGCCCTGAAAAGCAATAGTCATCATTACAAATAACAAGATTATGGGATCTATTCTTGAAAGAAAAAAAAAAGTTAAAGTTCTTTTAATTCTAAACTACTGCTGAGTGTTGTCATCCTCACCCACTCAACTACTTTTCCATACTGCTGTGGTCTTTTGTCTCTACTACTCCCTTTTCTGGCTTTATTCTCAGGTAACTAAACCTCTCAATTAGAGTAAAGACAATTTTTATTCTTACTAAGCCTCTGGGGATGCTTCCAAGATGGCAGCATAGGAGCCTCCTGACTTTCCATCCTTCCAGGGATGCACCAGATACATTGCTATACAGGCATCAATTCTCTCTAGAGAAATGCAGAAACTAGTTGAGGGCTCCTACACATCAAGGACTGAGAAAATACTCACATCAAAATGAGTCTTCAGGAAAGACTGAAATCCACTTCACCATAAGCCCCACCCCTGGCTCAGTGTCTTACAGTCAGAAGGGAACTCCCAACTCCGAGCTTGTCCCTAAGGAGCGAAGGGTTTGGACCCCACATGTAGTGCCCCAACTTTGCCTCTAAGACACAGGCCCCACATCATAACTCTGAGAGTTCACAGGACTGAGAGTTCACAGGACCGTAGCAAACAAAGTAGCATTTGTTAAACAGGCATGGGAGCACTCACCCCTATCCCCACCAGACTCAGGTCCAGGGAGGAGACAAAAACCTTCCTCTCCCACTTGTACCTGAAAGGAGTTTGCGAGTTTGCATACTGAAAGAGCTGCCGCTGCAGGGGGCTGACTGCTAACTAGCCTCATCTAGATGTGGACTAGGCTCCTCTCTGAGGCCCAGAAGAGCAGGTGAGCCCTCTCCCCACTTTTCCTGGCTCACTCCAAAGATAAAACCAGCTTCGTCCTAGAAAGAGCTTGCCCACACATCTAGAGCCCCAGCTTTTATAGCTGCCACCCAAACTGCCCAACTCTGATAACCAACAGGACTTGCATTCGCGAGTCCCACAGGACTACAGGACACAAAGAAGCAGTCGTTATATATAGGAGCATTCCTTCCAGCTACCTCTTCCAGGCGAAGCACAAAGAGAGCAGGCAAAAACACCCATCTCCCAGCTTTTTTTCCTGGAGAGGGTTTGCCTACAAATTCACCCAGCTGCTGCCTGAGGGCCAGTGGGCACTTACCTGCTTTCTCCCTCTGCTCACTCCAACAGTAAAAGCCAGTCTCCAGCTGGAAGGAGATGGATAGAACTAACATTCATAAATGGAAAGAATCAGGGCGCCTGGGTAGCTCAGTTCGTCAAGCATTGGACTTCGGCTCAGGTAATGATATCACGGTTCATGAGTTAGAGTCCCACATCGGGTGAGTTCGGGCTCTGCTTGGGATGAACACGAGCCCTGCCTCAGGTGGGTCCCCACAGGTGACCAGTTAGCCTTAAGTCATGGGTTTCATGTTACTACTTTCTCAGCAATAACCCCACTTGAGGTGAGCCCTGCTTTGGGTGAGCACAAGCCCCATTTCAGGTAAAAACAGGAATCCTGCTTCAGGTAAAAACACTTCTCTCTCTCACTCTTTCTCTCTCTCTCTCTCTTTCTCTCTGCCCCTTGCTCACTTGCACCTACTCTCTTTCTCTCTCTCTCTCAAAAAATAAAAAAAATAAAGGAAAATCGTTACAAAATACGTATTGACTATACAACATAACAAAATAATGATATAATGTAGTTATGCCAAATCCCTTGCTTTTGACTAAAAAAAAGTAAAAGTGTCTTTTAAAATGAATAGTATCAACATCTTGAAGAAGTTCTACAGAGATCTGTTGCATGCCTTAATTTTAATTAAAAAAATGAATAGCATAATCGAAGCAAAGAATCAACATTAATCTTTAAATCAAAAGGATTTACAATGAGATTATAATTAATTACATGCCAAAAAATATCTTATTCAATAGGGTGGTGACCTCAGTTACTTTGTTTAATCACTAGAACAATTCAATCTCCAAATAAGAATTTGGATTGATTCCAAATATATCCAATTAAGATTATCAATTCACTAAGAACAGTGACAATAAACCTCAAAAATACACTCTTTAAAAACTTTTCTTTTTGATTAATGTATTTGCTCCAATTTTTATTAGTACTTAGGTCTTTGAGGAAAACCATCTTGGCGAGAGGACCCTGCTGTCCCCAGAATGTCTGGAGGCAAACATTTACATAAATAATTGTGCTGATTTTCTATTATATTGCTAAGCACATCGGTCGCCACCCATTAGACCCATTTACAACAGAGCAAAGTCAAAGAATGCTCTTCTCGTTATACTGAATACGTTCAGGAAAGCAACAGATTTTAACAGATCTTTCTCCTGTGGATTTAGAAAAAGGCTTTAGAACTTTTATATTTACCAACATGAACGTTTCAAACTCAAAGTGTTTATCTCTCAGGTTCCACAACAAAACCATGAGCGTTCTAGACAATACTTGTATTGCCAACAGATTATAATTCCTTTCTCTGAATACCTCCAGGACAATTACATAGAGATGACTCAGAATGTGAAAATAAAAATGAATCGTTCCTGGTATCTTCTATATGAAAATGTGTTTTCATTTACCACAACTTTCCACTTAACATTTTAGTGACCTTGAAACTATGAGAAGACATTTTATTTTTTCAAATGTCTATCTTTTTTCACATGAAACGACAAATGCTTAGTACTCTAATTGCTGCAAAATGCTGAATCGACTATGAAGGTTTCCAAGGAACTCCTCTCAATGAACTTCAGAGGAAAACTAAAACAAGCCTTCCCTAAACACGACCGGGGGGACGGAAGTCAGTCTATTTTCCTTATCTTTTGTACTTGTGGATACATATTATATATCTTTGATTCTGCACCTGCTTTTTGTAAATCATAGTTAATGTCCGAAAGTGAATATGAGTTCCCCCCAATGCACAGCAATCCCAAGATTTACTGACATTCAGCTTCTCCCCAGAATTCTGCCAAAATTTTCTCTTTGACTTTAGCTTCAGCCTTGGTATTTGGACCATCATAGAACTAGAGAACTATTGGTCTTCCTGAAGTTGTGCATAATCAATGACAGGTACTTGATAAGTTACCGACATATTTAATCAGCATAATGATGTCAGTAATATAAATAAGACGTGCCATTCAGATTTATTGTCATGCTCTGAAAATTTACATTCAAATATAGATAAAAGCATACTAGGTATAACCTGAACAAAAAAAATTTTATGCGCCCCGCGTGTTGAAATTCTGCCACTCAGCTGAAGTACAATCCGCTATTATTACCAAAATTAATTGCCGAAATAATAAGCAGTGTTAACAGATGATAAATTAGTTTTGAAAGGGTTAAGAAATATCCAATGGTTGAATACAAATAGACTGAGAAGTACATCAGTATTAGGAGAGAGTCCGTTAATGAGATAAATTGTAGGAAAAATGCATTCTTTTGGAGACAAGATGTGCTTATAAAAATATAAATAATAATACCAAGATTATTAATAAAGATTAGAATAACATTATATTAGTCTGAGTTTGATTATAAAAAGGGAATCACTATAAGAATATGAAAATAATGGATGTGATACCAGAGTGATGGCTTATAGGACTGAGGTAGGAGCTGGGAAGTAAAGGCCTACAAACATGAAGCCAAGAGTTCAAGAGCAGTCACTACTGAGGTCAGCCTGGAGCACTGGTGTGTGGAGAAGCTGCAGCTTGCAGGGAATTTTGAGAAACCACTGTCACTGGGACCATAAGTGAGAGCTCCTAATCAGTCTCCACAGTCACCACGGATTAACACCACAGCTTCTCGAGAACAGGGGCTCCCCCTCACCTTCACCTTCCACATCTCACACAAATTACTCTCAACAAGAAACTCTAACCAGAACTTTACAGCAAAGAGGATTCAGAAAAGCTTGGTTCTCAGACTTAGGTGGGAGGGTCTTGGTCCCAGGTGAAGAACAGACAACCCACCGCCATCATACTCCAATCATAGTAGAATTGGTTAGAGTGTAAGCAGTTAAAACATGAAAGAAAATAACCAATAAGAGTTACATTTAGTTATCAGTTACCTAATCCCATAGAAGTTTTAAAACTTTCAAGACAAAGATTCTTCTAAGGGATTTTCATAGTTTATGAGGATAAATTAAAATCAGAATATCGATTTTGGCACACTGACATTTTACAAATAGGAAAATATCCCAAGTCCTACATAACAACTTTCATAAAATATCATTTACCAGCCAGACATAATGAAGAATATAAGTATAAAGAAAAGAAGAAAGTGTTAAAGAAAAATAGGTTTCCTGGGGCACCTAGGTGGCTCAGTCAGTTGTGTGTCCGACTTTTGACATCAGCTCAGGTCATGATCTGATGGGTTCATGAGATCGAGCCCCGCATCATGGAGCCTGCTTGGGATTCTCTCTCTCCGTCTCTTTCTGCCCCTCCCCTGCTTGCTTGCTTTCTCTCTCTCTCTCAAAAATAAATAAATAAACATTAAAAAAAGAAAAGTAGATTTCCCAAATTACATTTTGTTCTCACTAATCAAACCTCAAAATAATACTTTTGTAAGGATGCTTTAAGATTTGTCTATGAGGTTAAAAATTAACCAAAAACTAATTCTAAGGATTGTTATACACTTATTGAAGACAGTCTATTTTAAGATTTGTCCCAAGTTCATTTTATAAAATATAACTAAAAAACATTTTCCTGAATGATGTGCTGCTGAATATAAAATTACTAATAATCTTACTAAATATGCCAGTTAAAAGCGAGTATGCATTAAATACCTCAAATATGTGGCCAGAGTGACTAAAGGGGCATCCATTAGCTGAGAGGTTAGAGAAATTACCATCCAGGTCCACAGTATCAAACTCTTTTTTTATTAAGATTTTATTTTTTAAATAATCTCCACAACCAACATGGGGCTTGAACTTAACCTCGAGATCAAAAGTGTCATGCTCTACCGACTGAATCAGCCGGAGACCCCCACAATGTCAAATGTTTGACTCCCCCAAATTCTAATAATCATGATATTAAACAATTTTTAAATAAAATTTCAGATCTAGTCTTACATTTCATAAGTCTATCCTATTATGGTGATATTTACATTTTGCCTTGGGTTTGGGTAATTATTGATCTAATCACTCCATTGTTGAGCAGTTGGCAGAAAAAATTGCATTTTTACGTTATATCTCTAAAATCATATCAACATAGTTCAATTAGATTTTTTTTTTTTGGTGTTTTATGTAGATATAAATGTCCTACACACTTTTTAAAACAGAATTATTCCTTCAAGGCCGCCTTCGCAACACCTTGCCCATGATCGCACAGCCAAAACTTCTCGCTTTCAGAATTTTTTATTGTTGTCATTATTTATGCCTATCTTCTCATCTCCCCTACTAATCTGATGGAGATTTAATGGCAAGAACATCTGTTTTTGTCCTTTTTTCATCTCCAACAGGAGTCATGAATCAGCAACTTCTATGGCAAATTCACTCTGCAAATACATTTGGTGTGGTTGACACATTGTGTTTGTGTGTGTGCAACGCATGTGTACGTGTGTGTGTGTGTGTGTTCACGTTCCCCACAGAGTTGTTCTTTATGTATATTCAAAGCATTGTGTAACCATCATCATGATCTAATTTTAGAACAATTTCATTACACCAAAACCAAAAACCAAAACCAAAAACCCTCTGTGCCCATCAACAGATACTCTCTACCCCTCCTGGTTGCCCTAGGCAAACATCAATCTATTTTCAATCTCTATAGATTTGACTATGCTGACTATTTCATAAAATGGAATTCTACCATATGGGTTCATCTGTTACTGACTCCTTCATTGAACATAATGTTTTCAAGATCCACCCATGTTGTATCGTACTTCAGTACTTTACTATTTTATATTGCAAAAAAATATCCTGCTAATCGATAGAGTACATTTTATTTATCTACTCACCAGTTAATGGACATTTGGGTTATTTCTCCTTTTTGACTTTTATCAACAATGTTGCTATGAACATCTGTGTACAAATCCTTGTCTGGACATATGTTTTCATCTCTCTTGGATATGCACCTAAGAGTGAAACAGCTGAGTCATAGGGTAAGTCTATGCTTAACCTTTCGAGAAACTGCCAGATTGTTCTGCAAAGTGGTTGCACAATTTTACATTTCCACTGGTGTATGAGGGACCCAATTTCTCCAAGTCTTCACCAACTTTTGTTATTGTTGGACTTTTTTTTTCTTTTTTTGATTCTAGCTATCTTAGTGTGTGAGAAATGCTATCTAGCTGTAATTTTGATTTTCATCTCCCTAATGATTAATAATGTTAAACATTTTTGTGCTTATCAGCCATTTATATATTTTCTTTGCAAAACATGTCTATTCTAGTTCTTTGTCTGATTTTTTCTTTTTTTTTCCTTTGATTTTTAATTGGATTTTCTATCTTTTTTAACGCTAAGTTGTAACAATTCTCTATATATTTTAGATATATATTTCTTGCTCGATTCATGATTTGCAACTATTTTCTCCTATTCTATGGTTGTCCTTTTATTTTCTTGGTATTGTTGACAACACAATTTTTTTTTAATTTTGGTGAGGTCCAATGTATCTATTTTTTTCTTTCGTCATTTATGCTTTTGGTGAAATGCCTAAGAAAATAATGCCTAACCCAAGGTCACAAAGATTTACTCCTATATTTCCTCCTAAGAGTTTTAAAGGTTTTAACTCTTTCATTTAGGTCTATGATCCATTTAGAGTTAATTTTTGTGTACTATGTGAGACAGGAGTCTAATGTCATTCTTTTGCATGTACATATCTAATTAGTTGTCCCCAGCTCCATTTGTTGAAAGATTAGTCTTTCCCGATTGAATTGTCTTGTCTTGGCACCTTTGTCAAAAATCAACTGACCAAACGTGAGGTTTATTTCTGTACTTAAGCCATTACGACATTGTCCTGAGTACCACACCTTCGTAGTAGGTTTTGAAATCAGAAATGGGTGTCCTCAAACCTTGTTATTCTTTTTCAAGACTGTGGGTTATTCGGGATACTTTGCATTAACATAGGAATTTTAGGATTAGCTTGTCATGTGTGCAAAGAAGTCAGCTGGAATTTGGGGAAGAGTTACCATGTTAGAAAATTAAGTCTTCCAGTCTATTAACATGTGATATCTTTCCATTCTTTAGGACTTCTTTTATTTCTTTCAGTGATGTTTTTTTAGTTCTCATGTATAAGTCTTGAATTTCCTTTGTTACATTTATTTCTACATACTTATTCTTTTGGATGGTATTGTAACTATAATCATTCTCTTAATATCATTTTTGGATTGTCCATTATGAAATGTATAAAAGACAATTGATTTTTGCATAGTGATTTGGGATTCTGTAACTGTGCTGGAGACTTATTAGTCTTAATAGTTTTATTTTTAGTAGACTCCTTAGAATTTTCTATGTAAAAGATTGTATCATTTGTAAATAGAGATAGTTTTACTTCTTTCCAATCTGGCTGAGTTTTATTTCTTTTCCTTGCCTAATTACCCTGGCGCAACCAACAATATAATGTTGAATGAAATGACATGCTATTTTAAAATCAAGAAATTTCCCACCTCCAAAATATCTGAAAATTCACATTCTTTTGAAAACCCAGAACACCTGGAGAATATGGGACTTCACAGGAGCTGAGTAGTGGCTGCCCAGTTAGGGGAGACATGTGCTTTCCACCTGACAAGTCACCACCACTCTCTATTGCCTAATACTTGGCCAACTTCACGAGCCTGTTCAATGCCTTATCCTGCAGGCATATGAGTCTGTAAATCCCGCCCTGACATGGCGGGTAAAGACTGACATGGTACCTCATTCGTAACAGACACTGAGTTACATTCTGAGTACCATTACATGGTACCTCATTCGTAACAGACACATTCACTAGCTGGTGCACAGGAAGACCGTCATGAACAAATGAGCAAATGAACAAATGAATTCTTTCATTGCAGCATAAGAAGGTCTACTTTTTTTTTTAAGTTTATTTATTTATTTTGAGAGAGAGAGAGAGCACACAAGAGCACTGGGGAGGGGCAGAAAGAGAGAGGGAGAGAGAGAATCACAAGCAGTCTCCATGATAGTGTAGAGCCCTACTCAGGGCTCGAACTCACCAACCCTGAGATCATGACCTGAGCCAAAGTCAGGAGTGGGATGCTTAACCCACTGAGCCACCCAGGCGCCCCAAGAAGTCCTGCGTCTAACTGCTGTCTCCCAAGCAACTAGATCTCCAGTTTATTCTATCATACATTTCTTATCAGATTCATAAATTAGCATCAGTCCATTATGACAGTTATCATTGTCATCTTCTCTTTATTTATACCTTAGTATATATTATATTAAAAGAGACAATTTCTTTTTTAATATAAGCTTTCTTTTATTTTGAAATTGAAAGAGTAGAATGACATGGCTTGTAGCTGAAACGACTTTCCTGGGAAAGAAAACTGAAGTACTCACTCATCAAGAGCATAAACTCCAAACATCTGAGCCCGCTGCCCCATCGCCCCAGAACTAAGCAAAGAACAAATTAAATTGTGGGAGGAAACATCCAATCAAAATCGGGATGCTGATTGCTGGCCGATTTTCAGTAAACTATAATTTTCAAAGTTGCCACAATTACAAAAGAGTTTGTCATTTAGTTTTAAAAACAATCACAACCAGGAGTATTCCCTTCTGCCCTCATGCCGATTCCCACTTTTAATAAATTCTTCACTCTCCTGGATAAGTGATGTATCAGGACTGAATACTGATTCATTTTGCTTCAGGGGAGGGGGCTCCTTTGACTTACTCTGGTTTCTGCGATCAGGATTGAGAAAAAAGAAAAATTCAAATGGTGGCAAGAGATGTTTATTCGTTATGCTAACTTATTACTTGCTGAATTCATTTCAAACATCTTGACATAGCAGTTGGTTATGTAAAATTTGCACAGAAATGTTACAAGTGGTCCCTCAACCCACAAAGGGGAAAATGGTGAGCCAAAATTCAAGCAACCCCAACACACACAAAGCCTTGGTTTTTGTAGGATGACTGAGGCCACTGGCTGGGAGGGTAGAAGGGCCAGAAGCACAGGTAGGACTCACCGGAAAGAATGGGGTTGAAGGTGAGACAAGGATGAGGGACAGACTCTAAAAGTTGTATCTGTTAGAATAGTGCATTACCTCAAATGACTGGAGAAAATTGCAATAAATGAAATGTATTTATGGGGGTGGGGGGAAGAAATTTTCAGAAAGTAAAACAAGGGGCCCCTGGGTAGCTCAGTTGGCTAAGTGACAGCTCTAGATTTTTGGCTCAGGTCATGATTTCATAGTCCATGAGTTCAAGCCCCATATCCAGCTCTGTGTTGATGTGCAAAACCTGCTTGGGACTGTCTCCCTCTCTCTCAGCTCCTCACTTGTGCACTTGCTCACTCTCTCTCTCTCTCTCCTTTCAAAACTAAATAAACTTAAAACAAAAGTAAAACAATCTAGCAGTCACTGAAAATTTTCTCCCTTCTTTAAAAAAAAATCCAAAACTCTGAAGGTAATATTTTCCCTTTGGAAAAAGAAAGCAGTTCCTCCCCCCACCCCCAGCCTAGGCAAGTGAAGCTGCCACTACCTAACATTTCTATTGTTTCACTAAAAGGTAGGTAAAGGTATAATAGGCTTCTATGAGGAGGCCCATTAGAGGCTGGGGAGAGGCAGAGCTCCCCTGGCTAATTCCCCAAGGACACGGATGGCCTGAGCACGTCCAGGGCACCTGGCCCTTCGACTCCCAGGCAGAGTCCTGCTCCGCCTCTTCTTCTAGAGCCACTGTCCCCTTGGAAACTGAGAAGGGGATACAGTGGAGGTGGAATGTCTCAAAGATGGTCTTAGCTCTGGCCTCCCCAGGCCACCTGACTTTGTAGCTGAGTAGTGAGTTCCAGGCCAAACCCCGGATTTCACCCCCAGCCAACACCCTCTGGTAAAAGAAAAGAGGAAATTTCTTTCCTCACCCTTTGGTCCAACAAAGCTATAGTAGAAGAGAGAGGGAAAAGCCTGAGTGAAAGAAGTAAAACATGGAACTCTAGGACAAGGAAGCCAGAAAGGAAGGACCTAAAGCCCACCCAGCCTAACTAATATGAGCGGGGGATCCTGTCGGGACTGCCTATTCCCCACAGACACACTTTAAGAGGCGTAAGTCTTAATCACGTCTCCTCCTGGCTGGGATTCGCACCTCCATGCAGGAGTCCTGCCCTGGGTTCTAATCTTATTGTACGGGCTGAGGGGGTTAATCCATTTACACTAGGAGCATCCGTCACCTGGGGTGATGCAAAACACAAGGCTCGGAAGGGGCTTCCAGCTAGTTCATTAAAGGAAAAAAAAAATTATTTCTTTCCTTTTTTCCTGTGAGTCCCGATTCAAGCACATGAAGGTGCCAGTAATGGCTCCATCACCCTGGGCACCAAGAAGGTACACGAGCTCAAGAAGGACTGGGGCATTTGCCCTCGGTCTCTAAATCCGTATTTAGCTATTACCCACTGCCTCTCCTGCACCCCATCTGAGAAGCCTTGTGCATCCAGAGGAAAGAAACTGAAGTTTTCAGCTGATGTTCCGCTAAGTCTAAATAGAAGAGAAATGTTTTGTATCTAAATCATCAAGATATTTGGAAGGGAAATAGCTTTTATGTCCCCTGGCATTGGTACAGATTTTTTTTTCAATCGTCCTATAATTACTGTGTCAGGCTGTGCTGTTTTCCTTCTACCGGTTTTCAACAAATAGGCAAACAGTTGCGTGGTTTCAATGTCAAAGCTACTAGGATTTCCTCATAAACACTTCAGGGGAAAGAAAGGAGATCCCTCACCCTTAGATGAGAGGTGGGAGGAGACAGCTGACTCCAGGCACCAGTTTCTTTTGTGAATCAGGAGCTCAAGCTGTCCCTCTGGGGCTCTGTGAGGTGGCCAGAGAACACTGCCGGATCCTAGGTTTAGCAGGCAGTCATCTGGGGTGGGGGGAAGGGAAGGCACCCTTGAGATCTATCGATGCCTCTCCTCTCTGGTGAGCCATTCTACCATTTGAGTAGACCCTTGCTGGTAAGATTTCTCATGAATACAGGCTTCTTAGACAAGCTACTATGACAGTTCTCATATTGCCTTTACTGTCCAGTTTCCCAAACATGTGTTTGAAATTATCGTTTTGTTCCTCGGGGATAGGACAAATTGTTCACTGTAGATTAGATACTTGAAACACATTTGTTTTACCTGAGTCACATCTTTATGGAAATTTTCCCAGGACTGAATTTGCAAGAATCCATGACTGGCCTTTATCATAGTTATTAAGTATAATGAAATCCAAACCAATACGAGTTCATCTCTTATAGCAGCCTCGGAAGGTCCAGGTTGTGAATACTGCTTAGGGCTGCAAATACTATCCGAGATTCCAGTGGAGGGAAGTCAGTTAAGTTTATTTCAAAGTGTTTTAAGTTCAATTGGTCAGTTTCCGCTTCATTTAAAATATCTCCAAAACCATTTAATTTTAAACCTTTAAAGATTTTACTTTCAAGAAATAAAATGATCAATGCTATATTTAGTAAAACATATCGTCATTCCAAAACATATTACAGAATTATATTTCAGGTGGGGAATTGGATGAAAATGGTTGAAAGGCACAAACTTCCAGTTTTATTTATTTTTTTAATGTTTATTTGAGAGACAGAGAGACAGAGCGTGAGTTGGGGAGGGGCAGAGAGAGGGAGACACATAATCCAAAGCAGGCTCCAGGCTCCAAGCTGTCAGCACAGAGCCCCATGTGGGGCCTGAACTCATGAACCACAAGATCATGACCTGAGCCGAAGTCAGACACTTAACTGACTGAGCCCCCCAGGCACCCTGAAACTTCTAGTTGTAAGACAAAGTACTAGGTGCAACGTACAACATGGTGACTGGAATTACCACAACTTTATGGTATATTTGGAAGTTGTTAAAACAGTACATCCTAAGAGTTCTCATCACAAGAAAAAATACCTCTTCTGTTTTGTATCTATAATGAGATCATGGATATTAACCGAACTTATTGTGGTAACCATTTCATAATATATGTAAGTGAAATCATTATGCTGTATACCTTAAACATATATAGTTCTGTATATATCAAGTGTGTCAATAAAAATGGGGAAGGTGGTGAAAGAATTATACTTCACTATTTAAGCAAAATCCTATAACGCAATGGAAACCCAAAATTTTGAGCCTGGCGAAAACTAGGCAGAGTCTAAAGCAGGGTTTCTCCTCGACACTGTGTTATTGACATTTGGGGCCAATTGACTCCGTGTTGTGAGGGACTGCCCTGTGCACCGTCAGTTAGCAGCATCACTGGCCTCTCTACCCATGGATGCTAAGTACACCCTCTGTCCAGTGTGACAATAAGAAATACTTTCAAACATTGGCAAATGTCCGTGAAGGGTCAAAATCACCCACAATGGAGACCTCTGTCTAAAGAAAGAATAATGCCAAGATTATCTCAGGGTGAAAGTCAGATCATACGTATGAATGATATCCCAGTTAAAAGGTCTATCCTGCAACAAATCCTACAGCAGGCACATCCAAAGGAGATGGGTCACTTGTCGGGACTGTCCCTCCTGAGTCTAACTTCATCTTCCACGAACTACCTCCGGACTGGTACAAACTTAGGAAGAGGATATTATCCCAGATCCTCGCCTCCAAGGGAATCAACAGACCTCAGGAAAGTTCGAGATACTGACCAAGTATACTCCTTTCATCTGACAGAAAAAAGCTATTCCCCAGATCGGAAGTTGTTCTCACTGTTAAGTGTTCATGGGCAAAAAAGTATACATTCATTATGTGACCTAAAACTGGGTACCACATTATGAATCTTTTTCATTCATCCTATAGATATAGTTATTCACGGTGTTTTTTTCAGGTGTCCTGCACTGTACAATGTGCTCACCGCCTTAAGATAAAACATTGAAAAACTGTCATTACCTGCAAGGAGCTAATAATCAACAGATGAACTAGTCTAATTTCCTTTCGGCACCACAGAAGCTAACTTCCATCTTCCACGGCCTTTCTGTGACGATCCTGGCCTCAACCGGGGACCATATATATTCCCATGGCAGTTGTCGGTTTTCTCAGAAAGGCAAAGTTTGTTTTTGCAACGTCTAAGTCTTGCTTGAATTGACCCCATGGGTCCCTTAATCTCACTAAGCTATTCTGATCATGGGCTCATTTCAACCCTTTTCACCACTAACAAGTGATTCCCTCACTTGGTACCAGTTTTTTGGTTCATGTTCTTATGTAACAGTGAGCATAGAGAGCATTTAAGAAAAGTTATAAAAGAAATGTTCACAATATTCGGAATCAAGCCTTAGATTGTAAATTCACATACTGAACAGTTAAATATTAGTAGCTACCTAGGGTACTGTGTGGAACAGGATTCTCTGGTGGAATGAAATATGGGTTAGGTTTCTGACATGTACATACAGCATGCTATGTGAGCCCGGATGAAAGAGTTCTTATCTCTGCAGGAGATATAAGGGACAGTCTTATAAAAATATGACATTTCGTAAAGTTCCAGTTCCCTATTTGTGACTGGAGAACATTCCAGGCAGGAAGAAATGCATTTGCAAAAAGTTCCAGCAGGTTCAAGCAGTAATTCAAGGCGTGTGGGTTCGGTTTAGGGGCAGGCTGAAAATATTGTGGAAAATAGGACTGGAAAGTTAGAAGCTAAAAAGGAGAAAATCCAGACTTTCTGTATTTATCACTCAGCAGCAGCCAATGTCAGGAATAAACTGGAGAGATTTTTTTTCCTGTAATGACCATGTCACTCACCTTAAAGAGAGTCCCCGTGGGAGAATATTGCAACAGACTCAAGCTGAAGATCAGAATTTCAACAGCATCTAATTTGATGTAATTTCTCCTTTACATATAAAAGAGGTAGCGACACAAAACCAGCTCTAATGGCAAGAACTGAGTGTGAGGGTGGTGCTAATTACGAACACGATGAAGCTCGCAGGTAAAATTTATTTGAACTCTCACTAAATACCATCACAGACTCTAAGCACTTGATCTCAGCACTACTGTCATCTCGTCCTCATGTGGCAGACTGCAAAAGGCCACAACTCCCACCCAGCCTTGACCCACTGTGATCATCCAGAGCATCCACTATGCTCCTCTGTGATATGAATTTCCAGTCTTCCTATCAAGGGGTGGAGCCTCTGTCTCTACCCCTTCAATCTGGGCTTGACCATGTGTTTTGCTTTAGTCAAGAGCGTTAGCAAACATGATGTGAGTGGAGCCTTGAAAACAGACCTGCTCTTTTTTGCCGCCCTGACAACACCATGTGAAGAAGCATGAGTTAGCCTGTTGGATGGTGAGCAACACAGCCCATCTGGCAGATGGTATCTGGCCATCTGGCCGAACCGAGAGGAGGCCTCCCCAGACCAACTAGCCTGCCAACCACTGACATGTAAATAAAATCATCCTAAACAAACCTGCGCTAGCCAGTCTCTCCAGATCAGAAAGATCTCTGTAACCACTCCATAGGGTTGTAGAAATAATACCTATTTGTTGTATTGAGCCACTACACTTGGGTGGTTTGTTACATACCAAAAGCTTACTAACAGACCTCAGTGCCATCTTAGGAGATGGATGCTAATATTATTTCTGAAATGGGAAAATAATGAGACATTTAAGACTTGTCCATAGTTATAGGGCTAATAAATGATAAAGATCAGAATTTGAACCCAGCTTCTAGATTGATGCTTTTTTTTTTTTTTCTTGGCAAGGGTGGGGGTGTTTCGGTGTTTTGTCAGCTTAGCCAGAAGAATCTGCATTGTGTTTTTTGATTAATTAAGGAAACTAAGATTTTGCTAATACTTTAAAAGAAAACGAGGGTGGAGAAGACATATGAGAACAAGAAATTCTGGGGGAAAAAATAGCTCACCAAGTTTGTCATCAAGGAAAGCACAGGTTAAAGAGAAGAATGATAATTGTATTTTGCAGTGGTTGTCAAAAACAGTAACTCACAGCCTATCAGTCACCTACGAGACTCAGTAGTCCACAGGGGCCCGTAGGTGGTCTACCTGCTGGCCCTTGGACCTATTAACATATACAATATTACAGTCAGGTATGGATGGACTTATTATATACCTCCATGAAATGTTATCAAAATGCCTTATGGTTTTTATTTCATTCTTTCTTTCTTATTTGGTTGTGGCAAGTGAGAGGGATTTATTACCAGGCTGTGGTCCCTAGACCCAAAATGTTTGAGACCCACTGCAATCAAGCACACAGCAAAGCTCCTCCCAAAAAATCCCTACCTGGTGGAACAGGAAGGTAGAAGTTCCATGATAATTAAAAAGATAGCAGTAGGAATGCTGTAACACAGAGGCACCACATTGAATGCAGAGTTATATTGTAAAGGTAAAAAGGAGCAAATTTTGATTTATTGAGCCGTAATTCCATTGAGGGTTTCTGGTGACTCCGGCTTCACACTTGTGGTTGTAATATTCCCAGAACCCCTCAATGGAGTGATTTCCTGAAATGCACAGCTGCCTCTTATTTATTTTATTAACTTTACATAAAAACCATGGGAGCACAGCTTTTACGGTATTTGACTATGATTGGCCTTGTCTTTTCAAGTTTGGGATGGAAGGGGAAAAAAACATAAAATGAAATGAGAACACCATTTAAAAACTAAAACTTTCAAAGGAGTGATAAGTAGAAAGACTTTTTGCTTGGGGTTATAATTTAACAATGAAATTTCCTCAGACTAATATATGATAATTGATTATATTTCAAAACATATCAAAATCCAGATTTGATACCATGAAGGATGGTTGTGTAATATGCAAACACCAGTCCAAAAGACAGGAAAATTGCTGAACTTCTTGGTTATAACTTTTTTATTAATAAAAATAAGGCAATGCAATTTGTTGTGGGATCCATTATGATCCATTCTTAATTTTCTTCAAGTGTCTAGATTCCATCTAAAAAGATCCTTTGAAGAAATTACCATTTCTCAAAAACATCATTGCAAAGACTATTATCTTTAAAACATAAGCTATTAGAGTCTGATTCAAGAATCTAGAGCTAAAATATATTTTTTAACTTAAAAATATGTAAGTTCACTAAACTAACGACACTTTTTTTATAATTTGGGGATAGATTTTTATTTTTAATACATCTCTAACAAAGTTATTTTGGGTGAGTTCTTTAGCCATTCAGTATAATTTTAAAATATTAAGTGCAAATAAACCACGACATAGTGTTAATGCCAAAGCATTTTCTTACTTAACTGAACAAGGGGATAATCGGAAATTCTTCCGAAAGTCCAACATATGGAGTTTATAGCTCTCAACTATGTCAACATTTATTAGTTAAATAGAAATCACGAATCTTCTTTAAGGAAGTGAGCCCAGATGCCTGCAATTAATATTACTCAACCCCACAAAAGATACTATAACTTAATTCCCAGTGTCTTTACTTTCAAGGGCTAAAGGCTCACAAATTATGTCACAAGAAACAGCAATGGCTAACCAGAAGTTTGTTGTAATGCATTTTCGTTAGCTGGAGCTAATTGGAGCCAAATGAGTAGAGCAACGTTGTAAAAGCATGTAGAGAAATCCTGAATCTTTAGGAACTGAAATAAATGAGGGTAATCACCAGTGTATGCAGAATACACTGTGTTCAATTAATATAAATGGGCTAGCAGTCAGCTGGGAAGTGCCACCGATCATGATGGGTTCTGGTGGGCAGCAGATGTCTTATTACACTGTATAAACACAAGCAACATGCCAGACTGAACCATATCAAGTAATGGGGAATCAGGGAAGCAGGAGCCCAATTGGAGAACTTTGCAAATTTCTGTGGTGCAATTTTCTGGACCACGGTCTGGTCTAGGTGGTCAATTTGTGTGTGTTGGGAGGAAGGATGTTGGTAGTACATCCTGCAGAGAGGTTCTCTTTGCAAAGACAACAAATGTAGTGCAAGAAAGATAAAGTTACTACTGTATTTCAGCCATGGCAACAATTATTTTTATCCTGCATTGGTTATAACAACCATAAAAATTATTTTAAGCTTGTATCTGATTTTTATAATAAATTTTGATCTAAAATATAACAGTTTCTAATAAGAATCTCTTGAAATATTGACATTCTATTCTTTGGGGATAAAGGTTACAGCTTGAGTGGTGTTAGCATAGTATCTTCTGTCAGATTCTCTTTTTATAATGGACAGTTTTGATAAGTTCCCCTTTCAAAATGAAATAACATTAAACTCACAATCTGAAGCTATTTTGAGCACGGCATATTTAAATTTGTCACACATATCAGAATTATGACTTTTTCTTTCATTTTAAATATTCTAATTTAGAGATGGTAACTCCATCATCATACTTATGCATGTGTGCTTTAGGTATGTTTTCCAACAGCCACTGAAGTAAAACAAAGGCATTTCAAACAAATTCATACTTTTGTCATAAAAGCCATTGTACAGTGGGAAGCTTGGATTTACCATCAATTTTGTGACTTCTTTTTAAATTTTTTTTCATGTTTATTTTTGAGAGAGAGAGAGAGGAAGAGAACATGAGTGGGGAAGGGGAAGAGGAAGAGAAAGAGGGAGACAGAGAATCAGAAGCAGGCTCCACGCTGTCAGAGCAGAGCCTGACATGGGGGTTGAACTCACAAACCGTGAGATCATGACCTGAGCTGAAATCAAGAGTCGGAGGCTTAATGGACTGAGCTACCCAAGTGCCCTTGTGACTTCTTATGTTGTCATGATTGTCAGCCTCTCTGGGTTTCAGTTTATTCCCCTTAAGATGAGGGACTGGTTTGGATAAAGGTTTCTCTAGCTCTCAGAGCCTGGGTAAACTGAGAAGAGAACCAGTCAAACTGTATGAAGCTACTAAAATTCAGACAGAATGACCTTTTGTATTATAATACGTGCAGCTTAGAATATTTCTGAGACTTTTGAAGTTCTAATCATGAGTCAATACAGGAAATTGTGTACAAATAATAGAAGCCAAACTACATACAAATATAGAAAAAGTACAAAATACAAGCCAGAAGAAAGAAGAAACTATAAACCAGCCAAAATCATAACTCCAAGATACTAACATTGTTACCATTTTAGTGGCTAGCAGAGGGAGGAGGTTAAAAGAGGGGTGTAGGCAATAGTGGGGGGAAGAAGAGGCAGAGTGAGGATTATAAAGGTCATAAATGATGGAGCCGATATAGATCTAGTATACCTATAGCACACGTAGACACAAACGACATCAGATGATGGATATATAGCATAGCATTCTCATTTGCAACTTGGCTGGACACTAAAGATATTTCTTTAATGATCAAATATTTTTCAAAAGCAAAGTGACTGAGGACCGGTAAATATATATACGCTATATATACATATATATATATATATAATTATATATATATAATTTTATTTATTTTTTAAGTTTGTTTTTGAGAAGAGAGAAAAAGAGTGTGAGCACAGGAGGGGCAGAGAGAGAGGGAGAGAGACGGAATCCCAAGCAGGCTCCATGCAATCAGTGAAAGGTGAAATCGTGACCTGAACTGAAACCAAGAGTTGGAAGCTCAACTGACTGACCCACCCAGGTGCCCCTTGACTTGTAATTTTATAATATATGCCCTACAGCTAAAATTTTATATAAATCCATAATTTCCAAGCTACATTCCTAGACATAAAAAAATAGTATTCTAGTATTCCTAGACATAAAAAAAATAGCAAAATATATTAGGACTTGACAACAATAAGTCAAGCATTAATTAATTAATACTTTATTAAGAACCTAAGGCACAATTAGGAGAAGGTTATGCTGTCTCTAGCACAAAGGGACGTGGGAAGTGAGAAAGCCTCTTGTTCCACCTTGACCTTAATGATTTTAAGACCCGAGGTCTGTCTGCTAAAAAAAGAGATTCAGGATTGGCCATTCCGAAGTGAGAGAAGATCTCCTGTCACGTGTCTGACGCCGGGCAACAGCAGCTGTCATTTAATTCGTCACCATTCGGTTACAGATACGAGTGAGACAGGTCAAGCAGAACAGGGCCACAGAGACCAATCGTCAATGTTATTTTAGGAGGTCTTCATTTCCCTCCAAAGAGGTAAGCCACAAAGATAACCGAATCAAGGACTCTGCAGGAATACGGACCAGCTTTCAATATATTCACAAAAAGGAAGCCACACTCTTCATTTTTAACTTTCAGGCTCCTTGCCCCCATTGTTAAATAAATAGCTTCTCAAACTCAGCTCTCGAGTTTTGTCTTTTGAGTTTTCTATGACTTCTCAAAAACGGACATTCGCGGACATGTATTTTTCTGATTTTTTAAAAAATAAAATAAAAAATCAAGACATTTTCGGATCAGAAGGTCATCGGTTATGACACTACTGCACTGCAGGGTGGAGAATGGAAATGTCGAGGATACCATTCACGTGGGGGTGACCTCAAGTTGAGGGTTTTGCTTTCTGCGGTTCACAAACTCATGTTGAGAGGCTCCTGCCCCTCACAGCCCACTAGGTATGTGAGGTCTCACCTTTATCTTCTCAGACGAAGAGATATCCTCAAGCACTGCAAGGCAATGGCACTGAAGGTGAGCAAGAAGAGGAAGTCCCGTTTTTTCCTCCTACCCTTCCTCTGCCCCTCAAACCTTATCTAAGTCCTGAATCCTGTTTTGTTTTCTTTTTTAAATGAACAGCAGCAGTTAATTTCAGTCTGAGCCTTCCTTTCCTGTAAGTCAGTGATGAACTTTAATAGTAGCCAGACTGCCTAGGTAACTCCGTGAGAAAGCATGTACGTTACTACCCACCAGGATAGTATGTTCGTGAGGGCCACCGGGTCTGTCTGGGGAAGATTCAGGAGTGCTGGGTCTCCCAAAGCCTAGAATAGAAGCAGCACTTCAAAGAAATGCCAGTGCACCGCTTTGTGACGAAAAAGAAGAGAGGGCGCCTGGGTGGCGGCCCACTGGGTTAAGCATCTGACTCTGGATTTCAGTTCAGGTCATGATCTCCCAGCTCGTGAGTTCAAGCCCTATATCGGACTCTGCGCTGATGGCACAGAGCCTGCTTGGGGTTCTTTCTCTCTCTCTTTCCTTCTCTCTCTCTTTGCTCCTCCCCTGCTCAGGTACTCTCTCTCACTCTCAAAATAAATAAATAAATTTTTAAAAAATTAAAAGGGAAAAAAGGAAGAGAGAGAGAGAGAAAAAAAAGAACCAACTCATGGAGAAGACTTTGACATGAAAAGACAGCAGAGAAACAATCGGATCTATTGTCATGTGCATAGGAGGGAGGGTGAGGAAGCAAACAAGTAGGCCAGGGTGTGTGAATTATTTTAAGACCTTTTTTCTTCCACAGAAATAATTATAAACACTGCCTCCAACTTGGGGGGGGGCGGCGGCAGCACTTGTGATACCTAGGGTGCTGGACGTATTTCTGGCAGAAACCTCTGAGAAGTCACAGAAGGGAAAGGAAAACTCCAGCAACCAAACGTTGAAAAAAAAAAAAAAAAAGAGTAGCACGGTAGTACAAAGACTGGGTGATAAGCAGAGCACACGTACAGAAGCCCTGTGGTCAATTTCTTCCTTGAAGCCCACCCCACTCTGGAAAGATTTCCTTTTTAAATGTTTATTTATTTTTGAGAAAGAGAGAGAGAATGAGTGGCGGAGGGGCAGACAAAGAGAGGGGACAGAGGATTGGAAGCTGGCTCTGCACTGACAGCAGAGAGGCTGATGAGGGGACAGGAACTCAGGAACTCATGACGTGAGCCAAAGTTGGACACTTAACCCACTGAGCCACCCAGGTGCTCCTTCTAATCAGGGATGAAATCTGTATCCCTTGCTGTGGGACCCAGTCAGTGTGAAACCATAGACTTTAGGGTGCAATTTTTTTTTCTACATGATTATTAGCAATTCCAAATACAGGCTTACATTGAAGCATTGTACCCAGTTGCCTGTCTGTGGAGAAACTGGAAATCTGCTGAAGAGTCTCTTTTCCAGGAAAAGACCATTCTGGGTTTCCGACATTTAAAAGATGTTTCAGCCTCCAATAAAACAACACACAGGGCCGCCATAAAAACTGAAAGAAACTTAATGTAATCAGAAAGGAAAACTAAATTTTTGTAAATGCTTATATAATTTAACGTTACAAGGGACTTGACTATATGTAGCCGTGAAGAGGAAACCAAGGATGTTATGGATTTTAACAGTGAGTTTGCTATTCAAGAGGGCAATACAGCCTAATGACTCAAGCAGTAGATGCCATCACCTAGGATTACTAAGAGGCAGTGCGACTGCTTTAAAACACACACACACACACACACACACACACACACACACACACACCACAGATCTTCAGAATAATACTGACTTTAAACTTTATACTTCTTCGTGTACAGTTATGTGCTGCAAGTAATCGAAATCTCAATCAAAAGTAGCTTAAATGTGAGGACTTCTTTTTTTAATCTCACTTTACGTAAGAAGTCAGACCATACCAGGGTGGGTTAGCCCCATAGCACAGCTGATATCATCAAAAATTCAGGATCTTGCCATTTGTCTCTTTCCATTGTCCAAAAATGACCACTGAAGTTCCAGAGGTTACATGTATTAACATTCTGGGACAGAAAAAAATGCAGCGCAAACTCATTCTTTGATTTTTAGGATTTTTCTGTCCCAGAAACCCCCCTCTAGCAGCTTGGATCTAATCAGGAAATAGAAATCCCACAGTAGATTAAATATGGGAGCTTCAATCAAAGAATTATAAGCCATAAGTTATAAGGAGCCTCTGTAGGTATGCTAGGGCTACTGGAGAGCATGTAAGGAAAGACAAACTTAGAAGCATTTCGGGCGTTGGAGAAGATATGTTTTAGCCACCTGATAGCAAGGAAGACGGCTAGTTTAGCCAAACCTGCGGGAGTCTGTAGTTGCTGGCAAAACCATAGGTAGCCCTACCCAGTGGAGGTAGGGAGCAGAGGGTCAGCTACCTTGGCGTGGGCATCCAGTAGGAGTCTAGGCTCATTCTGGATTGGCGGTGGCAAGGGTGGGGGGTATGGGAGAGAGGGCTTCCAGCGTGAAGGGTGGCAGGGAGTAGCTTGGAGAAGGCGCTTTCTCTCCGTGCAGATCTCCCCCTCCCATGCCCCCGGCCCTTTGGGTCTCAGATAGCTGCATGCAGGCCAGCCAGGTTACTGCTAGGCTGAGGCTACAAGGTTACAAAGAGATCGTGTTCTGGACCCGAGGCAGGTCCCACCCGGCGTCCCCACACCCAGAGCTCAGGCTGCAACTCGCAGGAAGCCTCTCCCTCTTGCAATGTCTCTCTAGCGCCCTCTACTGAAAATCTTAACATCATACGTACGCTAAAGGGAAATGGTTAAAGAAATTCCGTTGTTTGATGTATCAGAGAGCATATGTGGAAAGGTGTGTTCAGAGCTCAGAGGTAATAAATTAAGAACTGACACAGCCCCGGATGACTTTCCTTCATATCTCCTTGACCAGAAGTGTGTGACATCCACATGTCTAAATCAATAACTAGATGGAATTAATCACCATATTTGGTTTAAACTAATCAAGATTTACCCCAGGGCTGAAATGGAGCTCTTTCCAGGAAACACAGCCCACAAAGCCAACCAGGGCTCTGCCATCAGGCAGAAGCCTGAGAACTAACAGTGTGTGCTACCCCATGCCTTCTGTTTCAATGGCATGGGATACCCCATAGTCAAAAAATTAATGGCAAGTACCTACAGGCCATTTTCTCCTAAAAATTTTTTTAATGGTTTCTGAAACAATCACTGCAGCAAAAGCATCTGAAAGCAGATAATACCAGAGAATAGAATCTTATATTATTTAAGTAGTTGAGCTAGAAGACTGTACATTTTAAATGCTGTAAAACTTACTGTCTAGAAACTGAAGGCTTCTTTTAAGAACTGAAAAGTTTAATCTTTGCTTAGTATGAAAAGAGGGAAAAAACTTTAAATACCCACTAATAAAAATTTCTCTAATACTTAAAGAAATTTCCAGATATGATTTCCTTACCTAACTGCCATCATTCTAGTTAGACCCTGGCTTTTCCTCTTAGGACTTGCTCAGTTCCCCCCTCATCGCACATTTGCCTACAGGTCCGTATTGGGTGGCCTCATCTTCTTCTTCATGGCCCTGCTTCCTCCATATGATAAACTCACATTCACCAATGTATATACTTTTCTAGCAATACTTCTGTCCCCGCAGAGAGTCACAAGACAGGTATACTTGATGGTGAAGGGCTGTTGATCACAAACATTATTATTCAAGAAATTGCATTTGTTTAATTGGAAACATTATTATTTGTAAACATTATTTGGTGAAGGAGTATCCTTACCTGCAAAAATAAATAAATGTGTGAAAGAACAGATATATCCTGCATACAATTTTATTTTTAAAAAGATATTTTAATTTCATGTAATATCACTTGCAGTGAGATAAAGTCAACCTAAAATTAAAATTTTCAAGTTGCTTTTCCTGCTAAAGAATTATCACTTGCCAACTCAATCAACAGTCACCTCTAACACACACTGCTTCTCCTAATGGGAATAATCCATTTAAAGAAAGTCACAAGAATTCACCACTGAGAGTTGTATTTCTGGGTAACACATAACAAAGCTTTGGTAACAGTCCAATGTCATTTCCTCGAAGGTTGATGTGGGATATTGTTGCAGAGGAAAGTCAAAACCTGCTAAGACCTTCCTAAAGAACATGATAGCACCTCTATGTCAGTGATTATGCCTACTTTGACAGAAGGGGGGTATAATTATTAATTTGACCGTGAATATTAAGTATTTGCAATGCTGTAAAGCTTAACAATTAATTTCTATTTGGCTATGTGACTTAACATTCAGACTTCATATAGCATAGCTAAAATGTATAGGAAACTGGTCTCAGAGATTTTAGACTGGACCAGATATGATATCTTAAATGCATATTAGAACTGACTCAGGCTAAGAACATCAATCTTCCAGGGAATAGGAAGAGGTGAGGTTGGGCGAGGCTAAGATATGAAACGGGAAGTTTCCTCGGTTCATCCCTCTGAGCAACAATGTCCTTCCCCTTAGGATCTCACTATTATAATCAGTCTGGGAAGGGCTCCTAGTTCTAGAATTTTCCTTCACTTTCTCCCATCTTGACAGTCAAGCATTCCATTCAACATATTCTTTCTCAATCAGATGCCCAGAGGAAAGGACCCAAACAAAATGTGTATTGGCTGGAGGGTGGGGGACAAGAGTGGGACTGCAACCACTTTAAGGTAATCAGACAGCTTTTGTCATAGAGGTAAATAGTTAAACATACGAGCTCAGGAACCAGTGACTGCCCGGACTCCAGTCCATGTTTGGTCAGGAGTTAGCTGTGCAACCTGGACAATATGACTGAACTTCTTTGTGCTTCAGTTCATTCTTCTGTAAAATGCAGATCAACATCATAAAACATCATGGTTCTTAGGCTAAAAGGTTTGATACACACGTAGCACTGAGAATAATGCCGGGGAATAAGTGTGTATCAAGTCAATGCAGAACCTTTCTCAAAGTTTAGGAATAAAAAAAGCTGCCTGAAATATGCATGAAGTTTAAATAATTTGAGTATAAATCATTTACAAATATAAAAGTTTTCCCTAATGTTGACTAGTAGGGTGAACAATCAATTAAATGATTGAAATGCTGAATTGTATTTTGTATTAAGAAATTTTTAATTTGCACATAATTATATGTCAAATTTTAAATATGTGCTTCTGTAAATTTTTTAATACGTTGAATTTCCGTGAACTATACTGTTAAATTAAAATGAATATTTACTGAAGAAATGACTATGTGTGAGGTTATTCCAGTTATCTATTATTGGAGAAAAAGAAAAAAAAAAACCTCCCCAATACTTAGTGACATAAAACAGTAGTTATTTTATTATGCCCATTATGTTGTGGACTAGGAATTTGGGCAGAGCGCAGTGGTAATAGCTGGTCTCTGCTCCATAGTAACTGAGGTCTCAGTGGGGTTGAAATGGTTTGAGACAGCTTAACCGAGGTCATCTGCCTGGAGCCCTATTTAAGGGTGTTGGATGGGCTTCTTGATTCTTCTCCCCATTCCATCTGCTGGGGCAGCAGTGTTCAAGATGGCTTCTTCACTCACGGCCTGTTGCGTACACTGGATGGCTGGAACAGATGGGGTTGTCCAAGTAACTCTCTCCATGTGACTAGCTTAAGCTTCTTTAAAGCATGGCCTTCCCAGTTCTCGGACTTTTCATTTGATGGTGCATGGCTCCAAGAGCAAGTATCCCAAGAAACCACTAGAAAGTGCAAAGTCTTTAGTGACTTAATCTTCAGAAGCCGCAGAACATCACTTTTGCCACATTCCTTTGGTCAGTGAATCATTAAGGTCAGCTCAAAGTTAAGGGGAGGAAAATTAGAAACCACTTCTCAATTGGAGAAGTAGCAAATAATCTGTATCCTTTCATCGGCTTTTTAAGTCTGTTAAGTCATTGGCTTTATATCCCCTTCTAGCTACTGCGACAGTCAACCTTCTCAAAAGAATGGTCCACTCAGGCTGTGTTCACTGACTAACTGTCTCTCTAATCTGGCATTAGCTCTCATTATTCCACTAAACTCCTCTTGCAAAAGCCATTAATGACTTCCACGGTAGCAAATACAATCGAAAATTATTTCTTTATTTCTAAGCGGTTTTTGACACAAATGAAATTTTTTTTTAAACACTCTCTCCCTTAGGCTTTTTGATACCACACTCCAGTTTTTTCTCCTCTCTGCTTTTTTATTCTTGGTCTTTACTTCCTCCCATTTTTCCACCCATGTTCCCCTTCCTCATCTCCATCACCATCCTCACACACCACATCAGTTGTCACCTCTGTTTGAACTAGTACTCAGTTTCAGTTACTTATCTTTATTTCTACTACTGCTAACCTAGTCAAAGCCCAAACTCTCTTGTAGCAGATTTCCCTCAGTAGCATCCTAACTGGTCTCCCCGCAAAGCCCTCTTCCCCTTCTAATCTGTTTTTCAAATTAAGTCCTGAAAATGATTTAAAGATTGAAAACCCTTAGATTCTTTGCCAATGAACCTCAAATAAAACTTAAAATCTTACAAAGTCCTGCCTTACTGTTGGGAGCCGTTTTGGACTCATAGCTTGAGACCCTTCCCTGTGTAGAAAAGTGGTTAAAGCAAAGCTCCAGCTAGCCAAAATGGTGGGCTTGGATTTCTTGAGCTGCTCTCCTTGGCCCCAAGGAATGTAAAGAGGAAGGACCTGGAGCACAATGCCTTGATGGATTTATAAGACCTTAAGGAAACACCCTGCTCTCTCTCCCCATCCTAAATTTATCTTAAAACCAACATACAGGATTAAGGAGGTTTGCCACCCTGCTGTTAAAAATGGATTATTGTTAAAGAGATCAAACTACCTTTTAAATAAAGACACAGACCAGCAGGGAGAGAATGCCAGAATTGAGAAGACGCCAGATTGCTTGGTCATTAGACTACACTTTTCTCGTGACTCTCTCACTTCCCTTCGCCTGACCATCCGTCCTTCGTGGACCCCTAGATTCGCCGGAACAAGGACCCCAGCACCTTACCCTGTTTCGTGCTGTTCTCCCCTTTGCTGATTTTCTTTCAGTTGCTCAATGTACCATGTCCCATCCACCTGAGGACCTTTCTCCATACTCATCTCTCCGGATGGAAAGTGCCATCCCTCCTTTCTTCCCATTTGTGTCCAACCTAACTCCCACTTAGCCAACTCAAGGTCTCAGCTTAAATGACATTATCTCAGAGACAACCTCTCTCACTTCTCTACCTAAATTAGGCCTTCCCATAATTCTTTTTTTTTAATCTATTTATTTTGAGAGAGAGAAAGAACACATGAGTGGGGTAGGAGCAGAGAGACAAGAAGAGAGAGAGAAAATCCCAAGCAGGCTTAACAGTGTCAGTGTAGAGCCCTATGCAGGGCTTGAATTCACTAACCAAGAGATCCTGACCCAAGCAGAAGTCACACGCTTAACCAACGGAGCCACCCAGGCACCCCACTCCTATAATTCTTAATGCCATTTTTCTTCATAAAAATATATTACTAATTTTAATTGTATATTTCCTTGTTAATCTCTAGTAAGTAGGATGTACATTTGTTGAGGGTAGGGATACAATTTTTTTTTTCACTCTTATTAGTATAATGGCAATAATTTTTCCCTCTGGGGTCAAACTACCTGATGCACATTTTAGATCTAGAACTAGCTGTGAATTTGGACAAGTTATTTAACCATATAAGCTGTAGTCCTCTTATCACAAAAATGTAGGTAATAATAGTACCTATCTAATAGTGTCATGGGAAGGACTTAATGTAATAATGCATGTTAAGAGCTTTGGAAATGGTCTGGCACAGAGCAGCTACTCAATAAGAATTTTCTTCTTTTTTCTTTAATGTTTATTTATTTTGAGAGAGACAGACAATGCAAGTGGGGAAAGGGCAGAGAGAGAGGGTGAGAGAGAATCCCAAGCAGTTCCTGAGATGTCGGTGCAGAGTCTGACAGGGGCTCGATCTCACAATCATGAGATCATGACCTGAGCAAATATCAAGAGTTGGACACTCAACTTTTTGAGCCATCCAGGTGCCCTTCAGTAAGTATTTTCTATTGGCATTTCTATTATTATTACCTCCTGCACAGTGCCTGGAAGATAGTTGGTGCTCAATAAAATTTCATAATCAGATGAATGAATGATGAAAGTTACACACTGCTTTAGCAAAAGTTTCTATATATCTATGTGATTTTTTATATTATATATATATTTTTATTATTTTTAATGTCTATTTATTTATTTTGAGAAAGAGAGAGAGAACACAAACAGGGGAGGGGCAGAGAGAGAGAGGGAGAGAGAGAATCCTAAGCAGGCTCTGTAATGTCAGTACAGAGTCCAAGGTGGGGCACATTTCTACAAACCATGAGATCATGACCTGAGACAAAATCAAGAGTCAGATTCTGAACCAACTGAGCCAGCCAGGCACCTCTACATTTTGTATATTTTAAAAGATACACTTTGAAAGATAAGATACAGTATATGAAAGAATTAAGGAAAAATTCTTCTTTTTATATCAGGCTAAACAGTTTCCTTGCCTCAAGGCTTGTTCCATATAAAAATAAAATATGTCTTAGTTACCTCTTTACAGATCATACAAAGGTTAATTCCAATTAGTCCAAGTTGAATATTTACACATTTTGAGTTAATGATATTCTGATTAATGAGTTTTTCTGTACTAAAGATTTGTTCTAAACTAGAAGTAAATTATACATGCTGATAAATCATTAAATTTGATTTGTAGAAGTATTTCTTAAATGAGGTAATTGAATAAAATTTCTTATGAATAAAGGACATATTCATAGTATTATATACTATGATAAGAAAAAAAATGTGAAATTAAATGAAAAAAGTTATCTCTTTAAGAATGAAAAGAAGAAGGAAAAGGATTCTATTTCTCTTTGGCCTAATTCATGTTACCAATTTATAACATAATTTGGCTTTGGCTTTACTATTCTAGGAAAAAATTAATAGATGGTAATCAGACTAGAATTGATTGGGCCAATATAATAACAATATTAAATTTCAAAAAACAGAAGCACTAATATTTTTATAATACTCCTTAAAATTACTAAATTGAATCTCATTAAACTTATTTTATATTACAGACACATGTAATATCATTCAGATCATGATCTGAGTCAAAATCAAGAGTTGGTCACTCAACCAAGTGAGCCACTCAGGTGCCCCCACTCCCCACTATGAGTTTTAATAGCATTCGTGAGAACACAGAGTGTAGGGATGAGGAGGCAGTAGTATGTATATATGTTGCTAAGAAAATCTTAGAAAAAACCCCACTAATTTTATTAAGAAGTGTTTTCTTAACAAAGCAGTATTTTCCAGTTCACAATTTCTTTTAAGCCACAAAAAAAGTATGGCAATCCAGGATTTCATTCTTATGCTTCTCCTTGAAAGTAGCTAAGAACAATAAATTATTTTACCTCACTATAATTCTGTGGCCAATATGTTACACAATTTATTAGCATCCATGAGAACAGTTGCATAAAATGTTGGTGACTTCATTGTCTTCAAACTTACCAAAAATGTATCCATATTCACTTTGTTAAATGTCATCTTATATTAATTTTGCATTAGTTCTTTGAAAATTATTTATCCCTATATTAACAATTCTCATTTAATCAGGGCATTCTGGCCTTACAAATAGAGTTTATTTTACTTTTCTGCTGCAATTTGTTTTATACTTAAATCGATTAAATTTTTTAATGTTTATTTTTCTTTAAAAATTTTTTTTAATGTTTATTCATTTTTGAGAAAGACAGAGAGTGAGCAGGGGAGGAACAGAGAGAGGAGGAGACAGAGAATCTGAAGCAGGCTCCAGGCTTGAGCTGTCAGCACAGAGCCTGACATGGGGCTCGAACCCACAAACTGTGAGATCATGACCTGTGCTGAAGTCAGATGCTTAACTGACTGAGCGACCCAGGTACCCCTAATGTTCATTTTTGAGAGAGAAAGAGAGAGAGTGCAAGCAGAGGAGGGACAGAGGGAGAGGGAGACACAGAATCTGAAGCAGGCTCCGGGCTCTGAGCTGTCAGCACAGAGCCGGACGTGGGGCTTGAACTCACAAACTGTGAGATCATGACCTGAGCCAAAGTCAGATACTTAACCGACTGAGCTGCCTAGATGGTCAGTTTTATTTAAATAGATTTAAAACAAGACAAGGGATGCCTGGCTAGCTCAATTGGAAGAACATGCAACACTTGATCTTGGAGTCATGAGTTTGAGTCCCACATTGGGTGTAGAGATTACTTAAACAAAAAATAAAACAAAATGAGACAAGAAAGAATCTACAGACCCAATGGGAAGAATAATTCCATCCTTCTGTCTGCTGTTCTTACCAGACAGCATTGTGACCCATACCCTCGCTATTCCATTGCTGACGTCACTCGGGTGTGAAAGGCAACAGTTCAAAAATTCACCCCTCCTATAACAAAGATGTCCTCCTCAACCACCAGAGCCTGTGAGTATCATCTCTGTGGTTATGTTATACTCTGCGGCACAGTGGACTTCAAGATAGGGGAAGTTTTCCAGGTGGGCTGGGTTCTGATCACATGAGCTTTTAAAAGCAGAGACCTTTCTCCAGCTGATGGCACAAGAGGGAATCAGAGGAACCTGAAGTAAGAGAAGGACTCACTGTTAGGAACATGGAAGGAGTCACTTAAGGTGGAGTGCAGATGGTAAGACCAGCCGTCTACTGAAGCCAGCAAGGAAGTGGAGACCTCTCTACTACAACTGCAAAAAACTGAATTTTGCCAATAACAGGAATTATGAGGATTCCTGTTCTCATCCCAGTATCCGGAAAACAAAGCCAGCCAATATCCTGCATGCCGCCTTGTGAGACCCTGAGCGGAGAACCCAGCCATGTCCTCCAGACTTCTAATTTATGGAACTATGAGTAATAAAGGGGATTTTTAAAGCTGCCAAGTTTGTGATAGTTTGTTATACAGCAATAAAAACTAACATAATGGGAACGATCCTAGCATCCTTTGAGTGACTCACTGAACTTAAATTATGATGTAGATCTTAAACCAAGTACTTAAATTTGTCCTGTGTTGATAATCAAACTGCCGAAACACCATGCATATTAATACAACCATAGATTGCATTAGTCTCTTAACTTGCCTTTTCAGTAACAATAAAACTTTATAATTATTTGAAAAAGAATTGAACAAATCCCCAACATTATATTCCAAAAAACTAAACAATTTACTAATAATATGTCTAAAGGTTAACAAAACATTGACTGAAGCTACTTTCTCATCTCATTTCCACCCCAGATAGATTCATCTTTGGCATATTTTTTTACAGTTTGGTAATTCTGCTTGTCAGCAGCAATATACATTCTTGTTCTAAAATGCACCCCACCATTCAAAATATTATTCATGATTACCCTCATAAGCCTGCCACACATCTGTCTTTAGCTTTTCTATCCCTACTCCCGGATTTCACTCTAGCTTTCCAATGCGTTGATTTCTTAAAATTTCATCAACCACAAATTAAATTCTCTGCCACCTCCACCACCCATTTCCAAATGATTATCCACACCTGAAGACTTTACAACTTCACAGTACTCCTCCGCTTGCCTGGCGTTTTTTTAAAGACTATGTTCAATAATCCCAACATCTTAAAACAATTCTTTAAATGGATATGAATGTGAATGACCTATTAGCAGTAGAGTTGAAAGAAATTAACAGTTGATTTAATAAAGAAGATGAATAGTGGGGAAATTTTTTAAAAAACACCGAAATGTCAAGACTAGACGACCTGAAGGAAAATCAAGCCAGTAACAACAAAAAAAGAAATACAGAAGAAGGAAATCTGGACAGAAACGATGAGCTGATTTTAGACATATTGGGATATTTATTCAAATACAAAAAGAAAGATTTGTACCACAACATTCAAAATACACCCTTATTTTACAGCTTTAAATGAAATCCTAATCTCCTCTTCTGAATTTTGGATTCTCCAACCCTTCGTCATTAAAAAAATCTGTATTTTTTTTACACCTTGGAACTTATTTTCATTTGTACATAATAAACTATTCTTAAATTATTTTTAATGTGAATGTAAGCCCCTACTCTCATTTCTAAAAGTCTTCCATTATGCTTCTCTTTGTAATTCCGGGAGTAACGATCCTCTTCAGAAGATATTCTTCCAAACTTTATAGCTAGTTTGCTATTATAACCAAGCAAGGAAATTTCACTTCCAAAGGTAACCACAAACCCAGCTACTTTCCTCTGTAAACTATTGTTCCAACATACCTTCAGACTGAAACTTTCCAGCTGTGCCCAAGGGCTTCTTGCAACCACATGGAAACTATTTCTTGGGGCTTATTTTTAATTATAGCCTTTACTCCCCTTTGGTTCTTCAGATATTTCTGCTCCCAAGGTTACATGATGCTCCAGAGACATAACATTTGTGACACCACCACTGTATGCTATCCTACAATAATGACTATCATAGGACAGATGAAAGCATTGCCACAGAAGTTGGATTTGTTTTTGTAGTTTATTCAGAAAGATGCCTGTACTACCATTAATGTGTGTGCTTTGAACTCATCAGATGTTATTCATCCAGTTAGATGCCTACAAATATACCACACAGCTAGGATCCCACAAGATGTCATGCTAAGCAAGATCCATACCCTTAATGATAGAAGTGGTAACATACATTACACATCCTTCCAGCAGGAAAATGCAGTAAAGAACATTGTGTAACATGTCTGTCTTGAGAAAGAACTTCCTAATGACTGATGCATCTTACTGGCAAAAGCTTTCAAGCAAACTCTCAAAGAAAAACCAGAAAGTCCAATAAGGCAGATCTAAATGTTTTCAGTTTAGTCTGAAAAAATCATGATGGATAGACTCATAATTCTGCCTCAAATTATTAAAAACTCAAAATCCTGGTTAATTCTAAAGTAAATCCAGATTTTGTGTATTCTAAGAAGGTGGTAAAGAGGTCTGAGGTGTAATCTATACAAGGAGAATTCAGGGCCCATTGTAATCTTCAGGGACTATTCCAAAATTGACCAAGAAGATTAAAAAGAGTATTATACTTCAGTATTCCTGATAAAGGGTCCTCCATGCACTATTACCTTAATTGTTGAGAGCCGTTTTAGTTAAAGAGGCCATATACTATTGTCAGTATAACTTATTTCCCGTGAAGTGTGTATGAGGAAAGAAGTGGAGTAAAAGTGGTGTTTATTATTGAAAATTAATTAACTAAAGTGTGTTACTTATGTAAGGCAGCTAATCATATATTATAATTCCCTTTCTACAGATGATGAATCCGAGATGTAGAGCTACAAAATGACTTTCTAGTAAGGGTTAGGCAAAAGCTGAACCAATGTTTTTGTTTTGTTTTCATTTTATTTTCTTTTTTATTTTTTTAATGTTTATTTGTTTTTGAGAGAGATAGAGACAGAGAGTGCACAGGGGAGAGGCAGAGAGAGAGGGAGACACAGAATGTGAAGCAGGCTCTAGGCTCTGAGCTGTAAGCACAGAGTCCAACGTAGGGCTCGAACCCACAAACCACGAGCTCATGACCTGAGCCGCAGTTGGGCACTTAACCCACTGAGCCACCCAGGTGCCTGTTTTGTTTTCATGTTAATTCCAGTTCCCACACTTCTTTCACTACACCACATGGTCATCTCAATTTTATTTGAGATATATATTTATCATATTATATATAAATAAAAGTATTTGCTTTAAAAATTACTATTGCCATAGTTAAATGACACAGCTACGCCATAGACAGTGATTCTCAAGGCATGGTTCAGGGACTAGCAGCAACGGTGTCAGCTGGGAAAGTGTAGGAAATGCACATTCTTAGGTCCTTGGCAGGCCTACCAAATCAAAGTCTCAGGGAGGGAGCTTTGGCAATCTGTTTCAGCAGGGCCACTAGCTAATTCTGCTGCACACTCACGTTTTGGGCTCTAGAATAGCAGTTCCCAGCACGTTGTGTGTATCATCGTCACCTGCACGACTTTGTGAACGCAGGGGTACTCCCTACATGTACATCTGTGCGATTCACACTTGGCCAAAAAGTTGAGTGACACTGCTATAAAATGTTCATAAGATCACTGACATTTCGACTGTTGAAGAGCTTCATTATTTTTACATATTTGGTCAGTCTAAGGGTGTATTACCGCAGTGGTTCTCAACTGGGGGCAAACTGTCCACAGTATATGCCACAATATTTTCTCTGTGTGAGACTGAATTTTATTTGATAAGGATTTCATGTAGGATTATGACTGAATATAATTTTCAGGTTTTAGGAGGCTGTGATTGGAACCACAGCATGACCTAATATGTCTAGACTGACAAGATAGGTAATATTCTACCTTCCAGATATATCTAGACTTTCTTTCTTCCTCTCTTTCTCTCTCTCTGTCTTTTTTCTTTCCCTTCCCTTCCTTTCCTTTCCTTTTCTATCATTTAGCTATCCATCATCCATCTATCTAGAAGGTCTGTTAATATTACAATTTGTGAAAAAAAAATAGTTGAAAGCCTTTAATTTTAAATTTGTTTAATGTTTATTTATTTTTGAGAGACATAGAGGCACAGCGTGAACAGGGGAAGGGCAGAGAGAGAGGGAGACACAGAATCGGAAGCAGGCTCCAGGCTCTGAGCCGTCAGCACAGAGCCCGACGCGGGGCTCAAACTCACAGACCTCGAGATCATGACCTGAGCGGAAGTCAGTCGCCCAACTGACTGAGCCACCTAGGCGCCTCAAGCCTTTAATTTTATAAATGTAAATTAGAAGGACTTTCTGCTTCAGCCCACGAAGGAGATGTGACCTCCTGCCAGAAACAAGGAGAAAATTATAAAAATATATAACTCCTTCCAGACACTGAACAATCGGCAGAAGAGAACTGTAAATCCCGAGAGGAGAGGAACCACTGTGGGTCCTAGATCTATCTATATACGCTTTCTGCCTGCCGGCAATCTCCAAGTGCAGCACAGGGCGGGGAGCGTATGTAAGGCGTCAGTCTCACTGAGGTGAGAAAATATAGACTGGTGTTCAAATACATTAAGAAACTATATAGAGAAGAGGATGAAACAGAAGAAAAAGCTCCAGGAATCTGCATAGGGGTTTCCTGAAGTCTTTGGATAAAGAACAATATGACCACTGTAAGGTGAAACCCCACAAAGCTACCCCCTGAAAAAAAAAAATGAAGGAAAAAAATAATTACTGGGTACCCATAAGAGGAAGAAGTTTTGACAGCTCATACAAGGCTAAGTATTATTCATTCAAGTTCCCACCAGCCAGAGTGGAGGAACCTTATTGAATATGCTGGGCATTACAGACTGGATTGTGTCCCGCTAGTATTCATATGTTGGAGTCCTAAACCACGATGTGACTGCAGGTAGAAATAGGACCTTTAAGGAGGTAATTAAGATTAAACAAGATCCTAATGGCAGGGCTCTAATCCAATAGGCCTGGTGTCCGTCCATCTAAGAGAGGAAGAGACACCAGAGATTTGATGTCTCTCAGCTTGAGCATAGGCCATATGAGGACACAGTGAAGAGTGCTCATCTGCAAACCAAGAAGAGAAGTCTCACCACAAACCAACTCTGCCAACATCTTGATCTTACACTTCTAAGCTCCGGAATTGTGAGAAAATAAATCTCTGTTATTTAAGTCACCTAGTTTGTGGTATTCTGACAGCCCAGCAGGTTAATATACTTGGAGTCTATACAGTCCCCAGAAAAGACTACCCTATACAGGATGAACTAGTGCTAGAGAATGGTTACAGTTACCAGTCCAAAAATGGCTTAAAAGCAAGCCTTGAACGGACCACTCCTATTTGCAAGTAATGTAAACACCTTCTAGAACAAATTGTAGAACTTATTAAAGAAATGCAACAAAATCTAGGCCCAACAATGAGAAATTTACAATGTCTGGCACCCACATCCAAAACAGATGTGCCAGGCAGGAAAATATAAATATAAACCTTAACGTGGAAAAAAAAGTCAGTCAATATAAACTGACCAAGGAATGACAGAGGTAATGGAATAAGTGCACAAAGACTATAAAATAGCTATAATAAATATTGAAAATATGCTCAGATTTTAAAGGAAATGATAAACATAATGAGGAAGATATAAAAAATAATCAGGGGTGCCTGGGTGGCTCAGTCAGTTAAGCATCCTACTTTAGCTCAGGTCATCTCAGGGTTTGTGAGTTCAAACCCTGCATCGGGCTCTCTGAGCCCTCTTCAGATCCTCTGTCCCCCCTCTCTGCCCTTCCACCACTTGCTCTCACTTTCTCAAAAATAAACATTTAAATAAATAAATAATAATCCAATGAAACCTCCACAAATGAAAAAAAATCATTATTTGTCATGAAAATTTCACTGGGTGAGGTTGACAGCAAATTATACACTTCAGAGGTGAGAAAAGATATAAAATGGAAGACACAGAAATAAAAACTGTAAACTATCTAAAATCATAGAAATATTTAAATTAAACTAAATTAACAGAGCCTCGTTGTTCTGTGGGACAATACCAAGCAGGCTAACATATATGTCTTGTGGAGTCTTGAATGGAAAAAAAGGTGGGAGGGAAGGGTAGAATAGAAAAAAATCTTTTAATATATGACTGATGAAGTTTTTCCAGATTTGATAAAAAATATAGACTCACAGACTCAAAAACCTTAACCAATCCCAAGCAAGATAAAAAGAAAAAAAAAAAAAAAGCTACCCTGAGAATGTCATAATTAAATTGCTGCAAACAAGTAATAAAGAGAAAAATCTTAAAAATAGCCAGAGAGGGGAGGAGGTGCAAAGATACGTTATGTATGGAAGGCAAAGATAAGAATGACTTCAGGCTTCTCATTGTCAGAAATAAGGGAATAGGACCATATCTTTAAAATGCAAACAGAAAACAAAAAGTCAACCTAGAATTCTGTACCCAGAATAAATAGCTTTTAGAGCTGTAAGCGAAAGTAAAATGAAGAAATTCTCAAAAAAGCTGAGAAAATTCATAGCAGACCTGGACTAGGAAAAAAAAAAAAGATAAAGGAAGTTCTACAGGCAAAAGAAAAATGATACCAGGTTGAAAGCTTGAATCTACACAAGAGAAAGAGCATTAACAATGGTATGTGGGCAAATGTAAAAGAACTTCATTTCCAATTTAAGTTCTTTGAAATGTCACTTTAAAAAGCATTAAGCAGATGAATCCCACCAAACCTGTGTATTCTTGACACTGTTTCCCATGTATTTATTTCTGTAAATATTCCTTCTATCCTGAGGGTGGATTACTAGTGGATTTCAACTTGAGAAAACGCTGTATCTTAATTTCATCCTTATAATTAATATTCACTCCTCATCATTCTGTTGCTTTTTCCATTATGTTGCAGCTTTGCAGTTGGTGAGTGTGGACAATATCTAACATTAAAAATTTTGTTGGGGTGCCTGGGTGGCTCAGTTGATTAAGCGTCTGACTCTTGGTTTCTGCTCAGGTCAAGATCTCACAGTTCATGAGATGGAGCCCCGAGTTGTGCTCTATGCAGACAGCGCAGAGCCTGCTTGGGAATCTCTCTCCCTCTTTCTCTGCCCCTCCTCTGCTCAGGCTCTCTATCTTTCTCAAAATAAATAAATAAACTTAAAAACAAAACAAAATTTGTACCAATTCTGATACACCTTCAGTCACGTCAGCATGTTAACAATCACTCTCTAAGACACACTGTGTGGAAAGGTAGGTGCTGGAATTCTCAGAGAATCCAAAAGAATGCTAAATAGTTTGCACAACGTGAAAAAGCAAATTCATTGAATAGGGAAGAACACAGGCTTCCTTACTGCCTGCCAAAAGATACTCAGCTCAACTTAAAGGATCTACATTCCTTCAAATTATGTATTGTACTCAATCTTTGGGATTCTTCTTCTTCTTTTTTTTTTATTTTTGGCTCTTTTTTCCCCGTGAATAATAAATTTAACAGGCATTGCTAAAATGTAGTTTAGTAATTTAATGATCCTTTTTTTTTTTTTTCAAACGAAGGTAAACTCCTTTCAACTATCAAATTACACAAACCCATTGCTGACTGGAGAATTATGCTGCAATGGAAAAGTGGACTACTATCAGCAAAATCAGAGATATTTTCAAAGGAATTTTATGCAAAAAGCTTAGATTTTTAAACTGCAAGCATCTCCTGTCTCAAGTATTTTCTGGCAAAAGAAATATAAAGTTGAAGAAAAAAGAAAGCTAGTAAAAAAATCCTTAAAATTCTTAATCTTTAGTGTTGGAATTTACATAGTAGAACAGGAAGCAAAAAGCAAAACTTTCTTACTCTCTTACAAGTCGTCCAAAGACTTCCCACAGAACTTGGAATAAAATATACAGTCCTTGTCATTTCACTCACCTTAATGTTCTGGCCCCTGACTTGGCAGGTCACCTCCTGTCATTCTAGTCCCACCATCCTCAACAAGCTGAAACCCTAGTAACCTGGTAACATTCTTTTAGTTTGTTGACCTTGACAAACTACCCCCGAACTCACCAACTGCTGTTCCTTCTTCCTGGGAACACTTTCACCTGACTACCTTATCACCTCCCTCCTTCCTTTCTTCCATCTGAATTAGCTTATAATACTTCATTATATTCTTTATTTTCCCTTCAGTACGTTCACGTTGCATGATAATATGTATTTGTATATCTTTTAATGTCGCTCTGTTCCAGTAAGTAGGTATCAAGTCATTTTGTCTCTCTCCCCTATCCAGGAAAGGCGCCTGGTACAGAGTGGGTACTTCCTGTTATGGAATAAAGGAATAGCTAGATTTGCACATGAATCCATGAATGCTTTTTCTGACGAATTTCATTCTTAGATGAAACCTACAAACTGTGGTCGTATTTGCTATTATTTTATATGCGCTAGTGGGTTTCTCAAGAGCACTACATATATTGAAATTGGTTTGTTTAGCACTACATGTGTTCCTAGTGGTAGAATGGAGATCAGTTAAAAGCATTTTAATGCATGTGAACATTTAAGGTACCAGATGTTCAGAAATTCTAATGTTCCCTCCAAAACAGTGTGCCACACACACTTATGAACTTATACTGGAAAATGGAGGCACTTGTATATGATAAGATGTTATAAAATGAAAAGGAAAATTCATTCCGTCAGTGGAAATCCAAGTTCCAAAAGAACTCAGCATTTTGCTTTAATGGCAAGGTGATTCTATGTTGCAACATCTCCACACTGTGGCCAGATCTAGAATAGCTTCTTACTCTGTGGGAATGCATGCTTTTCAGGTCTTAAGTAAGGGTAACGTACCCATGTATGTATTCAACACTAAATGGGACTAATTTAAATAGTTTCTGAAAATTAATCTTGGTCCAAAATTTTATTAGTATCCCTTAGTCATCATGGCTAATGTCACACTGGCACAGTTTTCTGTGGTTGCTTTTCTAATGGTTCACTCCTCCCTTTCCTTCTACACATGTCCCAAATCAATTAAAATATATATATATATACATATGTGTGTATATATACATATATATATACATATATATATATGTATATATACACACATATGTATATATATGATTTAGAAGGAAAAACTAGAGGGAACTACACTATACATTTCTCTATTTTACCAGTAAGTTCCTTTATTTATTAACTATTACCCCTTTCCCCAAAATGTATCTAATCCATGACAACCTGAGGTGCTAACATGAGTTAAACCTTAAATTTTCTAATTTTTTTCAAAACTTTGTGCCATTGGCTTATTTAAGATATACTGTTTTCATATCTCCTCTTCAAAGGGCCTGGTGCACCACCCTCTTTCTGGTATTGAATAAGGAGTACAGATATTTCCTAAATGAAGGAAAAAGGGAGAAAAATCTACTAAATTTCCCAATCCTCCTTGGTCAAGTCTTTTTGACAACAATTTTTTTTTGGTTGAGTGAACCCTCAAAGCATCTGGTCGATGATAATGGGTTTGACAGTTTTGTTTAAAAAAAATATTAATCTAGGGCCACCTGGGTAGCTCAGTTGGCTAAGTGTCCCACTTTGGCTCAGGTCGTGATTTCACAGTTCGTGGGTTTGAGCCCAGCTTCGGATTCTGTGTCTCCCTCTCTGTCTGCTCCTCCCCCGCTTGCTCTCACTCTCTGTCTCTGTCTCTGTCTCTCTCTCAAAATAAATGTTAAAAAAATTTTGTTTAAATATAGTAAAAAAATATTAATCTATAAAATGCCTTGATTGGCTTGACAGTAATTTTACCATGGAATGGAGAAAAGGCATTTTTGTTAACTAAAATTATTCATTTGTTCTTCCTTCATCTAACACTGGACACTTCTATATTAAATTCTGTAGATAGCACAGCAAAGATCTTCCCCAAGTAGGTACCTCCTAGAAAAAAGGAACAATGTTATCACCTCCTTTTGTTTTCTCATCAGCTCCTAATATAGTTTGATGTCCATGGTGGATGGCTAGTAATATTCAGAATGCCTGAAATATGCAAGTAATTTTTTAATAATTTTATTCTATGCTGGTCCTTGTAACTGTTTAATTCTGAATCACATATGATGTGCTAACATACCATGTGACTATACTTAGTCCCCTAGTCTTTCTGGGCTTTTCATTACTCATGTGTTAAATGACGCAGGTTTAATTTTCTCTAAGGCCTCTTCCAGATTTTAAGAATCTATGATCATTTTGCATTTGAAAATGACAATTGAACAAATACAAATTTTTAAAACACATGCCAAATATTTAGGATTTACTACGACATTTTTTTAGAGAAATACCTTAAGGAGAAAGCAACTGTTGCATCTGTAAAGATATGAATTAGACCATACAAATATTCTAGCTAACTGACAAGTACATGGAATGTCAAAATTATATTGTTACATCTGAGGTACTAGGTACATGTACTGACAGATTGATGACTGTAGTTAAAAAGAAACCTAATTCCACTGATTCGATGGATGTAGCTAAAATAGGTGAATATAATAGCATTATCGCTAAAATCACTACAGCAAGGTCATTTCTAAAACTTTAGAGCTTTGGAAGATGCCTCTGTCAATGGGAAAAATGAACCGAGACTGGTTCACTACACTTCATTTGTCCTGTAACTATTTCTGGAAACTACTGTTTGGTAAATGCCCTGAAGATGAGAAAATCCCTACAACAGTGATAAATAGGAAGGGAAGTAAGAAATCATAAGTCAAAAAATTGGAACCAAATGTCAAAATCAAGTAAAATAGCATTAGAAATATTAAGTGCTTAAAAACTAAGTTATAATCAGAACTTTATTAGAGTTTTTTTTCCGTATATAAATTTCCTTTTTTACTGAAGTACAGGTGGCATACCAGGTTGTACCAGCTTCAAGTGTACAACATAGTGATTCTGACATCTGACATTACACAATGCTCACCATGATTAAGTGCAGTTATCATCTTTCACCATACAAAGTTATTACAGTATCATTGACTACATTCCCTAAGCTGTACTTGTAATCTCTGTAATCATTTCATAACTGGAAATTTGTACCTCTTATTCCTCTTCACTTATTTTATGTATCCACCTCCTCTCCTCCCCTCTGGCAACTACTGGTTTGTTCTCTATTTATGAGTATGTTTCTGTTTTTGTTTATTTTGTTTTTTAGATTCCACATATAAGTGAAATCATATGGTATATCTCTGACTTTTTTCACTTAACATGATACCTTAAATGTCAATCCATGTTGTTGTAAATGTCAAGATTTCATTTTTTTATGGCTGAATAATATTCCATTATATATTATACCACATCTTCTTTATTCATTCATCTATCAGTGGACACTTAGGTTGCTTCAATATCTTGTCTATTGTAAATAATGCTGCAATAAACATAGGGGTGTCTGTATCTTTTTGAATTAGTGTTTTCATTTTCTTTTGGTAAATACTCAGCAGTGGAATTACTGGATCATATAGTATTTCTATTTTTAATTTTTTGAGGAACTTCCATACTGCTTTGGCTACACCAATTTACATTCCTACCAACAGTGAATGAGGGTTCCCTTTTCTCTGCATCCTCACCAATACTTGTTATTTCTTATCTTTTTGATACTAGCCATTCTGACAAGTGTGATGTGATATCTCATTGCAGTTTTGAGTTGCATTGATGATCAGTCAGTTGAATACTTTTTATGTGTCTATTGGCCACCTTCATGTCTTCTTCAGACAAATGTCTATTCAGTTCCTCTGTCCAATTTTAATCAGATTCTTTCGGGATTTTATCTTCTGGAGTTGCATGAGTTTACATATTTTGGATGTTAACTGCTTATCAGATATATCATTCACAAATATCATCTCCCATTCAGTAGGTTGCCTTTTCACTTTGTTGATGGTTTCCCTCACTGTGCAAAAGCTTTGTAGTTTGATGTGGTCCTAATAGTTTATTTTTGCTTTCATGTTTCCTTTGCCAGAGTAAACATATGTAGAAAAAAAGGCCAAAGTCCAAGAGATTACTGCCTATATTTTCTTTTAGGAGATTTACGGTTCAGGTCTTACATTTAGGTCTTTGAGCCATTCTATTTTTGTATATGGTAAAAAAAAAAAAAAAAAAGTCCAGTTTCATTTCATTTGCACATAGCTGTCCAGTCTTCCCAATATCATTTATGGAAGAGACTTTTCTCCATTATATATTCTTGCCTCTTTTGTCATAGACTAATTGATCATATAAACATGGGTTTATCTGGGTTCTCTATTCTGTTCCACTGATCTATGTGTCTATTTTTGTGCCAGTACTGTACTGTTTTGATTATTACAGCTTTGTAATAATATAAACAGCTTTGTAATGTAAGCTACAATATAGCTTGAAATCTGGGATTGTGAGACCTCCAGCTTTGTTCTTCTTTTCTCAAGACTGCCTTAGCCGTTTGGTGTTTTGTGGTTCCATACAAATTTTAGGACTATTCGTTTTAGTTCTGTGAAAAATACTATTGATATTTTGATAGAAATTGCACTGAATCTGTAGATTTCTTTGGGTGATATGAACACTTTGACAACATTAATTCTTCCTATCCATGAACATGGTACATCTACTCTTTGTTTTCAATTTCTTCAATGTCTTATAGGTTTTAGAGTACAGGTCTTTCACCTTGGTTAAATTTATTCCTGGGTACTTTATTCTTTTTCTTTTTGGTACTTTACTCTTTTTAATGAAATTATAGATGGGATTGCTTTTTTAATTTCTCCTTCTGCTTTGTTATTAGTGTATAAAAAACAGGACAGATTACTGCATATTAATTTCGTATACTGTAACTTTACTGAATTCATTTACTAGTTGTAAGTTTTTTGGTGGAGTCCTTAGGGTTTTCTATATAAGTTATCATGTCATCTGCAAATAGTGAGTTTTACCTCTTTCTTACAAATTTTGATGCATTTTATTTTTATTTTTTTTCTTGTCTGACTGCTATGACTAGGACATCCAGTAGTATACTGAATAAAGGTGGTGAGAGTGGACATCATTGTCTTGTTCTTGATCTTAGAGAAAAAGCTTTCAGTTGTTTACCATTTATTTCTAAGCAAATTGTTTTTAAACAATACATTTTAGTCATTGTTTTTAAAGTATTTTCTCAACAGACACAAGTGACCTATGAATCATCTAATTAAGTTCTAGTTCTCTCACTTTAGTTCAGCATGATGCTATGACCACCACCGACTTAGTTCCTTTTTAGCACTGGTTATACAACTCTTCTTGGTTCACTTCTAGTATCCTAAAAATAGTCATTGCAGAACCCATTCCAGAAATATTGTTTACACCAATATTTTGTTTCCTTTGGATGGAATCATAATTACCTGTCTTACAACATCATGGATCAGATACATGGTACTTAGCTGCTTTCTCCTCAGTATTTCTATAAGGAATACATAAAATTCAATGTATTTAAAACCGAATTTATTTTAAAACCAATACATTCTCCTATTTCTATTTCTATTAATGCCATAACAATACTTTCACCTAGCCTCAAAAGGTTGCAGTTATCTATGAATCTTTCATGTCATCGCCACACCCCACGCTCCATCAGACTCTGAATCTTTCAATTCTCATCTCGGTATTCTTTATCATGCCCATCTTTCCTTTCCCACTTCAAGTGCCACTGTCATAGCCACGGGTACTTCGTCATCTCTTGCCTGGAATATTGCAGTGGTCTCTTAAGTATGCCTCCAATATCAGATTTATCATTTTTACATCCTCAGTCTTGATTTATTCTGTGCCATTTTAGTATTTATAAAGCACACACCAAATCTTATAATTCTCTGCTAAAAAGCCCTAAATATCTTCTCACTATATATGAATAAAATAGAAACCCTAATAAACAAAGATTTTTCCTGAAGCATTCTAAATTATATTTCCTTCTGGCTCTATTTCCATGTTCAAGTGGAACCAGGCCATCCTCAATTCTCTTGAGTTTGCTCCCAATTTCTGGGCAGTAGCTCTTGGTGGTATCCTCCCTGTAGTCCCTCTTCACTTCATCTCTGCCTTTCATCCTTTCACTTCTCTGGCTAGCTTAATTATTACCTTTCTTGATTGCTTCCAGTCAAAGTCGATCTCCCTACCTTCTCCCAATTCTTACAGTTCTTTAAAAAACACGTATTCTTAAAATATTTCAAATATATAAGAAGGTATAGAGAGGAATGTAACTAACAAATAAAAAATTAAAAACATAGTTGAAGATCTCAGTGTACCTTTCCTCAAAGGAATTCTCTCTCTTTCACAGAGGTAATCATGACCGTAATTTTGATATTTTTCACTCACATGCAATCTTTATAATTTTGCTATATATATATATATATATACATATGTTTCTAAATAATATATAGTTTTCATTTTGCAAAATGTATTAAAATAATGTCATGCTGTATGTCTTATCCTATGACTTAAGAGTATTTGGATGGGACATTTACAACAACATGGATGCAGCTAAAGAGTATATGCCAGGTGAAATAAGTCAGAGAAAGACAAATACCATATTAGTTCACTCAAATGTGGAATTTAAGAAACAACACAAATAAGCAAAAGGAAAAAGAGAAAGAGAGAAAACAAGAAACAGACTCTTAATTATAGGGAACAAACTGATAGTTACCAGAGGGGAGGGGAGTGGGATATGAGTTAAATAAATGGTGAGAATTAAGGAGTATACTCACGATGAGCACAGGGTGATGTATGGAACTGATGAATAACTATATTGGACACCTGAAACTAATATAACACCTGGAATTAAAATAAAAACTTAAAAAAAAGAGTATTTGGATGGGAGTGCTCAATATTTAGGCTTGCTGATACACATAATCCTAATTTATTTTTACTAATTAGAATATTCCATTATAATATGCAATATTTAATCTGTTCTCTATGTTGATAGATATTTACATTGCTTCCCCTTCTTTATACTGTTATATGTAATGTTGCTAAAACCACTTCCTTACACATATATTCCAGAGCTTTTTATGAGTTTATGTATCTGGAAGTTAAATTACAGAGTTGTAAAATTTGTTCCAATATTTACTCTCAGCATTGTTCTCATTGCTCCACCTCCTCACTAAAATTTGGAATTTTCAAGGCTTTTTAATTTTTAGTTAATGGGAGAGATATGACTTGTTTCTTATTGTAGTTTTAATTTATACTCTCCAGATTATATATGAGCTTAAACAAGTTTATTAGTCGCTTGTCTTTCTTTTCCTAAAAACTGCCTATTCACCGATTTTACCAATTTTTCAATTAAGTTGTCTTTTCCTCACATATATATTAGTACTTTTTAAAAATTCTGTATGCTAGGGACACCTGGGTGACTCAGTCAGTTAAACATCTGACTTCAGCTCAGGTCATGATCTCGTGGTTCATGAAATCAAGCCCCCACTGGGCTCTGTGCTGACAGTTCAGAGCCTGGAACCTGCTTCAGATTCTACCTCCCTCTTTCTCTGTCCCTCCCCCACTCCTGCTCTGTCTCTCTCTCTCTCTCTCTCTCTCTCTGTCAAAAATCAACATTAAAAATTCTGTATGCTAAATTGTATCACTCTTATATTTTCAAATATCTTTGCTCAATTTTGGCTTATCTTTCTAGTTTTTTTTAATTTATGTTTTCATTAGATAAACAGAATTTTAAAAATAATGCTACTATAGCTTACAATGAGTGTCTTATAATGCTTCACACAAATGAAATAATTCTATGCATATATAGTCAATTTAACCATCTTTCCTCCCATAGTTTTTGCTATTATGCCTTGTCTAAGAAATATTTTTTTATCTTTCAGTCATTACATGTTCTCTTTTATTTTTTTCTGAGACTGAAAATTTTGCTTTTCTCATTTTGTGTATTAAACCATATGGAAGTGACTTCTGCAGAGGTTGAATGGGCATTTGTTTCCATATGGATCATCAGTAGTACTAATAGCTAAAAAAAATTTATCAAGTTTCATAAACTTTTTCTTTTAACTGGTAATTTAATCCATTTACATTTATTATGGCTACCAATATACTTGCACTTATTCCTAACATTTTAATTTTCTAATTGTTCTGTTTTTAAAATGAATTTTAACTTCATTTTATGTTAAGTTCATATTTCCCCTTCATTTCCCTTCCTAAAAATTGTAATACTGATTTATATTAGTGATCACCTTTAAACTTCTAACACACGATTCCATAAATTCTAACGTTAATATCTCCACCATCCTCCTAAAAATTATTTTTTAATGTTTATTTATTTTTGAGAGAGAGAGAGAGAGCAAACAGGGGAGGGGCAGAGAGAGAGAGACAGAATCCCAACTAGGCTCCACACTGTCAACACAGAGCCTGATGTGGGGATCGAACTCATGGAACTGCGAGATCATGATATGAGCCAAAATCAAGAATCCAACGCTTAATCAACTGAGCCGCCCAAGTGTCCCACTAAATAATTATTTTAAATACCTTGTTGGCCAGAAAAGAAAAGAAAAGAAAACTCTACATACTACTTGCTACTTCTTTTATAGTTTGTACCTTAAACTTTAGTATAGTTATTTGATTATATAGTATCCAGTACATTGTAAATTCCTTCAGAATATACATACATCTTCCTCATTTTTTCCCCACAGTGCCTATGAAGAAAATGTCCACAATACACTGCTGTTGAAGACTTATGGCTGGCTGTCCTAACTTCTCCGGGAGAACACCAACTCTGTGACGTGCCACACTTTGGGTGGTATGAAATAAAAGGGATTAAACACATCAGGTTGCGGTCATTAAGATATTACTTACTTTAGTTACCTAGAGCAAAACAAGTAGAAAAGTAGGATGTCATGGAATTCAAGGGAATAAAACGTTTCAAGGAAATTTTCCAACTGTATGAAGTTAGCAAAAAGATCTACTAAAAACCTCTAAACTTTGTTTTTTTAATCTGCAGTTAAAATGGTCACTGATGAGCTTGTAAGAGGAATTTTTTGTGGCAGAGTTTAAGCAGAAGACAACTTGCAGTAGGTTGTGAAGTAAATAGGAGATAAGGGAGAAAAGGAAACAGATACAGAGTGGTTTATAGAAGTTTTGAAATAGGAAGGGGTATTGACAATATTGAAGAGCTTTATTTTCAGATGTTGAGCACAGTGAGTTAAGTGATCAGCATCTTTTGTGGAATTCTCTGAGCATAACAAAACTTGAAGTTATTTATATACATATTATATCTGGCTTATTTGCTGTTACTTTGAAAGCAAGATTCATGTCTTTTCATCCTGGTGGACTCCATATTCTAACACTAATAATACTCAATATGTATTTGATGAGAGAACCTATCTAGAAAGACAGTGACCTCCTTCTTACCAAATATATTTTGAGAAATTTGAGTAACTACCTGTAATGAAATACTGTAGAAGTTAATTTCTGTATTACTTTTTAGGGTGGAATGGATAATCCCTAAGTTCTCTCCAAACTCTAAACCATGTAATTATATGATAAGATGCATTATTTATATTCAATGGAATTTTAATTAAAGATATTTAAATTACCAACATAAATTTCTCACTGAAATCACAAGTGGTAGAAAAATATAAACAAATATCTATTCACATGTAAATGCTACACATAAAATAAGGTCATTAACTAAAGTCCATTTATATATTATAATTATTATATTAGAAATACAGATTTCAAATTACTAAACCAAATCTTACATATAATCACTATAATCATCACGGAGGATTTACTGCACAAATAATCATCTTTCAATATCGGAGGCATTATATAAATATATCTGCATTACAAACTATTGAAAAATATATCCCACATTCATGGAACACAATAGAATAGTCATAGTCATAGTCAAAACATAAAATAAATGTTATTGAATAAATCGGTAATATTTACAAATGTGTAAACTTGTATTTACACATTTGTAAATATTACCACTTTGTGTTTACCACTTTGTGTTTCGAGGATGTGATTCTCTTTAAAGAATATAACAAGGATACTGTATTTCCCATGAAACACAGAAAACATCTAGAGCTGAGATGATGGCTGGATTTTACCTGTTTTTCTTTTGCCAATTGATTAGGAATGGTGCCTGGAAAAATGTATTCAAGAATGTGTGACCTCTTTTGAGCTCAGTGGGAAGGAATGAGAAGACTGATTACTGGTGTCTGCTATGGTTTGGTGGTGAAGGACGGAGGAGGAGGTTGGAACCAAGCATTTGCCAATCATTTTTAGACCATTAAACATTTACATTCTGCAAACTTTTCCCCTCCACTTTCACCACCTTGACTAGCTATAAAAATCTCTACTGATTCATATTTAAATTGTTAGCCACTCTTCCAGAATACATCCTCTTTCAGCAAAGTAATGCTTATTTTTGGTGAGCAAAATCACTTTTGTTCAGATTTGCCTAAGACAGAGTAGCATTCCAGAACTTCCTTTCACAGATAGCCATTCTCCATCATCAGGATAATATTAATGAAGAGAGAATGTAAGGTCAACATTAATTTAGAAATGAGAAACCAGAATGATGTGGATAACAACAGTGCCGAGAGAGAGAGAGAGAGAGAGAGAGAGAGAGAGAGAGAGAGAGAGGGAGGGAGAGACAGAGAAGAAAGAAAGAAAGAAAGAAAGAAAGAAAGAAAGAAAGAAAAGAAAGAAAGAAAGAGGAAAAGAAAAGAAGAGAAAGAAAAGAAAGGAAAAGAAAAGAAAAAGAAAAGAATAACCAATAGCCACACAATTCCTTGTTCTCCTCTACTCCAATGAAAAGACAAGACAAGACAAGAGAGAAAAGAAATGCTGATTCAGTATCCCTTCCCCATCTGGGTTCAATGCTGCCCTCCTGAGCAGTGGTTAAAATTCTCCTTGCTGCAGCCATCCGCACAGCTGCTAACCCCCACTGCCGGCACCCACCCCCACACCCCCCAGTCCTTGCACACTCCCCCTGCTGGCATAGATGATCTCCTCATCACAATTATAGTTGTTCCTTGTGGTGGATCTATCAGTCAAATGAGAACATGAGAAATCTGACTCAGAAAGACATGGTACTTTATGAAAAGATTTACCACTGTGCTTCTTTAAATAAATAGATTCCTCTAGTGCACTCAACATCTTATTTTATTTACTAATCATACACAATTACTAGGAACTCACATTGATAAATGAGAAATCAGACAATAAGGCAATTCTTATATAATTGTAAAAGCAAGGTCAAAGCTTTCCAAATTAAGGTGACTGATCCCTCAAGGCCGGCGAAGCTTTTTGTACTTAGGTAAATAGAATACCTTTTTCTGTAAATGTCCCATTGGGTCTCTACTATGAATGTTCTATCCTAACCTTCCTGTTCATTGTTGAACTTGAGGATTTTGCTTTCTCTGCAGCTTCCTCAAATAGAAGCTACTTCTTCTCACCCTTCTGTTATCAGTGGACATGAAGGTGACCATTCTTCCTCACTCCTTCCTAAAAACACTCAGCTCTGAATTTCATGTCATCAGACTATGCCAAACAACAACTTCCTTGTTGCAATTATCTACAGATCCCAAATTAACACCTTTCTTTAAGGATTTTAAATCCTGGTTCATAGTTACTTTCACTAACACCGCTCCTATGATTTCATAGATGATCACTCCAATAACCAAGAGCCACACAGTTCCTTGTTCTTCTCTTCTCCAATGATTGGATCCTGCCCTCTGTCTTCATCTTCTATGGGCTGAAGTGTGTCCCCCACAAATTTATATGCTGAAGCACTACCCCCAACGTGACGATATTTGGAGATGAGGCCTTAAGGTTATAAGGTTTAGATGAGGTCCAGACCTCATGATGGGATTAGTACTTTTATAAGAAGACATTAGAAAGCCTGCTTCCTCTCTATCTCCACCTACATGCACCAAGGAAAGTCTGCGTGAGGACACAGGAAGAAGGTGACCATTGGCCCTGCCCTTGATGATGACTGGATCTTGGACATAAAATTTCCACAACTATGAGAAAAAAATTCCTGCTGTCGAAACCCACCAGTCTGTAGTATTTTGTTATGGCAGCCCAAGCTAAGACCTCATCGGCTCCCATCGGCATACCTCACCCTTCATTACCTAGGACTTCATCTCCTGCTTGATAACAATTTCAGTATCATGTTTTCCAACTACTGCCTCTTATGTTTCCAACTCACTCCCTTCAATGCTTCCAGAAATCCAGTGATTCCAGAAATCCTTATGCCTATAGTCCATTAATACTATGATCTTTCCACTTTCAAGTTTGGTTTTTTAAGTCCCTTATTTCCTTCTTTGCAACCAGCAAAGGCCCATTGTCTATCGCGACATAATCACTCTCTTGAGTACATCGAGTCTCTTACCTTTCCTTCATTTTACTCTTCTGGCAAAACCCCAACCCCAATTAAATTCAACTTTATGCACACTCCTCACCTGCACTCAAGAAGAACACAGAAGGAGTGGAGTATAACCATCTCTCACTTTGAAGTTATCTTCACAAAACCTCAAGTGGGCACAAAATGTTACCAAGAAATTCTACCACATTTCCTAATCCAGGTACATTTCTGCTCTCCCATGCAACCATATCACACCTCTCCTTCCCTCTTTTCAAAGATCTAACACTGACTCCCCTCCTCACTCCCAACAAATGACCTTGCTTCCTATTTTACTAAAAGACAAATAAAGGAATAAAAGCAATAATAAAAGAGTATCTTCATTCTCCCATTACCACCACATCCCCCTTGCTGTCTGCACCTGCGCATTTGTACCTTTCTTCCTCTTGCTATAATAACAATAACTAGCATCTACAGAGTCCTGACTGTTCACTAGAAATCATTCTAAGCACTTTACATAAGCCAATTAACTTAATCTCCATGATGACCCTATAAGCCAGGAACCATTTTTACCCTCATTCCACAAATGAGAGACCAGAGGCATAGAGAGGTAAGGTAACTTGGCTCCTGGTCACACAACTGTGACTGGGCAAGCTTGTTCTCTCGTGGCCGTCACGATGTTGCTCCTGCTGGGCTGCATTTATATGAATGAACTGTCTGTGCCCCTAAGACCAATCCTGCTACTGTGCCTTAGATCCCATCCCCACCTGACTATTCTGGGATATCACACCAGTAGTTACCCCTAATCTCCTGATAGCTCCTGGATCATTACCATAAGGATAGAAATTTTCTCTCATCTTTAAAAACCCTCCCATGACTTCACATCACTCTCAAACTCCTACCTCATTTCTCTGCTCCCTTTTAGATCATAATTCTTGTAAAAGAATTGGATTACTCCAGTATCTTCCATTCTTTCTTGAACTCATAATTCAGTCTCCTACCCTCTGTCACTAAAATGTCCCAAGTCACTGACTTACATTTAAACATTTGCTCACTCCTTCCTCCTCGAAATATTTTCTCAAGGGACTTTTAGAACATCACCCTCCTTTGCTTTTCCTGGCATTTAACTAGCCGTTGTTTCTCTATTTCTCTTACTGGCTCATCTCCCTGACCTCTTGACTTTGGAGGGACCCAGAAGTCAGTCCTCAGACTTCCTCAATCCTAAATTCATACCTTGCTGGTCTCAACCATTATCACAGTACTACATAACATCCTTATGCTAATGATTTCCAAGTTTATACCTTTGGTTGGAGTCTGTTCTCCAAACACATACTTTAGGCCTTCTGGACAGCTTTCAGACACTGCTGGAGAAAATCAAGGGGTATCATTATTTCATTGTCAACTGCAAACTTGATTGTCTCCACTTAAGACATATAGTAAACGTCTCAAATTAGTACAAACAAAAACAAATTCCTAGTCTTTCTCCACATCGCTCCCCACCCAGCTGGGCCTTCCTGCAAATACCTGCATCTTCATTCATTGCAACTGCACATCCTTCCAGGTGCTCAGGCCAGAAACTCCGGAGTCAACATTCTCTCTTCTCTCTGTCTTGCCAGCAGGAGATTCTGTCAGCACTCCCTGACAACAATGTCTTGAGTCTGCCTAGTTCAACTTACAACCTTCACTGCCACTGCCATAGTGTAAGCTATCTATCTCTTACCTGATTTACTGCAAACAGCTTCTTAGCTGGTCTCACTGCTTCTACCCAGCCTGTGTCCTCACTCTTTCTCATCTCAAGGATCCTTTCGAAAAACTCAGATCGCACTCCAAAGGCTCTGTTCAGAATCCTCCAACGGCTTCACGTTGTAATTAGGGTATATACCACAATTCTCATAATAAACTTCAGGCCCTGGCTTCGTGCCCCCTTGCTACCTCTAATTTCCCACTACTCTGCCTCTGGCTCGCGGGTTCATTCGGGCTATATTAGTCTCCTGATGTTCCTCAACTCTGCTCAAGATTTTTCTACTTGCTGTTCTCCCTAGTTGGATAGCCACATTGTTCACTCCTGTACCACTAACTCTGCTGAAATGTTGCCGCCTTAGGGAAGTTTCTCCCACCATTCCATATAAAAAATAACTTATTTTTTAATAAGCCCTCCCGTTTACAACTTAACTCTCTTGCCTGCCTGTTTTTTCCCAATAGGCCATATCACCATCTAACCTTGTTATATTTTACATGTTTCTTTACTTTCCTACTAGAAGTAAGCTCCATGAGGACTGAAACGTTTTTTTGTTGTTATTGTTTACTGCTCTTTCATTCACCAAGAATAGTGCTTAGAGGGGTGCCTGGGTGGCTCAGTCAGTTAAGCATCTGATTCTTGGTTTCAGCTCAGGTCATGACCTCGTGGTTTCATGAGTTGGAACCCCTCAGTGGGCTCTGCACAGCTGGTAGCTCAGAGACTGCTTGAGGTTCTCTCTCTCTCTCTCTCTCTTTCTCTGCCCCTCTCTTACTCATGCTCTCTTTCCAAATAAATAATTAAAAAAAAATAGTGCATTGAAAATAGTAGGCATAGAATAAATTTTTAATGAATGAATGACTTAATAGATGAGTAAGTTAACAACGTTGCATTCAAGAGGGGATTTTGCAGTTAGTTGTTATTATGCACACAGTTCTGTATAACATTTTCAGGTCAAACCATGTCTACAAACCCTGGAATAAAGTTCAGATTAAGAGACCTTTTAAAGTTATATTGGTATTAATTAGTAATAAATATTAGAGTCAAAGTATTTCGTTCCTTTCTTTTCATTCCTAAATCATTGCTGAACTAGATGCATGCTGCCTCGTATACTTGCCATTGCTATAATCTTCTAACTTGCTTCTCTACCTGAGTTATTGACACTGCATACTAATCCACTTTACCTATGGCTACCAAATTAATCTTTCCAGAGAGCACTCTAACAATTATTCCCTGGCTCGGAAAACTGCTGTGGCATCTCAGTGTCTAAGGTAAAATCTCTCACACTGGTCCTAACCCACCTCTACTTCCTTTTCTACTACTACTCCCATGTCATCACCCTGACGCCCACCACTGAGCCTTTGTGGACATCAGCACTCCTGCCTGTAGAGTTGCTCCTTTACGTCAAAGACAGGCAAACTTTTTGTGTTAACAATCAGGTAACAAATATTTTAGGCTTTGCAAGTACAGAGGAGGAAAACTTTCCCCTTCTTTCTTTCTGGGTACTTTTGGCTGGTCTATTGGTTAAATGAACGTAAGATGATTAACAGGAGAAAAACAAATTGAATTATGTACCTATGAGAGCTCCATAAGAGTAGGAGGCTCACAGGTGGTCAGGCAATTGAGGCTTATATGCCAGCCTGGGCTGAGGAGCAGTGGGTGGATGTCTCTGAAACTTCAAAGGGGAAGAGGAAATGTTTGGTGAACAAGTGTCTGCTCTGCTAGGCACAGACGATGAGACACAGAGAGGAACTTGATCTCCAGGCCCTGCAGAGCTTCCCCACTGCTTACCATACCTACCCCAGATTGTCTGTAGTTATTTCTAGTGATGGTTCTCTTCTGGGACCAGGACTCATGAGATAAGGAGGACTCCTGAGATTTGAAAGACTCCATACGAATCTGTGTTTTGCTCCCTTTCCTGCTTCTCTTCTTGCTGGACCTGCACTCCCACCTTACACATGCCTAGCAGTATGTCTTACTTGTAAGAGTCCAGGAGTTCAGGATTTCTTTAATCTTCCAGCATACTAGATAACATCTAAGGAAGGACTGGGTGAGAAGGACCTGACAAGGCCATCCTACGGGTATTCCAGACCATCAGTGCTAGACATCTCAACACCAAGACCCCTGGCTCCAAGGAAACGGCGAGTTATGTAGGCACTTGGACACCTGCCCTTGTTCTGACTGGTTTCTGGATACCTGAGAGGACATGTACGCCGGACCATTATCCTCAGTAAAAACCCCAGACTCCAAGCAAAGACAAGACTCTCTCTCCTTTTCTTTCTGATTCTCCCACTCTATCTGTATCTGCACTCTCTCTATATCTTAAATAAACTCTGGTCTCACTTCCTGCTGACTTGCATTTGATTTCTATCCTGCACACACCCCAGGACCCTCTTGGCTGGTCCCGTGGGACTTCCTTTGGGTCCCCAGAACTGCATGCCTACATCACTTCTAAGCTCCTTCGGGCATTAAGGGGAGGTAAAAATCTCTTCCTGAGTCTTCTGGGCCTTGGTTCACTTCAGCTCAATGTAATCTACATGCTAACATGGCACATTTCAGGGTGGCTCATTCCGAACCCTTTCACAAGCCATATGGTCTCTGTCACAACTACTCAACCGAGCCTTATAGACCAAAACCAGCTCTCTGTTTTCCATGAGTCTAAGTCCTGCTCTACGTTTACAGTTCAATCTGTTCTGTGATCCACGAATGTTTCCGTATTGTTAGAGTCAACTGTGCTGTCTTCTCTTATATTTTCTTGTTTATGTAAAAAAAATTGGCCATAGTCTATACTTCTGTGTAACCTCAGTGCACAGCACAGCATCATGCCAGAATAAAGACTCAGCATTTGTCGTGTGCTTTTCACTAATCATATTAACACTGATGAAGTTTAGTCACATCACATTAAACCTTGCCACATAAAAATAAAAATTTTAAACCTGTTATTTGACAACCTGTTGTGTATATGTAGCTATTTCTTTAATCTTAAAACACTCCCTCATCTTCCACTGCCCACATACTCTTATTTTAACATTTCTGACATTGGTTTTCTTACCTCTTTACATCCAGTGAGAGTGATGCTAATTTTTAGCACCAAAAAAGTAATCGAATCTTTGGTGCAGCCTATAACCGATAGAATCTTACAATCAGATAAACACAGAACATTTCTAATCACAAAAAGAAAAATTTTCTCCTGGAAGTTTTGTTTTGATTTTTTATCTATGGTTTTGCTTTGAAATCCCTTTTTTTTTTTTAATATTTATTGAGAGAGAGACAGAGAGAGAAAGAATGAGCGTAGGCAAGTGGGGGAAGGATGGAGAGAGAGGGAGAGAGGGAGAATCCCAAGCAAGCTCCCTGCTGACAGCAGGGCTTGATCCCACAAACTGAGAGATCATGACCTGAGCCGAAATCAAGAGTTGGCACTTAACAGACTGAGCCACCCAGGAACCCCTTGATTTAAATATTCTATAGAGTACACAGACTTTGTCCTAATATTTACTGTAGAAACTGTTACCACGTATCTAAAGTACAAGTAAAAAGTGTTTTTCCTCCCAAACATCTGTCTGGATCATGGAACTGAAGGCCAAGAAAATTCTGCTTTCAAACGTATTTGCTTGCATATTCCCTAAAAGAATGTTCACGAACGTTAACCCTTCACCAATGTTGAGTAAACAACTGAAATATTTCATTACGTTATTCACTAGTTGAAAAGTAATCTCTACTATTTAAAATAAAAAGGTTGGGGCGCCTGGGTGGCTCAGTCGGTTGGGCGGCCGACTTCGGCTCAGGTCATGATCTCGCAGTCTGTGAGTTCGAGCCCCACGTCGGGCTCTGTGCTGACGGCTCATCAGAGCCTGGAGCCTGCTTCTTCAGATTCTGTGTCTCCCTCTCTCTCTGCCCTTCCCCTGCTCACACTCTGTTTCTATGTCTCTCAAAAATAAATAAACGTTAAAAAAACATTTAAAAAAATAAAATAAAATAAATAAAATAAATAAAAGGTTAAATAACTCTTTAAAATGTATCCAACTTCATTGAATTCTATACCCACCAGTATCTATTTACATATTTACAAACACGCTCTTGTTTATAGTTAGAGGTTTTACTTGTACTCCTCTAGTTTATCCTTTTTTTTTTTTTTTTTAGTTTGTACTTTTATTCCATTTGTCTCACAAAATTTTATCCCAATGTGATATACTGCTTAAAAGACTTGTTGATCACTGTACACTTCCAGGCAATAAAAACATGGTAAGTTTTTGAAAATTCCCCTATGATGTTTTAAGCGCTAACATTTCTACCGGATTGAATTGTCACAATTTTTAGTATTATGAAATTGATCAAAACAACACAACTAGTTCACGCATTTTATTGGAGACCTATAAGTTAATGAGATAGGTTTACCACTTGTAGAAGTCAGCGCTTGTCCTCAATTCTATTTTTTTAAGTATATAAGCATGAAAAATCATGAATATATTAACAAGTAGTGAGGAATGAAATTATATCAGCCAATATTTTGAATATATTCCTAAATAAGATTTGTATATTTTAATGTATGTAAATTTTATATGAAAAGAAAAAAAATCAGATAGTGATTTATTGTGAACATTTATTTTTACTGAATAACCAGATAAAAACTTAATTTGATTTTTCTTTAATTTTGTTGAAACCAAATACTTTTAAAGAAAGTTTAGCCGGGATGACTGAATGGCTCAGTCAGTTAAGTGACTGACCCTTGGTTTCGGCTCAGGTTATGATCTGACAGTTGTGAGACTGAGCCCCACATCAGGCTCTGCGTTGACAGCATGGAGCCTGCTTGGATTCTCTCCCTCTCTCTCTGCCCCTCCCCTGGTTGTGCTCTGTCCCTCTCTTTCAAAATAAATAAACATAAAATTTTTTTTAATAAAAAAAGAAAAATGAAACTATAATTCACAAAATGTGAACAAAAGAAAGTTACACGTTTTTTTCACTTCATTACCAAAAATGTTTCAAGCAAAATCTTACTTGGGTAGAAGGTAAAAGGAAATAATGAAATGATCTCTAACAAATTACCAGAATACAGGGATTATGAAAGGACAAAAATAGGGGCATGGAATGGTTGCTAAAAAAATAAGGCGATGATTTCAGTTAAATTGCCTGGGTAAAAAGGTGATTACTGCTTTAAAAACAAAAACAAAAACAAAAAAACAACCCAGGTGCCTGGGTAGCTCAATCAGTTAAGCATCGGACTCTTGGTTTGGTTTAGGTCATGATCTCACGGTTTCTGAGTTGAAGCCTCACATCCTGTTCTGTGCTGATAGTGCAGAGCCTACTTGGGATTCTCACTTCCCTTTCTGTCTGCCCCTATCCCACTTGCACGCTCACTCTCAAAATAAATTTAAAAAAATAAATAAAAAGCAACCAAAAAACAGAGTAAAGTCAGATCAGCATAAATTTTTAGTGTACCATTTGTTAAACCTCTGTAAGAATGATCTATATGCTAGCAGTTTTATTTTTTCCCACAATTCTGTTCTACATTCCTAGGGTCACATAGGAAGGGGGAGCTTGTCACTATTCTAGTATTCTAAGAATAGGTATGTGATTTACAAAACTTCTGGTTTTTCTCATTGATCCACACATAAAATTCTTTCTATCACAATAATCTTCTTACCTAGAGTCACCAAAAGAAAAATCTACCTCAGATAGTATTAAAGGGGTTTCCAACCTGTCCTTTGCATTCAGCTCTGGAAAGTATCCTTTCATACTATGTTGCAGTATTTGGATGTGGTTTTAAGTATGCTCCCAAACATATTATGTTTCTGTAGTAAGCCAAGAGAATAAGATTGGGGTGGGGGTGGACATGGAGCTCTGAAGAACTGAGCCATGTGCACAAGTTGTGCAATCCTAACACAATCTGATCTCCTTGCCATTATGATTCACGTTATTCTCTGGAGGGATGTCTCTTCAAGACAGTGGATAGACTGGTTGATCCGCCACTTAAGCAAGGTACCTAAAGTCAAAGAAAAGCCCTTTATGACATTAACAATGTCTCAGAGGAAATGTTTTTAGTTTCTGTTTTTTAATTAGTTTTTACTGTTTATTTTTGAGAGAGACAGAGCACAGGTCGGGTAGGGGCAGAGAGAGTCAGGAAGACATAGAATCTAAGGCAGGCTCCAGGCTTCGAGCTGTCAGCAGAGCAGAGGCAGGGCTCAAACTCACAAATGGTGAGATCATGACCTGAGTAGAAGTTGGATGCTTAAGGCACTGAGCCACCCAGGCCTCCCTAGTTTCTATTATCTTAAAACCTCATGCAAATACCTTTCCTCCAAGCAGGAAGTATCAGAAGAAAAAAGTTTTTCAACTTCCTGCTCAGTTTTTCATACAGCATTATAAAAACCGTATAGTCTCAAGTGATAAAATCTGACTATATTTTCTACTCCTTTCAACACTTAGTTAACATATTGATGGTTTGTTATTGATAACTGTTCTCTTAAGAAAGGGATGAGTTGATTGGCTTTTTAAGTAATCCTTTTATTTACCTAACAACCACCTTCATTGCTGCCCAAATAGCTAACATACATTCCATCACCAAAACTTATTTCCCAGTGTAATCTTGTTTTCTATATTCATGAGTTTTCAGGTATGAAGAGAACGAGTTGCTAAGGACGCCTCACTCTTATAATGCCAAATGATTCGGACACTGCACATTGGTGGTTCTGACTGCAAAATATCCTCTAGAACACATGACAGTAATTGTTCTTCCATGTCTTTTGCCACTAAATTATGCAGTTTTCTTTCTAACGGAACTTCTCCAGTAGCTTGTTTTGTAACCTCTGATTATATTTATTAAATGTTGAGACTGTTTTTACCAGCAACTCAGCAACAATGCCTTTTTTTAAACTATCACTTTCTTACAGTTTTGATATTTGAACTGAGTCTTTTAAGTTTAGACCCATGTCAGGTTTGCTTTATGGGTGTAAGAGGCTAGTGTGCATTATTTCTAAGGATTATATTTGACAACATGATGCAGAAAACAAATTTAAAAATGGACATAATCATTAAGGCAAGAAGATGTTAGGGGCACCTGGGTGGTCAGTTAAGCATCCGACTTCACCTCAGGTCATGATCTTGTGGTCCAGGTTTGAGCCACGCATCGGGCCTGTGCTGACAGTTCAGAGCCTGGAGCCTGCTTCAGATTCAGTGTCTCCCTTTCTTTCTCTGCCCTTCCCCTGCTCATGCTCTGTCTCTCTCTCAAAGATTAAAAAAATAGATGATAGATAGATAGATAGATAGATATATGTATGTTAAAACATGGTTTAGTGTCTAAGTGACAGATCTAAGGCGGGACCCCACTAAGGGAGGAACTCTGGTGATGATCTGGTGAGGAGGCTTCCTGCCACCAAGCACTGAGTGGGCTGTGCTAGGTGTTTGGTTTCATTTTAAGAAATGTAAGTCTGAATGATGCTTCTGTAATTCTGAACTCTTCATCTTGCATGATAAATTTTAAACTGGGATGTATTATTTTACACTTGCCCAGGAAAAATAAAATTACCCAAATCCATTTACCAGAGAAACAAATGTGCTTCAAAAATGAGGTAAAGCCTTTGATGGTGACATGCAGATATTTGATCACTTTTCAATGAGTCATTTTGTGAACTGGGGATAAGAGTATAAACCATAAAATGCAAATTTAGCAAATATTAAAATTAACAGGAAAGTACATCAGGGAAAATAAACACTGTGGACTTCATGCAGGCTGTGATAAACTGACCAACACAGTTCTTGTCATTACATACCCATCTAATGACTGCAAACTAACACAACACTATTAAAAACTAAGATTTTAGTTTACCTATAAAAATTGCTAAATATGTGAATTATGTGCATAAAATTTCTAAAATATGTGTGATATGGAAAAAAATGTCTCAGTACATTTTTGTCCCTCTGAAACTGCCAACCAGTCACTGAGGATCACCATCATTGTAGCGGCATTGCTCTAGTCCAAAGGTCGGGCTTCAGAGTAAGCACCGAAAGATGACAATGGCTATAGTAATAAGAGGGGATCAATGAGGGAGCAAAGAGAGACAATTTCTAATAAAATAAATTCTTTTATTAAACACTAAATGTTACTTAATGTGAGTTAAACAAAGTAAGAAAAGCGTAAGAAACTAGAACAAATACTTAAGTACCAAGTGTCTTCTTTTAAGATACCTGGTACACAGTAGTGCTTGATAAATGGTTTACCAAATTGAAAGAAGACTGTTTAAGAGAAAAAACACCAATACATTATTTAAAATCAACTTTTTTTCTCAGTCCTAAAGTCTTGCTCTAGCTGAAGGCTGCTTTTAGAATTCAAATTACGACTTAGACTGCAATTCTTAGTTCCTATGAGTTCAATTTTATGATTGTTCTACTACTAGTTCCAGAATTAAAGCCCCTGACATGCTTAGCTTTTCTATTGCTATCTTGCTTCTGTAGTCTAAGCTCATACTATCATAATGCTATCCTACTCCAATCAGCACAGTCCATACAGTAAAACCTCCTGTCTGTTCAACAGTATTTTCCATTAAACTTCCTAGAATAACTTTTAATAACCTTCTAAGTAGCACCCATCCAGGGCCATGCTTCCTGCAGAAAAATCCTATCCCAAAGCCACCAATCCTCTCCAATGTCACTCTTAAATGCTTGCTAATTCATATTATTTGGTCTCTTTGAAGGAATCATCTATATAGTATTTGACTATTTTATCAACATCTACATTTTTACTAGAGATTATTGGCTGTCTATAATTTGGTCTTCTGTCAACCACTTTGCACTTATCAACTAAAACATGGGACTATATCTTGAACATATGTAACAGCAAAAAAGATTCACGCAACAGTAGTTCAAACAACTTTAGCATTTCTAGTGATTAAAAAATAGGAAACTATTTTAAAGGCTTCATACTTTTTTCCTTTTCTATTCTAGATATGATGTGTAATACTTTCATCCTTTTGTTTTTCCCTCTGTAAAAAGAAATACACACACAATACACATATACTTATAAATGTATATTTGTTAGGAAAAAAGAATAAAAAGTATTTTCTCAATAAGCATGATTTATGAGCAAGCAAAATAATAAAGAATTTCTTCAACTTCAATGAACTACAAATTCCTTTAAAAGTAATATTCCTTAGTTGTTAGGAAGGCATACATTCACAAACCATGTAACTTCAAAAGGGCAGTTTAGATGTCATCTAATCTAACTTTTCATTTTTACATGTGAAGAAATTGAGAATTAGAGTTTAAATTCTTTCAAAATAAGGTAGTAGTAATAGTCAGACTAGAAATAAAATGCAAGAAAAAAACATAGACTTTGTAGTTTAAAAATTAAACACAAAAAAAAAGCCAGAGAGGGTGAAAAAACCCACAACAAAACTATGTGAACTTCAGAACAGTACTTAAATTTTGGGGTCTCTGTTTCATCTTTTATAAAAGCATAATAAAGGTTAATAATCCTGTCTAACAGAGTATTATTGATTGCATTAGAGCTCATATATCATTATTCAGAAAGATAGCTTTGGTTTTATTTATTAAGCACCTAATACATATGGTAGGCATTGTCATTAGCAGACAGGCAAAGAACCAAGGATTTAAGACTCTGAAAAAGTATCACTTTTTCCTTTATTTATATCTTTAATAAATATCAACTGAGTAGTCTCTGTGCAAAGCAATGGAAATAAAATGAAAGTCAGTTACACTTTATGCTTTCAGTTTAAAATCTAGTTGGCAAAATTAATAAGTAAATTAATATTTAAAGTGCTAAAACTGAAAGAAACAAGGTGCTCTGATAAATATTAACAATAGGGCCCACTTAGAAGAAAACATATATTTATCAAAGATAAAAATTAAGCAGTCATGCAAAAAGCTACGGAAAAATTATTCCAGATAATGTACACAAAACACCTAAATAGAAAAAATGCTTGGCTTAAAGAAATTTCCAGTTTTTAAACTATTTCAGTCATAGCCCTTTTAATTCTATATTATCAGACTGCAACAACAAAAAAATTAAACGCCCAACTATTTTGAAATAGACCTATCTCGACTGACGATGGGGTTATGTACCAAGGAACCCAATATACCATTAAGTTGAAAATGTATTTAATACATCAGGAACTACTGAACATCTTATCTTTGCCTAGCCTAACTTAAATGTGCTCAGAACACTTATATTAGCCTACAGTAGGGCAAAATCATGTAACACAAAACCTATTTTATAATAGGGTGTTGAATATCTCGTGTAATTTATTGAATACTGTATGAAAGTAAAAAGCAATGACCATATGGATACAGAACGATTTTAAGTATATTGGTTGCTTACCCTTGTGATTGCATGGCTAACTGGGAGATGCGGTTCCCTGCTGCCAGCACCTATTGTCCCTCATATCTCCAGCCTGTGAGAAGAACAAAATTCAAACTTCAAAGTATGGTTTCTACTGGGGCGCCTGGCTGGCTCAGTCAAAGGAGTATGCAACTCTTGATCTTGGGATTGTGAGTTCGAGCCCCACATGGGATGTAGAGATTAAATAAATAAAACTTAAAAATAAAAAGGTACCATTTTTACTGAATACATTTCAATTTCACACCTTTGTAAAGTTGAAAAATCCTACATCGAACCACTGGAAGTCAAGTACCATCTACTTGCCAATAAAAGCAAAGGGCTAAGTAAATACAGGACAAGGCTGTAAGACTAAGACTACTTAATAGCAGCTGTTGGCTGGACCAAACAACACATGAAAAATGAATGAAACCAAATTTAGATGGTGATAAGAACCAGGTTTGTAAATCTGGACTTTATTTTGGAGGTAGTGCAACACTACTGAAGTCTGAGCATGGAAGATAGGACAAAAGCTGCACTTAAAGGAAATTTTAATGTTATAAATATGTAAAAAATTGAAATAGATAATTTCATAACAGGACTCTGGAGTTTATGTATAATATTTGGGGGCACATTATATCTCACAGTAAATACAGTACTTCCTTTTTTTTTTTTAAGTTTAATTTTGAGAGTGAATGGGATAGGGCAGAGAGGGAGAGAGAGAATCCCAAACAAGCTTCATGCTGTCGGAATAGAACCTGACATGGGGCTTGATCCCATGAACTGTGAGATGATGACCTGAGCTGAGATCAAGAGTCAGACACTCAACAGACTGAGCCACCCAGATGCCCCTAATACTCCATTTTAATATTCATATTTTACTGAAGGACTACTGGCAAGGTTCAAACTAGAAAAAAATAAAGCTAAAAAGATTTAGTGCAGTGTAAATATTTTCCTTCCAACCCTAAGTGGTCTGTCACAATATCCTATATTCTGCACTGATATAATCAATATGGCATAGCTAGGGCCACACAGCTATCTAAAATTTCAACTACGTGTTCTTTTTTCCTGACCCATACAAAAGGATATAACCACACCCTTCTGAAAAGGGCCTCAAGTAGTTCTCACCTTAAGACATTTAAACCCAGTGGGGCACCTGGGGCTCAACTGGGTGGCTCAATGGGTTAAGCGTACAACTCTTGGTTTAGTTTAGACCAGGATCTCACAGTTCCTGAGTCTGAGCCCCACATTAGGCTCTGCGCTGACAGCTCCCTCTCTCTCTGCCCCTCCACTGCTCACACTCTCTCTCTCTCTCAAAATAAAAAACTTTAAAAAATTGGGAAAAAAACGGTATTTAAACCCAGAAACTGAAATTTAACATACAAAGTTTAGGTAAATAACCTATTGATGTATTATTTTATCTTGTGCTTGATTCAGGGACTTATAAATTGTAGATGTTCCATAAATCAATGTCAAATAAGCTTGAATAGAACCCGGAGGCAGAAAGTCTTATTTCCCAGCCCTTGCATTTGTGCCGTCTGCATTCAAATTGCCTATATACAAAGATTATAAATAGGGTGGGGTGAGGGGAGGTGAGAGGGAATGGTGTAAGGTGAGATCACATATACAAGTCTGTTAGAGGAAATGATCCTATTTTTAAAATTCTTCATCAAAATTAGCAGTAAACAATCACTACGAAAAAAACATGTTAGATAATTTTTTGTAGAGATCTAGAGAATTTTTTTTACTTCTCACATTTTTCTCTCAGACTTTCTCATTAAATTTGTCTTGCCAAAATAAAATGAATTCTGAATATTTTTTGTTTCACTTGACAGTATTTCACTGGGTTTTGTCTTAATATCTGACATCTTTTGAAAAACAAAATCCACAAATTAAATTATCATAAACTAATGGATTTCCTCGAGATTATCCCTTCATTCATAAAGAAGATTTAGTCCTCCAGCTTAGGGACTCTGGCAGAGAGCACAAAATTTTCTAAAAATAATTTTAGTACCCAAGAATAACCTGAGAGAATATAACTATTACTAGCAGGATTTGAACATGGAGTATAAGGATCCTTATAGGTTTCATAGATGTGCCTAGGGAAGCCCATAAACTCACTGAAATAATGCAAAAATTGTAATATATAATAAGCAAACACATTTTTTTTTCTGGGGAGAAGGAACACACAGCTCTCATTTTTCAAAAGTTGATGACCACTAGCCACAGCCCAAATTAAGAACTAGTGAAGAAAAAGGCATCTAAATTTGTGAATATAGATGCTAATAAAAACATTATAGTTTTCATTCATTTTTATCATCTACTCAGCCAAAAGAGCCATTCTGTTAAAACACAATATTGCTACTATTTTTTTAATTTTTTTTTAATTTTTTTAAATGTTTATCTTAGAGAGAGAGAGACACAGTGCAAGAACAGGAAAGGCAGAGAGAGAGGGAGACACAGAATCCAAAGCTGGATCCAGGCTCTGAGCTGTCAGCACAGACCCCAATGCAGGGCTCAAACCCATGAATTGTGAGATCATAACCTGAGCCGAAGGCAGATGCTTAACTGACTGAGCCACCCAGGCGCCCCCAAGCCACTATTCTTTAAATCTTTTCCTGGTGCTATTACAATTTTTTACAGGCATGGGGTAACTAGCCTTCCTTTAGCATAAGGATATTACCTTTCTGAAAATATAGGAACATTTCTTATGTTGGCCACTTGCAGGCTGATTTCATAAAATAGAGGTGACTTTTTTCTATTATTTGGTATTTTAGTTAATAAGAATCATGAAATCTTTTTTTGGCATTCTAGATACTAATAAAACATGCCAATGTAACACTACTGTAAACTACATTAATGAGAACAGGTACCTGATGTATGCACTATTATTAGGCTATGGCAAATCAGTCTACGGTAAATAAAGCCCAGTTGCCCCCCTGGCTGGACTATTCAATTACTATGAATTAGTGTAGAGTGTTGTATTCTCTACTACTTGACTCCAACAACTTTCAAACTCCAGCTGAGGGTGAAATGAATCAAAAAGACCTAAAACTGGGGTCTGTGCCATTCCCTAACATAAACAAAACAAATGGACGGGAGCAAAAGTAGAGTTCAAAACGCACTGTGCTTTGGGACCTTCTCAAAGACCTGACCAATCTTTAAACTTGACGAATAAATTTCAAGAATCTCCAGGTCTTCTTGCTCTGAACAGAAAAATATATACTTCTATAACGATTAGGGTCTTCCAGTTTACCCCATTCTGACCCCTGGGGCCTTTAAATTTAGTAAATTTTAAAAGGTTAAAATTTCCTCCCAAATCTGAGTTAGCTTGGATCCTAAAAGTTTCTGTGTATCCACGTATGAAATTCAAACAGATGAAATGATCAAAAAACCACCAGTGATAAGAACTAAAGACAAAATCTAGATGCAGAAAAGTCCTGTACACAGTACGCAAGCTTCTTCTGCTCATTCTTTCACCCATTCAGTTAAACATTAGGTCCTACTGGGTTGCCCAGCTGTGGGGATTCACAGAAAATAAATCATAATTCCAATCCTTTCCAACTTCTGTGGTTGATTACAAGAACACGCAGAGACGCAACTTTACTTGAGCATTACGCAAATTCAAAAAAGTCAATACTGAGGATAGCTAGAGGCAACTGCGGCCCATTCTGAGGACCTGTAGTAGTATTTCTGCAGTACTAGACATCAAGTCACAAAGAAAACAGATGGGGATACTTTTCAATTTTATCCTTTACTTAGGATATTTATTGAGTACATGTTATAATGATACTCTATACTTATAAAGGAGAAAAGCAAAACCTGGCTTTAAATCTAAACAACACACTATTTTTAGAGCAGACAAGGGATTTGCCTCCTTTATTAAGGTCTTATTTTAAGACGTATCAATTTGTACTCCTCATAAAGGCATGGCATTAAAAGAACAAAAAAAGATGAGTTTTTTCCTCTTGCTTCCAAAAATTCTTATTACCCTAGATGATGAGAAGAGTTAAAGATAAAAATTTAACATGTACAGCGCATCCTCACAAAAATGCCCAGCTGAAATTTTTCCATATGGCATTTTTGTAAGTTAAAATTACTAACTACATCCAAGATCAGCACATAGTTGCCAGGTGATGAAGAATTTAAACCCTAAAGCAACTATGTAATTAACCTGGCAACTTACTCTTGTAATTCAAACCTAGTATTAACAACTTAGGGGTGAAAAATCCTAATAATTTTTATTTATGATGTGCGAGAATATCTATATGCATGAGATATCTATACAATAGATATCTCATGTTATAAAATTGTGTATCTATGTTTTGTGTTTTGGGTAAAGATTAATCCAGAGGAAAACAGTAAAGGAACTGTGCACCTTTTTAAAAATTTCAACAGTATGTTTCCTTTATATGGTATTACAATAAATGCTCTATAAGACTGTTAGCTGAAGGTTTAGATCAGCTTGGACTACTATAGATAACTTTTGAAAAATGTTACTCAAATTTTAAAAAGGCAAAGTAAATTTTTATCTACCTGCTAAATTATTGGACTTTTTTGCGTGAGAATGTTATTTGAGTTTCCTAAAATAACTTTTGAGTTTACATTAAATCTCTCTCACACGAAAAGTAAAGATATTAAATATTCACTAAGTAAAATTAAAGTATTACCTGGTTTCTAAGGCACACCATTAGTTATACCATCTAAAGTGGGATTTATTTGATGAACTGCATTAACCTCTCAGAACATTTGCCGCAACTCAGGTAGAAAGAGGCAGTATTCACATAATATTATTAGTCTGTAGTCAAGAAAGATATTTCAACTAAAATGTGTCGATCCTCCCATCTGAAATCACTTAAAACATTACTGATGTGATATTTGGAAGAGTTTCTGTATAGAAGGTTTAGACTGATACACAGCGCTCAATGCTTTAGAGGATTGGGTAAACTCAGTTCTCTTTTGTTCAGCAATGCCTCATCGCCACTGCATAAAGCTTGGTCCCCAGTTCCACTATCCAATGCCTCCTTTAAATTAAGTTGAACTTCGTTGGTACCACATAAAGTAATTATGTTATAAAAGGCCTCTAGATCACTAGGTTTGAATGTAACAGCTGGTTTCGTTAATGTTCCAGGAGCGAGAGAAGCCTCTCCAACAATTCTCAGATTGATGAATTTGATTTTCCAAGTATTTTCCACAAAAGGGCAGCGTATGAGTCCAAAAATTTGTTCAAAAATGCCCAAACAAGTGTTCCCTCGGTGGACAGTCCCAGCAACTCCAACCATAACGAGACCATGGGGAGAAGAAGCACATTTCAGTCCCTGGGAATCTAGGTTGGGATTGAGAAAAAGATACTCTTCTTTCACTAGTGACAGCAGACGAAGGCTTACGATTTCCGCTCCATGGTAGTCTATCACATTTTGTTCAGAAGTGTTGTAATAAAACCTAAGCTTGACATCATGCCAGAAATGCTGTGGCCCCCATTCATCTTGAGGTGGTCCCAGAAAAGGATTCTGAGAATTAAGAAGTTCAAAGAACCAGTGACAGAATTCTTCTCCTAATCGACGAAAATCGACTTTTTCAGCATTTTTATCTTCTTTTACCTGCTGATTAAGATAAATAAAATATAAAATAAAACCAAGGTTAGTTCTCATATTTTTTTCTATCTGGCCTGTTTTAGAGCTAAGTTTGAATATACTGCGTCCAGCAGAAGCTAAATGAACTACAGGTGAACTCAATGAAACCATCATGCACAGTCAAGTGTTTTTCTAAAAAAGGGTAAAATCATTTTAGAATTTCCCAGCTTAAACGTATAAAAATTCAGCTAAGAAATTAAGGTTTACGAAGCCTCTCAAAGTATCAGCAAGAACAATAATGATTTACATAAGCATTTTCTCTTGATTGTGGCAGTGGTTACACAAATGTCTGTCAAAATCTTCAAACTGTAGGCTTTAAATGCATACGCCATTGCATATAAACTGTACTACAATAACACAGGTAATAAATAAGCATTTCACTATCTTTAAACACAATTCTAGTATTACTGAAATACATTACTTTTTAGGATTGGGATTAATTTTATATTGTAATTGCTCTTTTTTTTCAAAGGAAATGTTACTGCAAAAATATACCTGAGAAGTAAGATTTTATTCATCTATGTATTCCACAATGTGGTAACTCATTTTGATGGTAAGAGATCCTGTACTGACAGAGCACCTGTGACTGAATACATTAGGCTCTGTGCTTGGCACTTAGGTTCTATTTCCTTCTATCTTCATGAGCCTGTGACATAGATACTATCATTATGTGGGCTTTATAGAAAAAGTAAACAGGGCTCAGAAACTCGCCTTAGTTCACACGTAGCATATGGTACACCCTATTTTTAAGTCACATCCGTATGATTTCAGAGTCAACATCCTTTTTAGCATATTAAAAAAGCTTAAATTCTTTCTTAATATGAAAGCAAATACCTCTCACTGTAAAACTTCACTAATTCAAAGTATGTAGTTTAAAATTTGCAAGTTACTTAGCATCCATATAATCAGCATTTAAATATCACACAATATCTGAAATGTACAGTGGAGATACAGAGAAATAGAAACAGCCAATGTCAGCTGAAGGAAATTATTACAAGAGGATTTTTTTTCTAGCTAAAAAGAAAAATCAAATGTAAAAAGTATTTAAGTTTTTCTCATGAAATGTTTATAATCTAATATCTAACTAATATCAAAGAAAGCCTTCAAAATGAGAAAAGGTTTATACTGGCATTCTTTTAAAGTGAACAAAAACATTACAGTGAATCAGAAGCTAAGTTAAAATCAAACTGATACTGCAGTTTACCCACTCTCTTTATAACTCCAATAGTCCTCATTTGATAAAGTGATAAAAGCATTTTTTTCCTCACAAAGCAATATAATCTTTGATATATATTACTACATGTCAGAAATATTTCCTTTTTTTAGGTGCTTTACTGATCTTCCTTTAGGATGCAAAGGATATAGAGGAAAGCTAAAATCATAAAAACTAGAACATCGGCCATGTTCCCGCAGATCTAGGCTTATCTAAAGACTTTAGGCAGAACTATGACTCAGGGTATAATTCTAAGATCTGTTTTACCTGTTGGAAGAGTCTAATGTCCTCTGTCTTAACTGGCTCTGGTGTTTCCTTCAATTTCGGCTGTAACTGCTTTTTCCAGTAATCCTTCGCATGCTGAATAAGATTGTGTTTTTCAGTAGCTGGAGGTATAATAACCCCCTGTGTTGCCAAATACTTAAATATGACTTCTCGGTGGACTTTCTTACGCCTTAAAAGTTCTTCTACACTTTGACTGTACACTAATATTGCACGAATGGCATCTGGAAGGAAATTATAAAAATTAGTAGAAAATCATAAGTCATTTGTAAATCTGTCCAGGGTCAGCAGAAACCCTATCAAACAATATTTATAAATTCTTATCATGGCATAGCTTTCATACAAGATGGTTCTTTTAGAAAACCAAGATGTGGGGGGCACCTGGGAGGTTCAGCCGGTTAAGCATTGGACTCTTGGTTTCAGCCCAGGTAATGATCTCATAGTTCACAGGTTCAAGCTCCATGTCAGGTTCTGTGCTGACAGTGCAGGGCCTGCTTAGATTCCGTCTCTCCTCTCTCTCTCTTTCTCTCTCTCTCTGTCTGCCCCTCCCTGGTCACACTCTCTCTCTCTCAAAATAAATAAACTTAAAAAACAACAACAACAAAAAACCCAGGAAGTGGGTTGTCAAATTTGGGGCTTTAAATAACATTTCTTTATACTTTAAACTTCCCTAACCTAAAGTTATTTACCTCTTCCTTTCACTTCTCAGAAGATAGAAAAATTTTTTTGCATTTTCTTTTAAATGACATGTTTTAAGAAAAAAAGAGAGCCAGAGAAAAAATTTTTTTTCTAGGAAGGCCAATGAACCTAAATTCATTTATCATCCCTAACACAGGTAAAATTACAGTATTTTAGATATGCAAAGACTTTTAATCTCCTCACTCTACAAATAATGAAAGTTGAGGAGATATGAGGTACCGACAATCATGCTTCCAAGAAGTGGCAGAACTTGGGGCAAGCAGCCTGGGCATCACCTGGGAGCTTGTTAGAAATGCTGAATTTCTGGGCCCACCCCAAAACTACCGAATCAGATCACCGAGGATCACAAGATCTCGGAGAGACTGATTCACCGGCACAGTCAAGTTAGAGAAGCTCTGGTACAGAATATGACCTCAGAATTAAGCAAATCTTTCATTTTAGGAGATCCTGTCAAACTTGTTTTCCAAAGTTCTAATTTACACTCCTCCAACAACTGTCGAAGACAGTTCAAGTTTATGCGTTTAATTTTTTCGCCACTCTGGTAGACAGAAAAGACAGTGTGTTTTTGGTTTTCATTTCACTGTTTTTTAAAGAGGTTATCTTTTCATATGGTAATCATTTTCTTCCTTTCTGAGAAATCTCTTCAAATCATTTAACGTTTCTTTTTCTTATTTACTTTTAGGCCCACCATCAATTAAATCCAGCATTTTTATGTATCAGTTTTAAATTCACATTCACTCTGTTCGGTGGTGAGTAGCATGTAAAAAACATAAATGCTGAAGAACTATATTAAGTCTAAAACTATCTGCAGTCTAAATTCCTAGGAATTTCTTCTTTTAACATTTATGGTTCGAAGTTTCAAATGAATGATTTCTTTAAATGGAAATATAAATCCGACTTAAAAGCAGAGAAAGTCTTAAAAAGGCATAATCTTTTGTTGATATTGAAATTATACTAACATAGGAGTCCGGAATTTTCGCATTTTAAAGTAAAATTCAGCAAATTTAAAATAAAACTATCCAGATGATATACCTAGCGAAATAAACATTAAGCTTCTTGATTACATTTTTATATAGACTAGTTACAAATCAGGTTTAATATTAATAACTCTTTAAATCTACTCGTCTGTTTGGCTCTGAAAATTAAGTATTCCTATTGTACAAAATTAGTTGAGAAAAAAAAAAATGGATCCAAAAAGAGACAGCGTTTCAAACTATGTGCTCTTTTATTACAGCAGCTGTTTTATCCAAGAAACTTAAAGTGTTTAAGATATCCTCCCGCAAGCTGGAAGAAACAAACATAAGCAGCAGCTAACTCCTCAGCTCAACAGCTAACACTCCCCAGCTGAATCGAGACGCAAAACGGAAAACACCCTGGTTCCCCGGAAATTTTGAAAAAACGACTATTCACGTACACTTCAATTCCCGAAAAGAACAAGCATATACCCATAACACCCAACAGATAAAACCAGGAAGCAGCGCCGTTTCCAGTGCCACCACCTCCCCCAAGGGGCCGGCGGGTCAGTGCCACCTGAAGGTGCGCAGAGGTTCCCCGGCCGCGGAGCAGCAGCGGTGGCTGAGACTGTCGAGAGTTCCGCCTCAGCCCCGTCCGGGCCCTGCGGAGGGGCGGGGTCTCTCACCTCCTCTACTCCCACGTTCCCTCCACCTGGGTCCTGGTAGGGGCCTTGGGAGGGGCGTCCGCTCTCGCGGAGAAGTAAACACTTACCTTGGCGGTCCTCAGGATGCACCAGGCGGTTGGTGATGGTGTCGCACAGGGCCATGATATCATCGTTGTCTAGTAGGCCGAGCAGGTTACGACAGCCCTCCATCTCGGAGTAGCTGAGCCCCGACATCTCGGCCCCCAAAAAGGACGGGGAGGGGACGACCCAGCAACGCCGTCCCTTCGGGCCCACCAGGCCGGCGCCTAGGCAACATACACCGGAAGTGCCTTGCCTGTGGTTCGCCGCCAAAGGGCCTCGGGTATTCCAAACCCCTGGGCGGAAGTGATTGCCAACAAGGTCAGTCAGAAAATGTGGTGTTCCGACTTGTCGTTCCGGGCTGGACAGGACGGAGGGAACTTCAACGGATCTCACTTTAGGCAAGTACCGCGTTTGCACGGAGAACAGCGATGTTCCACGAAGGATCTGGTTGCGGAAAGTGAAGCCCTGAACTCTTCAGGAGTCCACCCTCCAAAAAAGCGGCTGCGAAGCTGCGCAGGTGCAGGTGCGTGGAAAGCGGGCGGCGGTCCCGCGCACGGCGAGTTCCCGTGATGCCGCGGGGCCGGCCAATGGAGGCGCCTGCTCGCCGTCCGTGGGCCTGGCCCCCGGGAGCGCTTGAACGTCCTCTGCGGCCAGTTCTGAGTTGGGTGCACCTGTAGTTGATATTCTTAACCTACATAGTACAGTGTTAAAATAATTTGCTTTTCTTTCGCATTATACTGTGAATAGTTAAATCACCTATCCTGTCAAGCCTTCTTGATTTCCTCTCTAACAATCTGCGACCGGCAAGTGCTTCCATTCCGGCCCTCGCTGGCTTGGTTTTAGGCGATGCTGTATCGCGAGCAGTTTAAGGTTGGGGATTTTGCAAGTCAGGTTACCAGGGTTTTACCCCGCCATTCACTAACTGTAACATTGGACGCGCTTCTCAGCCTTTTTGTCCCTCAGTTTCCTATCTCGAAATGGACCTAGTAGAGTTAGCTACCTGTTAGGCTTGTGGGGGCGGGGTGAAGGACGGTGCCTGGCACCTAGAAAGAAGACGGTACGTGGCAGCTGTTACTATTACTGTTAGTTTGGCAGCAACTCGCATTCACCCGAGGGACACGGTTATGTTCTGCTTGACCGAGCCCGATGAGGACTCAGACTTAAACACACTGTCACTTGCTTCTATCTCCTTCCATATTTTAGGCATATTTTAGATTTGTTAGCATTTCATTAGGGCATTGCCATTTAGTAGATGAAATATACATATCTTCAAATCTAGGTGATCAAATTAAACGCTTTAAAAAATATCACAGCTATATATCAGTTGTAAAATATACTGTAAATGTAGTGTAGGCATTCAAAGGATGGTTAATTTCCTAGTGGGTGTTCTTTGGGGTATCATTTACTTAACAGACAAAAATTATTCATATTTATTAAAGAGTGCCTACTATGCTACTATTTGAAGATTCAGAGCAAGGACAAAGACCCTCCTTTTAAGGAGGTTTTGGGAGTGTTGCAAGTAAAGAGATGACATTCTAGCAGAAGGAAATAGTAAACATAAGAAACTATATTCTGTGTCAGGACCTGCTGTGGAGAAAAATATATCTAAAGGAGAGGGGGTGGAAAGGATGTTGCTATTTTATACAGGCTGTCAAGAAAGACTTCTCTAGGTAATACTGATAGAAAGACCTTAGGAAAGTGAGTGGACCACAGAAGAGTGTTGTGGAAAGAAACAACGCTCTTGTTGGGATTCCAAGGAAGAAGCAGAGTGCTTGGTGTGTAGGAAGGAGGCCAGAGCAGCTTCTGCAAGGAGGAGGGGGTGAGGTTAGAATTGCAGACATGATTGATCTAGAGAGGTTTCTCAGTCAAGGCACTAGTAACATTTTGGGCAGGATAATTCTTTGTTGTGGGAGCCGTTCTATGCATTGTAAAATGCTTAACAGCATCCCTTGCCTCTACCCATTAGATGCCAGTAGCACCTCTTCCCCTCAGTTGTGGCTACCAAAAATATCTCCAATTTGCCAAATGTCCTCTGGAGGACAAAATCAACCCCCTCCCCCCAGTTGAGAACCACTGACGGAGACCACCTGTCCAAAAGTACTTTGAGATCATAGCAATGTTCTGTATCTGTGTTGTTCAGTCCACTACCCATCAGCCACATGTGGCTATTGAACAGTTGTAATATGGCACTGGATTTTCAGTTTTATTTGAATTTTAATAGCCACGTGTGGCTAATGGATACTGCAGATCGAGAGCCTTGCAGGCCATTGTGAAGACTTTGGCTCTTATCTTTTACCTGTCTTCATTTTCTGTTATACTCTCAGTCTCTCACTCCACACTGGTCAAAGTAGTCCCCTTGCTATTTGCTCCTTGAACTTGCCCTATAGGTCCTTGCCTCAGAGCCTTTGGTCTTGCTATTCTACCTGGCAGATTTTTCCCTCAGATGCCTGAATGGCTTTCTTTCTATTACTTCATTCAGGTCCCTGCTCAAAAATCACCTTATCAAAAAATAAAAAGAGAGGGAAGCAAACCATGGGAGACTCTCAAATATAGAGAACAAAGTGAGGGTTGCTGGAGGGGTGTTTGGTGGGGGGGGTGGCTAAATGGTGATGGGTATAAAGAGGGCACTTGTTGGGATAAGCACTGGATGTTCTATAAAATTTAAACATTAAAAAATAATTTAAAATAAATAATATAAAAATTAAAAATCAGCTTATCAGATAGGTCTTCCTTTATCATCCTGTTTTAAAATCATCAACAATGCCATGCTTCTAGTTTCCCTATCCACTTAAGTTTTCTCCATAGCACTTATAACATACTATATGTTCGTTGCCCTCCAGTAGAATGTGAGTTCTGTGAGCCAGGGATTTTAATAATATTTTTTATTGTCTGTTACAGAACTTGGTACATAGTAGTTATGCAATAAATATTTGTTGAATAGGGGCACCTGGGTGGCTTAGTCGGTTGGGTGTCTGACTTCAGCTTCAGGTCATGATCTCACAGTTTGAGCTCAATCCCTGCATCAGGTTCTGTGCTGACAGCTCAGAGTCTGGAGCCTGCTTTGGATTCTGTGTCTCCCGCTCTCTCTGACCCTTCCCAGTTCACACACACACACACACACACACACACACACTCTCTCTCTCTCTCTCTCTCTCTCTCTCTCAAAAATAAACATTAAAATTTTCTTATAATATTTGTTGAATAAATGAATGAGTTGTAAAACCATTGGAAAATTTTAAACTGACTGATAGCATGATCTGACTTGCTTCGACAGGATCTTTTTGGCTACTAGTGTGAAGAATAGACTGAAGAAAGGCAAGGGTAAAGACAGGGAACCCAATTCAGAGACAGTAGTCCAGGCGAGAGATGCTGGTGGCTTGAGATAGAGTGGAAAACATGATAATGGGTCCGGGATAGCTGCAAGCCATTTGCTGAGAGGAGGAAATCTGGGAGAAGGAGGTTTTAATGGAAAAATAAGGAGTTATCAAGAGAGATCAGGCTTTCTGGAGAAAGTGGTGATGCCTAAGAAGATTATGCAAAGAATGAGGGGTGGGACAGAAAGAGGATGAAGAATCACAGGTAAAGGAGCAGTAGTGAAAAATGCACGAAAAAAACCCAGCATGGCTATTTTTGGCGAGAGCCAAAGCCAGTACAAGAACCATGACCTGAAGAGAAATTCAGTAAAACTGTTAACAGTTAAGGGCCCTTCACATAGTTAATTCTTACAACCTTGCAATAATAGCTCTCTTTTAACATATGTGGAAGTCTGAGCTCAGTGGAATGCACTTAATTGCTTAAGGCTCCACAACCTCCTGTCATGTTGGAATTTGAATACAGTTGGTCCCCACATCTCTTTGAGCTGCTTCCATTAAATCTCATTTTGGTAGTTTTCACTTACTGAATGCATTTTGAGAAAAAAATAAAAAGGTGTTCTAGATTAGAGTGGCTTGGGGTGTGAGATCTTAGTATTACAGTATCTATTTCACCCAACAGTAGTTATTTAAGTACCTATTAATAGGGGACTTTTTAAATGTCCTGGAAAACAAGAGTTTCTAAGAATGCTCTATGAATTTAAGGGGGAACAGTTTACCTTCTGGGGAAAGATGAAGCAGCTTGATGCCTTAGCTCTGTGGTTTTTAAACCTTAGCATCCTTAGAATCACCTACAGGACTTGTTAAAGGAAAGGCTGGTCCCCCACCTGATCAAAATTTTGCGTTTCTAACAAGTTCTTAGATGATGCTGATTTTGCTGCTCCCGGGACCAAACTATAAGAATCACTGCTAGAAGAAAATGAAACATCTGCCACCTACCCCTACCAGCCTTCGTCCTTGGTCTCTGAATTCACTGATCCTGAGGCAAGTCTGATCCTCTATTTGGATATATTAGTCCACCCATATTTGTAGAGGAAATTGCATGGCATTATGGTTTTAGGAGGACATCTCTGATTTTTCAATCCCACCTGTCCTGTGACTGCGGTCAAGTTATTTAGTATTCTCTGAGGTTTGGTTTCTAAAATGCAGAGTTCATATCTATCTATCAGCTGTTTTAACAGTTAGGGGTAACACATGTAAAATAGCTAGTATATAGTAATTTAGCAAAACAGAAGACATTTCTTCTCCATTGTGGAGCTGTAAGTTAAGGCATGGACCTCTCTCTCATTTTTAGTTTTTATTCCACATAATGTTGATGGCCTCCATTTGACATCTTGATATATAGTCACAACTTCTGACCTTTTTATTAGTTCACTCTTGAAGTTGGTATGGAATGTATATTACACACTGAAAAGCAACCTCATTTGTTCATCGTGGAAGCATACTTCGTAATATTTGATTTCTTCCCAAAATTACTCAAGTCTCAAAATAAAATTAGAGAACTCCAATATTTTTATCTAAATACTTCCTCAATACATTTAGTAGTCTAAAATCATGACCATAAAACACAGACTGAGAATTCTAGGTCTCAGGACTAGAGTGCTTCCATAGCTTTGTCAGTGTTTTTCAAAGCATGTTTGCAATATGAGCAAACCGCTGTATTTGACACTGTCCTTTCATTTGCATTGGTATCTCATTGCATCAAACAGGTGCTTTTTCTACTTTAGCCCTCATGCTTTTCCAGTTGCAAGTTATAGCAGAGTGTAGGGGGTTTTCCTTTGCTAGTCAACCAGAAAAGTAGGAGTCCTCATGCTCACAGACCTCACTTTTAGATCCAGATTAATTGGTTTACACATTTTCCACTGAAACGCTTTTTAGGAAGTAATTTTCATATTGACATCTTATTTCAAAGTGACTTCCCAGTGTTTGGTTTTTTTGTTTTGAGTTCCACCAGAGGATCTTCAATTTTGAAGATTTACCAACATAGATAAATCCATCCACTGTCTTTCATTTGAAGAGTTCTGATAATTTGTCCACCTACCAAGTTTGCAAAGGGTACCTGAAATAACTGGAAAAACCAGCATTCTATCAACTTGTTATTCCTGCATATGGACGTTAGTTAAAATAATGTCTAAAAATGTTTTATGTAAACTTTTAGGCTTTTCTATTTTAAAATGTTTAATGATCTGAATATGGTAATATTAACTGAAATAACTTACTCTCTTAGGAGACCTAATAGAAATTTCTTATTGAATATATACCTTAAGCCTAGTTCCTTTTGAAGCAGTGTGCTACATAAAACTGAACACTTCATTACCAACAAGGACAATGTTTTATTGAACAAGTCTATGTACAGTACAAAAAATTTCTTGAAATGAGACGCTATTGTTGAATTATTGCAGTTCAATGGCTCAGTTTTAATTTGTACTCTTATAAAATGCAAAGTAAAATAATTTAATGTTCAACAAGGAAGCACAAATTTCCTTTCTTGCTGAATCTGTAATATCTTTCACATATTAACAATTCCAAAATGCATATGCAGCATTTAGGCATTCTGAAAAGGTGTTTTACAGTACCAAATAAATTAAAAGATAAACACTATCATCCCTTTTAGGTTTTTCATCCATACAACAGTTTAAACCAAACATGAAAGGAGTACGGCTGAACCTTCAAGTGTGATTTGAAAAGAATCACAAGTTCAGTGTTATAAGTTATCTACTCATATAATCGGTGGTTTAAAAAAATGAATATGGCTAGAGCCCAAAGTACCAGTGTCCTTGTCCACGGAGATCTCTCTTTTCTGTAATATCTGAGCAGCAAAAATTCAGATTTGCTATTTTCTTGACCTTACTGAAACAGCAGAAAGTTAATATTTAATGTTTTGAAGGAAATTTTTATTAAAAAAAAAGATTGAAACTTGGTCCATGTAAGATAAACATATCCTCAAAATAGAAGCAGTAGAAAAGTAAAAGAGAAGAATCTGAGGAATAAGAAAGCTTCCTTTTCTTCTGAATCCCAAATTAAGACTGTTGAAAGTTTATCTATGCCACAAAAGCAAAGTGATGTCAGTTTATGCTTTATAAGACATACATGATGAAATGTACACATTCTTTCAATAGCAATTATTTGAGGAGTATGTAAAGAGGTTTAGAACAGCATAGCCAAATAGATTTTTATAAAACATTCCTTGATTTAATTATTTATAGGCCGATTCGATCTCAATGTTTCAGAGACAGTTTTCCCTTAGCAATACAAAAGTGGAAATAAAACCTCAAATTAAAGACAAAATTAACAAGCAGAATATGTTTAAAACCTCTTGGTATGAACTGCAGAATGAATGAAAATAATAGTTTTCAGACATGGATTTATGTCAATAGTTACAACTTATAAAAAATGAAAGTTAAAAGATGTGATAAAATGCTAAATTGTCATTTTAAACTTCTGGAAAATATACAAAGCAGAAATTATATTTCAAAAAAACTTCATTGTCCAAATGAACTAATGTCCAAACAGACTTTTTATTACAAGATGTACTTTATACTGAACTGAAATAGAACTCAAGTATATTTTTAGCTTCAGGAAGTGTGGAAAACATTTTTGTTTTAGTTGACCTTAAAGGATTTAAAAATCTGATTGAGTTGTGTTTACTTATCTGTTATTTAAATGTAAATCCCACAGCCTAATGTAGGCTATACAACAAAACAAAAATCTAAATTTGATTGGAATAGACTTGTGACTATCAATTGCATAGTAGTGAATGAATAAATAAACTAATAAAATTGGGAGATTTTTTTAGATCCATCACGGCCTAGAAATCCCAACTAACTTGTTAAAGTCTGGATGCTACCTTGAAGAAATGTACCCTTCCTTAGTGACTTCATTAAAGAAGCAATAATACTAAGGTCTGATAAGATTACCTGCTTTGAACAAAAACGTATCTGTTTGAACAACTGGAATATTTGGTTGATGATGGTACATTAGTAGCTCCATTTTTTAAGAATTTGCTTTTGTATTTTTGTTCATTTTATCCCTGCTATAGATTAACACACTACTAGGTAAAAAAAAAAAAAAAAAAAAAAAAAAAAAAAATCATTAAACTTCCTCTTTTAGAGAGTTTACAAGTGGAACATATCTGAGAGTGTATTTTAAAAAAACATTTTGTGTTTTAACAATTCATTGGCTAGTAAGTTAAAACCTTCCTTAGGAAAATTACTGATCATCAAGGAAAATAAAAGCATCAATATACCTTAACTGTGTTCTTGCTGTGCAAATTTTCATGTAAATATTTCCTTTTATATATAAAAATGACTATTCAGACCAAATTCATCACTAATAAATAAGAAAGCATGAGTAGTATGGCTTATTTTAGAATTAACTCTCCTAACTGAATAAAACCAATGAATTCTTGACCTGATTTTAGCTGACATATTTTTTATTACAGCGTTATTTTTATAGGACTGTACTTCGATAACTCACATTAATGTCTAAAAGGACCTTACTATGAATCATCAAGCAATGTCCTAACACTACTCTATATACAAATAGAAATATCCCAGTGTGCTTATACCATTATTCACATTGAGTTATTTGCAATTCAGTGTTTTCCTTCAATTAGATAGCCTTTAATGGTCTTAGATTCCTCCCATCTCTCCTCAAAGTTACTGATGGTTCTTTTTCTATTTAAGATGGACACTACTGCCTTTAAATACAACTCATTGGTATTACCAAAATGAAAAGTGGAGTTTAATAGCAAAGCATTTTGTTTTCTTTTGTTTTTTAATTTTCAGTGCTGGCATGCCATTCATTGAACTCTGTCCCGTCTAATCAATCGTCTGGAAACAAGTTACAATCTTTTATGGATAGCATGGTGATAAATCAAATTTTATTTTCATGTATCAGTTTCTAAATTATAATAAACCAAATAGCAATAGTTCTTAAACCATGTTTGATGAGAAGGGGAGGACATAATCTGATTATGCATGACAAGGAAACAAATTTCTTTTGTAGAATACTTTAAGTTGTTTATTGTAAACCACCCACTCCCCCCCCCTTTTTTTAATAACTGGTTAACTTTTCCCTTTCTGTAAGGCCATAGCTGGTTTTCCTTTCTGACTAGTTGCCTGAACATGTTTCTCACATAGGTAAACTGAACGTGCTGCATTAATAGTCATCAACTTTTTTAAAAATGTGGTTTTCTGGATAACTGGTACTTTGGGAGTTTTGTAATAACCCTTTTGGAGTCTAAACCAGCACATCTCCTCTCTGAGTTCATTCTAGAAAATGTGCTTTGTCTTTATCTTTAGTAAATCCAAGACCGCTTGAAAATTAAGGCCATCAGGAAAATAGCAAACTGATGATGCAATTTCTTGCAGTGCTTTTTTCACACTACTGCTTGATCGACAGATCTTTCTGAAACATTTTTATCAGGCACCTGTAAAACAGAACATGTCTGTTAATTCAAATTTTATAGTTCAACTGGAATTCTAAGTTAGATTCCTTTTTATCCCCTTACTCATTCAAAAAATACTGATATTAGTAGAAAAGCAAGCTCTTCTTTTGCTCTATTTTTTTCAATTATTTCCTGGTTCTTTTTCACTTCTGTTTCTGTAATAGAAGCTCAACTTCACTTGGTTTATATTCTGGCATGCAGATGAAAAACATTCCCATCATAATTACTTTGTTTCTAAACCTTTTATTACATGAAATCTGCAATGAAGAAAATGTCTTGGACACAGTGAAGAGTATGATCAAAGAGCATGAAAAACCGTGTACAAGTTCTCACTTCCACAAGTTCATAGGCTGTACCTATGCAAATTACGTAACTTGTGAATTTCAGTTGCTTGATCTATAAAACAGGTATAGTAATATCACCTCATAGTGGTCATACGATTGAAAGAAATAATGTATGGGGTGGTGCTTTATCACCTGTGCTATACAAATATTAACTTTCTTAACCTCATAGAGATCTATGGCATTTTCTGTTTCTACAGATAACACCTACTGAGAAGATAGAAGACTTACTTTCATCATCTGAATCAAATCCAAAGAGTGTCTGACATTTCTTTTGTGCAAGGTGAGCCTCAAGTGCTTCTGCATTACAGTAGGTGGTCAGGCATTTGCCACATCTTAATCTTTTCACGGATTTTTTACAAACGTTATCTGGATCAGAACAGGCATCTACTCTATCAGTCAGAAATTTTCTGCGTTTTGGCATACTAAGGTACCGTTCATCAAGGTAACTGGGAGGCAGTGGTCTGACATACGGCTTTGTTAAAATTAAGCCATATGAAGTGTGTTCACTCGTCAGATTTGGTTTGGAAGGTGCCTGAGATACTGGCAGGGTATTATGTTCTTGTGGTACAACACTGGGTAAAACGGAACCATTTTCTGTCCTGATTCTGTTTGTATCTGTTTTTAAAGCAGGCTCTGACGAAACTAAAGGTGTCTGCTCTATTCCACTGTGTCCATTGACTAAATCACTAATACTACAGTTATTTTCAGGATTTGGCTCTATGTCAGGCATCTTTTGGTCTATCAAGCTTATATCAGAAACAGTGTCGTCAGAATGTTCATTTCCATTCTGAACTAAACCATCTGTTTTCTTCTCCATACTTTCTGTACACGTCTTTGGTTCTGTGGAGTCTTTCCTTGATTTGCTAGTAGAAACTGGCAGAGTGAGAGTTTGTTTCTCATTACTAGATGAGTCTTTATCCTGATGATTAGGATTTGAGTCTGTAAGAACATCCCAAAGAATTGTTTCACTTGGCTGTGCAGAGGATTCTGGTGTTTTACTCAAATAGTGCTGAGCTTCATGTTCATAGAGCAGAGGAAGATCTTCAAAAAGCTCATGACATTCTGGAAAACTGCACTGAGCTTGAAATATCCTGTGACTTTTTGTGTGCTGAGCAAGCTGGAATGGCAACTTAAATGACTCGTTGCAATTAAAATGCAAACAAAAGTACACATTTGGGTAGCTGTGTCTATTAAGGTGATCTATAAAATGTTGAGAATCTTCAAATTGCCTTTGACAGAATTTGCATTTTCCTTTGCTCCACTTCATTACCGTTTGCCGCACATTTAAATCAGTTGGATGTACAGTCCTTGCATGTTTATTTAGAAATCCAATTCTTTTAAATATCCTGACACAACCAAGAGCAGGGCACTTAAAGTTTCCTTCTTGATCTGTAGCATATATCTCTTTTGGATGGCACACAGTCCCGTTGATTTTATGAAGTACTGAAGTTTCTTGATTCAGGTCATAATCGTCTTCTTCATAGTCACCTTCTTCATCCTCTTCCTCCTCATAGTCGTCCTCACATACGGGCAAAGGTTCTGAGACATTATTTAAAGAAATATCAGGTGTCCCGTTTTCCATCATGTTTTCGATTACATCTTCTGATACACTTACAGGAATTTCAATGAATTCGGCCACATGTGCAGGGATGACTTCTTTGTTTCCATCACTGGAGGCAGTAATTGTCTCTGCTTCCAAATCCTTATTGTCAGAATTCCCATTCTCAAATGAAATGAAAGCATCGGAACAATTTATTTCTTCCAAAGCGGGGATTTCCTGATCCTCCTGTTGAGCCGCAGTGATTTGTTGTCTTTGTATTTTCTTAACGTGATTCTTTAAATGCTTCTGCATAAGCCCTCTGTTTCTAAATTTTCTACCACATATCACACATGAAAAACTGCCCTTTTTCTGATGAGCCTGGGCATGCCTTACAATGTGACCACCTAGAAATTCCTTGTTACATAACATACACCGATGCCTTGGGACATTGTGATCTACTTTGGAAACATTAAGAGCCGTAAGATTTTTCTTTGTATTAATGTGACCCTTAGTTTGCACTCTAGATATATCATCAGGATCAGGCTCTCCAGTGCTCTGATCTCTAAGAGAGTCAAGCCCTTCATCTAAACCTTGCTGTTCCACTGCCTTTTTTAGATTACCTGTAGAATTTTCCAGTGTACTTTCATTTAGAAATCTAACTGCTGATTTATCACTCAATAATGCTACACAGTTCTTCTTAATCATTACGAAGTTCCAGAATTCAGGATCAAAAAACAATCCCTTTTTCAAAATTGGAAGTAATTCGAAACGAACACGATTTTGAACACTACTTGTGCCTTCGTTATATTCCTCATCTGGACGTTTGTAAAGCTCTTCAACAGTACGATAAGCTTCCAGGGAGCGCTCAAGGAAAAATATCGAGAGTGCACAAATCCTGAGGATCTCCAAATCATTTGGCAAAAAATGTGCAATTGTTTTATATATTAAACATTTAGTTTTGGGATCATCGTGAAGATCTAGTTGTAGAGCACAACCACATATTTCAACACAAATTTGTAAACCGTCTTCTTCAACCTGTAAGAGGAAAAATATTGCTAAATACCTTTTTTAAAAAACATTTTTATACTGTTTTATCTTTTTAAAATACAACTCTGAAATGACAGCTGAATAAACACAGTATTCCAAATGTGCAGTTTTCCTCATCACCTAGCTTTGTTTTAATTCTTCTTTAATATAGAAGTAAATCTTCTTTAACTTGACAGTAATCTGGAGGAGATAGTATTTTAGCTTCCAATTTAATTAGTTTTTAAGTCTGACAAATCCTATGAACCAGAATACAAAATGCTTCATAACCTTATGGCGATTAAGGTTTCTTATAAATCTAGCCTCCCATTTATTTTAGGTACCAATCTTACATTGTGAGGCAGAGGGTTAAGTTAAATAATGTTTAAATTAAATGTTTAAAACATTTATCAATTTTGATGTTTAAAAAGAGCTAGATTTAAAAAAATGCTTACATTCATAAATCTGTACTAAAAATATTACTTAACTTACTTTTAAGAAATATTATTTATCCAAATAAGAGGAAAAGTGTGGCCCACCTGAAGAGGACAATTACAGTCTTTCCAAATCTAATAAAAAGCAGAATAATGAGCCTACATGGAAGTTATCTGAAAATTATTTAAGCTTTAAACTTTTACTGATGACTCAAAGGTAACTGCACTTGGGAATTTGTTGTGTGCCCACCTTAACCCAAATTATAAATGATGCCTCTAGTGATTTGGAATGATCTAAATTCATGTTTGGATAGAAAAGGATACAATAATAATATGTCTTTAAGATTGTGCGTGTGTGCGTGCGTGCGTGTGCGTACGCATGCCTGCATATGCTATAACATAGATGACAGGGAGGAACACTACCTTGCCAGCCTCATGTCGTCTTAGCCCTTTACGTGCTGTGTAGCCCTGCTTGATTACTTACACTTCCACAAGCAGACCTTAACTTTGCATATCATAATCCCACGTTATCTAGGTAGTAAATTTCTACCCATTTCCTATTTATTCTTTGAGAGTCAGTTTTACTCTCAAAGTTTTTCTCCCCATTCATTCTGGCCTCAGCCCTGGGGTAAAGTTAAACATTCCCTATCCTTTCCACTGAGAATAGTTTATACTTATTTATAAAAAGCACATACATACTGTTGTGTAACTGTATATGCCCCTACCCCTGACTTGATTATTTAAATCACAGGGAGAGTATCTCATTTTTTATATCCTCCTGTTGTTAACATAGAAGTTGGCATAATATATTGACCTTTAAATAAATATTTGTAAATATAAAAGGGATCGGATCTATTCTGAATTTAGCTTTCTCCTGTAAATCCATCATTTCAGCTTGGACTCCTTTTCTGAATTCAAAGTCTTCATATCTTCCTATCTGTTACAATTGGTTATTTCCACCTAGATTTTCCAGATACGGTCAATTCAAAATTCACTGATTCAAAACAGAATTCCTAAGTTCAATCTACATCCTCTGTCTTAACTCATGAAATTATCACGTATCCAGCTGCCCAAGTTTAAAAATTTTAAGATCATAGGGCGCCTGAGTGGCTTAGTCAGTTAAGTGTCTGACTTCAGCTCTCAGGTCATGATCTCAAGTTCATGAGTTCGAGCCCATCACGGTTGCTGCTGTCAGCGCAGAGCCCGCCTCCTCTGTCTCTCCCCAGTTTGCACTTGCACACTCTCTCAAAAATAAATACACATAAAAAAATTAAAAATTTTTTTTTAATTTTCAAGGTCATCACAAAGGCAACAGGATACTTCCTTACCTGAAATCCTTCAGTAATTCCGGTATATTTATGGACCCAAATTCCAACTTTCAGTGTAGCATGGAAGTCCCTTGAGGATTTCCAACAACCACCACCCACCCGCCCTGCAACTTCTGGCAGTCTTTGACTAGTTTCATCTCCCACATACTTCCTCATGTTTTTCTCTCCTACCACATTAATGCTGATGGACAGTGGTGAGAAAAACAAGTGATACAATGAGGCAAAAGTGCTCTGTAAACTGCAAAATCCTTTACATGTTTGTATTATCCTTCTCTATCCTTAAAACCCAGCCTAAAGCACCTTCCTCTGCGAAGCATATGCCATTTGTAAGGTCTCATTCTCCTGAATTCACATGGCATTGTTTCTGCTTCTTTTCAGAGCACTAAAGCACGTATAGGATTTTTTCCATCATTAAAGATGTTTTTAGTAAATAGTTAAGTACATTTTCAGTATTTATTTCATCTTTGAATTTTTCCTCAGGTTGACAAGGCGTGAAAATAAGAAAGCTTTATGACAACTGGCTGAACGTCACCTACTTTGTAAACTTTACATAACAAAACTCTCAACTTTTGGTGCAAAGGAGAATCCTATGTAAAAAATATATATGGATACATTTTTATTTCTTAAAAGTTTTACTGGTGATTCTGATGCAGTTTACATGTTAAGCAGAGGATGCCTGGGTGGCTCAGTCAGTTAAGCATCCAAGTGTAGGTCAGATCATGATCCCACACAGCTCATGAGTTCAAGCCCCACATCGGGCTCTGTGCTGACAGCTCAAAGTCTGGAGCCTGCTTCAAATTCTGTGTCCCTGTCTCTCTGCCCCTCCCCTGCTCGTGCTCTGTCTCTGTTTCTCTCAAAAATAAACATTAAAAAAATAAACAAAAATAAATGTTGAGAAGGATTCTATAATATAGCTTGTTTGTTTTTTTTCCCTTTTTGATGGGGGTAGAGGTTAACTTTGACAATGCATTTGTTTTTGTTTTTTTTTTTTAATGTTTATTTTTGGGAGAGGGAGAGACAATGCAAGTGAGGGAGGGGCAGAGAGGGAGACACAGAATCTGAAGCAGGCTGTAGGCTCAGAGATCTGAGCTGTCAGCACAGAGCCCAACAAGGGGCTCAAACTCGTGAACAGTGAGATCATGACCTGCGCCGAAGTTGGGCACCTAACCAACTGAGCCACCCAGGCGCCCCGACAATGCATTTGAATGACATTTCACTGTTTAATAATGAAGCTATGAATGCAGTTAGTAAAATAAATTAGGAAATTTATAAAACTCTCTGATTACAATGCTGCTAACTTTCTATCATGGGAATATAATCACTACTTTGTCAAACATCTAATGGGTGACATGATAATGTGATAAATGCATAGATTTGTAAGAAATACTAAAATATTTATTGGATGTTTCCTTATATATTTAAAAGTAACCCACATAAAGATTCAGCCAAATAGAGCTACCTAAAATGTAGGGTAGCTTTATCCTTCTTCTCTTGGTATTCAAGTTTCTGTTAATATTTGACGGGGGAAAGTTAAAGCATTTGCAGGGTCCAATTTCATGTCTATGTAAGAGTCTTACATAGAAATGTATTCACTTTTAAGGGACCCATGAAAAACTTACTTCAGAACTATTTTTAAAAACAGTTAATAGATTTTACTATTACTTCAAATAAATACTTTAAAACTTTGTCAGATTTCAAAAATGCTTTAGAATTCATTGTTCCTTTTCACCTTAACACCAGATTTAAAATTACGAACTATATTTTTCTGTGAAAGTGAGCAGGTATTACGTATATACAAAGTTCATTTGCAAGTAAGTTAAGACTCTACAAACAGGATTTAAGATAGTGTTAAAAGTGACACTTTTAAAGAAAAGAGATAATCACTTCTTACGGAAGCAGTTGTACCCATATTAAATTTTAAGTAACAGTAATTGGCAGTTTTTCTATCTTTTTTTCAGTTATTTTCACTTATGTATATGCTTAGTACCATGGTGGGAGATTGAGGTTGGGGAAACGGAAGGATATGATACATGGAGAATGTGGCCTTAAAACCCTCCTTCTCTTCAAAAACATTTTATCATAAAAGATTCAAGTTTCGGTGAACTGTCATTTAAACTTCATTTAAAATTAAGGGATAAATATATCCTATTTACCTCATCTTTAATGATTTTCATGAAAGGAAATATGACTCTCACATTAGTTGCTGTTCTTAAAAGCTGGTAGCATTGATCTACAAAAACTTGTTTTGAAGGATTAGACTTAAGCTGAAGTTTACTCCATATGAAAATCAACTCCCTGTAAATGAAAAGAGAGAAATATCAAAAATAGAGTTTATTCAAATACAGACATTAGCTATCTTTGGCTGATTCTATAGTACCCTGGCTGGGATGAATACAAAATGGGGGTAAACGGATATTATGTTAAGCTCCAGCTACTTCTGCTACCTGTATGGGACAAAAAGAGAGATCAGAAACTGGTAATACCAAGAATGAATTCCAATCATATGCTGACAAACCCAAGGCACCTCTAGTACATGACAATAAATTCTAATCCCAGTGTACCAATATCAATGATATTACTTTAAAAAAATAAACTTTGGCCTTTAATTAATACTCGTAAATTTGGAAATCAATTTTGTGTACTTTCTGCAAAGAAATGTCCATATTTTCATTTTCAGTCTATTAAGATACCCATAGTACCATAGGTTTAAAATTAAGATACGGTAGTACTAATTCCGAAATTTTATGTTTAAGATCATCTGCTCTTTGGTTCGGATGTAGTATTTTTAAACAGAAAAGCTATGGACCATTTAAAGTATTTCACAGATAGACTGGTTTCTAAAATATGGCCACAGTTATTAGATGGACAAGGTGGGAGCAGTGGGTTGTGAAGCAAAGGAAATCATGACATATAATTGATATATTTAGAAATCCCATTCTAATAGATTAGAATTCTTTAAATTGTGACAGGTTACATAAAGCATCATAATCTAAAAAGTGTTAAAATAATTCATGAAAATGGTTTTGTTTGATTTGGTTTTTTTAAGTGATTTATCACTGAGCATGTACCTTGAGCCCAGCACATACAACTATTAAGTCTAAGGACAGCTTGACTGCTGTCGTGAAGGTGTACATAGTCTACTTAGAGAGACAATACAAAAACCCCAAAAAAGAAAATAATGGCAAGCAACACAGAAGAAGTAAAACTAAAATTTTAATTCCGTCTTCTTCTAGCTGTATGGGCGTTCATAAGTTTCAGTCCACAACCCCACTTTTTTTGCATGTAAAAGCTCACCAGTTTTCACATTTTGCCCCCAGATCTGTAGCTCTGACTTCTGTCCCAATTTCCATGCCTGGGTATTTCAATTTAGATTGCTAGTTCTATCACTATAGCCCACTTAGAGTGCATAATACCCCTGTAAAATTGATTATCTTTTGGTAGGTCAGTCAATGATACTAAGCATTCCTTGAACCTGTTTGGTTCTAATCTGTTTATTTTTCACAGCCTTTGTATTTCAGTTATATTTTTGCCCATAGCCATACCATTCTTTCTCAGTGCTACTACCTTAGGCCCTCTAATTTTACATATGTACTTCTACAGTTCCTAAACTCATGTTTCCAGACTTTCAAATAATTTCATTCAGTGCATATTCCATATGTCACGTAGTATTAACAGAAACATGGGTTTTGGAGTCAGAAGGATAGGATTTTTCCCCTGGGCACACCACAAGGTAGTTAATGTGCTTTGTTTATTCTCATTTTATTTATGCTAATTGCTGTGCTCAGAAAGTACCTCATTTCTAAGATGAGCTTTATCTTTCAAAATCCCTATCAAATACCCCTTCTTCATGAATGCCTTCATGAATACCCCAAACTAAAGTGATAACTACTTCAGAATAGATCTTATCCCTCTTGTTGGTTCCATGCCTTTCATATATTCCCTTGTTGATACTTTATAGGTCCTGTTCCCCAAATGTTACTATATTGTTAATCTCGGTGACACAGCGTATAGTGGAGGTAGTGGCAAAAATAGGAGAATGGGAGTAAGAGACTTCTCATTAGGGCATTATACACTAAGTGGTATGATATTACCCAGTTCACAGTGAGCCGTGTCTTTCTGGAAATAGCCCTACTACATAAGCCCCAGTGACCATTTTAACTATATGACTGTCCTCACCCTCCTTATGATATTAATTGTAAGAAACTGACCCCAGGCAGGCCGGTCAGAGTCCCTGAAATGTTCTCAACTCTAAACTATGAAAGCTGGAGACTGTTGACACTCCTTCTGGTCTGCAACAGGAGATAATGAAGTCAACTGGCAGAAAAATCAGTGTTCCTGAAAGCAGTTATCTTTGGGGACCTACTTCATCACCTTCCCCTTTTTTTGTTATGACCCAGTAATTTTGCCATGTGCACTAACTTTTCCCTAAACTAGTTAGACATAGGATACTATCACTTGCAAATTGACTAGTATAAATTCCAACTCTGTTTTGTTACTAGCTAGGTGGCTTTTATCTCTTTTATCCACAGTTTTCTTATACATAAAAAGAAGTGAGAGAGTTAAGTGAAAACACCTAGGTGAAATGTCTGGTATACACTGATGTTTAGTAAATTACTAATTTCCTATATACTTTCCTTATCTTTATAAGGAACCAGTACCAACCAGTGAGATTTATTCAACAAATATTTGCTTGTTAATAAACTGGTAAACAAAAAATGTATTCCTAAATGCTAAGGGCATTTAGAGGGAGCCTCTTGAGGAAATATATTAAGGGAAATTGTAGACGAAGAATGATATATAAGATGATGGTGGACATTCTAAATAAGGGGTCTTTTATAAACAAAGGGATGAGATAGAAGCAGATTAACTGTGTTTAAGATGACTTGGCACATCTCTGCAACAGATTTAAGGACAAAAAATAAAAAATTATAGTTGGAAGTTAGGGGAGAGTATTCATTGCACTCATTATGACACAGATCAATGTTTAACATATTAGAAATGTATATATTCTCCAACTTGCTCCAAAAAATAAAATGATATTCCTAATAGATATCCTAAGGGTACACTATTATTATTATTATTATTATTATTATTATTATTATTTTCCTTTTTTGAAGAGCGAGTTCTTATTTCTCTTTGTTTCTGTTAATTCAAGATGAAATTTGGTGAACAAAATGTAATCCCGGGATTCTAATAAATTTGCCAGGAAGGGGCTACCAATATGGATTTTAGCTTTTTAGTAGGCAAAGCAGAAATCTCAGGATATGATTATGAAGCTTCATTTTGACTGAATTTATCAAAGGGGTATCAGGTTTTACTTGTACTTTAGATTTTAAACAAAACACTCTGAAAACCCACAATAGTCTTCTTTGCTCATGAGCAGTGTTGATGAAGCTTACATTTTCTTTTCAAACAGAGGTCCTTTAGAAAACACAGCTCCTCACTGGGTGTTATATGGAAACCAATTTGAAAATAAATTATTAAAAAAAAAAAAAAAAGAAAACACAGCTCCTATATGATGTAACACATTTCCCAGGTAGCTAACTACTAATAAAATCATCAAGTAACAAGCTGTAGAGAATGCAGGCTATAACAGGGTCTACAGTCACTTTTACAACCTACATTTTTTTTATATTTGACCTATTTATAGTAAGTAATATTTAATAGCAGAGGCTGTGAGTCAGGTTGGCTGGGTTTGAATCTTAGCTTCATTATTTACTTCATTATTTACATGGCTTAGGCATAATATTGTCTACTCCATAAGATTATTAGAATCAATGAGAGAATGTATATATGAAGTATAGACTATAGGAAGCACTCAGAAGATATTAATACCTGCTATTATTATTACTAGTAGTAGTAGTAGTACTCAGAAGATATTAATAGCTGCTGTTATTATTACTAGTAGTACTAGTAGTACTCAGAAGATATTAATAGCTGCTGTTAGTAGTAGTAGTAGTAGTAGTAGTTAGCAATGGTTAGAGAAAGGGGTTGGTTGCTTGCTCTACTGGCTTCAGATAGAGCAAAACTGGACTGTGGATCCGGTTCCGTCCAGAGAGGGGAGATGAAGTAAGCTGGTTCATAGGGAAAGCCAAAATGAAACAGACAACATAGACCTTGTAGGCTGGAAAAAGTCCCGCTCTTCAAGTTTTGGTGAAAATCAACTTTTAGAAGTTAAGAGAAAAGGACCCCAGGATTCAGAAACAATGAGGAGAGGTAGAAGAAATAAGAGAGCAGGCAATCAGTACTCTGCCCACTCAGAAGGACGGACAAAGGAAAGGGCTGAAGATTCCTTTCCAGTTAGGCAGCTGGGAGTCACACACCCAGCTTCTATTCTTAGAGGGTGCCAGTGGGTGGGGGCAGGAAAGATAGGCACTCTGCTATTTTTAAGATCCCTTCCTAAAGAGTAAAATGGTTAGCCAAAAGAAGAAAGTGTTTGTTTGTTTGTTTGTTTGTTTATACTTGGGATTTCAGTTTACTTATGAGCATATTAAAATGAAAAGGCTAAAGATAGTCTGTTGGCTTAATATAGTCAAAGTCACAACATTCCTTTCCCCATAGAAAAAGATCTACTTTAACAGTCATGACTATATTTCAAAATAACTACATATCAAGAAATGATAACTCTTTAAAAACTACTTAAAACTGTATGTCTTACCACTGCCTCCTGATCTCCTCCTCTCTGAAATTTACATGGCAAACTTTTTAATACAAATTTGCATAACCTAAATAAAAATGCAATTCCCTGGAAGATAAGTCCACTAGTTTCTAGTAATTTCAGTTACTAATTAGCTGTTTGACTCTATCTCTGAGTCTGAAGATTTTAATCTATAAAATAATATATTAAATGAGTTTATCATTAAATTCATCTTCTAGGTATTGTTTTAAATATTTAAGAATTTAGGTTCAAGATGGCAACGTAGGCAGACCCTGAACTCACCTCCTCCAGGGACACGACAAATCCGCACCTATACAGAGAGCAATTCCTCCTGAAGAACCAACTGACTGAACAACTTCTGCACAACAAAAGAAAGAGCGACCACATACAGAATGACAAGAAAGACGGAGACACGGTAACAGGGAATCCCCACTCCCACCCCTGTAAACTGCAGTGGGGAGGGATAGTAATAAGGGACTGTGAACAGATTCATCCACCCTGAGGTACAGAAAAAAAAGCCGCAGTTTAAAAGGGCAACTAGAATATAAAGGATCTAGCCCTAGAACTCTGCCAAATGGCAGGGAGACTGCTGGAACTTTCTCTAGGTCAGTGGGGCTGTCAAGCACCACAGTTAACATTCCCCATCCACCTTGACGGCATGGACAGGAGCATGGTCCAGACACCCTACCACCTCAATAAGCCCTGATCCTCTACACATACCAGCCCCAACTATCTGACCAAGGAGGCCCAGTACAGGGCATACCGGGTCACCCTTAGTCATCGTTCACTGTAGCTCCAACCTGCTTGACAAGGTTACACAGGCACAAAACACCCTGGCAGGCTCCAGACCCACAGCACTTCAGCTCCAGACAACTTGCCAGGATGCTGTGGTCCACACCTGCTTCTGCTCCACCTGCCCCACAAGGGCACCCCCTACACATAGAGTGCCCCAGGATACCTCAGCCTGTACCCACTTCAGCTTCTGCTATCACCTGCAACACAAGAGAGCCGTGGGACCACCCTGTATCCACTTCAGCTTCAGCTGTCCTGCCAGTGTGCTCTCTGTGCAGAGAACCCCAGGACCAGCCCAGCCTACATCCACTTCAGCTCTGGCCTTCCCACCAGCATGGCCCCAGCACAGGGAGCCCCAGGACATCCAGGCTGTTCCAGCCACAGCTCTAGCCAGCTCGCCAAAGTCACCAGGCACACACAATCTACACAGGCTATAACTATACACAGGATCATTCCTTCATGTTTAGGAGAAGTAGCTGTTCCACCTCATTCATAGAAATAGACACAGAAAGTCAAGCAAATGAGGAGACAGAGGAATATGCTCCAAATTAAAGAACAAGACAAAACCTCAGAAAAAGAACTAAATAAAACAGGGATAAGTGATCTGCCTGGAAGAGTTCAAAGTAATGGTCTTAAAGATGCTCACCAGACTGGAGAGAAGAATGGATGAACTCAGAACTTCAACAAAGAAAGAAAATGTAAAAAAGAACCAATCAGAGTTGAAGAGTTGAAGACTGCAAAAACTGAAGTGAACAATACACTAGAGGGAAATTACTGAATGCAGAACAGATTAGTAGTCTGAAAAAAGTACTTTAAAAATGAGGATGGGTTGAAGGATATATTGAATAACACCAAGCAAACAAACATTTACTTTACAGGGGTCCCAAAAGAAGAGAGAGAGAGAGAAAGGGGCAGAAAACTTACATGAAGAAATAATACCTGAAAACTTCCCTCACCTGGGAAGTTTAGGGACATCCAGGTTCAGGAGCACGGAGAATTCAGAATAAGATGAACCCAAGGAGATCCACACCACTACACATAATAATTAAAATGTCGAAGAGGAAAGATTTTAGAAAGTATAGTTCCTTACCCAGAACTATGAAATTAAAAGCTCTGAGAACAGGCATGAAAACCTGCATTAAATAACAAGCCTCTGTGTGACCTTATGCTTACTAAAATTTTTAAAGAGCTACTTGATATTAGAATGACAGATTTTAAATTCCTTAAGATTGCTGAGGCACCTGGGTGGCTCAGTTGGTTAAATTCCTTAAGATTGCTTACTGCATGTACCAATTTATAATTATGGATATCCGTATACGGTGGGGTTAGGGGGTGATGGATGAGGCAGAAGAGTGCTAAAATTTGACAGACCTGATAGTCTGGGAACTGGTTATGAAAATGACAGTTTTCTTGAGAGTGGAGAGTGTGGCAATTGGGAAATAGAGAGAAAGTATATGAATAAACATTGATGACTGAAATGTCTTATGTTTATGGTACCTGACACCTGTGGTTCAAGACAGAAGTCCCTCTGTGAAATCCTGTTATGGTGCTAGTTTTCAAAAACTATTATGAGAAATAAACTAGATAGACTGAAACGTATAATGTGAAACATGTATTTAAACTTGACCGATTCCGGGGAACATAGGTGACTCAGTCAGTTAAGCGTCCGACTCTTTTTTTCAGCTCAGGTCATGATCCTGCGATCCTTGAGACTGAGCCCCATGTCAGGCTCCGCACTAATAGACAGAGCCTGCTTGGGATTCTCTTCCCTCCCCTGATTGTGCACATGCATGCATGCACGTTTTCTCTCGCAAATTAAACAAATGTAAAAAAGATTTTTTTTCATCGATTCCTAAGAGATAAATATTGGTGTTTTTAGGAGTGTGGTATCCTTTTAAAGCCCAAATATCTCATGACTCACTATTTTAGGGTAATTTTTCTCACTACCAAACACTCTCAAACCAATATATAACTTTAATAAGCTATAACCACCAGGATGAACAATTTAAATAACCTAGCAGTTTATCTTATTTCTTAAATTTCTTATCTTAAGTGACATTAGTCCTGGAACTTCTTTCTTCAGAAAAAAAAAATAAACTTTAAATATAGACAATATATAGTGAAGGCTTTCTACTCTACTAAAATTTGTCACTAATTTTAAACTGATCTATTGAAGAGAATGTTTGTGATCTATTAAAGAGAATGCTTATGAAAAATAAATATGTATTTCAGAATTTAAAATTCAAAAGTGTTGATTAAAAAATGTCCATACAAAACATAAGAGACTTAAATACTAAGAACAAACTGAGGGTTGAGGGGGGTGTGGGAGGGGGGAGAGTGGGCGATGGGCACTGAGCAGGGCATGGGTTGGGATGAGCACTGGGTGTTGTATGGAAACCAATTTGACAATAAAAAGTTAAAAAAAATGTCTATAGCCCATATCATTTCAGATCATGTTCAGCAAATGAAACCTAGTTCTCCTTTAAGAATTAATGAAATTTCAGGGTGCCTAGGTGGCTTAGTTGGTTAAGTGTCCAATTCTTGATTTTAGCTCTGGTCATGATCCCATGGTTCATGAGATTAAGCCCCACATCTGGCTCTGCACTGATAGGGTGGAGCCTGCTTGGGATTCTCTCTCTCCCTCTCTGCCCCTCCCTCCCTCACATGTGTGCATGTGCTCTCTAAGTAAATAAATAAACTTAAAAAAGAATTAGTGAAATGTCAAAGTGGTAGAGGGTGTGTGTGTGTGTGTGTGTGTGTGTGTGTGTGTCTACTGGGAAAGGGAAGGCAGAAGTTATTAGGATCTTTTATAGTTATTCATGATTTCACCTAATAGGACTTAAAGATATGTACTAAAAACATTCTAATACCACATTCTAAATTACATGATTACTAGGTAAATGATGTTTCATATATCCTACTAATCATTTTAAGTAGCTTTAAAAATGTTTTCACAAACTAATATACAATACCATTTATATTAGCATCCCAAGAATGAAATACCTAGGCATAAATCTAACCAAATACATAAAAGATCTACATGAGGAAAACTATAAAACTAATGAATAAATCAAAGAACTAAATAAATGGAAGAGATATTCCACATTCATGAATAGGAAAACTCAATATTGTCATGATGTCAATTCTTCCTGTCTTGATCTACAAATTGAATGCAATCCCAATCAAAACCCCAGCAGGTTATTTTATGGGAATCAACAAATTGATTCTAAAGTTTACTTGCAGAGGAAAAGACCCAGAATAGCCCATACGATACTGAAGAACAAAGCTGGAAGACTAATGCTAATAAGGACATTGTTGTATTGGTTAAAGAACAGACAAATACATCAAGCGAACAGAACAGAAGAGCGCCCAGAAATAGACCCACATAAATATAGTCAACTGGTCTTGGACAAAGGAGCAAAGGCAATACGGTGGAGTGGAGGTAATCTCATCAACAAATGGTGCTGGAATAACTGGACAGCCACATGCCAAAAAAAAAAAATCTATTCCTTTCATGAAGATTAACTCAAAGTGTATCACAGACCTAAACATAAAATGCAAAACTATAAAACTCCTAGTAGCTAACAAAGGAGTACACCTAGATGTGTCTGGGTATGGTGATGCCTTTTTACAACACTATAGTCATGATCCATGAAAAGAAATAATTGATAAGCTAGGCTTTGTTAAAATTAAAAACTCTGCTCTGTGAAAGATAATATCAAGAAGATTCAAAGACAAGCCATAGAATGGAAGAAAATATTTGTAAAAGACACATCTGATAAAGGACTATTACCCAAAATATACAAAAACCTTTTAAAATTCAACAAAAAGAAAACTAATAATCTGATTTAAAAATGGGCCAAAAACCTTAACAGACACCTCACCAAAGAAGATACAGATAAAAAACAAGCATATGAAAAGAGGTTCCCCATCATACGTCATCAGGGAAATACAAATTAAAACAAGAGACCACTCTACTCCTATTAGAATGGCCCAATTTTGTAACACTGACAACAGCAAATGCTGGTGAGGATGAGAAACAGGAACTCTCATACACTGCTGGTGGGAAGACACAACAGTACACCCACTCTGGAAGACAGTTTGGCAGTTTCTTCCAAAACTGAACACTTTTACCATACATTTCAGCAGTCGTTCTCCTTGGTATTTACCCAAAGGAGTTGAAAATTTATGTCCACACAAAAACCTGCACATGGATATTTATAGCAGCTTTATTCATAAATGCCAAAACCTGAAAGCAACCAAGATGGCCTTCATTAGGTGAATGGATAAATAAACTGGTAATCCAGGCAATGGAATATTATTCAGCACTAAAAAGAAATGAGCGATCAAGCTATGAAAAGACACGGTGGAGCCTTAAATGTATATTACTAAGTGAAAAAAGCCAATCTGAAAACGCTACGCACACTGTATAATTCCAACTGTCCGATATTGTGGGAAAGGCAAAACTATGACAATAGTAAAAAGATGAGTGGTTTCTAGAGGCGAGGGTTAAGGGAGGGAGAGAAGAAATGAACAGATGGAGCACAGAGGATTTCTAGGGCAGTGAAAGTACTCTGTGTGATACTACGTTTATCCAAACCCAGAGGTTATATGTAACACCAGTAGTGAGCCCTAAGAGAAACTGGACTTTGGGTGGTTATGACGTGCCACTATAGGTTCACCCTTGGTTTAAAGAAAAAAAAAAAAAGCACCATTCTGGTGAGTGATGGTTTTTTGTTTTTTTCTGCATAATGTTGATAATGGAGAAGGTTATGCATGTGTGGGGATTGGGGTATAAAGGGAAATGTCTGTACCTCCTTCTCAATTTTACTGTAAACCTAAAACTGCTCTAAAAAATAAAGTCTTAAAAAACTAACAGTTCACATTTAATTCAAAATATTATTTTTTCATTATAATACATACTTTAAACATTTACACTGTCAATTACTGGTACACAGTCATTGTCTTCTTTAATTTTTAGATCTTACAACTTACTGTTTTTTCTTGTGCAATAAATTTTTAAAAAGTGACAACATTTTCACAGAACTTTTTAAAAACATAAAGTCCAGACTCTGCCAACCAATTCTCCTTCTGTTCCGCATCTTATCATTTCAGTTTCCATATTAGGAACACTTACCAGATACAGTACATATCCCCATTCTGGAGCTGTGGAATAAGAAAAGATTCACAGAGTTGCAAGGCTAACATAGTCTTGCCTTCTTTTTCAGTGTTACAGATGATATCAATTCCACTCTTACAATCAGTTTTCAATAAATGCTGCAAAAGGGAAAGAAAAATCAGTTCATATCATTAAAAATACCTAAAGAGTTACTTGCATTAAATGTTTAGATTAAACATTCAGAAAAAATTTAGATTTCTGGTTTTCTTCTACAAAGACAATGATGAATTACACAGAAATATTTTCATGGTTTCATAGTTTCACTATCCAACTCCTGCAATTTATAACTACTTTTAATCTCATTAATGTCCACAACTTTTAAGTAAATAGGTTCTATATTAGGAAAAGATTCTTTCATCTTAAAAAAAAAACCAAAATAACAAACATGAGCATTTAATTTCTTAGTATTTTATTTAAAAGGCAAAATACTTTATATAAGTATTTATAAAACAAGTGCTGAATAATTTAAATTTTTATTTAAAATGCTTCCTATTTTTATTTAACCTCTTATGTCACACAATAAGCTGAACATGTATAATGCTTATTGATGAATGCTCTGTTAATTTCATCAGTTGTCAATCTCAGATTGTCTAATTCAACACAAGCTTAAAGAATAGTGCCAAAGAGAATACATCTAGGTAATGTTATCTTAAAACCTTTGGTGTTACTGTAAAAGGAATTTTACAAGAAAGGGCTACTTTTTTTTTTTCTTAAAGGCTAAAATAGTAAAAGGCAAACATAATCTCAAATAATACCTCCCGGAATAGTTGATCTTCTACAGGTGACATAAACAGACATGTGAAGAGTGCTTGATGGAAGTACAAGTCTTTGCTGATTTCTGGGTGATTTATACAAGATTTAATAAGAGCCATTGCTTCAGGTATGCGTTCACAAGCAATTAGGTATCTGGCACGTAGTTCAAAGAACAGTGGATTTTCAGAACTTAAATATTTGTTCACTATATTAAAAAGAAAACAAACTCTTATTACTCTCAAGAAAAGATTCTCAAACTTTGTTGTTTGAAACTTTATCACTAACATGTGGCATCTTATTGGATTAAGTGGTTATTTAATTAAATAGCATTTTCCTTAGTAGGAGTTTATTTATGAAAAGAATATTCAGTTATATGATTGGAAAAATGTAAATAAGAACAATACCAAAACTCAAGAAGTATCTGTTGATTTCTTTTCAGTCTAAAAATTGAAAAAGTTTTTAAAAAATGAAATATTCTCTTTTCAGTTCACTATTAAAATATGTTTCAGATAACATGGGTTCTGGAATTTGTAGTCTATTTATGTACTTTGTATTTTGTTGCTTAATATTTTCATTAATGTAAGATTAAAAGGCTGAATCCTATTTTCTCATTAAAAATATCATATTGATTTAGGTTTATAGAGAAAAGTAATCTGAATTAATGAAAACATATTTTTATTACTTTTAACAAAAAATTAAGCCAAAAGTAGTACCAAAAAGGATCGCTTATTAATATAAGCTCCTGTATCACTAAGAATAATTACTAATTAATACTTCTTTTATACAACTTAAAAAATATAAACACCTTTATCTACATCAGTTTATTTAGACCTAACAACAACCTATGACAGGTATCATAATACTTCCTTCACAGATCACAAAACTGAGTCTCAGAGAGGTCAAATGACTTGCCCAAGGACAAAGAATAAGTGGCAGAGCAGGAACAGGGACCCACATTTCATGATTTCAAATCAAAAGTGTTTTCATTAGTCATGTATGTTTAATCAGTAGCTTCTAAAATGCCTGTGAGTGATGTTTTATTTGGGCTTCAACATTTGCCTTGCAATTCTGTTTATAGTATATGATAAGCAGACAATGATTTATATAGTTAATGCAAAGATAAACTTCAGACTGGTCTTTACCCTAACGGTCACCAACTAGAGGAGAGTCATCCGTATTAATGAGGCTCTAGAGCAGCTTTTCCCAAAGTGAGGTATGCTAGTGGAAGTATGAAAGGAATATGTATGTAAGGACGAGAAATAGAGAGAAGAGAGACACAGACATACCATTCAGCCCTTACACCAGCCAACAACAGATTTGTTCTAGCTCCTAGTCAGAGAAGCCTGAAAGCTCCCTGAAAAGCCCAAACTCTCCTCTCCTCTACTCTCACTCCTTTTGAAGCTCCGCATCTAGCTCCTGTGGCCTCTGGCCACATTCCCCAATCTCCTTAGTTTTCTTCAGTCTGTCACCCTTGCCTTCCCTATATTGACTCTATATACTTTTCACCAATGATACAACTCTTCCTCCTCGGTTCCAACTGCCTCCCTCTTCAGTTTTTTACTCCTTTCTGAAACCCTCACGTCAAGTTCCGGTCTCCTTTGTATCCCCTGAGTATCTAGCACTATACCACGATGATATATATTGTAGCCCTTTCCTCCTATCCCAACCTACCACTGGGAACTACTTCTCCTGATCTCTCTTTCGTCATCTTCTCTCACATCTCTGTCACAGTCCTCCACACTTGTATCTGGAGTTGACTTGCTCTTAAGCTGGAGAAGCATAGCCCCTTCTCCACTCAACTCTACTCAAAACCTACCCCAATCCTTAACCTGAGACAAATGGAAAGATCCTAACCTGCTCAGCACAATATGCGGTGTGAAGTACCTTCACCAGACCAAGGGTGGGAAGTCTTGTCTTTTCCCTCTGGCCATCTTATAATTGCACTCCATGGGCTCTCCATGCTTTCAAATGTTTTCCATACTTTCTTTGCTTACACTACTGCTGAGTTTACATTCTAAGTTTTGGTGATCCAAAATGTTCTGGGGCTCAGGAACAATATGGAAAACAGTTTTTAAAAAGAATTAACGAGAAGACAGAGCCTCTTGCCTCAAAAGGAAATTTTGGCCCACAGGAAACACTGTGGATCTAGGTTGGAAAGGAGGTGATGTCAAAGCATGCAGGTCATTCAGGGATGAGATAAAACTCAACTTCTATTAATGGATGAAATTTGGGAAATACTGCTCCAGAGTATTTGGAATTGAAATTTACTTACTCATTCAACTAGTCACTCATTCACTTACACATTGCTCATGTGGTCACTTCATTCCGTTTACAAATACTTATATTGAGTACCTACTCTGTACCAGGCACTGGGCTGGGTATAGGATATGCAGTAGTGGTGACAAAAACTGACAACGAGTTCCAGCCCTCAGAGTTTCTGTATAAGGGAGATTCCATGTCCTTATTAGCAGGGTGGTGTTGTTAATGTTTTTTTAAGGGTGTCTGTTCCTACTTAAATAGATTTTTAAAATACAACAAATGATAAAAACAAACTCTCTGTAAGTAACATCTGGACAGTAAATGTATTAACACTGAATTCCCATTAGAATAAATGGAAAATTACTAGAAATAAAGGTACCTAGTCTGGTGTCAAAAATCATTCTTGGGCCAGGTTAGTATAACAATTTAAACACACTTCACGTGAAAATACATTACTCTTTTTCAGTATTAGAAGATAAAGAAAAAAAATCACTATTACTGCTCTAGTTAGAAATGAAAATTGCGCTTGCTTCTCACAAATGTTGGTTTTGATTTTGAGTCTCCTGAAGTACCTATCTCCTGAGATGCTGGCTGGGCTTTAAGAACAGCTTGCAACACTGGATCTTCCCAGGGGCCACCATCTCTAATGATTCGAGTCACCAGTTCCAGATTCACATTTCCATATCTGCGGAGGTGATTCTGGCATTCCTAGGAGAGAAAAATCATTTTGGCTTTGTGAATTTAAAGGGGTTAAAAACTAAACTTGATCATCCTTGTCAATAAAATGACTGATGGTCAATGAGTCAGCTATTAAATTATGAAAGAGAAAGGGTTGCTATAGTAACCTAAGTAGGGTGCAAAACCCCATCAGTACACAAATAGGCATTAATGCCAAAGGTTACAAGAGTTTCTACATAATTGGACTTAGAAAATCCAATTATAATAGGGATTAAGTGTAACCCAAGGGAAAAACTTAAGGGATGCATCATTTCTAGGAAAAGAACCAGGTTATAAAACCTAAGGGAAAAACTTACAGGATGCATCATTTCTAGGAAAAGAACCAGGTTGCAAAAATGTAAAACTTAAATGTTCATTTTATGTGAGGGCTCATAAAGCTTCTGTTAACAATGGCAAGCAACAGCCTGACTATAAGAAGGAGGTAGAAGGGTCCCTGTCCAATGCAGACTGTGGTTGGCAGACAGACACAGGTCCCCTGCTCTGATCCCAAATGTATACGCCTAGTTGTGGTGGAAGGCTGGAAGATGGAAATTCTATTGCATTATTAGATCTGTTAGCAGATTTGCAGTCTTGGGATAAAGAAATGGCAGGCTGAAGGAATGAATCCAACCTATATACGAAGACTTTACATTAGTTTTAAGATAAAGATGTATTGATGGGTTGGGCATTAACTGATAATTTGTCTATGTATTTTCTGGGATTTTTTTTTAACTGTTTGAAATATTTTTAGAGAATCTGTTATCTTAGATTTGTGATTATAATATGAATTATGTACAAGTTTGTAAACAAAGCTTAATATTTAGGAGAACTTAGTTGACTGAATTTATAAATTTGATTTATTAGATTTAGGGTTACAAGATTTAATTATTTGATTATGCTTTTCTGATTCGTTATATATCTTGGTGTTCTTTTTAAAATATTTCGGGGAATTTAATTTGATAATTTTAAAAGATTAACTGAAGGCCTAGTGAAGGTATGAATAGATATATATTTTTTAATGTATACTTGAGCTTACAGGCTTAAGAAAAAAGTTAGGTATTTAAATTGGCAGTGTTAAAAATTTGAATAAATTGCACATCAATTAAAACAAATAATTGCCAAAATTTCTTTCTGTGCTCAAAAAATCCTTCAGACATTAAAAACTTAGTAAGTTATAAAAAGCAAAGCTTCATATAAAATACATCATTACAAATTTTACTTATGATATTAAGTCATCAGGCTACATATTCAAAGTGGCAGTAAACACTTTGCTTTTGTCATGTTCTTTCATCATTTGAATGTTCCAAAGTAGTATCTATATGCCACTTTTTATTTCTTGTTAAAATACACAAAAAGAGGTTTTATTTGTTTTGTGACAGAACAAGGCAGTAGAAGAAATCAAGTTTCAGGATAAAGAATCATTTAGTCAAAGAAGTCAAAGGATAATTAAGTCATAACAGGAAAATTAGAATCTTCCAGAAGTTATTTAGAGTATTCCCAAATTAAAATGAGCAAGCAAGCAAACAAAACTGTATAAATAATGGGCAAGTTACTTAACCTCTCTGTGCTCCTTCAGTTAACTCATCTGCAGAATAAATACTAAAACACCTACTTCATAGGATTGTTGTGAGGTTTAAATATACAGTATCAAAAGTGCTTAGTACAGTGCCTGGCACATAGTAAGCACTTAATAAATGTTAGCTATTATATCTTCTAGTATTTTTTAACATTTTGGATAAATATTTTATCTTAGCATACCCAAATGCCTTAGTATGAAATTAATTAATTTCTACATTTCCATGTGTCAGTATGTTTATATAGCATTCATAAAAATAAGATAAAAAGTTTTTTGATCAGCCATGATTTGTTTTAAACACATGGAACATACTAACAATCTGCAGTAACAGCTTTATGCTTTAAAACAATCATCGATCTCAAACCTAAAGGTAAATAAACTCCTAAATTACTCTAGACACACATACTACTGCCCCTAAAATTCAACTACTGTAAGCTGGCGTTTGGTTCAATAAAAGTACAAGACATAAGGTGAGCCCTTTGCTAGCCCCTGATTCACCGGTGAGCACTAGCTTTGCTACTGAGCTCTTGGACAACCCATCTTTCTAAGCTGTCTCACAATAGGTGAGAGGTACCAGTCATACAGCCCTTCACATCATGAGACTGAGAAGTAGACTTAGTGAAACAGGTCTATTGCTAATCTCCTAACCATGGCTGAAAAATAAATACTTGGAGGTCTTATTAAAAAACAGATTCCCAAGCACCAATTCCAACATAGTAAATCAAAATTTTAGAGGAAAGCCCTGTGCATTTAATCTGTACATTTAACAACCCCCAGCCCACAGTCAACTCTGTCACTTTTTGATTATACTTTCTACATTTAGTGTGTACTTTCATAAATGTTTATACTAGAAAGGATATACTTGTATTCCTATCAATCCTTCTCTTAAATAAATTAGTCAATTAGCTTAAGTTCATTTTTTTTTTTTTAAGATAAAAATTGTATGGGGGAGTTTCGTGTGCGTGTGTGTGCACGCGCGCGCACTTATTGAGTCAAATGCACCATATTTTAGAGACCAATTCTATGGGAAATGGCTCAGGATAGGAAATAGAGAGGAAATGAAGATTTCATTTTGGTCTATTTAAAAAGACATGGGATGAAAAAAAAAAAAAGATATGGGATGAGAGGACAAGTTTGTAAGTATTTTTAGCTCCTCTCCTTAAATAGTATGGTGGCTTTTGTGGATGATATGCAACTTAAAAGCCTCCAAAGTGAAAAAGGAAGCACTTAAACCACTGTAGAATTCACAACTTATCTTTCCTCTATATGCATATTATATATTTTTTACAATGTTTACTTAATTAAAAATTTGAACCTGTACATTAACCTAATCCTTAATTAAGTCATCCATCTACTATCATTGATACCCACCACACTGTGCTAAATATTCCCTCAAAAACTTCCATTCAACCTGTGTTTTTGCCAAAGGTAGAGAGAAAACAAGATCCCCTCCCTCCCTCTTCTTTCAGACTTATTGTGGTGTGGACTTACTCTTTCATTCCAGAAGAATTTGTTCCCTGCATTTGTTGCCTCTTTAGAACTGGCCCCTCCCAACATGCCTGCCAAGCTGTATATTCAGTATTCTTGATCTGAACGCTTCAGCTTTTCATAGAATGAAATTCTTTTTTTTCTTTACCATAGGATGAAATTCTTAATGACCGAACTTCATATTGAAGGATCTCTGGACTTACCTACCTAACTCATTCACCTACTCAACATCATGAATCCTTTCCTCCTGCCTGGTCTCTCCCATGTCTCTCAAATTCATCATGTACTTTCTTGTTTATGCTTTTCTCATATCACTCACTCTCTTTCTCCTACAACTTCCTACAAACCTATTTAAACCTTCCAGTAAACCAATCTAAAAACTTTCCTATCTTTCCACAATCCTACTTTTCCCTGAGAAGCCTGTACTAGCTGCCTCACTCCATAATAAACTTAATTCCTTCTCCTGCAGTCCTGAAAATCAGTACCAATCCACTCTTCTGATATCTAAAACGTAAGAGGAAGCCTTGTGTTAAGGATTGACATCTCACTTCTTAGGTAGTTAAAAGCATGTTCAAACAGAGCCAAGAAAGGAAAGGTATACCAGAGAAGATAAACTGTCAATAATGATTTTTTAATCAAAATAGAGTTTTATGGAAATCCATGTAATGAGAAGCATTATGCACTATTTGTCTTATTTTGAATGCAACTTCCAAAGTTAAATTGTAGAATACCATATCAAATTCATTCATAAAGCAAGCTATTGTAGCAAATCAAAGCAAAAATATTTTGTTAAAAAAGGTCTTCAATGTGGTCAATGTTATAAAAACAGAGCCTTTAAAATACAGTAAAATCTTTACAATACTTTGTAATAAGAGGAGAATGATCATAATTTTTATTATACTTCCATTGGTTATCTCATGGAAAAGCATTTCAAAAACTTGTAAAATCGAAAGTTGTTATGTAGTTTTCTTTTTCAAAAAGACAACATCACACATTTGCTGTTCTTTTCTGTGGTAAGTTCCTAAGGAATATTTACCTAATGTTTTAAAAAAATAAACATCCTGAGTTTGCCCATATAAAGACAGTGTAACAGTGAAAAAAATTACTGCTTTTCAAAAGAAAGTTATGGAAAAAAATCATTTAAAATGAATGTTTGGAAGTGTTTACATCCTTGCATTCTTTACATTCTTGCAGGTTTGCTGTTGCCAAAAATCAGTATGTCACCTGTGTTTGTATCTATGCCCTTAAAAAACTTAAACTAGACTTTTTTTGTTGAAAAACCTTTCAAATGGAGCATTTTAATGGGCTTTCAGAGTCATATGTTAAAAATGGTTAGTATCAAAATATTGATGTCACTAACAATAGAAATTTAGTAGTCAGATTTCAACAACGCTTTGTAATTTGGGTGGAAGGAATTTAAACTGAGTATCATAGTTTAGAAAATTTTTCATTTGGCTCTACCAAAGGTATCTTTTTCACCTATGACAGCTATTAAAATCAAATATCAAAGTAAACAACTTAAAATCAGACTATAAATTACTGTATGACCAAGTGTTAAATTTTTTCAAAAACAAAGCATATTCAGTCATACTGCTATCATTAGTTTTTATACTGTTAAAACATTATTTAACTTTTATCTTTTTAAATGTTTTTTATGTTTCATAACATATATAATATTAACACATGTCCATAAATAACAAATGTATATGATTGAGAATATTCTTTTTTTTTAAAAACCTAGATGATTGTGCTACCAGAAGTCTGGAGATTCTTGATTTTAGGTATTATTTGTTTTTACACTCATGTTTGTAATCAAATATAAAACTTTTTTTAACTTACTGTCTTCTATTGATCCGAATATCATATCAATTTTCTTTATTATGTGATGTGCTTCCTGCTGTTATTTCTACTGTTTACATTCTAGTCTAGGCCTTCATCTGCTATCACTTAGATAACCAGGTAAGTTTCTTCTTTCTATCTTTGCTCAACCAGTCTTTAGGAGGTCTCAGAATGTTAGATAACGAAGCATTTAAATAGTTGTATAAGGGCTCCTAGCTGGTTCATTTGGTGAAGCATGCAACTCTTGGATCTCAGGGTTGTGAGTTTGAGCCCCATGTTAGGTGTAAAGATGACTTAAAAATAAAATGTTAAAAAAAATAAAAAAGACAGTTGTATAAATAAAACATTTCTTTAGGGGCACCTGGCTCTCAGTTGGTGTAGCATACAACTCTGGATATCAGGGTCATGAGGTCAAGACCCACATTGGGTGGAGAGGTTACTTTAATAAATAAAACTTAAAAAAAAAACTTTAGGAGCACCTGGGTGGCTCAGTCGGTTAAGCGACTGACTTCAGCTCAGGTCATGATCTCACTGCTCTTGAGTTCGAGCCCCACTGTCAGGCTCTGTGCTGACAGCTCAGAGCCTGGAGCCTGCTTCAGATTTTGTGTCTCCCTCTCTCCCTGCCTCTCCACCTCTCATACTGTCTCTCTCTCCTTCAAAGATAAACATTAAAAAAAAAACTAAAAAAAAAAAAAAATTAAGGGCACCCAGGTGGCTCAATCGGTTAACCACCCAACTTCAGCTCAGGTCATGATCTCACGGTTTATGAGTGAGAGCCCCACATGGGGCTCTCTACTATCAGTGCAGAGCCCACTTCAGATCCCCTGCCCCCATCTCTCTCTACCCCTCCCCCACTTGCATTCTGTCTCTCAAAAATAAACATAAAAAAATATTTTTAAATTTAAAACTGCTGTTTTCATATGTACATTACTGCAAATACATGGTTATATCTATTCATACTGGTTGAGAGTAAGACTTAGGCCCTTGTTCTGTAAACCTCATAAGCTCCATAGGAGCTTAATTTTCTGACCTATAAAATAAAGGATTATTAAACAATTTCTAGGCTGACTCCCAATCTCAAAATTATAAAATGCATTAATGCCTATAAATTATACATATTTGATTTTTAGAAATAACTACAATCATGTACTTAGTGAACTATTTAAGATATTCCATTTGGGACTTCAGAAAAAAATGAATATTTAAATATAAGTAATTGTTCCCTTTTTAACAGACATGATTACATTTTTATACATTTTTAAAATCTTAAGTAATGAATGTAAATGTTACTTAAATTAGCAATTGGAGTTTTAGCTGAAGAGGAAGCCAATCATAAGTACAGCAAAACCATTAAGTGCAGCATAACCAAATTTCAGAATTGGTGATTGCCATGTTAATGAAAGCACAACCCTATTATTAACATTTTTAACTCAGTAATGAAATAGTATGGCCAACAGAGAAGTACTATTGTTACTGTTCTAACCTATAAGACAGAGACCATGAAGCAGAATTAGGGTGTGTATAAGATTTACTGGAGTACAGGTTCCCGCACAAAGAAATAAATATAAAATCTGATTCAGCAGAGAGAACAAAGAGTCAAGAGAACATATCGCGGTACTGGCAATACTACAAGTTGGGTCAGTTAATCTCCAATAAATATTATTGAATAGATGAATGAATGAATCTCTTTGGTCTTCGGTTTCATTATTTATTAAAGTTAGACTGGAACTAGTGATCTTCATATTTCTTCTTTACAATTAAATTTTCTATGATCTAATACTTTATCTGGGAAAACAAACTACTCCAAGCATTAATATGCGGATAATTCTAGTTATTATATATTAAGACACTACAGAATCATCTTTGAGGAATAAGTGAATGCCTCAATGACCCTGATGTGCTCTTAGAGCTACTTTCAAGTGTCAATCTTACTGATTTTGAAGGCACTTACATCCCTGCTCCTGACAAAACAAAACTGCAAGATGCTCAGAATATAAGATCTTTGTTTAGAGGACACGATGGTGTGAACAACTATCACTGAACAATGTTTAGTACTCGCTTTTTGTGATGACTGTTGGTTCCATGTGTCAGGGATTACTGCCCTTTCCTGACATATGCGACTTATTGATGCTGACAGCCCTATCTTTTGAAGGTCCCTTGAGCTTAACTGTCTCAAGTTTATTAATTGTATATTTTATGCCTGAAATAACTCTGGCTCTTGTATCTCTTCAAAGTGATTATAGGACTTCAACAGTTGAGATAAAGTGTTTCCTTCTCAGATTATTAAAAAAAAAAAAAGATATACAGAGAAAGTGAAATATTTCTGAGGTGGTAATATACAAGAATTATTAATCAGGAGTAACAGTTTCAAAAATATAAATGACAATGAAAAACTATCAAAGCTTTACCCATTTCAATACAAGGTTTATCTAATACAATTTTTATAAAATGATTTCAGAATCTGAAACTTTAATTTTAACATCAACCTTTTTCATTCCCAGTGCTAAATATGTGGCATACTTCTCAAGTATGTTTCTTTCATAGATAGTAAAATCTTTTCCCCTATCCCTTTCTTACAATTAGGCATACTTTTTTCTACACATTGTCAAAGTAGAATCCGCAAGTAAATATTTGATAGTTTCACCCCATGAATGCATTTGTTGATCTGTCCCCTATATCACTGTATATTAGTAACCAATGGACCAGGATGTAAATTTCAGAAAATATACTGCATTGTTTCTTGTTTTTTAGAGCTCAGCAATGATGATACATCTCTAAGAGGGATTCTTAAAAAAAAAAAAAAAAAAGTGTATGGACTTATTTATCTTTCATTTGTGTTGGCAAACCTATCAGTACTAAGTGTTGGAGACACAAGGATGAAAGTAGTCTCTGCCTATGAGATCTAAAAGCCTAGTTGGAGAGACAGAATACAGAGGGACTGGTGTTTCAGCAAACAGTGGAAAGGCTGGTAAGGGGTGAGGGTGGGCAGGGAGTCCTGTGTAGTCAAAATGTAGTTGAGCAGAGACAGGAGAGAAATTCTATTAGAAAAGAAAAAAATAAGGACACACAGTTTTGAAACTGCCCCTCAAAATGTCTTGCTATTAAGGTGACATGATCATATTCTTCAAATAAAGCCTTTTAACCAGCACTACAAAGGTGGTTTTGAATACCAAGATTAGGACTTCGCCAAATTAAGTCTTTGGGCAACTTATTCCAAATAATCTAGGAAGGGGATATAGTCCAGCAGGTTTTAGGAGAAAGTCATTGATTCTAAATTTCCTATTAACTAAAAATAAAACCCGGAGCTATGCTGGTTTATAATGCCAATGAATATACACACTCTGATTCTTATAGGAGATCAACAGTTGCCCCAATGAAACAGGACAGACATAACTATTTAAACTCCCCTCTTGTGGTTGGTTCTTTTACTTTTGATTCTCCTTGCTCTTCTCTTCCAACACTATAGAAAGAAGACAGCTTTGGGCCTCTTCTTGTCTGGGAGGTTGTATCCCCTGTCTCCTCCCACCTGCTTCCCCCAGGTACCCAAGGAAGGACGAGTAGATTCAACATAGGGTAGAGTCTCAGGAAAGAAAGCTTAACTAAGGCTTACTTCTATTCTGAACAAAAAAAATCTTTGTGACGTATACATTGACATCAAGGGATGAGGACAGTTTTCACTGAGGTCAGGTCAGGCTTACTTAAACTCGTGCAGAGCTCTAGCAGTAAGGCTTTTATTGGGTGGCTTTTATTTCGCTGATTACTCCAGGGTCTTTTTTTTTTTTTTAAATTGGGGGCGGGGGTGGGGCTTTATAACATCTATTTTTCTCTTGATTTATGAAAGTAATACATACTTTTTAAATATTTTTTGTTTATTTTTATTTGAAAGAGCAAGCAGGGGAGAGACAGAGAGAGAAGAAGAGAGATTCCCAAGCAGGCTCTGCACTGCCAGCACAGAGCCCAACGCGGGGCTCAAACTCATGAACCACAAGATCATAACCTGAGCTGAAGTCAACTGTCAGACGCTTAACTGACTGAGCCACCTAGGCGCCCCAAACTAATATGTATTCTTTGTTTAAAAAAATATACAGAGATAGATAGATAGATAGATAGACAGATCCATCAATCTAATCATCATTGGCATTAGTACTTGGATGCTCCAAAGATATTTGAAATTCTGTCTAGAATGGAACTTACCTTCTTTCTATATGCTGTTCTTCCCCCTATAATCACTGCCCACTTAGTGAGTGGCACTATGCTATGTGATTGGTTCAGCTTAGATGCCCAAGAATATACCTGATTCTTCTCTATCCTCCTTTCCTCCATCCAATCAATACCATAACCCGAAATTTTAGTTCCGTATCATTTTATTTGTGCTTTTATTTACAACTTGTATTTTCTTTTTCCAGAATCATTTCTAACATTAACAGAATTTTCATTATAGCCATATTAACAAGTCTACTAATTTTTACTCGTTTCCTCACATCAGTCCTATTTTTTAATTCTTGTAACAACCCTATTTGTAAATTCTTTATTTTGACCATTTCTAAATCACTTGGCATACTTTTTTTTTTCCTGATAAAAGACTTGTATTTGCTTTGTTCTGCAAGCATTTGGACTAATTCTTTCTGTTGCTCTCTCATAAACTATAAAGCTTGGCAGCTGTATTATTAAATAATATTTTTTCCCTTGAAAAACCCGAGACATTATTTATTCTGGTTGTTACAATGGAGAAGTTCATTGCTAGCCTGATTTTTTTTTCCTTTGTGGGAATCTTATTTTACATAAGTCCTGCATTTGTAGGAACTTCCCTTTATCCAAAAAACTGAAGACTATAATAAGATATGGCTGCATGTCACTATGAATTGAAAATACATCTTTAGGAGTACATTTTTAGCCTGGGTGGCTCAGTCGGTTAAGCCTCCAACTTCAGTTCAGGTCATGATCTCGCAGTTTGTGGGTTTGAGCCCTGCGTCTGGCTCTGTGCCGACAGCTCGGAGCCTGGAGCCTGATTCAGATTCTGTGGCTTTTTCTCTCTTTGCCCCGTCCCTGCTTGTGCTCTGTCTCTGTCTTTCTCAAAAATAAATAAACATTTAAAAAAAAATAAAAAATACATTTTTAGAGATCTGTTTCCTTCACTGATTTGGTTTTTTCTGCAGCTAATCTGCTTTGATCACCTTCACTATACTTTTAATTTAGTAGTTTCATGTGCATACAATATCTTACCTCCATATATTCTCTAAGATGGTCCCTTCTTTACAATTTCACTTCCAGTTTCATGGATGAAACCCTGGACTTAACCAAAGAAAGAACAAAACTCATCTTTTCTTTCTTTCTTTCTTTCTTTCTTTTTTAAACTGTCTTATCTTAACCATGTAATTGATGGTAACTGGTATTAATCACTTTACTCAAGTTTACCTAGAATATCTAGAACAAAGAGCTGTTATACTAATGGGTAAATAGGTCTCTGTTGAATCCTTCAAGTTCAACCCAGAGAGAGGTTTAATTTGTTAGATCAATGGCCTATGAAGCAGTAAAGAGGAAGTTCCAGTGGGAGATAACCACACCCCTATTAAAAAATTTCTAACTTCTAGGTATTGGGGCAGGCTGCATTTAGTTTGGGTCATATCTTCATTTTTTCAGTGGAAGGAAGGCCTTCCCACTGAAGGCAGCAAAGTCACATCAGTACATCCCATTTTTAATGTTGGCAGCAAAGTCACATCAGTATTCCTGTTCTGTGGGCTCTGCTGCACACCCGGTACACTTTCTAGAAGCACTGACAAGAATGAGATTGGCCGCACACCTAATGCCCCACCATCTGTTATTTCTTCCAGTCCCCACTGTTACAAGCTGATGGGGGCAGGGGACAGTAGTAGATAAAGTTTGGAACGTCTCCCCCTTTCCCCATCTCTCTCCCCTATTTAATCACGTTCGGGTAACCAGGTATTGTTTGACTCATCACTCCAGACGGATTCATCCCTAAGTACTTGATACAGATCCTTATCCTAGTTTCTAACATTCATAAGGAATTTTGTTCTCATATTATTTTTGTCATTTCACTGGGAATCTAATTTCAATTACATTAACGGGTTTTGGAGATCTAGTGAATGAGTTCAATTACTAGCCTATGGAAAGCTTACCAGTGAATAGATTAAAAATAATAATGATGAAGCAGGAGCTTCATATAAGAAATCTGTCATCTTCTTGTTTTGAGGTAAAGAAAAATTACTAGAAGCCAAAGGTTAAGAAAGCAAACTTTTAGAAGCAGGCAAATAGAATATCTGGCTCTAGGAATGAATTTCCTCCTGGAATAAGGTAGAGATAAAATTATAGTCAGTTGATAAGAAAATTTAAAATTTCTACTTGAGCAGCTCAGGTATTAGGAGATCAGAAACTCATGGAAGAACAGAATATATTTAAAGGCCAGGTTGTGGTCTTACTGTGAAAACTGAAATCCAGGTAGTATGACTTCACAGCCCACGCTCTGACAGAAAGGATAATTAACTCAAATCCAGCAAAGAATGTTAATCTCTTGCTAATTCAGAGTGTGGTCCAGGGACCAGCATCTTAGGCATCACTTCTGAGCTTGACAGAAATACAGACTTCAGGCCCCACCCCAGAACTACTGATTCAATATCTGCATTTTATCAAGATTCTCAGGTACATTAAAGTATGAGCAGCATTATGTCTGTCATACTTATGGAAGAGGAGAATGAACAAGAACTTAAGCTGGTATGAATCTTCATGAAAAATGGACAGTAATGAACCACTTGAGGAAATAGGGTTTGCATTTCCATTCCATCCATTAAAAACTAAAAACGTTTCAAAAGGTGACACTGGGATATGTCAGAGCCTGGGGAATTACAAAGCTTGGCAAACGCACGGGTTTGGGGAGTGCACGTGATGGACTACATGTTGGCCCTTCCTGGTTCCCAAGGGCACAGGCCTGGAAGCACCAAACAGCAGCAGCTCAGTTCAGAAAATGGAGGAGAAAATGGGAACAGAAGGTGAAATCTCTCCTAGGAGGCAGGAATTAGAGACTCAAGAAAATTCAGAGTAGGAAGGAAGAAGTAGGAAGAAGGAAGAAGCCACAGCAACAAAAATGGCAGAAGTGGCACAGAGATTTTAAAAACAAAAGAGGACAAAAGGAGGGGTAGGCTTTAGAATTTAAGCAGGAGACAGAAAAGGATATACAACTAAGAATGCCTGGTAACCCTGCTCAAAAGAAAAAAATAATTATCCCTTCAGAGATGTTATGATTTCACACATTTAAAGCATAATTCAAATACTGTCTCTCGTTTACTCTATAAACACTTCAGCGGTTGTGCTCATTTCTCTCTCCATGAGGCATTTCCTAACTACTTGATTTACAACTGGAATCTTCTTCCCCAATACCACCATGCCAGCACTCCCTATCTCCCTGGCCTGCTTCATTTTTTTTTTTTTTTTTTTTGAGTCATGTGTTGCTTTCTAAAATAGCCTGCTGAAATAGGGGTGCCTGCGTGGCTCATTCAGTTAAGCATCAGACACCGACTCAGGTCATGATCTCATGGTGCATGAGTTTGAGCCCCACATCAGGCTCTGTGCTGACAGCTTGGAGCCTGCTTCAGATTCTGTGTCTCCCTCTCTCTCTGCTCCTTCCCTGCTCACGTTCTCTCTCTCTCTCTCTCTCAAAAATAGACAAACATTAAAAAAACTTTTTTAATAAAATAAAATACTCTGAAATTTACAAAGGTTTGATTTATTGTCTTTCTGTCTCTATTCCAGAATTAAACTCCACAATAGGAGAGGTTTTTCTGGTTTTGCTTCCTACTGTTTTCCCCAGAGCTTAGTGCCTAGTATATACTGAAGACTTTAAAAATTCAAAAATGGATTGCCAAAAACACAAGTATCAAAGGAAAAATGAACTAGAATATTATGAAGTTTTAGATACCAAATATAAACTTTAATTAGAGTGAAAACTCTATGATGGGGCACCTGGCTGGCTCAGATGGAAGAGCATGGGGCTCTTTTTTTTTTTATTTTTTTAAGTTTATTTATTTAGTAATCTTTACACCCAACATGGGGCTCAAACTCATGACTCCGAGATCAAGAGAATGTAAGCTCCGTGGAAATAGGTATTTTTACTTCTTTTGCTGATTGTAAGAATGGATAAAGGAGAATATTTAATATAATACACCTAGTTTCATTGATTCTAAGATCCATTTTTTTCATATTTCTACGACTCTAAAATCAGAATATGTTTTATAGTTGATGCTATCTCAGAATCCCAGTCAGCCTGGTAATACTCACAATGTAGTTGTCACTCTGCTTCCATCAAAGAGCATGAAACTTATGAAAAGGTATATTGGTGGCTGAGGATAAAATCTAAGAGACTAGCAGAGCACTCTTTTAACTCTTGCAAAGCAAATGGTATGGGGAGGGAGTACATTACAATTAATGTAATTGAACAACACTCTGAAGCAGGAGTCAAAGCTGGCTGGTTAAACAGAACCATAAAACCAACTTAAGCTTTTAAAAGCCCAGTGCCAATGGCTTTTAGTTCTTTTATCAATTATTTTAGGAAATGCTACTTCATCAACACTTTTGACGCCACTGAAGACAAAATGGTATAGAAAAACAGACAGCGAAGACTGAGTGGAAAAACAAATCTAGAGTCAGATTCCGAATGTGAAGAAGTTTTAGATATATGTTAGCCAATTAAGTCTGCTTCTAATTTTCCTATTTTTATGTATGCATCAGAGTGAGCAATCATAAAAATCTATTTTAATTCAGTCTAAAAGATCTCTTTAAATAAATATAAAATAAAAATTCTAGGTGAAAGAAAGTATTGCATGACTTTCTGTTATTATGCTGACCTTTCTTATGAACACATAATAGATATAAATGTGAGATATGACATCTGAACACTTTACCCCTAGAGGGAGCTCAAAGTACATCTTCCTTTATTCCACCCAGAGAATAAAAGGACACATTAGTGAGCCACAGTACTAGCAACTGCTTCCTAAGTAAATGGTAAAAAGATCATATGTTCTTGTGTCTACAGCTGAGGTCTTGTATCTTCGGCATTCCCTTCTGGATTTACTCCCTCTTCTCATGTAGCATGTGCCAAACACAAACAAACAAACAAACAAACAAACTGCCTATCTTGGGAAGCCTACTGAGAAAATAAATGAGAAAATTAGGGTATAGCCAAGGAGAAAAAAGGAGACAAACAGCCTGCTTTTAGGCTAGGCAAGAAGAGCTCTTTTCACTAAGGCTGAGTTCTACGTGGGGTTTGAAACCAAAGCCTGTGTCAATAAAAAGTGTGAGTATATGTGCAGGATGTGCTTAGGAATCCACAAGGGTAGTGGCAGCAGGCTCTGGTCTAGCGACTATGGAATTGGAATCTTAATTTAAACTGCTCTTAGAAATACACCTAAAAGTTAATTTTAAGAACATTCTTTTTCTGCTGGTAGAATAGGATCCTGAGCATTGCCATCTTAGTAAATATAAAAACTTACAAGCAACAAATACCAATAAACCATTTTCAGGGGGAGACTAAGGCATGTGTTAAATGTAGACAAAATGTGAAGGAGTAAACTGTTTTACCTGGAATGATCCAAGAATATCCTTTAGGGGCTCTTCATAAAACTCATCTCTTCCAAAGAACAGCAGCAACTCAAAGAAGCTCCTAGAAAGAATAAGTGAATGATAATGTTTATTGCTTCTTTTTTTTTGCCCCAATTTAAAAGATTCTTAAGAGGTAAAGGCTATATCAGATATATAGTATTAAAATTGCCAGGTTTGAAAAATTATATTAATATTTAAAATTCATGTAGAGTTTTCAATAAAATTTTAATAGAAGTATCTTCAAAGAAAATATAAAGAAATATACTTAACTTCTAGAATTATAGAACGAACAATTACATTACTCAGGCTCATGAGAGTTCAAAATGCAAAAAAGCAATGATATACAACTACTGAGTGGCAAAAATGTTGCTACACATGTCAAGATGATTTAAACTGGGGACACAGTCCAGCTTCATCCTAGTACAATGGGCCCCAGAGAAAATTCAAAATTTAATTTTTTTCAGAGAGATATAAGGGATGGATAAAATTGACACAAAAATATAAGAAAATTAGAAAGTCACTATGATACTTTTAGCCAACATTTATATTATAGCAATATCACCAATTAGGTATCTAAGAAATGATACATGGGTTCTCAAACTCTGGGCTTACCTTGATTATCCCAATCCTGACAGACTGCCCAATTGTTTTTGGAAAATATTGTGTCTTTAATAATTCATAATTTCATACAGGAGGAAATAGGGCTTCTTTCCTAATCATGAGCATGAAAAACTATAAAAATTATTTAATATTATTTAGCAGTCCTAACGTAGTACAAATGACAAGTACGTCAAAATCTTTAGATGTTAATTCTAGATGTTTAGAAGATCCTCAACTAGGAACACCTATAGTATTTTTTAAACACTTTTTGCCTTTAATCCAAATTAATCACTAATAAGGAATGAAGTTTTTAGAATGCAAACTTTGAGAAAATACACTTAAAAAAATTATATAAAAGACCCAAGTATTACACATTACAAAGATTCTCCTAAATATAACCCAATAATCATGTCCCATAAACTTATATTTTATAAAAATTTGATTACTTAAAAATTTTAAATGTCAACAGATCAAAACCATAAAAACAATCAAAGCAAAACAATACACTGAGAAACAATCTTTGTTGGTTTCCCTTAATTAAAAACAGGTAATTTTTTAAAAGTTAACAACCTGATAAGAGAGGGCTATCTCACAGGAAAGAAACACGAGTGGATTTTGTTTTCAAATAGGAAAAGATGCTCTGTTAAGTAAAAATTTATAAAGACAAAATACCTTTTCTATTGTCTTTACAAAAATGAAAATATTGATATACTCTATGATAGCTCTGATGTAGAGAAATAGGTTCTGATATCTTGGAGGGATGGTACGAGGCACTACCTCTTTTAAGGGCAACACAGTAATAAGTCATCAGAAATTTACAATGCACACATAATCATTTGACTTAGACAATTCCGCTTATAGGAACTAAATCAGGCAAATATACACACATTAGCTCAAAGACATATATGAGGATATGGATCCATAGCTTATTTGTAATAGCAAAAGAAGAAAAACGTATTAAATGTCTACCACAGAGCACTGGGTAAATAAATAACAATACACCCATACAGTGAAATATAATGCAAATATTAATGAGAATTTTAGTGAGATATACTTATATCTTTATGAATAGATAAGGAAAAAATTCCTTATATTGTTAAGATGCAGAAATATGTTAGTTATATTACCATTTGTGTGAAGGGAGGGAGGGAGGGGATAGAGGGCACATGAATACCAATGCATATTGCAAAAACTATCAGGAAGGATATACAACAAACTGGTAAAAGCAAATATAAGTAAAACAGAATTTGGGGGTCAGAAATAAAAAGAATTATTTTTCATTATTAATCCTTTTGTAATTATTTATTTTACTATCGATGGGTATGAAAAAAGCCCCATCAGTATACCTCTGTAATCTTCTCTATCCCTATTAACGAAGCAATAATTCACATCTATCTCATATTTAAACTTCTAATAGTCCCTTCCTATTTCCAGTTTTGCTATTATTTCACACTTACTTAATATCCATTTTCAATATAGCTGTCATTGTTATCATCCTAAAACACAGAACAATTTGACTATTTTAACAGACTTTACAAATTGCTGTTTGGACTGTACCATTTAAAGCAAAGGCCTTCAGCTGACACACTTGTTTTGTATGAATGAAATAGTTTTTTAAAAAAATTTAGTCAGTTGCTAATATTTAAAAACTGTGCTGTTTCAGATAAAATATAAATTTCAGTGAGCTCCTAAAAAAAACCAGGAGCCCCTATAACACAGGGTTTGCATCTATGAGATGAGCAGCTGCTTCCTTTAGACAAAGCATGAGCCTCCTTTCCAATTTGCCAGGCTCCATTCATTACTTATTTCTCCAACATATTAGCTGCTTGACTTACTTATTACTATCATTTCCTTCCCTAGTCTATTTGAGATCATTAATCTAGAGCAGGAAATACAAAATTCCTTATCACAATGTAAGAACTTTTATGTCTGATTCAAAACTACACTTATATACATAGCTTTTATCTCAAATCGCATGCTCTCCAATCACGGCAAACTTCTCCCCATTCCCTTAACTCCTGTGCTCTTAAGGACTTTGGATTTGTTGCTTCCTCAAAACCTATTTACACAATTTCACCTAGGAATTCGGTCTAAAACACCCTTCCTTCTTCCAAATACACAGATGATTCTGTACTATCATAGCACTGTACTTTATGTATATCTCTATTATAAATGTTGAAAGATGGAGGCGTTAGATTTGCACTAGGTAGAAGGGAAAGGGATTGCATCATTATGTTGAGTAGATAGTACTGACTGTTAGAGCAATTAGTTGTATTGAAAGAGGAAGAGATAACAAAGGTTTTTAGTAGAAATAAAATGTGCTACGGAGTATATTTGATAGGAATATACAGATGCACACGACCTTGTACAGAATTCAACAAAATATGCAGAATTATATAATGTCTGAATTATATGAACAGGAAAGAGGAGCCACCATTACCAAAGAGAGACCTACGCATGCCTCACTATCAGCTACCTCAGTAACAAGGCCCAACTCCATGATAATGATATTACAATGATTAAAACTGCATGCAAAGTAATTAAAGAGTAAAAAAATGTAAAACAACATGATCTACCTAGCTCTGCCTTAGATTAAGATTCAGAGAAGTCAACAAGTATTTACACAGTTGTGAAATCACTAGGAGGAAAAGAAAGTCTGTTATTATATGTGGAAGTAGAAACTTCAGGTTTCAATCCTATTTTACTTCCTGCTAATCAGTGTGAAGGATCAACTAACTGTATAGAGATCAAGTTGTCTAGCCCTCATGGAAGAAAACTCTTTATGGTAGAGGGTAAATAAGTCCAAAATAGAATAAAGTAGGACCCCAAAATATATGTAGCAGTCTAGAGCAGGGCTGGCAAACTACTGTCCACAGGCTAAATCTGGCTCAATGATGGCTTGTTGAATAATGCATGATAAGAATAGTTAGCCATATTTAAATTGTTTTAAAAAAAAGTTGGAATAACATTTTATGACAGTTTAAAATTACATGAAATTCAAATACCTGTCAATAAAATATATTATTAGAAAACAGTCATACCCATCTATTTTTTTTTTTAGTTTATTTATTTATTTTGAGAAAGAGCATGAGTCGAGGAGGGGCAGAAAAAGAGGGATAGAAGGAGAATCCCAAGCAGGCTCCACGCTGTCAGTGCAGAACCCAATATGGGGCTCAAACTCACGAAAATGAGATAATGACCTGAGGTGAAACCAAGAATTGGACCCTTAACCAATTGAGCCACCCAGGCGCCCCTACACTATTTTCTTAATATGTATACCCTAGCCAAGTCACCTAATATCTCTATGCCTCAGTTTGTTTAAAATAGAAACAGTAATAATAACTACCTCTTGTGAAGCACTCAGAATAACTCCTGGGAGTGCTATAGATGCTTGCTAATAATACAGTACTATCAATTTTTATTATTAACATTACCATCAAAGTTCCTTCAATAATCTAAAAGGAAACACAGGATCTGCATAGATCTTTTTTTCTCTGCTGTGTACTATGCCAATTGTGTTGAAATAGAAGACATCAAATTTTCTTCACTTAAATTATGAAGATTTTTAATATATCTAAGTTCATCAAAACGTTTCTTTCTTGGGTGCCTGAGTGGCTCAGTTGGTTAAGCATCCAACTCTGTATCAGGCTCTGCGCTGTCAATATAGAGCCTGCTTGGGATTTCCCCCCTCCCCACCTCTCTCTCTCTCTCTCAAAATAAATAAGCAAACTTTAAAAAAAGAAAAAAAAAAGGTTTCTTTCTAAAAATGTATTATTGTATAATGTTTATACTAATTTTGAATATGTTTAATATGTTTAATGTTTGTATAATATGTACTTAATATTAACAGTCTATATACTAATCAATTTATAATTAACCCTAGTCCAAGTTATGTTACCTAAAGTTCACCTACCTAAATTAAAACAATTATTCAAAATAGAATTACTTGAACAAAATGATTTATATAAAAACATAAATTATAGTGAGACAAATACATGATAAATAACATGTCTTGGAAGTAAAAAATTATGCCATATATAATCATACTTATGGGACTTTCATCATTCAATATACTCCTAGGAGCTACACAAGCTTGCGGAACAAGAGTACTGTTACAGTCCCTACTTCTGAAACAAACTATATTCTGTCATGGAGATGCTTGTAAATCAGACCATAACTTCTCATCTGTTACGAATGGAAACAAGGTACCACATTTCCTTAAAATAAGACACACATAGTAGATTGTCTGGTAGTTATAACTAGAATTACTATTCTTTCTTGGGTCTCTGTAGCATATAGGTAATTTTCATAATGAAATATAAGAATGTGGATTTGTGTATTTATCTACCATAAGAAAATTCCAATGAAGTACGATACTTAACCATCCAAATGCAAGAAATCCACTTACTAATACAGAGTACAATGTAGAAATGAAAAACACAAGCAAAAACTGGAGATACAGGTAAAGGAGTGTACATGTCTAACATGTCTAATTGTATTTGCACAAAAAGAGAGAGAGACAGAGAGAGAGTGAGAAATGAGGCAAAAACAAAAACAAGATAAGACTTTTTCATAATTGATGAAAAAATACCAACCCTCAGATCCAGGAAGCCCAAGAAATCCCATAAGGATTAATAAAAAAATAAGTCTATACCTAGCTAATCACGGTATACTATAAAATATTGAATACAAAAAACAATGTATAAACAACCACAGAAAAATAGAACTGTTTTCAAGTAGTTAGGAAATTAAATTAGCAAGAAGGATCTATGATGCAAATTAGTGAATATATAGGCTACAAATTTTGACAGAATATAGAAACAATCTCATTTGGGCTTTATTACATTTACCTTAAATATATATTTTTGTTTTATTTATGTATGTAATCTCTACACCCAACATGGGGCTCCAACTCATGACCCCAAGATCAAGAGTCGCTCACTCTTCTGACTGAGACAGCCAGGTGCCTATCATCTGGGCTTTAAAATATAGTAAAAAATACATGACATAAATAGCATTTAAGTTGGAAGGAGAAACTTTAGCATTATTGGGGCACCTGGGTGGCTCAGTAGGTTTAGTGTCTAACCCAATTTCAGCTGAGGTCATGATTCCAAGGTGTGGGATCAAGCCACATGCGGCTCTGTGCTTACTGAGGAGCCTGCTTGAGATCTCCCTCCTACCCCACCTGCTCATCTGCTCGTGCTGTCTCTCTCTCTCAAAAAAAAAAAAAAAAAAAAAAAAGCATTATTGTTTCAATATCTTTGGATTAGTATAAGGTAAAATACATATAAATTTCATACTTCCATAAGTTAAGCACTGAATTCTCCTTAAGTAATTAAAAAATTCATCACATACAGTAAAAGCACTTTCAAGTTTTTGTGGAGATAGACAAGTTGATTACAAAGTTGAATGTCTAAGAAAAACCACGAAACAGCAAGAGCAATGAAAGGAACTAGCCAACATTAAAACATTTTGTAAAGCCACTATAATCGAATCAATATTGTATTGGCAGATGAGCAAACAGCCTAATGAAATGAAAAACCCAAAAAAAGACCAACTGCATGTGAAAAGTGCATATACAACAAAAGCAAAATCTCAAATCAGTAGGGAAAAAGTTGACTTCTTCATATTGCATAGCCAAAAGACAAAATTGTAAAGACAAAATTGATTCACTGCAGCTTCCACACAAGAAAAAATTCAAACGAGATCAAAAACTTAAATATAAAAAATTTAACATTACAAATATCAAACCTGGCTATAGAGAAATCATTTTTCTTTAGATCATTCTTAACTATAATTCAGCATTCCAACACAACAGGGGCACCTGGATTGCTCATTTGGTTAAGCTTCCGACTTGGGCTCAGGTCATGATCTCATGGTTCACAAGTTCGAGCCCCATATCAGGGTCTGTGCTGACAGTTCAGAGCTTGGAGCCTGCTTCTGATTCTGTGTCTCTCTCTCTCTCTCTCTCTCTCTCTGCCCCTCCCCTGATCATACTCTATCTCTCTCTCAAAAATAAACATTAAAAAAAGTTAAAAAAAAAAAGGATTCTGAAGCAATAAACTGACAAAATTTAATTACATTTTTTAAATGTCTAAAAAACATAAACATAAGCAAAATCAAAAGATAAATGAAAAAATAATGGTTTGTAGGGATATGCAGAAAGATGTTAAACCTCACTACAATAAGAAAAATACAAATTAAAACAACACAGAAATGCCATTTCTCTTCTTTAGCAAAAAAAATCAAGTTTGATTATACTCAGTTGGTGAGGTCGAAGGTAAACAAAGCCTAATTTTGTGAGTAAGAATGCCAAAAGGGAGAAGCCATTATAACAAGAACTGTGGACTACTTAGCAAAATTATATATCTCTTCATTCTTTGACAGACTCCAGGAATGCACCCCAAAATCTACTGGCAAAAATACTTTAAAAGATGTATGCAAAAGGATATTAATTATAGCACTATTTAGAATAGAAAAATAATATAAACAATCCAAATATTTATCATTAGAAGATATGCTTGAATAAATTATAGTACATCTGCACAATAGAATACTATGAGTTCTAAACAGGAGCTCAGATTTAAACTAAATCTGTATCACTATGGACTAATCTCTAAGATATAATATTAAGTAAAAAACAAAAACAAAAAGAACAACAGAGTAAAGTATGTATCTATTCACACAAAAAAGGACATATGGGTATGGATATATATACATAGTAGATCTTGTTTTTTTCTATCCAACCAACCGTTGTCTTAATTTTAATAGGTTTAGATTATTTACATGTAATATAATTTTTGATGTGCTTAGATTAAAACCTACACTCTTAGTAGTTTTTTTTTTTTAGTTTATTTCTTTATTTTGAGAGAGAGAGAGAGAGAAGAGAATATGCACAAGCAGGGTAGGGACAGAGAGAGAAGAGGAGACAAAATCCCAAGCAAGCTTTGTGTTGTCAGCTCAGAGTCCAACACAGGGGGTCACAATGTCACAACCCGTGGATCATGACCTGAGCTGAAATCAAGAGTGGGATGCTTCAACAACTGAACCAGCCAGGGGCCCCTTAATAAGTTGTTTTCTATTGTTTTGTCTGGTTTATTGTTGCACTTGACTCTTCTTCCACCTGTTTTTGGACTGAGTTATTTTCTGATTCTATTTTATCCCTACTTAGGCTTAATACGGCCACCTCTGGATTCAATTTTTTGGTGATTATCCAGGATTTCCAATATGTATCTTTAACAAGTCCCAGCATACCTTATATGCTTCTTTAGGTTTACTATATTAATCTTTGTGGTACTGTCATTCATTTTCATTTTAAATATGCTATAAACCAACAATGCTTCACTACAATATAGTAAAAGCTTGGATTACAAGTAACTTGTTCTAGGACTGTTCTGCAAGACAAGCAAACATTTCGAATAAATTTTAACTTATAAATGAATGATGTCTTGCAATATGAGTAGTACAAGTAGTACATGACGCTGAATGTCACCTGGTCACCACTGAGCCAATGGTTCTTCTCTCTCTCGCTGTAGAATTGTGGGTGATTGTCTCCCATGCTCAGATGCTTAGTCTCAGGCCATGATGTCTGGCAGATATCTGTGATTTTTTAGAACACTGGAAGGTGCCCACAACTAGCACTATGTATTTTTTGTCACTTCGAAGCACTTATGGACAGTCCTTTGCTTTCCCATACAAGAGTAAGCTTAGGGATGCTTTGCTTCATTCCATGTCAGGCTGCCTGCAGATACAGACCCTTTGCCCTGGTGCCTTATTGCCAGTTACATCAAATACAGTATATGACAAGAGTTTATTAATACTGTACTGTAGCCAACATCCGTGTGAGTGTACACAATGACCCCCATGCAGAAAAAGACTCCACTGAGCCAATAAATAGCAGTGATTCCATTAGTGATAGTGAAAGTCGTCCTACACAATAACCCTCCTCTCTCATCTCCCTCACACCAGCCATAAGGGTTTTCAAAGGTAAGTGCAAGTTAATTTCTTTTTCTTTATATTTTGTGTTTTCTTTATTATTTTAAATTACAATAGTATAATCATTTTTATACGAATATTTTGGGGTTGTGGAACGAATGATCTGAGTTCCCATTATTATGGGGAAATTCATTTTGATATGCAAGTGCTTTGGATTACAAGCATGTTTCCAGAACAAATTATGCCCACAAACTAAGGTTTTATTGTACTTCTTTAGTCTCGGCATTTAGAAAATATGACCCATAGGCTGGCTGCCAGTTTTTGTAAAAGTTTTATTGAGACACAGCCACAGGCATTCATTTATGTATCGTCTATGGCTACCTCAGTACTATAAGAGCACAGTTGGATAGTTAAAACACCGTATATATAGCCTGTAGGTCTAAAATACCTGGCCCTTTAGAACAGTATTTGCCAACCTCTGCTTTAGACGGTTATGTTTCACAGTGATTAAAAATCAGAAAAATTCAATTTTATATTTATCTTCAGTTTTTATCATTTCCAGCTCTCTTCATTTCTTTGGGTAGACTTTCTGTCTGGCATCCTATTTGTACTATACCTTTTGTAGTTCAGGTCCTCTGGGAATGAATTCTCTCAGCTTTTGCTTCCCTGAAAACATCTTTATTTTTTAATGTTTATTTTTAGAGAAACTGAGCAAGGAGGCACAAGCAGGGGAGGGACAGAAAGAAAGGAAGGGAGAGAATCTCAAGCAGGCTCTGTCAGCGCATAGCTCAATGTGGGGCTCCATCTCAAGAACTGTGAGATTAAACAGTTAGTTTCTGAGATGTCTGCTGTATTTCTTATCTTTAGTCTTCTAAATTAGGTTAATTAATGCCTTTTTACTCTGGCGGCCTTCAAAATTTCCTCTGGTTTTCAGAGTTTGAATGCGATGCATCTAGGTGATCTAGGCGGCAGCTCAGTGTGTATGTGCTTGAAATTATCCTCCTTGTTGTTCTCTGAGTTTCCTGGATCTCTGTTTGGATGTCTTTCATTACATTTGGAAAATTCATGGCTGTCACTTTATCAATATTTCTTCAGCCTCATTTTTCTTCTCCTCCTGAGATTCTAGTAGACATATATTATACGGTTTCATATTTCTCCAAAGTTCTTAAATGCTGTTATGTTTTCTTACCTTTTTCTCTTTACTTTTAGTCTGGGTAATTTCTACTGACTTATATTCAAGTTCATTCATTCTTTCCTCAACTGTGTCAACTCTACTGATGTGCCCCACAAAGGCATTCTTCATCTATTACTGTGTTTTTTTATTTCCAACATTTCCATTTAAATCTTTGAAGTGTCCCATCTCTCTGTTGAAATTCTCAATGTTTAACCATGCTACCCACCTTTTTCACTACAACTTTTATATCTGGATTTAATTCTTCTAATTGATTTGTCTTTTGATAGTTTTTCTTCCTTGCTTTTTTGTTTAATGCATCTATGATTTTCAGGTGAAACCTGGACTTCATGATATATAACAGCACAGACTGATGTTAATAGTATTTATGCCTGGGATAGCCATGCCTTTTCTTCTGTTAGGCCTTTACTATGGAAAATTAAGTAAATCTAGTCATGAATTAAGTGGGTTTGTGTTATGTTGTCACTATCATGACCTTCAGTGCACCACCAGCTTTAAATTCCTCTACTGTTAGATTATGTTTAGGTTGGAGACTGGGTTGCCAGATACTGTTTTAGGCTTGGGAGGCCACATAAGATCTCTGTCACATTTTTAACACCACTATTTAAAAATGCATACTATTCTTAGCTTGGAAGCCATATTTAAAAGGGGGGTGGGGAGGGACAGCATTTGACATATGGGCCATAGTTTGCTAACTTCTAAGGTAAAGAATAACCATGTTAAGTAAAGAAGTATATAAAAGACGCAAATTGTGGTGCCTGGGTAACTCAACTGGTTAGGTGTCTGACTCTTGATCTTAACTCAGGTCTTCACTTCAGGGTTGTGAGTTCAAGCCCTGCACAGGGCTCTGTGCTGGGGTTGTAGTCTACTTAAGAAACAAAACAAAAAAAGACCCAAATAAACCTTTTATAGATCAAAAAATACAGTATGTGAGATGAAAAAATGAAAAGAACCATCAGTAAACTGTGGGTCAACTATGGATTCTCTTCTTTAAGAAAACATAATGCTGGTTTCTAAAATAATTTTTGAGGGGCACCTGGCTGGTTAGTTAATAAAGCGTGTGACTTTTGATCTTGGGGCTGTAGGTTCAAGACTCACACTGGGAGTAAAGATTACTTAAAAATAAAAATCTTTAAAAACATAAAATATTTTTTAAGGAATTTCCCAAATTTGGTTAAAATTATAAACCCAAAGATCCAAGAAACATAAGAAACATGCTCAGTCAGTTCAGTGTCCGACTTCAGCTCAGGTCATGATTTTTTAGTTCGTGGGTTTGAGCCCCATGTCAGCCTCTGTGCTGACAGCTCACAGCCTGGAGCCTGCTTCAGATTCTGTGTCTTCCTCTCTCTCTCTGCCTCTCCCCCACTTGTGTGTGCATGTTCTCTCTCTCTCTGTCTCAAAAATAAATAAACATTAAAAAAAAAAAAAATGAGGGAAACTACACAAAGGAAATTACAAGCAAATTTCTTAAAACCAGGAATAAACTTCAAGATACCAATAAGAAAATGAAAAGACAGGCCACAGAATGGGAGGCAGTACTTACTAATCACTTATCTGATAAAGAATGTATCAACGGAATATATTAAAAAGTCTTACAACTCAATAAGGCAAACAAACCAACTGAAATATGGCAGAAGATTCGAACAACTTGCCAAAGAAGACCTACAATAGCAAAGAAGTACACAGAAAGATGGTTGCCATCAACGGCACAGAGGAAATGCAAATTAAAACCAAACTGAGATACCACCATACAGCTACTAGAATGGTTATTATGAAAAAATAATAAGAAAAACAAATAATTTTAGTGAAGATGTAGAGAAACTGAAAGCCCCTTAAACAGCTTAGAATCCCAAATGGTAGTCACTTTGGACAGTTTGGCAGTTCTGTGTTAAACAAATGTTAAACATAACATCTAGCAATTCCATTCCTGGGTAGCTACTCAAGAGAAATAAAAACATTTGTCCACACAAGATTTATACACAAATATTCATAGCCAAAAACTGGAAACAGTCCAAATATCCATCAACTGCTGAACACATAAACAAAATGTACTGTATCCATACAATGGAATACTATTCAGCACAAAAACGAATGAGTTATTCATAAGTGCCACTAAACATGGATGAACCCCAAAAACATTATTCTAAGTGAAAGAAATCATATGTAAAAGTCTACACAATGTGTCATATTGTTTGTATGAAACATCCAGAAATAACAACTCTATTGAGATAGAAAATAGATCAGTGGTTGCCTTGGGCTGAGGAGGGACTGGGAATGGACTGCAAATGAGCATGAAGGAGCATGGTGTGATGATAATGTAAAACTAGATTGTGATGTCAGATGCACAACTCTATAAATTTACTACAAATTGTCAATTGTACACGTAAAAAGCATGAATTTAATAATATATTACACCTCAATAAAGCTATTAATTAAAAAAAAAGAGAGAACTAGGGCATCTGGGTGTCTCCACCCAACTCTAGATTTGGACTCAGGTCATGATCTCCCAGTTCGGGAGATCGAGCCCCATGCCAGGATCTGCACTGACAGCAAAGATCCTGCTTGAGATTCTGTCTCTCCCTTTCTCTCTCCCCCAACCCTGCCCAATGCTCTATCTCTCTCTCAAAATAAAATGAACATTAAAATGCCCCCCCCACTCACACAAGTGCTCTCTCAAAAAAACAAAAAAACTAAAAAATAAACTTTTTAAAAAAATTTTGTATTGTCAAATTGGTTTGCATACAACACCCAGTGCTCATCCCAACCAGTGCCCTCTTCAGTGCCTGTCACCACTCTCCCCCTCCCTTACCCCCCTCAACCCTCGGTTTGTTCTTAGTATTCAAGAGTCTCTTATGTTTTGTCTCCCTCCCTCTCCGTGTCTTTTTTCTTTCCCCTCTTCCCCTCCCCCTAGTTTTCTGTTAAGTCTCGCAAAGTCCACCTATGCGTGGAAACATATGATACCTGTCTTTCTCTGACTGATTTATTTCACTCAGCATAATACCCTCCAGCAGTTCTGGCCACACATGGCCAGATTTCATAAATGGGTAAGGAGTGAGGAGCAAGGATGTAGATAAAACACAAGATTATTATGTTAATTGTTGGAGCTGATGATAAGTAAGGACAGTTCATTATAATATTCCTTCTACTTTTGAATAGGTTTGAAAATTGTCATAATTAAAATTTTTTTTTAATTTTTTTACATTTATTTTTGAGACAGAATGAGACAGTGTGCGAGTGGGGGAGGGGCAGAGAGAGAAGGAGACACAGAATCCAAAGCAGGCTCTAGGCCCTGGGCAAGCATTCAGCCCAGAGCCCAACACAAGGCTCAAATCCACAAACTATGAGATCATGACCTAAACTGAAGTCAGACGCTCAACAGACTGAGCCACCCAGATGCCCCATAATTAAAATTTTTTAAAAAACACAAGTATTGACAAAAGTACAGGGAAACAGGTACTCTTACACTGCTGGCAGTATTGTAAATTGATCAACCTCTACTGAAGAAATTTGGTGTTATCTATCAAAATGACAAATGTCAAATTCATTGATCTAGCAATTCTCCTAAGATACATCTACAGTATACAAATGTACTTGTACAAGGGTGCCTAGCTGGCTCAGTTGGTTAAGTGTCTGACTGTTGATTTTGGCTCAGGTCATGATCTCATGGTTCCTGAGTTCAAGTCCTGCATTGGGCTCTGCACTGACAGTGCGGAGCCTGCCTGGGAGTCTTTCTCTGCCCCTCCCCCACTTGCTCTCTCTATATAAATAAATAAGCAAACAAACCTACATTAAAAATATATATGTAGATCCTTGTACATATTCCAAATGCCACCCATACATGGTGTTTCATTAAAGTCTTGTTGTTAACGGCAATAGATTGGAACAAAAAGTAAATACCCATTGTGGGGTATGGGTTAATTAAATTAAATTTTTATATATCCATAAGAGTGAAATGCTCTGCAGCCACTTTAATGGCTGATGAAACCCTTTCTATGTTGATGAGGAAAGATATCCAAGTGACAAACGAAGTACAGAACAGTGTATGTACTACACTAAAATTTTTGTAAAGTGGAGGAAAAGGGAATATCAATTTTTTCTTGAATATGCATAAAATATCTCTTCTACATAAACCCAAGAAAATAATTACATTGGTTGCCTATAGAAATGGAAACACAAATTGCAGGATATATCACTGTATACCCACCATACTTTTTGAATTTTGAGCCATAAACATGTATTACCTACTCAAAACTTAAATTACAAAAGAAGGGGGGATAGGTGATAAAAGGAAATTCTTTTTTTTTTTAATTAAATGTTTATTCATTTTTGAGAGAGAGAGTGAGAGCAGGGGAGGGGCAGAGAGAGATAGGGACAGAGCATCCAAGGCAGGCCCAAACCAGGGCCCAAACTCACAAACCGTGAAAATCATGACCTGAGCCAAAGTGGACACCCAGCATACTGAGCCACTTGGGTGCCCCAATAAAGGAAAATTCTTAAAGGCAGGCTCCCAAAAGGACATACTAGATATAGGACCACAAAAATAAGAATGAAGCAGACTTTTCATCAGGGGTGGGGAAGAAGCAAACAAGAAAACAGGGAACGAACATCTTCAAGTACTGAGGAGGAAAAAAACCCATCAACCTAAAAAATTCAATAATCAATAATTTTTTTTTTTTTTTCAAAAACAGGTCTCTGTCACTTATACAGAAGCTAATTAATTGGCTTCTGGTTAGGTTTGGCCAAAGAGGGAAAATGGTGGAAAAATGAAATATAGGTGAAAGGGAGCAGTGAGAAGCCTTTTCCCCCTGCCCTTCTTCTGGGTCATTTTTAGCAGTAATTACATCTCTTCCAAGGTCCCATCTCACGCAGGTCAGTGGTTCTTCCCCTTATCAACCATTTCCAGTTTCTAGACTCTAATAATACCTCCTTCTTCCCTTGTCCTTTCATTTCTAAGGCAAATAGCAACCTATACAGTTGCTAAGTCTAGGTCCACCATCCTCTCCTCCTCTATTCCTAAGATCTTCTGACAACATTTTAAGTGATACTAGCAATTAAATTCCTTCTACTAAATTATCTAGCATGACTTACATTTCCTTAACTAGATCTTGATTGAAATGACCTACATTATCTTAATCAAAAAGGAAGTAAAAGGAAACAAACATACATTTGAGGAATATTCCCTATAAGACGAGAGAGAAATTATTTTCTACCCCCCTAACCCTGTTACAGAATTAGAACAGAAAACCTATTCAGTATATTGTGGCTTGAGAAAATTATAATAGCCTAGAACCAATAGAAGTCACATATTTATAATATTGTTAAATATTTTAAAAATATGTTTTTCTTGGTACCTTGATCCTGGGAGAATATTTTTCTATTGGGATATAACTAACATATAACATTGCATTAGTTTCAGGTGTACAACATGATTTGATATTTGCATATATTGCAAAATGACCACCACAACAAGTCTAATTAACACTCAAAACCACACTTGGTCACAACTGTTTTCCTTGTGATAAGAACATTCAAGGTCTACACTCTTAGTAACTTTCAAATATACAATATTATTAACTATAGTCACCATGCTGTACATTACATTCCAATGATCTATTTATTTTATAACTGACGTCTGTACCTTTTGACCATCTTCATCAACTTGGCCCAACCCCTAATGCCGAACTGGGACAACCACCAACCTGTTCTCTCTATATAAGAGTTAGGATTTGTTTTCTATTAAATTTCCCATGAAAGTGAGATCATATGATATTTATCTTTCTCTAACTTCTTTCACTTAACATAATGCCTTCAAGGTCCATCCATGTTGTCACAAATAACACCTTCTTTTTTGTGGTACATTTATATATGTATATGTATATATTTCACATTTTCTTTACCCATTCATCCATTAATGGGCCCTGAAGTTCTTTCTGACCTTGGCCACTGTACATATACTACAATGAACACAGAGGTACCAATCTTTTCAAGTTAGTGGCTTTGTTTTCTTTGGATGAATACCCAGAAGAATTATTGAATCATAGAGTAGGTTCTACTTTTAATTCTTTAAGGGTGCTCCACACTATTTTGCATTGTGGCTGTAACAATTTACATTCCCACCAACAGGGCATAAGAGTTTTCTCACATCCTTGCCAACACTTCTGTCTTGTATTTTTGATAATAGCCACTCTGACAGACGTGAGATGATAACTCATTGTCATTTGATTTGCATTTCCCTGATGATTAGTGATGTTGAGCACCTTTTCAAGTATCTGTTAGCCAACTGTATGTCTTCTTTGGGAAAATGTCTATTTAGATCCTCTGTCCATTTTTTTATTAGACTGTTTTTTCCCCTAGGTGTTATAGGTGTTAATTTATTTATTTGGGATATTAACCCCTTCATCAGTTACATGATTTGCAAGTATTTTCTCCTATGTGGTAGGCTGCTTTTCATTTTACTGATGGTTTCTTCTGCTATGCAAAAGCTTTTGAGTTTGATGCAGTACCCTTTATTTATTGTGCTTTTGTTGCCTTTGCTTTCGGTGTCAAAGACTGATGTCAAGGAGCATATCTATCGCCTAGGTTTTCTTCTAGGAGGGTTATGGTTGCAGGTCTTAACATTCAAGTTTTTCACCCATTTTGAGTTGATTTTTGTGTATGGTATAAGAGAGTGGTCCAGTTCCATTCTTTTGCATGTGACTATCCAATTTTCCCAGCACCAATTATTGAAAAGACTGTCCATTACCCAATATAGATTCTTGGCTCCTTTGATGTAAACTAACTTACCATATATACGTGGACTTATCTCTACTCTCTATTCTGTTCATCTATGTGTCTGTTTTTATGCCAGTGCTATACTGTTTTGATTACTACAGCTTCGTAATATAGTTTGAAGTCAGGTCACATGATGCCTCCAGCTTTATTCTTCCTTCTTGAGATTGCCTTAGTTATTTGGAATCTTTCATGGTTCCATTCAAATCTTATGAATTATTTGTTCTATTTCTGTGAAAAATGCCATTGGATTTCTGATAGAGATTGCACTGAATCTGCAGATTGCTTTGGGTGGTATAGATATTTTAACATTAATTCTTCTAAACCATGAGCATCAAATATCTTTCCATTTATTTGTGCCTTCTTCAATTTCTTTCAATAATGTCATATAGTTTTCAGTGTACAGGTCTTTCACCTCCTTGGTGAAATTTATTTCTAGATACTTTATTCTTTTTGATACAGCTGTAAATAGGACTGTTTTCTTAATTTCTCTGATAGTTCATTATCATCATACAGAAATGCAACATTTTTGTACCTTGATTTTGTATCCTGCAACTTTACTGACTTCTTTAATTAGTTGTTAATAGCTTCTTTGTGGAATCTTTACAGTTTCCTATACATAATATCATGTCATCTGCAAGTAGAGACAGTTTTACTTCTTTTCTGATTGGGAGGCCTTTTCTTTCTTTTTTCTTTCTTTCTTTCTTTTTTTTTTTTTTTTGCATGAATGCTCTAGCTAGGATTTCCACTATGTGAATTAAAGTGGCAAGAATGGGCATCCTTGTCTTGTTCCTGATCTTAAATGAAAGCTTTCAGCTTTTCACGAGTGAGTATGAATTAACTATGAGCTTGTCATATATGGCCTTTATGATGCTGATATAAGTTCCCTCTATATCTACTTTGTTGAGAGTTTTTTTTATCATAAATGGATGTTAAATTTTCTTAAATGATTTTCTCCATCTATTGAGAGAATCATATGATTTTTATCCTTTGCTAATGCAGAGTATCACATTGACTGATTTGTGAATTCTGAACCATCCTTGCATCTCTGGAAAATAAATTCCACTTGATCACTGTGTATGATCCTTTTAATGTGCTTTGTATTTAGTTTGCTAATATTTTGTTACGTATTTTTGCATCTATACATAGATGTATAAATAAATAATAATTTATAATTTATTTTTATATTTATAATAATTTATAATTATTTATGTATAAATAATATTTATAATAATTTATAAATAAACAATAATATTTATTAAGATTTTTTTGTGGCATAACAAATGATATATCCTGTGCACTTGACAAGAATGTACTTTTGGATGTAATATTCTATATATGTCTGTTTAGTCCATCACATCTAATGTGTTAAGACCAGTGTTTCCTTATTTTTTGTCTGTATGCTCTAACCATTGATGAAAATGGGGTATTAAAGTTCCCTACTATTACTATATTGCTGTCTATTCCTCCCTTTAGGTCTCTTAATATTTGATTTATGTAATTTAGGTGCAGCTATGGGAATGTTTTTTTAAGATTTCTGTATAAGGGGGGCGCCTGGGTGGCTCAGTTGGTTGGGCAGCCGACTTCAGCTCAGGTCATGATCTCAAGTCTGAGTTCGAGCCCCGCATCAGGCTCTGTGCTGATGGCTCAGAGCCTGGAGCCTGCTTTGGATTCTGTGTCTCCTTCTCTCTCTGCCCTTCCCCTGCTCACACTCTGTCTCTATGTCTCTCAAAGATAAATAAAAACGTTAAGAAAAAATTAAAAAAAAAAAAAATTTCTGTATAAGGAGCAATGAGCAAAATTCTGTCACCTTTTTAACAATTTCAGAAGCATTTCATTTTTTTTTCTTTTTCTTGTTTTATTGCACAATGAAAGCTGACAGTATGATGTTATGGTCCAGTTCTATGAACCAAAGCTATGAGGAGGAAGGAAGGAGAAGTTAAAAGGTTTACATCGATAGTTTTTCAGGAATCTGGCTTAGCACAAAATTAAGACATTAAAATTTAGAAAAATTCAAACGTATTTGCACCATTCATAATGACTATACACATCCTCTTCTAAAGAATAATTAATCTTCCTCATAACAGTGGAAATAGGAACAGCTTTTAGTCTACTGATTTTTCTCTCTAGGTTTTGTATATCTACACTGACCAAGAGAATTATCAAGCTTTCCTTCATTTATAATACAAAAGCAAGGAAACACTATTTTATAAAACTATACATGTACATACTTTTAGATTCTGATATATACTAATATGGATGCGAATAGAGTATCTCATCACCTGATCACTTTTCATCTCTACCAATACAAATACATCACTTAATAATCTCTATTTCTTTGCCAATAAAATGACAATTTAATGCCAAAAAATGAAGTCTCAAACTACTTCACTTCAAAATTAACCAAAGGAGTAATAAAGACCAAAATTATAAGAAAAAAGATTCTAGTCACTACAAGCACCCAATCAAATGCTGAGTTTCTAAACATGGCCAATATAAACAAATGCATGCAGATCTGTCTGAGGTTGACAACAAATCCTGAAAATAAAAAATTCCAATGTAATGGTAAAGAAAAACAAAGCAATGTTGAGGGAATTTGGTATGAGAATTATATTAAGACCACCAACTGCCTTCAAAAGGAAATCTTTTTTTTTTTTTTTCTTTCTAATTAACTTTTTTTAAGCAGACTCCATGCCCAATGTGGAGCTTGAACTCACAACCTTGATATCAAGAGTCACATATTCTACCAATTGGGCCAGTCAGGAACCCCGGATATCATTTCTTTAGAGACAGGAAACAAAGAAATAGCAGGCTGGACAGCCTAGATTTCTCTACAAAATATTGTGAGATTACCTGCCACAAGTGATTAAGGTTTTGAGTAAGTAATGGTCAAAATAATTAAAAAGCCAAGAAGCAATGAAAGTGCTATATGTTACAGAGAAAGGATACATGGAGGAGAAAAATCCAAATAGGCACTGAAACAAGAAAAATACCTCTTGCTTACAAATAATGTATTTCTTTTAATACTTATTTTATTTTCCTCAGAAATCAGTAGAGAATAACTAAAACTGTTTTGGTAGTTTTTAAAATGATACTCTTTGTAGTGGACATCTGTTATGCTTGTTTACCTAGCCAGCTCTCTTTGACATGGCCTCATTCACTTCTTGCTCATCCCTCCAACATTTCTATGGTTCTGATACTTCATTCTGCCAATGAAGTATCCTATCCTCACTCCTCCCAGCCATGAGGTGAGCTTATCATCAGACTGAGCCAAAAATCTTACTATACTGTCCTAAACACAGCAATTAGTCCAAGCAATGGGCACATCCACCACCTTGGCTGAGCTCAAGCTCCCAAAAATATTTTGAGCATTACAAATAGGGGGAGGGAATTTCTTCTCTCTTGTTTAATAAATGATGCTTAACCCCAGAACTGTCAGCAGCCCCAAGTAAATGAAAACAAAAGAGGGAAGACATAAAGGGAGAGAATAGTTCTAGATGATATTTTACTCTCTGGATTCAGAAAATCCTGAGACTAGTTCTAGTTCTTGCTTTTCCAAGGTTTAGTCACCTAATAAATTGTCAACTATAATCAAAAAGTCCTAATACATCTCCCATAGTCATTTGGGCATCATAAAATAAGTATAAAATAATATAGATTTTTTAAATGTTTGTTTATTTTGAGAGAATGACAGCAAGTATGTGAGCAGGGTAGGGGCAGAGAGACAGAGAGAGAGAGAGAGAGAGAGAGAGAGAGAGAGAGAATCCCAAGCAGGCTCCACACTGTCAGCAGAGAGACTAACACGGGGCTGACTCAATCTCACAAACTATAAGATCATGACCTGACCCAAAATCAAGAGTCTTGACACTTAACTGATGGAGCCACCCAGGTGCCTCTATGATTTTTAATAATACAATTTTCTTGAGACTGCATTGCTCTTACAAACCTATATAAGGTTATCTATATAAATCTAACTCTCCTTCCTCCTGCAGATTTTTCCAGCTTTATTGGGGTGTAATTGACAAATAGAAATTATACGTATTAAGGTGTACAACTTCATGTTTTGATATACATATAGACAGTGAATTATCACTGCAATCAAGCTGGTTAACATATCCATCACCTCACACAATCCCCACCTCCAAATTTAAATATATACAAATAAACTTTTAAAGAAACACAATGTACATGCATTCTTTTAGATTTTATATACATATATAAGCAAAAAATATATATACAGTAAATATAGTCCAATGCCCCAGAATTAACAACTTTCAAAAATTTTAATAGTTGTTGATAATAACCTTTGTCGATTTCTTAATTACTACTGCTTGACTTCTTGCTGCAGAAGAAGAGAATTTAACTCCTTACACAACCAATTCCACATTCCCGTTAGTTATTATTATTATTTCCTCTGTTACTGATCTTTGTAACTTTACTTAACATTTATTTATGGTTTCATGTACTACTGACACTCTGTTTTGTAAAATAAGAATTAAAAGGGCATTTTTTAGTGCCTAACTCTTCACTTCAACTCACAATTTCCATCAAATATTCTTATATTGAAAAGTTAATTTCCTTTTGTTCTGCAACTATAATTATTTTTGCACTTCATCTAAAAGTTTAAAGTCAGTAAACTACAGTTACATTAAGGAAACTATGTAAATAACAGTAAATTATCTAAATGGTTCACTATGATTCTGCATTCTTTCCTGTTCAGATTATTTTTAATTTTCCTAGAATGTCTAATTCCCTTTTTATGTCCTTTGCCTTTAATCACTACCAGAAATGGTTCTAAATTCTCAAGGTTATTCTTGAATCTCCATTTTTACTGAAGGACTTACATCTATAAGACCTACTACTCATCAGCGATCATACTTCCCTTTATCTCAAGTAAAGGCCATTATTTTCTAGAACCACTGTCATTTTTCTGGAGCACATCCTCTAATAACTTAAGAAACACTATGTCAACAAGTCAATCGTCTACATCCTTACGAGCCTAGAAATGTTCTTTCTAGCTCTCATACTTCACTGACAGTTTGGATGGGTATAAAATTCTCCCTTGAAAATAATTTCTCCTCAAATCTTTCAAGACTCCAATTCATTATATTCTTTCACCCACTATTAGTTAATGAAGACTGATACCAATCTGATGTTTGTTCCTTTGCACGTGACCTAGTGTTTCCTCTCTACAAGGTGTTCAAATCTGTTTTTTTTTTTCATTCTTGGTATTCTGAAATCACAAAATGATGCATTTGGTGGAGAATCTTTTATAGTCACTGTGTGAGCACTTCTTGAGTTCTTTCAGTCTGGAAGTTCATGACTTTCAGTTCTGGGAAATTCTTTCAGTTTGTCTTTAAATTTTTCCTCCAATGTATCTTCTAGAAGTTCTTTATCTGGAACTCCACCTAGTTAGGACAATAAACCTCCTACATAAAGGTACCATACCATTTTTTTTTTCTCTGACACATTCTTTCTCTTTGACTCTATTTTACATTCTGGATTATATCTTCCAACATTACTTTCCAAATTTCCTACAGAACTTTATATTTTAACCATCGTCATATTTTCTTAATTTCCAAAAATTCATTTTTGGTATCTCGTCATTCCATTCGCACAGCATTATAAGTTGATGTTTTAACGTTACATGTATTATCTCAACTCTCTCTGAGAATACACATTACAGATTTTATATTTCTCTTAGTTTTTTCGTTTTTAACATTAACACTATTTCTTCCCTAAAGTTTTTCAGTTTTTTGCTATATTTCTTTTCATGTGAAAGGCATTCCTCAACTATCCGGTGACTCCTGAATACCCATTAATTTTTAAGAATTAGGCCATAAACAGATTAATTGAGAGCTCTATAAGCATGTCTAGACTTTGATAACTGATGAGTTTTTCTTTAGGGTAATTAAGTGACTAGCTAGTCTTCTCAAAAAGGAAACTTTAGCTTCCAGAATGCAAAGGCCATAGCTCCAAAGTCATTTAATTTCTTTAGAGGAAAGAGAAAAAAGTAGCAACTCTTTCCCTACCCTGCCTTGGCCTTAAGGCTTGGTTATTGGCCTGAATGGAAAAACTTCAATTAACTCCTTTATCTACATTCTCCCAAAGTATCTCATTCCCTACTCTCTATTTCATGCCTTGCATATTCAAATTCTACATCTCTCTAGGATTCTGGGAGGAGGTGGACAGGACAAACTAGACCTCCTATCTTATAAACAGAGTATAATTCTGTTTTAACTGCTACCCACAGTTTTTAAAAATGTTTTACAAATAATCAAGTATACACAGATAAAAATATATAAAACGACAAGAATTCCACTAAATGATACTTATCCTACAAGACATTCTGATATTTTCTATTTTATTTATAATGTTGATAAATGATTTCACAACATATTGTGATGTGTGATTTGAGGCGCACGTACACATGCGCAAAACATAAAGCAAGTTAGGTTGTGACTTGCTCTGTCATGTTTCAATGACCATTCACTCTTCTGTTTTCTCTCCCCAAGAAAATTTTTGAAATCTTTCATTCACTGATGGCTCTTCTCTACTTTCTTTTCACTGTATTTCTCTCTTTTACATCTTTACTATAATTTTAGTAGGATCTAGAAGGGCAAAAAGAATAAACACGAGTGCTCAGTTTGTGATCTTTAACCTGAATTCCTCTACAAGTATTTTTAAAAACCAGGAGCTTCCTAACCTCTTTCTGGCCTGATTTAAGGTCCCTCTGCTAAGTATGATGGCCTCAATTGCTGTATTCTGGGACTTACCATTAGAGCTAGGGAATTAAAAAGGAAAGTGATGGTAGTACCATAAGAATCTATGAAACAATCCAACTAACTCTAAAACTAAAAGTAAAATTGTGGTTAAATGTTCAAAATTAAACCTAAATAGTTAAATGAAGAGATCAAATTTTTTTGTTGTTGTTATAGTTCACGATTTTGGAAATTTCTTTTTGAGGGAAGACTTTAGGAAAGGCTCCTTCCGCAGAGAAAATAATCAAAACCCAGTTCCCAAATATGTTGAGAAAAATAATACTTTCATAAGATGCAAAAAGTACTTACAAAGCAAGGCTACTCAAAACATACTGTACGTGCTCACATTCATCTGGGAACGAGGCACTGGCTGATGTAAAACAGCAAAGTGCAGTCTGGAGAACCTGAAGCTGTGGCAAAGGGACCTGCCATCTTCCAGCATAATCTTCAACCACCTGGAAGGGAAGCAATCCACAAAGTACATTATTACAGAAAATGTTCTTAACATCTTGAGTTTAAAAATTTTGATACTACTACTAGATAAATTAAAACATTAGTTCAGCATGAATACAAATGACTTAGGGACAAAAACATTACTGTATTTTCATAGTGTATATCTGAGAATGAAATTATTATCTCTGAAAATGCGGAAAAGAAATATAGAATATGAATAATTATGCTGTCCCACCGCCACATCTTTAACAAACTGTAACAAACGTAACAAAGGCCTTCACCTCCCACATCTAGCCTTTGTCAAAACATCAATTATCAAATATTAAAATAGCTAGACAGTACTATATAGTAATAAAAAATTAGAAATGAGCATAATTATTATCATTACTATTTATTAAAGACTAAACTCTAGGGGCATCTTGGTGGCTCTGTCAGTTGAGCATCCAACTCTTGATTCTGGCTCAGGTCATAATCTCAGAGTCGTGGAATGAAGCCGCGTGTCAGGCTCCATGCTGAGTATTGAGCCTGCTTAAGATTCTCTCTCTCTCCCGCTGCCCCTCAGCCCTCCTAATGCTCTCTAAAATAAAAAATTAATTAAGTTAAAAAAATAATAAACACTAAACTCTAAGCGTTCTGACACTAATGAGTATTAAAGATATAGTAACACGATGATGCTCTGATCCTGAAAGTTGAAGATGTACAATATGATGGAGAAAAGAGTCCAGAATATAATTAGTCTTGGCTCGGTTACCTTACTAGCTTTATGAATTTGGACAGGTCGTTTACTTATCTACGCATTAGTTTCCTCACCATAAAATAGAGATAATAATGCTTATCTTGCAGATTAATTTATGAGAAAGCATTTCAGAATTATCAATTGCTATAAAATGTTAGTTATGATTTCTCATATGCAAGACTGTTATACTAAAACAGTGTATTATATTTTAAAAATTCATAATATAAAACAGATTGGCGAACTATGGCCTGAGGGCAAATAGGACTGCCACCTATTTTTGTATGACCCATGGCTAAGAATGGGATATAACATTTTTAAATGGCTGAAAAAATATTTTGTGATTTCAAAAAATCCTATGAAATTCAAATTTCAAGGTCCATAGAGGTTACTGGAACATAACCAGGCTCATCCATTTATATACTATCTATGGCTGCTTTCCGGCAATAACACCCAGTTATATAGTTATGACAGAAATCATAAGGCTCACAAAGCCTATAATATTTAATTTCTGCCCCACTAGAGACAAAGTTTGCCAACTCTCGGTTTAAAAGCTGGAAAAAATAGAACAGAGTGCAAAAGCCAAGAACACTCAGAGCTCAAGGACTTTTCACACTCATCACTTCCTGTTGGGAGACAATTTTCCATGGGTCTTTTGTATTTCTAGTTTTGTTTTTGTTTTTGTTTTTGTTTTTGTTTTTAGGCTCAATTGGGGCACCTGGGTGGCTCAGTCAGTTACACGTCCAACTTCAGCTCAGATCATGATCTCACAGTTCGTGAGTTCAAGCCCTGCATCAGGCTCTGTGCTGACAGCTCAGAGCCAGGAGTCTGCTTCAGATTCTGTGTCTCCCTTGCTCTGCTGCTTCCTTGCTCACACTCGGTCTCTTTGTCTCTCTCTCAAAAATAAAAAAATATTTTTTTAATATTTTTTTAATGTTTATTTTATTTTTGAGAGAGACACACACAGAGCATGAGCAGGGGAGGGGTAGAGGGAGACACAGAATCTGAAGCAGGCTCCAGGCTCTGAGCTGTCAGCACAAAGCCCGATGTGGGGCTTGAATTCACGAACCATGACCATGACCTGAGCCGAAGTTGGACACTTAACCGACTGAGCTACGCAGGCGCCCCCAAAATAAATAAATATTTTTAAAAAAAACTTTTTTTAATTATAAAAGGCTCAACTGCCTTCATCTTTCAAAGATATTCATAGCCAACAGCCTTGAAAAATAGAGATGATGTCTCCCTCCAGAGCCTGTTTCCTATTTAGCATAATCATCATGTTCTCTCCCTCTGGAGCAAAGGCCAGGCAGACACACTTGTAGACCATTAAAAAAGATTTGGGTTCCCTAAGCGTGGGTTTCCTCAACTATGATGAAAACCCACTGTGAGTGCAGGATCCACTTTTGCGACTTACCTTTATGAGACCTGAGGGGCAAGGGGAACCACCCTGAGCATGAAGCTCATGCGGCTTGGTGTGCCATGAATAATAAAGTCCATTATCTCTGACCCAGGAGTTTCATGTTTTCTGCCAACATCCGTGAAACTCTGACATGCTAAACATAGATAAAATCTTAGACCCTTTATGGTTCACTGACGATTCCAAATTGCAATACCAGAAAGTTAGCTGGTAAGTAAAAACTACTACTATGATGACCCCCGATAGGACACTTTTCTAAACTGCCACAGGCCCAAAAAAAACGGTAGATAGACTATGGTTCCCTGCCTCTATATTTTCTCTTCACTAGCATATCTGACCAGCTCTATTAACTTTTTTTGACCACCATAACATCATTCTGTTTTTTAATCTTTTTAATGTTTATTTATTTTCGAGAGACAGAGCATGAGCGGGGGAGGGGCAGAGAGAGACAGAGGCACAGAATCTCTGAAGCAGGCTCCAGCTCTGAGCTGTCTGCACAGAGCCTGATGTGGGGCTCTACTCAACAGCTCTGAGATCATGACCTGAGCTGAAGTCAGACACTCAACCGACTGAGCCACCCAGGCGCCCCTGGCCACCGTGACAGTCTCACGTTTTCCTATCCTCTATCCCAAACAATTTGCCCTAATCCGTATCTACTTATAACCTTATTCATTTCCTATTTATGGGGTAAGTTTATCTCCTTAGAAGAGAAGATTCCTATTTTCTCAGCTTCTATTCTTATTATACCTTCCCTCATTTACAAGATTCTGCTACTGATATCTAATATACTGCTACTATAGCTAATATTTTGAGCTGAGCCCAAACTTCACACAATAAAAGAGTCCAAATGTAACACATCAAACCTACTAGAGGTGCTGTCAGAATACTTTTGAAGGGATATAGACAAAATAACTGAAATTTACATATCTTCTTACACTCTTTAATATCATGCCAGATGCTGCTGATACACTATAACTTTAACACAATACTTTAAGACTCAGCATAACACTATTTCTCTTTCAAATATTTTCCGTAATATATGTGAAACTATATATTACATTGGTCTTTTATTTGAAATTTTTCTCCTGTGCTATCATATGCACTCAGCTAATGAGAGCAGATACCATGAAATCATAATCTGAATGTGTGCTACCAGGCCGAAATGCACCAAGCAACACATCTTCCATTTTTTTCTTTTTCTTTTGCATTCTAATAAGTAACAGTCTTAACATAATGGCCAAAATAACGTTGCAGTTGCTATGAACAAAGGAAAAGTATTTACCTGAATCTTTAAAATCGACTATTGCTACAGTTCTAAATTCTTTAAGAAAATGGTCTAAGAAACAGGAGCAGGATCAATAGTCCATTAGGGATTAGTAAAACCCTTTTTTTGTTTCCTTTCATTTTGAAGGGCATAACAAACTACTGCAATGCAATTTACTATAATTTATAGAAACTATATGAACACTGCTGAAAGAAGTTATAGCGAAGGCCAAAAGCATGCCGTGATATAAGGGGAGTTGAAGAGAAGGGCAGAGCTACTGCCAAAGAAAGATGCTGGAATAGGGCGATGATCCTACAGCACTCTGTGAGCACGCCCAATTACAGGAGCATATACCCTGATCTATAAGGGATGTAGTATATAATTAATTAATGATATTATAATAATTAATCAACCAAGGCAAATTATTGTGAGAATGAGCATAGATTCATTCTCTGGCAAAACTGTCAAAACACAGACTTATTGTAAACCTATTAAGTTAAAATTACATTAATTATTTAAGAACATTAAGATACATCATCCAAATTTTTACAGACTGAAATGTGTCTCCCTAAAATTCACATGCAGTCTATGCATTGAATAAATTTGCTCATTTTATAAATACGTAAACATTATAATAGACATTAAGTTAGTCTTTTCTCTACCCCTTCAATATGATTATATTGCTCATATGATAGTAATAACTACTATATATATAAATATCTCCTAGCTCTCTCTGCCCACTGAGAGTGCATAGGAGAAGTAACACCCCAGGAGCAATATATACACTTAAGGCACAAATCTTGGTTTCTAAACACTATTCTCCAATAAAAGAAACTTGGACTCCTCGAGGCCTCCTCCAGCAGGCCTGTAGCAGGGAAAACACAAGATGAGACTAGAACATTTTGTGGTGCCAGAAAGTAATGAAATGCTGAAAAAATGATGGGGTATAAGAACACAAGAGCCAACCTGCAGGAGTTCCTAACCACTGAAGCTGGAACAATTTAAGCAACAAAATAAATGATAGTATTGACTTTAATCCATGGAACAAGATAAATATCCAGGAATCCACAGTGATACAAATAACCAAATAAATAAATGTTAGAGATGAGACAGCTCTTCCTCACCATAAAATCCCAATTACTGAACACAGAAGAAAAGAGAGAGAGATATAGAGAATTAGCATTAGGCACATATACAGTAATGAATGCTACAGACAAGATCCATGGATCAATGCTAATATTCGTGAGTAAAAGTTCAAGGAGATGCAGGATTTGCAGTCCCAAATTATCTCCCCCAAGACATTTACCAACTCAAAATAGAAAGACAGTAACTTAAGGGTACAGAAACCCCACAGACACATTCTTAACCAAATCATCAAAGTAAATATCACCAGTAAGTAATACAAAATATCATTATCATAAATCTTTTCAAATGGCACATCAAGAAAGACACAATGGCATTTTTGTAGTACTTTTGCCAAAAATGCCTAACCTCATTCCAGTCATGAAAACTCATCAGACAAACCCAAACTGAGGGATGCTTTACAAAAAAACTAATTAGTACTCTTCAAATGTGTTAAGGTCATGAAAGACAAGGGAAAGCTGAAGAACTGTTATTCACTGGAAGAGGCTAAGTAAATAACAACTAAATATAATGTGAGATACAGAAATAACATCCTGGAACAGAAAAAGCATTAGTGGAAAAACTGGTAAATTTCTAATAAGGTCTGTAATTTAGTAATTATTACACTAGTGTTGCTTTCTTGTTCTTGATAATTATACCATGTTTTCAATAGGTATTTTAGTTCAATTTTTAAAAGTTTAAAAAGGTTTTTTGTTCTCACCTTTTCCTTCAAACTTCATTTCTTTTCTGGGGGCTATTTTATAACATAAGCACAATTCTACATTTACTTTCCCTACTTTGTTACCTAGCTGCGCATCAAGATTTACCTTTGCCTAGGGTAATTTTTTAGGGTCAGATGGAAAAATAAATCAAGTAGATTAGCAGCAGCGTGAAAAGAGTATAGGTTTTAGAATTAGACAGAACTGGCTTTGTCATTTAGTAGGTATGTAAAATTTGCAAAGTTATTATACTTCTCTAAGTTTCCTATAAAATAAATTTAATATCACCTAAAGCACTGAGTGACTGGAGAAGAGAATATATTAAAATCTAGGGTAATTCCTGGCACATACCAGTCCGCTTTAAGAAAATGGCAACAGTAGACTTTTTGATTGTTTCGTTGCATCAGTGTGAGCTGGTTGATTGTTTCCCAGTATGATTAATTACAACAAATTTTATGCACTTTTAGCAAGCAGACAGGCCACTTCCAAATAAAATCTACTCAAAAGCTACTGCTGAGTTTCAACTATTTAGTTCAATACTTCTTGACAAATGTAGCATATCCTAGATACAGCAATACAAATAAAATGCTTTGTCATGCCTGAACAGATACCTGAGGATTCTTTTTTTTTTTTTTTTTTAAACAGTTTTCCCCTGAGAATAAAGAAGATAAAGAAAAGCTCTGTTCAAAACAAGAGTCACTGTCATTTGACTTTTTCTGTCAGGATAATCAGGTAAAGAAAATCTAAAATTAAAGTCATAATTTAAAAACCCACCAAAATGGTTTAGAAATAGATCCTAGTAAGCTAAAAGCTGTTTGGAATCTATAAAGGACATAATCTTCAGTAAGAGACAACCTAAAACCCAGTTCTTTTGGGGGCTCAATTAAGCATATTTTTTGTTCAGCTCACAACTCCTTAAACAGATATTTCTGCAACATTAAGGTCTATAATAGAGTCTGTGAACATAAGATTCAACCTTTTACAACATGGAAAATGGAGTAAGCATCTCTAAATCTTAATATTCCATCTAATCTTACTATTAAAAGAATCTCCATGATTATCTAGTCAAAGCCACAAACCAAAGCATGAATATCCATTACAATATCACTTCCAGAAAGCTCTCCTCTCCTTGACTTTTCTACATCCATATGATGTGAGACAAGCCAGGGTCCTCCATGTGGTTGTCCAAGTATCTACTTAAGACCCAACTTTCCTCTTAAGTTAACCCAAAGAAGATAAGAAACAGGCTCATTTAAAATGTTTTAGACAAATTTTGATCCCTGTCAATTTTTCATTTGATTGCAAACTCATTAGGGAGAATAATATATTAAATGCTTCCCCCATAAACATTAAAATTGGCACATAAACAAGGGAGCCCCAAAATATATGCACAAGGAAATGTATTTGAACATCAAATCAGAATGTAAGGTGAAGACACCTCTTGTGTGTGCCAGCAGGTAGTGGTATACATAGATGTGTGTGCCCATGATAATGACTTAACTAGCTTGGGCTAAGCAGAATTCTGCATCTGACTTCACTTTAGTATGGCTAGCCAGAAATGGTATTGTAGGTATGGCTGAGGCACTGATTTTATTATTTAATTTTTTTTTGTTTACTTATTTATTTTTTTAAACGTTTATTTATTTTTGAAAGACATAGAGACAGAGCGTGAGCAGGAGGAGGGCAGAGAGAGAGGGAGACGCAGAATCCGAAGCAGGCTCCAGGCTCTGAGCTGTCAGCACAGAGCCTGACACGGGGCTCGAATTCACAGACCGCGAGATCATGACCTGAGCCGAAGTCGGCTGCTTAACCGACTGAGCCACCCAGGTGCCCCTATTTATTTATTTTGAGAGAGTGCACACATGCAAGCAAGAGAAGGACAGTGAGGAGAGAATCCCAAGTAGGCTCTATGCTCTCGAGCAGCCCAACGCAGGGCTCAATCCCATGACCCTGGGATCATGACCTGAGCCAAAACCAAGAGTCATATGCTCAAATGACTGAGCCATCCCTTTGTTACTGAATTTTTTAAAATGTCTTTTAGTCATATAGGGGTTTTAGACATTAATAAAATTTATGTTCTTTTCTTATGGAAAATTTTTTGTTATTTCTATATGGTTTCTCAACAACAATCTACAAGCCAGAGGATTAAACTGAGAAGTTGGCTGAATTCTATACCTGTCTTAAAACAGAAGTGTGTGAATGTCTAGCCTTTAAATTGTTAGTCTTATGGAGTATTATTCAGACATAAAAAAGAATGAAATTTTGCCATTTGCAATGACATGGATGGAGCTAGAGAGTACAAATGCTAAGCAAAAAAAGTCAGTCAGAGAAAGACAAACACTATATGTAGAATTTAACGAAACTGAGCTAAGGGAAAGAAAGACAGAGAGACAAATCAAGAAACAGACTATTAATTATATAGAAGAAAACTGATAGTTACCAAAGCGGGGAATGTTGGAGGGATGTGTTAAATAGGGGATGGGGATTAAGGCATGCACTTATTGTGATAGCAGAGAATTGTCAAATCACCTATATTTTACAACTGAAACTAATATAACACTGTTAAAAAAAATAAAATTTCTAAATATGATACAAACTAGAAAATAAAGATAAATAAATAGTCCTAGATCAGTTGACCTAACTCTGTCCCTCTCCCTGTAATACTGTTCTCAAAAAGAAGCTCTTAGATTCATGTGATTTGTCCAAAGTCTTCTAAATTCTAAAGTCAGTGTCATAATATGGTCTCCAGTAGCTTCTGGAATTGATGAAGTACATAAATCTAATCAAGGCTGTAGATGTAAAGATTTTTATCTGAGATCAACTAAGATAGCCAGTAGATTGTATCAAGTGAACAGCTGAAGATTCAGATTCCTTATTATGTAGGGCATAAATCACTTTCTTAGGCTGAGGCAGAAGAAAAATTCAACAGAATTATTACAAATTCAAAGGCCAAAAGATAAATTTAAAAAGTCTATGCATCAAATACTAACTTTAGGTACCAAGTTTGCTCAGTCTCAAGAACTAAATTTGTTTAAAAATGATATTCTTTAATGTGGCCTCTGGGTGGCTCAGTCAGTTAAGCCTCTTACTTTTGATCTTGCCTCATGCTTTCACGGTTCGTGAGATCGAACCCCACAACGGGTTCTGCACTAGCAACACTGAGCCTGCTTGAGATTCTCTCTCTGTCTCCCCCATGCTCACATGCTCGCTCATGCTCTCTCTCTCTCTCAAATAAACACTTAAAAAATGAATCACATACAATTAAAATAACAGTGGGAGGGTTAAAAAATAAATAAAAGGAGGTCATATTGATAAAGACAGAAGAGAGGTACTACCTTAATAATAAGTTCACTATCAGAATCAAGACTAGACATCTATACACCAATAATGAAGCAACAGAATGAGAGATCAAGGAATCAACCTCATTTACGATTCTTTTAAACAATACAATACCTAGGAATAAACCTAACCAAAGAGGTGAAAACACTATACGCAGACAACTATAGAAAGTTTATGACAGAAATTGAAGGACACACAAAAAAATGGAAAAATATTCCATGCTCATGGATAGGAAGAACAAATATTATTAAAATGTCAATACTACCCAAAGCAATCTACATATTCAATGGAATCCCCAACAAAATAACACCAGCATTCTTCACAGAGCTATAACACACAATCCTAAAATTTGTATGGAATCACAAAAGACCGTGAATAGCCAAAGCAATCCTGAAAAAGAAAACCAAAGCTGGAGGCACCACAATCCTGGATTTCAAGCAGTATTACAAAGCTGTAATCATCAAGACAGTGTGGTACTGGCACAAAAACAGACACTCAGATCAATGGAACAGAATAGAAAACCCAGAAATAGATTCACAAATGTATGGCCAACTCATCTTTGACAAAGCAGGAAAGAATACCCAATGGAATAAAGACAGTCTCTTCAGCAAGTGGTGCTGGGAAAACTGAACAGCGATATGCAGAAAAATGAACCTGGACCACTTTCTTACACCCCACACAAAAATAAACTCAAATGGATGAAAGACCTAAATATAAGACAGGAAGCCATCAAAATCCTCAAGGAGAAAGCAGGCAAAACCTCTTTGCTCTCGAAGGCAGCAACTTCTTACTCAACATGTATCTGGAGGCAAGGGAAACAAAAACAAAAATGAACTATTGGGACCTCATCAAGATGAAAAGTTTCTGCACACAGAAGGAAACAATCAGCAAAAGTAAAAGGCAACCAACAGAATGAGAGAAGATATTTGCAAATGACATATTAGATAAAGGGTTAGTATCCAAAATCTATAAAGAACTTATCAAACTCAACACTCGAAAACCAAATAATCCAGTGAATAAATGGGCAAAAGACATGAATAGACACTTTTCCAAAGAAGATATCCAGATGGCCTACAGACACGTGAGAAAATGCTCAACATCACTCATCAGGGAAATATAAATCAAAACCACAATGAGATGCCACCTCACACCTGTCAGAATGGCTAACATTAACAACTCAGGCAACAACAGATGTTGGTGAGGATGTGGAGAAAGACAATTTTTTTCCCCTGCTGGTGGGAACGCAAACTGGTGCAGCCACTCTGGAAAACAGTATGGAGGTTCCTCAAAAAGTTAAAAATAGAACTACCCTACGACCCAGCAACTGCACTACTAGATATTTATCCAAGGGATACAGATGTGCTGTTTCAAAGGGGCACATGCACCCCAATGTTTATAGCAGCACTATCTTCAGTAGCCAAAGTATGGAACAAGCTCAAACGTCCATTGGTGGATGAATGGATAAAGACGATGTGGTATATATTTACAATGGAGTATTACTTGGCAATCAAAAAGAATGAAAGCCTGGCCATTGGCAACAACATGGGTGGAACTAAAGGGTATTATGCTAAGCAAAATTACTCAAAGAAAGACAAATATATGACTTCACTCATATGTGGAATTTAAGATACAAAACAGATAAAGGGAAGGGAAGCAAAAATAAAATAAAAACGGGGGGGGTCAAAACATAAGAGACTCTTAAATACAGAAAACAAATTGAGAGTTGTAGGAGGGTTGTGGGTTGGGGGATGGGCTACAGGGGTAAGGGAGCATTAAGGAAGACACTTTGTTGGGATGAGCACTGGGTGTTATATGTGAATCACTGGAATCTACTCCTGAAATCATTATTGCACTATGTGCTAACTTAAATTAAATTAAAAAATAAATAAATAACAACAACAAAACAACAACAAAGAATCAAAACTAGATAGTAAAAAATAAAAAGGAAATACATATTTACCAAAACTATGTACTCTTAAAGGTAGAATTAAGGAGAAAAAGATATTTTAGTTGTTCCTCATTAGAAAGAAAGGGTGACTAGTTCCAAAGGTATGCAACAGAGGGATAGAAAGTAACTTTGGATGGAAATCTCACAGTAAACCAGACTGGAAATCCAACTATGGCAAGATGTTCCTTTAAAGAAATAGAAAGTCCATAATAAGAGCAAGTGGAAAACACACCTTGAAGATTGTTTTATAAGTAACATAAAATCTGTACAGATTTAAAGATTTAAAAAAAAAAAAACAAACCTGGGAGATTAAAATACCTGAAGCACTTAATGGGCATTCAAATCACTAGTTAGTATGGAGGGTAATACATGGTAAGACATGGCGCCACAAAGAAAGTGCCCCAGGAACTCAGTTAGGCAGCAGGGAGTGAATAAGGAAAAGCAACACTGAAGAAAAACAAAGAGGTCAGTCCTAGGTCTGAGGTTGAGCTGATAAAATTTTAAGTCAGGGAGAGGAGAGTGGGCAAAGTGTGTTTGATAATGAATGCTTTTTAATGAACTTAGAATTCCCTGACTTTCATCTATGACATTACAGGAGACCGTACAAGAGATAACTGCAGAATATTAAAACCTGGCCCCAAAGGCAAAAAGAAAGGAAAAGGAAGACATGAGAGGCTAACTTAAGAAAAGGCTAAAATGCAAACAAAAACAAAAACCAACTATGTTTATCTGAAATGGTGTAACATACTATTGCTGAAAGGAATGTGACAAAAGAGAATGTTTACACTGCCAGTGAAGCAGAACAAATTATACAAGGCCCAGAACAGTTAAAAAGCAGAGTAAAGAAAAGGTCTAGAGGAGCAAGTAGCAAAAAAGAGATACTGTCTTCAGTGGGCTCCCCTGAGCACAGACATCAGAAGCATCAAAAGCATCTTCATTTCAAGTACCTGTTTATGGTTATTATCCAAATAATACAAATACGGGGCGCAACAGGAATACTTTCATGGTTTTAGCTCAAGAAACCTAAGAATTTCAGGGAAAACGGCAACGGCCACGAGAGCACAGGGCTAAAAATGTCTTGGCACAAGGTTGGGGACAAAGAAATCCAAAGACAAGGATAGAATTCGGGGGCTCTGGAGATTTCAGGGCTGGGGTTTTGTGGAGATGGTGCTTTGAACTTTGCACACAAGTAAGAGATAGGCTATTTACAAGAGACAGAATAGAAGCTGTAGCACTAACAGATCGCGCACTTATTGCAGCACAGGAGTACCAGGACTACACAGATGAAATAGAAATTAAAAGCTTTTAATATGAAAAAAAAATCTAAAGGAGGAAACATTAAGTACAATCTAGTGCCCAGGGCTGCTATCCACAAAATTTGCAAACTTTGCAAGACAAGAAGTAGAAACGTTCAGATAAAAGTCTCCCACTGCTCCCCTAAATAAAGTAAACTTATTACAGTGGCACAATTACCACTTGATGAATTTTCCTAGTAAAACTTAGGTACAAATAATAGATTCTGGCAGTTGGCACAACTGACTGGCACCCTAGTGATGTTGAAACCAAAACCGACTTGATGCCCTGGTTTCTGTGTACCCATCTTCCCTGTGGTATCACTAAAGCCGACTGGCAAAAGTAATGTGAATCAACTGGACTATATACTAAGTTAAAGGAATAACTGTTCTAAATTTAATGGGTGTTGAACTGGGTAGACTAATAAATTTTTGCCCTACTGACCTTCTGGATTTTTAAAAAAGTTAATACACAAGAGAAGTTGGAAGTTAAATAATTCTCTTTTAGAGGTGTGAAAAAAGCCACTCGCAACTAGTGGAAGACGACCCAAGCTATAGCTCCTGGAATTCCCCAGCTCTAACCCTAGAGACCCCCTGGCTCTGACTAAGCAATAATCTGGGAAGGGAAGAATTTGGGATCCCACCTCTTTGGACTCTAGAATTTAATTTCTCTTTGTGAACTTGATAATGGGAGATAATTCACTTGATCAATTTGATACATTATTATTTTTGTTGACATTTGGTCCCCAGTACTGAACTATTACTAAAAAGAGAAAAGAAATTATGTGTTCTGTATCATCTATATCCTTGGCTACCTAAAAACGCATTGTTTTTTAAATGATAATGTGTATCCTGAACATTAATAAAAATGTCCATTGTGACTAGTGATTAACAACTTCTGTTCCTTTTTTTTAGAATGCACTATCTCTTCAAACCCAATAGTCACACTTTACTGTTCATTTAGATCCCTTAATTGTTCCTTCCCATTTACTATTAATATTACCACCATATTTCTAGTCATTTCAACTAGAAACCCAATGCAAATTCATAAAATTCTTTGTTCCTGTCTCCACATTTAACCAGATGATAAATACTTTATTTCCATATTTCCTGAAACTATTCCTGTCTCTCCATTTTCATTGCCACTATCCAGATGGGCCCTCAATTACTCCTTTTCCAAAATACTCCAATAGCTTCCTTTTGTCTATGCTTTGATTCATTACCTCTCCGAGTCTGTTTTAAAACAGTATTTTAAGATTAATAACATACTGTTTTGCCCTTAAACCTATAGATCTTCCTACAAAATTCAAATTCCTAAACCAAGATCTAGACCAATCCATTTTTTCAATCTTAATATGTATCAATAGTTTTCTGAATGTATGTTCTAAGTGGTTCTCAAACTTTAGTATGCATCAGAATATCTGGAAGGCTTGTGAAAAACACAGACTGCTGGGCCTCAGCCCAAATTTCAAGATTCCATAGATCTGGGTGGGGCCAAGAATTTGCATTGCCAATAGTGTTCACATTCCTGTTGTGGGTCTAAAATCACTTTTAAGAACCACAGTTCTACACATAATTAACTACCCCTTTCATAAATATGCCCTGTCATCTACTTTTCACAAATTATCTGCTCACCTCATAATTTCTCCTACTCATACCACTTCCTTTTTCATGTCTACATTTTAATACTAACAATTCTTTTTTATTTATTTTTATTGTTTATTCTTTTTTTTATTTTGGAAAGAGAGGCGCGCGAGCAGGGGAAAAGAGAAGAGAAAAAGAGAGAGAATCTTTTTTTTTTTTTTTTTTACTTTTTTTATGTTTATTTTTGAGAGAGAGAGAGAGAAAGAGATAAAGTATGAGTGGGGGAGGAGCAGAGAGAGAGGGAGCTAGTGAATCTGAAGCAGGCCCCAGGCTATGAGCTGTCAGCAGGGCTCCAACTCTCCAGACCCTGAGATCATGACCTGAGCCAAAGTCAGATGCTTAACCAACTGAGCAACCTAGGCGCAGAGGGAGGGAGAGAGAATGAGAGGGACAGAGAGAGAGTGAGAGGGAGGGAGAGAGAGTTGAGAGAGAGACAGAGAGAGAGAGAATCTTAAGCAGACTCAGTGTTCAGCTTGGACCCCAATGTGGGGCTCGATCACATGACCCTGGGATCACAACCTGAACTGAAACCAAGAGTCAGACGCTCAACCAACTAAGCCACCCAGGCACCCAAGTACTAACAATTTTCAGTACCAAGGCTCAGTTCAAATGTTATCTCATCAAGACTTTCCCAAATTATGACTATTAGAAGTCATCTCGCCACATGAATTTGTATAGGACTTAACATACATTGTGTTCATGGCATTAACCACCATTTCTCTATTTTAGGTTTATTTTTAGTTACTCATTCATTTATTCTAAACTTATTGAGTGCTGACTGTGTACAAAGTATTCTAATGCTCTCATTTTTAACGGAAGGAAAATCGGTAAACAAATGTATGTTAGATAGTGGTTAAGAGCCCTGGAAAACAAAACACAAAGAAAAGGAAAAGGAATGCCAGAAGTGGGATGCTACTTTATACTTTATCTGGGGTGTTCTGGGAAGGCCTCCGTCTCTCTTAGAAAGGACGTTTGAGCAGGGTCTTAGAGTAAACCATATTCGTATCCAAGTAAAAAGTATCTCTGGCAGACAAAACAAAAGCCAAGTACAAAGGCCAAGGGCAGGAGCATACTTACTCAAGCTGAAGGAACGGCAAAAATGCTAGTGCAACTGACGGGAACCAGTGGAGGCAAAGAGTATTAATGAGACCAGTGAAAGAGCTAGACAAGAGGCTGATCGTGAAGCACTACAGTCAACTTTAAGAACTTGGGTTTGATTCTGAGACAGAAAAGCATGGAAGGGTTTGAAGAGATCTCACTCTCACATCTTTAAAAGGATCACTTCGGCTGTGCGGAGAATAAACAAAAACTGGAAGCAGGGAGATAAAATAATCCAGGGAAAAGATGACTGGCTTTGATCCAGGTCATGACAGTGCATGCGGTAGTCAGATATGTCTTTTTTCTCTTACCGGATGATTCAGTTCCTTGAAGGCAAGGGTTATGACCTTTTCCTCCCTAAATCCCCTGTCATCACTTAAGATGAAGCTTTTCACATAGTTCACAGCCAATTTTTTTTCTTTTAGGAATACTTTCTACAACACTTTCATGGTACTTTACATATCTAGATCTATGCCTAAAATAACTAAGGATAATTCAACTAACTGATATTAGTTGACAGTCAACTAATGGGCAGACAACATATGCAGCATTTAACGAGAACCCATGAAGTTATGAGTACTTAGCAGTTGAAGGTACCTTCAGAATATAAAAGAGCACAAAGTATTCAAGAGTTTAAGAAGAAAATAGCTTCAGTTAATACAGAAAGTTAAGAAACTATAAATATAATAATTTCTTATTTTTTTCATAAAATCAAGAAGAGTTAAGAAGGAGCTGCATAAGAAGAGTTAAGTGCCTAGAAGGGAAGCAAAAATTGCATATCCACTTCACACAAACATAGATGACACATAGGAAACCCAAGTAATGAAAAAGAATGAGTTTTAAGATTCTTAAAACTCAGTTCTACCTAATGTTTTTAGAACTTTCTCCCCTCTTGATTATAAGTTATGTATGCTCACTGTAGTATATTTGGATAATATATGAAAAATATCATCCATCATTGTACTGCACACATGTAACCACTTTTAACATCTTGGTATATTTCTCTTCAAGCTGTGTGACTTGGGGTTAGTTGCTTAACCTCTCTGAGTCTCAGCTACACTATTCGTAAAATGAAGATTAAAAATAGTACTATCTCACAGGGTTGATGCAAAGAATAAATGAGAATCTAGGGCAGGGGCTGACATACTTTTTCTTAAAGAGCCAAAAAGCAGCTTATGGACCATATACATTCTCCAATCCCAACTACTCAACCCTGCTGTTGTATCATGATAGCAGCCACGGAAAATGTAGAAATGAATGTACACACTCCAATAAAGTTTTATTTATAAAAACAGGCAACACTGAATGTGTCACAATGGCTAACAGCAAAGGTTCATACCCTTTCAGTATGTTTGGATTGCTGTTGGATTTTTTTGGTTTTTTTTTTTAGCAAGTTTTAAAATTCTTAAGAGAATCTGGAAAAAAAGAAAAAAGAACTTTAGATCTGCTCCCCAAATACAACTTTTTGCAGATAGTTTCAGAGTTAACAGACTTTCTGAAGTATATGAATGGCTCCTATATGTTATGATCAAAAAAATCCTATTTCTAATGAAATCGCTCATTTGTCTTCACCATGCTTTCCTTCTCTAAAATCCACATGTGAGCAGTGAGACTGCACCAGCCTGCATTCAAACTGTGTAATCCTGATACCAATTTTTCCACCTAATTTTATCATGTCTTCCTAAGTCATTACATAGTCATTGAAAACAGCATTTTTTTAAGCCTGAATAATATTTAATTTACAAGAGTTTGAAAGGTTTTCAACTATCTTAAATATTCTGCTTGCTCTTCTATTTTCAATTCATTCATTTAATTAATTATAATTAATGCTATGATGAATAGCTTTATATCCAAATTTATATTTCTTCAAAAATTAATACATTAAGGAAAATTACTAAGCCAAAAGGTAAAAGTTATTTTTAATGTTTGTAATATATTTTGATGAATTATGGTCCAGAATGGTTGTGATGATTTTACCCCCACCAGCTGAAAATGATATCCACTTCACTACACCTTCATGAGCACAGAATATAAATTTCAGACTTTTACCTAAGAGATCGATGTGCAAGCTTCAAATCATGATAAAAGGATAGATAACAAAATCTAAGAATGAATATCCACTGTACTCTGGATTCATGAGATTTCCACATACTCAAGGTTCTATCTAAGTAATAGGGAGAGTAAGAAACTTTAAAATTTAATCATTTATGGGGCACCTGGGTGGCTCAGTCGTTTGAGTGTCCAGCTTCAGCTCAGGTCATGATCTCACAGTTCAGTTCGAGTCTGAGTCCTGCATGGTTTTGGTGCTATCAGCCTGTCAGCGTAGAGCCTGCTTCAGATCCTCTGTCCCCTTCTCTTTGCCCCTCCCCCACTTGCACTCTCCCAAAAATAAATAAATCTTTTTTTAAATTAATCATTTAAGATGAATATCTAAAATATATTCCATACTACCCTGCCTTCAAAACACAGTAACAATAACTTCTACTGGTTTGTAATCATCGTAACTCTTGCATTTTAAGAATAAACACTATAATGAGCCACTGCTTCTAAGAAAGGTATATCCCATTTAGGTAGGCTGGGAAGAAAATATAAAAGGGTTGAGAATCACTTCTATTTTGAGAGAAGACAGAGTGTGAACAGGGGAGGTGCAGAGAAAGAGGGAGAATCCCAAGTAGGCTCCAGGCTGTCAGCACAGAGCTCCATGTGGGGCCGGATCTCACGAAAATGTGAGATCATGACCCAAGCCTAAGTCAAGGGCGTAACCAACTGAGCCACCCAGGTACCCTTCTTAAAGAAAGCTTCTGATAGCTTAAGTTTGATTTTTTTCTCTCTCTTTTACATTCATGAACATCTTTAGTTTCTGCTGCCTTGAGTCTTTTTTAATCACTATTTCTACTCAGTCCATAACTGCTTTATCAAACAAACATGCACAGAGGCTACAATAAATACCAAATGCATATTCCTAGCTACAATATAATGTGTGTGTATATTGAAATAACCAAGTACACAGTCTCTTGACAGTCAGGCTGGCCAGATTCCAATCCAATGGCCACATCCTAGTTATATACAGTGACTTAGTCAAGCCATTTAATATCTTTTGGTCTTACTTTCCTGATCTGTAAAAGGAACAGTGACAAATAATCTGTAGGGTAGTGGATTAAGTGATTTAAAAAAACAAGTAAAATGACTTATCACAGTATCTAATACTTGGAAAACACTCAAAATATGACATATATACATATATAGAGGATTCCAATAAGTAAATAAGTAAATCATTTACTTATTATCCAATACATAAATCATTTGGATATTAAAAATAACACACACACATCAGTGACAATAGTGATTAACAAGTATTTAGAACATTTCAACTTCAGGGTAGACAATGGTTAATTTTAGTAAACTCCAGTTATAAAAATATATATTAATAAGCTGTGTAACAGGGCACCTGGGTGGCTCAGTCAGTTAGGCCTCTGGCTCTTGCTCTAAGTTTAGGTCCTGATCTCACAGCCATGAGATCAAACCCCGCATTGGGCTCTGCACTGACAGCATGGAGCCTGTGTGACATTCTCCTTCCTTCTCTCTCTCTCACCTTCTTTCTCTCACTCTGCCCCTCCCCTGCTCATTCTCATGCTCTTGAGTGCACACACTCTCTCTCTCTAAATAAACAAACAGACAAACAAATTATGTAGGGGCATGTGGTGACTCATTCAGTTGACTCCTGATTTCAGCTCAAGTCATGACTCCAGGGTTGTGGGATCAAGCCCCACAGTGGGCTTTGCAATGAGCATGGAGTCTGCTTGAGATTCTCTTTCTCCCTCCCTCTGCTCCTCTCCCCTGTTCACATTGTCTCTCTAAAATAAAATATGTAATGGATGGGGGATCAGAGGAGAGGGAAAATGGGTGATAAGCACAGAGGAGGGCACTTGTTGGGACGAGCACTGGGTGCTGTATGTAAGCCAATTTGACAATAAATTACATTCATAAAAAAATAAATAAAATAAAATAAAATATTTAAGAAATAGATTTTAAAAAATAAAAACAAGGGGCTCCTGGGTGGCTTAGCCGGCTAACCATCTGACTCTTGATTTCGGCTCAGGTCATGATCTCATGGTTGCCGAGATTGTGTTCTGCGTCAGGCTGTGCACTGTGAGCGGGGAGCCTGCTTGGGACTCTCTCTCCTTCATTCTCTGCCCCTCCTTCATGTGTGCACAAACCCGTTCTCTCTCTCAAAATAAATAAACTTAAAAATAATAATATAAATTTAAAAAAATAAAAAACTGTGTACACATTTCATTGAGACATTATATATACCCACCTATACATATATATACACACACATATTTTCATGGTATATAGAGCAACACTGTGCATCTACTCATATCTACAGTAGTCCCCTCCCCTACAGTAGTCCTTATCCTCAGGGGATACATCCTAAGACCCCCAGTAGATATCTGAAACCACATATAGTACCAAATCCTATAAATACTATGTTTCTTCCTATACGCAAATATCTATGGTAAAGTTTTTTTTTAATGTTTATTTATTTTTGAGAGAGACCGAGCATGAGAGGGGGAGGGGCAGAGAGAGAGAGAGGGAGACACAGAATCCAAAGCAGGCTCCGGTCTCTGAGCTGTCAGCACAGAGCCCAACATGGGGCTCAAACTCACCAACTGTAAGATCATTACCTGAGCTTAAGTCGGAGGCTTAACCAACTGAGCCACCCAGGTGCCCCTCCATGATACAGTTTAATTTATAGTTAGGCACAATAAGAGACTTACAACAATAATTATAACGTAGAACAATTGTAACGATTTCCTGTAACAAAAGTTATGAGAGGTGAATGATGCAGGCAGTGAGACATAGTGTTAGGCTAATAATGACCTTCTGACAGAGTATCAAAAGGAGGATCATCTGGTTCAGGACCACAGCTGACCTCAGGTAACTGAAATCACAAAACAAAACCGCAGAAAAAGGGGGCTACCGTACGGACATATCTACTTCTCTTCCCTCTCTTTTCACTTCTCTGTACCATGTTTTACCACAAATGGAGCCAGAAAATGAGCCTGTCCCCCACTTTCTCAAAATTAATTAGCTGATCAATTATAAAATATCACTCAACCCTGAATGAATGCAACTAATCCTGTTCTCAATGCCTTCACCTACACGCATAAGCAATGCTGAACAAAAGTACAGACTAACAGTTACTCTACATTCATAATCAGCAAACTCAAATGGTTCTGTAGGTCAATTCAACCTAAGAAGGTACCACTTTAGAACTTCATTCACATTAAATCTCCAACCAGCACCACGTATTCTAAACAGATAAACTTTCCTGTTACCCCAAAGCTCCTACATAAAGTAACCCTATGTTTGTGTTTTGAATCTCATCTTTCCTTCTCTTTTTGGAATCTTATTTTATAGATTATCCCTTCTTTCTTTTGTAGACTTACCTCTTCCTTTCAAATGAATCATTTTTATCAGAGTTTAAACATGCCAAATTCTCACCAGTTTATTTTTTTACATCCTCACCTTTAATCCACAAGCTCTCCACCTTCTACCTATCTTCCCTTCTCCTTTAGGAGCACCTGGGTGGCTCAGTCGGTAAAGGGCCCGACTTCAGCTCAGGTCATGATCTCGAGGTTCAAGAGTTTGAGCCCGCGTCAGGCCCTCTGCCGTCAATACGGAGCCTGCTTCAGACCCTCTGTCTCCCTCACTCTACTCCTCTTCCAGCCTTTCTCTGTCTCTCAAAAAGAAATAAAAGTTAAAAATTTTTTAAAAAACGTTATCTATACTTACTGTCTCTCTTTGCCTCTCACTCCTCAAATTACTCCAGTCTGACTCCTACTTCCATCACTACATCAAAACAGCTCTGCTTAAAGCCACCAAAGACCTCCGTGTTCATTCAATGGTTGGATCTCAATGGCTTTCAAAGTCAAGCACCAGTCACTCCATCCTGAAACATCCTCTACCCTTGATTTCTGTGATACCATAGTTACTTGGTTGTCTCCAAACTCTTCGACTAATCTTTCTCAGCTTTCACTTGAAGACTCAATCTTTTTTACCAGGCAATCTAACTGTGGAGTCATAAAGACTCATTTCTAAGTCGTCTTCTTTTCCCACCCCATATTACCTGCTTATGTTAGCTTACACATATACATGGCTTCGAATACCATCCGTTCACACAGTGAGGATGACCGGACCTCACCTCTGCACTCTGGATTCTGTAAACCCAGGTATCTTTAAGATCTCTCATTGGATGAGAAAAGGCATTTTAAATTCAACATGTTCAAACTAAACCAAAGAATCTCAGCAGACTTCAACCTGCCCAAGAATCCAAAAATAGGCAAGTCTCTTATAGGCCCCTGTTTTATAGTACTGTATACCTGTACTTCATAGAACTTATCAAAGTTACAACTATACACAAAACAGGGACGATGGCTGTTTGCTTATCACTATATATCCAGTGGCCTTATATAACTGACAAGCTTCAACTATATCAATGACTCTTTTTCCTACAGCCTAAATGGAAAGCCTTTTAGCTATTTACATATTCACCACTGCTTTGGAGAGTTGAGTGTACTGAATGCTTGTACAGACTGCCAGTGTACTGGACTTTAAGATCTTATGTAATGAATTATACACACTGCTCTCCTCTTATGTTTAGTTTGCCACCAGTACTCCACTATGGCTCTAACCAGGTGACACTGAGTGGGTATCATACTAAGGAAAAGATCCATACTGAATAGAATACACTGGTGAAACAATGAACTGACCTGTCAGAGAAATAGGGAGATAAGAAATCAATGCGACGATACATATTACATGAAAGCTAAAGGTTATCGGTCTAGTACTAGGTTTATTAGAAATTACAAAACTGTAATTGGAGAGTAAAAAATACTCTCCAATTTGGACTAGGTACTACTATAAATGATTTATAACATAACTAGAATCAGCATTTAGTTAATTACCTCAGATTTCAACGTCCTAATATCCTTACCATTACATATTAATATACATTTAAAATGGTATACCAATTAACCAATTTTACTGATCAAATTGATTTTTTTGAAATACATTCCCAGACACAGATTTTGCCATAGCTTTATTAAATTTAATTTAAAATTCTCTTTTTGCTTTTGTTTCTAATTGCTAAGGTATAGTTTAGCACTTTTTGGCAGGAAAATAAAGATTCAGTGCCAACAATAATAGTACAACTGGTGCCTCACTTCTGTTTGGCAGAACTGCAAAATGATGGTATCATTAAAAACTTAAAAGCAATGAACTACATTTAAAAATATTTTCTTCTACCATTTTATCTACAAAATTAAAATTGAGATCAATTTTTTAAGCCAGTATGATGGTGGTTATTCGAAAGCAAAACGACATATTTTTAATGCAAGGCTGTATATAAAGAAGTTATTTAAATTTAGGGCTTCATTGGTTTACCTAAAATGACCTTTATAACTTCACTTAACCAATTTGTTAAAAAAAAAAAAAAAACTCACATACTTTTAGGAAACAGGAGTAAAAATTTCATCATACTTAAGTAATCTGAAATTAATTTTGTGCGTTTATTTACAGAAAATAAGGTAGGGAGGTAGAAAGAGAAAAAATAAAATGTGGCATTCTTTTTAATGTTTATTTATTTATTTTGAGAGAGAAAGCATGAGGAGAGGAGGGGCAGAGGCGGAGGAAGAGAGAGAATCCCAAGTAGGCTCCACACTGAGCACAGACCCCGACGTAGGGCTCGATCTCATGAACCATGAGAACATGACCTAAACTGAAATCAAGAGTTGGAGTTTAACTGACTGAGCCATCCAGGAGCCCCAAAATGTGTTTTTTATACTTTATTTTTCCTCTGATTATAAAGGTAGTTGCTTTAACTAAGAAAATATAAAAAATAAATAAGTGTAAAGAAAATAATCAAATTCAGCTATAAAACTATCACTAAGAAGTTATCCACTATTAAAAATTTGGTGTATTTCTTTTTAGTCTTTTTTATTTACAGAAGTGAAATTACCTGCTTCCTCTGTTTTTTCAGTAGTTACTATACCATGAACAGTTTTCATATGAATAAATATTCTTTAAAAATATGACTGTTGGGAGAACACAGGATTCTACTCTATGTGACAACTGCCCTAACTGCTCATTAAATGATTTGCTATCATAAATAATATCATAAGGAACAATGAGTACCATTGAATTCTGAAAGTCAACCTAAAACACATTAAACAACAAGAACAACAACAACTAATCTAGGGTTCATTTTATTTTGTTTTTTCTAATTACAATAAATTAATGTGTTTCTATGGAATTCACCTCTTATGAACACTGGAAATATCCCAAATGTGTCATTTTTTTGAAAACTATTTTTAAAAAGCAAAAATTTTAATTTGCAATTTAGTAATAAAAAATTGTTTTGCCAAAAGGAACAAAGTAAATTTGTGTGATAAAATTACTTCTAGCTCTAAATGTTCACTACCGAGTACATCAGGAAGTAGGATACTCTTTTTCAAAAGTAAATAAATCACTATGAATTAGTTTCAGTTCTTTTCCTTTTCATCATGTCTATTATTCTTTACTGAGCTGAAAAACTAACTTGAGACTTCTAGTTAAATGTGGCAGATTGAACACACATTTATTTCTGCTCCCACTTGAAATCTCCACTGAAATAACAGTAAAAATATTTTTGTTTCAAAAGAGCCTAACTCACAAGGAAAAAAACAATGAAAAGGGAGAGATGACGTTTAGATAGCTATTATTCAGAAAGGGGGGAGGGGATTTGGGAACAAGCTAATTTGTACTGAAGAACACCAGAAAATCTCAGGAATGTCCAACACCACGTATCTCTAAAAGTGGAGGTGAAAGTAGAATGAAAAACAAACCCGTTGAAAGTCTTCCCCAAGATCCTTTCCCCTACTAACTCAGTGTAAACTCTGGATTCTCTGGAAAGGCTAAACTATAAGAGACTCGGAAATAACAGGGCAGAGGAGGAAGGGGTTAGAGGCAAGGGAAGTGGATATAGAGAAAAGGGGAGGAGTGGTAAAATCAAAGCGTACAAACTGAACAGTGAGATGGTAAGGTATTTCCCACCTCCTCCATCAAGTAGGCTAACTCATCATATCACAACTAGGAAAAAAATATTTATAAACATGGAGGTAAAGATCATAAGAGCTATAAAAGAGTTGCAACTGATTGCCTTTGGGGAATATGTGGATTAAGGGAGCATGCTGCTTTTTTTTTTAATGATAAACTGTGGTGGGAGGGTAGGGGGGGATAGACTGCTTGCCTCTCTAATACCTTTTCTTCCTTGCTAACAGAATCACAGATCTGTGTTTACAAGGAAAAATGATACCAAAAAAAATTCCTAACATTCTTTTCAGATGGAGATATCTAACAAGATGGAAATGAAAGTCACTGAGTAGGATTTGGGCGATATATGTTTGGCTTACCCCAAAGACACCCTGTTCCTGCTTAGAACCCAGATGTGATGGCTGGAACTCCAGCAACTATCTTGGGTCATGAGGCAAACTTGAGATAAGACAAGGAAGACAGATAAGAAAGAGCAAATGATGGTATAGTGATCATAAAGCTACTATCTCACTCCTATACTATCCATTCAAGATTTTTCACATTAAAAAATGTATACAATGGTTTAAAGAATTTAAGTCAGGTCTCTATTAGCAGCAAAATGCAATTCCTGATATTCAAGTCTTGTATGATGTTTTAAAATAAATACATATAAAACACTTATAAAAATTAAAAGTAAATTAAAAAATAATTCCAATTAATAGCAAGAATTGTTAACAATATATTCTTATACCCTAAGAAACTACTAAAGTACCATAAATACTATGTAAATTCTATATTAAGACTAAGAAATAAAGATTATATTTTCTAAATACAACTAAATTTTAATTTCTGCAAAGAGACATTAGCATGTATTTTAAACCATGAGGCAAACCTTTTTTATTTTTCTGTTAGATTGTCTCTTGGGTACCTACTCAAGTGCCCAGTACACAGTAGGTGTTAAAATTTACTTAAGGATCACTGAATACTTTTTTGCCATTTGTATCAGTAATACAGATGTAAAGTATCCACTGAGTTCCAAAGTAAGGGTATAGTGAGGTTTCTCAACTTTGGCACTATTGATATTTTGAGCCAGATAATTTTTGTTATTGGGGCTGCCCTGTGAATTTTAAGAAGTTCAACAGCCTCCCTGGCCTCTACCCACAACTCACCAATAGCAACCTCAATTAAGACAATCAAAAATGTTGTCTTTGCCAAATGCCCACTGAAGGAAACAAATTCTCTGAGAAAACGCTGTTGTTTTTGCACATCATTTAATATTTTATCAGGGTCTTCTAGTTAGATAACAGAATTTTAGAACTGTAACATTCCCAAATTTTCTCTAAATTTTATTGTGGGATATAAACTATAAGTGACCTACAGATTAGATTATCTCTAATGTCCCTCTTAAACCTTCAGAGGATTTTCCAGGAGAGAAATATTAATAGCTTCTATCTATTTAATCTTAACTCTGTGCAAGGTAGTTCACATTCACGCACTCCTCTTATACTCATGTCATCCTCATGGGATGGCTATTAACCCTGTTGCAGCAAAAAAAAAAAAAAAAACATTTGAAAGTCTATTTTAATCAACATATCGGTGTTTCCAGAAATACTTCTCTATCACTCACTATATTCATTCTGGCACGAAATGAAGAAAAAAGTACCTTCACTTGCTAAAATACAATTTTTGATGAAAACATTTCTATACATCTAGCCAACAAGGTAAGTTGCATTATTACAGCCTTCAGACATTAGAGAAATAGTTCACAATACCAAACAAGTCAGAGAAATAATAATTACCTGTTTCTTGTTATTTTTTATACTGTGACACAATGAAAGAGAACTTTTACAATTTTTCACCCATGATTCCCTGAGTACTTTCAGTAACTACTTTTCCCCTTTTCACTACTTGCAAAAAAATAATAATAATAATAATAATTTTATAATTATCTGAGGATTTTTTTGTAATTTCAGTCTGGCAGTAGAAATTGAAGGCTGGGTTCAAATCCCAATTCGCCCTCCTACTAGAACTCAAAACAAGTTCACTTGTTCAGGTCTCAATTTCAACTATATAACTTCTACAATGAAACCAATATGAAGGCCTTAAGAGTCAGCAGGCCCTCGATAAAAATTATTTTCCCCTCCTTTCATCCTCAGAGCAAGTTAAATACCAATTAAGGGCCAATTCTATACAAGCATTTGTTCAGAGTCTACTAACAAGAGCCACGGGAGGATGTGAAGGGCCAGGGAGTCCAACATTACACCAGGTAACTATCTGGAAACCAACACTTTCGATCTCCCAAATCCATCACCTCAAAAACCAGCTAAAAGCTGTGGGGCTACTCCCTTAGTTGGAGACTTTACAATTACTGGTATTGTTTCTCAAACAGAAAAGTCTATCGTCGACTGCACTGAGCGTGGGCATAGTTATTACCACTTCATATCACCTACTGTCTCCTGTTTTACTTTTCCTCGTGGTAAGAGATACAAGAACCGCTCTTGCAGTGTTCCTTCCTCTCTCCCTTCACCCACACAACTAACTGCCAAGAAATTTTGATTCATATTTCTAAAAGGAGGAAGATAAATTGGAGCCTTTCTTTCCAACGCCAGAACCTTCTGTGTATAATTCATATATTTGTTAACCGACACCCACCCAAGCACATATTATCCATTTTACAGATAACCCACGATTAAGTAATTTACTAATGAATGTAAGTTACTTAATATTATTCTTAGTAAATACTAGAAAACCAAACACTTAAAAAGAAATAATCTTTGGGAATTAAATTATATGATACACTGCTTCCTTTACTGGCAAATGAAACAGAACTACTATACTACAATTATATTAATCAATGGATAAAATTCGACTTAAGACAGATAATCTTTTATTCCATCTTAAAGTTTTAATATAAAAAAAAAACTTTACAAAGCTCACCTGCAAGGTGGAAATAGGACAAGAACTCAGGAATAGACCTACTGGTAATCTAGAGTACTATAAAATATGTAATGAGGTTTCAGGTAAAAGTTGGTAACATGAAAGTATGTCAGTTTAACTTAAGTCTTAATTTAGCAATATAAAATAAAGGTTCGTTAAGTACTTTCTGTTTAGTTTATTTTCTTGGATACTTAGGAGACAGTGAAATTTTACAGAACCATCAACTTCATTTGTTCTTAAAATAATTTACTGTCACTGTTCGGATGCTGTATTTCACAGGCTAAATTTACTCATTTGTTCTTAAAATTGATTTCAAGATACAGAAGAAGAGTAGTTAATAGTTCTACAAAAATGCTCTGGACCTGAAATTTTTTTTTTCTGAAAATTTTAAATGCTACAGCAGTTAACAATTATCTGATCAAGTAAACTGACAAAGCTAAATATAACCAAAAACCAAGTTGCTCATTAAAGATATAAAAAGCAAAACATTGAAAAAAATGAAAAAAAAAAAAAACTTCCTGCCTGTGACTATATTTAAAAAATCAATTGTAACCTAATTTTCAGAAGTTCAAAATTCCAGTAGATGCAAAGTATCCTGAGAACACGGTTTCTACATGTAAAACATACGATAAGAAGCTATGTGCTCTTAAGACACTGAGCCTCTAAAGGCAGTGAATGCCAACACCAAATGTGTATGTATACACAGACTTCCAAGAAAGTCACCAGACAGCACGGCCAGAGAACACTGACACACTTCCTACCAGGACAATTTCCACCTTCAAACCGATTTATCTGTAGACGTGGGGGGAGGGAGTCAAAAGACAATTTAAACTAAACCATTAAAAACTTACCTGAAAATATCAACTCCGTCCTTTTTCTTTCAATGCTTGGAAAGGGATAACATCAAATTACCCGCCTCTTGTTAACTTTATTCTTTATTCCTACTTGTTACCACATGAAATAGCTACCTTCAATTAATATGCAAAAGTCCAAATCCTTTACATATTCACTCATTTAATTACTCTCCCTATTTGAAGAGGAAACTAAGGCATAGAGATATTAAGTAACTAGTAGGTTACTTAAGTTACAAGGTTAACACGACTAGAAGTGGTGACGCCATGATTCAAACCCTATACATCCAAGATAATAAATAAAAGAGGGAATAGATTGTTAAAGGAGTAAAAAAAAAAAAATCCAAACGGTTGGCGAAACAAGAGTAATGTGAATGAGAACGAAATGCTTATAAATACATGTAGATGTGAATGTAAATTACACAAATTTTACCCCTAGACAAGTACTTTCTTGCTATAATATTTGATTATAGTCAAACACTTTTTCAACTACATCAAATCGTAGTGGCAGACGACCAAGTAAATAATTTACCGTCACTGTTTAGACACTGTATTTTACAGGCTACATAAAATACATTGTAATTTAAAACATGAAGGGGGTGGTGAGGTAACCGGAGCAATAGTTTAAGGAAAACTACTTTCTCTGTCAGCAGTTCATTAGAAAACAAACTACGTGTGTCGGGGAACCGGGGTAAGAAAAGGCAAGATGACAATCACGCTGCTTTAACCCCACCTCCCAAAAAAGTAACAAACAGTGGGTCAGCGCCTAAACCAACTGGAGAACTGGCCCAGTGGGATCTCGTGAGGGGATGACAGGAGACCCTAGCAGAGGGGGAGGGGTAGCGATGACAGGAGAGGGGGCGGTAGAGAGATGGCATGCCTCCCTTCTCCGAAAAAGAGAATACGGGGGGCAAGGGGCGGAGAAGGGAAAGCAGGAAATGTTGCCAGAGATTCCAAACGAGGTGAGAAGGAACGGGGTAGGAAACCCAAGAAGGCGGGACCCTCGGGCAGAAAGGGGTCTGTTCGGAGCAGAGAAGGCATGTCAGTACACAGCTTTCCTTCCAGCTGACCCCCCCTTCTCTCCAGCCCCTCCAACCTCTGACAAACTCACTTTCTCAGCAACCCTAAACCCGCGGGTCATCCCAGTCCCGCTCCCTGCCCCCCACCCCAAGCCGGATAGGTGGAGGAGGGAGCTTCACTCTCTCTCCTTGTTGGGCTGGTAGAACGGACACCGGACACAGCCCTGATTCAAGAACGAAAAGGCCAGGAGAAGCAGGGAGGCCCAGGACCCGGGTGACAAGTCCGGGCGGCCGACGGGCGCCTCACCTGACAGAAGCGTCGGCAGTAATCCCGACTGCTGATCCCAAAGCCGCCGACACCGCAGCTGCCGCTGCCAGCGCCACCTCTGCCGTCACCCGCAGCTCTAAGCCCAACAGGGCCTGGCGGGGACTCCACAATGGCCACGAGCTCTTCTCCGAGGCGTTCGGCCTCTTGATCGCTCTCTTCCTCCGCCATGAGGCTCTCGCCGCCCAGCGCGTACCAGCCCCTACGCCGCCGCCGCTGTAGCTGCCTCGGCTAACCTCCTCCTCCTCTAGTTCCCTCCCCCTTCCCTCCGCCCGAGCCGGACAGGGGCCTCTCGGCTGGCTCTACTTCCGGCTCCGCCCACCCACGCCCCCAGTTTTCATTCGAGAAGTGGGGCTGCCAATCACACACGTGCCCACCCTTCCATTTCCATTGGCCGAATCAGCCGTCTGTTTGATAGACTCGCGGTCCGTTGGTCAATGCTGCTCGGCGGTTGCTGGGGACCGCCTACGAGCTTTGCCGTAGGCGGCGCAAGAGGACGGGGCGCGGCGGGGGACACGGCGGCCGCCGCGGGGCTCGATCGGGCAACGGCGACGACGGCGGCGGCGGCGGCGGCGGCGACGACGGGTCTTCCTCCTCCTTCACCCCCTGGCTCCTTCTTTTCTTCCTCCTCCTTTCCTTTCCAGCCGGGTCTCGTCCACTTCCCCTAACGGCGGCCCCGATCCTACGGTACCGAGGAGCTAGGGAGGCCGAGGGTGGGCCCGGCCGTTGGTGCGGGCTTTGGGCCCGGGGCCTTCCGTCCTGAAGCGGGAGCCGGGGGCGGGGCCGGGGCGCCGTTGTCGGCGGGAGGAAGAGGGAGGAGACGGGAAGCCTGACAGCGGACGCCTTCGCCAGGCGCCCGCCGCCTCCTCCCCTGAGACTGCCGCCAACTCTGCTGTGGAGTTCGCGGGCCCACGGCCGGCGGCTGGGTCTCAGCCCTGCCCAGCTAGCGGGGCAAGGGTTGTGGGGCGCCAGCGTGCTGAGCTTGGCGCGGGAGGAGGGAGTCTAGACGCCGGGAACGTCCCGCGCCCCGCCTTTCCCTCCCCCTCCCGAACCCTCGGGCCTGGGGCGCGCGAGGAGGTGCAAAGCGGGACAGACTGCTGAGAAAGGACTGGGTTTAGGAGTGTTGAGGTAAACGTTGGGGATCCGGATTTGTTGTGTGGAGTTACCTAAAGGGAGCGGTTTCAAAGACACCTGCGTGGTGGCTGTGTTGTTCTTGTTCGTCTTTTTATCTACCCTTCTTTCCCTCCCCCTCCCCCATTTTTTCTTTCCATTTGTTTTTCATGTTTTACAGTAAAGGCATGACTTCCCGGCACCGCAGGGAAAATAGGGTGCAAGCCCAGAAACTATTTCCCCATCACCACTTGTTGAAAAACTGATTTGAAAGCATCTCCGGGTTTGAACAAACGAAAGTTCCAGGATTTCCATCGTCTCTGGTTTTGCTCTGGAGACCTTTCACTGCTAAGTATCAAGACGAAAAAACTGGAAACTGACCGGGTAAACATTTAAACTTAAAAACTTAACGAGTTTTATTTCGAGCTAGTAAATACTTTGCTTCTCTTTTGTTGGCTAATTCCTGCCCTTTTTAACTTCCTCGTTTAAAATATCTTTACCTTTTGTTGAAAACACTTTTGTTATTCAGGTCTGTAAAGTCGAGCATCCTCTACTGGGTGGGTATTTGCCTCTGCAGTAACACAAACAGACGTTTGAAAGTTACAAGTCTTTGGAATGTATAGGCCTTTCACATTAGCACAAAAGATTGAGCATTTTACGCTTCAAAGAATAATGAACATGTTTGAAATCCAAATATTTAAAGACAGACGACTTTTCACATCGAAAAGATTTAGGCGTTCCTGGACACAGATATTTAATGTTTTTCATTACTAGCCCAGAACCATTAATCATAGTTGGGACTGATTTGCTATAGAAGTAACAAACATACCACTGGGGCGCCTGCCTGGCTCAGTCAGTTGAACATCGGACTCTTGATCTCAGGGTAGTGAGTTCAAGCCCTGCGTTGGGCTCCGAGCAGGATGTGAAGCCTACTTAAGAGGGAAGAAAGAAAGAAAAAGTACAAAAATGTGTAATGTAACTCACTACTATTTTTTTGAGCTGGAATCCTATCTGACTTGTATGCCATTGAAAGCCTATAGTCTAACAAAATTTGGCACATGAGAGTCCAACATTAAACAATTTCTTTAATGGAAAGAAAACAGAATTAAATCTACTAAAATCTAAACTTTATATTTTCCAAAATTTCTGTGAAATGTTAGCTTTCTCTCTGAATTTGTGTCCACAGGTGTCATAACACATACATTAGCAATTTAGAATTGTTTTGAGAGAGATTTCATGTAACCCAGCTATGAATTCTCTAGTATGGGTTAAGGGAATACTTCATTGTTGCTGATTTTTTAAATTTGTTATATATAGGTTAATGTAAGAGCTTAGTCCAAAGGAACGGCTCCAGAGAACAAATGGTTGTCACTGAAAACATTTGTTCAGTATCTATAAAGTTTTCAGTGTCCATGGAAGTAACGTCATGATTTTGGTATTGATCATAAAAATTTGTTATTAGGATAAATTGATAAATTATTACGCTGCTCCTGAGTTTAAAAAAATAGCAAAGATAATCATTTACTTGCCATCAACAAATTGCGGATTGAGCACCTGTCATATACTAGGCACTATGTTAACTTTTTAGATTTGTACTAACTTACTAGTTAATAGGTGTAATAAATAATTAACAAATGTATTGGTTTTTAATGGTAAATAGAGGAAACACGTGTAAAATAAAAGCATTTTGCGTATATTGACCATCACCTTTATAAAACTCAGTGGAGGTATATATGCATTAAAAAATTACTGGGGCGCCTGGGTGGCTGAGTCAGTTGAGTGTCTGACTCTTGTTTTCGATTCAGGTCATCATCTCAAAGTTCGAGGGACTGAGCCCCACGTCCGGCTCTATGCTGACAGCCCTGAGCCTGCTTGGGATTCTCTCTCCCTCTCTGCCCCTCCCCCAGTTGTGCTTGCGCATGTGCGCGCACTCTCTCTCTCTCTCCTCTCTCAAATAAACAAACTTTTTAAAAAATGACTTACCTTGAGCTCTGTATTTTGGCTTTAAAATTTAATGTCCTTGTTTCTGCTATTAATTGCAGACGGTCTGTGTTCTTTTTCTTAGTTTTTACTTTTTGTTTTTTCCCAAATAATTTTAGACATTATATCAGTCTTCATATAGAATTAGGCCAGTTTAGTGGCCCACCTGTTTGAACCAACTTGGCACATACACAATTGTGTTCCTGAAATGAGTTCCCCAAAACTGTGATGGGGAAAAAAGCTCTTTTAAACTTCAATACACATCTAAGTTGAATGAGAGTAATATAATCGATACCCTAAATATTGGCATCAGATCAGGTTTTCCTAAAAGATAGTGACCTCTGGGATAGTTCTTTTTTCATAATTCTAATTTATTTGAATTTCATCAAATTCAAGGAATGGACCTGGTTGTTACTAGTAACTTGCTCTGGTTTTGCCTTCCCTTACATATTTTCAGGTAAGTTAAGAGTTAATAGACACAGTCTATTAATTTGAATTAAGTTTTCTGAAATCTAGTCTTAAAATGCTTATACTTGTCTTTTATTCGTTAATTCCTGAATGAATTGTTGTTACAACACTTATCTCTGTTTCTCTTGTCTCGAAAGAACCTTATTCAGAGTCAGAATGGAAAGATTTGTAGTGACAGCACCACCTGCTCGAAATCGTTCTAAGACTGCTTTGTATGTGACTCCTCTGGATCGAGTCACTGAGTTTGGAGGTGAGCTGCACGAAGATGGAGGAAAACTCTTCTGCACTTCTTGCAATGTGGTTCTGAATCATGTTCGCAAGTCTGCCATTAGTGACCACCTTAAGTCAAAGACTCATACCAAGAGGAAGGCCGAATTTGAAGAACAGAATGTGAGAAAGAAGCAGAGGCCCCTGACTGCATCCCTTCAGTGCAACAGTACTGCGCAAACAGAGAAAGTCAGTGTTATCCAGGACTTTGTGAAAATGTGCCTGGAAGCCAACATCCCGCTCGAGAAGGCCGATCACCCAGCAGTCCGTGCTTTCCTGTCTCGCCATGTGAAGAATGGAGGCTCCATACCTAAGTCAGACCAGCTGAGGAGAGCATATCTGCCTGATGGATATGAGAATGAGAATCAACTCCTCAACTCACAAGATTGTTGACAAGGAGGTTACCACCATTGTGATCAAGATAAATGTGGAGTATTAAAGTTATGTGTTGATTGTGTGGTTCATTTTTATATTTATTTCATTTAAAATCATGTGATGCAGAATAGTTTTGCAATGTGTATATAGTTGCAGGCAAAAAACAAAAAAACAAAAAAAAAACCTCACTGCAAAACTTATTGTTAATTTTAGTCACCAATGGTGTAAAGCAAAACTTAGGGTTTAGAGTGTGCTAGGATACCTGAAGCCTGATGGTTATCTTTAAAATTGATGGTTTTTCTCCTGAAATGTTTGTGCATGGAAAAACTGCCCTGCTTTTTTACCCTGTTGCCATATATGATTATTCCTTGTGAGATTACTTAATTACTTGGATTGAACACTAGCCTAGGAAATTGAAGCTGCTGCCAGGCAACACCACTCACAGTAACTTAAAGGAATTATTTCTGATTAGAGGATCCTCTTCAAAAAGGAAGGGATGGTGGGAAACTATTCTATCTGCAGATCCCTCGCAGAAATGACTGTCTTTATTTCAAACTATGCTTGTATATGATGTAGTTACCTTATCGATCCTTCAGTTCCTCGCTGTCTTTTTTCACTCTTTTTAAAGGCTTATTGTATTTAGTAGCAGCTTCAAGTGACCAAAAGACTAAAATCGTTCTTTTAATGTCAGTGCCAAAAGCCATGGGGAATTTTGCAGTGACATGATTTTAGTCTCTTACTATAAGCAAATTTTTGAACCATAGCTTTCTTTTCAAGCATCATCTTGAATTTGCAAGCTTTTTTTTTTTCAATGTCTTGATGTTAAAAGATTTAAAGATTGGCATTTTAATTTAAACGTAGACATTTTATGATTGAGTTTCCTGTTTTTACAGAAAACTAGTAATTACCTTTTGGCTGACAGATCAGATAATAAGAAAACTACTTTCTATACATTAATGTTTCCGTATGATTTATTAAGACTTTAGGGTAAATAGGAACAAGTTAACTTACTTTCACTTTTATGCGCTTTGCCTCTGGTGGCGCAAGGTTTTTAAACATGGATGGTAAACAATTGTCCAGAAAAACTGGCAAAATTTTTGTAGTGGAGATCTGGCAGTATCCTGCATAACTGTTTGGGTGAGGAAATAGTCAGTCCTGTTAAAGGTCAGCCATGTTCAGGAAATGATATCTGCAAACCTCACTTATCCCGTAAGTTCTATCCTCTCCATTGGAGACCCAAATTATATTTTTTAAAACCTAAACAGCTAAAGACTTGGACTAGAGCTTTAAAAACAAAACAAAAAAAAACACCCTTAAATTTCCTGAAAACATTCAAGTTTAAAATACTCATGAAATCTATTTCTATTACAAAGCACTAACATGATTGCCCCATGTGACTTGGAGTTATCTTTGAGGTCATTTTACCACAAATCATTTGAAAAAAAAAAAGCCAAAGTGAATAAGAAGGTTATATTTTTCAGAAACAGCTTTCCATGTCTAAGTTTCTTTTACAGACTTAAGTTCCTAGTTCGGGTTGTCAAAGTACCCGTCTGATTTTTAGATTTTATGTGAGTTTTTGTTTTGTTTTCATTTTAAAATAAGCCTGCCACCAAAAAAAAAAAAAATTGCTCGTCAAAATTTGAGTTTTTCTCACATTTAGTTATGTAAAGTAGCACAATTAATGCCTGGAGTAGTGCTGTCATTGCTAAAGCACATACATGAGACCAGCAGCAAAACCTCACCAAAATGTACTTTGCTTTTACTTCCCCCTAGTAAAGAATTTGCAGGCAACCATGTTTCTTTTGAATTATCTAAGATGGTAGAATAAGAAACTAGGAAAATAATTGAGTTTTATAGCATTTTCAGAACACAAAGATAAGGTTAGATATACAATCATTCTAATTTTTCAAAATTCCATGTGATTCAGACTGCTCCCTATTGTAATATTAATTTGCACTAACAGCAAACACGTAGTGGCAGAACAGTTTTGAGTAGTCCTAAGTGGTAAACTGGATGACGTTGCACAAGAAAAGCCAATAATTCGCATTTGAGTTTCTAGTAGTTATTATTGATTTGATGATCATTTAGGTCCCATATGTCTTAATGTATTTCTCCAGGCTCCTAACTATTCCCACATATATCTAGGGGCATAATTCATCCTCCTGTTAGGATTTTATCATGTCCTTAGAAGCGTTTTCCATCCTGTTGTGGAGGTTTAATATGTTTGTTCACTGATTATGAAACTTTTTGTTCCCTGAAACTGGTTAACTTTGTCTGCTAGTTAAATAGGTAAGGCAGAATGATTGCTTTAGCCTGCTCAAACTGGTACAAATCCGTGAAACCATGGCTGGCATATGTTGGATAACAAACGAAAATGTCTAAGGCCTATGCTGCCATGGGGGTGTAGTGGATATGTGTACAGAAGCTTTCAATCCTAACTATATAGTGTTAGTGTGATGCAGTATATACTATTGGAAAAAATAGCAGTTTTTTTCTATTTTATAAGTTGTATGCATAAACATAAGATTTGTAATGTTTCATTTATAAACTGCCTTCTTCAACACATGCTTACCTGTTAATAGTGTTTTCTTGAAGTATGGTAGTATGTCTTCCAGGATTTCACGATAAGCTTACCGTAAATAGTTACTAGCTTGTTGAAATGTTAAATTCCTTGTTGTTGTTTTGTTTTGTTTGTTTTAATTCTGTGGGGCATATAGCAAGCCTGAAAGACATTGTAATTATTTCCTACAGGGTGAAAATTTAGAAAGATTGTGTATGAGAGCCTAAATAGTTATTTTATTCATTATCATCTTTGACTTTTTTTTTTTTTTTTTTTCAACAAATGCTACTTCCAGTTAGTGCATTTGGCCCTGCAGAATTTTAGGGGACCAGAAAACTTTAAAGAAAAAGCTCTGCATCTTGCAATTGTAACCAATTAAGTATCAGCTTGGGATTGTTCTGAAGTATTCATTGCTTAAAAACTGTTGTAAGTAAAAGTTGGCAAGATCTCCAAGCAGAAAGTTCCATGTTAAAACTTTTGCCTGAAAGAATTTGTATGTGAATGTTAATGGAAAACACATTTAAACAAAATAAAATTTAAAGTGGCCCAAAACGAAAGCCACAAACATTTCGTCATTTGGTGCTTACTCTTTGTGAGGGCTCTCTGTGGTTTGACTTGCCCCAACTGCCTTTAAATGAGTACAAATCACCTTAAAACATATTCATTAAATAGAAGATTCATCCTATAATTTTATTGAAAATCTAGCCTAAAATAAATTGCTTTAGTTTCTGGTCAGCACTGATTAACTTGTGAAGAGTGAAGTGGCTGTCCCAAACCTTCATTTATCTCAATCCATAGTATCATAGACTTCTAAGGTAAATACAGTTCTTACCTAGTGGTATTCTACTTGTATCCGGGATACTATATTCATTAAAAAGTTTACTATGTTTATTTTTGTATTCCTGTGCTTACTCCCCCCCACGCATGTATCCTTAGTGTAAATGTGTCACTTTTAAAATTTTGTCTCTGTGACTTTTAGAAATAAATTTCAAAAAGAAATTGTTTCAGAAGTTTTTGAAAGCACATTTTATGAGTCAGTATAACATATATTTTAAATTATTTAATCTCTACACCCAGTGTGGGGCTGGAACTCATGACGCCAACACCAAGAGTCACATGCTCTACCAACTGAGCCAGCCAAGCATCCTGTATTTCATTTTTTTAAGTAACATATTTTATCATTCCAAAATAACAGAATTTTACTAATTTAGTTTTATTTTTCTACTAGTTATATCTCTATAGGACTATTAGCCCTATGCCTAATGTAACAGCTTATATTCTGTCAAATCAGATTCACACCATAGCTACAGATAGCTCTTTTCCTTAAAAATTACATAGGTAATAGTTAAATTAGCCTAATCAGTGCTTTTAATTGGAAACTTTTTAATTTTCTACTTAGAGAAATATTAATCATGAAAAACAAGGGCCTAATTTGCACTTCCTACATTTTATTGGGTTTTTCAAGGATTTGCTATACTCTTAGTCACCACTGGGGGTGAAAAAAAATGCATAGAAGTTGAAAATTGTCTTGCCTTTTAGTATTTTTAGGTAGTTTTGAGAGCATATATTTCTCCCATTCACTTCTGTCTGATAAAAAAAATTAATGAATTTATAAAGAAATTAACTATTTTTCTTGAAATCAAAATGGTAGAAAGGACCTTAAAAAAAAAACAACCAGTCAGTACTTCTGCTTCCAGTTCAATACAAACAAACCCATCAACTCATCAATGATCTTTTTAGGAAAAGTCTACTTTTCCTAAAGCATATCATCAAAACCTTTTTTTAAATTTTTTAATGTTTATTTTATTATTTTTGAGAGAGAGAGAGACAGAGCATGAGCAGGGGAGGGGCAGAGAGAGAGAGAAACAGAATCTGAAGCAGGCTCCAGGCTCCCAGCTGTCAGCACAGACAGAGTCTGAAGCAGGGCTCAAACTCGTAAGCTGTGAGATCATGACAGCTGAAGTCTGCTGCTTTACCAACTGAGCCACCCAGGCGCCCCATTACACATCTGTTTATTCTTTACTTGTGACTTTACACTTTTTTTATTTTTGAAACTTTATTTTTTTTAATTTTTTTAATGTTTATTTTTGAGAGACAGAGCACAAGCAGAGGAGGGACAGAGAGAAAGGGAGACACTGAATGCAAAGCAGGCTCCAGACTCTGAGCTGTCAACACAGAGCCCAATGCAGGGCTTAAACTCAAAAACTAGGAGATCATGACCTGAGCTGAAGCCGGACACTAACCAACTGAGCCACCCAGGTGTCCCCATCAAAACCTTTATTAAATATAAACCAATTGAATATTTGTGCCTCTAGGTCTCAAAACAGTTCCTATTTCTTTTTATGTGTAAATTGGGTTGTATTATGTGCCTGTAATACAGTATGACATGATGCAAAGATGCTTCTGGGATCAGACTAGCTAACCTGGCCCTAAGAAAGCTAAAACTAGGTGGTAAAATAGTCCTACTTGTGACCTGATGTATTTCATAATGTATGGCATGATTTCCATGTGACTGTTCTTCAATATGTTACTTGATTTCAGTTGTTTTATATGCATACTATGTGGAGTGAATGTTTGTTTCTTAGCTCTCTCTTGTTTAAATGTTGGAATCAGATCATTTAAAAGTTAAATTTGAATAATATGCAACTAGTATTTATTGAGTCCTTATCCTGTACCTATATTACTCTAGCCCCTGGGGACACATCAGAGAAAAGAAATAATTCCTGCCTTCAAGGAGTACATTCTAGTGATAATACAGTCATTGTCATAATACAGTGATGGGGGCTGAAGAGGACATATCATTGTTGTCTTTTCTAGGCAGCTCCTTTAAGCATTCGTCATAAGACTAGTTAGCCAAATACTTGTCCCTGGTTTTGTTTTGATTCTCGAAGTCTTATTTTATATAAGAAGAGCAGTAAAAATTGAAAATTTCTAGATTAAATGGACTGCATATCCTTCGAAAATATGGTAGTTTCTATAATCCATAAAATATATATTTCCACATTAAAATCTATTAAGCGATTGGGGTGCCTGGGTGGCTCAGTTGGTTAAGCATCCAACTTCAGCTCAGGTCATGATCTCATGGTTTATGAGTTCGAGCCCTACTTCAGGCTCTGTGCTGACAGCTCAGAGGCTGGAGCCTGCTTCAGATTGTGTCTCCCTCTCTCTCTGCCCCTCCCTTGTTCATGCTTTGTCCTCTCTCTCTCAAAAATAAATAAACATTAAATTTTTTTATTAAAAAATAAATAAAATCTACTAAGCAATGGAATTGCCCAGTTTAAATACCTGTAAAGTATAAATCTGCCATGCATTTTAATGCAATTCCCGTGGTAAATCAAGAGCTCCATCGAATACTGGATATCAAGGTAGTCACTGGTGTACCACATGAACTAATGATTATCATAATCCAACCCTCTGAGCTGATATGTTTATTAGACCACAGATTCTCCAAACTTTTCTTTTTAAGCATCAAATGAATCAATGTGTAATGGAAAACATCGTTTTTATATGCCTTTTTTCCTCTCTTGAATTTTTTCTTTTAAAAAAATGTTTTAATGTTTTTATTTATTTTTGAAGAGAGAGAGACAGAGCATGAGTAGGGGAGGGACAGAGAGGAAGGGAGACACAGAATCCGAAGCAGGCTCCAGGCTCTGAGCTGTCAGCACAGAGCCTGGGCAGGGCTCAAACCCACAAACCTCGAGATCATGACCTGAGCCTAAATCGACACTTAACAGACTGAGCCACCCAGGCGCCCCCTCTCTGAATTTTTTCTTATGTTGCTCATGTAGTACCTATTCAAAAGTATAATAATAATTTTATGTATTCTTTTTAATCTAGCAATTTGACTTGTATGAATATATCCTATGGAACAAAACAATCACTATGTAAAGATATATGTCAAAGAAAGCTTATTATAATAGTAAACAATTGCAAATACTATAAATGTCCAGCAATAGGGGAATGGTCCAAAAATTATGACACATCCATACTGCAAAGTATTCAAGTGATCTGAAAGTATGGGTCAGGGGCACCTGGGTGGCTCAGTTGGTGTCTGACTCTTGATTCTGGCTCAGGTCATGATCCCAGGGACTTGGAATCGAGTCCCAAGGTTGGGCTCTGCACTGAGCACGGAGCCTGCTTAAGATTCTCTCTCTCTCTCTCTCTCTCTCTCTCTCTCTCCCTCCCTCCCTCCCACTCACGCACACATGCTCTCTCTCAAAACAAAATAAATAAATTAAAAAATTAAAAATAAAAGTATGGGTCAGAAAAGGTATCTACAATATTAATGAAGTTAAAAAAATAACAAAACATATTTTCTCACTTTTGAGAAAAAAAAACAATGGTATGTAAATGTACTATGTACAGGGTGGTTGATATATACCATATGTTAAGAGTACTGACATGATATTGAATGCAGTGGGAGAGAATACTTGCTTCTTTCACATCCTCATGTATTGACTTATTTACAGCAAGCACAAGTTCTCTTTGTCACACACACAAAATATGAAGTAGACTTTTACTGAAACCTGCTAACACAATAGTTATATCCAACTGTAAAGAAGAGCAATACCACATGATTCATCTACACTATTAATGAGAATATTAAGAATTTGCCAAATATTTAATAATATCTTTTTTTTAATTCTTTAAAATTTACTTTCATAACATCTAGTTGCACATTTACAAAGTTATCTTTTTTCCCCAAGTTATTCATTACTTAGTACGTAATGGGGAGGTAATTTCAAAGCTACAGCTTTAAGATCCCTGTATTTTTCTTCTATAAATAGCCTAAACTTTCTAGTTGCTCGCAGTAGTCGTACACATTACACCCTGTGTTTCAAGAATGCCTATAAAAAACATAAATTTAATCACTGCTAAAACCCCATCAACATGTTTCAAAATCTGTCAGTTAATGGGAATAAGAGAGATGTCATAATATATCTTCAGGGAGTTCTTTATAACTTACTATGTCTATGAAACACTTTAATTTTCTATTTTAGAAAACCAGCATTAAATCAGGACTGAAACTCCTTTCTGGTAATTATTTGTCATTTGTCATTTGACTCCATTCCTCTCCATGAAGGTAGCTATTTTGGAATTCACAGTCTTTTGAAACTTTTTCCAGTGAGGGATTGTCTAGCATCCTCATGCTTACTGGCACAGCAGTAATTTCTTTACAGTTCAGTATCACAGTGACTTAGAACAATCGAGATACAACGTTTCCCTATACCAATGGCCATTTGTTGTTAATCTTTCTTTTCCTGTCTGATTTCCCTTTTTCTCCTCTAATGCTTCATCTCTTCCTCTGGTAGATCTTGCTTTATTTTTTTAAGTTTATTTATTTATTTTGAGAGAGACAGAGAAGGCACGAGTGGGAGAGGGTCAGACAGAGAGGAGACAGAGAATCCCAAGCAGGGTCCCCACTGCCAGCTCAGAGCCCTCGGAGGGGTTCGAACCCACAAAACCATGAGATCATGATGCTTAACCAACCAGGCCACCCAAACTTCCCTTCCTCTTTTAGATTCTTAATGCTTTGCCTTTAACTAACACAAAATATTATCAACTCACTGACATCACAAGAGTTGTATGTAGCAAATTCATGTCTATAATCTGTATAGTTATTAATGCACATTTTTACATATGCCCATAAAATGGTGCGGGTTTTTGTAATTTAAATTGAAAATACTGCCAGAGTGCTGCAACCAATGTCTTCACTGAGTTGTACATACACATGCATAGATTCTACATTTCTGTAGGTTTTAAATAAAACTCTCTGCCACTGCAATTAATCTTAAACTCATTAGGTGTATGTTGGTGTGGCCATCACATTGACTTTTGTGTTTGTTAACTTATATCAACAATGAAGCTAATAATATAAATATCTGATCAGCTTAATTGTTTTCTGAAGGCTATAGGTAGAGTACCAATCATCATACTACACCTAGGAAATAAGTAACATTTACGAATGTTTTCAAATTATTTGCAGCATATTTTGGTATTTTATTTGCTTCTGTATTTTTTAAAAAGTTTGTGGGGCGCCTGGGTGGCTCAGTTGGTTGAGCGTCCAACTTCAACTCAGGTCATGATCTCACAGTCTGTGGATTCAAGCTCCACGTCGGTCTCTGTGCTGACAGCTCAGAGCCTGGAGCCTGCTTCAGATTCTGTGTCTCCCTCTCTCTCTCTGCCCCTCCCCTACTCATTCTCTCTCTCTCTCTCTCTCTCTCTCTCTTTCTCTCAAAAAAAAATTTATTATTTTTAAACTAAGAATAGGGGTGTGTCTGGGTGGCTCAGTCAGTTAAACCTCTGAGTTTGGCTCAGGTCATGATCTCACTGTCCATCAGTTCAAGCCCTGCATCAGGTTTCGTGCTGACAGCTTGGAGCCTATTTCAGATTCTGCGTCTCCCTCTCTCTCTGTCCTTCCCCCACTCACACTCTCTCTCTCTCTCTCAAAAATAAATAAAACATTAAAAAATTAAAAAAAAAAAAAAGAATGGGGCACATGGGTGGCTCAGTCAGTTGAGCAGCTGACTTCGGCTCAGATCATGATCTCACGGATTCCTGAGTTTGAGCCTTGAATCAGGTTCTCTGTCATCAGTGCAGAGCCTGCTTCAGGTCCTCTGTTCCCCTCACTCTCTGCCTCTCTCTCTCTCAAAAATAAACATTTAAAAGAAAAAGAAATTTAAAAAAATAAACTAAGAATAGAACAACCCTACCATCCAGCAATTGCACTACTAAGTATTTACCCAGCAGATACAAAAATACTGATTCAAAAGGGTACATGTGCCCCAATGTTTATAGCAGCATTATCAATGATAGCCAAACTAGGGAGAGAGCTCAAATGTCCATCAACTAATAAATGGATAAGGAAGATGTGGTGTATTTATAGAATGGAATATTACTCAGCCATCAAAAAGAATGAAATCTTGCCATTTGCAATCATGTGGATGGAGCTAGAATGCATTATGCTAAATGAAATAAGTCAGTCAGAGAAATACAAATACTATATGATTTCACTCATGTGGAATTTAAAAAACAAAACAGATAAACATGGGAAGAGGGGCACAAAAAGAGAAGAGAGGGAAACAAACCATAAGTGACTCTTAAGGATAGAGAACAAACTGAGGGTTGATGGAGGGAAGTGGGAGGGGGATAGGCTAGATGGGTGATGGGGATTAAGGAGGGCACTTGAGATGAGCAGTGGGTGTTGTATGGAAGTGATGAATCACTGAATTCTACTCCGGAAACCAATATTGCATTGTATGTTAACTAAAATTGAAATTAAAAAAAATAATAATAAAGGGGTTGCTGGGTGACTCAGTCCGGTTAAGCATGTGACTTCAGCTCAGGTCATGATCTCATGGCTGGTGAGTTCAAGCCCTGTGCCGGGCTCTGTGCTGACAACTCAGAGCCAGGAGCCTGCTTCAGATTCTTTCTCTGTCTTTCTCTGCCCCTCCCCTGCTCATGCACTGTTTTTCTCTCTATCTCTCCCTCTCTAATACAAATAAACAGTAACAGAATAAAAATATAGAAAGTAAATAAATAAAATTACAAAAATAAAAAATAAAAATAAAGAATAAATAAAATAAAATTTGATATTTTTTTCAAAATAATGTATGCATATAGTTTTAAAAATCTGATAATATAGAGGTGCCTGGGTGGCTCGGTCAGTTAAGCGTCCGACTTCAGCTCAGGTCATGATCTCACCGTTCCCAAGTTTGAGCCCCGCATCAGGTTCTGTGCTGACAGCTCAGAACCTGGAGCCTGCTTCGGATTCTGTGTCTCCCTCTCTGTCTGTGTCCCTCCCCGGCTCGTGCTCTGTCTGTCTGTCTGTCTCTCTCAAAAATAAATAAACGTTAAAAAATATGTGTTTAAAAAATATATTTAAAAATCTGATAATATAAGTGATTTATAATTAGTAATTATAATCCCAGTAATTAGTAATTATAATCCCAGTAATCCCAGCCTTACCCTCTTACCTGTCCCTATTTTTCAATTCCCTCATCTCCCACCTTCAACTCTTTTACCCGTTTTTTCTTCTACTTTAATATTTGGTACAACATGCTTATGCTACAATTTTGATTCATAAATTTTACTTTTTTTAAATATTTGTTTTTAGAGTGAGTGAGAGAGCATGAGCAAGGGAGGGGCAGAGAAAGAGGGAGTCCATGCGGGCTCTGCACTGTCAGCCCAGAGCCCAATGTGGGGCTCGAACTCACAAACTGTGAGATCATGACCTGAGCCAAAGTAAGTTGCTTAACTGACTGAGCCACCCAGGTGCCCCCCGATTCATCAGTTTTAGACATGACTCTTAAAAATGAAGATTTTGTTGTTTTCCACCAACATCATTCCGCACTTTACCTAGCCCTAGGATTTTTATGTAGGTAAAAGAACTGTTTCCATTTTTATGGCTGTGTAAATGTTCACCACTGAACAACATAGTGTACTGTGATTATTTGCTTTCTCAATGTTTTGATTTTTTTAAAAAAATTTTATAAGTATATCATTTTTTCTTTTGCTTATATTCCCTTTTTTCCCAAATGCACCAAAAGATACAGCAAATACCCATACTCCTATATATAGCAGATACCATTGTAATGCAAAAATATGTCAGAGTATTAATTCTATTTATTTTCCCAGAGACCTTTTTTCTCAGCCTTGTTTCCTATTGCTCGAATTTGAATCTGCTTTCCTTTAGGTCCAAAACAGTGGTCATTCTGGGATGTCTCTTTGTTTTGCTGCTTTTCTGGCTAGATCCTTTCTTTCTTATAGTCCACAACCTATCTTTACATAATCTATTGCTTGACTTAAGCACGTCATCCAAAAGCTTCCCAGGAAAGAATGTATGGAAGATTTCTTTTTTTCTTTTCTTTTTTTCTTTTTATTTATTTTTTGAGACAGACAGACAGACAGAGCACGAGCTGGGGAGGGACAGAGAGAGGAAGACACAGAATCCGAAGCAGGTTCAAGGCTCTGAGCTGTCAGCACAGAGCCTGAAGCAGGGCTCGAACCCATAAACTGTGAGATCGTGACCCTGAGCTGAAGTCAGATGGTTAACGGACTGAGCCACCCAGGCATCCCTGAAAGATTTATTTCTTGATATGTTGTGTAACTGAAAATAATTTCATCATTCCCTCACAATCAAAATTTTGGCTAAAAGGACTGAAAATAACTTTCTTTGATAATATGAAGTCATTGTTCCATGGTCTTTTAGCATCTACTGTTAACATTAAGAAGTCTAGAGCTTTTCTCAATCTTTTTTCTTAGTTTATAAGGTGGCTTTATATTATTTTTAGATTGTATTTATAATACAAATATTTACTGTCATAAAAGCAGCAAAGCAAAGAGACATTACTGTGTTGGACGTATAGAAAAACAGGTTGAGAGTGGAGCAAGAGGAAAGACGGCTGGGAAAGAAGGTCTCCAGGGAAATAAATGTATATAATAATAAATAAAACATATAATTCATATATTTTTTCATATATATTTCCTATTATATTTATATTATTTCTTTATTAATCTACTTTCCTTCATTTATTCTACCCTTGTTTTGATTTCTAAGACCTCTTTCTTGTTTTGTAAACATTTCCTTTTCATACCATCCTATTCATAAATTTATGATAGCCGGGCACAATCAGGTGGCTCAGTTGGTTAAGCATCTGACTTTTGGTTTTGGGTTAGGTCATGATATTACATTTCATGAGTTCAAGCCCCACACCAAGCTCTGCACTAATGACACTTAGTCTGCTTGTGATTCTCTCTCTCCCTCTCTCCCTGCCCCTCCCCCAGGTGTGCTTTCTCCCTCTCTTTCTCAAAAATAAATAAACATTAAAAAATAAAAATAAATTTATGATTGCAGGGGCTCCTGGCTGGTTCAGTCGGTAGAGTATATGACTCTTGATCTCAGGGTCATGAGTTTGAGCCCCACATTGTGAGTAGAATTTACTGAAAAAGGAAGAAAAAGAAAAAGAAAAAAAAGACAAAAAAGTAAATTTATGATTGCAGTATTTTATCCTTTCGTAATTACTAATTATCATGTTTTTAAAAAGCCGTCTACTCCTGACTTCTGTCTGTCTCCTCCAGGCCTATCTCTGACTGTTTCAGTCGGTCTCTTCATATTGGAAATATTATTTGGGTATCTAGTGATTCATGGATGCTCATTCATATTTAAGAACTAAGGAACTGGGGATGCCTGGGAGGCCCAGCTGGTTAAATGTTAGACTCTTGATTTCCACTCAGGTCATGATCTCAGGGTGGTGGGATGGAGCCCCGAGGCGTGCTCAGGGTGGAGCCTGCCTAATATTGACTCTTTCTCTCCCTCTCTTTCTGCCCTTCCACTGTTTGCACTCCCTCTCTCTCTTGCTCTCTCTCTGTCTCAAATAATAATATATAAATAATAAATAAATAAATATAACTAAGGACCTTATTGGAACCTCTGTATGCATGGGTGAGACTTGACAACAGGTAGAATAATCAGAAGCAAACACAACCTTTGAAGAACTCCAAATGTCGGTTTTTTAAAAAATCTTTTATCTAAGTGCTTTCAATTTTTTCAAACACACAGGGAGAGGGATGACAAAGATGTGTATAGAATTACCAGAATTCTGAGAATAGAATGAGTAAGAGAACTATTCTGGATTGAATTCTGTATGCCCAAATTCAAATGTTAAGGTCTAAACCCTAGTACCTCAGAACATGACCTTATTTGGAAATAGGGTCATTGCAGATGTAACTAGTCAAAATAAGGTCATACTGCAACAGGATGAGCCCCCAATTCAATATGATGGTCCCTTGTAAAAGGGGGAAGTTTGAACACAGACATGCACTCACAGGAAGAATGCCACTTAAAGACAAAAGCAGAGACTGGAGTGATGCAGCAGAAGCCAAAGAACGTCCAAGATGGCCAGCAAACCTCCAGGGGCTTGGAGAGAGACAAGAGATTCTCCCTCACATTGCTCAGAAGGAACCAATCCTGTCTACACTTTGATCTTGTACTTTTAGAGCTGCGAGACAATACATTTCTGTTATTTAAGCCACCGAATTGTGGTTTGTGGTACTTTGTTACAGCAGCATGAGGAAACTAGGAGTTTATGGTTCAATATGTAATAATTCTTTTTTAAGTTTATTTATTTTGAGAAGAGTGGAGGGGCAGAGAGAGGGACAGAGAGAATCCCAAGCAGGCTCTACACTGGCAGTGCAGAGCTCAAACTCACAAACTGTGAGATCATGACCCAAGCCAAAATCGAGAGTCAGACGCTTAACCAATGGAGCCACCCAGGTGTCCCTAATTCACCATTAAAAAAGAATTTTTTTTTTACTGTTTATTTTTGTGAGAGAGAGAGACAGAGCATGAGCATAAGAGGGGCAGAGGGATAACAGACACAGAATTTGAAACAGGCTTCAGGCTCTGAGCTGTCAGCACAGAGCCCAATGCAGGGCTTGAATCACGAACCATGAGATCATTACCTGAGCTGAAGTTGGACATTTAACAGAATGAGCCACCCAGGTGCCCCCCTAACTCACCATTTTTAACCAGAAGTTCTTTGTTTCTCATCTCAATAAGTTACATTTGAACATCAAAGCCAGAGAGTGGATAGATATAATAAGCCAAACACATGTATTTGCTTCCCTTTATGCTTCAAATCTCTTAAAATCTAAGAAGAAATTCATATAGCATTATAAAATAAGAAAGGGTTCCATGAACGGATACGACATCTTCAGAGATTTCTGAATAATGGGAAGATTGATTATATTGGACAATTAATTGTATGGATGATAAAAAGTAGACTGTATTAGATTGAGAAGTGAGAAAGTGAGAAAAAACAAAGCCCAAAAGCTTTGAAGAAAACCACATCCTGAAGAAAACCACTTCGGAATTCAGAACACATCCAGAAAAATGGCAAACTCAAAGTGAACAAACAGGAAGTGCAGGAGGTGTTGTCTCTGAGTAATCAGTAGAGTCAATGCCTAATGAGGCTAGCTAGATAGCAATACCTTGCAGGGTCGGGGAAGGGTTCTCCAGAAGGCTGTTCATACCCTGAATCAGCACCCAATATATGATAGTATTTCTCCCACAGTCGGTGCAGGAATCAAGGGGTGGAAATGGGAGTGACACCGCTCACTATTACCCCTGGCGACCCACTAGGAAAATATTCGCTTCCTGTTCTCACAACTTCATGCCCTGCTGGCCTCGAGGTCTTAGTTCCAAAGCGAGGAATGCTTCCATCGGGAGACACAACTATGATGTTCTATTAAACTGTAAGTTGAGACAATAGCCCAGCCACTTTGGGCTCCTTATGTCCCTGCATTTACAGGCAAAGAAGGAAGTCACAGTGCAGGTTAGGGTAATTGAGCCTAACTACCAAGGGAACGTTGGACTACTGCTCCACAATGGAGATAAGGAAGAGGATGTGGGGAATACAGAGACTGGTAATCTTAGGATTACCATGCTTTGTGATTAAGGTCAATGGAAAACTTGACAACTTTACCCAGGCAGGGCTAATAATGGCCCAGACCTTTCAGAAATGAAGGTTTAGGTCCCCCAACCAGGTAAAGAACCATGACCTGCTCAGATATTTCCTGAAGGCAAAGAGAACACAGAGTGGGCAGTGGAAGATGATGTAAATACCAGCTATGACCACATAACCAATTATAGAAATGAGGACTGTAACTGTTACTGAGTCTTTCCTCTTCATTTTGCTACAAATACACTTGCGTGTTTATATATCTATATCTATTTCTTTGTTTTCTTTCTTCTCCTATTCCCTTATCATGGTACATAAATGTATTGACTTTATATCATAGTATTTATGTATTGTGAATTTTACATCATAGACTTTAAGTGAAAGGATATCAAAGAGAAGAGTAAACCTCACTCAAAGACTTAAACTCCTCTTCTAAGGAAGGGTAGTATGTTTTCAGTTGTACACAAGATAGTTGTGTCATGGTAGGTAGAAGTATAACCTTATTATTGTCTTTATTGGAAGATTAAGTATGGTTTAATGAGATGTGTATGGGTGCCAAGTTGACCAGGGGTGAATTTGTGAAGGTCAATTTAATGTGTCAACTTGACTGGGCCATGGAATGCCCAGATATTTAGTCAAACGTTACCCTGGATGTGTCTGTGAGGGTGATTTTGGAGGAGATTAACTTTTGAATCAGTAGACTGAATTAAATAGATTGTCTTCTCATCCAATCAGTTGAAGGCCTAAATAGAACAAAAGTGCTAACACTCTTGGATATAATATCCAAACATATATATACATGGAAACAGAAGTATATTCTTTCACAGTTTTAGAGGCTACACATTTGAAATCAAGCCTGTTGGCCAGGCCATACTCCCTCTGAAACCTATAGGGGAGAATCCTTCCTTGCCTCTTCCTAGCTTCCAGTGGCTTCCAGGCAATCTTTGACTTGCAGCTGCAGCATTTCAATCTCTGCCTCTGTTGTCACATTCTGGCATTCTCCCAGTATGCCCGTACCTCAGTTTCCCTCTTGCAAGGACACCAGTCATATTGGATTAGGGCCTACACTAGTGATCTCACCTTAAACAGATTACATCTGCAAAGACCCTATTTCCAAATAAAGTCAACATTCACAGGTACTGGGATTAGGGCTTCAATGTGTCTTTTTGGAGGACACAATTCAAACCATAATACCAATTTAACTCATTAACTTAGTGCATCAGTCAAAACGCTTACCAGGCATTTATTTGACAAAACCAAAGACATTAAACACTGATTACAATGATCCATCAGATGATTTAAAACACCAAAAGAAAACATTTAAAAATTGAACTATCTTCACATTGGATATCATACAAGAGAACACTGTATTCATAAAACTAGAATAGGCTGCAACAAAAAGATTGCAACCGGAGGAAAACATTGTTCCTGCAAATTAAAAAAAAATAAAATTTAATAAGTGGACAATCAATACTAAATGATTGATTTGGGAGATAAAGTTACAGAACTCTCCTCAATTAAAGAGCGAAGGCAAAGAAAGAAGTTCCATGAGAAAATAGTCAGAAACATGGAAGTAGGTGAGCACATATGTCATCTATCAAATAAAAGTTCTAGAAACACAGAAAAAGAGAAGATGAAGGGGACAAATAATCAAATATGCAAATGAAGAAAATTTTCCATGATGCCCGAAAACACAAAAGTTGAGATGTACAAGAAGGCTCCAAACATCGTTTTTTTCTCAAATGTTAACACAATAAAAATCTTTGCCTTAGATAATTAGTTGTGAAACTTCAGAATTCTTAGGACTCAGAGAAATTGTTAAAAGCTCTCCAACAGAAGACATATTATATCCAAACAGGAATTGATGCATTGCAAACTCTAGGGGAAATATGAGGTTTCCAGGATTGTGTCTCAAGGTCAGAAAATGCCTCCAGGAGCTGGGCAGTACTTTAGTATTAAATAATACTAAATACTGGGTAATTGAAGTCAGTAGATCAATACTGTGGTATAGTGAAAAATATATTTGGTCTTTATCCCTGGTTCATAGCACAGAGCTCCTAAAACTGTAATTTCCAAAGAGATAGGTGTGTCTTTTGTTATTCATAGCCCAGCCTTTTGAACACACCTGAGTTTATGCTAATGAGGTGACTTAGGGTGGGGACAATAGTAGCCGTAGGGTGGGACTGGTCACCAGAAAGACCCAAGTGATTAGAAGGCTGCGAAGGGGAAGAAGAGTGCTGCAAGTTAAGTCCTATATGAGATTTGATGAGCTTCCTGGTTGGTGAAGGCACCCACAGGCTGGGAGGGTGTTGTATTCCACTTTCTTGGGGCAGACACTCCTGGCCTTTAAGACCTCTCTGGACCTCGCCTATATATGACTTCATCAATATCCTTTATAATAAGCTGATAAACATAAGTAAAAGTTTCTCTGAGTTTTGAGAGCTCCTTTAGCAAAGTAACAGAACTGAGGAGAGGGTTGTGCAAACCTCCCATTTATAACATCTGTCAGAAGCACAAGTGACAACTTAGACTTGTGATTGGCATCTGACGTGAGGTCAGTCTTGTAGAACTGAGTCCTTAACTGTCGGGATCTAATGCTATCCTCCAGGTAGTGTCAGAAGTTACACCCCGTTGGTGTCCACAGAGAATTGAAGAATTACTTGTCAGTTGTTGGAAAACACTCCAGAAATACCTTCCAAATGCTGAGCATAAATTATTCTGAAAACACAAGTATGTACCTGTCAAAACTAGACTTTATTTATTTAAAGTAATCATGGGACTTGAACTCACAACCTTGAGATCAAGAGTCACATGCTCTACTGACTGAGTCAGACAGGCACCCCTATCCAAACTAGAATTTAAATGCAAGATCAAAATGAACGTTTTGACCTGCAAAGATTCCAAAAGTTAACACCCACAGAACTTCTCTGAAATAATTACATGAGAATACATAATAAAAATTTTTAAATGACTATAACATATGATATATAAGAGCAACACACAAATATACAGTTAAATTTTAATTGTTAATGTATAATGTTTTAAAAAAGTAAAAAATACAGTCAAAAAATTCTTGATGACAATATTTAGAGATTGAGATGAAGGAATAGAGTAAAAACCAATGTAAATAAAACCTAAAACCATGCTAACATTAACCCTAGTTATTGCTAAAATTATAACTTTTAGATGTTGTTATAATTGACTATAGATATTGCTAAAAATATAAATTTGTGTGTATGTATCTGTGTAAATATACCTTTTTTTTTTTTTTTTTTGAGAGAGCGTGAGTCAGGGAAAAGGACAGAGAGAGAGGGAGAGATTCTCAAACAGATTCCAGGCTCGTAACCTGACCCAAAATCAAGAGTTGTATGCTCAACTGACTGAGCCATCCAGAACCTCGTTTATGTGTATATTAATGAAAGAACAGGAACTATATGTCTCACTCCCAATCCCATTAATGGAAATGAAATTTAGAAAAAGAAAACCATTCAAATAAATCAAAAAAGGAATAAAACAAGAAGAAAGCAGTACAAAAGACAAAGCATGAGGTGGCAGGAATGAGTACAAATATATCTGTCATACATAAAAGTTTGCTATTGAAAGAGTATTGGAGGGGTGCCTGGTTAGCTCAGTCAGAAAAACATGTAACTCTTGACCTCGGGTTCATGAGTTCAAGCCCAATGTGGAGAAGAGATTACTTAAAAATAAAATCTTCAAAAAGAAAGAAAGAAAGAAAGAATATTGGATTTTTTAAAAAAGTAACTATGTATGAATGAAAAGAATTGTACTTAAGGGGCGCCTGGCTGGCTCAGTAAGTAGAGTATGCAACTCTTGATCTCAGGGTTGTGAGTTCAAGCCTCATGTTGGATGTACAGATTACTTAAATCAATCGATCAACCTTTTAAAAAAATAGAAAATAATTGTACTTAAAATTGCACTTAAAGTTTGAAAATGGTGTATTAATGAAAGGCTAAAAAATAAGAACATTTTTGACAATATTACAATTAAGAACAATTAGAATTCACAATATAAAATGGGAAAGAATACTTTTTTGATATGATAAAACATACACTGTGCCTCTTTCTAGCCCTCAAATCTCCCTCTTCATCAAAGAAAGAGCCAGCCTCAGCTCAGAGGTTTAGAATTCATTTATTATTTATTTATTTTTCCACACTGTCTGTATGGAGCCCAAAGCAGGGCCAGGGCAGGGCTCTTGCTCACCCAAAGTGGGACTCGAACTCACAGACTGTGAGATCATGACCTGAGCCGAAATCAGATGCTTAACCAACAGAGTCACTCGGGCACCCCAGAGGTTTAGAATTTATAACTTAACATTAGTTTCTGTAGTTAAGTTCTATTTATGGATATTTCACTTTGGTTTTCCAATCACAGTTTCCATAGTTTTTTTCTAAAATAAATCTTGAAGTATAAAAAGCAAGTGAATGTGAAACATACCAAATAAATAATAGCATATATGAGATGTGGGTAGAAACAGTCAAAGGTAGCATGTGATGCTACACAGATATGACAAAACACAAAACGTCATGTGGCCCAGGATGGCTTGCTGCTTCCCAAACTTGCACATAGCTCGACCGCATTTCCCAGCCTCCTTCTCCAGGTCATGGAGTGCTGGCCAGCGGAATGTGAGTGGAAGTCAAATGTTAACTATAGAGGTCATTTTTAGGTAACAGGCTTGAGCAGTGGAATGTAGAAAGGGCCCACAGTGACCCTAACGCCCTGGCTGAATACAGACAGAGCCATCAGCCAACCTACTTCAAAATGTCCTAAACCCTAGCTGATCAATGGGTTTCTTACACCTGGACACAGTTACCAAAAAAGGAAAATTCCATACTTTCCCATATGTCCTCACCTTCCCCCTTTAAAACACAGCCCCCACCCACTGCCTCGTGGCAGACAGTCTCTGCTTTGCTGTCCTGTCCGCCACTCTACTGTGGTGTAGTCAACACGCTTCTATCTCCTTTGTTCTGACTTGAGTGAATTCTTTCCCTGACCAAACCACCAGCTTTCACCCTACATTTAGGGGCCCCCATCCATTTGGGAGAGATACCACATTAATCTCTTTCTCTTTTCGCCTCTGCTGACTGAACCCCAGGCTCTAATGCAAGAGCTGACAAAACAAAAGGAGCCTGGAGGGTTGAACTGTGTTCTGATAGAGGTAACATCAAATGTTGACACCGCCTTTGTCATCAAGGAAGATTACCCTCTAGAAGGTCGTAAGAACAGTGAACTTTTTCTTTCCTTCAACTGGGTTGTAGCATGGTGGACACACACACACACACACACACACACACACACACACACAGTTACACACCACCTCACCCCACACAGTTATACCTTGTATTCAGCCAGTTTGCTTTATATTTCTTCATCTAACTGAGGTTTTTAGTATTATACATGATTTCTATTTCTTTTCCTTTATCAGCGTTTTGATACTCTATAGAATTCATCATATTACTTGAGAACATACTTTTTTGAGGTTTTAGCAGTGAACTGAATATATGTAAGGGAAACCTCTAATTATATATCTATCTCATCTGTTCATTGCAGCAGGCCCATAAATAGGCTTAGAAAGGAATTTAGAAGCTCTGACTTCAAGTTGCTGGGGTATATTCATATATTAGTAAAACCACTTTTAAAAATTTTAGGTAAGGGTTTTAACGACATTAAAAGGATATTTTACCTCTTAGTCTCAAAGAAATTTCTTCTATTACACTTATGAGAGAATGAATTTCATCTTAGTATTATTTATTTATGTGTGAATTGTTCTATTGTATATTTGTGTATGTATGTGTATAACCAATTCCTAATCATGAATGACTCTTGCTCACTATCAAGTTTCTGATCTAATTTTTTTGATGTTTCCTTCATTTATTTAACAAACATTATTGGATTGGGTACAAACTCTGGTCTGGGTGTTGTGAGAGACGCTCTTTACTGTAGACATGAGGAACACAAAATTAAGTTGATAGAAAGCTCATAATAGGGGGAAGAATTGAGGGTGGAAAAATCCTAGCATAGCATAATAATTTCACTTTACTCAAATAAATGAAAACAGCAATATCACTGAGATCTCTTATTTTTGGCTAGTAAAGATGACCATTATTTTTTGTTATCAATGTATACAAAAGAAGGGTATCTCATATAATGCTAACAGGATAAAAATCGGTAGATTCTGGATACAATTCGAGAATGTGCAGTAAAAGCTTAACATGTGCAAACCTTTTGGTCCAAAGATTCTGTCATGAAGAAATAGCCAGGAATGTATGCAGTGAATATGCTTCTAGGATATTCATGACAACATTTTTTAATAGCAAAGAAGTGAAATTACTTTAAATGACCAATAATTAGCACATTTTTATGAACCAGGAATAGGGTAGGATGCCACACAGTTCTTAGAAAAAGATGCTGCAGAAGACAATTTAGACATGAAAGAATGTTCACATTATAACAATAAATCCATCCTTAGGTATTTACATCTATCTTTGGGTATTAGAATCTCAGGATTTTTTATTGTCTTGTACATGCATATTCATGATTTCTAACCTAAAAATGTGAGGCAGTTAATGTCCCCGGAGCAAACAGTTGACCAGTGGGAAATGGGAGCCCATCAAATTTATTACAAAGATATTCAGTTATGTGCTTTTTTTTTTTAAGTTTATTTATTTTGACAGAGAGACAGAGAGCACAAGAGAGCAGAAGAGGAGCAGACACTCTCCTCTTCCTCTAGGGTTAGGGAGAGAGAGAATCCTAAGCGGGCTCTGCACTGTCGGTACAGAGCCTGCAACAGGGCTGGAACTCACAAACTGAGAGATCATGATCTGAGGTGAAATGGAGTCAGAGGCTTAACCAATTGAGCCACCCAGGCGCTCCTGTAGGTGCTGCTTTAATGCTGTCAGAAGGCCTCAATATATGTTGGTTATATTAATTTAGAATTAAATTCTTCAGGATCTGTGTGGCAGGCAGTTTCATTATAGGCCTGATACTCTAATAACTCAGAATATACAACATTCTGGCATTCTCCCTCTTTACCCAACTGCTTCTACAAATGGTGCTTATTAGCCCCAGCAAGTAGACTAGTGCATTTATTGATTTATTTAAAGAATTGTGTTTATACTTTCAGCATTACAACAGCTAAAGCTTATCTTCAGAGAGATCCCATAAAGTAAGTGTTATTTCCTCAGTGGGGAGAATAGGCTACAGGAAAAGTACAGTAAAAAACTTTCAACTTAGCGTGTGTGGTTTGAGAGGGTTGATTGTCACCTTGACGGAAGGAGATTCATAATTTCCTTGGAGTGAGATTTCTCACAGTGACTGAATTTATTCTAGTTATTTGTAAAATCAATTAAATAAACAGATGCATTAATTGAAAATGTTGGTATTATAATTTTATCTACTTGTGTGCTATTTATCACCTACATCCTCAATACCCGACAGGCAGTCTGAGGTAATTCAAGAAAACTATGTTTGCCAATAGGTTAAGATGGAATCTGACATCGATTTACCTTTTATAGGTTTTCTACTGGAAAGCTGAGATATGGACTAATTATGTTAGCACATTCCTGTGGAAGGAAAATACATTATGTTTTCTACAAGAAATCATCTTGAAAACAATGAAGAGCCAGCGTTCCCATTTGGCTAAAGTGGCCAGAACTGTCTTGGAGACAGGAAGGACCTAAGAAGGAACCCACAGAAAGACAAAGGGTTGGAAAGATGCCTTTGAAAAAAGGAGAAGGAGATAGGGGAAGCTAATTGAGAGAGAGAGAGAGAGAGAGAGACATGAATACCATGAATACCATTTAGACTGAGCCTTGTGATACCTATTGACTAATAGTTTTAAGTGTGTGTATTTTTTTAACCACAATCTTTTTCTTTTTAAATATATTTATGTATTTATTTTGAGACAGAGAGAGAATGTGGCATGCGCGTGTGTACCAGCATGGGAGCAGGAAGGAGCAAAGAGGGAGGAAGAGAGAGAATCCCAAGGAGGCTCCACACTGTCAGTGCAGACAAACCTCATGAATTGTGAGATCATGACCTGAGCTGAAATCAAGAGTCAGACACTTAACTGACTGAGCCACCCGGGCGCCCCTTAAGTGTTTTGTTTTGTTTTGTTTTGCTTTACTTTGTTTTTAAATTTGCCTTCAGGAAGTTCACTAGTTTCTGCGGTTTGGTATTCCATTTGATTAATTTGGCATTTTAAAAATAGTTTCTCCTTTTGAGTTTCCAAATAAAATCCTTAAAAAAAAATACCAACACAAAATACATATACCATTGGTATAACTGAAGAGGACCCATGTTAATTCTAGCTGACCTATAGATTCTGTGCATGATTTGGACAAGTTCATATAAAGTTCTCTGAATCTCAGTTTTTACTTCTGTCAATGTCAGTCTGTCTGGGATCTATAGAGTCCTCAAAATGCTTTTTGGCTTTACCGTTTACTGTTTAATGATAATGAGAAAAATTCTGTGCACACTGAGATGCTGGCAATGGCAGCACACTCAACCTACTCTTAGAAGAGCAGTCTAGGGGCGCCTGGTTGGCTCGGTAGGTTAAGCATTCAACTTTGGCTCAGGTCATGATCTCACGGTTCGTGAGATTGGGCCCCATGTCAGGCTCATGCTCACAGCTCAGAGCCTGGAGCCTGCTTTGGATCATCTGCCTCCCTCTCTCTCTGCCCCTTCCCGGCTCATACACTCTCCCTCTCTCTCCCTCAAAAGCAAATAAAAACATTAAAAAAAAGAAGAAAAGCAGAGTCTGGAAGTATTTTAACAGTTGGAGGCAAAGAAGAAAAGAGTGGGAACAACAATAAGCATTATGAAATTCCTGTCTAGATGGTCCAGTCATACTGGTATATGAACAACTTAGGGCCATAAATGTAAAAATATTTAGTGTCAACTTTAGAAGTGATGAGGACATATATATAATAGCCATAATATAAAATAGAATATGATATGGGAGTAGTAATCGAGAACAGAGAGGAACAAAGAGGTTTCTTTCTTCTTGGTTCTGAAAAAAAAAAGTATTGAAGGATTGTATTTACTTATTTATCCATTTATTTAAGATTTTTTTATGACTTTATGCAGGTAAGATTTTATTTTTTAAATATAATTTATTGTCAAATTGGTTTCCATACAATACCCAGTGCTCATCCCAACAAGTGCCCTCCTCAATGTCATCACCCACTCTTCCCTCTCTTACACCCCCCATCAACCCTCAGTTTGTTCTTAGTATTAAGATTTTATTTTTAAGTAATCTCTACGCCCAACATGGGGCACCCAATATGGGGCTTGAACTCACAATCCTGAGATCAAGAGTCACATGCTCTACCAACCGAGCCAGCCAGGTGCCCTTAACAGATATAATTTATAAGCAAGAATTACTGAAAGTTAATTGGGCTGCAAAGTGGATTAAAAATGGCCCCAAATTCTTTGACATTCCTGTCATCCAGGAGTGAGAATCTATGTCCCCTCGCCTTAAATCATTGTAAGCTCCCTGCTTGCTTTGACCAAAAGATTACAGCAGAAACAACACTGTGCCAGTATCCAGGACCAGATCTCAAGAAACTGGCAGCTTCCATTTCCTGTTTCCTGAAAAACTCTTTCTGGAAGCCCTGGGATGTCATGAAAGAAATCTCACTACCTTGCAACTGTCATGCTAGAAGGACCATAAACAGGTGCTTTGGGCAACAGTTAACAGCTGAACTCAGCTGTCTAGATCTTCCCACCAAGGTATCAGTTATGTGGGAGACAGGTCCTGGACCTTCCAGACCATTCCATCCACCAATTTGTATAACCTAGTGATCTCAATCAACTTCATGTAGAACAGAAGTGTCTCTCCGTTGAGACCTGCTCAACTTCCTTACCCACAAAACCATGAGATACAGTGAAATTACTCTTTGACACTGCTAAATATTGGAGTAATTTGTTATGCAGCAATAGGTAACTGAAACAATCTGATAAACGATTGTTGGCAGGTTTTTTTTTTCCCCCTGAAGTTTTATTTGTTTTGTGATATACCAGAAAGACATTTTACAAAATCAGGACTTCTTATCTTTTTTTTTTTTAATTTTTTTAATGTTCACTCATTTTTGAGAGAAAGACAGCACGAGCAGGGGAGGGGCAGAGACAGAGAGGGAAACACAGAATCTGAAGCAGACTCCAAGCTGCATGACGTGGGGCTCGAACCCACAAACTGTGAGATCATGACCTAAGCCGAAGCTGGACACTTAACCGACTGAGCCACCCAAGTGCCCCTCTTGGGTCTCTTTTGATGACTTCTTGACTGCTACAGCTAGATAGAAAACTGCATTAATCCTACATTACTTTTGCTCCTTCTCTCTTCTGTTTTTGGGTGGTTGCCTGCCAATTAGAGAACCAGAATTCCCTTAGAACTGTCAAGTAGCAATCCAAACTCCATTTGTTAAGATTCAACTACCTCTTGTTTTAAGCAGGCAATTTCTCCCTGAATATTCCTGCCTTTCATGGTTGACGCCATGTTGGGATTGAGAGAAATTTTGTATCTATTTTCTATCATCTGGAATTAGATAAAAGACGTGCAGTTTTTGAAAGAGATGTTTTTACTACTTATACTAATCCTGTTTCCCCTTAGGGAAGTTACTCAAACTCTCTGAGCACTAGATTGCTGTTTTCTGTTTTGTTTTTAATAAAAATGAGGGTAATTAACTCCTACTTTATTGTGAAATTGGTGGCAACATATGTATAAAAAACATCTACTGTAAAATAACTTGGCCATATGACATATATGATAGTATATGTACTATATATAGTATATAGGATCGTATATATAGTATAGAAAGAAGCTGATAGTTAGAGTAAGTTTCTTCCAGATTCAGGTCCCAAATCTGCTTCTCTTTCTGTTCATTTCAATAATTACTGAGTACCTTCCACAATTCAGGCTCTGATCGTGATACTGGATATACAAAGATGGGTAAGTCACAGCTTCTGCCCTTGAGGAGCTCAGAGATCAAGGAGGAATTTGGAAATTAGATCAGGTATGTAAAACCTCATAACTCACATCTGAAGAGTTGTAAGGGCCCACTTATATATCATAGCAGCTATAAGAACAAGAACACAAAATCCAGGGACGTTATTAAGATACTGAGTGATTAATGTGAAACTCAGCAAGAGAGATTCTCTACAAGCGCCACATGAGGCAAGGGACAAATCATATTCTTAAAATCACGGAGTACAAGTTGAGAACAAGAAAAACATTGTTAAATAAAGTCTGGGCAAGAAAAACCCAAGTGAATTAAATATGCAGATTAGCATAAGTCTCTAAGTGGCATTTTATAAAAAGTTTCATATAGGCTATTTGTTACAGAGGTTTAAAGGAAGGTAAGTTTAAACAGTTGGTGGTGCCCGTAGTACAAACACATTGCCAAACTGAACCATTACACCGTGAGAAACTGAAAGTGAAAGTAATCAGAGTAATTTCTCAGTAGCCTACTACTAACATCAGTGCATACATACGTATATTTGTATCTGATCTACAACAGCACTGAAAGTCACAAAGTCTGTTCTCTCAAGGACATCAGCACCTCCTGATACATATTCAGCCAGAGGCCTATTATAGGTAACATGAGAAGCATTAGAAAACATCTTAGAAGTGCAGACAAAACTTTCACTCAGCCTCAACTGCATTACCCTCGAGGCCCTTTGTCCTGGTTCCTGAACATTCCTATTAAAAGTGTTCAGTGAAGGGTATTTAAAAGGAAATGATATGCTGTGATAATACATGTTGGCACTTCATTCATTCAGAAGTATTAATCGAAAACCAGCTATATTTCCAGTATACTAAATCAGGTAAATTTTATTTTTTACACAAGCAATTCTTTTAAACATAGTTTTCATGAACTATATTAAGGCCTCTTCCAGCCTTAACCCTGGAGCCAGGGTTTCCTTGGATTATTTTTGCCTAAAGGACAATTTTATTCTCTACTCCAAAACTGATCACCAAACTTACATATGTCTGTTTTTTTTTTTGCATAAAACATATCTGGCATAGGGCAAAGGTATTTTTTTCATTATTAAAAACAATGAAAAATATATACATGAATTTGGTTATTATGTTCTGAAAGTGTCTAAAACACAGATAAATTGATATCTTTGTGTAAGATCTTATAGTTACAAAATGTATATTTTAAAATGTATATAAAATGTGTATTTTATAAGTAAATTAATGACGTAAAAATGTCTTTAGGTACATCAACTTTAAAAATCATTAAAATATTTTAAGGTTAAAAAAGGGAATTGAAACATTAAAAATGTAGATCTGAAACTAAGATTTTAGGACCAGATAATGCAACTTATTACTTTTAGGATATTTTGAAATTTGATTAACTATTTATTTTTCCATGATTTCCAACTTTCCTATTCAGATATGAAAAAAAAATTTTTAAGATAAAACTGATTCTGATGCTATTTAGGGACTGTTTTATTCTACTAAGTACCTATTTTTAGAGTTTTATTTTGATATTTGCTAGAACAATGTTTCCTCTCAGATTATGTGAATAAATGTTGATAATTAAGAAATATAGAAAGTTCTGTCTAGAACATTTGTACACAGGAAGAAATACATTTGTTTAGTTTCTTTAAGTATATTTTCTGAGTTTTCTGTTTATGAGTCATACTATAATATTATTTATGATTTTAATCAATTCATCTGCAATGATAATATTGTATGAAGTTTTAAGTTGGATAGACTGTTGATTCCTTAGGGATGGAGAAAATTAGAGCCAAAGTTTGCTCACAGAAAATGCTTAATAAAACCCAGGGGAAAGCTGAATCAGAAATCAAATCTGGTGGCTATTTGGCTCTATGAAAGACAGTGATCTCCACATTATATAAAATAAAATGTTTCATGTTATGTAATTAGTAGTTAACAGTGACATACAATTTCTTTTTTAACCTCAGGTGCAAATAGTTGCCAGTCTCATGTTTTGGTCCATGGTCCATTCCTTATTAGCACAGCTTTCTCTTCTTTGATTGTCTTATTTAATTGTATCATATTTTCTCTTCAGATCTTATTCCAACTCATATCTGCTTCCCTACCCCCAGGGTATATGCTAATGTGTTTTATGTCCTAGAAAATTTTTGTAGCCTTAAAATATGTAGTGTTTCCTTTGTATTCATGTGTTTTTAATTTACACAAATGACATTGTATTATGTATTTTTTTTCTTCTCATGTTTTTGAGATTATCCATGTGGCTTTGATTATTTCTAGTTTATTATTCCTGACTACTTCATAGCATTCTATAATACGCATCATCACATTTTATCTATCCATTGTCTCAGTGATGGATAACTAAGATTCCTTCAAATGCTCACTTTCACAAATAATGCTGAGATAAACTATCTTGTATCTGTTCTTTTAGGGATTAGTGCAAGATTGTCTCTGGGCACATTACCAGGACTGGGATTTCTGAGTCATCGGTTTGTTCATAGTTATTTATCTATCTTATTTGATTTCGCAAAGAACAGCTCTTGGTTTTATTAATCTCTCCTTTTCACTTTATTATTTATTTATATTTTTTGTCATTTCCTATTTTATTGATTCTTACTCTCTTTATTGTCTTCTTCTTCCTTCCTCCCTCTCTCCTCATCTTTACTCTCTATTCTTTGGATTGAACTCCTAGTTCATTTGTTTTAATTGTTCTAGTTTTCTGATAAATACATTTGAAATTATGTTTCCATTAAGCATTGCTTTAGTAATGTTCCTTAGAGTTGATACTAAGTACATTGTTTTTAGGTTCTAAGTATTTCACAAGTTTCTCTTATTTTTCTCTGTATAACTAGAGATCATTTAGTAGAGTGCTATTTAAAATCATCAAATAATAAATAAATAAGTAAATAAAATCTCCAAACACAATTTTGGTGATTTTTAATGTTTATTTACTTATTTTGAGAGAGCAAGACAGTGAGAACATGCATATATCCCATGGGGGAAGGGCAGAGAAAGAGGGAGAGAGGGAGAGAAAGAGAAAGAGAGAGAGAGAACCCCAGTCTCCACCTTCAGTATGGAGCCCAACTTGCGGCTCGATCCCATGACAGTGAGATCATGACCTGAGCTGAAATCAAGAGTCAGACACTTAACTGAATGAGCCACCCAGGTGCCCCACAATTTTTGTGTTTTTTTTAAGACATTCTTTTATGCCAGGGTCTATGGATGAGTTGGCTCAAATTGTTGAAATGAGCTAAAAATGAACCATTGCTACACTCTAGACCTATCAGATATGGCATTGAAAGACAATGCTGAAGGGAAATCCTCCCAGAGGACAGAGCTGCAAGCAGCACACTAGGTCACCACCTGTGTGTGGACAGAAAAGTAGTCTGGAAGAACACTATACATAAGATTTTGAGACATGCCAGGTAGGTTGGCTGGTGCGTCAGGAGCCTAGAAAGAGCAAGATTGAAAGATCTGAATCAAGGAAGACTGAGCAACAGACAGGATAAGTTTTTGGAATGAGCATAAAATGGAAGAGGAGGAAATGAACGACCAAGTATACCAGATAATGAATTCATGAAAGTTAGCCTAGTTCCTTTCTTTGGCCAGTGCTCACAACTTGCTTATTGAGGGTAGCGATGGTCGAAGATATGGAGGTTGTTGCTATGCTCACAGCATAGCTTCCTCTTACCAATGTTAACCTAACTACTACTACTGTTGAACGTCAGATGTGCCAACAGCAGAGATTGATGCTAAGTCCCAAAATGGTACTGTCATTCAAGGAGAGAAATCAACAACTGTCACCAAAGGAGCCAACAATGACCAGGTGGCAGGTTCGTTGCTTTGGACCTCTTTACCAGCAAAGGAGGAGTGACACTATTCAGATGACCAGGAACTGCAAGCCCTACCATATATTACATTACCCAAATCTGCCGGTGTGACAGAATGTTGAAATGACCTCATCAAGGTACAAGCCTAGTCATTATCTTGTGGATGACACTGTGTGGTGCTGAAGTGCTGTCCTTCAGGATGTGATATATACTTTGTACTTGATCTTAGCCAAAAGGCCAAGAAGCGATTATACTTTGAGTCAATGCTTATTACATGTGCTATGACTGTGACAGCCAGACACAGGAATCTGGGAATCAAAGGACAGAAGTGGGAGTGGCTCTTAAGACTCACACTGGACCGCTTTGAATGTTTGTACTTTTATCTGCAAAATCTGGTTTATGCTGGATAACAACTATGTGTGATAGAATTTCTAAATTATACTAGACTACAGGGGACTAGCAAAGTTCTATTAAATCCGAAGCTGTGGCTGCCACCCAGTCTTTTTGGCTTCTCAGGCCAAGGAAAGATATGTCTGGAATTTAGGGGATTCACGGAGTTCTTCTTGGTGCTCCTATGTCTAATAATAACAGTGAAAAGGCAATTGCACCAACCATAGGTTGGTTAGAAAACAGTAAAAAGAGGATCAGAGTCCTCAAGAATGAGGGTCTGAGTTTCATTAAAATGAAGCAAGCTAGACTAGCAGAAATGCCCTCCAAGGATGAGTGGAGTATAAATGGCTGCTAAAGAACTAAGACAATGAATAGCAGAGATTGCGGTTGGTCTCAGGATCTTCCTATTGTTAGTAGTTCATCTTATTTTAAAATTGTGACTGCAGTAAAAAAAAATTAAAAAGGGGGGGGGCGCCTGTGTGGCTCAGTTGGTTAAGCACTGACTTCAGCTCAGGTCATGATCTCACAGTTCGTGGATTCGAGCCCCACATTGGGGCTGTGCGGACAGCTCAGAGCCTGGACCTTGCTTCAGAATCTATGTCTCCTCTCCCTCTCTCTCTCTCTCTCTCTCTCTCTCTCTCTCTCTCTGACCCTCCCGTGCTTGCACTCTGTCTCTCTCTCAAAAATAAACATTATATATTTTTTAATAAAATAAAATAATGACTGGCCACTGAATTGAAGAACGGAGATGAGACGGAAGGAATTTAATGTAGGACATAAGTAGATCGGTGCAGGCAGTAGTGGACTACAGAAGTTGCTGTTGGTGTCCACGCCACATCCCCTATGCCATTATGCTATTATGTTTCCCATTCACGTCAATAGCTTCTTACTTCAAGCACTGTGACCCTTAGCCAGAAGTTTCCTGGGCTTCAGGAGGGTGTTTGGCCCTCTATGGGGCAGAACGGAATCTCTAGGGAGCTAATGCTCATGGGAACAGCCCTTAGCCAATGACGGATAGGAGCTGGTGGTAAATCCCCCCCCTTTTTTTTTCTCTTTGGGACAAATCTGAGGCCTGGTTTACATCTCCCAGAAGTCTCCAGTGAGTTTTAGTTTCATTGTCCAAAGTGAAAACCTGCTCCATAACATGTATTGGCTTTCTTCCCTTCCCTGTCTCCTTTCTGCATTTTCCTATTCGTGCTTTAAAATAAAATATTTGCACTCAAAATTTTGGCTCAGGGTCTGATCCTGGGAAAATCCAGCCTAAAACAAGACTGATATGTTCCCTTCAAAGAAGATCGACATCTTAGCCCTCTCTCCAATCCTACTATTCTTGATAGCACCCTTCAAGAGTGTTGACATTGTGATTAACTTATTGCAGAATCCTTATTGATGCATCTTTTTTGCTTTTTACCACTTTTTGTTACTTTCTTTTTTTGGTGGTGATCATATAAAAAACAGTAAATGTTATTGTTAGTTTCCCCTATTTCTGGAATACTTATTCTGTGTTTAAAAAAGAATTTTTTTTTTGAGAGAGAGATCGGGAGAGAGGGGGAAAAGGAGAGAGAGAGAGAGAGAGAGAGAGAGAATCTCAAGCAGGCTCCCTGCTCACTGTGGAGCCCCATGTGGAGCTTGATTCTATAACCCTGAGATCATCCTCTGAGCCGAAATCAAGACTCAAACCCCCAGCTGAGCCACCTAGATACCCCAGATTATTCTGTGTTTTTGATAAAAACTGTGTGATAAAATTTCTGAGACCTTGTATGCTTGAGTATGTCATCTTACCTTCACATTACCTAGTAAAACTCGAACTCAAAATTGGCTCAGCACTTCCAAATGAATTCCAAAATTTGTTCAGCTCCTATTGTTATTGCTGTTTGTTTTCCTTTGCTTTTTTTTTTTTTTTTTACAGATTTTCATTTTTAAGTAACTTCTATACCCAATGTGGGACTCGAACTTAACAACCCTGAGATCAAGAGTCACATGATCCACCGACTGAGCCAGCCAGGTGCCCCTCTACTGTTGCCCTTGAAAAGCCTGGTGTCATTTGATTTTTTAATTATTTCTTTAAATGTTTATTTATTTTTGAGAGAGAAAGAGAGAGAGTGAGTGGGGAAGGGGCAGAGAGGGAGACAGAGAATCCCAAGCAGGCTCCATGCTATCAGCACAGAGCCAGATGCATGAGCCCAAGTCAAGAGTCAACACTTAGCAGACAGCCACACATGCATCCAGCCTGGTCATTTTAAATCTTGTTCCACTCTAGGTCTCCTTGTATCTCTCTGAAACCTTCTATTTTTCCCCGATACATATTTTATTTTCACAGTAACTGAAAGAAGAGTCCATATGACATTGTTAAGATAGTACATATTGTATCTGGCATTTAAAAACTATCTACCCTATCATTAAAGAGAAAGCAAGCTTCATGGATCACTGTAATTTAAGTGGGAACTGCAGCAGCTGTGAAGGTGTGCCACCGAGATCTCCTCTTAAGGGAGAAGCTGCAATGAGCTGACAGCCTCCAACTGCAGTGCCTTCAGAACCTGCCCCATGTTCAAATCAAGGCCAAGCTCTCCCCAGACAGCTCTCTGGGGAGACTAAGTACAGCAGGGGTACTGGAGCATGGCAATTTCCTCCCAGTGTGAAACTCCACTATGGGAAATTTTGCACCATTGCTCCCCATTGGGCTGCCTGAGACTTTCTCAGAACTATACCATAGTCTGAGGCTCTTTGCCAATCTTTCATTCTTCCCCTTTTATGTTCACAGGTGTCAGACTTGCATTGTGGACTGTAGGCTTTTTCTGCCTACTTTTCCTCCCTCTGCTCTTTGACTTTCACAGGTGTTATCTCCACCCTAGCTCTTGTATTTCCAACTTCATTTTGATGTCCGCTTCTGGGACACCTAGACTGAAAGGAAAAAATGGGTGTGTGTGTTATTTATTTAAGAAAGCCCATGGAGCACTTGACTGGCTCAGTTGGTTGAGTGTCTGACTTCGGTTTGGGTCATGATCTCGTTGTCTGTGAGTTCGAGCCCCTCGTCAGGCTCTGTGTGGACAGCTCAGAGCCTGGAGCCTGTTTCAGATTCTGTGTCTCCCTCTCTCTCTGCCCCTCCCCCACTCATGCTCTGTCTCTCTCTATCTCAAAATAAATAAACATTAAAAAAAAAAAAAAGCTCAGCCCAGAAGACTTGAAATCTGATCATTTTCTGTATGCTGCCATGGGAATTGGAGTTCTCTTACCCAGCATCCTCTGCTTTTCCTATTCCTCACCCCATCAGGTTCTGCAATGAAATGAATTTTGGGCTATCAAATATAGATACATTTTTATTATAGATCAATAGACTCTTTTTATGATAGCCTTCTCTGGCTTGCCATGACATATTTTATATTTATACTATAAAGAGAATGCAAATGTTTACCATTATGTCTTTAACCCACTCATGGTTTACAAGATTTATTTTGCCACAACAGATCACAACTTCGATACTGGTTTGGCAGTACTTGTTAGGTCATTCCTGTTTACTTTTCTGTCTGTAAGAAATCTGTGAGTGGTTTCTAACTTATTTAGAGTTAATGTTTTCCATCTTCAGTGTGTTGCTACTTTATAAAATGCTAAAACTTAAGAATTCAGACACCAAGGGGCACCTAGGTGGCTCAGCCGGTTAAGTATTTGACTTTGGCTCAGGTCATGATCTCATGATTAGTGAGTTTGAGCCCTGTGTCCAGCTCTGTGCTGACAGCTCAAAGCCTGGAGCCTGCTTCAGATTCTGTGTCTCCCTCTCTCTCTAAACCTCCCCTGCTCACACTCTGTCTCTATCTCAAAAATTAGATAAACAACAACAACAAAAAAGAATTCAGACACCAAAAAGTCAGAATATCTTTGTAGGTTGTACAGGCAAATTCATAAAGACAAAAGAATGCATGTTTACAATATAAATATAAGAATTGTTTTTAAAAACTTGATGTATTTTGGAAACACTCTGTGCAAATATAATTTCAATATATATATTTTTATATTAAAGCACATTGATTTAATAAAAAGTTAAGGACCTCTCTGGCTACACTCTTAGTTTAGCTATAGCAATTTGGATTTGTTAAAACATCAAAAAATTTAGAGCTACTCCTCTATCTCAGTCAATTCAAATCACTAACGTTTACAGTAGAAAGATTATATTTCTTTAGCCTGAAGGCTTTCTCCAGTTACAGGTACTCAGCCTGCCAATAAGAAAATTGGAAACATTTTATGAAAAACATGTGGTTTGTAGTGGTGTGATTATGATTACTTACAATTCAATTTTTACCAGGTATTAATCTGCATACTGACTTTTTCGCTCTGTGGTTAGCATCAAATGTTTGGCAGTAGCGTATTTGTATAGACTAGACTACTGTGGTTATAGTTTTTTGAGTTCACTACTTATTTTTTGTGTCCACAAAAACCACGGAGCTACTAGATGTCACATAACAGCTGCACTGCAGCAAATTTTTGCTCAAAGCCACAGTTACTTTTGCCCCACTGATGGATTCTTACTATTTGTATTCTAAGATTTGTCCCTGCAAGAAAAATGCCTGGCACCATGAGTACTTTCCTGAATACATTTTTTTAAAATTATAAATGCTGAATTTAATTTTAGTATAATAAAGACAAAAAAACCCAATAACTAACATAATAATTTTAACATAAGAGGTTTATACTTATGTATTTCATCAACATTTTCTTCACTGCATACAGCCATAAGAAGAAAAAAGACAGAAATCTGTGGGACACATTTTATAAATAAACAAAGGTAAGAACATAATGTCTTAAATTTCCATTGGGTGAATTCTGCATTAAAGTGGTTCAAGCTATTAGTAATAAGTAATAAGTAAATTATAAGAAATTCCTTGATGAAAGTAAGAAAACAAAATTATTTAGTAGCTGGAAATGTACTAAGGATATGACAGTAAACAAAGCAAAGTCCTTGCTCTCATTAGATTTATCTTCTAAAGTAGGAAATAGACACGGAGCAAATTTAATGTCAGATAGTGATAGAAACTTCTATTAATAAATTGTGTACTCAGGCAGAGAGGAACTAATTCAAGTGACTTAAAACAAACAAATAAACAGGATATCCCTGAAGAATGGCTGATTCTAGATGTTGAGCAGTAATAGTACAAAATAACCTTCGAATACCTTCTTATACCAGGAAGTAAGTGAATTATCAAAGACTACACAATGTTATGTCAAAAGGACTCAGGAATCAAACTGAAGAAACTCTTTATCAGTCCAGATTCAACCAAGAGAAGAGTCACCACAACTATTATGGGAATCAAAGGGTTTATTACAAGAACATGAATGTACATGAGTGTGGAAAAGCTGAGAAAGAAACCACAAAATCACACCACTGTTGTTTTCAGCCTGAAGCTTGGAGCTTGGTTGGAAAGGTTAGAATTCTAGAGGAGTTTGAGAAGCTGTCAGTTTACCTACTATGTCTTAGAAGTAGGAGCTCATAGACAGGTCTGTGAAGAGATTGAATCTGGTCACAGCAAACTCCTGAGAATAATGACTTCCCCTTGCAACTTCCAAATTTTTCCCAAGCTCCTGTCATTGACGTGATTTTGTCACATAGGAAAGGTGATTCTGAGAAATGTAGTTTCCAGACTTAGAGGATGTGGTAAGCTTTTCCAAATAAATGCTGGCTCCCAGTGCCAGTATTGTTCTAATATGGAAAATTTGAATATCAATAAAGATAACTGCAATTGACTAAAATACATCAAATAGGATTGAATCCATAAGTCAATAATAATTCTTAGAGTGATTATAAAAACAACCTCAATTATTCCCTTTCTTATATCTCTGCTCCTTACAACTGTGACTGTAGCTCTTCCCTTCAAGAGGTAGGATATTTTCCCCATCCCTTGAATCTGTTTTTTTTTTTTTCTTCAAAATTTTATTTAATTTCTAGTTAGTTAACATACAGTGCAATACTGGTTTCAGAAATAGTTCGTTCAGTGGTTCATCACTTACACACTACATCAGTGCTCATCATAGCAAAAGCCCTCCTTATTACCCATCATCCATTGGCCAATCCCCTACCCACCTCCATCATCAACGCTTAGTTTGTTCTCTATCATTAAGAGTCTCTAGGGGCCCCTGTTGGCTCAGTTGGTTAAGTGTCAACTTTTGATTTTGGCTCAGGTCATGATCTCACCGTTTGTGAGACTGAGTCCTGTGTCAAGCTGTGCTGATAGTGTGGAGCCTGCTTGGGATTCTCTCTCTCTATCCACTCCCCCACTCACACATGTGCTCTCTCTCTCAAAATAAATAAATGAACTAAAAAAAAAAAAGAGCGTCTTAGGTTTGTTTCTCTCTCTCTTTTTTCCTTCCCTTTTCCTATGTTCATCTGTTTTGTTTCTTAACTTCCACCTATGAGTGAAATCATTGGTATGTGTTTTTCTCTGACTTATTTTGCTTAGCATAATACACCCTAGCTCTATCCATGTTGTTGCAAATGGCCAAGACTTCATTCTTTTTGATGGCTGAGTAATATTCCATTATATATATAAACCACATCGTCTTTATCCATTCATCAGTTGATGGACATTTGGATTTTTTCCATAATTTGGCTATTGCTGATTATGCTGCTATAAACATTGAGGTACACATGCCCCTTCAGATCAGTATTTTTGCATCCTTTGGGTAAATACTTGGTAGTGCAATTGCTGAATCGATAGGGTAGTTCTATTTTTAACTTTTTCAGGAACCTCCATACTGTTATTCAGAGTGGCTGCACCAGTTTGCATTCCCACCAATAGTTTAAAGTGTAACAAACATGTAATAAGCTGCACATACTTAACATGTATAACTTGATAAGTTTTGGCATATGTGTACACACATGAAACCAGCATCATGATGGCTTGACAGATATATCCATCATTCCTATTTAATTCTATTGTGATCAGAGAAGATACATTGTATGACTTAAATCCTTTTGAATGAATGGAGACTCATTTTATTGTCTCAGAGTATGTCTTTCTTGTTAAGTGTTCCATGTACACTTGAAAAAGAATGTGTATTTTGCTTTGGTGAATGAAGTATTCTATAAATGTCTATTAGGTCAAAGTGGTTGTACTTTTCTTGTATGTCACGTGTTAGTAAACTTTTCTTGAAAGGCAAAGATAGTAAATATTTTAGGCTTTGTAGACCACAGAATCTCTGTCACAATACACTGCTCTTGAGGTGGAAAGCGAAGGCATGTATTTGAGATTGTTTTTCTTTTCTTATATTGGCACTTAGCGCTATAAATTTCTAAGTAGTGCTTTAGTGGTGCTTTACAAAGTTTGTTATGTTGTTTTTTATTTTCGTTCTGTACAAAATATTGGCACCCAGTGCTATAAATTTCCCCCTAAATACTACTCTTCTGCTATACAATGTGAAAGCAGACATATATATCTTATGTTGTAATGTGAAAGCAACCATAGAGAATACATAAATGCATGAGCTTATCTCTAGCCCAATAAAATATAATTTATAAAAACAGATGAGGCGGGGAGATGAATGGATTCAGGTCTTAGGCCATAGTTTGCTGACCTCTGGAAACAGAGGTCATTACTGATTTTCCATCTACTTGTTTCATCAATTATTGAGAGAATGGTATTGAACTCTCTGAATGTACTTGTGATTTTCTCTTTACAGTTCTATAAACTTCTGCCTCATGTATTTTGAAGATCTGTTAGGCAAATAAACACTTAGGAATGTTTTGTCCTCTTGATAAATTGACAGTATTATCATCGTGAAATGACATTCTTTACTCTCATAAAATTCTTTCCTCTGAAATCTACTTTGTATGGTATTGAAACAGCATTATAACTATCTTTTATTAGTAAAAGCACAATGGTATATATCTCTTTCCATTATTTTACTTTCAGCCTGTTTGTGTTTTCATACTTGAGATGAGGTTTTTGTAGGCACCACTGAGTTATTTGGCGTAACTAAATATTTTGTGTGATTTCATTTTATTTCCATTGTTTCCTTATTGGCTACAACTTATTGTTGTATTTTAGTCGTTGCTTTAGGTTTTATAGTATACACGTTTACTTTATCACAGTCTACCTTCAAATACAGCATAAGAACTTTACAATAGTATACCCACCTTTCTTCCCTCCTGACCTTTGTGCTATTATGGTCACACATGATCCTTAATATATGGTTACTATATTTTTGGAACAATCAATTCTATTCTAAAATATTTAAATAATAAAAACCCCAATCATATAAATGAATTTACTATTTCTGGAGCTCTGTATTTCTTGGTATAGATCATGTGCTCATCATTATTCTTCTAACTGAAGGATTTCTTTTTTCTTTCTTTTTTCCTTTAGAGAAAGAGAGAGAAAGAGCATGTGAGTGGGGGAGAGGGGAAGAGGGAAGGAGAATTTTTAATTTTTGTTTATTTATTTATTTATTTGCATTTATTTATTTTGAGAGAGAGAGAGAGAGAGACAGAGCATGAGCAGGGGAAGGGCAGAGAGAGAGGGAGACACAGAATCTGAAGCAGGCACCAGGCTCTGAGTTGTCAGCACAGAGCCCGATGCTGGTCCCCAATCCATGAGCGAGATCATGACCTGAGTCGAAGTTGGACGCTCAATCGACTGAGCCACCCAGGCACCCCTAATTTTTGTTTTAGAGAGCTCAGTGGGGAAGATGGAGAGAGAGAGAGAATCTTAAGCAGGTTCTACCCTCAGTGTGGAGCCTGATGCAGGGCTCGATCACACGACTGTGGGATCATGACCTGAGTTGAAATCAAGAGTTGGACCCTCAACCAACTGAGTTGGTTATGTTAGATATGCCAATTCCTAGTGTGTTTTGATTAAGCGGCTGCTTCCCTTATTATAGGCCTTATTTTCCTTCTTCTTCCATGCCTAATAATTTCTTATGGATGCCAAAGAATTTTACTTGTTGGGTGTTACAATTTTTCCATTCCTAAAAGGATTCTTGAGCTTTGTTTTGGGCTATAATTATATTACCTCAAAAACGGTTTGACCTTGACTCTTATGATTCCTTCTTTTCTAATATTTTATTTATTTTTGAGATAGTGCAAATGGAGGAGTGGCAGAGAGAGGGGAACCGAGGATCCAAAGCAGGCTCTACACTGACAGACTGATAGCAGTGAGCCCAATGTGGGACTCGAACTCAGAAACTGTGAGATCATGACCTGAGCTGAAGCTGGACGCTCAGGACCCACATGCCCTTAAATTTAAGATTCTTAAGTAAAACAAACTCTGTACTTAGTCCAGTACTAATTAATCCCTACTGTTGAGACAAGACCCTTCCATGTACTATTCCCAGTGCTTAATGAATCACAGGGTTTTCTAGACTGGTTGTGGGGCAAGCACTATGTCTGGTTCTATGTGAATGGCAGGCACTATTGTGTCTAATCCTTTCAGACGGTTCTTCCTCCAATCTTAGGTAGTTTCCTCACATGCATTTGCTGATCAGTACTGAGCTAATATTTGAAGAAGTACCTCTGCCTATCTCTAGAGCTCTCTCTATGAACAACTCTCTTCTTTTTTGGTACTCTGTCCTGTGAACTCCAGTTTCTTTGTACTCCCTAGAATCTCCACTATATATCCTAAACTCAGGGAGTACTCTGGTATCTGCCTTATTTTTCTCTCCCTGTGTCATGGCCTATAAATTCCCTCAAGTCAGTATGGTGGGGCATTCAGTGGGCTTACCTCGTTTGTTTTCCACCTCTCAAGGATAACTGTCCTTTGTTGCCTAATGTCTACTGTCTTGCAAACAGTTGTTTCATATATTTGTATATTAAAAAATTATTTTAGGCAGGAGGGTAGTATGTGCCTTATTTCTCCATCTTGACCAGAAGCAGAAGTGCTTCATTGTTTTAAGCAATTGAGTTTGCATGGGTGGGAGACGGAGAGTTTGTTTTACCTAATAATAGCTAACTGACACAAATAACAACACTGATTGGTAACTGTTGCAGAATGCTAGGGAACCCGTTATTTTGCAATAATTTTAAAAAAAGGAACCAATAAAGCATTATCCTCTTTCCTAAATGAACTCTATTACTGAGTAAACAAACCTTGATGAGGGGGTTTCTCTTTACAGAAATACTCCAGTTAATGAATTAAGATGGAACAATAGAATTGGAATTTATCATTTTGCAACTCCTAATGCATTAATGAATCTAGGCAATGCCCACCAAAGTTTGTCTACATGATAAAAGCTAACTGTACTTTTTGTTAGAAGAACACCACACTCATCGTGAAGCAGTTTCACCAAGAAAACGTCATATGACCCAGCAACCACTGCACAGGAAATGTGGAAGACGAGGGAACACACTAATGAAACTCATCAGCAAAATCCAGACTTTGGGAAGTGTTACAAGACAAATTGTTAGTTGTTTGTTTTTTTTTTTTTAATTTTTATTTATTTATTTTGAGAGAGAGAGAAAGAGAGAGAGAGAGCATGAGCGAGGGAAGGGCAGAGAGAGAGGAAGAGAGAGAATCCCATGCAGGCTCTGCACTATCACCACGGAGTCTGATGTGGGGCTCGAACCCAAGAACCGTGAGATCATGACCCAGGCTGAAACCAAGAGTTGAATGCTTCACTGACTGAGCCACCCAGGCACCCATAGTTTTTTTTTTTTTTTCAATAAAGAGATTGCAAGGAGAAAAGGGGAGAGAGAGAAAGAGAGAAGGAACCTATAGATTAAAAAAGATAAGAAACTTAACAACCAATCACAATTCTATATCTTAAATATTGAATCAAATTAGGGGAAAATGGGTGCTCCTGGGTTATGATGTTGATTCAAGTCATAATCTTATGGTGCCTGGGATTGAGCCCCATGCTGGGCTCTGCACAGACAGTGCAGAGCCTGCTTGGTATTCTCTCTCCCCCTCTCTCTGCCCTTCCCACACAGGCACGCACACACTTTCTCTCTCTTTCTCAAAATAAATAAATAAATAAATATAAAAACAAAAACAAATTAGCTGGGGTGAGTGGGTGGATCAGTCGGTTAAGTGCCCAACTTTGGCTTGGGTCATGATCTTCTAGTTTGTGGGTTCAAGCCCCAACATTGGGCTCTGTGCTGACAGCTCAGAGCCTAGAGCCTGCTTCAGATTCTGTGACTCCCTCTTTCTCTGCCCCTTCCCTGCTCATGCTCAGTCTCTCTGTCTCTCTCTCTCTCTCAAAACTAAACATTAAAAAAAAAACCCAAATTAGGGAAAAATGACATTCATGAGCTAGTTGATCATTTGAACCCTATATATTTGATGTATTACAGATTTTTCGTCTTGTTTTCAGTTGTGATATGGTATTGTGATTGTTTAACAAAAGGATACATTACGTAGAGACATATGAAATATTTACGGATAAAAAGATAGGATATCTGGGAATTACTTCAAAACAGTATGTGAGGGGAAAGTGAATCTGGATCTGGATAAAACAAGTTTGCCCATGAGTTTGATAACTCTTGAGCTATTGTGTCCACTTTCCTATATTTAAAAATTTTCTATAATAAAAATAAAAGAGGATAATGTGTGTGATAATGAGCACTGTTTTATTAGGGAGATCAGGGAAAGAGTCTCTTAGGAAGAGACTTTGAGAAGTTTGTTGGAAATGAAGTAGCAAATGAGGATGAAAACAAGTCTAAGGGATTTTTCAGTGAGGAAGCCATTGATGCCCTTTACCAGTTTTGGCAGCGTGTGGAGAACGAAGTTTAAGTACACTGGCTGAAAACGAGAGACGGCAGACAGCGTCCTTCTTTCACATAGCTTAGTGTAAAGGGAAGAGGAGAGAGTAGTTTCTCTCTTCCTGGAGCAGAAGAGGACGCCATGCTGATCAGAAACGATACACAACTTGCCATGTCTCTGCTTGGAATCACCATCTGACTGCTAGCTCCCTTTCTGGGGCCAATATTTCAGATCTTGTTTCCTTTGGGCTTCAGGTTTTTTGTTTGTTTGTTTGTTTGTTTTCCTCCTGTCTAGCCGCCCTTTTTGACCTTGCACAATTCCTTTGGGAGCTCACAAGTCCTATGTCAGATACCAGGTACCACACAGAGGTGACTGCCAGAATTCTTGTCAGAGGCTGTTGGAGGCTTTTATTTCTCCACCTTTGGCCAAATTGATTCTTCAGTTGATTCCTCCTTCTTTCTATCCCCCAATCCTGACTCCTGACTTCACTGCTCACTTTGCATTTTCAACTTTGCCTTGACTTTTGGACTAAATTTTTGGCATTGTTTTCTTATCCATAAGTATGTCTCCTTGTTTACCAAGAATGAGATCCTTTCTATACACTTCCTTGTGGTGCATATCTCAACCCAGCTCCAGGCTGATGCTGTTTATCCAAGATACAGCAGGGAAACCACACATTAGGTTGTTAACCTACAGTTCTGGGTCACCTCCTTAGTAAAGCCACGGTCATTTCATGCCCAAATTAATGTTCTTTACAGCTATCCAACCTGGCACTAGGGAGGTACGCCATTACTCTAGTAACTGGAATCTCTGGGCTCATTAACCATTAACAGAGACCAGGGCAGAAGTGCTGGCTCGGCATTCTGAGGCCCAACCCCCACACTTCTGCAAGCCCTCAGAATTCACTGGTTACTCCAAAGCACCTGCTAAAGCATTTTCCCAGTGGTTTAACCTGCTCCTTCCCAATGTCCTGTGTGAGGACACGGGCAGTGTGCGTAAGGCAATTTGCTGAAATAATGAAACATCATGATGGTTATCTTAGGAAAGCACTTGGGCTCTAGTTTCAACTGCAACCTGAATTAGCTGCTGCTTTTCACGGAACGCCATTTTTACTTGAAAAGGTGATTGGCAGACAAACCATGGTTATTCAGACGTGGGCATTTGGCAGAAATTTTCTTAAGATAAATGTAATGGGGGGGCACCTCGGTCGCTCATTTGGTTGAGCATCTGACAGTTGGTTTCAGCTCAGGTCATGATCTCATGGTTTGTGGGTTCCAGCTCTCAGTCAGGCTCGGCGCTGACTACATGGAGCCTGCCTGGGATTCTCTTTCTCTCTTTCTCTGCCCTTCTCCCGCTGTATCTTTCTCTCTCTCAAAATGAATGAAATAAACCTTAAAAATAAATAAATACATAAATACATAAATAAAACGAGATTGTCTCTTCAAAGAAATAAACTGAGGATATTTGTTGCCATGATAACTTTCAACTTTTCAAGCATGGGAGAACAATTTATACATACGGGGTTCGTTTAGTATTTTCCTACTTTTCTCTACAGTTATCCATATTGAAGGCCAGAAAACTGCCTTCAGTGAAGTGACTTTCCCCACACGGGGTGAGTTTTTGAGATGGTTCACTTATATGATTTTTGTTGTAGTAAGGAGCTATTTCCTGTAAAATAGGATTTCAGTGCCAAGAACTACACTTTTAAAATGTAATTTAGCAATTTTATTATCTTACCAGTAAGGGGCAGCAGACAACACTGTTTGTTTGAAATACCTGTAGTTATTGGACTCTGTTCTCCCTTTCTTTTGCCTCGTGAATACATCTCTGACCTTTCCCCTCTCCTCCCAGTGATGCTGAGCCAGAGAGACTAAGAATGGCAGGGACTTCCAAAGGGAAATAGAGTTACATTTAAAATACCATTCTAAGAAAAGGATAACATTCTGTCAGTCCCGTGTGTCGTCAAATGGTGAATCTCTTCTTATTCCTAAGTTGGGTCCTAAGTAACTGCCACATACCAGGTATCTACAAAAATTATACATAGTCCATTAATGAAAAAGAAAGGGGGAAAGTAATATCTTGATTTTTTTTTTCTGCATACTTACAAAAGACTTGTTTCTCCTCTAAGCTTTAGTCATCTAGCTTTAAAAAAAATTTTTTTTTTAAATTTTTAATGTTTATTTTTGAGAAAGAGAGACAGAGAGAGCACATGCATGTGTGCACAAAGGGGAGGGGGATGGGTAGAGAGACGGGGAGAGAGAGGATCCCAAGCAGGCTCTGCACTGTCAGCGCAGAGCCCAATGTGGGCCTTGAACTCACAATCCGTGAGATCATGACCTGAGCTGAAATTGGATGCTCAACCAACTGAGCCACCCAGGCGCCCCTTTAAGGAGTATTTATTGAGCATGTACCATAAGCCAGGAGCCATTTAGGTACTGAAGACACATGAGTCACATGATTAACAAACCACATCAGTCATCCTGGTGCTTTCTTTTTAGCTGGGGAGAGTGAACCACTGTAACAAGTAACAAGTAACAACCACTGTAACACTGTAACACTGAGCCACTGTAACAAGTAAGGTTTTACATATTGACCCATATGTTCAACCACCTGTTATTTAAGAATCAAAACCAAAGGGCATCTGGGTGGCTCAGTCCTTTAAGCTTCTGACTTGATTTCTGCTCAGGTCATGATCTCAAGGTTCATGAGGTTGAGCCCCATGTCAGGCCCTGCAATCATATCGCAGAGCCTGCTTGAGATTCTTTCCCTCCTTCCTATCTGCCTCTCCCATGCTTGTGCTCTCTTTCTCTCTCTCTCTCTCTGTCAAAATAAATAAATAAAAGAAAAAAGAGTCAAAACCAAACAAATGCATAACGTCTATCCAAGCACATTTCTCTTTTCCTTTCACTATTACACTCAAAAGAGAAGCCTCCATTTCTCAACCATGTAACAAGTAACAGTTCCCAGTCATATGGGACTATGCAACAGAAATAACATTTTGAGATTTTATGAGCATTGTAGTTTCAAGCTTACTCATGTACACCTACACTGGAATATGGGGGAGTGGATTTTTTTCCAGACTTCCAATATATCTGTGAGTTTAAAATTAGCCTGCAGAGGGCAGCAGATAGTAGTGAAAAATCCCTGTGCTTTAAACCTCTGCCTTGTAGTAGCAGTTGAATATGAATAAAGAATGAATGTTAGTTCATGTTATTTAAAATCAATAGTGAAAATTTTTCTTGACATATGGAAGACTTTTGTGACTGCTTAAAAAAATATAGGTGCCAGGGTGGTTGTTAGTGAAAAAGAAGTAGTCAAACTTATTTTGGGTAGTTTTTTCTCCCTATGGTACTTCTAGATCCTTTTTCCAGACAACCAGTACCTAGTCACTGCCTCTAGAAACACTGGCTCTTTCAGTGGTCTCTCTAATAAGTCCAGCACCCAGAATTACACCCCGTCCAACAACAAAAAAATTATCTTGTATTTTGTTCCTACTTGTGTTTTTTTCTATGGGTAGTGATAATTTATAAAGAATTACTACTCTTGGGGACCTGGGTAGCTCAGTCGGTTAAGCCTGTGAGCTCGGCTCAGGTCATGATCTCATAGTTCAAGAGTTCGTGCCCCATGTCAGGCTCTGTGCTGACAGCTCAGAGCCTGGCTTCAGATTCTGTATCTCTCTCTCTCTCTGCCCCTCCCCTGCTTGTGCTCTCTCTCTCTCTCTCTTTCTCTCTCTCAAAAACAAATAAACATTTAAAAGAAATTAAAAAAAACTACTCTTGTTATATGCTCATTATCCTTCACAGATAAATATTATTGAAACTTAATTATCTAAAATTAATCAACACATAAAAGGAATGATTTCTATTTTAGGATTTTTTTTTTAATTCTTATTTTAGAGAGAGAGAGTGAGCATAGGAAGACGGGCAGAGGGAGAGAAAGAATCCTAAGCAGGCTCCATGCTTAGCACGGACCCCTACATGGGGCTTGATCCCACAACCTTGGGATCATGCCCTGAGTTGAAATCAAGAGTGGGATGCTTAACTGACTGAGTCATCTAGGTGCCCCAGGATGGAAGTTTAAAGTAAATTTTACTTGGCTAAGGACAGTGGAAATGTAGCAAGATTCCCAAGACATGTCAATGGCCAAATAATTTCAAAACCTTACAATAGGTGGTAAAACCTATCACTAGCAGCAAAACAAATAAAAGGTCACACTCTAGTACCATAAATGAAAAGAAATGGGGTCAAAACAAGAAACAGAAAATATTGCCATATTGTATTAGGTCTCCTAAACCTGCCATTCAACTTCTCAGAATTAGTGGGAAAATGAGTCCAAAGTATACTGAAAATTCTCACTAAGGTCACCTAATTTGGAAATATGCAGATTGAGGAGTTAAGCTACCCTAACAAAAATGAAGGTGAGATCTGCAAAAATTTAATAAACACTACATCCTTGAGAATTCATCAGAGACTAGAAGGGCCAATAAACTTACAAGTTTTTTAAATGTTTATTAATTTTTTTGGAAGAGAGAGAGACAGAGTGTGAGTGGGGGAGGGGTAGAGAGAGCAGGAGACACAGAATCTGAAGCAGGCTCTGGGCTCTGAGCCGTCAGCACAGCCTGACACGGAGCTCGAACTCACAGACCGTGAGATCATGACCTGACCCAAAGTCGGGAGCTTTTAACAGACTGAGCCACCTGGGTGCCCCTGGCTTACAATTTTTAATGAGCAGTGTGAGGTTGTAATGCAGCCAATCCACGAAGCCACTCATGGCTGCATTTCAGAAAAGAACTCAGATGCCAGACCTCTAGCAAGCGGAACACTCCTGTACCACAGGGCTCCATCCATCACCCTTGCAAGCTCAGCCTGCACCCTCCCATCCCTGCATACTCAAAAGGCCTGAAGGATAGACAAGCTGGTTTTGGATTAGATGCCAAGTGATTCAAGGAAAATGATCTCTTCTGTTTTGTGCTGAGCAGTAATACCTGTGATCAAGGTAAGAATAAATCACATGGCATTAAGAAACTACAGAATAAAAAAGAAAAAACTGGAAGGAAGAAAGAAAGAAACAAAAGAAAAACAGAAGGAATGAAGAAAGGGAGGGAGAAAACAAGGAAGAAAAAGACTTATGGTCTATATTATGCAAAAGTCTAGAAGTAAGTATAACTCGAACTACAGGACAGAATCCCCATGAGTGTTTTATGCTGTGCAATAGCATAATAACAGAGACAAGAAAACAATCTGAGAACTGACCCATAATTGTGGATCTAACAAATAAATCATAATATCAGGAACTACAAGGAACAAAATGATAATAAAATAGAGTAAAGGCTTGAGACAATTGTAATGAATGCAGAAGGAAAACAACGTTTAAAACAATTTTGCCTCCATGGTAACGTGGTAAACTGAGTACCTGAACTGATCCTATTGTTGAAAACAAGTAAAACTGCTGAGCAAAAATATTTCTTAAAATTTATATGCGTGCAAATGCTGGCAAAATAGATCAATTCCTCTTAGGCCCCAAACAAGTTTAAGGCAGGAACTCTGAGACGTAAGTAAGGCACTCAGGCTGGCTTTTTGCCTTAATGGTATTTGCTGAACTCAGAGGATCTCGAAAATTTTCAAGGATGTGAATGAGACAAAGCCTATACCGTACCCGAGTTAGGGATTATAGTAGGGAATCCCTTTTAAAATAAAACAGGAACCCCAAAGTGTTATACTTCAGTTTAAAAATGAACTAGAACATACACTCTTGACACCAGTATGGAATTGACCAAAAAAAAACAAAAAACAAAAAAAAAAACCAAAAACAAAACAAAGACAAAAAAAAAACCAACACTGCTCATCTTGAGACTTGAACATTGAACTTCGATCCTGATTGGAGGTAGAAAAGGATTTCTCTTAAAGGTTCGTAATCACCATCTGCCTTCCATTTAAGTTTGTATCCCGAATTCACACCGTATGGTGCTATGAAACACACACACACAAGTAAAAACTTCAAGTCAATAATTTGGTATAACTGAAACAGCACTGATAATGCCTGTGGGTGCCTAACAGAAGCAACTACTCTTCCTCCCAGGAAGAAATCCACCTCTTCCCAGGCCTCAAAGAATTTCCACCGAGAAGTTCAACTGAAAATGAGCTCAATGTAAAGAGGAAAAAACCCAAAATCATTAAACATAGAAAAATAAGGCATCATGACTGAGAGCAAGCTTAAACAACATCAAGAAAGGTTCAAAAGTTTTCAGATACAGGAATTGTCAGATGGAAAAAAATAAATACAAGTTTTTAAAAAATGTTTCAAAAAATAAAAAAGTATAAAATCACAAGCAAAGAGTAAATAGATGTGAAATGGGGCGCCTGGGGGCTCAGTCAGTTAAGCTGTGCTGCCAGCTCAGAGCCTGGAGCCTGCTTCAGATTCTGTGTCTCCCTCTCTCGCTGCCCCCCTTCCCTCTCAAAAATAAATGAACAATAAAAAAATTTTAGGAATAAATAGATGTATAAAAAACTCAATGCTTCTAGAAATAAAAAAACATAATAGAAATTTTAAACTCGATAGATGATTTTATACCAAAGTGTACCTACGACTGAAGCCTAGGGATACAGGGAAGTAGACAATATGAGAGGACATGAAGGACAGAGGAAGATGGTCTAACAAATATCTAATTGGAATTCTAGAAGGAGAAGAGGGTTGGGGGATGGGTTGGCAGGCTATCTTTGAAAGTAGTGATTGAGAAATTTTCTCAAATTCCTTCCTGAAAGAAAAGCGTTAGAACCAGGAATTCTGATGAAGCCCAAGGAGGATAACTTAAAATCATCCAAATTTAAGATCCACCATTGTTAAACTGCAGGTCACGTAAAGAAAAGAAAAGGGAAAAGAATCTTTAAAGTTTTATGGTAATTTTTTCAGAGGAAGAAATTTAATCAACTCTAATTTCCTTGCCATGTGTCCAAGTCTGCTAAATCCTATTCCTGTATAAGACTTTCTTGCTTGCTCGCTTGCTTTTTTTTTTTCTTTTTTTTTTCCTTTTTTTTTTTGTCGTCGATTGGAAAGGTCTATTTTATCGGCACATGATGTAAGATTCTTTTCGGACCAATATGAAGACGTGACATGAGCATCTATACCTTCAAACCGGCAAATACGGTATTTCGATTGTGCTGGTATCACGAAGTTATCAGGAGTTAAATTCAGCTGAGTTAAACTGACAAATTACAGGTTTGTTCTTAAGGCTCAACAGAGAAATCCACTGTGTGGTAAAACGGTTACTTCAAGCTGAGTGGTGGGACATAAACACCGCGGTCACTGTACAGTCAATAGTTCTGCACGAACACTGTTGCTCACCAAATCGCTGAAGTCAGCCTTCTCAGCCCCGGAGAGGCTCCTGTGATTGCGCATGCTCCAAACTCTGTGTGACTCGCGCCAACCCCCAAAACGAACGCAAGGGGGCAGATGTGGTCGTGGGATTCATTTCGCCTGAGGAAGGACAGACCTATGGCTCCAGATTCCGTTTAACACCTCAGCAATCAAGTTGCAGAAACCCTCGGAAATTCCACTATCTAAATATCAGGTGTGTACACTAAATTGATAATGTTATAGAAGGAAGAAGGCGGACGGAAGGGGGACAGGAGGAAGAAAAAGAAACAAAGACCAAAAAAAAAAAAAAAAACAAACAAAACACCACTACACACAAAAAAACAAACAAAAAAAAAACCCCAACCAAACCCACGCCTCTCTAGAACTACAGTTACTCTTTCACAAGTATTTTGAAATGGGTGCAGATGGTTTGTTTTTTTTTCTCTTCTTTTCTTCTGCTATAGTTTCCTTAATAATTAATGAAGTTTTATCTTTCTCTGTGGAATATGTGCAAACATTTTTCTTTAGCTGGCCACTATAACCTTTTTTCTTTAAGTCTTCTGTCAGTGCCAACATTTCTTTCATTTCGTCTCCATCGAGATTTATTTTGAGAGGGAAAAGATGAAAGAAGCTGTTTCTTAAAATCTAATACATAATTCAACGTGATTTCACTCAAAACTGTTCTGGAGATATTGGAACTCAAAATAAAACGTTGCAGAGATGAAGAAAACTGTCATCCTTTTCCATTTGCATTTGAATGTTATCTAGTAACAGTATTTCAGTAACTACTTTTTACTGATTTTGTTTTTTTAATTCAGGAAAGTAAAAGGAAATGTCTTTGTCCTAAATGGAGTTTAAAAAACGAGAATGTGAATTCTTTGAGTGATGTGAGGTGAAGGACCAGAAGTGAAAAATTACTGTAGGTTATATGGTCAAATAAGAGAGACTCATTTTATAACTCAGACTTTCACAAACACTGTGAAAAAACATTTGGACATTTAAAAGCTCCATGTCTGCTGCATAGTTTTTATTCTTCCTTTGTAGTTTTTAAAATAGAATGCTGTTGAGTATTTGAAACGATAAAGTGAAAACCAACACTCATGATTTGAAGAATATGGTTTATTTCATATTTTACTATATTTTTAGGCTAAGCAACATCAAATTCCAGCATACATTTATTTTTATTACCCTCTAATTGCAACAAACTGAGTAGATTTTAATATTTCATAGACTATTCAAATTCATTTTTGAACATTTTCTATAGTTTGGGTAACTTCTATTAAAACTTTAACTTAAGTGGTTTTTCATATCATTTTTTTTCTTTTTTTGCTAAAGATAATAACTATTTATTATTTTTCATCAATGGGAAGATTTGGGGGAAAAGAAAATGCATTTAAGGTTTTGTCTCAGGTTTAATGGTGTAATATAGAACTCTAGTTCAGCCATTGCTCAGTGGAAAATACAAACACAAGAGGTCAGTTACCCAACTTGAGCCTCCAGGTATTTTGTTTGTGACATACTGTGAGAACAGGGAAAATTACAGAAAATTCGTAACGTATGCATGCATTTATATTTAGAGTTACTTTTGTATAAGTATGGCAATTAGGATAGATAGTATTTAAACTTTTAGATTGATTGGAAGATAGAAAAGAAAATCAAGCCCCAAAGTCATTGCTGAGTTCAGGTTTTGTATTTTTGAAACATCAGCATAAATGAAAACATAGAGATAAAAATATAAACTTGTAATTCACCTTTTATTCCCTTTTTTTAGAAGTATGAAATTTAAACCAGAGTTTGTGAATGAAATGGCAACCATGACAGATACAGGATGATGAGGTGGGCATGGGCCCTGATTACTTATTACCTCTTTTAAGATGCTTGAGCTAAGTGAACCTTAAGAAATGTTTCTCCAGGGATGCTTGTGTGGCTCAGTTGGTTGAGTGCCCAACTCTTGATTTCAGCTCAGGTCATGATCTTGAGGTTTGTGAGATCAAGCCCTGAGTCAGACTCTGTGCTGACAGTGCAGAGCCTGCTTAGTATTCTCTCTCCCTCTCTCTCTGCCCTCCCCCCACTCATTCTCTCTCTTTCAAAATAAATAAATAAACACTTAAAATATTTTTTTAAAAATGTTTTTTCAGCTTTTAGTACACAGAATGATTTCTAGAATTCTCCAGGAAGTAAGAACTGTTCTGTTTGAGCTGAAGAACAGACTGCATTTTCTGCTTCACTGCAGAGATATTTCCCCTTTTCATCCACATTCAAATCAGGAGCAGAGTGGGGCGGGGGCCAGGGAGGATGCAGGAAGAGGAGTGATTTCACGTCAAGTGTGCTGGAAGCCAATAGCTGAACTTTAATACGATCAAGTGTATTTATTTGTATGTGTTTTAGAATAGCAATGGAAATATTGCTTTGGAAAGAGGTAATTTAAAGCATTTTTATATAGTGCATATATGAATTATAATGTATAAGGTATCATTACCAAACAGCTTATTAATTTACTGTTATGGATAAATATTTCAAAAAATTAGTGTTCTATGAACTTCATGTATTTCATTATTTTACTGTCAGTTATATACTCCCTTCTCATCAGAAAATAAGGGCTAGTTTTCTATTTTTAGCAAAACACGTTACCTCTCCATTTCCTTTTCAATAAAAATCTATTTGGATTTCTTTTCATTAAGTTTAGGAATAAAGATAAATTCACTGTTTAACTACATTTTAGTTACTGATACGTGGTGAAATAGACCAGGCTTACTTAGAGAAGAAGATCGGCATTTAAAACATATTTGAAACAACTATAGAAGGAATATAAAGAAATAAACACATGTCCTTTAACTAACTTACTATGTTTAGTTGATATAAAAACCAAACACTTATGAGAAATTAGTGATATTAAGAACCAATAAGGAATATTGTGTCTTTAGTGTTGAAACTGAATCCAAAATCAACGTAAGGAGGAAGTGGAATTGAATCTGTCCTTTGAATGGTAAGTTGCTTAAATATCAAGGAAGTATAGGGTGCTTCAGGTTTGAGGAGAAAAAAAAAAGCTAAAAGAGGAATGGAGGCAAGAATGAGTACACACAGTGTGAGGACAGTGATGAGAGGGACAGGATTAAAGAAGAGAGCATTTGTTAGGGGTAGGTAGGATGATGAGAGATAAGATTTTCTAGAGAGTATCTTTGTTATCAATATTAAGGCCTTAAAAGCCAAGCAAGAGAGTCTGGATACAGTGTAATAAACCACAGAGAGCTATTATTGAGTAGCTTCTTTAAAATTTAGTATTCTTCTATGAATTGGTAATTTTTTCATACACTCCGTAGAACCCAAAATTAAGCCTCCAGTCTTGTTTTCATCAACTTAGAATTCTTGTTTCAAATTAAAGTTTCTCTTTTAGTGTTGAATGGATTAAAATGAAACCCTGATTCCGAAACATTCAGGAAATGACCTCCGAGTCTATTGATAGAAGAAATTAATTCTGGCATAGTTGTAGCTGTGGTTTTCAGAGGGTAGAAGGATTGCATTGCATCCTTCTAGAAAGCCAAACGTGTTTTGTGGATATCAGGTTTTGCTAAGGGGAATGCCAGGATGGAGCAGGGAAAGAGACTGGTGAGTGCCCTGCAGGGAAGCATCCCTTTAGCTGCTGATGGGGCTGTTAGGAATTACTGCTCTACCATGGATGGAGCTTCTGGGAGAGCCAAGAGCAGGAGATCATCTCGTACTTGTTTCTCTCAGACTCAGAAAAAGGCAGTGCATAACATAGAACACCATTTTCCATGTCAAGCGTGCTCTGACTCATTCCAGACCTACCATAGTGAAGAAGAAGAATGCTAATTTACATTTTGTAGTCCTTTAGCATTTTTCAAGAGTGTTGGCTTTATTTCACTCTATTTTCTTAGCCTTTAACTCAAGTGTGAGGCAAGAAGAATAGATGAAATTTGCTCAGCATCAAGATCATAATTAGAATCAGAACTCCCATTTGAGTGTTTTCTGATATCATATTTGGAGAGTTTTCTACTCTTCTAAATTGCTGCTTCATATATGATGAAAAGCTTGTATTCTTTGCCCTAGCAAAATTTAAGTAACTTACTGATTGAAAATAGATTTTAGGCACACCTGGGTGGCTCAGTTGAGCCTCTCTGACTCTTGGTTTCGGCTCAGGTCATGATCTCAAGGAGCCTGCTTGGGATTCTCTCTCTCTCCCTCTCTCTCTCTCTCTCTCTCTCTCTCTCTCTCTCTCTCTCGGCCCTACCCCCACTTGCACTATCTCTGTCTCCTCAAAATCAATAAATGAACTTGAAAAGAAAATAGATTTTAATAGGTGTTTTTTTTTTTTTTTGTTCTCAAACTGAATGTTTTATAATACATTCAGCAATGCTGATGTGATTTTTATTTCTGTTCAGTTTTGTAGTAGGCACTTCTCATGTAGTAGCAAAGTAATTTTCTGGATTCTGATGGGCACGCTACTAGTGAAATGGTGGTGAAATTTCGTGGTAGGTTACTAACTCTGTCCCAGAAAACACTTAACTAGCTATGAGCTTTCAAGCAGTGGTCTCTAGGAAAGTTCCATGCTCTACCTTTGTTGGACTAAGTGGAGAATCTTGATGAAGACTCGGATTTTGGGGCCTCTACTCTGGACTTACATACTTAGAATCTTTGGGCTCTGCGACCAGCATATCAGGTGATTGGTATGCACAGTGATTTGAAAAATCTAATATTATAGGGGCAACTAGATGGCTCAGTCAGTTGAGCATCTGACTCTTGATTTTGGCTCAGGTCATGATCCTACTGTTGAGAGATGAAGCCCTGAGCCTCCTGCTGAGCATGGAGCCTGATTAAGATTCTCCCCCTCTCCCTTTCCCCTGCCCCTGTCCCACTCATACTTTCTCCCTCTCTCTCAAAAAAAAAAAAAAAATCTGATTAGAATTACTCTTTTGCCTTTCTGTTAAAAAAAAAAAAGCCCCCTTATCTTCTTTCTCCTTTATCTTCAAGTTCAACATATGCTGTGCTAAGGAGAATATTTTTTTTTCCAGTTTAGTCCTTTTTAATATCTGCAAAATCACGCACACAGTCTCTACTAGAATCACAGATCCACTTAAATCCTAGCCAAGACATCTAACACAAGAAGGACATTGTTTTTGTTTTTATTTATTTATTTTGAGAGAAAGAGAGAGTGGGAGTGTGAGCAGGGAAACGGGAGAGAGAGAGGGAGAGAGAGAATCCCAAGCAGGCTCTGCACAGTCAGCACAGAGCCCGACCGGGGGCTTGAAGTCACAAACCGTGAGATCATGACCTAAGCTGAAATCAAGAGTCAGGCCCTCATCTGACTGAGCCACCACGGCACCTCAAAGAGGGAATTATTGATATGTATGTGTGTGGCGGAGGAGGTGGGGATGAGTAAAATTTTTCTTTATTAAGTGGGTTGGGGTAGAGGAAATTCCAAGGCAGCAGGCCCAGCAATATCATATAGTTCTAATAATTAATGTTGATTGAATATAAAAATATGATGATATAATAAGTACAGCTTTTAGGAGTGAAAATTAATTACATATAATTTAGGAATATTAATGGAACATTATGAAAAGGATATTGGTGAGCATAGAGAGAAAGACATAGCAAGCTTTGCTGTGTGGACATAAATCAATAAGGTCGTTTTGTTGCCCTTGTGGAGGTGGCAACTTTCCAAGTAGAAATCAGACCTGTGACAGAACAGCGGCTTTACTGAAAGGCTGCTTTGGCGAGAACTTGTTGTTACTGTTGATAAAGACAACGTTATACCTTTTTATTTTCCTCGGGATTTTTATGATTTCTGGCCTAACCAGAAAGTATAAATTCTGTGAAAAATTTTTATCCTCCCCAAGTGGGTTTCAAGTACTTCTATCCTGTTTTATACAGAGAAGACATTCTTTGTATGTCAATGACTACACATTTATTATAATGTTGGAAAATATTTCTCTCAACAATAACTTCATTTTAAATAATGGAGAAAGCATACTGATTCGTAAGACCAAGAAAAATTACCAAAATGTCATGAGAAAATATTTACTTTATTCATGACAGAAATATTAACTTGCCTTTAGAAATATTTTCTGGCTGATAAAGGTCTGAATGTAACCATCTGAGTTATTAGGAGGATATTAGAAACACATATTTTCTGAAACAAATTAATGTGGACACATTGCAAATTGAACAGGATTATTTTTCAAGGACTTTAGAATATAATAAGGAAAAATCCTTCAATCCTTTCTCCTGCAACACGCAGCAAATCTAATTCGCTGACTATAAGTCAAAAAAGCTCTTGTCGAAATTCATAAGGAAACCATTTGTTCCTTGATGTAGAGGAAAGCATGTCAACAAGAACCACAGAAGCACTCCTACTTTCCTGATACTTGTTGGAGCAAGTCAACACATTTCCTGGTAATTGGCTTCCAATTATTTCTCCATTTTTTTGTCTTTCTGACATAAAACTCTCAGATATAGAGAGACAAGTTTAGGATTGAGCCAATGAATTGAGGATTATGCTCTACTCAGTTTTAAAATTTGGCACGTACATAACTGATACAAGCAAGAATTTGGAAGTGGGCCCCCAAGAAGTTTGTCTTCACTTGGAAGCAGTGTACATGCAGGCTGTAGAGCACAGGAGTGGGGGTGGATGGGGGGGATGCAGGGAAATCGGGTTCACCAGAGAAGGGCACGGAAGATTGGTTTTAGAGATACAAAATGGAAATTGGTCCTACATCACGATTGACCCATCAACTGCCAGTGCCTGGATAAGCTGGTTATGTTATGAATTTGACCCTGCGGGCCTATTGTGAACCAAAACAACCAAAAAACTATTAAGGCAGGCAACTCATATTCCTATACCAGTACAACAAAGACCATATTTCATAAGCAGGAGTGGATTTTCAAACTTGATTTGTACATAGCTATGTATTGAACTGACTTTAGTATCCAGTAGTTTGACTTCCTATCTTCCTTTGCTGTTTTGTCCTTGCCTTTTTACATAAAATCCTTTGTAATATTTAGAAAAAGCAGAGCAAAAATAAAATCTCACTTACTTCTCTGGTGCTGGCATATTTGAAATTGTAGCAGGAAGTTAACCTTTCTTATCTAATATTTGACCACTTTCTATGGTATTTATATTTTATTTCTGTACCTTATCAGTTAAATATGCATTAGTATATTGTTACATTTGCTACAGATGTGAAAAAATATTCTTTTTCTGAGAAAATCTTCAGCTTTTAGTTTGGGAAATCTTCATTGAGAGAATAAATCCTATATATTCAGGGAAGTGTATCATGTTTTGGATAATCTGTTCTTCATAAATTTTAGAGTAAGTGCTGCTAAAGAACAAAACTTCAGAGCGCCTCAGTAGGTCAGGCGGTTATGCATCTGGCTACTGGTTTCAGTTCGTCGTGATCTCATGGTTTGTGAGCCCCATGTTGAGCTCCACGCTGACAGCAAGAAACCTGCTTGTGATTCTCTCTCTCTCCCTCTCTCTCTCTCTGCCCCTCCCCTGCTTGCTTTCTCTGTCTCTCTTTCAAAATAAATAAATTAATTAAAAAAAAAAAACAGAACAAAAATTTAACTGAGGAAATCTGAAGATTTAATTGGCTTTATTAGGTGATTCATGAATTGGAGCTGTGATGATTTGTAGGAATGGAAGTTTTTCATAGGAACAAGGGTGGGGAGACGAAGTTATTAGTAAACCAAAGGATTGTTCCAGACAAGTTCACTTTCCCTGAGGGGGAAGAGCAGGGGGTTTCATCAGGCAGATTACCTCACCTTCCTTTGGAGGACTGAGAGGGCCCATGTGATAGATTACCTCATTGGTGTTTACCAGAAAATTCCTGACTGGACTGTTAGAACTTAGACTTTTCGTGGAGAATGAAACTGCAATTAGGTTAGGTACTATACCTCAGTTAGGTGACTGGCCTAAGTGATGCCATTTGGAGCCTTTGGTTTTCTTTTTTGTGTAAAAATAGCAGATTATTAGCCCCAACATTACCTACCATTTAAATATCAAAGAGAAGTCACTTATATTAGTTGATGAGGGATGGATCGATCGGTGCCTTCAGCATGTGGGGCAAATACAGAGATGAAGCGATAAGTACCGTAATGTGTTATCGTGCCTTTGGATTCAAGCCTATTTCATACACACAGAAATAATAAACTTGGTTCTCCCTGAGCTCTGAAGACAGATTTAACTTGCCTGTCACTTGATAGCATTATTTCCCTGGATTTGAGCTTTAGCCCAACTCGGAGTAGAGGGTAGTATGTGTATTTGGGTGAGCCTCACCCTGCTTGGGATTTGCTCGTTTGGGTTAATGGGCTGTGTCTTTTAGGAGATCTCCAGTATAACTAAATATTTCTGAGACGGGTGTAAATAAATTAATGCAACAGATTATTTCCGCTTTAGCAAGATGTTTGAATGAATAAATCACAGAATCAAATTTTAGTGAGAAAGGGAAAGAAAAATAAGCAGAGGATGATAGGGACTAGAGTAGGCTTTAGACTGTCCTTTGGCAGAGAGGAGGACAAAAGAGGTGGCCAGGAGTCTTATATAAACCTGTCACTTTCACTTGAGCAAGACCTGCTCAGCAGTGCCTGTGAGGTCTCACATGTCTTTGAGTGTTTGACATGCCCCCAAACAGAAATCATCATTCCTCTGACAGGCCGCTTCTCTTGAGTTCCTCATTTCAGTTGGGAGCAAGTTATCTCAGTGTCTCTCCATCTGTCTGCGTATTAGCCTATTTGCTACATCCTGTACGTTCTGTTTCCATACTATCTCTCTTCTGTCTTCTCCTTTACATTCCCATGCCAAAATCAAGTTCAGAACATCACCGCTTGCCTGGATTATTGATTTGCTTTCTAACAAGAAGTTCATATCACCAGTACCCTCTCTGTTCAAATCTAGTCATATATATATATATATATATATATATATATATATATATATATGTGTGTGTGTGTGTGTGTGTGTGTGTGTATATCAATGTATATATACATATGCATATGTATATATATACATGTAATGTATATATGTATGTATGCATACATATGTATGTATATGTATATATATATTACACACTTGTAATATTTCTACTAAGAAGCATCAGTGACAGACTACAACCAAATGGACTATAAACTTTTTCTGACATTCAAAATCAGCTACAATAATGGCCAATTTCTCTTGTAATTTTTTCTTCTATTGTCCTAAATAGCTGCCAAATTCATTGCTATTTCATGAACAAGACCCATTAAATACTGACAGGATTCACTCTGAATTCCTGATGTTACCAGCACCTGGAGGATGCTTTTCCATTTCTCTTACCCAAATGCTGTTTATTTAATATCTATTTTAGATACCTTCTTTATGAAATTTTGCTTATTTTTCTCAATCAGGTGTGATCACCTTCTCCTTTGAATCATCAAAATTATGCAAACAACTTCCATGCCAGAGCTTTGTTTTTTTCTTTTCAATTATAGTGTTCATTTGTTTCTTTGTTTCACCTTTTTATTTTTTAAATAAGCTCTATGCCCAATGGTGGCATTTGAACTCATGACCCCCAAATCAAGAGTGGCATCTCTACTGCCTTAGCCAGCCAGGTGCCTCATTTTGTTTCGCCTTTTAAACTGTAAATGTGTTAAGGAGAGAAACTGTATTTCATTATTTCCTGTATCTTTCATATAGAATATCTCAATGCCTTATACAGAATGAGAACTGTGCAAATATTTGTTAGGTTGAGAGTAATCTGTCATAGTTACATAAAAAATCAATGTAATGTATTCTGAAGTACCTGAACAGGAAAGAATATTTAAAATACACATAAAAGTGCGGCTTAAAAAAAAGGAATGTATCGTTTTTCAAACGATCTTGTTTGATGCTATGCCTTCCAAAAGGCAGTCTATCAACTCGCTGGTTCAAATGAAATGAAATCTTCTCAGAGGCATGGTTATTTTATTTTCAAATACTTCTATAAATAAGGAGAAGAAACTTACTAGAATTGCTTTGGCTTACTGAACTAGTGAAGTGACTGGGAGATCTATAAAAAATAGAATATATTTATAATTAGCATAATATGAATCTTTTTGCCTATTGATTTCTACCAATTGAAAAACCAAAGATGTTTTTAGTGTCAGTGAAAGATCTAAGAATTCCTATCACATTCTCTCTAATAAAAGGGATATAATCTTTAAATTGAAGGTATGGAGCTGCTGAAGTGCAAAATACCACTGACATTTTAGTGAGCAACTGAGCTTGCTAACATGAACAGAAATGAAGTTTATTTTAGATTTTAAAAAAGGCATTAGTAATATAATAACTATGGTGAGTAACCTAGGGTAATTAGTGCCTTAAATTTGACTCCTAAATAAACATAGGAGCAATTAGAACATCTCCCCTAAACACCCCCCCCCTTGAGTTACTATTATTAGGGTAAGGTTTTGATTTCAAATGTTGAGAACACATGGTTTGTTCATATTGAACAAAAAGAAAATGTTAAATATGCACAAGTTCAGTGTTCAGAATTATTTTATAGTGCCTAACTAACTTTATGATTACTCTTTACAATCTAAATACAAAGACCATATCAATCTCCTGATTGACTGACATTTCCTCCAGTCATATTAGGAATCATTGTTTGCTCCTTCCCCCTCCCGTTTTTCCCAGGATAAGATGAAGAGGGGAGAGTGGTTAGGTAGGAGAAATGTGTGCTTTGTGGTGAATTTTCTTTTCTCTAAAATGATAGAATTTTATTAAAAAAACCATAGTATTATATAGAAATTACAGATGTTAATTGAACACTCTTCTGTAATTGTTGTAAGCCATAAACCTGCAAAATCACTGTTATTAATAATAATTACTATAATATATGTTTTTGGTTAGCCTGTTAGGGACATTGCATAGGCAAAATATTATTTATAACAATCAATTATTTTCTCATTTTGAATACTCTAGAATGATGGTCAAAGGAAACATCTTTTACTCAATAAGTTTGTGTTCATGTTGCTATTAAAATATAAATTATATTCGTATAATTTTAGCAGTTTTAATGCATTTCCTTCTAAAAGCTTAAATGTTTTATTATTCAGCATTCATTTGGTTGCTTCACCTCAAGAAATCCCCAGCCTTCTAATGATAAACTTTCTTTAAACTAACATCGACATCGTACAAGTTTTTGGAATGCTTTCTTGAAGTCTTCATTAAAGATTGTATAAATCAGCGGATTTATAAGGGAGTTGAGATATCCAAGCCAAGTCAAAAAATTTGACATTTCTTCAGAAATTTTACACTTTTCACATACATTAACAACCAATTCTTTTACAAAGAAAGGAAGCCAACATATTACAAATGCACCCAATATTAACCCCAGCGTAGTGGCTGCTTTGCGTTCTCTTGTGCCCGAGATCTTTTGCCTTCTCCAAGATTTCTCATACTTGAATTCAGACCTGGAACTTTTCACTGTGCTGTGTATTTTATCAAAGTCTGTTGATGGATCAGATAAAGATTTCTCTAGCATGTAGGGCGTGGAGACTAGTCTAGTGCTTTTCTCACCACTCCCCAAAAGGACTTGGCCGTTCACTTCCTCCTTGGCAATCCTACTGGCTTGTCTCTTGTGGTATAACATTTTTGCTGCTTTATATATTTTGTAGTAGAGGATCAAAATCAATGTTAATGGGATATAGAAAGCTCCAAAGGTTGAGTAAATAGTGGAAACAATGTGGTCGTGTTTGATGATGCACTCATCGTCGCGGCTAGTTCCTTGGTGCCTCCAGAATAAAGGAGGCATAGAGATAAAAATAGATATAATCCAAACTATTGTAATCATAATGCCAGCATGCTTGGGAGTCCTTTTCCTGGAGTACTCCACAGCATCTGTGATTGCCCGATACCGATCCAAAGCTATAGCAGAGAGATGTAAGATGGAACACGTGCAGCACGTAATGTCGATGCTCAGCCAAATGTCACAGACCACTTGCCCCATAATCCAGCTCTCTCTCACAATGTACACAATGCTGAAAGGCATCACTAGGACAGCTACAAGAAAATCTGTGACTGCGAGGGAGCAAATTAAATAGTTGGCGGGGTGGTGCAGCTTTCGGGTCACAATAATTGCAGCAATCACAAGGGAGTTGATGGTGGTTGTCATCAGTGCCAGTCCGGAGAGAGTGAGGGACACCAGAATTTTAGATGGCATTCTGTTTAATAGTTCTTCTGAAGTCAAGTTTTGATCAGATGAGTTTAAGAAATCCATTTTTCTTTGTTTTATGAGATTAATATAACTGACAAAATGGATACCTGTAACAAAGGAGGAGAAAAACAGTTAAGAGAAGTCTTCAGAAATTTTTCTTTCCCTTTCAGAATCAGTTTTTAAAATGTGTATGTGTATGTTTTCCCAGAATATTCTATGGTTTTAAAAAAACAGGAGTTTATATTATAGATTTTCTTTTTCTTTTCATTTAATTTAAAAATTCCAATGAGAACAGTAACAAACAATAACTTTCAAAACATTTCTTAAAATACAGCTCACATAAAACAATTTTTATGAGTAAACTAACCTATTAGTAAAATCTCTACCATCATAGAATTGCATTTAAAAATTATATTTAATCCTAGATATGTTTTTCCCTTCATCTATGTAGAAAAAGTTTAATAGCACATTCCATTAATACATATTTATGCATTATATAACCTAATATAAGAAAATATTATACTAAAGGCAGTATTCAAAAATCACAAACAATTTTGTACTTAATTGAAAGTCATATTGAAAACATTATCATTGTACTTATGGAGACTAAAGGAACTTTTAACATATTTCATGTCAGGATATAAATATTATAAAAAGGGAAATAAATAAAAATAAAATATTTTTAGTATCTCTGTAGCATGATCATTTTATGAAATTGGGAAATATGTTAGAGTGTTTAGTAGTCTTTGTGGATATAAGTAGTTAATTTGGTTTAAGATGAAATAAAATTAGTTGGAGTGAAATAGCCATAAAACACTGCCCATTATCACAATGACATATATGGCCAAATAACTCACTTAACACGGTGAACTTGCCAGCAAGGAGAGCTCATAATGACACTCGCCCTGAAATAGAAATTATTCTTCTTTACAAGTCACCATTGTAAGGACCCTGTAACCTTACTTCTGAAAGAGGACACTTCAAACATGGCTTATAATTTTTGATTTAGTCCATGCCATTGTTTAATTATAAGCCAAATAAGAGCAATTGGAGTGTAATGAAATAGGATTAATCTTTTTTTTATATAATAGTATTTTTTCTTTCTTTCTTTCTTTCTTTCTTTCTTTCTTTCTTTCTTTCTTTCTTTCTTTCTTTCTTTCTTTCTTTCTTTCTTCCTTTCTATCTTTCTTTCTGTCTTTCTGTCTTTCTTTCTTTCACATCAGCCCTTCTCTCTGTTTTAATAATTCTCTAGCAGCCACTTATATCTTAGGAAAAGACAGAGAAGATGGAAATCTGAAACTTTATTCTTGGTTGTAACTATTCTTGTACCTCCATATTTCTTAAATTATTTTTACTTTAAAGTGGTTCTGTCTTGGGGTGCCGGGGTGGCTCAGTTAAGCATCCCAATTCGGCTCAGGTCATGATCTTGTGGTTCATGGATTTGAGCACTGAGTAGGGCTCTGTGCTGACAGCTCAGAGCCTGGAGCTTGCTTTCAATTCTGTCCCTCCCCCGCTTGCACTCCATCTCTCTCTGTGTCTCAAAAAATAAAATAAAATGTTAAAAATAATAATAATAAAAATATTTTTAAAATAATAAAAAAGAAATTATAAGCCTGTGGTTTTCCAATTTAGCTTGCCTCAGAACCATCAGGAGGACTGTTGAAACACAAATTATTGGGTCCCACACTTTGGAGTTAGAGATTCAGTAACACTAGGTTGGGGCCCTCAAACTTGCATTTCTAGCAAGTTCCCCGGTGTTGTTGCTGTTGGTCCAAGGAGTTAGGGTTCTGGGGAGAGCCCAACACCGCTGTTACTCAGCTGTTTGTCTGAGCCTTTTACTGCTATAGCATCGATGAGTTCCTCTTGGTTGAGAGCAGCTCTGACATTTCTGCTGTACAACTTTCTCAGCATCTCTCCTCCTCACATTCTTAAATTATCTCTTGGAATTTTCCAGATAAATGATCTTACTCTAGCTTTTCTTCTGCGGTTTCCCTGGCTATTTTCATTGCTGACTTTTTTTTTTAATGTTTATTTATTTTTGAGAGAGAGAGGGAATATGAGCATAGGAGGGGCAGAGAGAGAGAGAGAGAGACACAGAATCTGAAGCAGACAGAGCCTGACACAGGGCTCAAACTCATGAACTGTGAGATCATGACCTGAGCTGAAGTCTGATGCTTAACTGACTGAGCCACCCAGGCGCCCCTGTTGCTGGCTTTTAGAACTCCTGCTCTCAGACTGTTATTCCCCTCCCTCACATCATTTCCACTCTTTCCAGCCTGTCGTGAGAATTATGTCTTATGACCGACCATATTTCCCAAACCAATACTGGGTCGCAGGGCCTGAGGCATAATGGTGTGGTCATCTGCACCATCAGGATTGTCACAAAAATCCTTGATATGTGCTTTCATGATTAGTGGACCTCACAGTTTTTAGCTATTTTCTCTGGAAATGTCTTTAGGCAGTCAAAAGTCACAGGTGAAATGCTTACTCCAAGCCAATTAGACATATTAGAAACATGGTAGGTTAATTAGTTTCTGCCTTCCTTCTAATCTTCCCCCATTCTCTCATCATAAAACTTGTACCAAATATTCAATTAAAAAATTAAATATTTTCTTGATTGGTTAATTCTTTGTTTATTTAGTGTTTAATTAATTAATTATTTAGTGTTATGGGAATTTACTGCTTATTTAATGTTAAAGGAGTTGATTTAAAAGTGATGACATTTTCTGTATTATAAGCAAAAATAACTTTCCACTGAAATTTGCCTGATAAAAAGTTTTGACATAAGAGTCTCTTTAAGAGGTAATTCTGAAATTACATTCTGAATAGAATATTAAATAAGAGAAACTATTTGGAGATAGTTATGTGTGTTTTCATAATAAAAATGAATTTTCTTGGTAAGTGGACCAGCTTAATATTAGCGGGTGAATTAATTCAACTGAATCCTCTAAGAACATATTGTAGCATTTAAATTAGGCTCAATAAAGTGGTAGTTAATGCTAAGGAAAAAATCAAAATGTGTCATATAAATTTGATTGCAGTTTCTAAGAAATCGTTCCATTATTAAGTTTAGAAAAACTAATCTTCTGATAGTTGTATTTATCGAACAAAGAAAATGGAAAACAAATGTAACCAATCACAATTGAGTTTCTTTTTATTTTTGTTTTATTTTCCTTGCCACGTACAATTAGAATTTCAATAAATCAGGGGGCGTGGGTGGCTCAGTTGGTTGAGCATCCGGCTTCAGCTCAGTCATGATCTCACAGTTTGTGGGTTTGAGCCCTGCGTTGGCTTTTGTGCTGACAGCTCAGAGCCTGGAGCCTGCTTCAGATTCTATATCTCCCTCTCTCTCTCCTCCTCCCATGCTTTGTCTCTGTCTCTCTCTCTCTCTCAAAAATGAATAAATATTAAAAAAAAGACTTTCAATAAATCATTTACCTTCATTAATTCATGCATGACCCCCAGTCGGATTCTTTCTTATTCCTTTACATCTAAAGTTCCCACTGTGAGTCCTCACTGTGCCAGGGACTGCTAGGGACCACCTCTAGGTTACTGGACATGGATCATGTCACACGTCTCTCCTACTCCTAGAACAGATTGCAGTCTATATTTTGAATGGAAAATAGTTAGAATTACTTGTTAAGCAGAGCCAGAAGTCTCATCAATTATATGTAACCTTCTTGATAATTTCAAATAGTGAAAAATTTCCCCAGACTTTACTCAGAGTAAATATTTGCCAATTTATTGATGTAGCCGCTATACATATACTCCTCTATTTGCACAGTTGTTTTTAAGTCTAATGCTGATTTATGTTCAGCTGTTGGTTTGATCTTAATGTCCAAGTATATTTCATTCATATTAAACTATAAGTTCATAGAGGCATCGTTTGGTTACTTTATACTGTAAATAATGAGGGGGACGTGGGGGTCATACAAAAACAGTTTTTTGTTTTTTGAGAGAGAGAGAGAAGGAGAGGGAGAGAACCCACACGTGTGTGCACATGCACACAAGCGAGGGAGGGGCAGAGGGAGAGAGAGAGGGGGAATACTAAGCAGATTCTATGCTGCTAAATGCGACGTGGGGCTTGATCTCACAAATTGTGAGATCATGACTTGAGCTGAAATCAAGAGTCGGATGCTTAACCAACTGAGTCACCCACGCACCCTTGAACTGCTTATTTTTTGATGGGATGTTTGAGATAGTGACTATGTCTAAATGTGTAAAGTGTAATAGAAATGTGTTCACAGTGTTTTCTGGGGACTTCCTTTGTGTTCTTATTATATTTCTTTGTGCCTATTTACTCCTTTAAGAAATACTTACTGAGTGATATTTATGTGCTAAATAATCTGCTAAGTATAAAAGAATAGCAAAAAACAAACACATAAACAAACATACCTGTGAACAAAATAAAAACAGCAAATCAACACATTGTTATTATTTTTAAGAATCTAGCACAGTCATGAGACAGCCAAACATGTAAGAATAATACAACACTACAATGCCATAAGGGCATCATAGAAGTGTGTATAGTATCCTAGAAAAAATGACGAGGGAGAATTAATCATACCGTGGTGAAACAGCGAATGCCTTTCCAGATAGAGGGGAAAGTATGACAAGAGCCGAGGCAGAAAAACACAATATGTGGACTTCTGCAAGATGGCAGCACAGAAAGGTCCTGAATTCACCCCCTCCCACCGACACACCAAATCTACAGTCACATATAGATCATTTCCCTCTGAAAAAGATGTGAATATTAGATGAACTGCTTCTCCACAACGAAGGATAAAAAGACCACATCTAGACGTGAAGAAGAGGCAGAGACATGGTCTCACCAAAAATCCCGTCCCTGGTGTGGACACGCAGTAGGGTAGGATCTCAGTCTGGTGCTTCTCCTGGAGGGGCAATGTGTTGGTGCCCCACATTAGGCACCTAACCCCTGGGATCTGCACGGGAGTGATAAGCCCCCCAAACATCTCAATTAGACATCTAAGGACCCAAAGTGTTATAGAAAACTGAGATTTTCCCTTTCAGAGGGCTTGGGTGTGGTCTCACTTGCCCTGAGACTCAGTGAGAAAAAAGCAATTTGAAAAGTGCCTAGACTATGTGTGAAGGAAATTAATTTGCTAATCTAAAAGCATCTGCTGGAGGCTCCCAGGGCACCTGAAACTCGCCCTGGAGACAGAGGCACTGGTGGACACCATTTTTGCACATTTCACCATCTTTGCATACTTCACAGGTAGGTGAGCTTGAACATCGTGCCCTCTGTGGTCTTGCTAAGCCAGGCAGGAGTGAGTGGTTGCAGCGCTATCACACTGGCTTGTAGAAGCTGGAGAGCCCAGATAGGCCTCCCCTGTTCCCCAGCTGGAACAGGTAAGTGTGAGTGGTAGTAGCATTCTCCAGCTCCCTGGCTAAAGTCAGCAAACATTGCATGGTTGCAACACACTGGCGCCCTCCCTACCTGGGGCTGGTAAGAAATGGGTCACAGCATTCTCCTGCTCCCAGCTTAAAGTCAGCACACATACACATAAGGCTCTTTCCCACTGCATTCCTGAAGCCTGGGCATGCCCGCAGTCAAGACATTTCCCTGCTGCCACTCTGAAGCTGGCCAGAGTGTCCCACCCCCTACACCAGCAGGCACATGCAATCCACACAGAGGACAAGCCTTGACTGCCTATTCCTGGCAGTCAAGGGCACTGGGGTTCCTGAGCTCTGAGGAATGTACCAATCAGGAGACAGTTCTCTGCTGGCCACCCCTCCCACCCCCCCCCCCCCCCCCCCCCCCCCCCCCCGTTCAGGGCACTGTACAGACAGCAGACTGAAATACCACCCCAGACTTCCTGTGAAAAAGGTCAGTTTTCTTAGCCTGGAACTTCAGCCTGAGGGACAGGCTTTGGGTTTTCCACACATCTAGAAGCTGAGGCAGTGCTGCCAAAACTTAAGCAGGGAAAGATCATCCTCGTGCACCCCTCCCACCCAGACTTCCTACAGCCTTCTCTTCCTTAATGAGACCTCCCAGAAAGAAGCTTACATACTCATCTGGAGCCCCAATTTTTGGAACCGTCACCTAGGGGACACTTCCAGATCTCCTGTTTTGGAGGTCAGCAGGGATTTTGATTGTAGCCCCACATGACTGTCTGTATTTTCATACTTTAAAAAGCTATTGCCTGAGAGTCTGGCTTCCAATCAGCCTGAAATCAGGTGCTAAATGAGATTCTTCCCCTTGGATTGCTGACAGGTATTGGCGCACCCTCCACAACTAGGGCATACTAAGAATAAATCAGGTGGTTTAAACAATCACAAGTGTTTGAGACACAACTAAAAGCTATGTTGAACAAGAAGGATCATCACCTACATATGGGCAAACTCCTTCAAGAATGAGATAGCTGGGGCACCTGGGTGGCTTAGCAGGTTGAGCACCTGACTCTTGGTTTCAGCTCAGGTTGTGATCTTGCGGCTTCCTGGGTTCAAGTCCTGCATTGGGCTCTGTGCTGGCATCATGGAGTCTGCTTGAGAGTCTCTCTCTGTCTCCCTCTTTCTCTGTCCCTCCCCCACTCATGCTGCCTTTCTCAAAATAAATAAATAAACTTCTAAAAAAGATTTTGAAAAGATAAGAAAACAAACAAATCATAGAGCTGAAGAATATAATAATTAAACTGAAAAATATAATAGACAGGGTTAAATAGCAGACTAGATGAAACAGAAGAACAGATCAGTGAGCTGGAAGACAAGGCAGTGGAACCCATCCAGATAGAAGAGCAAAATGAAAACAATTACTTTTTTTTAATGAAGCTAATTTGGGGTGCCTGGGTGGCTCAGTCGGTTAAGTGTCCGACTTCAGCTCAGGTCATGATTGCCATGGTTTGTAGTTCAAGTCCTGCATTGGGATCTTTGCTGACAGCTCAGAGACTGAAGCCTGCTTTGGATTCTGTGTCTCTCTCGCTCTCACTCTCTCTGTCTCTCTCTGCCCCTCCCCCACTTGTCTCTATCTCTAAAAAATAAAAGAATAAACATTAAAAATAAAATAAAATAAAGCTAATTTAAGGAGAAGAGAGAGAGAAGGGAGAAGAAGAAATAATGGCTGAAAACTTCCCTAACCTATAAAAGGAAACAGACATCCAGATCCAGAAAGCCCAGAGACTTCCAAATAAGATGAACCCAAAGAGATAAACCACACCAAGACACATGATAGTTAAAATGTCACAAGTTGAAGATAGAGAATCTGAAAAATAACAAGAGAAAAACAAATTGTTTACATACAAGGAAAACCCCACAAGACTGTCACCAGATTTGTCAGCAGAAACTTTGCAGGCCCAAAAGAATTGGCATGACACATTCAAAGTCCCAAAAGGAAAAAACTTCCAACCAAGAATACTCTACTCGGCAAGACTGTTGTTTGGAATTGAAGGAGAAATAAAGAGTTTTCCAGACCAGCAAAAGCTAAAGGAGTTATTCACTACTAAACCAACTTTACAAGAAATATTAAAGGAACTTCTTTAAGTGGAAAAGATAGCACTAATTAATAACAAGAAAATATATGAAAGTAAAAATCTCACTGGAAACGGTAAATATATAGTTATTTTATAAAGCTATTGTGAAGATTAAAAGACAAAATTAATAAAATTAACTAAAATATAATAAGTTAAGGGAAACAAACCAATAAAAAGATGCGAAATGTAACTTCAAATTTATAAAACATGGGAGGGAGCAAAAAGGTAGAGTTTTGGAATGTGTTCAAATTTAAGTTGCTATCAACTCAAAAAGATGAGAGAATGGGAGGCACATTGCAGCCACTGATTTGAATGCACCCAGAAAAATGCTATTACAGTGCTCAGTCTGAAGGTGAGAAATGCACCCTCATTTGATCCACTTCTACTTGCTTATTTGGTTCCCTAATCCACCGTAGTCTGTGGCTCTTGAATCTCTTCTCTGGGTTCTTGACTCTGCTCAGACAGGTCCTATCTTTCTGTAAGAAATAGTCTCGATTTACAGCTAAGTAGACTTCATAGCCTGCTTTCTGCCTATAGAAAATCTTTTCATCTTGAATTGTCTCTTTCCCCTTTGCTTTGAAGTTAGTAAAATTCTCTTATAAACTTTGTTTCCCTGTGAATATGATTGGAAGTCATTATAGGCTCCAAAACACCGCATGCATAGTTTTTCAAGACAGTCTTCTCTTTACTTTGCTTAGAATATTAGGGCTGTGGGACAACACCCTTAAGATTCTCAGAAGCCCTTTGTTTAGCTGAGAGGCTCTACTGGGAACTCCCTAAACCTTACTGAAGTCTACATAGATGATTTTACAGGCATACCCTTGATCTGTTCTTTACCCTGAGGCCATTTTTACTTTGAGAGTCTTTTGCTATCAGGGCAGATCAGTGATATGAAATAGGTTTGTTTTCCTATCTTGGCAAGTCCCAGGTTCTTACATATATATGTGTGTGTGTGTGTGTGTGTGTGTGTGTGTATGTATACATATATATACATTCTTTTTTAAACTAAATTTTAATTTATATCCAAGTTAGTTAGCATATAGTGCAACAATGATTTCAGGAGTAGATTCCAGTGATTCATCCCTATGTACAATACCCAGTGCTCGTCCCAACAAGGGTCTTCCTTAATGCCCCTCACCCATTTAGCCCATTCCCTCACCCACAACCCCTCTAGCAACCTTCTGTTTGTTCTCTATATTTAAGAGTCTCTTATGTTTTCCCCCCTCCGTGTTTTTATATTATTTTTGCTTTACTTACCATATGTTTATGTTTTGTATCTTAAATTCCTCATATGAGTGAAGTCATATGATATTTGTCTTTCTCTGACTAATTTCACTTAGCATAATACCCTCTAGTTCCATCCATGTAGTTGTAAGTGGTTACATATTTTTTTCTAAATTTTGCTTGCAAACTTTAACTCCTCTCTTTCTTTCCATACTTTGTTATACACAGTTAAAAAAACTGTCAATTGGTACTTTAAACATTTTGCCTAGAAACTATCTTCACTATATCTACAAGTTTATCGAGCATATTTTATCTTTCAGGTTACATTTTATCTTTACAAATTGCTTTGCTACTACAAAACAATTGGTTGCCCTTTTTCTAGTCTCCAAGATGGTTTCATCACCTCCTATCTAGCTGCCATAAAAGTTTGTTAACTAATAGTCTCCTACTGTTTTTTCAGTATACTACCTCATCCCAAAGCCAATGTCATGTGTATTGACACCAAGTTTAGACTGTGCTAAGAGTGTTTTTTGTCAATTTGGCATCGTCCAATCTCCCAATCTTCCAATATCTATAACTGAAAGGAGAATAGGGAACTACGTTTCCCAGAATCTCCTTCTCTAACTCTGGCTTCAGAGTTGATAGTAAGAATTCCCACAAGGTTCGGGAAGTAAAAGCAGAGGATGGTTGGTGACTCTCTGAAGATGGTTGTAGCCAGATACATGGTCGACATTGACCATGCAGCCTTCATGTGCTCCTGGAAATAGTTGTTGGGAACTTTATCAGACTTTTGAAAACTACAACAGTTTCCAAGCATATCTTTGAGAAATAACTAGTTTGGGACTTTAGGCTAAGGTGTGTCTTCTTTGACTTTAGGCAACAGTTGGGTTGAATTAAATTTGGATGTTCCTGACCTTTTCCCACTTTGTGTTCAACATTAATGTAAAGCCCAATATCTTCATTAAATCCTTTTATTCCAGGAATATTTTGAGTTACTCTCTTTCCCTGACCAGTCCCAGACTAATACAAGCAGATACACTGCTAAGTGATTGTTTGAAATTAATTAACCAAAGCAGCTTTAACTGAATATTGAAAATACTAAGCAGTATTTTCATTAAAACCATTAATGAAAGAAGTTTTAACCATTAACACATTAACCAACTTTAACTAAATCTTAAACATATTTAGAAAGAAGAGAGAAATTCTGATTTTAAATTAAATTTTCATATCCACATATTTAATTACATGAATGATTCTGGTTATCGGTTTCAAGAAACACCTGCATGGTAGCCTGCTAAAACTGGGAAAACAAATTGCAACAATGAAAAATCTTAGGGAAAAACTGCACTACATTCAATGAACTGTGAAATCATCTCTAGAAGCACCTGTTATGGAAGAGGAAGCAAATATGCATATACAAACTCGTATGCTATATTACTTCCTTCATTTGTTGCTAAAACCTAAGGAGGGAAGAAGCTGAATGTCTCTGTGTGTGTGTGAGCAGAGGAGGGATGGAGGATATGGAAGGAGTGGGGCTGTGAATGCAATAAGAACTGATGTTTATTCCTGAAATTGGGGCTTCAGTTTATGAAGAGACTATCAACTATTGTGAATGAAATCCACAGTGCTAGAGTTAAACAGAGCTTAATTTGAAGCCTGTCTCCACACTTACTAGTATGAGCTCAAAGTCATTTCAACTTTCAAAGACTCACATCTTCAGTGAAGTCAAGATAACAAGACCTTTTAAAGGGTGGTTAAAGATTAAATATAAATCTCTTATGTCCTGGCACCTAATAAACTCATTACTTATATCTTATATTTGTCCTCTGTAGTATGGGGCTAGCAACCTCTACTTTTAGTATTGTCATGAGCATTAGCAAAAGCATTAAATGCATCTAACAGGGTAGAAAATATTATAGTATTTTTAAATGTTTATTTATTTATTTTTGAGAGAGAGAGAGTGCACTAGCAGGGGTGAGGCAGAGAGAGAGAGAGAGAGAGGATCTCGAACATGCTGTGTGCTGCCAGCACTGAGCCTAAGTAGGGGCTCAAACCAATGAACTGTGAGATCATGACCTGAGCCGAAATCAAGAGTTAGATGCCCAGCTGACTGAGCCACCTAGGCGCCCCAAGTATTACAGTTTTTTTTAATTACAGTTTTCATTTTATAGCATTTCTATTACCACCATTGTCAAATGCCAAGTTATTTAATTCCACGATAAGAAGTTGGTGGTGGGAGGAAATAAGGTACAATTACCATGAGTGAGAAATGATGTCCTCTTCTGATATTTGAGTTAAGATAGAAAACAAGTAATATGGTAGCAAGCTAGAGATCAAATTTTGAAGGAATGTGTTTGTGATCTTTCTCTCCACCTTGCCTAACATTACGTTTCCTTGATATTTGGTAAGGCAAATAGTTAATTCCCTAGTGACAATGGATATAATGATATGTAAGTGTTTATCACCAGGAATGAGACAAAAAAATCTGGAAATTCTATACTAAAAATTTGAGGTTTAGCTATATGCTAGATATGAAAAATATTTTAAAAAATGTCTTTCTCAAATTAATTATTAACCATCTGGTAAATACCTTAATCTAGATACTTAATTATGTGTTCTTAATCTAGAATAAGATATTGGGTTAGACAAAGTCTTTCTCAAAATTTGGGGAGACAATAGCCAAGTTTACCTGAACATGAATAAAAATGTCATGGTAAATTATTTTCTAAAAAAAACTCTTATGCTTGGGATGTGTTAAAACTCAATGAAAACTAAAGTTGTGAGGTTAAAAGAGGTCTAATTTTAGTGATGATTTTTGATTTAACAACCTCAGTCTTTTTGATGCGTAATAGCTAGTTAACCACACCAACCTGGTTTGGTTTAAGCAATTTCAAGCACAACAATCTTTTTTCCCCCTCTCTCTTTACTTGCTTTTTTGTTTTTTTAAGCCAGCACTTGAAAAACATTAGACTGTTATATTTTATATTTTATGCAAATGTAACTAATGGAATGAAAAGTATATCACCTGATTGGGATGTATACTCTCCCATTTTATTCTGTTTTTCTTTTAAAGATATGTTAAATTGGAAGTATTTCTCTTCTTCTTCTTTCATATTTAATTCACTTTGTCTCTTTTCGACCCTCTTTACTTAAGCTTTATAAAGTATAGCTTTATATCTGGTGGGTTTCGTTAAGTATGACCTTGATTAATTGAGTATCCTAAATAAAACAAATGATTAGTATTGACATTTATTGGACACCATGGGCTTACTAGGGCTGACGTACAAAGCAGAGTATCTAGTAACATAGTGTGAGTGCTTAACTGTTGTCAGTTGAAATTGGGTAGTTGATTTGTCATCTTCAATTAATAGCATGTTTAGCACTGAAACACAAGGCAGATTTTATACAGCCATGACTTGGAACTCTGCTTAAGCAGAAGCTGGTTTTCCATTCTGCTGGTTATTAACTACAGACTATTAACTGTAAAAGGAAGAAAAGCTTACTTTTAAACTTGGATAAGATAGACCGTGATTGCCTGGAACATGTTTAGCTTAAATATACACTGGTTTTATGTAAATATAAGATGTAAAGTAGCCACAATGTTAAATAAGATGGGGATCTTTCTATTTCCATTTTATTTAGTTAGCTTTAGATAATGCTGTGGAATATAATATCTGGTATTTCTCTGTTTGACACAGTAAATTATCCTGACATGCCAAGATACAAATTGAAGCACAGGGTTAAGATAGTAACATCTTGAGACTCAATCCTAAGATAATTATGAGAAATCTGTCTTTATCTGAATAACAAGAAAGGAGAACTCCTCTTCATATATTTTAACTTAGCTTTTTTTTTTTCTATCTGAGAGCACTGAAATTGCTAGCAAATAGACTTTTTCTTCTTCAAGATTTTAAGGCTTGTTTTTTATAATTTAAAATATAGATTCTCATTCAGTAACTTCTGTTATTTCTACCTTTTTTTTTTACTTTGATTACTATGATAGTAGTGGCTATTATTTCTAGGTTAAAAACATATTAAGGAATGTACTTGGAATTGATACTAGTAGTCATGTATTTTAGAGAAAATAATAAACAAATTATGAAGAATTTGTTAACCGTTTCAGATGTGACATGGTTAAATGATGATAATTTTATATTACCTAGCTGTGACTTAGCAAAAGACAAATCTAAACTGTCATCTGGACAGAATGGCAAAATACCGGAGCACACAATGGATGAACCTGCTGATTTGTTTCCTAAGTTTTGAGTACCAATCAATAAAATTTATTAAGCCATGCAGTGTGTGTTAGGTTCTATATGTGATGCATATGCATAAAAGATGCAGCCTGTGCCATTAAGGAGTATATCATTTGTTTATCAGTAGTTCGGGGAAAAAGGCATATACGTATTCAGCAAACATTAATTTAGTCTCAGCTTTGTAGCTGGCACTCTGGATATAAAAATGAATATGTCATTAAAAATGTTCTCAAAGAGCTCACTAGCAGGCTGTATAGATCATTGCATTATGATGAGGTAAGTGCATTATGGTAGTAATTTTAAACAATTTCCAGGCACCTAAACCTTTTCTTTCTGTAATAGTAGGGATGTTACTGGCCATACCTATTGGGTATTCAATATTAAGAATATTGATGTTGAGGGGCACCTGGACGGCTCAGTTGGTTAAGCGGTCAACTTTGGCTCAGGTCAAGATCTCATGGTTGGTGAGTTTGAGTCCTGAGTCCGGCTCTGCACTGACAGTATTGAGCCTGCTTTAGATTCTCTGTCTCCCTCTCTTTTTGCCCCTCTCCCGCTCACACTGTATCGCTTTCTCAAAAATAAATAAACATTAAAAAAATAAATAAAATTTAAAAAAGAATATTGCTATTGAAATGGTTGTCTATCAGTTGGCAAATAAAGTATTAAAAACTATTTCAAGTGGTGTATCTAAAAATATACATTCTAAAATAAGTGGATTATTTCAAGTCGATCAAGACAATTATTGAAAATTGTTCTCTGGTTTTACTGAGAATTGATAATAGAGACATTGAGTATGGAAAAATCTCAGGCAGGAGTTTGAATATAACTGCTGTTTGTTTAGCAGAAGTTGAGGGAGGTTTCAGTGTAATGAACAATATTGTTGATATTAAAAAAACCTTCTTAACTTCTTGAGACCACAAGTTCTGCAAAGATGTTGCCCATTGGGCCACCAAGCTGGGTAATACGGATGTGGTTTCTACATGGCAGTGAATTTCCCCGAGTGGCTGCCAAGCAGACTGAAGCGACAGATGAGGCAGGAACCATTGCTCCCTGCTGCTCCACAGTCGTCAGCATGCCAAGGTGGCACTGGTGAAATTATTGTCATTGGGACATGTTTCTGGGTCCAGGTTATGTGAGAATCTGACATCGAGGTTCTTCCTTGGCCATCGTACACAGACAGGGTGCCTATCAGTATCGATTATGGGTCCCAGGCCACACCACATCTTTGTAATTATTCCCTTTGTATATAAATTCTTTTTGAATTATCCTAATTTGAGTTTGTCATCTATTTCCTGTTGGGAGCCTGACTGATAATAAAAACTGTAATTCCTTGGAAAAGAGTGTAACTAACAGTAAGTAGTTTGGTAGTGAGCATGTATCCAAAGACAAGTGAATCATAGTAGTTTTGTATGGCTTCCCAGAAAAGGGGGAACTTTTTTTTCCATTGGACATTCAGCCTTCATTTAAGTTTAGATTTCTTGAAATGCTTATGCCACCACATGAAGCCTAAGAATGAAGCCAGTACTTATAACCTAAATGTACCATGTGATACATGTACTGGTAAATATGTAAAACAGAAGCTATGATCATTCATAGGAGATTGTAGCCATTCTGCCTGGGAAGACCAGAAAAGACCTTACACTGGAATTTAAACTTGAAATAAGGCTTGAATGAGTTTGCTGGGTCAATAGGTGATTGGAGGTGAGCAGGACGCAGTGAAGGCCTTTGAGAGAGGAAACTGTTTGCAAAAGTACAATATCAGGAGGTGTATGGTAGGAAAATAATTTGAATGGGTATGACAGTTGAGGCTGAAAACTTGAACAGGACACAAGAGTTTGATATACCACAACGCTGGAGGCCATGTAGAGCCACTGGAGAATATGAAGCAGAATTAGGTAAAGATTAGGAGATTATTAAGTAGTCTGGGTGAGAGACAGTGAATCTACAGTTAAGGAATGAAATAAGGGGATGAGGAGAGGAAACGGTTTTAAGCCCCTTTTTAGTGTATGACAGGCTTTGACAGTTAACTTAATTTGGGAGGTGGCGAACCTTGAAGGAAAAGGAAGAGCCTAGAACAACTCCTATGTTCTACTATGGGCAGTCAGCTGGATGGTGATATCATATACATGGAAGGAACACAGGAAAAGGAGGTTTGGTGGGGAAGGAAAACGGTCATTGTAAAGGTAATAGTTTCAAATACACTGAGACTATCATAGAAGACAACCTGTATGGAATTATCTAGAAGACAGATCTGGATTGGAAATTTAATTCATACATTATTAGCTGAATCCCTGCATTTCTATAAAAGCACTAGGGATTGGTGAAGGCAGTGCAATAAAGAATGAATGGAAGATGAAGAATTGGAGAAAGTCAGTATGAAGCATTTCTTTAAGAGGTTTGACTACTAATGAAAAGCTTAAAATTTAGAAACTTCAAAAGCTAAAAACAGAAACTCTGAGTTGAGAGATTTGATTTTTTTAATGTTTATTTTATTTTTGAGAGAGAGACAGAGTGTGAGCAGGAGAGGGCAGAGAGACACACACACAGAATCTGAAGCAGGCTCCAGGCTCAGAGCTGTCAGCACAGAGCCTGACGCAGGGCTTGAACCCATGAACGGTGAGATCATGACCTGGGTTGAAGTCGGCGCTCAACTGACTGAGCCACCCAGGCGCCCCAAGATTTGATTTTTTTAAAACATAAACATATAACTTGGTGTATTTATGCAGTGTAGGATCCAAAGCTCTCAGGCAAAATAAAAAGTTAAATAATAAACTTAACTGCTATTTCTTTATTCCTTTATTACATCTTCCCTCATTGGAATATAAGCTATTTAAGAGCAGAAATTTTAATTCCTAGGCCTAGCACAAACTTTGGTTCATAATAGCCACTTAAAATATATTTGATGAATAAATAATGAATGAAAAATACATTGTGTTGATTCAGAATGAGGGAAGCATGTACTTTTACACACTGCTGACATAAACTCGTACAATCCCACGGACACAATGTGATGATGACCTTTGATACAGTCATTCTATTTCTAAGACTTTATCCTATAAATATATTTCCATGTATGAGAAATGAATATGTCCAGCAATACATGCAAATAAATTATTGTGTATACTTATAATGAACAAGAAAAGCTCTATATTTTGATATGAAAGATTTCCAAAACGTCTTTTAAAGTGAAAAATCAGAGTGTGAAAAAGTATGTATAGCATGTTACTATTTGTGTAACTTAAAGGATATATATGAATATAGTTGCTTGTTTATACATAGAATATCTCTGGAAAAATACACAAGAAACTGGTAACTGTGGTTGTCTCTGGGGAAAGAAATAGGGAAAAGTGTTTGGAAAGTAATTCTAAAATTTTATACTCTTTATGCATTATCTATTTCTTAAAAGTAATAAACTAACAAAGCAAAAAAAACCTCCCACGAATAAATGAGCCCAGTAGTTTGTGTCAGACACCTTCCTAAATGATTTGTGTGTATGGTCTTAACTTGAGACCAGGGGAAAAAAGATAAGTGAAGGAAGTACGTTTGCAACAGGTAAACATGCGTGCACATATGTATTGGGGGAGGGTGGAAAATGGAAGGAACGTGGAGGTTTTCATGTGTCATAGATTGTGTTTTCTCTTTGAACAGGAGACATTATCATCTGTTGAGGGGGAGGAGGCAGGGATCAAGAAGGGTAAGAAGAACATTTGGCACTGTTGCTAGAGAGTAGGAAGGGAATGATTAAAGGCAGAAAAGAGAATGTTGTTTGGGCATCATTCTTTACTACAGTGCAATTTTAGTTTGGAAGTGCTGAGTAGCTCTAGTATAAGAGTGGAAAATAAATGTTGTTGGATTATATACCTTTCTGTGGGAGAAGTACAATGAGGCTATTTGCAAAGTAGCTGAAGTCAAATGATAAAGACACCAATTGGGAAATAAATTTAGATTACAACTGGAGGAGGTAGCATCTTGAAGGAAGGGATGAATTTCATGAGTTAAGGGAGAATTTCTAGGCTGAGCAATGATCTTGTCCAATTGGTCACAAAAATTCTCCCTTAGCCCGTGGTTTTCTGTTGCCCAGCCCACAGTCTCAGAAGGTAGCCCACTGGGGTAAAATGCCTCCAGAATGGCTCCAGCTAGCTTTTCTCTGAGCAGTCCTCCCAGGAAAGCATCTGAATATGTCTGGCACATTTCCACCTAGGAGGCCTTCCTCTAGCTCAAGGATTCTCAAAGTGTAGTTTCTGGGCCAGTGGCATCAACATCAGGTGAGAACTTCTAGAAATACAAACTCTTGTCCCCTCCCCTGACACTGAATCAGAAACTTTGGGAGTGTGTTAAAGCCTTTAGGGGTTTTGTACGCATGCTCAAGTTAGAAACAACTGCTCTAGCTGTTCCTTCTTAACCTGAGATAAACACTTGGCTAGTTAACTCCATCACCTCCTTTAAGTCTTTGCTTTAAATTCCCAGCACTCTATGTAATATTTCAACCCACCTTCACCTTTTTTCATTCTCCTGATACCCCCTTCCCTTCATCCTCCTCATCAGCTTTATTTTTCTTTAGCGCTCATAGTTTCCTGTACAATATAATTACTTCGTGGTTTTTGTCTGATTGATTTGAGTACACGGATCTTTTTTTTGTTGATATCGATATATTCTATGTTCCCAGAACACTCTCTGATGTATAATAGAAGCTCAGTCAATATTTATAAAATGATTATTTGTCCATGGTCTCAATAAAAAGCCATTTCCAAAGCAGTCACCTTTGCCCAGTTTGTGGCAAAGCAGCTGGCCAGCAGCAGTCTTCCAACCTTTCCAGCTTTTCCAGCTATGGGTCTCCCACCAACCCCAGCTTTCCAGACTCTAGAAACCATGATTCATGCTCTTCGGGAAGTCTCCTTGGAGTTCCTGTCTCTCAGTTTGAGATGAGACCTCCACTCTCACTCCAAAACTGCCCTTTCCTCCAAACACGTTTCCTTATAGAAGGGGTAGGGGGTAAGCTCTCAGCAAATCTATAACTTTCTCCAAACATAATCCTTACCCTCTTTTCCAATTCCTACCTCTTCAACTTAACACTAATAATCTTGAGGTATTGAAGCCTCAAGATATAAAACTTGATTTCCCCACTGCTTTCTCAGTTCTGAATAAGACATAGTTTAGTCTAGCATCTTGTATAGGAATATGATATAGTTGATATCTGTTTTCTTAGGGTGTCAGCCCAAATTAGAATGTTTAATTTTTATTTATGCTACATGGTCTTCTTGGCTTTTATAGTCCATTCTTTACATTTTAGGCGAAACAAGTTTTTCGTTTGTGTTTTTGTTTTATTTATTTTTTTTGAGAGACAGAGAGAGAGAGAGAGAGACCTGAGACCAGGGGAGGAGCAGAGGGAGACAGAGAGTTGGGCTCAGGTCATGATTTCGGGGTTTGTGAGTTTGAGCCCCACACTGGGCTGTTTGCTGTCAGAATGGAGCCTGATTCCAGTCCTTAATCCCTTTCTCTCCCTGCCCCTCCCCTGTGCATGCATGCACTATCTCTCTCTCTCTCTCTCTTAAAAATAAATAAACATTTAAAAAAGGGTATATGAATTAATGCATTTGAAAGATTTTCTAAGCCCTGTTGAAGTAGAGCTGTCTTTTAGCTTGAGTTTTAAAAAGTATGTAAAATAATCTAATTCATCAATAAATATTTATTTTAATTCTTATATTACTAATGAAGTGGATCGTTTTTTCTTTTTGTTTTGTTTTGCTTTTTGGGTTGTCATCAACTTAAAATTTAACTTATTTTCCATTTTCTGTCAGATGTCAATTGTCATAAAATGATGAGAAGAAATTATAATGCAAAAAATGTCCATGTGACAGACCATTATTTTTCTATCAAAGCTGTTTAACATATAATAGAAATAAAATGCCATATTTAGCAATCAATTTTCTCCTTTGAATGGAAAAAGCTCACAAAAGTGGGTGAAAAAATGATTCAAAATCTAATTATGTAACAGTTCTGAATTATGTAACATTCTCTTGATGTCCCACTCTGTCTAGGAAGAGGAGGACATAATAGGAAGTCTCTAGATAGATAATCCACAAGGTCATCTGAGATGCAGGGGAGCTTAGGGAAAGTAGAGTGTTAGCAGTTTCAGCTGCTGTGGCTCTAACCTGGGTAGGTCTAGCCTTAGTCAATAATCCGTTGGCATTGACTTGAAGATCGCTTCATGGGTACATTGATATTCCTTGCCTTGATCTCTCCTGGATAAATTTTCTGGACATACAGGCTATCTAAAATTAGTGTTTTGTGGGTATAACATTTGGCATTTGTGTTAATTCTGTATTTGTTTAGTATCCTCAAAATGTCTTGCAAAACTTATATTACTCATAAGTTACTCATAGGCTACTCAACTCATAGGTTGTCAGTTATCTCCTAAAGACATTATTATTATCTATTGTCCTTGGAATATATGTCCTTCCCTATATGTATGGAAGGTCCAGAATGAAATGGCATCCTCTCCCACAACTTGCTTTGGCTATGTATGGTCCAGTTCGATTGTACAATTTCCATTCTCCTATTTCACAATTTGACATCAGCTACCTCCTTTTGACTGAAGTTTACTTTTGTAATATATATGAAAAAGTAAGTGAATAGTGCAAAAGATATAGGAAAAATTTTTATTAAACAGCTTTTGGAACATCTTTGTAGAGATCATGTAATGTAGCATATTACACAGTTTTGATAACTTCATGTTATTAACTGAATTAATGTTATTAATTGAAGTCAGATGGATTTATGAAGGGCATGACTTCTTATTAAAAAGAAAAAGGAATCCAATCAAACCAGCTTAAGAAAAGGGGGATCATTAGAACAAGTGACTATATCATACCTGGTCAGGAGATAAAGTATAATTGGCCACTCAGGGGACTGAAAGGGAAATGGAAAGGGAATCATCTTACTTTCTTTCCAGATTCAGTCTCTCTCATCTATATTTACCTTTGCTCTTTTCTTTACTAACTTTCTCTCTTTGCTTTTCAACCAACATGAAGTCTTGGCCTCAGTGTTGTATAACTTTTCCCTTCAACTGGCCTGCTTCATCTATTAGTTAATTGACTCAGTATCTCTCTGCCCTATTGGCAATTTCTGAGGAGAAAGCTTGAACTGGTATTAAAGTAAGGTGGTATTAGATGTTGCCAGCAGAGTGGATTTGGGGGCTATGGTGAAGTGGGATAGATGGCCAACGGAATTTCAGGGAAGGGACAATTACCCCAAACTATGTCCACAAATCTAAATAACAGATAGTGTTGAAGAATTAAATTATTGATCGCTCCATGTTGATAATTTTTATTGGTATGTTTGTGACCCAGGTACATAAATGACATCAGAACCTTAACACTGACTTACTTTCACCTAATGCTTACTCAGCTGAAGAGAAGATTCAGAACAAAAATCTGTTACATAGCACATAACATTTTGATCTAATATTTGTGAACAATTTTATAGCATTTTTTTTTTTAAAGTTTATTTATTTTGAGAGAGCGAGAGAGAAAGAAAAAGAGCAAGGGACAGGCAGAGAGAGAGGGAGGGAGAGAGAATCTCAAGCAGGCTCCATTTACACTGTCAGCATGGAGTCCAATGTGGGGCTCCAACTCACTAACTGTGAGATCATGACCTGGGGTGAAATCAAGAGTTGGATGCTTGACCAAATAAGTCACCCAGGTGCCCCTTACAGCATTTTAATGCATACTTGCCATTAGAAGATCCCTGAGAGAGGTTGAATACTTTGATGTTCTTTCAAGGCAGGGAGAAAAGCGGATCAGAAAACCTGATGACCACGATATTTTGAGCAATTGGCACAGATGTTGCCCCAATCTCTTTGAAATGTGGTTAATTCTTCCTTTCTAGGTCACTTTATATTTGTAGAACTACATCAAGGCAGTCCCAGAGGAAATTACTCTAATTGAACTGCTTTTTATAGTGTTAGCCTTTTTGGATGCCCTCCCTCCCTTGGTCTTGCTTCTTTGAGAAGAGTTCATCTAAATCTTTAAGTAGGAGAAATAAGTAGAGAACTGTGATCTTTGTGTTCTGCTATGAAATCAGTATTAGGGGAAAAGAAACTCAAAGGGCTTCTGTGGATATTGGGGGAAAAAAAGTGGTTTGAATTCCTGGATCCTGCTTCAAGGAGGGAAGGAAAGTGGAGAAAACTGGCCTGGACTGGTGAGAGGTCCTGGTGCTAAACAGAAGAAAGATGTGTTTAATTTCTAAGTCTTAGTCTCTGAATGTTTAATGAACTCCTACCACGTATGAAGTCAATTGCTCGGGGGCGATTTCGAGGGGTTTACAACTCAGCCAGAATGACAAAGCACACAGATTTCTAGATAGGCTTAGATAAGATACACCCTGAATTTAGAGAAGTTAAGCTCTCTGGCCCGGAGGAGGCGAAACATAAATGTTCTCTCTCGAATGCTTTCAACTCTGTGGAGTTTCAGGAGTCATAAACCCAGCTCTTAGTTCTGAACTATAAAATCATAGATTTCCTTCCCAGGAACCAATGCCGTAAGTAACATTTTGAGGCCAACAAAAGTGTCAAAAGTGGGGATCGCACCTTGGCCAGGGGAAGGTGTTAGTTTAGTGTCACTGTGGAGTTTACAATACATGACAGAAGGGTCATTTTCTTCTTGCAGCTTTCACTTTAAGGACAAATAAGATAAATAGAGTTCAATAAAAATAAATAAAAACAACAAATAAGATTTAGTAGGGTAACTCTGGGTTTCTCTAATTCTTCACACTTTGGCAATTAGATCAGGACAATTCCTCAACTCCTTCCTACCTAATATTGTAACACATTATAAGAAGCTTTTCTAGAGCTATGGCAGGAACTGTTTTTCCATAATGCAAAACTTTGTCACAAATAGTATAAATGATTAATGTACAAAAGCAATCCTTACTGAGGAGCTACTACATGTTCTAAACACGTTTGAAATGTGTTTAGAAAATGAAATGTTCTTAGGGTAAATTTAGTTTATTCATTAAATAATCAACTATGAAAAACAAATCAAGAAAACAAAGATGGTTCAGTGAATAAAAAGGCCAATAATTGGGGTGCCTGGGTGACTCAGTGGCTTAAGCGTTGACTCTTGATTTTAGCTTAGGTCATGATCTCAGGTTTGTGACTTAGATCCCCACGTTGGGCTTGGCGCTGATAGCATGGAGTCTGCTTGAGCTTCTCTCTCCCCTTCTCTCTGCCTCTCTGCCTTTCTCTCTCTTTCTCAAAATAAATAAGTTAAAAAAAAAAAAGCAAGCCAGTAATTCACATGTGGTAGATTTATGTGGTAGGAAAGGTTAAATGTATCACCAACTTTTGCATAAGACTACTAATTTTCTACCTATTAAAAAGTTTTTGTAAAATATTACCAGAGTATATAAGATCAGTGTTTTATTTGTTGGTGTTGTCTGTTTGTTTTTCAGGCTTGAACTCATGACTGAGATCAAGATCTGAGCTGAGATCAAGAGTTAGATGCTTATACTGACTGAGCCACCCAGGTGCCTCTAAAATTAGCACTTTTGAAATTTAAAAAAAACCTCATTTTAATGTTTATTTGTTTTTGAGAGATAGAAAGTGAGAGATAGAATGTGAGCAGGGGAGGAGCATGCGGAGAGAGGGACACAGAATCTGAAGCAGGCTCCAGGCTCTGAACTGTCAGCACAGAACCCAATATGGGGCTTGAACCCATGAACTGCAAAATCTTGACCTGACCTGAAGTCGGATGCTCAGATCTAGGTGCCCCTAAAATCAGTATTTTAATCAATTTTGACCAAAATACTGAAAAAGATGAAATCACATTTATTTGATGTATTAGGAACTTATGAAAAACGTAAAAAAATAATGAAACAATGTTTGGTGTTATTATGGCAATATTTATTTTACATAAAGATCATTAGGTTTAGCTGTGGACCAAAGAAGATATTTGGTGGTGGTGGTGGTGTAAGGGGGTGTTGTCTGCATTTGCTTAAGAGCTATTAAGAAACAATTTAATTTTGGTTGTTAAAAAATGATCTTTTCTAACAAAGACAAAGCAAATTGTCAGTTATATTCTGTGTTTCTGTTTTTCCCATTAGTTAGATAGTGTAAGAATTCTGTTGATATAAATCTGAGGAGTCTAAATACTGAGGTAAGATGACAATCAATGCAATTAATATAATTTAGTTTTCAAAAAAATTCTGATTACTTCATATCTTGCTAATTTAAATATAAAGGAAAAAATCTATGTTTATAATAAGTTATAATGCAGATATATATTTAGCTCCTTATCTATCTATCATCTATCTCTCTAAATAGATAGGGGACAGGCAGAGGGAGAGGGAGAGAAACTCTTAAGCAAGCTCCACACTCAACATGGAGCCCGATGCTGGGCTTGATCTCATGACCGTGAGCCAAAATCAAGAACCAGATGCCAGGCACCTCTTCTTTTTTACTTTTATTTTTATTTAAAAAAATTCTTTTAAACGTTTATTTATTTTGAGAGAGAGAGAGAGTGCTAGCAGGGAGGGGCAGAGAGAGAGGGAGACACAGAATCTGAAGCAGGCTCCAGGCTCTGAGCTGTCAGCAAAGAGCCTGATGTGGGGCTTGAACCCATGAACTGTGAGATCATGACCTGAACCGAAGTCAGAAGCTTAACTAACTGAGTCACTCAGGTGTCTCCCTTCTTTTTCATTTTTAAAAGCAGTTGACAGTACAATCCTCAAATGTTGACTTAACTATAATGAAGTTCATGTTTTCTTTTTGCATGTGAATGTCTTCCTTGGTTTATCTTTAGTTTTATGCTCAAGGAATTTTACATTCATTCAAATAAAAGCTGTTTATAGGTTTAAGACTTTAAAAAATACAATTTCAAATAGCTTTTGTAGCAATTTCTCATGCTATTAATCTCTATATCCTGAAACAGTTTCTGTAAAATTTAAATGACTTACTTATTAGTTATCCATTTTTGCCCTGAAATATTGCTGTCCTAAGTCACTGGCAAATAAATACTCTGAATTCCTAGATGGTTCCTAATTTGTATCATCTGTTTGCAAAAAAATCAAAGTTGCCTCATTCTCTTTCCCTTTATCTTTTTAATTGTGGCATGTCAATATTTGAAAGCTAAAATATTATCTATTTTCATTGCTTGTATTCGATGCATGCCATTTTCAATGCAATTTAGATATTTAGCACATTCAGATTGCCAGATTTAACAAATAAAAAAATAGAGAATGCCTATTTAAATCTGAATTTCAGATAAACAATGAATAGTTTTTAAGTATGTCTAGAATGCTTATTCTGACATAAGTATTCACTATTTATCTAAAATTCAAATTTAAGCTGGTGTGCTGCATTATATCTGGCAACCCTTAACACCTTTTATCATATTTGATAGGATGTGTAAACATTCCACTCCTTTTTAGATCTCCTCTCTTTTATACTGTCCTCTTTATTTATTTTTAGATTACAATATGAGAAAACAGTGAATTCAGTTGTATAATTTTTGCCATACAGAGAAGATGTCTTGCTGGGTAACATATTAGATACTATATTTACACGTAATACTTTAAAGTTATAAGAAAAATTCAACAGCACAAGTAGCCATAATTCTGGTGACACTTTTAACTGTAATCTGTACTTTAACATTTCACCTCAAAAATTACTTTAAAACTTCCCCCACAGCTCTTAGGCTTTGTCCCTTCATTGGAGCTGGCTGAGGATGCGCCCTTCTCTAATGACAAGGGGGAGCAAGTTAAAGTGAGTTTTCTGGCTTTTGATTAGTCATCAATAATATTATTCAGCAGCATTTCTTGAGCTGTGCTCTTTGGACGTAGCCCACTAAAGCTGTTAATGGGTGCCTTGGGGGAAGGGTGGTCAATTAAAATTAGGATACTATGGGGTAGAGGCATATCTCTACTGTAGAACTTCTCTGAAGTTCAGTATGCTACTTTTTGCTGAGCATCTGTAAGAGGGGACCACAGTAGACTTCTTTCCCCTAATATTTTTTACTATAAACTTTTTGGTGTATGGCACACCATGTACATTTTGTAAGACACTAGAGTTTTAGGAAACACAGTTTGAGAATTCTGAAAAAGGTTCCAGCTCATTTTCATCTGATTTCCAGGTCATAGGTAGCTTGAAGACTAGAGTAGTGTGATAGTCATCAGGAACCAGTCTACCAAAGTATCAATCAGGCTGCATCCAAGGGACAGATGTCAAATGGTCCGCTCTGATCATTAATGGATTAATTTAAATTGGATAAACTCAGCTAACAAGTAACAGGAAATAGAGAATAGAGGAGGCACAAGGATAGGATAAAAGAAAAATTGGAAACAACCTTTGTTGAGTATCCACTATAGTCCTAGAAGCCACGCAAAATGGCTTATATGGCTTGTTTATATGATTTTCATAACCCCTATAATGAAAGCATTATGCCCTTTTATAGATGAAGAAATCGAGGGTCAGAGAAATCTAGTGATTTGTTTATTGTCATATTTCCAGTTAAGTTGTCACAATTGAGATTTGGTACAGATCCTTTAGACATCAAACACGTATTCTTTCCCTACTCATAGTAATTCACTTAAAGTCAATTTCTTTTGTCTCTTGCTATCCCAGGAATCATCAGACTACTTCAGTTTTGAGAATTACCACTTTAGAGCAGCAACTCTTCTTTCTTTCTTTTCCTTCCTTCCTTCCTTCCTTCCATCCATCACCTGGACAGCTACTATTTTCTGGTAACTTACAATCACCACTTCTTTTTGTGATACATCTGACATGGTTTCCAAATTGCCCATGAGTAACCACTCACAGGGGTAAAAGAAGATTCATCAAGTACTGAAAATGCAGCTGTTCCCAGTTTGCTGGCTGCCATACTGAAATCATCTGGGGACTTTTAAACATGCCGATGCCTAGGTCTCTGTCCCAGAAATCTTGATTTAATTGATCTGGGTATGGCACTGGGAATTTAAAATACTTCCTAGGTGACTGTAACGTGCAGGCAGGCTGAGAATCATTATTTTTAAGTGACTGGGATGAGTTTACAGTATTTTCATAAAGAAGTAAAGGAAATGTGTTAATGTTACTTTTATTTAACAAACTCATTTCTTTTTAATAGCTGCCCAGTCACTTTTTTTCAGATGGAAAATGAGCAAGTTGCAACTTGGTATCTTTTCCTATTTAAATGATATTTATATTCAGTTGGGGTACTGTGCTGTAAAATATGTACTTATTTCATTAGTTAGGCTACTGAGTCATTTCTATTTAATCTGTGAAACTCATAATCCTCCCTAAACCATGGTGGTCTCACATCACATCTCAGTGTAAATTTAATTATTGCACTAAGAAAATCACATTATCAAAACAGCATGAAATATCCCCATAGTAATGTCTTAAATCCTTTTACTAATGCACTTTTTACATCTCATATTTGTCTCTTTCATACTAATATTGTCTGAAGTCTCATAAAGTGAACTTAGGCAAACTACCACTTTCTTGCTGTAACTAAAACATTTTTCAAATTATTCTTTAATTTCGGATGTGAATTTTTTTTCTAATTTGCAAAACTAAAGAAAAGAAAATTGAAGGAGACTATTAGACTGTCTAGTATAATTTTAATTTTAAAAGAAAATACTAAACTAATAGTAATGACAATGACAATGGTGTAGAGAGGAAAATGGAGTCTCTCATGTCAAGCAGGGATCTGTGTCAAGCAATGGTGCAAACAGTTAAAGGTACTGCAGCTACGAGATCTCACCAGGACCAGCATCAGTTCACATCCCAGAAATGATAACAGGCAAAAGCAAAGGAGGTTCTGCAGGGGCGCAAGATCAATTAAGTCCTTTTAAAAAGGGGAAGATTTTTGCAGCAAGCTGTCAGACTCTCCAGACTTGACTTCTCTACATCTGATCACTTTCAAAGGCAGCTGCCACCAAAGGCTCTACCTGATTGATCTCCAAATGGAACTGGGGTCTTTCCCTGTTTGAACACAATGAGCAGTAAGTGAGTAAGAGAGGTGACCCGGACTGGACCAAAGCTTTATATCAACTGTGTGCCCACAGACTGACTTCACATTTGGTTCTTTAACTTCCTACACGCATCTGTTATCTTGTTGGTTGTGCAGTTTATTTTATGTTCTACTCTGTGTTCTATGTAAGAAGCCAAGTTTAATCACATGGTGAAATGTCATTGAGTTTGGAATCCTGAGCCTGCTTTATCTTTGTGATTAACTTTGCGCTATGATTGAATAAAGCTGACACTTTAGAAAGATATAACTCATGTGTGCACCCTCAAAGTATTTATTGAAAAGACCAAAGCTCAAATTGCCAGGTTGTGGCACTGAATGTGTGTAGGAAACATGGAAAAATTCAAAGATTCAAAGATAATAAGACTGGTGCCGGAGTCCAGCTCCAGTGAGTCCGGGAGTCCCCGAAGGATGAACAGTGTCAGGGAAGAGGAAAGACTCAAGAGAGCAGCATGGTTTCTGGAATCAGGCAGGCATCTCTGCCCTACTGCTCTCAGTGTTTTTATTTAAAGGTAGTAAGTGACATTACATCAATGAATAAGTGACATTCCATCAGTAAGCATAGTTTGATATCTTTAACAACAATGTGTTTTTATCAGCAAAGCAGCAATTTCCTCAGTCTTGCATGTTGTTTTCACGTTAATAAGCATATAAATTTAAGGCAGGGGGAGAGAATAGAGTGTTACCTTGAGGCCTATGTTAATTATCTATAAACAGGCCAGGAGTCACTCTGCCTGTTCTTCCAACTACAATGGGGGAGGTGCAACTCATCTGGCAAGGACGGAATTCCCAATGCTTGTTCTTTGCTTATGAATGAGGACATTTACAAAGTCTCCTTCAGATGTTATCCACCAATGCATCACATTCCAGGTCCCCTTTTTTTTATTTAAATGCCATAAAACAAAAGAGAATACATCCTTTGAGGCCAACAAGGGCAGTTCAAGAAATCCATGCCTGAAAGTTTATTTAGAATGAGGTAAGATTGGGCGCCCTTTGACTGGCAGGAGTCTTTGCTGCGTCTTCTCACACAGAGGGACATTTCAACCTGTGTGCCCAAGATGGCTCCCAACATACAGGCAAAATTCTATGGTGTACTAATTGAATTATAGTTATGAGCTCAGTTAACCCTCCCAACAATACTAAGATGTAGGTTCTATTACTATCCCAACTATATAGAGGGGGAATTGAATTCAGAGACCAGTTTTGAACTCAAAGAATCTGGCTCTAGAGCCTATAGTCCTAACCACTATATGTTCTTGTCTTCCTCAACTTGAGTGACTGAGAGGTTGGTTATATCAAACAACATAGAGGTATAATTCAAGTAAATTAATAGATTCAGGGCAGTTGTCAAGGTAGTGAGTTTGTGCTTAGATATATGTCATTTGGGATGCTGGAATTTTACCTTGAGGTCATATTCATCAAGCGGTTGATGATATGGATCTGAAATTTAGGAGAAAGTTCAGAGCTGGAGATAAAGATGTAGGCACTATATACACAGAGGTGGTGGCTGAGATAAAATAACCAAGGGAAGAAGTTTAAAACTAGGAGGGGTTTTTTTTTTTTAATGTCTATTTATTTTGAGAGAGAGTGATCACAAGCATGGAGGAGGGGGCAAAGAGAGAGGGAGAGAAAGAATCCCAAGCATACCCTGTGCTGCCAGTGCAGAACCTGATGCAGGACTTGATCCCACGAACCTCGAGATCATGACCTGAGTCAAAATCAAGATTCAGACACTTAACCGACCAAGCCACCCAACACTCCTAAAATGAGAAGAGTTTTTAACACTGGATCCTGGAAGGGAGCTGCTTTATTTGTGAAGCAGATAGGGCACACGTGGATTAGGGACAGAGATGACAAAATAAAGAGGATATATGTCACCAAAAACTAGGGAAGAGATTTTAAGAAAGAAATGATGATCGGCAGCATCAAATGCAGCAGAGATATTCTAGAATGAGGTGCAGGTACAGGGACCCTGGATTTGACTATTAGCAAATTATTAGCAATCTTCTAAGGAATGATTTTAATATCCTTGTAAGACTGGAATAGAGATGGTTAGCTTATTGAGTAAATGAAGAGTGTTAGTTTAGAAGTAGCTAATAATTCTGGAATGCTTCCTATGGGTCATGAAGGGTTTTACATGTCTTTAAACGAGTGAACAATCCTACTTGGGGATTCTGTGTGCTGAAGGGCACATAAAATGAAAGGATTAAAGAGAGAAATAGACAATATAGTAGAAGTTAAAAAAGCCCAAAACTTCTTTTAGCAAATGATACAACATTGGATGCAAAAAAGAAAGAATAAGAGTAAGAAAAGAGGATCTAAACAACACAGTTTTCTACCATGGTCTAATTTATATTTATAGAATACCCAACAACTGCAAAATATACATAAGATGTTTAGTAAAAACCCTAAGTATTTGGAAGTTGAACAACGCCTTTCTAAATAATCCATGATTCAAATAAGGAACTACAAGGGAAATGTAAAATATTTTTAAATGAATAATAATAAAAATACATCAAAATTTCTGGAGACAACTAAATAGTTCTTAGAGGAAAATTTAGAGCTTATTGCTTCTATTAGAAATCAATGACTTAAGACTCCAACTCAAATTCCACATATGTATGAATGGTATTTGTCTTTCTCTGACTTATTTCACTTAGCATGGAGGAAAAAAAAGAGAGAGAGAGAGGTACAAACCAGAAAAGAGTTTCTTAACTATAGTAAACACATTGAAGGTTGCTGGAGGGAGGGTGGGTGGGAGATGGATAAATGGGTGATGAGTATTAAGGAGGGCACCCAGCGATGAGCACTGGGTGTTGTAAGTGATGAATCTCTAAATTCCATGCCTGAAACTAATATTATACTGTATGTTAAATAACTGCAATTTAAATAAAAACTTGGAAAGAAAAAAAAAAGACTCCAGTGTAATAAACTAGAAAAAGAAGAGCAAACTAAATCCAAGTAAGTAGAAAAAAGGAAATAATAAAAGCAGAGATCAATGACATAAAAAATAGACAAAAAAAAATAAAACTAACAGTCAGAAAATGGCTTTTTAGAAAGACAACAAGTGATGAAATTCTAGATTAATCAAGCAAAATAAAAGAAAAAAACCAAATTAGCAATATTGGAACTGAAAGCAGAGTTTTCCATACGTCATGCAGATTTTGAAAGGATAATATGAGAATATTAGGAATATTAATGTGAACACAGACAATTTAGATAAAATGGACGAATTCACTGAAGGACACTGTGAGATAATAGAGAATATTTATATTGGTATCTGCCCCAGTTCCTGACACAGGGCTTCTAAAACCGTTGTAAATTCCTAAGTCTTTTTTTTTTTTTAATGTTTATTTATTTTTGAGAGAGAGAGAGAGAGACAGCATGAGTGGGGGAGTGCAGAGATAGAGGGAGACAGAGAATCGAAAGCAGGCTCTGCACTGTCAGTGCAAAGCCCAACATGGGGCTGGAACCCAGGAGCCAGAAGATCATAACCTGAGCTGAAGTCAGATGCTCAACTGACTGAGCCACTCAGGCGGCCCTAAATTCTTAAGTCTTCAGAGCAGTAGGAGCAACTTTTGTTCTATTAAGGTGACTCTGGTTGAGCTCCTGGACGAGGACTGGTCATCAGAAAGACCAAGCCATGATTAGGAGCATGGCAGTTTTGGCTCTGCTCCTCATCCTCCACAGAGGAAGGGGGCTAGAAACAAAGTTAATAATTAGTCATGCCTATGTGAGGAAGCCTTCATAAAAATCCCAATAGTATAGGGTCTGGTGAGCTTCCAGGCTGGTGACACATCCACGCCAGGAGGTGGCATACCCCAACTCCCTGGAGACAGAAGCTCCTGAGCTGGGACTTTCCTAGACCTTGCCTTGGGTATTTCTTCATCTGGATCCTTTATCAATTCTTCAATAAACTGGTAAAGGTAAGCGAGCATTTCCTCAAGTTCTGAGAGCTCCTCTGTAAGCAGGGTTAGGGGTCCTCAGAAAAAGAAAGATGAGACATAGCTTTCAGGACACAAGAAAAGCCATTTTATTTATTTATTTATTTATTTATTTATTTATTTATTTATTTATTATTTATTTATTTATTTATTTATTTATAGAAAAGCCATTTTTAGGCCCCTAGCTATTTTTTGTGATCTATGCCCAACTGGCTTTACTTGCCCAAGAAAACTTTTTGCAGAACTTCCTAGAAGGTGTTGGAATTATACAGAAATGCAAAAACCTCAATAGTTGGGGATTTTAAGGAAGCAAAGAGAATGTAAAAACTTAAGTCTCTGCCAGGCCAAGAGATAGCTGAATTCCATCAGTGGTAAAACTGTGCTGTTTCAAAAGTACAGATTGACCTAGCATACATTCTTGAGTCATTTTTTCAGGATTCAAACCTGCTTGAGCACTCGAACACCAGACTGACTTGAGTCAGAGAACTGTTACTGACTCGTGCTGGCCGTTAGGACTTCAGTCAACTAGGACTTGGATTCTGTCAATTTAGGATAACTTTTGCCCCAATTTTACACTGAATTCTCCTTTGCCAACTCTCTTATGAATATGCATGTGTCCTTAGCTTAAATCTTCCTAATTTTATTGTTTGGGGAGATGTTGGGAAATATCCCTATTTTTCCTTGTTTGTTGCAAGTAAAATCCTTCCTTTTCCATTCTTTGGCTTGGTTGTGTCTTTTGGCTTGATGTCCATCAGGAGGAGAACCCGGGTTCAGATTACAGCTCTACCAAATTGAAGTCAAGGAGGGGGTTATTACAAACTTGGATCCATAGCTAGTCAGTCAAAAGCACAGGTGATAACCTCGGCTTTCTGAAGTGGGAGTGGGAGGTGGTCTTGTGGAACCAAGCTTCTACTTGTGACATCTGATGCTATCTACAAAGAGATAGTGTCTGAATTATAGGTAACTGTAGGTAATTTTCAAAAAATGTTTATTTATTTTTTGAGAGAGAGAGAGAGAGAGAGAGAGAGCATGAGCAGGGAAGGGGTAGAGAGACAGGGAGAGAGAGAGAGAATCTCAAGCAGGCTCTGCACCGTCAGCACAGAGCCCGACACGGGGCTTGATTCCATGAACCATGAGATCATGACCTGAGCTGAAATCAAGAGTCATACACTTAACCAACTGAGCCACATAGGCACCCCAATAATTGTACATAATTTTTGTCATGAATTACCAAAGCTCACTCAAGAGAAAAATGGATAATCCGAAGAGCCCTATATAAGTACTTTATAGGACTTTAAAGAACTGGTCTTTAAATACCTTTTCCATCAGGAAAACTTTAATTCCACATGGTTTCACTAGTGTATTCTACCAAATATCTAAAGAAGAAATGATATAAATTTAATAAAAATGCTTTCAGCAAATAGAAGAGGAGGGAACATTTATAATTTTATCCTGATAACAAAACCTGAGAAGGACATTAAAAACAGAAATAAAAACAAAAACACCCAATAGCCCCATTAATTTAGGTGTTAAGAACCCTGCCAAAATGCTAGAAGCTGAACTCTGTAATATTTAAAAAGGATAACACATCATGATCAAGTGGGATTTATCTCGGGAATGCAGTTACCTTAATATTAATAAAATCAATCAGTGTGTTTAGACATATTAACAGAATAAGGGAGAAAAATCATGCTATTGTTTCAATAGAAGCAGAAAAAAATTTTGATAGAATTCACCATCCATTCATGGCAAAAAACTAAAAACAAACAAACAAACAAAAACCCAAAAGAAAAAAAAACTTTCAGAGAACTAGGAATAGAAGCGAACTTCCCCATCTGACAAAAGGTATTTATTAGAAATTTACACCTAACATACTTCCTTGAGTATGAATGCTACTCTCCGAAACCTGAAAACTGGCAAAGAGGCTTGCCCTCACAGTTTCTATTCAACGTTGTATACTATAGACAGAGCAAAAAGAAAGTTAAGAAAAAAACTAATCAGAAAGAGGTAAAGCTTCTCTACTTGCAGATGACACATCTATTTTACTTAACAAATGCACAGGAATCTAAAAACCAACTATTAGAATAAGTGAATTTTTCCAAGTTGCAGGACACAAGGTTAATAAAATCAAATGGAGTTTTATATACTGGTAAATGAAATTTTAAAAAGTCACTTCCAAGAACACTAAAAACGCAAAGTATTTGTGAATAAATTTTATGAAATTAATTGCAAACCACCTGTTCTGAAAAGAACAGAACATGGTTGAGACAAATTTAAGAAGACCTAAATAAAAGGAGAGACATGGATTTGAAGACTCTATGAAGATAATTATCTATCTATTCGGTTTATCTATCGGTTTAGTACCACCAGTCCAGCCAAAATTCAAGTAGGCTCACTATTAGAAATTGGCAAGCTGTATCTAAAATTAAATTGAAATGTTAAACCTATTTTTCAAAAAAAGAACATAGTTTAAAGGTGTACAGTTCCTGATTTCAAGGCATATTCTAAAGTTATTGTAATAAAGACAGTGTAGTATTGGTGAAAAGGTGGATGTATAAATCATGGGAATACTTTAAAGTCTGAAAACAACAGAACAAACAATTCTAAAATTGGTCTGGAACCACAAAAGACCCTGAATAGCCAAAGAAATATTGAAAAAGCAAAGCAAAGCTGGAGGCATCACAATTCCAGACTTCAAGTTATATTACAAAGTTGTAGTCATCAAAACAGTACATATATTGGTGCAAAAATCGACACATCGATCCATGGAACAGAATAGAAAACTCAGAAACAAACCATAACTATACGATCAATTAATCATTGACAAAGCAGAAAAGAATATCCAATGAGAAAGGACAGTCTCTTCAACAAATGGTACTGGGAAAATTGGACAGCAACATGCAATAGAAAGAAATTGGACCACTTTATTACACTATGCACAAATATAAATTCAAAATGTATTGAAGACCTAAATGTGAAATCTGAAACCATAAAAATCCTAGAAGAGAACACAGGCAGAACTACAATGAGCTATCACCTCACACTTGTAAGCACGGCTAAAATAACAACACAAGAAACAACAATTGCTGGTGAGGCTGTGAAGAAAAAGGAGCACTCATGCACTATTGGTGGAAATGCAAACGAGTGCAGCCACTCTGGAAAATAGTATGGAGCTTCCTCAAAAAGTTAAAAATAGATCTAGCCTATAATCCAGCAATTTTATTAGTCAGTATTTACCCAAAAAATTCAAGAACTCTAATTCAAAGGGATACATACACCCCTATGTTTATAGTAGCATTATTTACAATAGCCAAGATCTGGAAGAGCCCAGTGTCCATCAGCTGATGAATGGATAAAGAAGAAGTGGTATGTGCACACACACACACACACACACGAATATTATTCAGCCATAAAAAGGAATGGAATTGTGCCATTTGCAACAACACAGATGGAGCTAAACAGTATAATGCTAAGTGAAATAAGTCAAAGAAAGACAAATACCATGCGATTTTACTCATATGTGGAATTTAAGAAACAAAACAAATAAGAAAAAAGAAAAAATGAGAGGGACAGAGAGAAATCAAGAAACAGACTCTTAATTATAAGGAACATACTGATGGTTACCAGAGGGAAGATGTGTGGGGGGATAGGTTAAATAGGTGACGAGGATTAAGGAGTGCACTTGTGATGAGTACTAGGTGATGCATGGAATTGTTAATCGCTATATTGTACACCTGAAACTAATATAACACTGTATTTTAACTAGTTGGAATTAAAATAGAAACTTAAAAAGCCAAAAAAAAAAAGTGTGGAAACAGACATATATGGCCAATGTTTTTGAAGGAAGTGCCAAGGTAATTCATTTGGGAAAAGGAAAGTCTTTTCAATAAATAAATCATGCTGATATACCTGGTTATCCATATGGAAAAAAAAATGAATACTGATTCTTCCCAGGTGCACAAAATGTAATTTGAAATGAAATGAATCACAGACATAAATTTGAAAGCCAAAACTTTAAAACTTTTAAGATAAAACATAGGAGAAAATCTTAGTCACTTTAAGCAAAGCTTTCTTAGGTAGGATAAATTAAAATGGCTTGTGGGTTCGAGCTCTGCATTGGGCTCTGTGCTGACATCTCAGAGCCTGGAGCCTGCTTTGGATTCTGTGTCTTCCTCTCTCTCTCTGCCCCTCCCTGACTCATGCTCTCTCCTCTCTCTCTCAAATATAAATAAACATCGAGTTATTTTTTAACAAAAATAAACCAAAACAAAAGTGTGGCAATGTAACAATATACATTAGTTAGTTTCTTTAGCAGGTATTTATTGAATGGCGTTGACTTCCTTTGATCATTTTTACCCTGAGGATAGTAATAGTATCTGCCTTCTAGGTTGTTGGGAGGATTCACTAAAATGCTACATCAAAGTTTAGAGTACTTAGCACAGAGTGAACGTTAACATATTGTTGTTGTTGTTATAGATAACATAATGGTCCAGGCACTAAATGGAATATCTTTGATAAGGTGGTATGTAAAAGCTTATGGTCTGAAATGATAGTGATCATTTTATAACTGACTCCACTTGCACTGAGCACTGCTCCAACAGGAGTAGAAACAGTTGATAGGGCTCCCCGGGTTTTAGAGCCTGGCCACTAGCCAGGGGAATCCGAGGCAGTGGGGGCTTGTGAGGGCATAACTCAGAACGATCCAGAGGTCCACAATAAACCCAGAAGAACGGGAAACCAAGGGCATACTGATTAACTGAAAGACCAGAATAAATTAAGAGTTTGTTATGAATGAATGAAGAAGTATGAAAGAAGGAGAGAGAGTTTTAGAACACCAGATTCTGGAACTAGAAGGTTTTCCAATGGACTAGGAGTAATGGAAGTGCAAGGTGTGAATATGCTTGCAAGAGGAAGAAACAGAATATGTGTAAAAATTGTCTAAACTGCTAACTATGAGGCTACAGGGTCTTGTGTGTGTGTGTGTGTGTGTGTGTATTAAGTCTATTTATTTTGAGACAGAATGACAGAGAGAGAGAGAGAGAGTGGGGGAGGGACAGAGAGAAAATTTCAAGCAGACTCGCACCATAAATGCAGAGCCTGACATGGGGCTTGAACTCACCAACTGTGAGATCATGACCTGAGCCAAAATCAAGAGTCAGAGGCTTAACCCACTGAGCCACCCAGATGTCCCAGTCTTATACTCTGAATTCCCAAGGATCCTGATAGGGAATGGGGGAAAACAACACATATAAATCAAACTCCAAAAACCTCTGACCTCTGACCTTTAGGTTGGTAGATGATAATAGTGAAGTTACAGGAAGAGCGATATAAGGAAGATGGTGTGGACGTCAAGAGGGAGGGGATTTTAGACTCCAATGAGATAGTAAAGGTATGGAAGTGGCAAGAAGAAACAAGGAAAAGGCCAGCTTGTTCTTGTTTCATGAGACAGAAGAAAGATGGTAATGGCTTACATCTGAACTTGGTTATCTGCCATCAGACTATTTACATTTTTCAATGTCATCCCTCACATACACATCAGACTTGAAGGAATTTGGCAATCCTGTAAGTAGCAATCTTTCTAAAGCCATTGTCCTGGGGCAAAAGAGGCACGGATCTATATCCTAAAATGACCTTTTTTTCTTGAGATGTAGATTCATACATTCTGCTGCTGCTGCTATTCTTAGTAGCTGACTGATCTGTCGGTAGTGGAGGCACTTAAGTAATTAATCATTTCCTAAGCTTTAGAATGGAGTTATTTGTAAAGCAGTGTTAGGAGCTATGCCATAAAGAATTTTCAGTTGACTTGGCAATACAATGTACTGCTACTGGGTATGGGTGTGTCTCTGTGGACACAAACTCTTTTGGCTCTGAAGAACAAATTTACACAAACACGTCTGCAAGTTGAGAGAATGGTTTGAGAGTGGTCTTTAAAAACTATCATTTCTAAAACCTAAGCTAAGGTAAATAAACACTAATTGAATTTAGAGTTCCAAAATTTGGTTTAAAACAGAATAGTTTATGTATCTAATCCGAAAATAAACTTCCTCTTTTATAGACCTTACTAAATAAGCTCAGAGTAAGGTTTTAGTGTTTAACAACATTGAGAGTGTTATTATGGTTTAATAAGTACTTTGAAAGCATGGTTCTATAACATGGCTATCAGTTCTGTTGTCAAAAAGCAAACATAATATTAAAAATTAGTCTTTATAGAATAGTCCTGAAATGGTGTTACTAAAAGATCAGTATATAAAAAGGAAACCAGCTGGCAAGAGAACTAAAATGTGATTTTTCCCTAAGTCCTCATCTTACTTGGGGCTTACAATTTATTCATAAATGGATTTAATGAAGAGGTAATTTAATAGGACAAAGATATGCATTTATAGACATAGTACAGTATCTTGGGGTTTTTTTATTCTAGTGACCTCTTCATTTTTAAGTAAGGGGAGCTGCCTTTTGGTCTTTCAAATCCATTTAGCTCACAGAAGATATTATAATAATTCACTAGCCTGCTCTGAAAATTGAGGGCAGCCCAGCCAGAATGAATGAGGTAGTGAAAATAGTCACCTAAAATTCAGGACTTTTAAAATTAAAGGTCAACTATATTTACTTTTCTTTATTTCTCTAGGATGTTAGGATAAGCCTTAATGTTTTGTAATGTTTTTCTGAATATCATTTTTTCAATGAAGTAAGGATCTAAGAAGATTAGTGTTACTAGATAACAATCTTTTTGACAAAACCATAGCTATGAGTGGTTTAAGAACTTTCAAAACATAGCAGAAGATTTGATCCTGACAATTTCAAACTTTGATTTTGCAATAATAAACCGAATTTAAAGTAACATAGCAACATTATTTTGGCTGGGTGTATTAAAGTAAAGACACGATTTCATTAATCAAGTTCAATGGTAACTATCCTTGTCCATAATGAACATAATTGTAATAAGCATAAAGATGACTACATTTCTGAGCAATTACTTTGTGCCAAGCATTTGAGTTTTCACATACATTATCTCCACTAATCTTCATCATATTCCTGGGTGGTAGGTGTTTTTGTCCTATTTTAAAGATGAAGTAAACAAGGCTTAGAAGATTTAAATACTTTTCCCAAGGGCTTGCAGTAAGAAGTGGCTTCATTGACCTTTTGGACTCCAGAACCCAAGCTTTTAAATACCATACTACAGAGCTTCTCTAATATTTTCTAATATTTGTGGTTATAGCTAACAAAACTATTTCCAGTTTTCTAAATGTCATTATGTTATGTATTAATTGCATGTGAAAATAGTTCTGCTAAAGTTCATTGAACAACTAGAAAAGTATTCATAATTTCCTCTTAGACTTATAATATAAGATGCTGAGAGGATGAACTTATTTTTGCTAATTACAAGAGAAAACTGTTCTACCATTTCACATGTGTTCATGTTTATCTGAAGCTATCTACCCCAACCGCTTTTCTCCTATACTTTAACATCTAACATAAAGACGATCTGAAAGCAAAAGACCTCCATTTAGCATAGCCTTTCCAGTAATGAAAATTTCAAATTACTCTGAATGAACAACGAAGAAAAAATAGTGTGATGGCAATAATATTACTGAGAGGGCAAAAAATAATTGTATCAAATAATATCATAAATTGCCGACTTTGAAATATAGATGTGATGTTTTTTTAATTTTTTTTAATATTTACTTATATTTTTTTGAGAGAGAGACAGAGACAGTGTGAGTGGGAGAGGGGCAGACAGAGAAGAAGACAGAATCCAAAGCAGGATCCAGGCCCTGAGCTGTCAGCATAGAGTCCTACGCGGGGCTAGAACTCATGAACCGTGAGATCATGACTGGAGCTGAAGTCAGACGCTCAACCCGAGCTACCCAGGCGCTCCCAGATGTGATCTTAAAAGGGGTTCAAAGATATCATTGAAAGAAATACTTGGTGAGAAAGGTCAAATGGGTTCCTAGGCTCAGAATATCCATGACATTTTCAACACTGCCATTCAATTAGAAAATTAATTCAAAATATTTAGGGACAGAACTTTATTGTGCCTTTCATTTTTTACTCATCCCTGGACTTAGTAGTATATATATGAGTTATCTCTATCCTTTCATCCATATTTATCAGAACATTCAGCTTTCTTTATGTGTAAATAAACATTAGATTTTTAAAAAGTTAGAAAAACTGTAGTTGTTTTATACTTATAAATAACAACTACATTCTACTACTATAGTGTGCTCATTTTTGGGTGGCAAATTTACAAGCCCTTTTGTTTGATTATATTTCTGTAGTAGTTACCAAATTTTTTCTTAGAACTTAAATTAAAAACAAAATAATAAATCAGGGGCTAGGAAAAATAAATTTAAAAAATGGGCATTATAGTTTCAGCTTTATCTTTTTTAACTTTCTGTATCTATAGAAAAATATAATTGATTTTTAGAATGATAACTTTTAGACTTTTCAAAATTCTAAGTAGAACATTAGAATAGAATATTTATTATGTAAGATTAAGTATAATCCATTGAATGCCACTGGTACTAGTGTTCAATATTTTCAAGTTGTATTTCCTCATTTCTTAATCAAATATCCAAATGGTGATATATTTACATAGTTTATATTGAACTAATATATGCCAATATTTTCCCAAATATGAATAAATTGAGATTCCATTAACTTTGTAAATCAGTCATATTGTACATTTTTTAGAAGTGTTTTTTCTTGCTATTTAAGACATTTTTGTTATAAAAAGTATGGAGACCATGGATGAGGGGAAAGAAGAAATAAATTTCCCATAGTCAACATTACAATTTCAAGATAAAATGAGAATCTCAGTCAAACAAATCTATTTATATATTTACATTCTGTATTGTGTCATAAAACAGGCTTGTTATTAAGAGCATCGGCTACTCTGAACCCCAAACAAAACTTATTTCAGTTGTTTAGGTTCCATATTTCATATACAAAGTCATCTTACATTATGTACCTTTGTGCTTTGATATTCACTCTAACTCTTGTTTATGTTTTATAACTTAATATTTTACTGCTTCATTTGTTCAAAAATATCACAGATTTTGCTTTCATTCCATGGTCAGTCTTTCACTGAAGTGTTATAAAAAAAGAAAAAATTATGAATTTTTTCCAAGTCACTCATTTATTTTAAAATGATAGGTAATTATTACCTTTAGTCCAATAGAATCAATGACTTAGTGATGAATAAAAAAAGAATCTAAACTTAAATTCAACCAGCCATAGAGATTCAGATTGCAGAAGGAGAAAGAAATTATAAATCTTTCAATCAAAATGCAGTGTATTCTAGAGTGTCATTTATGATTATTTACTTTAATTTGCTTAACTTTCTATACTAAAAAGTTAGAAGACAGGGCATTTAATTTTAGATACTGAACGCACAACTGTATTCTTTAAAAAAAATTTCCATTGTGTAAAACTTGTCAGAGTTCAATACATTATTTATAGTATGTGATAGACAGGGAGTATCAGCAAACACTGAAAAACTTTAAAAATGTTATTAAGCCCAAACTTCTTAAAGACAGTAATTTCTTTCCCCAAATTACTTCATTTGCAGCCATTATACCAATTTCTAACATGGAGATATTTAACGAAATCTCTCACAATTTTATAATTTTAATATATTTTCAACAAAACAGAAAATTAATGAAACACCAAGATCTATATCTAGGTTATTCGAATGTTCTAATTTTTTTTTTAAAGTAGTCTCCACTCCCAGTGTAGAACCCAACACAGGGCTTAAACTCACAATCCTGAGATCAAGTCTTGAGCTGACGTCAAGAATTAGATGCTTATTAGTGAGCCATTAGGTGCTCCCTGATTGTTTTAAATTTTAATTGGAGCACATTTAGTAGAATATTTTAAGCCAATTAAGAATTTTCAAGTTGTAAATTTTTAATTCCTAAATCTTTTGACTGAACAAAGCAATTTGACTTAGTGGGAAATCCTTAGTGAGGACAGTCCAACTGCAGGAGTCTCACACTGGTGGAATTATTTAGGTGAAAACTGGGAGATAATGGAGACAAACTGCCTGCCCTCCCTTCTTCTGGGACAGGAGAGGAAAGTGAAGTCAACTCTTAAAGAACAGTCAGCATGATGCCAAGCTACCTAGTGACGAAGCCTGTCAGCTATGGGCAGTGACATGTTGATGGAGAAGGTCAAGTGTGACCCAAACTCCTGCTCATTTTTCTCTTAGATTTTTGGTTCCTTGTCCATATCCTTCATGTTGCTGTTCTCTGTTTTTAGGGTCCCACTTTTGGGAAGTAATGGTGAAGAGCATGACCTTTAAAGTCCAATCCTGAATTTTTAATCCAACTTTGTACTTCCTAAGGTTAAGTTTCTTAATTTTCCTTTTAGGGCTGATGTGAAAATTAAAAGAAATAACACACTGTAAAGTGCTTTGACTTATATTGGATTTCTGAGAAATAGACCCCGAGATGAAGATTTGTGTGCAAGCAATTGTTATATCCTGGGAGGAACCATCAAGAGACTTGGGGAGAGAAGTCAAAATGCAAAGTTCCACTGAGGGTAGCCTTAGCCTGATAACACAAGCTGGGGTGTAAATATCAACCTTGTCCGAATCAAGGCACAGGTTGCATGTCCCTGCACTAGTCAGTCACTGGCTTTCACTTTGAGGTAAAGAAACAAACTCCCAGGTACTTCTGCCTCTTCACAGACACAGCAGCTCCAGGAGCTCATGGGCAGTCCTCCAGCTCAAGAGCTGCTGGAGGTGGGGATGGAGGGTGATATTCCACAGAAAGAGTGTCAGAAGATGGGGCGCCTGAGTGTCTCAGTCGGTTAAGCAGCTCAGGTCATGATCTTGCAGATCACAATTTCTAGCCCTGCATCAGGCTCTGTGCTGACAGCTCAGAGCCTGGAGCTTGCTTCCGATTCTGTGTCTCCCTCTTTCTCTCTCTCTCTCTCTGCCCCTCTCCTGCTCACAATCTGTCTCAGAGCCTGATGCAGGGCTCTATTTTATACCTGAACTTAACCCTTCTCACAGAGACTGATGCTGTACCTTCAGGGCTCCTGAATTTCTACAAAGTATTTACCACAAAGGGGCTTCTAAAGTGAAAGAGAAAAGAAAACTATACTTTGATGATTTAAATCTTTTAAACACATATCAGTGACTTGTTCTACTTTTAAATCAAGGAGATAAGGCATATTGTGAACACTAATCTATTTTTATTTCACTGTTAGTGAATGCATGTGTGGTCTTGAAGAAAGACCATATATGGAGTCAGACAAACAAGAGATGCTCTGAAGCATATGAACTAGGTTATACCGTGGTAACAAACACCAAAATTTTAGTGACTTAAAATTTCTTGCTCACTGTACATGTTCAACATGGGTTGACTGGGACTCTTTTCCATGCAGTCACACCAATCATCTGATATCTGCTATGCACAGAAGGGGAAGAATGGGCTAGATACTTGAGCACCAGTATTTACTGTTGGTGACACATACCTCCTCTCACATTTCATTTGTCAGAATGCTTATAAGACCATGACTGACTTTAAGAAGCAGGAAAATATAGTCTCCGTCATATGTAGAATCAGAAGAAAGGAGGATATTGGGAAATATTAGCAATTTCTACTACCCTACTAAAATGTAAAAGAATCTATGTGACAACATTTAATGCACCATAGTGATGTTTTTACCTTTTGGTTACAAAATTTCACGATAATTACAGCAGTGCCTCCTTATTTCCAGTTTTGTTTTCCACAGTTTCAGTTACCCGTGGCTGACTACAGTCCTGAAGCAGATGATCCTTCTGCTGGTGTATCACCAGAAGAATCAACAGAGGCCTGACGCTACCTCGACCTCACAATGCCTACGTCATTCATCTCACTTCACTTCACCACGTAGGCATTTTATCCTCTTGCATCAGCACAAGAAGAAGGGTGAGTACAGTACAATAAGATATTTTGAGAGAGAAACCACATTCATATAACTTTTATTACTGTATCTTGTTACAATTTTTGTATTTTTATTATTAGTTATTGTTAACTTCTTGCCGTGCCTAATTCATACATTAAACTTTATCATAGGTGTGTACGTATAGGAAAAAGATTGCATATTTGGTATGATTCGTGTTTTCTGGCATCTACTATGGTTCTTGAAATATATCCCCCACAGATATGGGGGATTGCTGTAAATTAATTTTTTAGGAAAGGTTTTCCTCCAGAAAGAAAAAGATCGAAGATTTCCAAATAAGAATTTCTACAAGGTTAATCTCTCTTTGGCAGATGTGAGGGAATTTGAGAAATAACAAGTCTCTTTGCTTCTGAAGATGAGGATTAAACCCTAAAGATTCGCCAGCACCTACGTGTTTTGTTCTTCCATTCGTTTAGCAGATGCAGATCGGTCATCTCTTAAGTACCGTTTAGATAAGACCTACTGAAACCAAAGCATAGGGGAAAGGACATGAGGAGGGAAATGGACATAACTCTAAATGTTTCTAGAATTCTCTATCAAAACATAATTTTATTCAGAAAACAGCAACTACATTATAGCCTCCAAATGCATTTAAGTTATCAGATAGTTCTTGGAAACTAATTACATCATCATGATTAAAATATTGCAGTGACATCTATCCCAGATGGGAAATTTTTAAAACAATGTCCATGTAAACAAATAAGATTTCTCTGTGAATAACATTCTGAGAAGACTGTCCTTACTGGCTGATGCCAGCTAGCCACATAAACATTTCAAACATTTCCTAGCAATAACATAACAATGTGGCTATTTTTCACAAAATACAAGATTCACTGGCATTTTATTTTTTTTAAAAACTTTTTTATTGTTTATTTTTGAGATACAAAGCGGAGGAGGGGCAGACAGAACTGGGAAGACAGAACTGGAAGCAGGCTCCAGTCTGTGAGCTGTCAGCACAGAGCCCAATGATGTGGGGCTCAAACTCACAAACTGTGCGATCATGACCTGAGCCGAAGTCAGATGCTTAACCGACTGAGCCACCCAGGCACCCTTATTTATTTTATTTTTTAAAACTTTATTTATTTATTTTGAGAAAGAGAGAGGGAGAATGTGAGCAGGGGAGGGGCAAAGAGAGAAGGGGAGAGAGAATCCCAAGCAGGCTCCGTGCTGTCAGTACACCCAATGCGGGGTTTGAAATGGAGCTCCACACAGGGTTCCATACGGGACTTGAACTTATGAACCATGAGATCATGACCTGAGCTGAAGTCAGCCGCTTAACCGACTGAGCCACCCAGGCGCCCTTGAGCACAAATTTAAAAGAACAAATTCAACACATTGAAATTGTTTTCAGAGACTTATACTAATTTATACTTCGATATATAGTCAGTCTATTGATATCTCTTTATTTTGGTTTAAAAAAAATCATACCAAAGTTATTCTATTTTTTGCCATTTCTTCTACTGCTTTTAGGCTAAAAAAAAAAAGGCCCCTTCCTACTGAGAAACCACATTATTATGTATTTATATTTAATGCTAGTATAATGGTTTGTTTTGTTCTCTTGCTTCCAATCTAGTTATTTAATATTTACTTAACTTATTCCTTCTTTCCTGCATACCCTTTAACCTAGAATAGTGTATTCTCATGGTGGATGTGAAATAAATGTTTCTAGAAAAAATGATCACAATGGTTATTTTTACCTTTAAAGCATCTGCTGAATTTGCTGTGGCTTAACAAGATCTTGCAAATCAATTTTGTTTTTGACAACTCATTATTTTTTATTATGAAAACATAGCCATTTAAATTTCATGTTCAAATCATTTGATTAAAAATGTCATTAACTCTTCATTCCTACTAATTAAAACTATAACAGTTCAGTTTGGCAAACAACATTATCAGTAGACTGTCAACAGAAAAGGATTTTTTATTTTTCAAAAACTTAATGTGAGAAAACAACTTTGGCACAGCAGTCCTGTTCAACTGCTTGTTCAATTGCTATTATTTCTAGTTACCTATGTGATTGCTTTTTATGAAATGTATAGTTTGATATCAATCCAGATAGAGAAGGATAGGTAAGTTTCATGAGACCCTGTAAGTAAACAGTTGAAATGAATGCTAGTTAGAGAAGACCAATTTTGAAAAGTTAGTTTACCACCATAGTCTTAGGCATTTCCCCCACCTGGATCTTATATTGGGATACTTTTTTTTAAGTGAGAATGTAAGCATTTTACTTTATTTTAAAATTTTTATTGTCGAACAAACACAAAAGGGATGTATACTTCAATAAATTGTGTTAAGATGAACACTCTCGTAACCATCATCCAGGTCAAGAAAGAGGACGTTACCAGCCATCCCAGATGCCCCTCTTTGTTCCTGATCCCAATCATGGCTCTTATTCTCCTTCCAACATTAACCGTTATGTTGACTTCCACAGATACCAAATCCCTGTGTTTCTTTGTGGTTTGTCACCCTAATGTGCATCCTTAAATCCACAGGTTAGCCTTTAAATATTTTACTTTAAACTTTTAAAAATGCTATCTTTAAAAAAAATAAAAAATAAAATAAAAAATAAAAATGCTATCTTTGTGCCAATTTCTCAAAATGAAAAGTGGAGTGACAGTTTCCATTTTTGCTAAATAAAAGTGTTGTTTTTTTGTTTGTTTTGGTTTGGTTTGGTTTGGTTCCTACAGTGGGATTTTATTTCATTTTTTTGTTCCACATTTTTATTTAAATTCTAGTTAGTTAACATATAGTGTCATATTGGTTTCAGGAGTAGAATTTTGTGTTTCATCACTTACATACAACACCCAGTGCTCATCACAAGTACCCTCCTTACTACCCATTACCCATCTAGTCTGCTCCACTCCCCCTTCGACCCTCAGTTTGTTCTCCATTAAGAGTCTCTTATGGCTTGCTTCTCTCTCTCTCTCTTTCTCTCTTTTTCCTTCCCATATGTTCATCTGTTATGTTTCTTAAATTCCACATATGAGTGAAATCATATGGGATATGTCTTTCTCTGAATGACTTATTTCACTTAGCATAATACACTCAGCTCCATCCATGTCATTGTAGATGGCAAGATTTCACTCTTTTTAATGTCTAATATTCCATCATATATGTATATGCCACATTTTCTTTATCCATTCATCAGCTGATGGACATTTGGACTCCTTCCATAGTTTTGCTATTGTTGATAATGCTACTATAAAATAAAAAGTCTTTAAAACAGAAAAGATATCCCCCTAAGTCCTTTTTGAATGGAATTTGCATTGTTCTCATACTCATTCAAAATAGGGACAGTCAGCGGCACCTGGGTGGCTCAGTCGGTTAAGCATCCAGCTTCAGCTCAGGTCATGATCTCATGGTCTTTGGGTTCAAACTCCACATCGGGCTCTGTGCTGACAGCACAGAGTCTGGAGCCTGATTTTTGGAGACTGGATTCTGTGTCCCTCTCTTGCCCTGCCCCTCCCTTGCTCATGCTCTCTCTCTCTCTCTCTTTCAAGAATAAATAAACATTAAAAAAATTTAAAAAGAAACAAAATAGGGAAAATCAGTAATAAAACTCTTTTAGAAAGAATCCATCTAAAAATGTTTCAATAATAGTTAATATTGTCATGGGAGGAATCCAAACTTTCTACAATGTATTTTTATAGCACTTATTTCTTTGCGAGGACTACACAAAATTTTTGCCACTACCAACGATCTCAACCTATATACCCATGAGAGAAAATAAATAGGCATCTTTTAAAAATCAAAAGACAGTGAAGAAAAAAACGAAAAGTCAGGTTTTAAGTAGGGAATACTAGATAAGTCTAGGCCAGCAACTAATGTAAGTGGCACCAATTTCTTTTTCTTTGTTTTTTTTTTGGACAAATATTTTTATTAAAGAATAAAACAATATGGAGAAGTGAACAAATCAGCAGCTTTATGAATTTTATAAAGTGAAAATATCATAAACCACTGCTCAGATCAGGCTGTAGAAGAAACACTGTAACACCTAAGAAGGTTCCCTGTCTCCTCCCAGACATTATTATTCCCACCTGTATAAAAGGTAACCACGATCCTTGATTCCATCATTGTATTAGCTTGTTGGTGTTTGAATCTTATATAAATAGAAACATGCGATATGTATGTGCTCTATTGTGCTTGGTTTCTTTCGCTCAGTATCGTAATTGTGATATTCATATGGTTGCATGCAATGGTTGTTCTTTTTTTTACTGCTGTATATTATTTTATTGTATGAATATACCACAATTTATCCATTCTACTGTTGATGGATATTTGGGTTCTTTTCAGTTTTTGATCTATTATCAATAAAGGTGCTGGGGATCTTCTTCTATTCATCCTTTGGAGAATATATAGGTGTATATATTGGGTACACCTGTTGACGAAATAACTAGGAATGAAATTTGCTCAGTAAAATGTACGGTATAAGCTTTAATTTTTGTTAACAAAAAACTAGGTCCTTTGTAAATTAACAGGTATCCATTTTATTATAAATAAAATAAAAACTAACGAGCTACCAAGAATAGATAAATGTGAAAAAATTTAAAAAGCTGTATCAGTGAAAGAATTCTGCTAGTATTTATTGTGGTCAAAGGAAAGTACACCTAAAATATACCATGGTATATTAACAATGCTGATGACATAAAAATACTTAGGGCATTTTCTCCTTTGTGTCCGAGACTGAGAAAATAAGTTGATTTGTTTTTCTTAATATAATATTTGGCTTGGCTTGCACTGTTAAAAGGCAATGCTTACTTATGTTATTTATATTAATTTCGATGAATGAAAAATTCATAAGGCTAAAAGTGGACCATAGAAGATAAAAATTAGCTCTGTCACAGAAAGCTTAATGTTACTGTTTACTTCCTGAAGCATATTAAGTATATACCATGTTTTATTTCTCACAGCAAAATCTTGTTACAATTTCAGAACAAAAAGGGAAATGGTTCCTTTGTAAAGGGACTGATGTTACTTCTCAGGGAGAGAAAACACACACAATAAACCAATGTTTTGCCTCAGAAATAACTGCTAAATCAGTCTTTCAAATATCTATACATCTATTTTTAAAACATAATTTGAATTTCTCTGAGTTATTAATAACATTTTTATAAGAAGAATTTAAGCAGGCAAATAATAATAATACAGAGGAATGAACAAAAAATATAATATGTATGCAAATCAAAAGTATTTAAAAAATTGGTAAAATAAAATACAGAGTCCCCAAGAAAAAACAGAAGGTGGTCAGCTATAGTATCTCAGTGGTTATATCAGCCAGCCTAGCACACAGTAGGTACCTAATTTTTTTTCCAGGAAAAACTAGAATGTTAGAGAACTGAATCATATTGCAATAAGATATTACCTTAATCTTACTAGTAGTTAACCTGAGGCCTGAATTATGATTTAGGTTTATGACATATGTCAGTTTATTCTTACCCGTTCTCTCTGTGCCTATAGGAAAAACAAGAGCATGAGACAAAATCTATAAAGGCTAAGTGACCTACCCAAGGCCTGAAATGATTTAATATCTCTGGGCCTCATTTCTATATCTTGAAATGAAAGAAAGGCTAGGACCAGAAAACTGAAGATGATTTCTAGGTTGTGCCATTCCACAATCTAACTCCACAATTCACCTTCCTGATTCAGATTTGTATTGATCTCTCTCTAAAAAGTCTTATCACGATGGATTGTAATTCAGGCTTTTTCATTTATTATTTCATTTTTAGCCCATCTTGTTTCCTGCCAAGAATTTAAAACAACTATTTTGTCTAAATTATTCTTGAAACTGAGCACTTGGTAGGTAAGAACCATGTCTGACACATTTGGGTTTCTTACCTGTTACGTAAGAGGTATTAGTCAATATCCCACAGTAGAATCAGTGTCAGTTACTCTCCTAAATTTTTTATGCTTTTTTTTGTTTGTTAGTTTTTTGCCTTAAGCATATGAAGCACCATTACAAAATTCTATTTTACTAGGTATTTAGGGGAGATTTCAACACTGCAGGTGCAGGGTAACAATGAGAGTATGATAAACGAAGTCTCCTGGTATGTTAAGTCTTTGGATTAGGTATAGCTACTAACTCTAGAAATGCAAGTACCCCATTTATGATATGAGGCATGGGTCATATTCATACATAATAATAATAATTATGATATAGTATAATATAATATAAAATATAGTGATAACATAATGGAAATTATAAGTGGTTGGACATACATATTGTTTTTAATTCTAGCAAAATGTTCATCTGACACATATTTAATGATATATAATCATTTATTCCTAAATGATAATTAGATATAAGTGTAAGCAATTCATATAAAATACTATAATTAGAATATTTTTTCTTCTTTAAAAAAATATTTTTCCCCAGGGCATAAAATTAGTATCAGTTTTGACTATTTATTTATTTATTTGTAGTGCAGTTGACATGCAATATCATATTAATTTCAGGTGTACAACATAGTACACCTTCCATATTTATATACATTACAAAGTAGTCATTATAAATTTAGCTACCATCTGTCACCATAAAAAGTTGTTACGTATTATTAACTATATCCCTATGTGGCACATTGCATCCCTGTGTCTTATTTAGTTTATAGCTGTAAGTTTGTACCTTTGAATACTCTTCCTCTATTTCTTCTCCAGCCATAACCCACCCCTCTGGTAAGCATTAGATTGTTTTCTGTATCTATGAGTCTGTTTCTGTTTTGTTTGTTCATTTATTTTTTGTTTTTGTTTTTGTTTTTTTTAGATTCCACATATAAGTGAACTAATATGTTATTTGTTATTTCTCTGACCTATTCCACTTAGCATAATACCCTCTAAGTCCATCCATGTTGTTGCAAATGGCAAGATTTCATTCTTTTTATGGTTGAATAATATTCCATCATATAAATATATACCACATATTTTTTACCCATTCACCTTTTAATGGACAGGTAGGCTGTTTTCATACATTGGCTATTGTAAATAATGCTACAATGAACATAGGAATGCCTCTACCTTTTTAAATTAGTATTTACATTTTTTTAAGATAAATATCCAAAAGTGGAATTGCTGGATTGTATGGTAGCTCTCTTTTTAATTTTTTGAAAAATCTCCATACCGTTTCCCATCTTGTTTCTACCATTTTTAATTCCCACCGACAGCACGCGAGGGTTACCTTTTCTCCACATACTTGCCAACACTTGTTATTTCTTACTTTTTTGATATAGCCATTTTGACAGGTGTGAGGTGATATTTCACTGAGGTTTTGATTTGCATTTCTCTGATGATTAGCGATTTGAATACCTTTTCATTGCCTGTTGGCCATCTGTGTATCTTTTTTGGAGAAATGTCTATACAGATCCTCTGCCAAATTTTAATTGATTATTATTTTTTTTTAATTTTGAGTTTGTGCATTCTTTATACATCTTGGATATTAGCTTCTTACTTCTTATCAGCTACAGCGTTTGCAAATATCTTCTCCCAGTCAGTAGGTCACCTTTTTTGTCTTATTGATGGTTTCCCTCACTGTGCGAAAGTTTTTTAGTTTAATGCAGTCTCATTTGTTTACTTTTGCTTTTGTTGCCCTTTCTTGAGGAGACAGATCCAAAAAAATATTACTTAGACCAGTGTCTAAGAGGTTACTGCCTGTTTTATTCTAGCAGTTTTATGATTCTGGTCTTACATTTAAGTCTTTAACCCATTTTGAGTGTATTTTTGTATATGGTGTACAAAAGTGGTCCAGTTTCATACCTTTGCATCTAGTTGTCCAGTTTTTCCAACACTATTATTTATCTATTTATTTATTTATTTCAAAGAGATTGTCTTGGGGCCCTTGGGTGGCTCAGTAGGTTAAGTGTCTGGGCTCAGGTCATGATCTTGCGGTTTGTGAGTTTGAGCCCCGCGTCATGCTCTGTGCTGACAGTTTGGAGCCTGGAGCCTGTTTTGGATTCTGTGTCTCCCTCTCTCTCTGCCCCTCCCCTGCTCTTTCTCTCGAAAATAAATAAACATCAAAAAATATTTAAAAGAGATTTTTTTGCCTTGCCCCTTTAGTTGTAGATTAATTGACCATTTAAGTGTGGGTTTATTTCTGGGCTCTCTATTCTGTTTTTGTGTCAGCACCACACTATTTTAATAACTATAACTTTGTTATAGTTTGAAATTATGGAGCGTGATATCTCTTTATCTGATATTATTAAATGTTTGATCTTTATGGAAACTTCTACATGCTGCCTCTTGTCTAAAGAAAACTTTGGGTCTTCAGAATAAATGGGATTCCTTTGTCTCAGGAAATCCCATTCTGTCTTACTTACACTCATCCAACTATGCATCTCATCATACATTCATCCATTTTTTAATCCATCTATTAATTCATCCAATCGTGCACCCATCATCCATCCATTGATTAATCCATCCACTCACTCAATTTACCAACTCATTATTTAGCACATAATTTAAACCAGGCTTACAGTGTTGGAGAGACATACATTTAATCCAATTATAATATACTGAAGTATGTATAATGAACAAGTTGCATAAATATGCATCACAAAGTTGGTTGAGAATAACAAAAATCACCAGCAAGAAGTACCTGTAAGAATTTTAAGATGATGTGAGAAGATAGAATGGAAGAAATGACTTGTGTAGAGGTATGGAAGAATGTGAAGAATGGATAAAGCAAAATTGTTGCTTCTGTGAGAGTATGTATGTGTGTGTTCGGGGGAGGCAGGAAAAAGGGGGTAATAAGAAATGAGGCTGGAAAATTAATGCCATCAGACCTCAAAGGGTCTATATGCTGTATTGGGTACTATTGAGTTGAGGTAAAGTCTTTATAGGATAGATGTGAGTTCAGAAGCTTGAAAAACTAATATTATCATGCTATCCATTAAGAAATTAAAAATGGCTTTTATTTTTTGTCATTAAATGAAACGGAATAAGCTTTCCTCTCTGACAAGTTTGATATGTGGTCTGTAAATTGAAGAAGTTATTTAAAATGAGGCAGTTATAAAAAGTCATCCACACATAGTTTATATGCTAAGTCGAAGGATTCAATTAATAAAAATAAATAATCTGGGGCGCCTGAGTGGCTCAGTGGGTTGAGCATCTGACTGTGACTCAAGTCAAGATCTCACAGTTTGTGGGCTCCAGCCCCATGCTGGCCTCTGTGCTGACAGCTCAGAGCCTGGAACCTCCTTCAGATTCTGTGTTTCCCTCTCTCTCTCTGCCCCTCCTCTGCTCATGCTCTGTTTCTCTCTCTTTCTCAAAAATAAATTAAAAAAATTTTTTTTAAAAATTAAAAAAATAAATAACCTGAATATGGGGCCAAGAGATTGATTAACAATGGTTACTTCTCTAGAGGTGGATTATAGGAGACTTTTGCATTTCATTTGTACATCCTTATAGTACTGGTAAATTTGTATCAACAACATTACATTGATTTAATAATCATAAAAAAGTGAAATAATTTCCTATTTGAGGAAAAGTTTGAAGAAAAATATTACTACAATGGGATTTTCTAAAAGCTGAAACTTCAGTGTAATTAATTTCAGAGAATTTGTTAAATTTTCCTTATTTAACAAATGCTTTGTAGCCTTTGCCAATTTTAGCAGCATTATAATCTTAGTAAGGAGCCCTCTAACAGCGCTATGCACCTAACAGTTTTGATTAAATTTCACCTTAGCATTCAATATTACTCATTATAGAAATAAGAACTCAGAAAAATCTAAAGGCATGATGCAAGTCCCTTGCTTAATTGAAATGATGATAGCAAACACCCACCAATATTATGAACCAGTGCAGTCAAACGACTTTAGACAAAAATCTTCTTAATTTCATGAAAAAAAATCAAAACTACCTTAAAGATCCTTTTTAGACAAACAAACCATTTCTATAACAGGATATTCTAAAATAAATGTGTAACAGATATATAGTGGAGAACAGATCAAATTTTAAATGATTAAATTTTGATGCCAAGAGTATTTTTTTTAGGTCTTTTACGTAGCTCAAACATTTAAGTTAGGTAGATCTACTTTTAAATTTAAATGATTTAGAATTCTTTCAGCTAATTAATTTGAATAAAGATACAAGGAATGTTCTATCTTGGGTGACATGATACAATAATGTCTAGCACTGTGGCTGGAACACATTAGGTAATCAGACAAATGGTTGATGGACGTAAACTTCTTCCCTGAAGCTTGGCTAGGTTCCAGGTCCCTTTGCATTCTTCAGGAGGAAGCCAGGGCTGCAGCTGTGACTGTTAATTAGCATAGGTAGTGACTATTAATTAGCATAGGGAGTGAACAGGTAAGTCCCCCTTTTGCTTAATGGCTCTGGGCTGAAACAGAACGACAGGTAAGAAGAGCACTGGGAGAAAGCAGCATTCAGAGACCAGTAGGCCATCCGTTGTTCCCTAGCAATGTCATTGTCCCAAAGTGGATGAAATCAATGATTCACGACAGTTTCTTTCTCCCATTTTACTTTAAAAGTATTTATAATTTAGCAATATAGGTGACATTTTAAAGCACTCTTCTGGTAAATACATCTTTTGGAAGGACTTCAATCATTACTACTATAAATCACTTTCTCATCACACCACTGGTCAGTGTTTCTCCCCGCCCCTCCCCACCCTCCCATCTCTCTTTTTGGTGTAGTGTTATTAACCCATATCCTACTTGTACTGCACCTGAACTGTTAGAAAAATCCAAAAATTCATCAAAGTGTTAACTTCATTTTAAAGTACTTTAAAAATGATGAATGCTCACTACATAAAGTGCTTTTTATCTACAATACCATTACCTGCTTAATCTGGAAAATAACAGGCAATTTTAAAGATAAGAGTTAGTGGAAAACTTTGAGAAAAGAGGAATCACTTAGTTGAATCTAGTAACTTTTTCCTATAAACTGAACTTGTTATAAATTTGGTAAAGTCCAAAGACATATTTTGTATGGTCAGGGAAATCAGTCCCAACAATCGAACCAATTTTTTTTGATGGAAAGGAGTAGGATAAAACATTGATGGAGCATATATTTCATGTATATATGTTTCATATATATTATCTCATTAAAATTTCACAAAAATCTCTTGGGACTGATATTTTTAACTCCATGCTATCAACAGAGAAGTTAAATAGCTTGGTCAGTGTTATCCAATTAGTAAAAAGCAAGCTCAAAGCTGTGCCCATTCCACTTTTGTGCATAACACAATGTTTGTGCCCTTTTCACTATAGCTGCCTCTGAGTAGATACTCTTTACAATAATTTTTGAATTTTACAAACTACTTAAATTCCTTTAATCCTTTAGGGTTAATATCTAATTCAACATTTAATTAATTAATTTATTATTATTTTTGTTTTGTTTTGAGAGAGAGAAAGCACACAGGTGCATGAGAAAGTTGGGGAGGGGTTGAAGGCGAGAGAGACAGAGACAGAGAGAGAGAGAGAAAGAGAGAATCTTAAGCAGGCTCCATGCTCATCACGGAGCCCAATGAGGGGCTTGAACTCATGACTGTGAGATCATGACCTGAGCCGAAATCAAGAGTCGGGTGCTCAATGGACTGAGCCACCTAGGTGCCCCTTCTAATTTAATATTTTGGATCTACAGCAGAAATAGTACTTCCTATTCATACCAATCACTGGGCCTTAATCATAAGCCAGGCACCATGCTACTGGTATCATGCACACTATTCTGTTCTCTCAAAAGTTCTTAGAGATGGTTAATAACAACCAACACTTGTGTAGCCCTTCTAATGTGCTCATGATTGTTCTCAGCACTTTACAACATGTTAACTCACTTAATTTCATATGGTGATTCTTATTTTTTCCCCATTTTGCAATTGAGAAACGTGAGGCAAAAGATTATGTATCTTGGTCAAGGTAACCCAGCTGGTAGGCCCAGAGATGAGATCTACATCAGATTGCCTGGCTCTCTAGAGTCTTTGTTCATTACTTTTTTTCTTTTTTCTTTTCTAAAGGCTAACAATTCAGGCAAGTTAATCACTTGAGGAAGATGATTTCGGGATAAATGACCAAGTAAAGCCTGTAACATAATGTATACACACAAGTGACTGATTTCAAGGAACTATATATATGCATCCTGCTTATGCAATATCGTAATAAAATTAATGACACAACTTATATTCATTGACGAATATATTCCATCTTCTTAGAGGAAGAATGCAAAGCATAACTCTCTGAGATCAGTCAGAATGAGTCTTATGAAAAATTACAGGTTGCTGTCATGTATTGCAAAGCAGCATTGTTCTAAAGGGCAATGAGCATAGGTCAGGTTTTTATACAAAGACGCAAATTTGTACTAACAAGCTAAATAGTCCCAGGCCACCAAGATTAAAAACTTCTTTGTGGTCAGGATTTTTAGCAGTTTCTTGCTCCTATTGACATTATATAAACCTAGCAGTCCTTAATGTGGTATGTTAGAGTCAAGTGTCAAAAAGATGAGACAATTGGTTGTTTCTCAGATGAGAATCTGCAAAACTCTGGAGTCTAAAAATGTCTATGATGATTTGATTTTTTTAAAAGGAGTTAGTAATTGCTTAAATTTATGCATTGTGAATTAAAAACATTACTGTATCTGGGATCTTTTTTGGGGAATGATGAAGAATGTGAACAGACACGCATGTACTGCTTTATGTGGTTATTGTGATGGCTGAACTGGTGCTAGAATATTCCAACCAAATGATGTTGAAATACCATTTACTGCTCGCAGCAAAAGAATGACTCCTGAGACATTAAAAAAAATAAAAGTGAGAAAATAAGATGGCTTTTTCAACTCATTTAGCACTTTGTACTTGTGTCTTTGTGTCATAATCTTTTTTTTTAATCTTTATTTTTAAAAGAGTGAGAGAGAGACAGAGCATGAGTTGGGGAGAGGCAGAGAGAGAGGGAGATACAGAATCTGAAGCAGGCTCCAGGGTCTGAGCTGTCAGCACAGAGCCTGACCCGGGGCTCAAACTCCCAGACTGGACCGTGAAATCATGACCTGAGCCGAAGTCGGATGCGTAACTGACTGAGCCACCCAGGCGCCCCTCATAATCTTTTTGAATGGTCAGAGTTTAATGTTTTCACTACCAAACCAGATAAAGATAAATCTGAAATTTGAGGCTAGAGCCACCTAGTTAAGTAAATGGACACCAGAAAGAGAAAATGTAGGTTTAATAAGAACTGGAATTATAAAGATGGCTAGTTAATCATTGCTCAGAAGAATTTTGGTTGAGGAAAGTATGTATGAAGTAGGCAGTTTATCTAGCTGCATGGCATAATGGATATACAGTCAGATTGGATTCAGGAGAGTTGGGTTCACTGGTTGATTTCCCATACAAACTGAGAGTTGATATCCAATTTTGTCTTTAGTGAAATATATTAAGTTGGAAGAGGTTTTTTCAGATGTCAAATATCTGTAATTTAATAACCTACAGTTCCATAATAAAGGCAATGATCTCTCTCTCTCTCTGTCTCTCTTTTGGTATGTTAATGACCCTCTTCTTTTTGGAGAGTTAATCAATTTCTCATAAAAAACTGATAAAGATGGCAAGCAATGATGGTAGCATATCAATCTTTATGTTTTAATTTATTATTTCTTTATTTATTTAACAATTAATTGTTTATATTGAGAGAGACAGAGACACTGTGAATGGGGGAGGAGCAGAGAAAGAGGGAGAATCTGAAGCAGGCTCCATGCTATCAGCACAGAGCCCATGATGGGCTCGAACTCATGAAACTGTGGGATCATGACCTGAGCCGAAATCAAGAGTTAGATGCTTAACCGACTGAGGCACCCAGGCACCCCAACATACCATTCTTTACTAAACAATTGTAATATTAGCTACATCACAAAAATATTACCACTCTGCCTGAGAGATCTAGATGCAAAATAGCTGCTTCTCATAATGGCATAGATGAAAACAAAACAAATCTCCTCAAAAAAGGTGCACGAGATCATTTTGCTTTGTTTAAAAAGGTTCAATTGGGGGGCACCTGGGTGGCTCAATTGGTTGAGTGACCAACTCTTGATGTCAGTTCAGGTCATGATCTCATAGTTGTGAGATTGAGCCCTGCATAAGGCTCTGTACTGAGCATGGGACCTTGCTTAAGGTTTTCTTTCTCCCTTTCCCTCTGTCCCTCCTCTGCTTGCATTCATGCACATGTCTACTCTTTTCCTCCTTAAAGAAAGAAAGAAAGAAGGAAAGAAAGAAAGAAAGAAAGAAAGAAAGAAAGAAAGAAAGAAAGAAAGAACAAAAGAAAGAAAGAAAGAAAACTAAAAATATAAAGTGTTTAAAAAAAACAAATAAATAAAAAGGGTGCATTAGAATATGCAACATTTTCTATATAATCAGCACCACAGGTGAATTTAAGCTGAAAAACAATGACCTGAAAAAAAGTACAACTATTTCTGGAACACCTACTATGTACCAGCAATTGTACTGGGTAGCTTTCCAAATATTAACTCACTTCAAGCCAGGTTTTATCCCCTTGTTCAGGATGAGAAAACTGACAGAAGAGTGAAGTAAAAGAAGCCAAAATTTAAACCCAAGTCTCTGACATTGTAACCAAGTCTCTGCCTTTTTGGCAATCATAAAGCTAGCAAACATAGTGAATCTGGATATAAAAATGGAAAATTCTAGTGATATTGGAAATAGAAATGTGAAATAAAAGAGATCTAGGTATTTGAATCTTTTAGGGAAAGTGCCGATAACAGAATTAAACTAACTTAGGCTATTTTGCAGTATATTCCCCTTTATAGTTTTTAATACTCTTTACAATATCTTTAAAGTATCATAACATCTCCCAATTATAAATCTTTGCCTTATTATTTAAATTAAATAAAATTGTATTAGTGAGACGTTTCATCCACACTCATCAGAATTGAAATCACAAGCTTATTGATGGGCTCAAATAAGAAACAAGGATGCTGATATTAGAAATGGGGTTGCAATGCTCACATGATTTTTTTAAAAAATTTTTTAACATTTATTTATTTTTGAGAGACATAGAGACAGAGTATGAGCAAGGGAAGGGCAGAGAGAGAGGGAGATACAGAATCTGAAGCAGGCTCCAGGCTCTGAGCCATCAGCACAGAGCCCGACACGGGGCTCGAACTCACAGACCGTGAGATCATGACTTGAGCTGAAGTCGGCCGCTTAACCAACTGAGCCACCCAGGCGCCCCTGCTCACATGATTTTATTGCAATTCTTCCTCTTTAAGGTTTACAAGATCTGGGGAAGAAGAGAAGATATCTCATGGGAGGGTGAAAACAAGTGTTAAGTTGGCAGTTCAACAGAAATATCAGCTTGACTTAAATTTTCCATGTTTCTCCCACCCCCTGACATTGTACAGTAGTCAGAGATTAATTACAAATGATGGTGACTGTGAAGTTACTGAGTTGAAAAATTCCCCAAAATAATTATGTATTAATGAATGGAACAAAGAATTTGATGACAAATTAGAGACTGGAATAGATAATTTTATGGGCATTCATCCATGAAAAAGAGCTAAATAGGTGTCCTATAATGAGATACAGCAATGCATCAATAAAATGGTCTTAAATGATGATGAGTGACAGATAAAAAGTAGAACAAAGAAGGTTCAGAAACCAACAAGATAGTAAGCAGATTATTTGCGGTGTGCATTGGACTATCAAATCTCAATTCTATTCAGACAATTAAAAATCATGTACAGTGTTTGCAAGAAAAGAAGAGCACTTGTAAAGCTCCATTTTTAAAAGAAAGGTGCTGGGGCGTCTGGGTGGCTCAGTCGGTTGAGCGGCCAACTTCGGCTCGGGTCATGATCTCACGGTCTCTGAGTTCGAGCCCCGCATCGGGCTCTGTGCTGATGGCTCAAAGCCTGGAGCCTGCTTCAGCTTCTGTGTCTCCCTCTCTCTCTGCCCTTCCCCTGCTCATACTCTGTCTCTACGTCTCGCAAAAATAAATAAACGTTAAAAAAAATTCTTAAAAGAAAGGTGCTGCTAAATCATCTTGGAAGATGCACTCAAATTCCCATAATCTGGCGTCTTTAGCTACCAACACCTTTCATCTGGTCTGGATGGCCTTCTCTCCCTGTACTCAGCAAATGACTCCCCAGGTCGTTTATATCAGTGCAAATGTTTACATATCATGTTTGCAAATATGTAAATGTTTACAACGTATAGAGAAAATACGGCAGTAAGGCATATAATACATTTATGCTAAATTTAGGAATAGTTTTATAATCCTCATGTAACTTGAGTGTGTGTGTTCATTAAGTTTGTAAATGTTGAAGATAATTTGACATTGAAGAATCTGTCATGTTGAATTTGTCATTTTAATTTAAATGCTTAAGAAAATGGTATTGATATTGAACTTAAGATTTTTATTTGTGTATTTATTTTTTAATTTTAAGTAGGCTCTACACCCAATGTGGAGCTTGAACTCATGATCCTGAGATCGACTTACATGCTCCTGACTAAGCCAGCCAGGCACCCCTAAACTTATAGTTTTTAATTTGAATTTTTAAAGATTACTTATTTGATGTAATTTTGATTTTAAGGTGGAATAATTAAGAGATGTACATTTTGTACGTATGATTTTAAATTGATAACTGTAAGAAAAGAGAAGTTGCTTGTATACAATATTTGATTGCTTAAATATTTAATACTTTAAAGCTCTAGAAATTTAGACTTTTAAGGTTTGTAAGTAGTAGTTGAGTGTTTAAGAGATTGTTTATTAGATTTGTAAATCTCTCTTGTTAGGTTTTTGAAATGCTTGAGAGACTTGGACGTGTTAAAATTTGTAATTCTAATTTAAAATGTCTAAGGAAATTGAATTAATCAGGCTTATAAATGCTGCCAAATGTTTAGGGGAAATTAATCTCCCAAACTTATAAGTCAATTGAGCACTGATCAAAGAACAACAGAGAATTGCATGCTTTTATTTTAACAAAAAAACCAGATTTATATGTACATTTATTAGAAAGGTTTTCTCTTTGAAGATTTAATAAGAAATAATTTAAATTGTAATTTTATTAAATTGAATGCAAATTAAAATATGCATCACTGTTAGTATTCTTTTTATATATCTGCATAAAATTTTCTTCCTGCACGTTAAGAAATAATTAATTTGAAATGGAGTGGGGAACACATTCAGCAGGAGCTCACTTCAGTCCTAGCACTGGTATCATCAATGTGCGAGTACTTTTTTGAAAAAATTAAACTTTGTTTTGCAAAATTTGAAATAATAAAAAGTGCGCTCTCCTCCTATCATATCAGAAGGTGCATGATATGCATATGACATTACTGGGGATGTTAATCTTGATGACTTAGTTAAGGTATTTCCAGGTTTCTCCACTGTCAAGTTACTATTTTCCACTTTTAATATTCTATACTGAGTCTAGCCCATACTCAAAGGAAGACGCTAAGCTCTACCTCCTGGAGGGAGAGCTATCTACCTATATTATTTGGAACCCTTCTGTAGGGAAGATTTGTTTCTTTTCTCCCAGTTCCTCATTAACCTCTTGACAACTCAAATCTCTAAAATTACCTGTTGCACCTCAAAGGATTGCTAAGGGAATCCATAATAGATATGAGTAGATACGAAGTTCTATGAAAACTACAAAGTTAGATTTAAGAATTGTATTCCCTCAGGTATATTTTTGAAATTAAGTTTTAAAGCATATATTTAAAAATAGTGGTATATTTATTCAAAGTGTGTAAAAGTATTGAGTAGTACCTTGAATTATTTTTGCTTCATTGAGATGTCACAAAGAACAAACTCTTCATCAATGAAGGGCAAGTTACGGACTATTGACTGGATAACGCAAATTCTTTAAAAGGAGCACACTGCATAGGTTATCCATGGTTACATTATATTATGTGGGTCTGTGGTGGGTAGTTCAGGATATAAGGTACATATAAGGTAAGAACCATGCTTATATAACACAGAGTTCTAAACTTCCCATTAAAATCACAAGATCACCTTTGTTATAGTTGTCTTTCAACAATTAGATACTGGGAAAATAATGATAAAATATTTTAATTAAAATTTAAAAGTTTTATTACTTTAGTTAAATCCAAATTATATTTTCAGCAGAGGTCCCTGATGTAAGACTTGCAATCTAAATTCAAAGGCTATCATGTCTAAATCACAGTTATTAATCTCATTTTCATATCAAAATTTCACTTGTCAGACTCAGCAGGCTGGCAATTACTGAGTGCAATAAGTTTCAAGTTATTAAATAATCAAATAGTAAATGTCAAATGATCAAACATGGGCTCATTTAAAAAAAATAAGAAAACAATCAATTTGCTGTAGTCTGGATCATTAGATAGGCCAGCCTTGTTTCAAAAGATTCTTTTAACTGCCTAACATTTTTCTTGTAGCATCTCAAACCTAGATATGTGAGATTTTTTTTTTGCCCCTAAGTCAGTCAGAAAGCTTGTCTGAATTTGGAGAAAAAAAAATATTCTCTAGGCTTAAATTGATAAAACTTGGTCTTTTGTGTTTTGAAAACCTTATCCTCAACAAATTCTCAACAAAAGACTAGCAAACTGATTTCAACAATATATTGATATAATTATTCACCATGATCACCATGAGATTTATTCCTGGGACATAAGGTTGGTTCAAAATTCACAAATCAATCAATGTGATACATCACATCCATAACAGAAGGGGGAAAAAAAACATATGATCGTTTTATTAGATGCAGAAAAAGCATTTGACAAAGTACAACATTCATTCATGATAAAACTCCTCAACGAAGTAAGTTTAGAGGGAACATACCACAACATAATAAAGGCCTTATATGAAAAACTCACAGCAAACATCATCTTTAATGGGGAAAGATTGAGAGCTTTTCCCATAAAGTTGGGAATAAGACAAGGATGTCCACTCTCACCACTTTTATTCACCATAGTACTAGTAGGTCTAGCCATAGCAATTAGACAAAAAAAAAAGGGAAAAAAAGTATCTAAATTGGTAAGGAAGAAGTCAAACTTTCACTATTTGCATATGACATGACACTATGTATAGAAAACTAAAGACTTCACAAAAAAACCTGCTAAAATTGATTAATGAATTAACTACAGTTGCAGGATACAAAATCAATGTACAGAAATCTGTTGCATGTCTATACATCAATAATGAAGTGGCAGTGAAGAGAAATTAAGAAAACAATCTCATTTATACTTCTACCCAAAATAATAAGAGACCTAGGAATAAACCTACCCACAGAGGTAAAAGACCTGTACTCTAAAAAATATAAAACACTTAAATTGAAGATGACACAAAGAAATGAAAATGATTTTCCATGCTCATGGATTGGAAGAACAAATATTGTTAAAATCTCCATACTACCCAAAGCAATCTACACATTCAATGCAATCCCTGTCAAAATACCAACAGCATTTTTTTTTTTACAGAACTAGAACAAACAATTCTAAACTTTGTATGGAACCACAAAAGACCCCAAATAACCAAAGAAACCTTGGAAAAGAAAAGCAAAGCTGGAGGCATCACAATTCTGGACTTCAAGTTATATTACAAACCTGTAGTAATCAAAACAAAATGGCACTGGCACACATAGATCAGAACATAGAACAGAAAAGAAAATCCAGAAATGAACCCAGGATTATATGGTCAATTAATCTTTGACAAAACAGGAAAGAATATCCAATGGGGAAAAAACAGTCTCTTCAACAAATGGTGTTAGGAAGACTAGACTACTTTCTTATACCATACATAAAAATACATTAAAAATTGATTAAAGAGCTAAATGTAAGACCTGAAACTATAAAAATCCTAGAGGAGAACATAGGCAGTAACTTCTTTGACATCGGCTGTAGCAACTTCTTTCTATACAGGTCTCCTGAGGCAAGGGAAACAAAAGCAACATAAACTATTGGGACTACATCAAAATAAAAAGTTTTTGTACAGCAAAGGAAACAATCGACAAAACTAAAAGGCATACAACAGAATGGGAGAAGATATTTGCAAATGATATATCCAATAAAGGATTAGTATCCAAAGTATATAAAAAAATCAATACAACTCAACACCCGAAAAACAAATAATTCAATTAAAAATGGGCAGAAAACATGAACAAACATTTACCCAAAGAAGACATCCAGATAGTCAACAGACACATGAAAAGATGCTCATCATCACTTATCAACAGGGAAATGGAAATCAAAATCACATTGAGGTATCACCTCACACCTGTCAGAATGGCTAAAATCAACAACACAAGAAATAACAGATGTTGGTGAGGATGTGGAGAAAAAGGAACCCTCTTGCACTGTTTTTGGGAATGCAAACTGGTGCAGCTACTGTGGAAAACAATGTAGAGGTTCCTTAAAAAGTTAAAAACAGAACCACCTTATGATCCAGCAATCACACTACTGGTTGTTTACCCAAAGAATACAAGAAAACTAATTCAAAGGGATACATGCACTCCTATGTTTATAGCAGCATTATTTACAATAGCCAAGATATGGAAGCAGCCCATGTATCCATTGATTGATGAATGGATAAAGATGTGGTATGTATGTATACACACACACACACACACACACACACACAATACACATACATACATATACACATACAGTGTGTGTATATATATATATATGTGTATACATATATATATATATACATACATACAGAATATTTTTCAGCCATAAAAAGAATGAAATCTGACCATTTGCAATGATGTGGATAGAGCTAGAGTATAATGCTAAGTGAAATAAGTCAGTTGAAAACAAACACACATGATTTCAGCTGTGGAATTTAAGAAACAAAACAAATAAGCGTAGGGAAAAAATAAGAGAGAGAGAGAGAAATCAAGAAACAGAAAATTATAGAAAACAAACTGATGTTACCCTAGGGGAGGTCAGTGGGGAGATGTATTAAATAGGTGATGGGGATTAAGGAGTGCATTTGTTGTGGTGAGCATAGGTGATGTACGAAGTGTTGAATTACTATATTGCACATTCAAAACTAATATGATACTGTGTGTTAGATAACTGGATTGCAATAAAAACTTAAAAAAATAAAAACCTAAAGTCTTCTTGGAACAACCTGAAATCTAAAAATGAATAGTCTTTCATAATAACTGGGAAATGGCAAGTGGTAGGATAAAAAATAGGCTTTTCTTTTTAGTATAGTCAATTTAGTCATTCACAATTTTATGAATGTATCTCCTTCAGTTCCTCCTAAAATAATAGGAATTATAGGGACACCCGGGTGTCTCAGTTGGCTAAGCATCTGACTCTTGATTTTGGCTCAGGTCATGATCTCACAATTTTTGAGTTTGAGCCCTGTGTTGGGTTCTGAGCTGACAGCAGAGCCTGCTTGGGGTTCTCTGTCTCCCTCTCTCTCTGCCCTTCTTCCACGCACACACGAGAGAGTGTGTGCACTCCTGCTCTCTCTGCCTAAAAATAAATAAATATTTAAAAAAATAAAATAATAGAGGGGTGCCTGGGTGGCTCAGTGAGTTGGGCGTCCAACTTCAGCTAGTTCATGACCTCATGGTTTGTGAGTTCGAGCCCCACGTCAGGCTCTGTGCTGACAGCTCAGAGCCTGGAGCTTGCCTCAAATTCTGTGTCTCCCTCTCTCTCTGCCCTTCCCCTGCTTGCACTCTGTCTGTCTCTCTCAAAAATAAGTAAACATTAAAAAAATAAAAATAAAATAAAATAATAGGAATTATAGATGCTAACATTTCTCAGTTTCTTATTTTGTACGAAGCACTGTGTTAAACACTTTAAGCTCATTATCTCATTTAATCTTTACAACATCCTCGAGGTATGTACTTTTATTTTCCCCATTTTTACATATGAGGACACTGAGTTTTAAAAAAGTTATGTAATTAATAAAGGATCAAGAAGGAATAGACTGAAGAGGCTATCCTCATAGCCATTCATTATTTTGTATACCCTAAATAATGAAATAATCAGATTTACTGATATAAAAATTGCTTGGATTAGGTGGATTTTTTTTGACAATCCATAAAGTCCATATTCTTTATCTCACAGTGCTTTTTTTCTTATCTGCAATACATTTAGTAATTTCATGCTTCAACTTTAAGGCTTTACAGATATGTATTCACATCATTTCCTGCATTATTAAATTTCCTGGGTTATTAAAATTTCAGTGGGCAGACTCATTAATGTAAGTCTTTGTGTTTTACTTCAACTGTTTACTTTGGAAATTTCAAAACTTGAGGAAAATTGAAAAAATAGTAAAATGAGAACCCACATAAGCTCAAATATATTTACAAATTATTAATATTTTGATATATTTTTTCTTTCTTTTTCTCATTCCCTCTCTTTATCTCTCATACATATGTGGGTACGCTCCTCAATGCATGAATATAACATATATGCACATACACACACACTTTTTTGGCAGAATTGTTTTATTTATTTATATAATTTATTGTCAAGTTGGCTAACATACCATGTATACAGTGTGCTCTTGGTTTTGGGGGTAGATTCCCATGATTTATCGCTTACATACAACACCCAGTGCTCATCCCAACAAGTGTTCTCCTCAATGCCCATCACCCATTTTCCCCTGTCCCTTGCCTCCCCCCACCATCAACCCTCAGTTTGTTCTCTATATTTAAGAGTCTCTTATGGTTGCCTTCCTTCCTCTCTGTTTGTAACTATTTTTTCTCATTCCCTTCCCCCACAGTCTTCTGTTAAATTTCTCAAGTTTCACATATGAGTGAAAACATTTATCTGTCTTTCTCTGCCTAAATTATTTCACTTAGCACAATTACCCTCCAGTTTCATCCACGTTGTTGCAAATGGCAGAATTTCATTCTTCCTCATTGCCAAGTAGTATTCCATTGTATAATATAAACCATATCTTCTTTATCCATTAATCAGTTGATGGACATTTAGGCTATTTCCATAATTTGGCTATTGTTGAAAGCACTGCTATAAACATTGGGGTACAAGTGCCCCTCTGAATCAGCACTCCTGTATCCTGTGGATAAATGCCTAGTAGTGCTATTGCTGGGTGGTAGAGTACTTCTATTTTTAATTTTTTAAATTAAAAAATTAATTTTGCTCTGTTTTTCAGAGCAGCTGCACCAGCTTGCATTTCCACCAGCAGTACAAGAGGGTTCCCATTTCTCTATGTCCTTGCCCTTGGCTGAACAATACTAAGAGTTAGTTACGGATTTTAATTTTAGGTAGCAATCAATAAACTGGAGAAATATTTTTTGAAAAAGTCTATTCCTGTTGATAAAAGAAATTTTCAACTTTCAACACTTGTGGGCCCTGCTCCTGGCTCCTAGGAAAGCTATACTTTTACCATTTACAAAGGTCAAAATGACTCCACAAAACCTCAGGGCATGGACTCTATTTCTGTCTTGAGAAAACATTGCACATCTGCTTAGTTAAAAAAATAACCGAAAGGGAGATTCCAAACATAAAAATAAGAAAAACAAAAAAACCTCCCTGGTTTCCATAAGATTAAAGTCATACAGACTTGCACATACTAAAAACATGAGAGAAAGTCTGTAACTTTCTGGAATGTACTTCATCATGATGATTTGTAGCTCTTTATGCAAAAAAAGTATACAGCCCTGCACCAAATGTTCCTTCCCCACAGTGCTCTCTTTGTGAAATTGTGAATCATAGGCAGCTGTCCTAACGTGGGCTCAAGTAAAACTCTTTTCCTTTCCCTTTAAAATTTTAAAAAAGATTTGTTCATTTTGCATCGACAATGTAAATGGAATAATCCAGTCAACATTTCTAAAATCAACTTTAACTCTTATCAGGTTTTCAATAATGGCAATTTATCAAATGAAAGTGAATTTTTATTTATTCAACTTAAATTTTTGATATTTTCTGGTTTTTATTGATGTCTTTAAAATTTTTTTAAATGTTTATATTTGAGAGAGAGAGAGAGAGCGCGCAAGCAGGCGAGGAGCAGAGAGATGGAGACAGAATCTGAAGCAGGCTCCATGCTCTGAACCATCAGCACAGAGCCCCATGCAGGGCCCAAATTCATGAGCAGTGAGATCCTGACCTGAGCCGAAGTCGGATCCTGAACTGACTGAGCCACCCAGGCACCCCAAGATTTATTTATTTATCTATTTATTTATTTATTTATTTATTTATTTATTTATTTATTTATTTATTTATTATAGATTAAAATTTAAATCCAAATTACTTCACATATAATATAATAATGTTTTCAGGAATAGAATTTTGTGATTCATCACTTACATAAAGGAATTTTAGTTATTAATTCCTAAATTCTATTTGGGTTTTAGAAATATTTTTCATATTTCTGTGGAGATTTTCTAAGTTGGTTTTCAATATGAGTATATTTTCCTTTGCCTTATTATATAGTTATAATAGCTTCTTTAATGTCCTTGTCTGGTAATTTTCACTTCTGGCACATCTTGGAATGGTTTCTATTGATTGTTCGCTTCTTGAGAGTGGGTCACTTTTCTTGGCTGCTTATATAACCACTGCCTGCTCTTGGAACAAATCTACAATAGTGGGAAATTCAAACCATTTTGGAATCTTCTTTCAAATTTTAGCTCTCCCACAATGGTCTACGTGTCTTTGCTCACACTCAAGAGCTTTCAGGTTGTGAGTTTAATTTTGTTATTGTTTTATTTTGTCCAGAGCTTATTGTTGTCATATACAGGAGTGTGGAGATGTAAAGAAACTTCCTCTTTTGCCATTCTGGAAGTGAAGGTCCTGTGTGTGAACACTTATTTATATTGAGTGATTATTTATGTTTATGTTATCCACTTTTGCAGCTTAGAATAAAGATATATTTAAGTGGCTTTTGATGAAAGTTTTATATGAAAATAGGTTACATAATATATATTTATTTTGAATGAAGTGATTTTATGATTAAGATTGCAAATTTATTAATATTTCTTGAATTAAGATAGAAATCATTTGAAACATAGACATAGTAAAGTTAATTTTATTAGGAGTTAACCCTTAGATTATAGTCAGATTTTCATCTTATATGAAAAATATTTTTTAACAGTTAAATTTTATATCTCTTTTAAACATAAGGGTATATATCAGAATCACTGGAAAGGAAATTCCTATTTTAAAATTATGGTTAGATAACAAAAAAAATACTATCATTGAAATTTATATATTATTAATAATGTGAGAAATAAGACAGGCTGATGTTTTAAATATAGAGGTTAAACAAATCTTGCTAATCTAACTAAGATTTACTTACAAATAAATATATTGGCTAAGCTCAACAAGAAATGAATAATTCATTTTATGAAAATGTTGGTAATACTGTACATTAGAATAAAATCATGAGAAATCTGTTTCTTTTACTGAAATTGTGAGAATCTTGGGAAATTGGCATCTGTTTCTTTAATGAAAGATTCTATATATTCTAGAATATTGTTATGACATTATTACAGAAAATCTAATTAAATATAGCATCTAAGGAGGGATGTGTGTGTGTGTGTGTGTGTGTGTGTGTGTGTGTGTGTGTGTTTAGTCTATCTGTTGGGGGCCATGGTTGGCTATTGAACTACCAAGTTGACATTAAATAAAGTAATTTAACTTGTAAGGCAACTCTAAAGTTATATGGAGGATTGTGGTTTTAATATTCAGTGAAATAACAAAACATTAGTGATATTTAATATCATGGCATATATCGATGTTAAAAATTGTATTGTATGAGTGAAAATAGGAAATGAAATATGGTTAAATATAACCCAAGGTAAATGTTTTAATTGAGAATTTTAAAAAAAGGTTTATTGTGAAAAGATTTCAATTCTGTTTCACAATAATTAGTGATATGTAGTACTTATTGGCCTTGCCTAGAAATATAATTCAATCAAAATCTAATTTTGATAATTACAGATACAGATTACAGATAATGCCACCGTTTTTTACTTCCAGCATACTTTTTGTTCTTTTAATTTTTACTTATTTTTGAAGGAGAAAGAGACAGAGTGTGAGTGGGGGAGGGGCAGAGAGAGAGAGACACAGAATCCCAAACAGGGTCCAGGCTCTGAACTATCAGCACAGAGTCTGATGTGGGGCTTGAACTCACGAACCATGAGATCATAGCTTGAGCCAAAGTTGGGTGCTCAACAGACTGAGCCACCCAGTCACCCCCAGCATATTTTTAAATTTAAAGAAAAAGGAACAGTTTTGTTGCAATCTATAGGTAGTCAAGAACATACTCATAGCATATATGACTTCAAATGATTCTATATAATTACTGCGTACATACTTAAAAAGCACAAATCCAGATTAATTTTTCACTATCTACTTTAAAATTTTTATATCTCTATCTATATTCATGTAACATTTTGGGACACTATTAATTACATATTTCTAATGAAAGATGAAAAGAATAGCAGACTTCCTGTGTTTCATAGCATTAACAAACTGAATATTGCTTTTCTCAACTACAATATGACACTTATATAATAGACTTTGAATCAAACTCATGTTCAAGCAAAGACCTAGGGAATGGTATAAACCAACTGGTAACAAATAGCTTTTACCTAATGGCTGGACACAGCCTACAAGTATTTTCCCTGTTTTTATTTTTCTCTCTATTTTTGTGTGCATGTGTATGCATATGTGCGTGTGTACATAAAGACTGAGATCAACACAAAGGAGTAGATTCAAAAGCACAATGACTCAATTTTACTCAGAGACACAATGGGCAAACTTAAAAAGACACTGCCTCTGCCTCATCCTATTCTTCTACATGAAACAAAATTATGAGCAATAGAAAGAGTCTGATCCAGTTGGGGAAGGCAAAATTCCTCTTTCGTTATATTCCTATCCTGTGGAAAACCCTTTTTGTCAACATTTCTGGTTCAATTACAATTTTTGCACCAGTCAAATGATTTAGCAGTGACTTCATGGGTCTAGCAGGTGTCCTCTGGGAATGTTTCCACAGTCCTTAGTAATATGTACTTTTCTTCAAGGTGATTTGATAACCAACAATCTGGGTCATGCATGGTCAAGTCTAATACAAGAATGGTCTCATGAAGCTCTGTACATGCTTCATCTTAATCTTGCAAAGCTAAACGTCTGCTCTAGAATGACTAATCTTATGATTGGTCACAAAAATGTCCTGTTAATTCCTAACTCTGAGCCTTCTCCTATAGTCTCAGTCTATTCAAACTTCACTCATTTCTAAAGGTACTGCTCACTCTTCTTCCTCCATTGAAGCTAGGATCAATTGTCCGAGTCCATGTTTGTTTCCCATTTGTAAAACATTTTGGAAAGACTTAATTACCAAGACAATAAAACTGGGAGAGAAATCGGGGAAACCATAAAATTCATATTACTTGAGGTCTGGGAGGAGGTAGAAATCTGAAAGATGCTTACTCATCTCCCCTTTCTCTTATGCTTAGCTAAGATAAAGACTATTACATTTTGATTGAATTATATTTCTAGGCAAGGCTGTTACACGTTTGAGCTCATTCTCCATTTACAGCACTGTACAGCAGCAGCTGGGAGCTTGAATTTTAGAGTCAGATATGGAATCATGCTCTGCTCATAGTAGCTGGAGCTTTGGATAGGTTAAATTCTCTAAACCTTAGGTTCCTTATGATAAAATGAGACTAATAATAGTCTCTTCCTCATATTTGTGGCAAGAATGATAAGATATAAGGCAATCATGCATTTATGGTGTCTGGCACATAGCAAAAACTTAATAATGTTTTATATGATTAATTTATAATTAATTTTATAGTAATATTTTACCCTAAAATTAATATTTTATTAAATAATTTGTCACATAATTTAAAAATCTTTTACCTATCTTTTTGGAATGGTTTTCCAGCACCATATGCATCAGTGGACACTCAATAAATGTTTAGTGAGCTGGAAGGAAAAGGGAAGGGAATGAGAAAATTCATTATCTAGTCTGGACAGACACTAGGCTAGATAATTCAGGCACATTATCTCATTCAATTCTTATAATATACGATGTGGTCACATTATCCTATTTGCTTTCATTACAAAGAAGAAAACCAGCTTGGAGAGATAATATAGTTTGGCTAGTGTCTCTGACTTGTAAAGGGCAAAACTATGGTTACTTTCTGGAGATTTTAAGTCATTGCAAATTTTGATTCTTTCTACTTTATCAGTTTTTCTATTTTAACTGAAATCAATGGACTGACCCCACCAAAAAAATGATGCTTTCTCCTGAACTTTTTAGACATTATATTTAATATTCCTAGGCCTAAAATTACTTTTTGGAAGTCTGACTTTTTTATTATGATAAAAAACTAAAACATAAAATTTCCCTCCTTCACCATTTTTAAGTGCATAGCAGTGTTAACTATATGCATATTGTTGTGCAACAGATGTCTAGAACTTTTTAATCTTGCAAAACTGAACAAGGCTCTTTTCTCCCTAATGTAAGCTTCTGGTGACCACCATTCTACTTTATGTTTCTGAGTCTGACCACTCAAGATACATCATGTAATTGGAATCATGCAGTATTTATCTTTTTGTGTTAGCTTACTTCATTTAGTATACTGTCCTTGTGTTTCATACACATTGTAGCATATGACAGCATTTCCTTCTTTTTTAATGCTGAATAATATTCCATTGTGTGTATCTACCATATTTTCTTTATCTATTAAACCATCTATGGACATATATGCTGTTTACAGCCCCTGGCTATTGTAAATGATGCTGCAATAAACATGGGGGTGCAAATATCTCTTCAAAATCCTGTTTTCAATTTTTTTGGATGAATACCAAAACATGGGATTGTGGAATCATATGGTTGTTCTATTTCTAATTGTCAAAGGAATCTCCATACTGTTTTCCACAGCAGCTACACCATTTACATTCTCATCATCAGGGTACAAGAGTTCTCATAGCTGCACATCTTCATCAATACTATTTTTATTTTTTATTTCATAAAATACCTAAATATTAGTGATGTCGAACTTCTTTTCATATGCTTATAGGCCATTGGTATATATATGTATATTCTTCAGGAAAATGTCTATTTAAATCCTTTACCCATTTTTTTAATTAAAAAATTTTTAAGGTTTATTTATATTTGAGAGAGAGAGAGAGAGAGAGAGAGAGAGAACACAAGTGGGGAAGACGCAGAGAGAGAGAGAGGGAGACACAGTATCTGAAGCAGGCTCCAGGTTCTGAGCCATCAGCGTGCAGCCCCGTGCAGGGTTCGAACTCACAAACCGCGAGATTACGACCTGAGCTAAAGTCGGACACTTAACCAACTGAGCCATCCAGGCGCCCCTACCCATTTTTACATCAAGTTTGTTTGTTTATTTAATTTGCTTTTTTTTGTTGTTGTTGTTGAGTTGTAGGAATTCCTTATAAATGTTGACTGTCAACTCCCTGTAAGATATATAGTTTGCAAGATATTTTCTTCCATTCCATAGGTTGCCTTTTCACTTGTTGACAAAAGTTGTGGTTTGTTTTGCTTTATTGAAATTTTAAAGTTCGACATAATCCCAGTTGCCTATATTTTTTTGCTTTTACTAACGGTGCTGTTGTCATATCCAAGAAATCATTGCCAAATCCAACGTCATGAATCTTTTCACCTATATCTCCTAGGAGATAAAGTTTCAGGTGTTATATTTAGGTCTTTAATTCATTTTAACTTTTGTATAGGGTGTTAGGTAAGTCAAACTTCATTTTTTCCCAAAGTTAGAATATACAGTTTTTCCAATCCATTTGTTGAAGACATTATCCTTTCTCCATTATGCAGTCTTGGTGGTATAGTTGAAGTTCCTTTGACCACGTATGCGAAGGTTTACTTCTGAGCTCTTTATTCTGTTCCATTGGTCTGTGTCTATCTTTATGCAAGTACCATACTGTTTTGATTACCGTATCTTTGTAAAATGTTTTAAAATCAGGAAGTGTGAGAATTCCAGTTTGTTTTTCTTTCTTCAGATTGTTTTGACTATTCAAAGTCCTTGAAATTCCATATGAATTTTAAGATTGTTTTTCCTATTTCTGAATAGTCTGAATAGTTTTTCCTATTTCTGAAATTGCCATTGGGATTTTGATAGGGATTGCACTGGATCTTTGCTTTGGGTAGTATAAAGATTTTAACAATGTTAAGTCTTCCAATCCATGCATGAATGTGGAATGTTTTTCCATTTATTTATGTCTTTAATTTCTTTCAGCAACATTTTGTAATTTTCAGTGTTTAAGTCTTTAAACTCCTTAGGTAAGTTTATTCATAAATATTTTGTTCTTTTTAACGCTATTGTAGATGATTGTTTTTTTTCAATTTTTTTATCAGACTATTCATTATTTGCATAGACAAAGTCAATTTTAGTGTGTATGTGTTAACTTTGTATCTTGCAACTTTTTTGAATTTGCTTATTAGTTTGAATAGTTTTTGGTGGAATCTTTACGGTTTTCCACAAGAAGATTATGTCATCTGTGAACAAAGATAATTTTACTTCTTCTATTCTGCTTTGGATGTCTTTTATTTCTTTTTTTTACTTTACCGCTCAGGCTACACCTTCTAATACTATGTGGAAAGAATGAAAGAGTGGGCATCCTTGCCTTGTTTTTGATCTTGAAGGAAATATTTCAGATTTTTACTGTTGAGTATGATGTTATCTGTGAGCTTTTCACATGTGGCTGTTATTATATTGAAGTAACTTCCTTCAGTTCCTTGTTTGTTAAGTGTTTTTATTATTACTATGACAGGGTATTGAATTAGTAAAATATTTTTTCTGCATTAGTTGAGATGATCATGTGGTTTTGTCTTTTGTTCTGTTAATTTGGTGTATTACACTGATTGACATTCATATTTTGAAACATCCTTGCAGTCTAAGAATAAATTTTACTTCGTTATGGTGTATAATCTTTTTCATGTGCTGTCAAATTCAATTTTTTTTTTGGATTTTTGTACCAATATTCATCAGGGATATTGGTCTTTAGTGTTCTTTTTCTAATAGTATCTTTGTCTGGTTTTCTTCTCTTTTTTCTTAGTTTGTCTAGCTAAGGGTCTGTCAATTTTGTTAATCTTTTCAGAAAACCAGCTCTTATATTGTTGATGCTTTTCTACTGTTTTCTATTCTCTATTCATTTATTTCTGCTTGAATTATTTTTAATGTTTATTTATTTTTGGGGTGGGGAGGGACAGAGAGAGAGGGAGACAGAGAATCTGACATAGGCTCCAGGCTCCAAGTTATCAGCACAGAGGCCAATGCAGGGCTCGAACCCATTAACTGTGAGATCATGACCTTAGCTGAAGTCAGACACTCAACCCACTGAACCACCCAGGTGCCCCTCTGTTTGAATCTTTATTATTCCTTCCTTCTGCTAACTTGAGCATAGTTTGTTTTTCTAATTCTTTGAAATATGTATTCTTTGTTTATACTGTGCTTTTGATTTTGTTTCAAGATGTTTTCTAATTTCCTTGTAATTTCTTCTTTGACCCCTTGGTTGTTCAAGAGTGTGTTATTTAATTTCCACTTCTTTATATATTCTCTTTCTGCTGTTGATTTCTAGTTTCATCCATTGATATAATTTTAATATTAAATTTGTTAAGACTTGTTTTGTGGCCTAACATATGATCTCTCCTGGGGAATGTTCCATGTGTACTTGAAAAAAATGTGTTTCCTGTTACTGTTGGATGGCATTTTCTGTATATGTTGTCTGTTAGGTCCATTTGGTCTATATATTGTTCAAGTTCTCTGTTTCCTTATTGGCATTCTGTCTGGAGTATCTATTCATTATTGAAAGTAGGGTATTGAAATCCCATGCTATTATTGTATTGCTTTCTATTTCTCCTTTCAATTCTGTCAATGTTTGTTTCATATATTTGAGACCTCTAATGTTAGGTGCATAAATAATGAAATTGTTAAAAGTTTCCTGGGGAATGGAGCTTTTTATCATTATACAATGTCCTTCTTTGTCTCTTGTGACAGTTTCTGACTTAAAGTCTATTCTGTTTGATAAAAGAATGTTCACTTTTGCTCTCTTTTGGTTACCATTTGCATGGAATATCTTTTTCCATTCTTTCATTTTTAGCCCATGTGTGTTCTTAAATCTAAAGTGAGTCTTACAAACAGCATAGAGTTAGGTCTTGTTTTTCAAATCTCTTTAGCCACTCTATATCTTTAGATTGTGGAGTTTAATCCATTTATATTTAAAATAATTACTAATAGTTAAGGATTTACTATTGCTATTTTTGTTGTTTTTTGTATATTTTATAGCTAGTTTGTTATTTTCCTCTCTTCTTATCTTCCTTTGTGTTTCATTGATTTTTTTGTACTGACATACTTGATTCCTTTAGTGTACCTTCTATAGGAATTTTTTTTTGTGGTAACCATGGGGATTACATAAAATATCTTATAATTATAGCAGTCTATTCTAAACTGGTAATGACTTAATTTCAATTGCACACAAAAACTCTATTCCTTTGCATCCTTCCTATTTTATGTCTGCAATGTCACAAATTAGGTATTTTTTTTTTAAGAATATTGTATCCCCTAACCTAGTAATATGGTACAGTTATTTTTTATACTTTTATCTTTTAAATTTTATGCCAGAATTAAAGTGATTTATGGACCACCATTACAGTGTTACAGGATTCTGGTTTTTTCCTACATATTTACCTTTGCTAGAGAGCTTTATAGTTTTACTTGCTCTCATGTTGCTGTCTAGCATCCTTTCGTTTCACTTGAATGATTTTTTTTAGCATTTCTTTTTTTTAATTTTTGTTTTTTTAACATTTATTTATTTTTGAGAGACATAGACACAGAGCGTGAGCAGGGGAAGGGCAGAGAAAGAGGGAGATACAGAATCTGAAGCAGGCTCCAGGCTCTGAGCTGTCAGCACAGAGCCCAATGCGGGGCTCGAACTCACAAACCATGAGATCATGACCTGAGCTGAAGTGGCTGTTTACCGACTGAGCCACCCAGGTGCCTCTCTTTTTAGCATTTCTTATAAGACAAGTGTAGTAATGAACTCACTTAGCTTTTATTTATCTGTAAATCTTTATTTCTCCTTCAGTTTTGGAAGACAGTTTGTATACCTGGATCAATTATTTCTCTTGATTTATTAATAATTTAAAAAGGCAAGACCATACAGGGTTCAGATGATGGACCAGAATGTTTGCTGTAAGTAAGTGTGCACTGATTTTCAATGCAATAATGCTAATTACATAAGGAATGCTAGATGTTCAAATGCATTTAACTGAACTCTACACTCTATAGAGTAGAAAATGCTAATAATAAATAAAATCTTTGGTTGTACTTTATAGACACAAGCTTAAAACCAGACAGAGGCTTTTCTATAATTCTCTGATAAAATTTGATTTTATTTACTCTTTATATAAAGAATATTTTTTCCTGATGCTTTGAGGAATTTTAACCACTTTGTAACAATTTAAGTAGATAACATTTCACCTTAGAAAACACAACATAATCAGAAATATCAAAGTCAGTGAGGATAAGAAAATATTTTAAGAAAATCTGCTACAAAAATTTGTGTTGCACTGACTCTTTTATCTAAGCATATGTTTGCTAGCCATGTGTTCCTCCTTTTCTAAGCCGATCTTTTCACAAGTGTTACTTATCTAACAGTAAAGAAAATCACATGCTAACCCAATCTCAACAAGAGAAGAAAGACTTAAACTTAATCTAATTAGTTATTCATATTTTTTGTAAATTTATTAAATGTTAATTTGAGTAAAATTCACATAATTTATCATAAAAAAGAGAAAAGAACTAGAAGAAATGAGATGTAACAAATGTCAGAAATCTCCAAGCTAAAAGCCACCATGGCAACAAAATCATCTTCTAAAAAAAGAGTCAGAAATTGTACATATTTTATTTGATGAATTGATGTGGTTGATTAACCCTGTAAGATGAGAAGAGAGAGCAAACTCTAGCCATGCCATCAGGAGCACCAGAGAGGAAAATACTAAAAGCAGACCTAACTAATGAAACTCAGAAAGAAACTAGACCATAAACCTTAGCAACATATCTATATTTACTTGGACCTGTGGTTTATCTTGTTTGTGCAGCAGAGCCAGTATTTAGATGTAACTCTTTAATTAATGATTTAGACAAAAGTGCAGCTATGAAATCAAGTCCAGATGTGGAAAAGTTTTCTAGTGAAAGAATATGTCAAGGCCCCTATTATTTGGATAGATTGGTACCATTTTAAATTTCATCCATACTGCATTTTCTTTACTGAGTAAAATGAGAACACCTATGGTAATATGCATGAAATGGAATTTGATATTTTTTAAGCAAAGAAACTCTGAGTTGCATTAGAAGAATTAACCAACTTTCACTGGAGTGTACATGTCCAACTTCTTACAGAAATAAATGCATAGTCCTTGGAACATGTATACAATGGTTTGCTGGGGATGGCTCAGGGATTCAGGATATAATTCATCTTCTGGGATAATCTATTTTACTTAGAGATTTCTGAAAAAAAGTTAAAAATGTTTGCCCCCTTAAAGATTTTATCCAATGGCACAGCAAATAAAATATGAGTTTCATCCACCCTCCTCCCCCCAATATTTTAAGTGCTCTGAAGAATTCTTTGTGAGTGTGTGAAAAAACAGAGAACATGAGGGAAGCAGGAAGACAGAAAATTTTAATGTGCAGTGAGAGAAATTAAAAGCCTGATACTCCCATGTCCTATAAGAACTTGCTGTTTAACAACCACATTGTCATCAAAGGGAAAATGCTAAAGTCTGTTAAGCCAGTATCACTGGCCTACACAAAAAGTGCTGCCACAGGTTGAGATGAGCTCAAATGTGAATATTTCCTTTTAAGGTATGAACGATTCCATGGCCCAGTGTTTAAAAAATACTTAGTCATATTACAAGCTAGTACTGAATTGTTTTCTGTTGTATTCGATATCAAATCACTTCTCCTAAAGTAGTTTACTTCTTCCAACAATCACAGTACATCAATATTTTGTTTTTAAACAATTGTCAGAGCTTTCATTTCAGGTTAAGCTAATGTTTTTTGCAGAGATATTGCTCAGGGTTGAGATAAAGAAATCTAGAAAAGTAGTACTATGCTCCCTTCCTTTCACCTCAACTACCTTACCACCTGAGAACACACACACGTGCACACGTGGGCACACACACACACACACATACACATACACACTTGTGGCATGCATGCCTCTGAAATAAACCCTAACACAAACAATTCTCTTCATTATGAAAATCACTGGCCCAAGAGAAATTCTGTTGAATAATTACAAGAAATCAAAAACCATATTTTATAGTAAAACTTTTAGAAGATTTTGTTTACAAGTACAGAGACAGAAATTTTGTGTATAAGAAAGAAAACAGTAGAAATAATGAAACGAGCAAACACCATGTTTTGCGAAGTGTTCCTCTAGGTCAATTTCTAAATTTCCTTAAAACGTGAAGGTCATGGTATAAAGTAAAATCTGGTGATGCCCTGTAGTATAGATAAGGATGTGTTTTAATATGTTCAAAATACATTTTGAAGCAATTGATTGTTTTTTGTTCAAAGTATTTATAATTTTGCTTATGGATGCATAATCAACAAAATTAATTTCCTTAATTAGTTTCTCTCCAGCAAGGCTCTGAACCTAAATGCTTAGTTTAATTTATTTTTAAAAATTTTTTAGAGAGAGAGCATGAATTGGGGAGGGGGCAGAGGGAGAGAGAAACTTTAGTCTTCGCGCATAGTATGGAGTGTGATGAAGGGCTCATGAGAGGCTTGATACAGGGCTTTGTGCGGGGCTGGATCTCACAACCCGCGAGCATGACCTGTGCTGAAATCAAGATTTGGACGCTCAGTTGACTGACCCACCCAGGTGCCCCAAGGTTCTGAATCTAAAGTCAAGTTCTGACTAGCAACTTTAAATGTCTACCCAACTACATAAATATTCAGACCCTTTCTCAGTTTGGATATGTGTTGATAACACCTTAGTACATAATATTTGCTTTTGCATTTCAGGCTCTTATTTCAAATATTCTAGTTAGAAGCAGTGGACAATCAATTGATTTTCTTTTAGGACACTGGATTATTGATTTATTGACATTATTTTTATAAATTGTTTAGTCCTCGTTTTACTGAGAAATTGCCTATATCAAACTAGGACAAGAAAACTTAATTGGAAATATGTTCTTAGTTTCTATCATAAAAGCAACTAAGTATTGGCAAGGATGTGGAGCAAAGGAAATTCTCATTCACTGCTGATTTGGTAAACTATTAGTTACAACTAAATCTGAACATATGCAAACCCCAGGTTCCAATAGTTCCACCCCGAGATATAACTGTAACAGGAATTTATACATACCAACATTAAATGTCCTGCACAAAAATGTTAAGAGTAATCTATTTGTAATATATCTAACCTCGAAACAATCCAAAATATCCATCAAAAGTAGAACAGATTAAAAAATTATATTTTTTTCATGTAAGGAAATAATATCCACATTGAAATAAATGACCTATTGCTATATGCAAACAATGTGGATGATTCTTTTTTTTCCAAAGTTTTATTTAAATTCTGGTTAGTTAACATATAGTGTAATACTGCTTTCATGGGTAGAATTTAGTGATTCATCACTGACATGTTACACTCAGTGCTCATTGTAACAAATGTGGGTGATTCTTACAAAAATAATTTTGGATGAAAGAAGACAGGTACATAAAAATTTCTTATGAGTTGTGTGATTCCACTTACATAAAGTTCTAAAATGAGCAAAACTAATTGGTGATAGAAGACAAAATAATTTTTAGCTTTGGAGGAGAAAGTTTATAGTGACTGGAAAAAGGCATAAAACAGTTCTATAGTACTGATAATACTCTATGTCCTAATCTGGATGCTGGTTCCCATGGTGTGTTTACTTTGAGAAAAGTTCATCAAGTAGAATACTTGTGATCTTTTCATTTTTTATTATATCTTGAATTTCAATGAAGTTGTTTTTCTGAAAATATCTGATAGTAGCAGAGAATGCATCAGGTATAAGGAAATAGAGATAATATTATTCATGATAAAGGATATAGATGATGATGTAAGGTAAAAAAGAAACATTGGAATTTGACATACGGACAAAATAAACAAGGTCATCAGTGATTTTAAAAATGAAAATCAAAGCTTCTGGTATGGTTAGAGAGCTTGGACCAACCCTTTGACTACCTTTCATACCAACCTTCACACAGATAACAACTATGTTTTATGTCTGAAGTAAAAAGAAAACCTACCTGAAGGCACTAGATAAGGTCTAAAGGTAGACAGACATTGGAGAGAAGTCAACACTTGGTAGAATGGAATCACATAGAAAGGGCTTCCCATATATATGACTTTTCAACTGATGACAAGAACAGGTCTTCTACATATAGGGTAGCTAAAACTTCAATATAAAATCCACAATCTTATTGTCTTGAAGGACCTGAGGATAGAATTTGAGCCAACCATAGTCACCGGATAATAGCAGGTGAGATTCCCAAAATGAGGGAACTTAAGAGGAGCTCTGAATTCCTCATATCAACTAGCTCTTCAGCTGATTTGAACATGTCTGTGGGGCAGATTCCTAGCAGCACAGCTAGGGATATAAGAATGAGATGAGATTTGGGTTGCTGCCATTGCAAGGAAAGTTTCAGGGTTGAGATGGCTATGTATGGTAGGCCAAATAATAGCTTCCCAAAGATGTCCATGTTCTAATCCTTGGAACTGGACAATATGTTAAATTACATGCCAAAAGGAAATTAAGGTAGATGGAGTAAGGTTGCTAGTTATCCTCATTGAAAAAGGGAGATTTTTCTGGGTTATGTTTGTAGGTTCAATGTAATCACAAGGGTCCTAAAATATATAAAAAGGAAGCAGCAGAGTCAGTTTCAGAGTGATGGGATATGAGAAAGTATATCAAAGCCAGCTACTGTTGGCTTTGAACATGGAAGGGAGTCAACAGCCAAAGAACTCAGGTAGCTTCAAGACACTAGGAAAAAAGAGAAAGAGAAAGAAAGGAAAAAAAGAAAAAGAAAAGAAAAGAAAAGAGATTCTTCCTCGGGTGCCTCCAGAAAGGAATGCAGTCTTGCTAAAATCATCTTAGCCCAGTGAGAACAATTTCAGACTTCTATGTCCAGAACTGTAAGATAAATTTGTATTGTTCGATCCACTAGGCTTATGGTAATTTGTTATAAAGGCCACAGAAAACTAATTCAGATTTTGGTACTGAAAGTAGGGTGGTGCTCTTACAAATAACCTAAACATGTGGAAGTGGCCCTGGAATTGGGTAATGGATTAAAGCTAGAAAATTTTTGAGAAGCATTATAGGAAAAAGTCTAGATTGCTCTGAACAGACTGTTAGTAAAAACATGGATGTTACTAAACTTGCTAGAGAAACTCAGAAGGGAATAGGAACATACTTTTGGAAACTGGAAAGGGGTAATATATAGTGGCAAAGAATTTAGCCGAACTGTGTTCGGCAGTTAAATGGAAAATAGAACTTGTAAGTAATGAAATTGAATATTTAGCTGAGGAAATGTCCAAGCAAAATGTTGAACTATGGCTTGGTTCTTCTTGCTTTTTAGAGTAAAATGTAAGAAGAAAGGGATAAAATTATAGAAAAACTATCAGGAAAAAAGGATCAAATTTGATAACTTTAGGAAGGAATAAAGCACAACATCAGAAATAGTAAATGTATCAGTAAATATAAGGGGTTGTTCTTTTCCCTCTCCAAATTATTTAAAATATAAATAATTGTTTAAAGGAAAAAAATAACACTGGATTGTGGAGCTTATAACATACATAAATTTAATAGATATGAATAATATAAAAGATAGGGGAGTAAATATACCTACATGGTTACATGGTTTTGATATTTTATGTACAGTAGTATTATATTAACTGCAGCAAGAATGTGAAAAACTAAGGATATGATTCTTTAGTTAACTGATATAATTCCTTAACTTAATTAAAAATAATTCAAAGAAGTATACTAAAAAAAACCCCAATAGATATAAATGGCTATCAACAAGTTTTAGGAAAACACAAATTTATGTAACTATACATAGTTACATATGTGGGAAAGTTACACACGTGTGGAAAGAAACCAGCCAACTAAATTTTACAGTGCAATGGGAAAGAGCTGTTTTTATGTTTTCTAAAGTATTTATGAGCTCTATGGCCTAAACTTCAGCAAGAGAATTTTAAATCTCATATAAGAAAGATTGTAAGGCATATTGAATATTGCTACTCTACACAAGGGATGAATGGGTTATCTAGATGTTTAGGCTAAAGTCAATAATTATTGTTGGTTACATTAATGGAAATGTAGCTCTTATAAAGGCAATCATTTTTTATTTTTTCTTCTAACTGAAGATTAAAGAAACTTGTCATTTCCAGAAAGGAATAGTCTTCATCCTAACTTTTGGGACTTTACTTCAAAATTAATTATTTAGACTTCCTTTATAATAAGTTTAGTATTCACAGTAATAGGAAGGGTGAAAAAACGTTTTTCTTAATAGGTGAACCTAATTCCTGGTAAAACCAGTAGAGCCACTATTTCAGTTTTCTGCCTACAAGCCAAAGCGAAAATTTCATACCTCCTTAGGCACAATGGGTTCTGAGTTGATAATATTATGTTATATGTAAGTGAAATTAAGGCACTCTGGCATTCTCTTCCACAGTTATTTGTTCAACTTTTCACTTACAATTGTAATGAGTCTAAAGGTTTCTGAACAAAGCATTTAAATATTACAATTATTATGTCATGTTCTTAGGCAAGCAAAGAAATGCTGAACTGTGACTGAGATAAGCTTAATATCCTGTTCTGATTCTAAACCTGGACCTTAACAAAACTGGAAAAATGGATATCTCACTCTGTATATTTATTACTTCACTAATGATAAGAGGGGAAAGTTTAATATAAAATTCAGTCTATAGGCTGGTTTATCAAAACAACCAGAAATGACTCTGAATCTAGGAAATAATTGAAAGCAATAGAGGAAAGATGGTGGTGGGCACTGAATGCCAAAGAAGAATGTCAGGATACAGATGTGGCTTGATGTCAGAGTTCCACAGAGAAAGGGCAGTGAAAGAAGCCCTAACTCAACCTGATACTCTCCAAAAGTTATAGCTCAATGTATGTTATGTCTCGGATAATAATACAAACTGTAACCCAGTATTTAATGGCACTTATGTATTCACATAATATAGAAAAACCCTTGTCCTTATCAATTGGTATAGTGAGTTATTAAATAGTTATTGAGGAGTGCCTTCCTGGCTCAGTCAGTAGAGGATGTGACTCTTAATCTCAGGGTCATGAGTTCAACCCCCACCTTGGGCAAGAAGCCTACTTAAAAATTAAAAAAAAAAAAAGTTATTGGTTTCACTCTAGTCAAGGGAGCTGATTTTACAATTACCTATATTCAAAAAATATTTTCCATTTTTCACTTTAAAAATGCATGCTATCTAAAATGTTTTTAATGCAAAATAATATATTCAGAATATTATTATAAACATTTCTTAGCAAAGTTCTTTATCTATGTACTGCATTTTGAAATTTCTACATTATCTTCAATGTAGCTGATTGGCTTGGCCAATCTCCAAAACCCGACTTAGTCCAAGTAAGTATCTTTTTAGACTCACCATTTATGTGAGACTAATGTGCTACAGCAGAGAATAGCAGTGATACATTCCTTTGACAAAACTTCTTAAACTCAGGAAGGAAATGCACTGTTGAAGAGGGAAATACACAAAACCCCAAGTTACAGCACTTGTCTCAGATCTGAGACTTTTGCAGCCTGGCTTTGCAAAGGAACTAAGAATGGTTTGATCCATTACAAAGTACGTGCTGACTTCTATGGTAAAGCATCTCTCTGCGCTCTTAGTAAAGATATGCATGGTTTTAGTAAAAAGGAGGGAGTGTACACAAAATATCCCATTGTTGTAAAAAAAACACAGAAAATCCATCTTCTCAAATAAAATTAATTTTATAGGCAACTGCAGGTCCTTGAAAGTGCCAGAACCACATTTGCAAATATGGTACTTAAGGTTCCAAAATAGAGATAATGACATTTAAGAAAGTTCATGGAGCACATGGAAATGGAAAATATCTTTAAAAAGTAAAATATGCATAGGCAGAAAGGTAGATTGATATGAAGGTTATTTCATGTTAGTAAAAAGACAAGCCCAAGCAGTAGCAAAGCAGAAACAAAAGATGTTATCTTCTCATGCTAACTAATGCAGTATGTTGGCTGAGGGTGAAGTTTTTACTGTATTTTTAATATATATTGAATATGTATATATATTAAAATATATGTTGAATACAATACTATTGTATTCAAGCCCAATACAGATATTAAAAAATGAGCAGACATTCATAGGAGATCACAAGCCACAATGAGATAGGCCTGTTCGGGCCTTGTCATATGCCTGAGCTATCCAACTTTGACAATGTTCTGTATGTTACTTTGCTCAGAGAAAGTTGTGTACTTACTTACACTCAACGTGTTGGGCATATTTATCAAGCCTTAAAATCCTTTATCTACAAAAAAACATTTTGAGATTTATTGAAAGGAATATGACGAGGGCCTGAGTTTGGGTTGGGGGTACAGAATAGGTTATGATTCTCTTTCTCCTTTTACTACTGCATTCCTTAACAAGAATAATAGTGATATTACCATATTATCCTTAGTAGGCAGAATAATAACTCCCAATGATGGCTATACTCTAACCCCCAGGTCCCGTGAATATGTTACTTTATGTGGCCAAAGGGACTTTTTAGATGTTATTAAGGGTGTAGACTTTGAGATGGGAAGATTATTCTGGCTATTTGTGTGAGCCCAATGTAATCTAAGAGAATCTTTTTGTGGTGGGAGAGATAGATAAGACAGAAAAAGAAGAAAGTTGAGGTGTGAGAGAACTCAGTCTGCCGTTGCTGGCTTTGAAGATGGAGGAAGAGGTGCCAAGGAATGGGGGTGGTTTCTGGAAACTGGAAAAGGCAGGGAAACACATTCTTCCCTACAGCCTGGAGATGGAACACAGCCCTGCTGACACTTTTATTTTAACTTGGTGTCATCTGTATTGGACTTCTCACCTATGGAACTATAAAATAATAAATTTATGTTGTTTAAGCTGCTAAGTTTGTGATAATTTGTTATAGCAACAATTGAAAATGAATACATCAAGTCTGATAAGAAGAAAAGAAATGGATACAAAATTATTTTACCAAAGCCCTACCCTCTATAGTGATCTACAATGGCCCTATGAGATATGTGTTAATATTCTCAATTTAAAGATGAAGAAACACAATTTGTCTAGCCTTTATTCACTCATTCATGTATTCATCCACTTTATGAGAAGTATTAAAAATCTATAATATGTAAAACGCTGTATTAAGTGAAGGGACATAATGGTTAAAAGAAAGAATGACATCAACATCAACTTTTTCCCATTGTAATGGGGAAATTATAATGTCCCCTTACATTTTGCAGGAAAAGAAAGGCATTGAATATATAATTAAAAGTGTGATGGGAGGGCACCTTGGCGGCTCAGTCAGTTAAGCATCTAACTTAGGCTCAAGTCATGATCTCATGGTTTGTGAGTTCAAGCCTCACATCTGGCTCTATGCTGACAGCGAGGAGACTGTTTTGGATCCTCTGTCTCCGTCTCTCTGCCCCTTCCCTCAGCCTCTCTTTCAAAAATAAACATTCAAAAAAAAGTGTAATGGATGACAGAAAGTCCAGAATGATGTTGGCCTGTGAAAACAGAGATCAGCATGCAGCCCAGGAGGTCAGGGAAGAAGTCTCTGAGGATACAATGTCCTCTATACGACCTAGAGTGAAGTAAGTTAGACAGACGAAGTGAGGAAAGTTGGGGGGGTGGGAAACTTTATTGACCAAATACTATACCATGGAGGCAGATCTAAAGACAAAGCCAAGAGTATTTCACCAACTGACATCAGTTCGGAATGACTGAGAAGGGATGAAGTGTCTGAGTGAGGCTGAAGAGGTGGGCACAGAGAGGTTCCTGGGTCTCATCTTAAGTAAGAACAATGAAAAATAATCGAAGGATTTTAAACTAGTTTGTGACTTGAAAATGATCACATTTAAAAGTATTCCCCTGATTGTAAGAGTTTAAATGGATTGGAAAGGAGATAGTATGGAGTTTTCCAGGACAAGTAATAGGCCACAGTAGACCAGAGAAGAACGATAGAAATGAAGGTTGAGAGAATGCGATATGGTCAAGAAATATTTAGGTTTGGCAGGGACTTGATTTCAGCATGGGGCATTTGGAGTCAAACAGTAGTTTTAGAATTCTGGTATCAGGAAACATGGAGTCATTCATCGTGAAGGGTAATGTTCCGGAGATGTTTGAGAAAAAGCATTATGAGTTCTGCTGGATATATTGAGTTTGAGATGGCTTTGAGACATCCAATTAAGGAAAGTGAGTTGCCATTAAATACATGGATTTGGAATTCAGAAGACAGGCTTGCACTTGAGAAATATATCTGGGAGTCACTGACAAATAAAGCAAGAGAATACCAAGAGGGAGAAGAAAAGTGCAGTGACAGAACTTTAAGGAATAGTTTTCCAATGATAATGGAATAGAGGGTGAGAAACTAAGTTTCAGAGCCACTGACAGTCAAGATTTGTAGCCAAGTTTGCATGACTTTGAAACTCAGAATCTGAGTTATCTTGCTCCATTGGGGAACGATTTTGGAAGGCTTTAAAAGATTCCACCTTCTGGATGGATTGAAGATCATGGACATTTAAAAGACATTCAAATACATTCTTCAAAATTAGTTACCCTCTATTTTTCTATTTTGGGTCTATTTATGGTGGAAAAAACCATCAGTAGGATCATACTCTCTTGGTAGGCATTTGTCATGTGTTATAAATCTGTATGACTGGCTTTAGGTAGGGAATTAATTAAATTAATTTCAAAGCATGGATTATGCATGTGATATTCTGCCAATTCATTTTAATCTGCATACGGAATATAAATTATGATGATGTAGTAATATGTATTCTTTCCCAGAACTAGACAAGTTTGCCTAGAATTTTCTCTGCTTAATGGAAAATATTTTAATTTGGTGTAACATAAAAATATTTGGCAAGTTGCATTTCTGAACATTCACAGACACTTTTCTCCTGTTCATCTCCATTCTGCCTCGTTGTGCTCTTCAAGCAGCAGAAGTGGACATGATAAAACATTTCTAGGTTTTGCAAAATACTCTTAGGCCAACCAATAGTGTCAAGGAAGAGAGCAAAACATAGAAAACACTGATGAGTCTGGAGAGATTAACCAAGAGTCTGTAAACTGCATGAAACCGTCACCAGAATCAACTGAAGTTGACACACATCATTTCTGCTAAGAATGCCCATGGACTGTGTCCTCAGTGGGCAAAAATGAAATGTGAGAACATACAGATTTAACTTTATGAGAGCAGTTAGAAGCCTTTTATTCCATTCTTAGAGATGTGATACAGGCTGCACTATTTTCTATATGTTACTATTTCTAAATGCACATTTACATTAGCACGCACTTAGGAGAAAATTGGTTAGTTGCATATTCTGCAAGTTTTTTTTTTTTGTTTTTAATTTAGCCTTTTTGTTTTAATAACTATGTGTTAGCTGCTGGTTGGAGGTTTAGCTTCCTCAGTAACGTTGGAAGAAACTCTTTGCAGAAAGCAGTTTCGTTTTGTGTGTGTCCCAAAGAACAGATATAGATGTCAAATATATGTCATACAAGACAAGTATGGGCTGTCCCTTGGGATACTTTAAACTTTTAAATCATGTTCAAATACTTACTTCTACATATTTTATTTTTTAAAAATAGCCTTTTTTAGAGTAGTTTTAGGTTCACAACAAAACTGAGTGGAAAGTACTGAGATTTTACATATACTCCTTGCCCTCCATGCCTAATTTTGACATAATACTTTATTCTGATTGTAGGTAATGCAATGGATGGAGAAAGAGGATTCTAGAAATGTGGCAGCTAACTGCATTCCACTTCCCTCCCCATTCTCAATGTCAAAGTAAATTCATTATCTTTTCTGAGCCTGTCATTTAGACTGGCTGAGGGAGTTGGAGAAAAAGCCATTGCAGAGTTCTTACCCTCTGAATTGCTAAGGATCATTAGGGAACAATACATGTCTCATCCTGGAAGTGGAGTTTAAATCCTACAGAAAACCTTTTCTTAGAAAAACAGAAATTACTATGATTAACATAAGAAGGGACAAATTTACATGAATCAATTACTGCAAAAATAAATGTGAAGATATTAAAAAGTCATCAAGATGGATTCACAGCTATATTTTACTAGCTTTCGAAAAGGCAGGCATTAAAATATTACTTAAACTATGTCAGATTATGGAAAGATTATAAAACTTTATGAAAGGACATAAAACTATGAGCAGAGAAATACCAAGTTTTTTTGGGAAGGAAACTGTAATTAGAATCACAATGGGGCTTTTTTGTGGTGGTTTAAAATCTTTAAGACAAATAGACATTTCTCAAGGAAGAACAGCTGTCTAAGAACAGCCAAGTGAATATAAAAAAGATTACCAAGGCGAAATTTGCTTTAGCCAGCAGTCGATGTTAAAAAATAAATCATATAGTTGTGGTATGTGGATAAAAAGAGATTGACGTAGAAGAATCAAGATTCTACAAATTGTTTGCAGAATATATGAAAGTTTAGTGTGTAACACAGGCAGTATCCATTCTGTGGGGGATAATGTGGTTTATTTAATAAACATACCTAGGTATTATTTCAGGGTAAAACTAAGTTGAAGCCCTAGTTTACAACATATGCAAAATAAATTCTGATATATTGAGGAACAGCAGTTTTAAGAGTAAACTTCGGAGGCTACATGCAAACGTTAAGGATAGGAAAGACTTCTTAAACAAAAACAGAAGTGCATAGCTATTTAAAAAAATAGAGACTTTTGCTGCAAAATTTATAGTAAGAATGGTAGGTTTAAGGCTCAAATTCAATAAAAAGTTGTTAAATTAACAGGAAGAAGACAAGATGTAAAACTTGGACTGAAAAAAGATATGGAAAATCAGTTCACATTAGAGAAAATCCAAAGTTACTTAATATAAAAAATATGGTGAAAGTCATCACTAGGGCAATGCACATGAAAGCAGCCATAAAATACCATTTCATACCTATCGGACTGGCAAAAATATTTATTACAGATGAGAATATTGATAAAAATATATTTTCTCTTTTTTTAAGTTTATTTGTATTAAGAGAGAGAGAACATGCACTCAAGCACAGGGGTATAGGGGAGAAAGAGAGACAGAGAAAGAGACAGAGAGAGACAAAGAGGGAGCATCTCAAGCAGACTCCACACTGAGCGTGGAGCCCGATATGGGGCTCGATCTCACAAACTGTGAGATCGTGATCTGAGTGGAAGTCAGACACTTAACCAACTGAGTCACCCAGTGCCCAAGAAAAATAGATTTTCAACTATTGTTTGTAGAAATGTTCCTAGTGTACATTGTTATATATATATAAATTTTGTGGGTGTGGGAGGAATCTAGCACTCTCTATTTCAATTTAAAAGATACATATCTTTAGGTCTGGTAATGCTATTTATGTAAATCTATCTCATAGCATTGAAGCACCAATTTATTAGGTGAAGTGTTCAGGGATGTTGACTGTATCATTGTGAAAAGACACCATACAGTTAAAACTGGATCAAATATGGCACAGCAACAACATGGAATATTAGGCAGTCATTAAAAAGAGTGAATTAGCATTATTTACTTGAAGATTCCCCTGAAGAAGTGTTAAGGAATAAAAGTCAGATGCAAATAAGTGTATATACTTTTGTATTTTTTAAAAGCAAATAAAACCCCTTGTAAATGGGAGTAATTATATAAGTAGACTTTGATTACTATCTGGGAGTGCGAATGAAATACTTGGAGGCTTACAGAGTTGAGTGAGAAAATGTTAAAAAAGATAGTCATAATATGTTAGACGATCATGATATTCTGTTAAGTGAAAAATGAGAATGGCAAAATGATAGTTATAATAGAATTTTGTTTTGGTGAAAAGAAATCAGAAACACATATTTTAAAAGGTATATTTAGGGGCACCTGGGTGACTGAGTCAGTAAAGTGTCTGACTCTTGATCTCAGCTTAGATCTTGATCTCAGGATTGTGAATTCAAGCCCCCTACTGGACTCTGCTGGGTGTGAAGCCTACTAAAAAAAAATTAAAATTAAATTAAATAAAAAATGTATGTTTATATCAACTATGAGAAAAAGGCAGAAAGATACATTCCAGGCTTGTTAATATTCTTTGGTGGGGTAAGAGCAGAGGTGGGATGTTGGGGGGCAGGAAGAAATGATTAACTCTGCATTTTAACATTACTATTCTGCTTCACTTCTTTCAAAACAATAAAATAGAGGCAAATTTTAGAAAAGTAGTGTGTACACTATACTATAGTGTCTATAGACAACTATAGAAATTTAGGTAAATAGAAAACAATGATAAGAAAACAAAAATCACTGAATTCCAGAACACTGAACTACCTAACATAATTTTTTGTTAATTTTTTCTAGTTTTTTTTCCTGTTCCTATAGATAATTAAGTTTGTATACAAAATTGAAATATGCCATTTTTCATTTTTAGGATGTATATATTTTTCTTTATGCTTTTTGCTTAATAAAATACTGTGAGAGTTTTTGTATCATTAATCTTTGAAAATATTTCTCATATTGACATTTAATTTGATGAATGAATCATAGTTTATTGATTTGCTAAATCATTTCCTCATTTTTAAACATTTAGATTATTTGTTTTTGTAATTCTAAATATCTCCTTCTACCTAATACTTGCTTTAAGAAAAAAATTTTCAGGGGCACCTGGGTGGCTCAGTAGGTTGAGTGTCTGACTTCGGCTCAGGTCATGATCTCACGGTTCATGGGCCCGAGCCCCATGTTGGGCTATGTACTGACAGTTCAGAACTTGGATCTCGGAGCCTGGAGCCTGCTTCGATTCTGTGTCTTGCTCTCTCCCTATGCCCCTCCCCTACTTGTCTCTCTCTGACTCTCAAATAGAAATAAACGTTAAAAAAATAATAAAAAAATTAAAAAAACATTCTTTAGATATTACTTAAAATTCTAAGTTTCTATGAAGCTTAATAACTTAAAATGCTAAACTAAAACAAAGTTTATTTCTTGAAGATTTCCCAAGAACTTCTGCTCATGCCTCGTTCCTGGTCACTTCCACCCCCAACCCCCTTCCTAAAATTCCATGTTGATTAGATTGTGAAAGAATCTATTTTCATTCAGGTTACATGTATAGTCTCTCCTAGAAAATAAGGAATCTTTGAATTAACTGTTCAAAATCCAAAAATAAAAAAAGGGGTCAACACATTGCAAGCAGTTATAAACCATCTCTGATTTCACATGATTTTTTTCCTAAGAATAAACTTCTCAAAGTGGAATTCCTCAGTCCAAGCTCTAGGTACTTGATACTTATTGCCAAAGAAAACTATAGTTATCAATTAACTCTCATGACAAAAGTACAAGATGAAAATTCCTCCCTCAAAATATCATTATTACTATTTATAAATCTTTGTTAATTAAAAGCCTAAACCCCCCAGAAGCATTTCATTCATTTTTAATTTACATTTCTTTGGAGTGAAGATCTACATTGTTCATATGTTAAATAATTATTTGTATATTTTATTTAATGAATTTTATATTCAGGTTTTTCCTCCATTTGGAATTGGATGTTTGTGTGTGTGCAACACACCTCATAAAATAATAATATACCTATCTTGAAAAATGGACATATCTGAATATAATTACCATGTGATTATTTTACTTTTAATTAAAGCAAATTAATAGGGTAATTAGCCACAAAATGACATTTCACTATCTGCTAGAAAATTGCTATAAGACTCCTATAAAATTAAACTCGTGTGGAAAACTTGAAATTCCATTTCAAAAGTTATCAATGATCTTATGCAGTTAAGATACAATTCTATTCTTATCCATGAAGAATTTGTATTTAATTAGTAAGATTTGCATTCAAACTTCATGCTCAGGAGGAGTCTGTAATATTACAGAATAGCATCTTCCTCCCAGTTAAACATTAAAAGTCAGTATTCAATCATGAAAATAAAGTTGGATTTGTAATTTAAAAAAATATAGGAACGCTGACTATGTTGCTATCTAGCTGGGTGATTTGGAAAAGTCATTTGATGAGCCCATTTTTCTCATTTATTAAATTGCAAAGTTGCCATTCTCTCTCACTTATCCTGTTTTATCTTCATACCACCTTTATGTAACTCACTGTATATTTATTTGATTATATTTACTGTCTCTTCCCCCACTGGAATGTCAACCCCACAGGAATGATAACTGAGTTAGTGTTTATCCCTAGCACCTAGAAGAGTGCAGGCACACGGTGAGTATTCCATTAAAAAATGTCAAAAGAACTGGCTGGCTGTTGTATGCTAAGGGCTAGGGATTTGATGATAAATAAAACCCATGCTCATAAGGAATTTATAATCCACTGGATGAGCTTCCGTGTGAAAATGCCAAAATAATCTTTTCAGAGAAGAGAATATATTCCATCTCTAGGTAATAAATTAGGACTTAAAAATGGGAAATATAACATATAAAATGTCCAAATCGTCTGACAAATATATTCACAATTCAGATAATGAGAACTCAAGCAATGGAAATGGATTTTCTTTTCTTTTCCTTTTTCTTGTGTAAGCACAACTTTCTTTCTTTGAGAAAGTCAGGTAGTAAAGGAGTGGCAATAAGTGATATTGATGGCAAGAAATGTATTGTGTTTGGTCACGTACTTCAAAGAATACAGTGTCACTATCAAACAGAACTATAAAGTACACTCAGGAAGAACACAGTTCACATTTAACATTTTAGAACGAAAAAAATAAAATATTCAGAAAATAATGTCATAAACAGAATCCAGCTAAACATATCAATGTTACCTCAAGAAGTTACAGTAAGTTTAGCTTATATTATTGATGCCATTAACATAAACAAAAAATCTTCGCAAGTTATCTTCACTTTTTCTGTTACTAATATTTTTATTTCTGAGATTGTTCTTGAGTGAACATAAGTTATAACTACTTGCAGGAAACTACTGGCATCATTCCAGATACACAGGTAAAAATACAATCTCAGGGGCTTCACTTACACAGGTTCACCTGAATAATGGAGTTGGCCTGCCATGCTTCTGAGCTAAAGGGTCATAAAAACTTGTCTGAACTTGGAAACCTTGATCATGACACTCAGTTTTACTAAGACCCAACTACAGCATCTATACAGTGTGTCCTTTGAATCCTGTAGTTGAATGTGTGGCTGTTGTTGTGTGGTCCTTAGAGGAATATTTCAGCTCTTAAAAATTACCTGAATATGGTCTCTGGTGGAGAGAAAATGTATTTCCTTCTGAGGCAGATACCCTGATACACTACAGACTAAGTGTCACAAGTTTGTTTTATAAAAAGTAAGTCTTACAAGGTTTCCTGATTTGTAATCTGTAGAGATTTCCAGCCTCTTGTTATTCCTCCAAAAAGAATTTGGGTACTGTCTAGTACAAAAATTTTAGAGCCATCACATATGCAGTAATATTTCATTACTGGTGAATGGTGGTTGCCATTATTTTAGAGTTTGTTTTCCAGAAACTATTTTACTGATACAAAATCCTAGATATTTGAAATTCTGTTATAACTCAAATGATGTTTTATTATTCATTTCAACATATTGGGCCTCTTTATAAAAGTTATTGTTTTGGACTGTTGAATTGTTAATATTAAAATATTCTTGAACTTCCAGAAGAGTATAAAACATAATCTTAATAGTAATGGAGAGACACTTTCATAATTCAATCAACTTTTAATTTTATGAGGAGGGAAAAAAAATGACCAGGAGTGAGGTTATGAGCAGCAGTTCTTGGGGAATATTCAAAACATGACATTTATTTCATTTTAGTTTTTTAGGTTATTGAATTTCATAGACGTGTAGAATTCCAAATAACATAGAGAGAATGCATTTTCTTTAAACTTGTGGTTCTACTCACCTGAATTCTCAATCACCCCTGTGTTCTCATGTATTTGCTATAACAATTAATGGGATAATGGATTAATAATTTAATCTATGCCCTTTCAAAAACGCAATTGTTAAGGAAAGAAGAGTTTTCATTGCCAGGTATAGTCAAAGGACTGATTAATGATGGAGATATCAGGGACTAAGGCAAACCTAGAGAAGTATTTGTTTGTAGGAAGAAGGCTTTTGGAACCACTCAGATTATAGCACGCAGCAAGCCATACACTCTATGCGTAGGTTAGGTCCTTTCTAGAATTTCCCACTGAAGAGATTCTTGGACTTTAAGAGGGTAGAGTTATCCCAATTCTGTTTCCTTTTCCTATATATTATTTCCATAATGTGTGTGTAGTTCAATTGGTTTTCCTTTCAGTCCATTATTAAGTGATATTGCAACGATTTACATGTAAAATGCTTCCGCCACAAAGCACTAAAGGCAATCAGAGAAATAAAAGGAGCAACTGATTGACACAGTAATTTGGATGGATCTCAAGACCTTATGTTGAGGGAATAAAGCCAATCTTAAAATTTCACATACTACATGAGTCCATTTATATAATCTTTTCAAAATAGAAAAGGATGGAAAAATACTGGTGGGCACCAGGGGCTTAGGGCTGGCGGGGAGTGTGGGGGTAGCATGCAGATGAAGTTTGGTGGTGATGGAAGAGTTCTTTGTCCTGTTGGTGGTGGTGGTTACACAAATCTATACATTTGATAAAATGGTACAGAAATATGCAAGTGCATTTTACCAAAACTAATTTCCTGACTTTGATATTGTATTTTAGTTATGTAAAATGTAACTATTAGGTTTGCAGGGTGAAGGGTACCTGAGACCCCTTTGTACTATTTGGCAACTTCTTGTGAATCTATTAATTATTTCAAAATAAATTTTTAAAAGACCCTAATTATTAGCAAATAACGTGTTTTAATCACTGGAAACTTTTACCTATGAATTCCATTTTTAAGATAGATTTTATAATATTCTGTCATATATTAGATACCAAATAAGCCCAAATTTGAAATCATGAAGTCTGTTTTTCATAAAAAAAAAGTCTTTTGTGTTCAATTACCTCCCCTGCATATTATATTTTAGTAACAAATTAAAACTTTCAAAATGTAAAGGCAAGAATCAGAACTCAAGAAAACTGATTCTAATAAATGTACCAGGCAAAATCATGTAGGAAGTTTCAGAGTGACAATGGAGAAAAGGTCTACAGGAACATTATGGTTTTCTTAGGCAGGGACTTCTAAAAATTCCTTCATATCTTATTCAATAAAAAGGGCCATAGCAATTTATCTTCTGTATTAAATTCCCTCCATAGATTGAGAATTTAAAATGATGAATGTGACATTACATTTTCTACAGAATAGTATAATAGAAACAGCATGGGTTTTGGACCAGCAGAACTGTCTTCAACTTCTGAATGTGTGTTTTGCTAGCTTAGTGATTTCATTGGTTATAATAAAGGGAGAGGGAAAAGTCACTTTGAAGTGGATTGAGTGGAAAATGGAAAAAAAAAGAAAGAAAAAATGGCCAGAGTCAGAGGGATAGTTAAATCCTTGTTTATGGAGGGAAAAAGGTGAAAAGGATTCAAGAATAAATGTTCAGACTAAAGAGTCAAATATCTAATGAGTTCGAAAGTATGAAGATCACAGCATCTGCTGGAATTGACAGATCCTTGGCCGTAGCAATTGTGATAAAAGAAGTTTGAGTTTAATGGTAGTAATAGTTGAGGAATAAATAAAAGATGAAAAGGTGGAAATATCACATGAAATCAGTTTCAGAGTTATAGATGCCAAGCAAAGGAGAGGGGCAATAGAGGAAATTTACCGTGGATATAGACTGAGGGAAATCTTATGCACAGAAGAGAAAGGATCATGAAAGAGATTGAAGATACAGAGATATGGGATATCAAGTTGGTGGACCAAGGTCTTCAAAGTGGCAGGAAGGGACGGAATATGGAGGAAAGGGAAGATATTTATCCTGGCCCTTAACAGGTCCTTGTTCCATTGAGAGGTGATGGAAAATTGTAGGCTTGATGTTTTGATTAGTAGTGGCTTTCTCCATCCCCTGCTAACTCAACTCTTAACATCTCTTCTCCCTAATGGGTCAGTTCATATTAGGAATTATTGTATTATTAAGATTCTTTTTGAGTGGACCTTTTTGGATGATTAAATCTGTTTTTTTCCAGAGATTTCAAAATATATACCTTTGCTTTCTGAAATTGTTCAACAATCACAGTTATTATTTCCAGATAGAATTCTCACAGATAAAATAAATTCTAGAAAAATGTCAATAAATAGAAATATAACACACTGGCTTTTGATACAAGATAAATAAAAAGACTCTTCAGCTATAACATGGTAAAAACAACATTTTATCTGCCTTAAGTCAAGGGAGGGACTGAACACATTCAATGTTACTTAATCCAGGGTAATAGATTAAGTTCCAATTAATTTAAAAAATGTCATATTTACAAAAGAGAGGCAAAAATTTAGAAAATTGTCAGCCAATATATAAAATGCTTTCAAAATAATCTAATAATAAATTATCAAGAAGCATTTACAATTTTTAAGATTCCTCTATTTCTTTTTTTCAACATTTATAAGACATATTTATTATTTTTCTGACCAAATTGCAAATAACTGAAAAAAAGTATTTAAAATAGAAAACACAAATAGGAGTTTAATCATTAGATTTCTTTACTTCATACCAACCCTACATTTAGTCTAGAAAATAAACAAATAAAATTTGAATGAAAAGTTACTAAAATATTAACCAAATCAGTTTATTATAAACCTAGTACATGCATTTCAAACTTCTACTGCTAGGAATTTTGTTAAGATCAGTTTAATCATTAATAATACTACATAATAAAGCACAGGAACATATGTCATTAGATGTGATCCCTGACTCTTACCCTCAGATTTATGTCAGAATAAAGCCGACAATTCTCCCAGGCTCTCTGAATCCCCAGAGACCCCATCCCAATCCCTGGAAGCAAAGAAGATGCCCTGTCACACAACTTTGTGTAAGTTGTAATAAAACCAGCCTAAGTTTTCTCACCTTTCTATAGAAAATGGTCCATAAATACTAAAACACTTCTAGGAATTCATTTTATAAGCTTGTTTACCAAACACATGTTGCAAGAACTGATCACACAAAATGTTCCTTGGGAATTTGGTCCAAAAATTCACTTAACAGGTTGGAAATGTAAAATCTGCAAGAAAATGAGGAAGCGGGGAATCCCTAATCCTAACATGTTGTAATTACTAAAGGGATATACACATATACTAAAAAGTTTTGCTCACAGAAGGTGCAAGCTATAAAAGGGATAGGCTTTTTGAATAAAAACAAAGAACTAGTTGATATCTTTATTTTGTGAGCACCATGGCTAAGCTGAATATTAGACCCTAATTCACTGCCTATTCTTAGGGCCAAAAAAAAATCGAAGAAAAAAATTTAATTTGCCTTACTACATACTTCAGCCATTAACTGAGATGTAATTATGAAAGTTTAAAATTGTCTTAAAAGGGGGTTATAATAACAGTTATCAAGGCAATATTTAAGCATGATTTCAAGAATGCTTTCAAGTTTAGAGTTAGCCTTCTTTGTCAAAAATCTTCACAACGTTATCAAAAACTTCATCGACAGATTTAGAGGCATCTATTTCCTTGACTTTCCCCATTTCTTTCTCTTGTTATCACTCCTACTTTATCTTTCCCCTTTCAAGACATCATTGAATACAGGTCTCATTATTATAGTCAGAAATCAGAACAAAAGATCCATCTGCCTTCACATCCATGGTCTTATTCCAATCTTGAAGGTTGTTTTGATTTCTTGAAAAGCCATTGATCAAGAGTTTATTCTTCAGAGCACTGGCAGCCATTGTCTGATCCATTCCCTTCTTTAACAAACTGATGGCTATTTCACCTAGCACAATCTTTTCATCTTAAAAAAGTTTTTAAGTTTATTTATTAATTTTGAGAGAGAGAGAGAGAGAGAGAGAGAAAGAGAGAGAGAGAGAGAGAGAGAGAGAGAGAGAGAGAGAGAGAGAAAGCACAAGCAGGAGAGGGGCAGAGAGAGAGAGAGAGAGATACAGAATCCCAAGCAGGCTCCACGCCATCAGCACAGAGCCCAATACGGGGCTTGAGAACTGTGAGATCATGACCCGAGCTGGGATCAAGAGTAGGACACCCAACCGACTGTGCCACCTAAGGTGCCCCAATGTTTCCACCTTTAAACTACTTTCCAATAGTACACCATATTGTGAATCTGGGTTCTTCTTTTCATCACAAAGAAATTCTCCTGCAGGATGGTGTGTGTACCCATGTTTTAGATTATTGGTTTACTATCGAGGGAACATGACTCAGGAACAGTCAGCTGGATGGGTGGCACAAGGGTGCAGAGCTTTCATGCCCTCTCCAGTGGAGTGTCTCCCCCTGAATCTCTCTATTTCTAGAGAGTATGGAGAATACTTCTTGTTTCTCCCTATGAAGAATTCATTATCTTCACTCACAGGAAGAACAACTGATTTTCCTTAGGAAACTATTCCTCTTTACTGCTTTCTTCTATGATTCAGGAGAGGTTGGTCATATATTCTTAGCTTTTAGAATGTGAACATGCCTCAGGTAGCCTAATCAAAATGTTACAATGATGCTCAATCTCAGAATTTTTGCTGGAACTATGAGAAGAAAAGTTTCCTGTTCTGTTGGTATTGCTAGGCTAGTAAGATATAAAGCTAGGAGTTGCTGTGCCTATTTCTATAAAGATAATGAATGCTTGATAATGAAGCTATCAGAGGAAAGCTGAGCTGAAAACAGGAGAAACACTGAGCCTTTGTGGCATTGTGTGTGACTCTGAACTCATGGCCTATTCAGTTATGTGAGTCAAATTCTTTTTATTAACAAATACTTTATTAACAGAAGATAGTTTGATTAGATTGCTGATATTGTAACTAAAAAAATAAACCGTGGTAAAATAAAAAAACACAAGAAATATCAAGTGTTGGTGAGGATGTGGAGAAAAAGAAACCCTCGTGCACTATTGATGGGAATGCAAACCGGTTCAGCTACTGTGGAAAACAGTATGGAGGTTCCTCATAAAATTAAAAATAGAACTACCATATGATTCAGTAATTCTACTACTATTTACCCAAAGAAAACAAAAACACTCATTCAAAAAGGTATATGCACCCCTATGTTTATTGCAGTAATATTTACAATAGCAAAGATATGGAAGCAACCCAACCCAGGTGTCCATCATTAGATGAATAAAGAAATGGCATATGTGTGTATACATACACACATATACACACCTACAGACATAAAAAAGAATAAAATCTTATCATTTAAGACAACATGCATGGATCAGGAGGGTATAATGCTAAGTGAAATAAGGCAGTCAGAGACAAATACTATATGATTTTACTCATATGTGAAATTTAAGGGAAAAAAACCAAAAACCAAGGGTGAAAAAAAAGAGACAAATAAAAAACCAGACTCTTAAATACAGAGAACAAACCAGTAGTTGCCCGAGGGGAGGTAGGTGGGGGATGGGTGAAACAGATAAAAGGGTTTAAGAATACACTTCTTTTGTTGAGAAATGTATAGAATTGTTGAATCACTATATTGTACTTTGAAACTAATATTATACTGTATGTTAATTATACTTAAAATAAAAAAAGAATGAAATAGCATACAAATAGCATGAAAAGGTGCTATTTAATGCACTGATATTAATTGTATGAAATGCTTTCCCTATAACCTATAAAGTATCATTTTGCTGTAATGATACGTATTAATAATTCAAAGTTAAAAGTCATCATCATTAATTTACAATTATAGAACTAAGGATAGGAGTGAGGAAATACTGGAGTTACAAAAGAACCGCGAATTACTTGTGTACAGTGCTGTCGGCTTCTCAGAGATGGGGGCATTACAAATATAACTTGGAGCTATAATTTGATGGGCTATATTAACATATCAATAAATATCAGTCCTTAATAAGTTGAAAACATATTGAATTTAAAGTATTAAGGTATTCTGTAGCTTCACCTTAATTCAACATTTACTGAATATTCCTATCATCCAAAGCAAATGACTCGTTTTTATGAACACAATGAACCACTTGTGGATACCAAAATTTTTGCCTAAAAAGTTATGAGGCTCAATATGAAAAACAAATAATATCTTCCGAGAAATTAATATTTACTAGGACACACTGTTGTGTGACTCAGCACAAAAAATAAAAACTAAATGAGGAAAGGAAATGACCTTCCTCCTATTAAAACCAATCACATCAATGGGAGAAACAATCTTTTTGCTAATGGTCCCTTTATGAGGACATTAATTCAGAATCTTAGTTTTCTGTGGTAACAAGAGAATTACTGCTTTCTTCCTAAAGTTGTGAGCTGGTCGCACTGAACCACAAAGACTTCCAAAAGAAGCTAACCGATAATACAGGAACCCATCTGACCAAAGAGGCAGTATATCTGCTGGCAGACAATAAAATAGATGTTGACTGCTTTGCTGATAGTAAGGGGAAATCAATGATACTTACTTCTCTGCTGGCTAGAATCCTGGAGAATAATCAGGACAAGCAGTAAAGGTGTTGGTTTGAGTTTAGTGCTTGTGACCATAACATTATCAAGTTAGAACCCTTTGCACTGGCACGCTACAACTAATGCAAAGGCCTGAAAGTGCCCTGAGGAATGCTTCTCATTTGCTTTAGAAGATGCATCCCCAGGGAACAGACTAGTTAACAAGTGCTCTGGGAAAGACTTATTCACGAGGAATCAAAATGGATCCCACTAATGGTGCAATTTACCTCTAATTTGGACCTCTCTTTAGGAGAATGTATGATCTAGTCATAGATGAAGTTCACAGTAGGAAGGAATTTGGTTTCAACATAAGAACTGGGAAATGACCGTTAGTCTTTTTGAATCAGTTCCGGAAGGAAATGCAGAAAATTGAAAAATAACCAAGGACATTCCTAATTGCTTTATATGTGTGGTCAATTGACTTCTAAACTTTTTGAAATAGATATCAAATACTACATAACTGTATAAATTTGGCACAGATAGATTCTTCAACAAGGGAAAGCACCATATCTGCTTATTGTAGAGTAACAGTGCATTTGTGTGTGCGTGCGCACATGTACGTGTATACATACCTATACATATACATCAGTATTATGCTTACCTTATGTGTGTATGTATACGTATACATCTATCTACGCACACAAACCCATGACATCTTACAGTTCTAATCTAGGAATTCAATGATGTATCACATGGAGTTTGGTGATTAGAGGACTCCTACTTCGGGTTTTACATCCAAATACACCATCTCTGTCCCAGAAATAAAAACCACTGAATTAGGAACATGATTAGCTAATTTGCAAGAGTTAGGATATCTGTCCTACTAAGTAGTTTCTTGCCATATATAAAACAAAATATCCTCCTGAGTTAAGCAGCCAATCTATATATTTTTCAAAAATGGAACAAAATAACTTTAATCAGAATTTAGCACGTGAACTCTGATTCCTAAGATACTTATTTAAAATGTAAGTAGGGGTGCCTGGGTGGCTCAGTTGGTTGAGCGTCCAACTTTGGCTCAGGTCCGACTTTGGCTCAGATCATGATCTCAACCCTCGTGAGTGTGAGCCCCGCGTGGGGCTCTCTGCTGACAGCTCTGAACCTGGAGCCTGCTTTGGATTCTGTGTCTCTCTTTCTCTCTGCCCCTCTCCAGCTCGCACTCTGTCTCTCTCTCAAATGTAAATAAACATTAAAAAAAATTTTTAAAATGTCAGTTGATTTTTTTTTTCTGAGTAAAAAGTTCAGACTCTGTGGACATGTGCAAGCTGTAAAAATTATACAGAGGACTTTAAAAAAAAATGCTTTATAGAGTGCAGGGGTTACCTGCATTGTTTGTTGAAATACTGTCTCCTTGATCCCAGCTCAGAGGTTCTGATCAAGTAGGTCAGGAATGAGGCCAAGAAATATACTTAAAAAAAAAAAAACAAAAAACCAAACAGGTAGGTTAGAGTGTTTTGATATGGTAGGCTCGGGGCAAACAGCTGGCTTTTATTTTTATTTTTTTCCTAGTTCCAGTTTGAGAACATTCTAGACACTCAAGAGAGGCAGAGGCCTGTTTGCTCTATGTGCTTTTATCTGAAAACAACGCAGAAGGACGCAGAGTTTATCAGTGGAAACAATGGCAATTTTCCAAACAGTTTACAGTCAGGATAAAGAACACTGCAGACAAAGAGAAACTGAGTGTTATCTTTTGCAACTAAAAAAGGGTAAGTAATATGCAAAAATCTCTGTGTGGCCTTTCCTTAACAGCTAAAGAAAAGGTGTTGATTCAGACTCTCACATCCTAAAGAAGAATGTTCAGATAAGAGAATGGTGATTTCAAGACACTTAAACCCTGTCACCTGGGTCTGCAGTTTGCCAGTTTGAAGTCAAAAACAAAACAGCAAAGAGAATAAAACCTTGCAAATATTTTCTGTAGTCATCCAATATCCAAAGGCTTTTTATTCCTGGGACTCTTGATAAAATTCTCAAAGATCTCAAATAAAACTTTCTAACATCATTATTTTGCTATAATATGAATTCTTCATAATGTCTAATGTAAAACTCTGGGGTGATCTGCAAAAGGTTTGCCTTGATTCTGCAAAAGAGACAAAAGTTTTGGCCTTTAAGGACACCTGGGTGGCTCAGTCAGTTAAGCGGCTGACTCTCGATGTTGGCTCAGGTCATGATCTCAGAGATCGAGCCCCAAGCACACACACACTCTCTCTTTCAAAATAAATAAATAAGCAAAAAAAAAAAAAAAAAAAAAAAAAAAGAGCACAGGCTTGTGGCATTAGAGTCTATAATCCTTATTGACTGTGTGACCTTGGGCAGGTCACTTAGCCTCCATAATTCTCAGTTTCCTTACAGGGATGACAGTAGTATCTATCATACTGTTAGTAATAACAGCAGTGCATGGGGTTGATTTTAGTACCTACCTTATGCTGTTATGAAGAGTACAATAATCCCTAGGTAGTATAAGTATTGAAAGGGCAGACTGGGATTGACTCCATTTTGTTCTGTGTCCTCCATCTTGAGTAACTATATCCCCAGTCTAACCTCCATTCCGAGAAAAACAAAGCCGGGCAACCTTCGCAACAGGACACTGACCCTTCCCCAGCCAATCTACTCAGTCCGTGACCATTACCCCTCCAACTGCCCCTAGACCCCTATGAAACCCTTATGCCTTTGAAACGTGCTCTCTCTTTTCTCACCGCTGCGTTGGTGCAGGTAGGAGATTGAGCTCAAGCTAGCTCGAATAGAGGCGCTTTATTCTTGCATTGGAGGTGGGCTCCCTGGTGGTCTTTGGGGATCACGAATACTGGGCATAATAGTATAATTTTCAAAAAGTTAACGACATGACTCGTTTACAAATATATGTTAAATATTTGTCAAAGATTTTATTCAGTGTGCTAATTAATGGATAAGCCAATCAGATGGCAAGGCTGACTCACAGCATTTTGAGGATCTGGGTGTTTATAGTCAGTCTGAAACATTATTAGTACAAGATCTAGGAAAGATTTAATACTGATTAATGTCCTATGGAGTTAATAATCCATGACAGTTGGGTTTATTTTGCTCCTGGGCAGAAATTATTGCTGTGTTAGAAAAACATCTATCTGCAAGGTAACATGTAAGTCAGTCTGGACTTTTCATCAACAACACTGAATTTAACGAAGCATATTCTCTAGATTATTAAATAATTTGGGGTGTGCCTGTTAGATATTAAAAGCATGCTCTCTTGTCTTATTTATATAATTTTTCTTAATATCTTTTAGGGCACAAGGACCCTATAAAACTTAGCTACTAATATTGTTATCACTATTATATTTTAGAGACCAAAATGTTTGTGCACCACAACTAGGTTATCACTTTTCTGTTTCATGATGCTTGTACATCGAAACAGCAAATTCTTCTCATAAGAAAATCTAAAGAGTTATTTCTGAGGTAACACAATGTGCCAACTACTTGCAGGGACCAGAAAGATAACTATGGATTTACTGTATATACTGCCCAGTGGAATGATTGTTTCTTCATTCAATTATTGATTTAATGTCAGACTCAGAAAATACTGTACTGAATAGGACACAGTCCTTTCTTTTATGAAAGTGTCTCAAATTTATATGTAATATTTATTTAAAATCCATCTCTACTTCAAATGTGCCATAAACATTGATTAGAAAAAGAACCATGGAAAAGCATTTTTGTGAAGTGATATCAGTTGTTACCCAAACTTTTTTATACAACCTGAATTATCTAGAGCAAGTCCATCAGTCTCCTAACTCAAGACATGGGTTGCCATACAACATCGGTGCTCACATTTGCAGCTCTGCATTGCATAGTCACTTGTTAAATATCCAAAATATTTTTTTGTATTTTAAAAAATAAAGCAACCAAAATTTAGTGAGATATCACTATGTTCTCATTAAATGGATCCTATCAAATCTATTGTGCTCCTAGTAGTTTCAAGATATTTGGCTTCTCAGTAAAGAAATTTTTTCCATAAACAAAAGAAATAATGAGATTAATATCTTTATGATGACAAACCGGAGCATAAGAAAATGAGCTAATGAATAATAGAACTGTATCATTACAATACATATCATTTATGTTATGACCAAGAGTATTCCTGCTGTTCTGAAAATATATCTATGTGCATATGTTGATGGACTCTTCAATATCTTCATATACTTCAGTGAGTCCATACGCATCGGCATATTTTAGTATTTAAACACACACACACAGAAGACTTTACACATAATAAATAGATTTTACTCTGCCATCATTATGAGAAAAGCTATTTTATCTTTTCCCCCAAAATAATATATGCAAGGACATACATTTCTGCACATCATTTCAAGGGGATTACAGTCCCTCTAGAATCATATTCTAGAGTAACAAATACACTATAAAACTTGTGTCCACATTAAGTATTTAAATGCTCGGGGAGAATTTTTTTATATGCTCTGCCAAGTTATTTTCAAGATAAAAAATTCATTTTTACATTTATAATATGACTCCATTTATTTTGCAAATAAGACTAAAAGTTAAGTTTTGCCTAAAATAGGGAAATACCATCATATATGTTAGACTAAAGACTATTTTGTGGTTAAAAAAATTAATGCTTATTTATTTTGAGAGAAAGTGATAGAGAGCAAGGGAAGGGCAGAGAAAGTGGGAGAGAGAGAATCCCACGCAGGTTCTGTGCTGCTGGCGCAGAGCCCCACGCAGGGCTCAGTTTCATGAACCAGGAGATGGTATCCTGAGCTGAAATCTAGAATTGGACGCTTAACTGACGGAGCCACCCACGGGCCCCAAGATGACTATTTCTTTAGGCATCTCCAACAAATTACTTATGCTTCATTTGATAATTTCAATGCTGGTTTTCAGGTTCTGCCTGTTACATACAAATACAGAATGTTACTTATCCTCAAATGATTGTAAATAAAAGTGAATACCCCTTTAGAAATTAGTGGATAATTCTCATGAAGTCACCCAACCAAACTATCAGAATTTGGAGACAAAACTGAAGTTGTGCGATAGGCAGAAGCAAGTGCTGATGAGGCTGTGCAGGAAGCTGTCTGTGGTTGCTGCCAGGTTTGCTGGACTGGCCGGCTGGGTGGTTGGCCTTTTCAAAGGAAGGGGAGAACCAAACATAGCACCAGGACAGACCTTACTGTTTGTTTGTTTGTTTGTTTGTTTTCCATGCTGCCTTGGCACCACAAATAAAAATTATTACTTATCTACCTTTAAAATGGGACCACATCTACAAATGATTTTCTGTTGATAAAAAGCACTTGAAAAAAAGCATTTTTTATTTTTCTCTGTTTTGTTGGCTAGGAAGTATGAAATAGTTATTTTACTCTTTGATCCACAAAGTTGAATCAAAGATATTAATGATAAGAGATGATCCCTTTCTAGAAAATTCATACATTCAAAACGTTTTGCATTTAGTTCTTAGAATGTCCATTGCTATAATAAAATCAAAATGAAGATTTATTTTATTTTAAAGTTTCAAGGGCTAGATATGAATTTTGTCATTGACTCAAGTCCTTTGTTTTCTAATTTCAGTCTTTCTGGCGACTCTGTATTGAGTGCGTAATTTGCTATTGAGGGGCTCCTCCTCCATGGGGGAGGTTTCAAATAAAGAGGCAGAATCCACACAAATTAATTCTCAACTCTGAGCAATGTTAAGTGTTAAGAAACTCATTGGGGGACAAAGTTTTAATGTGCTCTTTAAAATAAAATTTTGGATAATCTATAGGTTTCGATTTTCCATTCCCCATTGTTACAGATATTGTATTATACTTAAACTGAATTTGTTAGAAAATTCTTTTTAAGGTAATGAAAAGGGGCTACAGATATTCTTATCTTTCCCTAGGCATGAGACTGATATTTTTTAATGCTTCACTAATTGAACTTAAATGACACTCTCCACTTGGGGTTCTGTCAGGAAGTACAAGTTCCCCACTGTCTGTTAGTTTACAAAGTAGGTTCTTGAAAATTCTCATACACAAAACCGAAGAATGTAGAGATATAGATTACCTACCAAATTTCTTAAGAGATGGGACAAAATTTATAAAAAGATCTTCAAATTATGTAAATAATATAAACATACAACATATGTGGAAAGAGACTGTACAATTACTCTCCTCATCCCCAGATAAAATTAGAGAAATCTTCAAACCTTCTAGATCTGATCTAGACCTACCATAGAGTAGGCTTACTGGCTAGATGTTCAAATGCTCTGCTCTCTCTGACCTTCCCCTAAGTGATGAAGACCCCATGCAGGGAACCATAGAAGTGTATTAATATATCCCAGGAGAGAAGGATATAGATGCGCGTGGTCCCTTAAGGCCTGGCTGTCTTGAGGCTAAATGTTTACAAGAGCTGGATGCTGGTTATTCCCATATCTCCTTATCCTTTTTTTAAGTAAGGAGTTTCCCTCAGGGCTATCATGGTAAATATATATTTGGGCACCATTTTGTAATATAAAAGAAATTTGGGAAGAAAAAAGGTGAGTGTTTATTTTGAACGTTCATGAAATTATGCTCCACTGCTTTGGAATTTATTTATTTAATAAATTGACTAAAATAGAATGAATTTTTCTAAGGATTTGATATTTTTTTGAAAAAGGCTTTGAAATATCTCAACTTAAAATCTCGATTGCAGACGTTATTTTCATACAAATGAGAAAAACACTCATACTAGAGTATTTACCTAGGCTTTTCAATCTTGATGTTTAGGATTACATGAAAATAGCTTTACACAAATATCATATTTGTTCATGATACAGAGTACAAAATGGTAGTATGTTTTGACAAATAAAATCTGGGGAAGAAATTTTTAAATAGGTAAGGGCAATAGGAATAATGATAATAACACCTTCCATCAGCCATTCATTATTTATGGACCTTCAAGCATATTGTCGGTGCGGTAGTACTGACGTCCATTCAAGCAGTTTATTTGATAGTGGGGAAGACAAACAGTACATAAACAATACCAATATGAAAAGATACATATTTACAAAGATATATGAAAGTTCAAAGGGAATACTAAACTGAGAAAAAGTGACTGAGATGAGGCCAAGGCTGACAAAGTTGTCTAAAGGACTTTATCTGAAACTATCAGGCATTCACTGAACATATAAGCAGCAAGTAGGGACAGGCATTCTAATTAGAGACTGGTCATGTGGCCACAAAGGAATGAAAAAAGATGAACTTTATGAGAAAGCCAAACAGTGAAAAAGAGTGAGTGTCAGAACTGAGTTTGGGAAAATGTTCAGGAATAGGATAGAGAAGGCTTAAAAAATCTGTAGTTTTGTTTCTCATCTAAAAAGAGTCATTGATATATATCAAAACAAGAAGACAGCATGAAGGGAAATAGTTTCCAGCTATTCTAGAATGAGGATTTTCAGAAGCATAGAAAGAAACAGGTTCCTTGAGACAGAACAGGGTCTCATTCAGGTTCCATGATCCTTGTTGAGAAGAAAGGAAATCCTTGCTACTCAAAAGAGGTCAGAACAAGAGGCCTAGGGAAGAATGTGGGGTTTCTGCAAGTGTGTTCTGGGTAACACACGATGGTGCCCGGAGTGGTAGGAGAATGCGGTAAGAGAACTAGCATCCAGTGAGCCTCTAGCGCATGTCAGGAAATATCTTTCAGTAACACGATCTTATGTAGTTTTCAAAACAACCCTATGAATTGTGCATTAATATCTCAAACTCAAATATGGTTAAATTATTCCAGAAAGGTGAACTTGCCCAAGTTGATACCACTGATAGAGGCAGAGACAGGATCTGAAGCCCCGTCTGTCTAATATAACCACTTAACACTCTTTTTGTAGAATCTCCTATCTCAAAGTAGCATCTCTGCAACCCACCATTCCCAAATCTTACTGTCTCACAGGGGGAAGGGTTGGGGACATGATTCCAAGCTAACTCTTCTCTGGTTTTATGGGGAAGGTGTGGTGTAGGCATAAACCAGGTCAATATATCTCTGTGAGGCTCAAATGGGTCAATCTTTCAGAGAGGTCACACTACTAGAGATAAAGGAGTAGATGCCAGAGATATTTTGTAAGCAGGACTGAGGATATGGTAACCCAACTGATATATGAAATGAAGGAAAGCTGGGCATTAAGAAATGAATCTTCTAGCTTGAGAGAGTATACAAAAGAAGGTATCATCAATCAATGTATAGAATATGGGAAGAGGTAAAAGCTCCATGATTAGGAGATTAAAGTTGACCTGAAAACAATGAGACATACTTTAGTAATTATTCAAATAAATTTAGGAGAGAGAAACCAGAGATTTTACAAGAGCATTTCATACATTTCCTGGTGGTTAATTTATTGCAAGCCCAAGCAAATGAACACCATAGTGGACTATAAAATTCATTATCGGTCAGGTCCAGGCAACTCTGAGGGTTATTATTTGGGATCATTTAAAGATATCAAATACAATTTTAAGATTTGAAGCAGACATTACTTTTCTGGTAAGAGATATGTAAATCACACTGCAAAGTTAATCTATTAAGGCTGCTGTCTGGAAAGTTGTTAGGGCAAATAAGACATTTGAAGAGTAGAAAAACGGATTTACCACCATGGCATATTTTTATGTGCCTGAGCTATTGCACAATTTGAAAGCATTTGGCATAATATTACTTCTTATGATCATTATCACCAAGTCTTGAACATCATGTTTGACTATGGGAGGAAAGACGAAATATGTTCCGAGGTATAAACATTCAGGATGTAAGGAAGGAAGTCTGAGAGATGACTATTTCAAACAAAGCAAGAATGACTTTCCCTTTCTTAGTTTTTAGAGCTTCCATTCTCACAGAGCTAACTCGAGTTGAAAATAGGTAGAATTATTTCTTTGAATCGATGTGATATTTTTGGCTTTCTGTAGTCAAAAGGAATGCCAAGAATGTATTTCGTAAACAAAGAATGCATTTTTGGAAGCACATCTAGCACACTGATGATCCTGTGCAGCTGTTAGTCTGATTCCCATGGATTCCAAGCCTGTTTCTACTGATGGATTCATACTATGGTTATGAACTCATTCATTCCCAAGTATTATTGTGCCAGCAGCATCGGAGGTATGGATCTGTGAATAAAACTGGACAAGTCCTTTCCTAATAGGGGAGAGAGACAATAAATAAACACATAAATGGAAATATAATTTCCAAGAAGGCTTTGTGCTATGAAGAGTAACAAGCAAAAACGCCTGTTTTACATAGATGAGTGAGCTTAAAATAGTGGCCAGGGATCCGATCATGTAGCATTTTATAGGGCACAATAAAGGATATATATTAGAGTAGACTCAATAGGATGTTTGCTGATGGACTAGATGAGGATGAGAGGGAAAAGGAGGGGTCAAGAATGACACCCATAGTTCGAACTTAAGCAACCAAGGGTTTAAGGGTTTAGTGGCACTGTAAGAAAAATAGGGAAAATTTGGGGAGAAACAAATTAGGTAGACCACTGAGAGGCTGATCTGGTGATGTGGAGATGTAGGTTGGACATATAAACATGGTGCAGAGTCATGTGATAGCTAAGTCTAGATGTCATGGAAAATTCAGGACTGGGACTGTAAATCTGGAAAACTCCTGCATATGAAAATTTTTTTCAGCCATGGGAATAAGTTGAGACAATATGAAAGTAGATAAAGAAGGGAAGAGGACTGAGATTTCTAGAGCATTCCATCATCTGCAAAGTAGACTGCATGGCAAGAGGCTTTGAAACAGAACACCTCTGTACTCTATGTTACTTCTCTGAAACTCGAACTGGCAATCCACTACAGCTTATAAATTGTTGATACTATCATAACTGCAAATCAACGCACTGGGAAGATAAAAACCTTTTAAAAAGAATAGTAAGGAGAATGGGGACCACCAGGATTTCTAAATATAATATATAGAATTACAAATTAGTATAAACATAAAAGTATTTATGGGGTATCTGGGTGGCTCAGTGGATTAAGCATCTGACTTCGACTCAGGTCATTATCTTGTGGTTCATGAGTTCGAGCCCTGCATCCAGCTCTGTGCTGACAGCTCGGAGGTTGGAGCCTGCTTCGGATTCTGTGTCTCCCTCTCTCTCTGTCCCTCTCCCACTCATTCTCTCTCCCTCTCTCTCTCAAGAATACATAAACATTAAAAAAAATTAAACTTAAAAGTATTTTTCATAGATGGTAACATTTTGGCTATCCATTTCACACACAAAATAGTTCATTTATTAAACAAATACTTCTAGCTTTGGAATCGTAGCTGACATGATACAGTATGCCAGGCTGTCTCCTAATAACTACGCAAATCCACATACACAGCAGCAGAGTTATCTTATGGTTACATTAATATCCTGAATAATAATATGCATTTCTATAAAACTTGATGTTTTATGAAACATTCTTTGATTAACTCAGACAACTGTGTAAGGTTTGGAAGATAAATATTATTATCGATGTTTTGCTAATAAGCACAGTGATTCAAATAGGTCGACTGATTTCAATAATGTCATCCAGGTAGGAGTATATAACCTGAACAAGGAAGTTATGGCCCTTAATCCATTGCTCTTTTCAGGATCCCGCCATTTATTATGTAGTTTGATTTCTTATTTACGCTTAGAATCAGAGGCATTTTCATGGGTTGTGCAGATTGTGTACTGCATGGGTAATCTATGAATGGCTGCTTCTTACTGGGCAGTAAGCAGCCAGAACAAGACAAGCAGTGGCTGTGATCAAAATAATACTTTACTTTGACTGTTATGTCAATAGGCTGAGAAACATGGAGAAATAAGAGCTAAAAATGATTTGTCATTCTATTAGAGATAATTATCATCCGTCCAAATAATAAAAATGAAAAATTGGATTTTCCAAGTCTTGATGATTATTAAAATTCTTTGCTAAATCTGAAATTCTGCAGGTTTTCTTTCCAATCTAGTATTTAATGTCTATTTTTCATTTAAGAGAAATGCTTCTGGAAAATTCACTTCTTGAAGAAATTCACTTCAAGAAGTGTCTTTCAAACTCACTTCTTGGATTCATGTTCACTTATTCAAATGTTCTGTTAGCAACATTTCTATGTTTCTACTGTGTCTTCTTCCAGCACGTTCTCAGACCTGTTCTTCTCTCACCTTTAAACACTACCCGCTACTAGTGAATCAACTAGTCAATGGTGGTGGCCTTTCCTGGAAACAGTACTCATGACTTTTATCCCCCCACTGCTACTTCTGCTTTTAGTTCCTTGATTTGCCACATTGTTTTCCTTATACTTTCCCTAACTTACAGCTTATTTTTCTTTATTATTTAAATATGAGAGTGCTCACCATATTGTGATAGATCGAATTATCAGTTTTCCTCACCACGCTGCCTCCTCAAGTTCCTGTTCTTGTGAGAAGTCCACAAAAGGCTCACGGTCCACTTTAATCTCACTGGCTCTTCTTAGCAAGTCCTAAAAAAAAAAAAAAAAAAAAAAAAAAAAGAATGAAAGTTTCTCTTGAAACTTTTTCAGCCAAAATACACCCTGGCTCTGATGTACTGATGCAGCTGTAGCTCTTTCTCTTCCTCTGCTACTGATAGCCATTTTTTTCAAGTTTACTTATTTTGAGAGAGAGAGATGAGAGAGAGAGAGAGAGAGAGAGAGAGAGAGAAGGAGAGAGTGTGCAAGCAGGAGAGGGACAGAGAGAGAGGGAGAGAGAGAATCCCAAGTAGGCCCTATGCTGTCAGCAGGGAATCTGATGAGGGGCTCAATTTCACAAACCATGAGATCATGACCTGAGTCAAAAACAAAAGTATGAAGCACAACCAACTGAGCCACCCAGGGGCTCCCCCTATAACCAATTTTAAGTGAAACATCAGGTTTAGAAGTCAAAGAAGAAGAAAAGACTTGTGTGTGTGTGTGTGTGTGTGTGTGTGTGAATATAAACTATAATAGCTGTGTTATGAAATGCATACTAAATATGGATATTTGGCTAGTTCTTTTTGTAATTAACATTTATCAGTATCTACCAATTAATTAGAGAACCAATTAGAGAACTGGGAGCAGTTTTAATTATGACACTTGGGAGGATGCTCATGTGACACTATGACATATTTATTGTACAAGATTTATGACAATTTTTATTCTAAACGGGGAGCAGACCTAGCATTTATCAATAACTGGAAGGCAATCAAAAATATTTTGAGATTTGAGGGGTTACAGGAAAGCCCTTTTCTAGCAGGCATGTAACACAAACTGTTAACATTTAATATAGAATAAACTACATTTTGTTCTTTGTGGGCTAAGATTGCCGGCTAAGTCAGCTGGGGTCAACTTTGCATGGAAAAAAAAGAAACGAATAATTTTGGTCTTTCCTAATTCATAGAGTTGATAAGAGAATCAAAGAAAATAATGTACTTGTACCTACTTTATAAAATATAAGGATGGTATCAATGTAACTTGTTTTAAGCCTTTGGTTTACGCATTGACAATCTTTCTACTGCTTGTCTAAATCAGTCAGGAAATCAATGGACATAACTTTCAGTTAAAAAATAATTGTTTTACTTGACATATTCTATGCATACACTGACTTTTGATTTGGTCATGTTTAGCATCATGCAAAATAAATTTAAAATTAGATTAACCTGAGTTAGTATTCATGTGGTCATGCGAAACTTACAAAACATAAATACTACTGCTGGTCAAATCTCTAAGACTTAGCCACTTCATTTTTGGGTTGTTCCATTGCCTTTAAGAAATAAAACTAGTACTATTAATAGCAACAAATTTATAAGATTGATTTTAACCAAGTGACCAGTATTAACTTTCAAACTCACTACTTAAAATTTATCTCTTAAAGAATGTAAAAATACAATCCATCATTTTATGAGGTGCTATTAAGTAATTATTCTAAAACAACATATTACTATATTTCCAAATATCTAACTGTATCTTTGATGGTATGTGACCATCTTATTGCGTACTTCTCTTAGAGATGGGCAGTAAGCAATGCATCCCATTCTCTGCATGCAAGTATAAATTGTGGTAAAGTGGTTCATAATTCTAGGAAACCAAAGTTATTGAAATATTTACTCATGTATATTACTTTCACTTTTGTCTATCAGATTCTAAGATTTAGACTTGCTCATTATTACTACTTCCCAAAGTTGACTTGAAGTATTTCTACTGCTCAAAAAGAAATTAAAATATCCACATATTTTATGTGGATGTAAAAAAGCAGAATACTAAAGTCAAAAGTTAAAATTATCACACACACACAATTATAATTATCAGTGCATAATCCTTGAAAAGAGGTCCAATAAGTTTGAATTCAATTTTTCACATTCAATATTAAATTGTTTCTAAATTTAATAAGTCTAGTTTGTTAATATAAAGCATAGATTTTGATTGAAATATTAACTATTATTAAATATCATTTTAGGGAATTTTTAAAATATAAAAACATTTAACTTCATAGTAGCTAATATTCTTTTATTATCTTATACATATATTAAAACTTTATGATCTTAAATGTTGGCATGATGGAGATACTGGTCAATTATAAAGTTTTTCATTAATAAATAAGTTAATTTTCCAGTTTTATTTCTTTTTCTTTTTTCAGTTTCTTTTCTTTATACAACTTACTAAACTCTGCATAAATGGGGGAGGGAAAGGAGAAGATATTCTGGGAACGAAGAGCACTATAATGGTGATGTCAAAGAAAAAAAAAGAAAAGAAAATATAATAAAGAAGAGTCTAGTTAACATGGGGTAATTAACTAAAATATTAGCATTCTTCTATGAATTTAAAAGATCAAAACTCACATACTAGATGAAAAATAAAAATGGCCTATAAAAATAAGCCAAAAGACAAAACGATGACACAACTAGGTAAAAATATTTGAGAGTTGAGAACAAAATCATATCATCTTATGCCAACTGGATTAGCAATTAAAATACTTATATGTATATAGGTTGTGGAGAAATGAACACAACCATACAAATGTACAGTGACGACTGGTAAAATTCTTTTCAGAAGAACCTTGGCCGTAAGCAACATGTCCAAAAATGTTTATAACATTTGACTAGTAATCCCATTGCTGGATATTTATCATGCAAAAATAAGATAAATGAGGTAAATAGTATGTGTATGAGACATCTCATTGAACTGTTTGTAACAGTGAAAAACTCCAAGTAAACCCTCTTTGTTGTTTTATGGATAACAAGAAGTTAAAGAATATTTTTCCTGCTCCCTAGAATTTTAGGCCAAAGCTGAAGACAGAAAGGCAACAAGAACCAATATATAAGTTTATAAATCTAGCAATAAGGTTCTAAAAGATTCAATAAGTTGTTGAAGCTAGTAAAATCCTTGCAGTGCATAGAGAGAGGATTCCAAAGTTACCTTGTGCCACAGACCAAAATGTTTATGTCTCTCCCAAATTCATTATGTTGAAACCTAATCCATAATGTGATACTATGAGAAAGTGGGCCTTTGGGAACCCACTAGGTGATGAGGGTAAAACTCTCCTCTTAAAAAGGAGAGCTCAGAGAGCTCCCTCTCCCCTTCCTCCCTGGAAGGATTAGGAGGAGAGAGAAGACAGTCATCCATAAACCAGGAAACACACTAGACACCACATCTGTGAATACTTTGATCTGAGACTGCCTAGCTTCCAGAACGGTGAGAAATAAATTTCTGTTGTTTGTAAGCCATCCGGTCTATGGTACTTTGTTATAGCATCCAGAACTAAGATATCCCATGATACTCTTCCTTCACATCTGGAACTAAGATGGGACAGGTATGTTTCCCAGGGAGCAAAATTTAAGGAGGTACATACACAGCCCCGAGAGTAAATGGCTACTTAAATATTTTCCTCTAGACTTCTTTCCTAATTGGATTGGTTTAGCCTAGAGGCTCGATGGCATGTCTGTGTGATACATAAACAGGGGAAAGCAGAATTAGAGAGAGGCAGAGATAGGGAACAGAGGGCTGAAGGAGGGGTGGCAGTAGAGGGGCCGAAAAGCCACTATTTATTTGGCAGGGGGGGTTGCAGGTCTCCTGTGCATCAAGCGGAGGTCTGGGATGACATTTAGGTCTAATCTTTCATCTTCCACCATTCTCCTGTTCTGCAGATTCTTTTGCTTCTGGAGTTAACCATACTCTGTGATCAGCCTTCACAGTGTGGTTCTGGCAGAATGTTGCAAATACAGAATCTTCCCAGTTTTCTCTCGACATGTAGGAAATACGCAACCTTGCTATGCTAAACAGAGGGTTTGACTATTTACTGTCACCCTGCCTTCAGTCCCATTGCCTTGTACATAGGATTATTTTTAAAGTTTCTATCACAAACTCCCTGGACTCTGTGTCAGTTGGTATCAGTACTGTCAATATTTGGAAAAAAAAATCTGAAGATTTGTGTCTTACATATGCATGTACCTAGTACAGCTCTTTATAGTTTCTCTGATTCATTCAGAGGATTGTTTTACATCTAAGCCAAGGTCTTTCTGTCGAGAGCTCTTCAAACACAAAGCAACAAATATGTGCAGAATTCCCAGAGTTTTGCTGCATTTGTATAATTCTTTAGAGCAACCAAAAACAAATCACAAAACTCTTGTTTTCCTTCCTGATAATGGTGTCTCTCTGGGATCCTACAAAAGCAGAGTGCCATTCTGGAGGTTATCAGACAGTTTCCACGGAACATGTACTTGTCAGTTACATCTCTGACAAAGAATATCTTTCTACTAACTTTCTCAAATTTGACAGAGCTGTGCTTTATATAGCATGGCTTCATCAGCAACATGAGCAATAGTACCGAGGCGGCACTTGCAAAACCAATGAATGATAAAAAATTTGATGTATATTTTAAAATAGCTTAGTAATCTTATCCTTTGTCTTCTTTAACTTTTTAGATTAAAACTTCCTTAAAAAAAAAACACAACTTCCTTTATGTCACTTGAAGTAGAGGCATCTGAAAGATTGCCAGAAGCGGAGGTCAAGTTACATTCCAGCTGTGCATCTCATTTATAAAATTTTACAGTTTGCAGGATGCCAAAGCATTGCTTAGTTCATAAACAGAAAAATAATAAAAAGCCAGAACTCTCAGCAATTCAACAAGTGTAGCACTCCCAACTAGTATAGATTCAAGGACTAGTAAATAGTGTTTTGCTAGCTAAAATGCATACTATTCTGTGTAGAGATTTTGTAACGGAGATGGTAAAGACCACCAGTGACTTCTTATAATGCATTTTTTATTACTTCCAATCCTATTTATAACCACTCAGAAAATCATTATCACTATGAAAGTTGATTTTTTATTGACCATTTGTATATAATGATATAGCATGTATTATATAAGGATGCACTTTTCATACTTCAGGAACGTAAAATCTAAGAGAAAAATAATGATGTAGTCTAAGACAATTCAAAAAGCTATGTTGAATGACAGCCCCTGGATGGCTCAGTTGGTTGAGCATCTGACTCTTGATTTCAGCTCAGATTATGATCTCAAGTATGGGGCCTGTTTAAGATTCTCTTTCTCTCTCTCTCTCTCCCATGCTCTCTCTCTCTTTCTGTCTCTCTCTCTGCTTCTGTGCTCTCTCTCTAAAATTAAAAAAATTTAAAAAAATCCATTAAAAAGAAAAAGAAAGTTATGTTGAATGAAGTTAATACCTTTTCTTTGATAGCATTCAGTTGCAGGGCTACCAAATCAGCAAAACTGATACTTTTCTGTACATTGGGAAAAGTAAGAATTAGCATCTAGTTTCATTTGTGTGCACCTGCGCATGTGCCTGTATGCATGGGTGTGGCTATTTGTAACGTCAGAAGAACTATGGACTCATAACATTCAAATTGGTCTACTTTGTGCATATATTTTTTGTTTATAAAATATTTCTGTAATTCCTTTTCTTATTTTGATACAATAATTTTGAAGTTTTAAAAGAGGCAAAGAATTATTATACCTGTTTTGTGGAAAATAAACAGAAACACAAAGATGTTTAGAAACTTTACCAAAACGATACTACTAATAAGAGGTCCAGGGAGTATTAATTCATTGAACTTTCATTTGTTTATTAAGTATGCATTTGTCAATTTTTTAAACCTTATTTTTGTCAGTGATTACTGGCTAAACAATAACTAAAGACATATTCCTTGATTTTCAGAACCTCATGACATGATGAGAGTGGGGGAGATATTTTTATACATAATTGCACTTAAATATAATAAGTTCAACTATAAATACATACAAATAAGAGCTGTGAGCAGCCAGTCAGTTGAATAACAATTTCTAGAGAGACTCTACGAAGATTTTGCTGAGGATGTGATTGCTAAGTGGTTCTTGGTTGGGAAATTCAGAATGGCAGGTTAATCTGGTTGAGAGTTAGAGATGAAGTTGGAAACACAGACAGAGGCCAGACTGTGAAGAATCTTTATATCAGGTTAAAGGTTAAAGGTACTTGATTTTTATCACTCTTCTACCCCCTTGCTTTTGCTACACCTATTGCCTCCCAAGTACTATCCAAAATATTAAACAACTTAACAAATTATATAAAAAATAAAGAGCGCTTATAATTCAGAAAATCAGGAAACTGTTGCTGTAGAAATGAATTAAAGAGAGTTTTAAGAAATAGTTTCTGAAGATAAAAGTATTAAGAATAACTATAGCCACAAAAATTTGATTAAAGATATACGATATGAAAAGGAGTAAATTGTGACATCAATAACGTAACGTGTGAAGGGATAAAAATGGAAGGCTCTTGCATGTGATTGAAGTTAGGTTGTTATCAGTTCGTGACAGACCGTTATAATTATAAGAAGTTTTGTGCAAGCCTTATGGCTACCATGAAGAGAAAACCTTCAGTAGATAAAAAAAAGATTAAGAGGAAAGAATCAAGTACATTACTACCAAAAAACTCCATCAAATCACAAAGGAAGAGAGCAAGAAAGGAAAACGACAGAATTACAAAACAGACAGAAAACAATTAACAAAATGGCAATGGTAAGTCCTTTTCTACGAAAAATTACTTTAAATGTAACTTCTTTTTTTAAAAAAACATTTTTATTTATTATTGATAGAAACAGATCATGAGCATGGGAGGGGCAGAGAGAGGGGGAGACACAGAATCTGAAGGAGGCTTCAGGCTCTGAGCTGTCAGCACAGATCCTGACGCAGGGCTTGAACTCACAAACTGCAAGATCATGACCTGAGCTGAAGTCGGAGGTTTAACCAACTGAGCCACCCAGGCATCCCTAAATGTAACTTCTTAAGCTCACCAATCAAAACACGTGAAGTGGATGAATGGATTAAAAAATAGATTCCAAATGAATGCTGTCTATAAGAGACTCGGTTTAGATTTAAAGATACACATGGAGCAAAGAGAAAGGACAGACAAACCGAATCCATTCAAATGGTAACCAAAGGAAAACAGCAGGCTATACTTAAGCCACATACAACAGATTTGAAGTCAAAAATTGTCTCGAAAAATAAAATGGTTAGAGATCTCATTAAAAAGAGTCAATTTGGCCAAAAAAATATGACAATTATAATATACATGCACTTAACACTGGAGCACCTAGTACATGGAGCAAACACTGCCTGATTAAAAGGGAGAAATAGATGACAATACGATAATAATAGACTTCATTACTGTATTATCAATAATGGAGAAAATCGATAAGGCAAAAACTCACTTGAACAACACCAGAATAAATGGAACTCACAGACACATACAGAATGTTTCGCTCAACAGCAGAATACACATTTTTTTCCAGAGCACACGTAGAACCTTCCCCAGGACAGATTACATCCCAGGTCACAAAACAAATCTCATCAGATTTAAGGAGACGAAAATCATTCCAAGTATCTTTTCCAATCACAATGAAATAAAACTACAAGAACAAAAGGGAAATGAGAAAACTCACAAATGCATGGAAATTTAACAATGTACTCTCGAACAACCATTGGGTCAAAAAATAAAAGGGAACTTGGAAACTATCTTAAGACACGTGAAAATAAAAACACAGACATACAAAAAGTTACAGAATATAGCAAAGCAGTATGAAGAGGGAATTTTATGTCAGTAAATGTCTATATTAAAAAATAAGAAAGATCTTAATTAAAAATTTATCTTTTACTCTCAAGGAATTAAAAGGGGAAGAACGAACTAGGCCCACAGTTAGTAGAAAGAAAAAAATGATAAAAAACAATAAACCGGGGCACCTGAGTGGCTCAGTCAGTTGAGCACCCGACTTTGGCTCAGGTCATGATCTCATGGTCTGTGGTTTCGAGCCCTGCGTTGGGCTCTGTGCTGACAGCTTGGAGCCTGGAGCCTGCTTCTGATTCTGTGTCTCCCTCTCTCTCTGCTCCTCACCTGCTCATGCTCTGTCTCTCTCTCAAAAATAAACATTAAAAAAATTAAAAAAAATTTTCCTTCCTATATAAATTTTTCAGGTTGCTACATAGGTGTGCCAACACTACAGACAGGACCATTCCCTTACTAATCATATTACATCAATTCTGACCTCATTTTCCCACTTTCTAATGAGTAAGGACAGGAAGAAGGAAATGAGTAGTACAGAAGATGGAGAAAAACTATTTATTATCTACTTATATATGAACTACATTCTTATTTATTGTATCTTTTAGTTATCACAAGATGCCTGTGAAATAGCTTTCATTATTCAGAAATTTAGAAATGAATATATTTAGGCTTAGATAAATTAGGTAATTTTGCTAAAATCACACACTAAGTGATGGTGCTGGCATTCAAACTCATCAGCTTCTGATCCTAATGGTCTCCATCACTTTGAATTACATCATACTGCCTTGTTCGTTACTTTGAATATGAAACTACATAGTACTAGATGCAAAATATCCTTTGTTTTTACCAGTTAGATCTTACGTAGCCTGGTAATCATTTTTAAAAATGTTACTAAGATTATACTAGAGATATGCTGGAGTTGGATGGCACTGGCTGAAAGCCACTGGACACATTTCTTCCCAAATGTGTTCAGTGACTTCACTTTGTTACGTTGAAATTGATCATGTCAAGAGAATTTACACTGTTTGTACCACAAAAATTGGCAAACTTTACAAATCTGGGCTCTTGCTCTCCCTCCCCACATTGGTTGATAAACATTTATTGGAATACCACTAGTCAAAACATTTTCATCCAAAATCTTTAAAAGCATTTTAAAAAATAATTTTAACATTAATCTCTTTCCTTTGCTATTATATATCTTTCAGACCTGAGTTTTCATCCCTTGACATTTGAAACAGCATTGTTCTATCCTTTGCGCTGCAAAGACTTCCCACTATTACAAAACAAAACCCATCAATTTCCATTTTTCCCCTTATTTACTCATAACCCTACCTTGCTCCTTTTTCAAAGTGCAATTTAAATGTGTAGTTGTGCCAAGAACTACTGAATTCAAGTAGTTTGAGAACTTGCCTGTAGGAATGCTTCTTTTCACCACAGAACTCTAATAAATGTCCAAAAATAACTGAACTGCAGGGGAAGATTTAAAAATTATCATTTAAGAAGCCAGTGAGCCAGAGTATTAGATAAGTCCTAATTTTATGACCACTGTTCACATATAACTGAAAATATCTTCTAAGTGAGTAGCCTTTTTGAACGCTATGAAAAGAGATAAGTTAATGAATTATCTGAAATCAGGATGATATATGAATACCTAGTCTATGATCAATTGGTACATTAAAAAAAGAGTTAGATTATTTGAGGGGAAATAAGAAAGTTATAGTATTCTAAGCTTATTAGAGCTGACAGAAGATCTATCTCAGATAAAGAATTCAATGTATACACATCTGGCCAAATGCTACTTAAAATTAATAACGCCTGTACAAAGTTATAATTTACCCTTCACAACATGATGCATAAACTGGGTCAAAAGCCACAACTTCTTTACAAGACTGCATATAGTTCCTCGCCCACTTGAGTTCATATTAAAACAATTTATAAACCAGTAAAGAAGAAAAGATGAGCTACTGTTAAAAAATAGGGATACCTGACATCTTCTTGGCCAGAATTTCAGGAATTCTGCTTGAAATAGTGTGAATCAATTTGATGGAAGGCATAGTGAAAAATAATTAAAATTTTACCTCCTTCAGAAAAGCTATATATCTGGGATGAAGCAAAGAGAATGCTGGCAGGCTCTACCTGACATCCCATATATGTGGGTAAAGGAATGGCAGTGAAAGAAAGTTTGGGTAGGAAGGTAAGGTATTATTCCTATACTTGCCATTTCCTTGGAACCTTGAGAGGCATGCTAATCTAGAAATGTGTCGTCTGGTCAAGCAGGGAACTGGACACTGCTGAAGTTTATTGTGGCAAGGGCAGTAACCTCATGGAATGGATGATGACATTTTGATGAAAGAAGTTTCTTTAGAAACCATTTGTTCCCTTCACTTTCTATCAGGCTACCCAATCTTGGAAATGATAAGAAATTTAAACAATGACCTATATAGATTTCTAATAGAATATGCATCAACTCTACTTGGCTGTTATATCAAAAAAATAAACAAATTGAGAAATTATCCATCAATGTCAAAAGATAGTGACAAAAGAAAAAATGAGAAAATACTGAAAAATGTTTGCTCCAGGTATAATGGAACCTGGTATTTAAAGAAGCTAATTAAAATTGTAAGGTGAGATCACCTATTAAAAGGGAAAAATACCCAGATCGAGTATCCAGATTAGGTAAAGATAAAAGCTACTAATATTTTGATTGTAAGAAAATTCAACTAGAAAATGATTCAGGCCAACAAATTTGAAGCAAACCTAAAGAAAAAAAAAGAACAATAATAAGGCTAATATCAGACAAGATGAATTCAATAAAAAAAATGAAATAAATTTCATATGGGAAAACCAGACAATCATATATCTTTAAGTGCCCACTAATCAAGAACCACAATATACAAAAAAAATCCATAAGCTGGATATCCAGTGGGAAATAGACAAATAATGATTGTAGAGGGAGAGTTTAATGGATCTCTATAAATAAGTAACAATTATATAAAATAACAAGGATATAAAAGTGAATATAATGCTCTTTAGTGTCACACACAGAACATAATTCACTGTCTTTCAAGTGTGCGGTGATATTTCACACAATTAAACAAATATAGAACAAAAAGAAAACCTTACAAAAGCATCTCAAATGGTAATCAGCTGCCCACATTTTCTGGCCACAATATAATAATAAAAATAAGCATTGCTGAAAATATTTACACACAAAAATTTAAAATTTTGTCACTTATAACAGCTTCTTCAAAATAACTTTTAAATTAAAGAATAACATTAGAATTCAGCAGTACACTATTTGGTTTGTACTATTGAGAATAATATACAGTAATTCTAATAGAATAGCCTTATAAACATAAATATATATTGCTTTTGCTTAAAAGAATAAGCAGACAAAGTTTTTGGATTCAGTATATATTATTGTCTATTTTAAATACCTAGGAGAATAAAAATTTATTTATATTAATAAGAATTTAGCAAATTAAATAGATTAAAGATAAGTGAATAAAACTAAGTGACTTTTCTGTGAACTAGCCATAAGCACAAGAAGATATAATAAGAAATAGTTATAAGTCATATTAATATTCCATAAGATAAAATACCTAGGAAAAACCCAAATAAGAAATGTGTTGATCCCATAAGAAGTCAATTATAAAACTTAATTCACAATATGAAATAGGTCCTAAATAAATTGAGAGATATTATATTCCTCCATGGAAAATTCAATTAGTCCTTTCACATTTAGTGTACTCAAAATGCTTATCCTGGGGGCACCTGGGTTGGTTCAGCCAGTTAAGTGTTTGACTCTGGATTTCAGCTCAAGTCATGATTACATTGTTCCTGAGATCAAGCTCTGACTTGGGCTCTGCCCTGACAGTGCAGAGCCTGCTTGGGATTCTCTCTTTCCCTCTCTCTCTGCCCCTCTCCAGCTTGCATGCATGCACTCATTCTCTCTCTCAAAACAAATAAATAAAATTTAAAAGAATGCTTATTTGAGGGGCACATGGGTGGCTCAGTTGGTTGATTGACTTCTGTTCAGGTCATTATCTCATGGTTCATGGGTTTGAACCCCACATTGAGCTTTGTGCTGACAGCACAGAACCTGCTTCGGATTCTCTATCTCCCTCTCTCTCTGACCCTCCCCTGCTCATGCTTTCTCTCTCTAATAATAAACATTAAAAACACCTTAAAAACCCAAAAAACAAAAAAATACTTATTCCAATAAAAATATCAACTTCTTTGGTATCTCAGAAAATTACCTTTGCTCAGTAAGGGGCAACAAATAGGAAAGAATACACAAAATTTTGGAGAATGATAGAAAACCCTTGCCATACAGTTGCTAAAACAATGCACAATTCACAATTTACTAGTGCAGGTGTTGCAACAATTGAGAGAGATCAACTAAACAGAACTCATCACTGCAAACAGGAGAACCTAGTAGATGATGAATTCATATTTCATACAAGTGAAGATAGAATGACCTTTCACAACACGGTATTAAGACAACAGGGTAAATATTTAGGAAAAAAAGGTCATACATGATATATAAAAATGAATTAAAGTTTGATCAAAGAGCTAAATAGAAAATAATGTCATAACTATTGGAAAATATGAACAAATATCCAACTCATCCTTGGATGGAAAGTTAACTTACTTCTGGATTTATGAAACTAAAACCAAACCAAAGTAAAAACCTGAAATGTTAAACCATATAAAATTTAAACTTAAGTGCTATCAATAATGGAACAAGTTCGAAAGTGTCAACAAAGGGGGAAATTTACAGCATATGACAAAGCTTTGGAAAACCATAAACATGTTGTAGTTAGAGCAAAAAAAAAAAAAGCATTGATAATTCAAAACGAAAAAACTCAAATGGCCATAAAAATAAAAGAAATTATATTCCAACTTTATAAGTAATCAAAGGAAAAATATACCAATACCAACAGGAGTTAAGATATATAATTTGGGTATCAATTCAGGAAAAGTTTGTTAAAAACTAAGATATGATACTCAATTCTTGTGAGAAGGTTGTGATAGAATTATGGAGACTTTTATTATTTTGTTTAAATGCTTGTATATATCCATGTTTTCAATAATGAGGAAAGTGTTATTAGAATAAAATGATACTTTTGTATATTGGAAGCATCTGTTAAAGGAAGTAATATGAGAAAAAATACTTTTCAGTTTTAAATGTAAATTTTGTGGGGCCCCTGGGGGGCTAAGTTGGTTGAGTGTCCAACTTTGGCTCAGGTCACAATCTCATGGTCTGTGGGTTCAAGTCTCTTGTCAGGCTTTGTGCTGACAGCTCAGAGCTTGGAGCCTGCTTTGGATTCTGTGTCTCCATCTCCCTCTGCCCCTCCCCTGCTCATGCTCTAGCTCCGTCTCTCAAAAATGAATAAACATTAAAAAAATTAAGTGTAAATTTTGCAATTCATTCTTGATTTAAACCTAACAGTGAAAATGATAAAACTCTACCTTAGAAAAGAATTCAGAGAAGGAAGCACTTTTTTCTCAGATACTTTAGGGTCAAGGGGCAACATATTCTATTGTTGGAAGATGACTGGACCAAGTTGAAATGTGAATTTGTGACTCCCCCCCCACCACCATTTAATACAAACCATTTAAGTCTCTGGGTATCACTTCCCTCCTCCCTAAAATGGGGACAATGATTCCTGTCTGGATATGAAAAAAAAATTAATGACACACTGGAAAGCAACTATAAAAATCACCAAGCAGTTAATTCTCAAGCCATTCTGTGTGTACTCATGGAAGTATGTGTAGTTCTAATTTTGTCCATTTTTCTTTTACTCAGGGAATTTCTGTCCAGGGCAGACATTCCTTCTACCTCTCATTTACATTTTGTGAGGTCCAATACCATTTTGTATGCTATACACAATCATACATTTATTCATTCAGAAAATATTTCCCTACCGTTTCACTACAAATTCTACATATTTGTATCTGACATCAAATTAGATGTTCTTCCAAAAAATCTAATGCTCCAATGTGTGATACGGGTTTTAAAGTAAGCTTTTTTAGCCAGTGCAGAATTATTGTCTGTCTATAATTTTACAGTGGTGTGAAACACTTATACACTTTTTAAAAAGTGCAACCATCTTGACAGATTTTCTCCACTTAGGTCCTGATGTAGCAAGGATATTTACCGAAAGGCTGCGAGTGCTTTTAGTGACAGAGTATACTGAGAGGATAAGCGTAGAAAGGAAACTTGCATAGATTTTAGTTAAATCTTGCTAACCATCTTTAGGACAGAAATGAAGTCTGTCAGAACTTTAACCCTTTCATTTGAAAGCCTTTTGCAGGATTATGCCTTAGGAAGGGAAGAATATGAGCTTCTCTCTTCTCTTTGGAACTAATGGTGGCTAATTGAGTTTAATAAGGAAAGAGGGGGAAAGGGAGATCCACAGATAAATTTGAGAGAAAATGGTTCTTGGAGCATTTGAAATTCAAGCTATTTTTCTCAAAACAGAAAGGGTCAAAATCACACAGTCTGGACTTTAATTATGCAATGTAAGAATAGCGAGCTCCACTGCTTTAATTTCAACTAGAATGATAAAGACTGACGGGTCCTTGACTTGTCAAGCAGAGCTGCCCTGAAGCCAAAGAACAGCTAAAAGATGCCTTGAATTATTCGTGCTGTGTTGCAGTGGCGACGCTGGCTAATGCACAGACAGAATGTTGAAAGGACCACTTTCTGAATCTGGAACTCATCATTTCACACATTATCCTATTCATTACGACTTGTACCACGTAACTCAACCATCCTTGCTTGTAAGCATGAGCTAAATCAGTCTTCTCCTGAAATTATCGTAGCTATCAAGGCAGTAATCAGGAATCTTGCTTGCTATGGCATTCCGAAAACAAAACCATACTTTAAAACCTTTTTAAAATATGACAGATGCCCCCAAAAGTGAAGTATTGTAAGTTTAAAAAAACATAATTATAAAATTAGGGCTTTTGATGACTAGGTATGTGTACATATCCTGACTGTCTTAGTGTATATATAGGTTTCTACTTACATAAAACCTCTGTCTCAAAGAAGATTTTATTCCATTAGTTCTCACATGAGAGTGTGAATACATTGATATATACTAATTACAAGATGGAGAAATAACGTAAAAAGAGAGGAAAGATTCAAGATGAACTGGAGGTCAAAGATCTCTATATCTTGAATAGCAGACAGGCAGACATTTGCAAAAGATGAGTGAGTATCAATAAATCTTGATTTAATTGAATAGTTTTGTTCAATATTAGTTGACATTGTTTTGAAATAGATGAAAACTTGACATAAGGAAAATGTAGCCACATATTGTCCACTTCATAAAAAAATACAGCAACTACAACAATGTCCATTTATATTGTATAAAAAAGTAAAGGTAGTTGAACACTAAAGTGGGTTATTGAGTGAATTTATATAATATTCCTCCCTTGAAGTTTTATTATATAAGAAAAACAGCCATCTGGCTTGGAGATGGTGGATATAGCAGATTATGTTAGGAAGCTTCTCTGAGTTTTTTGGCCTTTTAATTTTGTGAAATAGTTTGAAACAGTGAAATGCCATAGAGAGAGGCACTACTGAATGGAGAAAGAGACATTTTTGCAATGATTTCTAGAAAATCGCTCTCCCACCTAAGGGTTTTTGTGAAGTGTTCGAAGTTTGTCTTTGATGCCCTTTGTGCCGAACACTATGGTTCATTCAATCAGGGGAGACAGAACTGAATAAGACTCAGTTCTGGCATCCAGGGACACACTGGTATAATTGGAGAGAAGACACTAGTAAATAAATTATATATATATATATATATATATATATATATATATATATATATATTATATGTAACCGGTGAGTACGGCATGGAAGCTTGCAAAATGTTCACACCAGTGTTCAGGAGTTCAGGAGTGAGTTGTTTTCTGGTTATAGGAAGGGTCTGGAAAGGAAAACAAATAATATCTGAATTTTGGCAAATGACTAAGAACTTCCCAAGTAGAAGGAAGGATATTCAGAGCTAAGTGAAGAACAGAGAGGAAAATCTCATGTGTTAGTGAGAGTTCCCTATTGCTGAAGCACGGCCGGCAGATGGGTATGATGGAGCGGTAGGAAGGAAGCTGGAGCAGAAATCCAGAGAAAGGAGGGCCCCAAGAGTGAGCTAAATAGTTTGGCCTGCTCCCAGAAGGAAATGGGAAGCCACCAAAGGATTTTAAGTATGGGACAGAACTAATCTCTAAAATTAATTTGGTGGCAGTATGGGACAAATGACTCATGGGAGCCAGGCTTGGCCCAGAGAGATGAGGTTAAAAGTACTTAAAAGGGTGCAGGCCAGGCATATTGAGTTAAAGTAAGGTAATGGATGATCAGGAAAGTAGATTCAAAAGACCATCAGACTGATTGGATTTGGCTGGGTATGGAGAAAAATGTTAAAAAAGGAATTGGGAGTTTCTCTGATAGGATATGGAATATAAGAAACTTAACATTTAGGGGAGAAAGAAGATGGGTTTAACTGTGAGCCTGTTGACTGGGGCTTGAGGTCATTTATCTGTCTATCCAGTGATCTCCAGGGTCTGTAGCTAAATGAGGAGGTTTGCACTAGATATGCAGCAGACAGGGAAGTTTTCCCAAGTCCAAGTCCAAATGGCACTACACACATGACTTGACTTGTACTAAGTCATGGCATTGAATAACACTGTATAACAAAGTGAGGAATTTATTCCCTTTTCAATTTGATTTCCCTTTGAGAGTGTTGCAGTTTGTTGAAGATTTGTTTTTAACTTTGTTATCTCCCTTAGAAGCCCAGGGCAAGTTGGCCTCAGGTTTGAGACTTTTAGCTGGCAATAATTTTACTTGATTTAATATTTAATTTAATATGATCACATTTTTGCTGTTGTATTACTTTTTTTTTTAATCATTGCCTACCATTTGTGGCAGTAATATTGATTTTCTACTAACAAGAGTGAAAAGAAAGTTATTTTTGTTTATTTATATTTTAAAATGTGATTCAAATAAAATTATGTAAAGAAGAAATAATTTAGTGTGAAGGTATGGACAAACTTATGAAGGTAGTATGTGTTAGACTTGACAGGGACAGAGAATCATTAATGGGCAATGTTAGAACTGAGACTTGTCCTCACATTTGAAATAAGTAGGACCCATTTGGAGGTAACTGAAACCAAAGTAGCTAATGATATTATTTTATAAGGTGTAGGAAGGATTCCTATTTCCCATACATGCACTTCGGTGAGTCTGTTAATTGACAAAAATTATCTGCAAATATTTGTACTTATGTGCATTATTTTCTTAAGGAGAAAATACCATCGTTGTTCGTTCCTTTATGGTTCTAGTTTCTCAAAGTGATCTTTGACCAAAGGAGAATAAGAAAAATGGCAGTGAACGGAGAAGAGAGCTAAGAATAGATCCTGGAAAAGGATCACCAAATGAATGGAGAAGTAAAATTCAAAGACAAAGAAACTGGACCTAGAAAGTGCTGCCACTAACTTTCTTCAAGAGCAAGAAAGTTACCTTTGAGTCTAATGGAAGTAAAGCTATGAATGGTTAATGGTTAACTTTGTCAAATGCTCCTACATAGTTTAGCAAGCTAAGGTTTCAGTGATTAGTAGCTTCTGGTTTAAAAATATGATGACATGGGGTGCCTGGGTGGCTCAGTCAGTTGAGTGTCCAACTTTGTCTCAGGTCATGATCTTTCGGTTCATGGAGCCGGCCTGGGCTCCATGCTGGTGGTACAGAGCCTACTTGGGATTCTCACTCTCCCCTCTCTCTCTGTCCCTCACCTGCTCATGCTTCCTCTCTCTCCCTCTCTCTCTCAAAATGAGTGAAGAAACTTAATTTTTTTTAATAAATAAAAATAAAAAATAGGATGACAGGAATTTCATGAGATGGTAGGGGTGAAAGCCAGGCTATGGTGGGAAAGGAGTTAATGGGAGGGCAGGAGATGGTGGCGAGAAATAGAAATTAGTTGTTTTAGAAGCTGACTGAGAAAAGGAGTGAATAGGACTAGATGTGGAGATTGTTCGGGATCATGACAGCCTTTTCTGTTTGCTTGTTTTAAGGATGAGAGTGATTTGATCTTAAATAATGGAGTCATTAAATAAAGAAGAAGTTAAAGTTGCAGGTGATAAAAAGAATGGCTTCTGAAGCAGGGTTCGGATTGAAACAGGCCAGTCATAGGATCCAGAGCAGAGAGGAAGTCAGCTTGACTATGGGGTAGCAGGGAAGGAGAGTAGCTGAGCAACTAAATATACAGGAGTCAGAAGAGTGGAGGGAACTTCATTTCTGGGAGTGTGAATTTCCGGTAAAGAGGAATCGTCCTGAGAGCAAAGGGGGCAGGGACAGAGACAGGGTTCATTTTGAGAAGGGTGGCAAGCTGAGCTCAGGCTGCTTTGGAGAACTGGAGAAAATGCCAAAGAACGGTAAGAAGAGATTTGATGAGAGGTTAAGTGTCCAAATGGCATTAGAACTAAGACTTTACAGCATTGTCAGTTAGAAGAGTTTCTACAAATGTCCCAGGCAGCACTTAGCTTTAGGAATATAGGAGGCTGACCAAAGGACTGATACAAGTCTGGAGCTTTGTAGGAAAATGCACTGTCCGTATTCCTAGTGTTGCTAGTTCTCTCACTCACTAGGTTCTGGAATTCTATCCCCTGCCCATTATTAAATGACTTTGCTCCCACAATTGTTCTCTCTCTCTCTCTCTTTTTTAAATCAACTCTTGCTTCTGCCTGGTTCATTCTCATTGGTCGAATTCCAACATTACAGCTCCCATTTCAAAAACAAATCTCCATGGCCTGCTCTAGCCACTTTTAATCTTTTTCCTGAAAAAGTTATATTATACAGAGTTTTTGCTTCCTCATCTTCCATTCTTTTTTCCTCGTCATTATTTTAAACTACAATTTTTTGTGATTTGTATATAAAATTTTATTTAGTATTTTCAATAACTATAACTCAAAGATATTAAAGTATATACAAGACTAAGCAAGTATATACAAGACTTTATCCTCCTCCCATGACTGAACCCTACCACCCAGTTTTCCTCCCTGTAGGCAACCACTATAATCCAGTTTTTAAATATATTGCTTTCATACCTAGGTTTGTTTTCTTTTGTTATTTAATAAATGATAACATACCATGGATACTGCATTGCCACTTTTTCTCTTTAATATACTTTGAAAATCTCTTCATGTTAGTACATAGAAAGGTGCCTTAATAATTTTAACAACTGGATAGTATTCCATTGAATGGACGTACATCATTTATTTTGTTTGTATCTATTTACAAGTATTTATTGCTTTCAATCGTTTATCTATATAAAAAGCTACAGGGAGTAACTTGGAACATACATTATTTTTCCCAAGTGCAAATACATCTGTAAGATAAATTCCTAGGCCTGAAATCACAAGGTCACCAGTCTTGGTTCAGTCCATATCGGTCGATCTTTTATCACCACCGTTTCAACTGAAATAGCTCTTATCAAGGCCAAATAAAATGTCAAGGTAATTCTTTGTCTTCATACAATTTAACTATTCATACGATTCAGCAGCATTGGACACAGCTGATCTTCACTTCTTCCTTCTTAAAATACTTTTCTTCTTCTGGCTTCCATGATATTACACCCTTCTAGATTTCCCCCCGTTTCGCTTACTGCTCCTTCTCAGTTTCCTTTTCTGGTTCCTACTCTTTTCAGTATCCGTATTTGGGGTTGTTCTAGAGCCCTTTTCTCAGTCTGATGTTTTAAACACATTCTCTCCTTAAATCGCTTCATAAAGTCCCATTGTCCTAAATATCATTTGTATAGTAGTGACTTACACATTTTTACCTCCAACTCTAACTTTTCCCCTGAGCTCTGTCCCAACTACTCTTGTGATGCCCACATCTGAAGATCTAATAGGCTGCTCAAAACTGAACCACTTCCCCTGACTCTTCCCATATCAGTTGGTGACAACTACATTCTTTCAGCTGCTCTGGTCATATATCTAGGCATGAATCGTGGTTCCTTTCCTTCTGTCAAGTCTTGTCACCTTTACTTCCAATATATCCAGGATTTGGTATATCCACGGCTATCACTCTGATCAAAGTTTAGGCTAGGAAACTAGTAGCTTCTTGAAAGCCTCCTTAGTTTCCCTCTTATCTTTATACAAATTATCTCAACACAATATCAAGAGGATCCTGGTAAAACTGTTCTCCAATAGAAATGCTTTAATGGCTTCCTATTGTACAAAGAAGAAAATAGAAACTGCATATCGTGGGTAAAAAGGCCACCTACTACTTCTGAAAGAAGGAAACACCACTGAGAAATTATCAGATCAATACAGTCTTCTCTCTTTAATACTTACATGTACTCGTTGATATAATTTTTGCTTATTTATGTTCCGTCCTAGGCTCTGACATTTTTCTTTGCACCTTTTCAAGTGGAAGTAATAATTTCTGTAATAGATGCCAATTCCGAGTTTCCCTAGTGCATTTCAAGAGTTTGTCACTTTTAGAGCAGAAGTGAGTATTTCTTGCTTGTCTAATCTAGGGCTAAGGGAATGGAAAAGCAAGGTTTCTCACTGTGGGGCATAGGAGCTTGGTTCCATATCAGATCACTACAGATGCTTCCCTACAGGTCTTGGGACCCCATCACCTAAGGATAATCAGTGCTTTCAGTTCATACCAATCAGGAAGTAACATGATACATCTTGTTTACTCTGCCTCGATCAGTATCCTTTCCACTTCTTAAATTCCTATTGAAAAAAGAGAATCCTGTCATAGCCTTTCAAATATTACCATATCCATGTTGTTTTACAATACTCATTTATTACTAATACACTAGAAAGTGCCCTTTAAAAATCTGTGCAGTGATTATAGTACTAGTTAATCACATTCAAAAGGGACCACACTTACTAGATTAGAAAATCTAAACTATTACTCCTCTCATTTCCAGTTAAGAATTTAAAATTGAAAAAGCTGCCTTTACAAATTGTGCTTTGCTCAATCCTAGGCATGTATAAAACTTGCCTACTGAGTTAAAGTGTCAAAAATTGCACTATTCTTTAAATCTTCATCCCATCAGAGCTCTTCATATATTGTTGAAAGGGAACAACCCCTTGATATAACTAAGTTCATTAGCTCTGTAATAAGTCTCAGTGGACGAGGCTTGACAAATGATTCATACTGACCACAGAAAGTGTGGGGAAATATATTAAAATTTCTTGAATAAATTATTTGTTACATCTGAAAACTCCTAAGCTGATACTAGGCAAGTATAACATTTGTTCTAGAAACATCTGGGTTTAACAAATGAACCACCTAAAGCACAGAGAAACACCACTGATTGGAAACAGTGAATAACCACTTTCCTTATCAAGACCAACGTGGATACACAGGTGTGAATGGGATGGAGCGGAGCAAGAACTACATACACTTTCTTTGGAGGAGATACACAGTATCTCCTGAAGCAAACTCAAACCTGCTTCTGAATTTGGAGAGAGAGAGAAAGGGAAAGAGAAGTAGGAACAGCAATTGCAAGACCAGAGGGATGGAGATTCTTCCTCTGGTTGGCAGCTGGCTCCTTGACACTCCCAGTCCACAGTGAAAACCAGCTCAAAGTCCAGACCTCCTTCTTCAACAAATACATGGACAAAAGGGCCAACTCAAACTTAAGGATTTAGACTTCTGTTCACCAAATCAAATTTCGAAGATTTGTATATACATGGATCCAGAGTGAAACCCGTCTTGAATCTGTTTCACCTTCCTGGTTTAGGGGAGAGCACACCCACTAAAATTCAGTCAAACTGCAATGACTACACAGACATTCCGGAAAAACTGATGTGAGTGACTGGTGACTTCCCCTGCTTATGTCATCTTCCATGCTCCCTGAACAAATCAGCTTAACGACATGGCAATCGACAAGGTGCCTGCGAAACACTTTATATGCAGAAAACGAAGTCTTCTCACGGTTTCTTCCCAAGTGCGTGGAAGTGCACCCTTAGTTTTTCAGCCAGTGTGCTATCAAAGGCCGCCTCTTTCGCGCAAGTGGAAATAACCCCAAACCTCAATCGAGCATCCGAGGGACCCCAAATACTCCTCTCCGTATGTATTCTCTCCTCATCTCCTCCATTTCTTTCCTGAACTTTCTGGGGCCGCAGATGCGGCTCTCCCAGCCCCTTTGGGGACCGGAACCCTGAACACGAACCCTCGCTCAGCCGGCCCCCTGAACGGGAAGGCGTCTTCCTCAGCGGGGCAGGACCTGCAGCGTCCCAGGCCCCTTGCGGCCGCGAGGTGGAAGCTCTCTCCTGCCCTTTATCTCAGTGCTTCGTACCCGCGGGAAATCAAGTTAGAAAACTGCAGCCTTCTCCCCGGTCTGCTCCTCCTCCGGCCCCGCGCATTTCTCTAACCGTTCCCCCCAGATGCTTCCCACCGGGAGATGCATTCGAAGACTCTACTGTCCTTCCAGTGCTGGATTCTGGCCGGTGTAGACCGGTGCCCGGTCCTCTCCACCCCAGCGGCTCCTCCAGGTAGGAGCGCCGGGAGCCTGCGCCCTCAGTGGGGTGTCCGACCCCTCGCCCTTGCGCGCGGGTGGCGCCCCTCCCTCCCTCCCTCCCAGCCCGGAGCACCTGCTCCGCCCAGGACCACTCCAGCGCCGCGCAACTTCGCCCCGCGCGAGCAGAGGTGGCGGGCAGAGTGCGGAAGGGCAGTTCCTGAATTCCAGCGCGGCTCGTCCGCCCCGCAGAAGTGCCGGCATCCCGCTCCCGTCGCGCCCCCCGCCTGCGGGCCGGGCCCCGGCGCCGGCCGCACACTCACCCGGGGCGCTGCCCTGCCGCGGTCCCGACGGGGCAGGAGGCGCTCCGGGTCCGCGCGCGCCGGGCGCCCGCAGCTGCCGGCGGAGAGCCGCGCGTCCCGGCTCCTCGCGGGGCCGCGGGCCGGCTGCGCGCTGCGGGACTCGGGCGCCGCGCCCTCTGGGTCCCGAGCGCGGGCGGGAGGGCGTGCGCCGGGCCTCGCCGCCACGCTAACACTCCTCTCTTTGCGCCTCCATCTCTTCCTTCAACACCCGCTTCTCATCTTGCTCCGCTCACTTTTCCGCCTTCCTCCGTCTTCTCTCAGCCGTCTCCTCCCTCGTCTTCCACTGGTGCGTGGAGAAGGGCGGGGGAGGGAGAAAGTCCCGTCTCCTGAACTTGAGTGATACCTTGGAGATTATCTCTCCATGGAATCTGGAAATGACGTGAACACCTTTCTGAAAACATCGAGAATAAAACGCCTTTGGTCTCCTTTTCCTTTTGGTTCTCCTTCCAAGTCTCTCCCTCTCTGTCTCTCTGTCTCTCTGTCTCTGTCTCTGGTTGAGTGGCTAGGAATGAGGTGAGGTCAGATAAGGAAAGTGAGGGGGGAGATGGAGGCAGCAGTCTTTAGAAGTGGGATTGAGAACCACCCATTGAGTGGGCCTAGATATCTGTTTACCCACAATTTCACAAAGCGGGCATTTCCTCAAAAAGAATTCAGGTTGGGGGAAAGATGACAAAGGAGATAGGCAGGGTAATGGGACCTGGGTTCATTCAAGGCTTTATTGTAAGGCATCCATCGTGGTTGGCTCTCCAGGCCTCTCAGAATTAATACATCTCTAGTGTTTTGATCTGGATGCGACCTTGAGGAAATACTTGACCTTTCCTGTTGCTGGCTTTGAATCATTTTTCCAGACTCATGTTTTATAGCTCAGGAGACAGAGTCCCTTCAGCTGAAGCCTAGGAGGAACTCCGCTGGAAACTTGAGTACTTCTTGACAGGTTCCAGCACTGCAACAGGTCTCAAATGCTAGGAAGGATGGGACAGATTCGTTTTAGGACAGAGCCCCACCCCCACAGGCCACAGGTTGTCCCCCCCAGGACTGTTTTACCTGAGGCCTGACTTCTACATCCTTTTCCTCAGAAAGGAACCTCTGTTACTGAAGATCCTTTCTACTCTCCCACTTCTCAATAGTTCTGCCTTCCAAAGACCGTCTTATGTAGATAGATGTTCATTATAGATGAAACCTGTATTCTCCAGCCCATCTTTCCTCTGTCGGTGAGGTCATCTTTGTTCTTTGGAATCAGAAATTTAAATGAGATAGTATATAAAACACTAACCATAATGCGTAGCACTTAGTACTCAAGAAATGTTAGCCAAATTATTATGAGTAATGATTTCAGATTATCACATTTTCCCCCTATATTTATTCCTATTTTTATTCTCTCACATAATTCTTTTTTTTTAATGTTTATTTACTTTTGAGGGGAAGAGACCAAACATGAGCAGGGAAGGGGCAGAGAGAGAGGGAGGCATAGAATCTGAAACAGGTTCCAGGCTCTGAGCTGTCAGCACAGAGCCCCATGTGGGGTCAAACCCATGACTTGAGCTGAAGTCAGACACTCAACCGACTGAGCCACCCAAGTGCCCCTCTCACACAATTCTTAAGCAAGGGAATTTGATTCTCCCAACCATGATTTGCACTGTTCCAGCCCTTGTCCCTTATAAATATATGACTATGTGGTGATGGTCACTCATTTAGGAAAGTATAGTGAAAATAATCACAGAGGAAGTCAAGATTTATAGCTTTCCTAATAGGACACAGTAATTTCCACAGAAGATATAATATTGACTACCTTGATTTTACACTATATCCAGAGTAATTTGTAACAAATATTTTTTTTAACATTTATTTATTTTCGAGAGACAGAGACAGAGTACGAGCAGAAGGGCAGAGAGAGGGAGACACAGAATCCGAAGTAGGCTCCTGGCTCTGAGCTGTGCGCACAGAGCCCGACGCGTGGCTCAAACTCACAAACCGTGAGATCATGACCTGAGCTGAAGTCATTGCCCAACTGACTGAGCCACTCAGGTGCCCCTGTAACAAATCTTGTAGATAACAGCCGTGGAAAGAGTCCAAGGTTATGCCACCTCAGCAAACAGATGGGGAATGTATCCACCTTCTACACAGAAAGATGTTTCCAGACGCCTTGTGTGGACTTGTGCAATTGGAGTTACCAATTCTAATGTATACCTGGAGGGTAAATGATATATATTTAAGTGAAGATGTGGGAAGGACCTTACCTATGATGCACGGGGGATCAAAGGTTTCAGGTGTTTCTGCTAGTGCTACTGCAGCAGACAGATTTGCTTAGGTATTGGTGATGAAAATGCACCTTGCATGCTGCAACAGGATGTCGTGCCCTAGAGGTATTTCATTTGCTATTCAGTTCACAGATACTTAACCCAGTAGGCAAGACACAATCACAGCACTCAGCAAGGGTTACTCTGAGCAAACTGGAGAAAGAATAACTAGGCTGCTTCCTTGGATATCCAACTATATCTTAGAAGCCAGAATCTCAGTGAGATAAAGACCAGATCTCAGTCAGTTATAAAGTTCACTGCTTTTAGGTTGTTTAATATGAATTAAATCATCACAGGCAAGTGCTTTTCAAAAGCTTAGATGAAAGATCCAGAAAATGTCAGTGCCTGAAGATCTTATTTGTTTTTAATCTTAAATAGCAAGGACGGCTATTAATAGTCAAGATGCTAATAGTTTATTTCTTGAGATTTTGCCAGAAAGGAGATTTTCATTAAGGACAAATTGCACTATTTTGGTAATATTGATTGGTCTCAGTTTAAGACTAAGTTGAAGTTCCCTTGTTCCTTTCAATTAAGCTGACTACACTGTTCTGATGGCTACAAAAGCCAGACATAAGGTGTAATATTAAGGATAAAGCTGAGAAGTTATAAAAAGATGTAAGTAGTGTAGACAGAATTAATACAAATAGTGCAGGCCTGCATAATACAACCTGCTTTTAATGGCTTATATTTTCCTTGAGTTATTTGGCTAACCACGCCAGATAAACCTGACCTCATAAACATCACAAGTAAGATCCACTGACTCATTCCAGGACATCAAAAGGTCACTTTTTAGGAGCATTATTTCAAGTACTATTTTTTTCTATTTTGGAAAACACACTGCAGAGTAAAAGGAAAACTCATAATGCAAATTAAAGCAATCAAATAAGCAACCTCTCCCTAAGTTTATGGGAAAAGTGTTTTATTTTTTTCATAATAATTCAGATTGATTTCATTCATTCATTAAATTCATAAGATAATTGCTCAGTTCTTTTGGAGAGAAGTCAAATAAAAAATATAAAGAGGTTAAAAAGCATAATTTAATAATTTCATAACATGCAGGGGAAGGTTGGATTGGAAAATAATCCCTATTATAAAATAATGCTTATTTTCTTATAAGTAGAAAAATATGCCTAAGTAAATCTCAGGAGACTACTATATATATATATAGTATATACATATATATACAGTATATATATATATACATATATATACAGTATATATATATATATTATACCTAAAACACCAATAGAAAAACTGAGTTCAAGGTTTAGATTTGTTCTTTTATACATAAATCATTAAAATTCCCATTTTAGCTAGCTAGATTCATAAGGTATTTTCCAAACAGGTGCAGGATGATGTAGGAGAAAGACCACATAATTAGAAAGTTGCAAGTCTGTCACTGTAGAACGGTCTTACAGTAAGCGAGTTGGGGCACAGTTAGTTTATTGGGCAGGAGAGTAGTGAACAAGATAAACATAAAAACTTAAATGATATTCTTATCTGTTGCCAAATTGTTCTTTGTTTCCACAACCATGAGAATTGCAGCACGGTGTTTTGCACACTATATGTAACATTAATGGACAAAAAAAATCAAAGACTATGTGAGTATAAAAACAAGTAGTTATTAAATCCACCATGACGGTATGATGGAAAAATAACTGTTGATCATAGTTAAAGTGATATGAACATTATGAAACTACTGTGTATTGTAACCTTCCAGCTAAGAGATGATCAATACCAATAAATCCATGTTTCTTAATAATTTTGATGCCATTCTTAGTCATATTAAAATTGCATTTTGCCGATAGCCGTTATTTATGTTATTTTTAATATTTTCAATACCATCTCACGATTTCTTATTTAGTCTGTATTTGTTAAGGTAACAGGAAAATGGCAGGTTATCTCTTTGTATTCACAAGAAAACGAGGTATAAGGATCATAAAGGAGACTTGCATTAGAGCTGAACTACTTTGACTCAGTTTTTTTTCTAGCCATTAACCAATTTCTCCCAATTTCAGCTTCCTAAAATTCTAGGTGGGAATAATGCCAAGTCTATCTATCTCTAGAAAGTATCCTGAGTATACTGGGATATACTATATAAACTTTCATAGAAAGAGAAAAGTATTACACAACAGATGATCAAATTTATGTGAAGAAAATTAGCAAGGAAAGCAGAACAAAACCATCGGGTTTTGATACTGAAATATCTTCAAGGTTTCTAATCTTTTGATCAGAACCTTGTCATGTCAACACAGATAAACCAAATTTTAAAGTGAAGATATTTTGTAGAAATGTAATTTGCCTAGACAGCTTCTGGACAGTCAGATAGGGTGCTTTGCATGCATTTGTAGCAGTGGGTATTCAACCAATTGGAGTACTGAATGAGACTTTAGGAAAAAAACAATATGTATTTAAGATAAACATGGCTTTCTCTCTCGTCCTCACATTGTCTTATTGGGTATGTCTACATAGCTGTAGTGATAGAGATGATGCCAGTGAAAACAAGGTTAACTTTTTTTTTAATGTTTATTTTTTAGAGAGAGAGAGAGAGACAGAGCATGAGTGGGGGAGGGTCAGAGAGAGAGAGGGAGATACAGAATCTGAAGCAGGCTCCAGGCTCTGAGCTGTCAGCACAGAGCCCAACGCGGAGCTTGAATTCACGAACCATGAGATCATGATCTGAGCCGAAGTCCAACGCTTAACCGACTGAGCCACCCAGGCGCCCCATACTTTTGAAATACCAAGGTAAAACCCTATGCTAGATCATTGCCACTTTTTATTAATATATGTGAAATAGGAGCTACTATAATTAATGTCTACTATTGGAAATTTACTGAGACAAAAAAGTAGATTCCGAGTGTTTAAAATGGGACAAAATTACCACAAAACATTAGTATTTAGGAGATTGATTGATATATGTCCTTGATGGAGAACCAATTGTGATTATTTAAAAAATAATATGTTTATTATGTTTTCATATATATGCTTCTTTTTATGAATGTGAAATAAGACTAACTCACTAATAACAGCTCAGTAAAGCCATTGATAAATTATTATTGCTTAATTAAGTTCAATTCTCAGAGGGTTTTAATATAATTTGTTCAAAGCTCCATGTCAATTCTCTAACCATTTAAAATGCCTTCATAGTAATAGTTCAATTGAAAATAGAAAACCCAATGCAACAGTTGATTAATATGAGTAAGCCTGCTGTTTTAACTGGAGTCCTACTAAGAATGTCTGATGAAGTAGTCAGTTTTCTTTGAAATTGGGTTTACCCTTAAAGCTTTTGGTTTTCAAAGAGAGGGAAAATTTCCAATAATGTATTTATTTATAAATATTTCCTTATATTACCTTAATAAGCACATATTTACATATATAATAGTATTTGTCAGTTTGTTTTATTACTTCATACTGCTTTGGGAAGGAGACTCTTCCAGACCTTTTATTATTTTTTCTGTATGCTGCCTCAGACTGTGTCCATCCTGTTACTTTATCATTCATCATACTTTGTTGTAATTTTGGGGAGAGGTTGTGTATGTGTCTCTTCTAGACTCTAAGCTACTTTAAAGAGAAACTGTTTTATTCTTTGCTTACTCTTAGTAATTGGCCTAGTGCCTAGATATTGGAAGATGCTCAGTAATCTTTGAAATGTATACATGAATAAATATATCAGGTAATATCTTTAACTTTTATAATAAACCTATTAACTTCTGTTTCTCAAAAAATGATATTTCTTGAATGGTAGAAGTTATTCAGTGTCTTTTACAGAGCCATCCAATGATGCTATATAAACTATCCCTCCTGTCTCTTCCCCCACTGTCCCTCTCTGGTTTTCATGTTGGAAGTATTTTTAAATGGCTGTTCTTCTTTGGATGTTCATTAATTAGACTAGGACACAGAGGCTCAGTGTGCCAGGTTGTACCTACCCAAGAATGGGCTTCATTAAAATTGATGGGTTGTTGAGCTATACATGCAATGAAAAGAGAATCTGTTTACTGGGACTGCTCAATTACTACAGAGAGGAATCTTCCAGCCTGTTTTCTGAAGGCATTCTGGGAATTGTAGGGTTAAGGGAACCAGAACCAGGGATTCCACTCTTTATTATGTAAATTTTCACTGAGTCTTCCTACTCTGTGCCTTGCATTGTTTGTTTTCTGTACAGAACATCTCTGGGGTAATTTTCCTGGAGACTAAGTCTCCAGTCTTTCTCCTGGAATCAAGATAGAGAAATTATTGCCTGGCTACAATGGCTAGGTTCGTGGGACCTAGCCATGCTTTTCTGTTACACTTACAAGACTTACAACCAACACAACTGTTTTCAGAACACCTCTAAGATCCTTTGTGCTTTCCAGTTCCGAGTCTTTCATCTGTATGGAGGGGCCAGCTACCACTCAGCTATCTGCTTTCAGCTTTACCAACTCCTAGTGAAATATTGAGATTTCATATCTGCTCTCCTGTTTCGTTCCTTATGGCTTATTGCCATTTTATTTCTTAACTGCCATTTCAGTGGGGATGTTATGGATAAATGCACAAATACATGTGTTTAATTAACTTCTCAAAGTTAAAGGAGATGTCTCTGTAAAAATAGGCAGACCTTTGGCTCTAATTATTATGTTTTATTATATACTATGCTATTTTTCAATATGGTTTTGCAATATACAAAATTTATATGTCATGGTGTGCCTGGATGGCTCAGTCAGTTAAGCATCTAACTTCAGCTCAGGTCAAGGTCTCATGGTTTGTGAGTTCAAGCCCCACATCAGGCTCTCTGCTGTCAGTGCAGAGCCCACTTCGGATCCTCTACCTCCCTCTGTCTCTCTCTCTGCCCCTCCCCACTTGCTCTCTCTCGGAAATAAAAACATTTTTCAAAATCAACAAAATTTATATGTCATTTTGCCTTTTCTATGTTATTGTCATAACTGAAACTGTCCTTTCTGCTTTTCTGAGAGAGAAAGAGTGCATGCGAGCAGGGGAGGGGCAGAGGGGAAAAGAGAGAGTGAATCTTAAGCAGGCTCTATGCCAGCTCAGAGCTGATATGGGAGCCGACCTCAAGACCATGAGATCATGACCTGAGCTCAAATCAAGAGTCGGATGCTTAACCTACTGAGCCACCCAGGCGCCCCTGAAACTGTCCATTTTTTAAGTTGATGGAATAATAATAAATATTTGCCCTCGGTTGCATACATTTTTCTTGTTCTTCCTTTCCTTTTTGAGACTCCAATTTCTATATATCTCCTATTTTCTATACCTCTAGCTCTATTTTCCTTTCACTTTAATCTTCTTTTCTAAATAGTGATACCACGATGAGAGAGTTATATTATTTTGTAATAACATATATGGTTGGGTTTCAGACCATTTATGTTTATTCTCTTTTTCCCTATGTTTTCTTCTATATAATGAATAGTGTTTGCTTTTCTATAACTTTGACATGAAATAGAAAACAAGAGGTTTTTTGGTTTTGTTTTGTTTTGGCTACATCCTCTTGTGGAACCTAGAAACAAAATTCTATTAAGTAACAATGTTTGGACTATCCTATTGCTAGAACTTTCAGTAGAATATGGCAAGTTGGTAGTAATTGTCACTGAATGACAATGATTATACTAGTAGTTCTACTAACAGCTACCATGTATGGAATCCAACACTGTGCCAAGCAGAAATACATTAGCATTGTAGTATTAAGAGAAATGTATTGGTGTACCTATTTCACAAATAGGGAAACTGAGGCTTAGAGAAGCTAAATAACTTTAATAGTTTTAATCAACCAGTAAGTGGCATATGTTGTATTGAATCTATCTTATGACTAATTTGAAAGTATGCTTTTCCTCCCCAAACACCATTATTAATGCATAGTTGAATATATTGATTTAATTTTAAATTCAAAGGTATAAAGAATAATTGTGTGCTGCTGCACAGTAAATATTTTAAGATCTGTTTTCTTGTTATTTTATTGGGTTTTGATTATTATATTATGTATTTTTTTCTTTGTGTATATATATTTTTTTAGAAAGAGAGAGTACACATGTGCAAGCTGGGGAGGGGCAGAAGGAGAGGGAGAGAGAGAATATTGAGCAGGCTCCATGCTCAGCGCAGATTCTAATGCGGGGGCTCAATCTCCAAACCATGAGATCATGACCTGAGCCAACATCAAGAGTTAGATATTTAACTGATTGAGCCATCCAAGTTCCCCTCTTTTTTATTTTTAAGATTTTATTATTTATTTATTTTTTTAAATTTTTTAAAAGTAATCTTTACATTCAACTTACAACCCCAAAATCAAGAGTCACATACTATACCAACTGAGCCAGCCAGGCACCCCTATTTGTTCTTATACATAATATATGTATTATAACATACTTTATATTATCATAAAGTATGAGTGATTGTTATTGTTATTTCATGATCTCTGAGACAATCCTACCAGCTTCAATTCCAGCCCTTACCTTATTGGTCAGCCCTGTCCCTAGGCCTCTTCCCTTCCTTTTACTCCTCCCTTGCTTCTTTGCTCTTTTACTAACACAAGAACATACCTTATAGGTTTTTTTGTTTAACATTTTTATTGAGATGAATTCATATACCATAAAATTCGCCCATTTAAAGTCTACATTCAATGGTATGCAGTATATTCAGAGTCGTGCAACCATCACTATAATCAATCTTAGAACATAGTCACCATCCCCAAAAGAAATGCCATGACCATTAGCTCTCACTCCTTATTTCCCCCACCTTATTCCCTTGTCCTAGGTAACCACTGGTTTACTTTCTAGCTCTATAGATTTGCCTATTCTAAACATTCAGTGTAAACGAATGCACAACATGTGGTCTTTTGTGATTGGCTTCTTTCACTTAATGTTTTCAAAGTTCATCCATGTTGAAACTTGTATCAGTACTTTATTCCTTTTGATTGCATTCCATTGTATGAGTTTACTACGTTTATTTATCCATTTGTCAGGTGAAGATATTTGAGTTGTTTTCATTTTTTAACTGATGTGAATAATGATGCTATACACGCTCGTGTCCAAGTATTTGCATATTCGTATGTTTTCATTCATTTCTTTCTACATGTAGGAGTGGAATTGTTGGCCATACAGTAATTTTACATTAACTTTTTCAGGACCTTCCAGATTGTTTTCCAAAGCCCCTACAGCATTTTCATTCAATGAGTAGGATTTCTCTATATCCTTGCCAACCCTATTTATTATTTGTCTTTTTGATTATAACCGTCCTACTGGGTACAATGTATTACCTCATTGGTGTTTTGATTTGCATTTTCTTTCTTTTTTTTTTAATTTTTTTTTTTAGCGTTTTTATTTTATTTTTTGAGAAACATGGAGACAGAGTGTGAGCAAGGGAAAGGCAGAGAAAAAGGGGGACACAGAATCCAAAGCAGGCTCCAGGCTCCGAGCCATCAGCACAGAGCCCGACGCAGGGCTCGAACTCACAGACGGTAAGATCATGACCTGAGCCGAAGTCGGCCACTCAACCAACTGAGCCACCCAGGCGCCCCTGATTTGCATTTTCTTAATGATCAATGGTTCTGAGCATATTTTCATGTGCCATTTGTATATCTTTGGAGAAGTATCCATTCAGATCCTTTGGCAATCTTTTAAAAAGTTTTTTTAATGTTTATTTATTTTGAGAGAGAGAGAAAGAGCATGAGCAGGGGAGGGAGGGGCAGAGAAAGAAGGAGACTCAGAATCTGAAGCAGGCTACAGGCTCTGAGCTATCAGCGCAGAACTTGATGGGGGGCTCAAACCCATGGGCAAGATCATGCCCTAAGCCAAAGTTGGATGCTCAACCAACTGAGCCACCCAGGTACCCCCTTTGCCAACTTTTAGTTGTATTATTTGTTCTTTTCTTATTGAGTTTTAAGAGTTTTTACGTATAATAGATATAAGTTTCTTATTTGATATATGATTTCCAAATATTTTCTCTCATTTTTTGGGTTGTTTTTTAGCTTTCTTGATTGGTATTCCCTAAAGTTTTAAATTTGAACAAGTTCAAATTAGCTGTTTTTTCTTTTGTCTCTTGCTTTTGGCATCATATCTGAGAAGGCTTTATCTAATCCATGGTCAGTGAGATTCCTCCACTGTTTTCTTCTAAGAGTTCTAGAGTTTTAGCTCTTATAGTTGGGTATTTAGCCTATTTTGATTAGTCTTTGTATATGATATGAGATGAGAGCCTGCCTTCCTGTCTCCTCATTCTAAATGAATATTTAACTAATTTTTGAAGCAACAAAGGATTTAAAATAAGTATGTTGTTTAAATATAATCCTTTATGAAATTTTAGAACAGGGTACAGGAGAATATAAAAGTATCTAATGTTAAGGAGCGCCTGTGTGGCTCAGTCAGTCAAGCCCCCGAATGCTGATTTTGGTTCAGGTCATGATCTCACAGTTCGTGGGGTCAAGCCCCATGTCAGGCTCTGTGCTAACAGTTCAGAGTCTGCTTGGGATTCTCTCTCCCCTTATCTCTGTCTCTCCCCCCTACTTGCATGCGCTCTCTCTCTCTTTCTCTCAGAATAAATAAACATTAATAAAAGAAAGTTTAGAAGTTTTTAACGTCACAAATGAAATAACTAATAGTTTCATTAGAATGAACTCTATCAGGCTTACTTTGATACGTCCATTAACATAACATTCAGCCAATTTTCTGAATAAAACATACAGGATACTCTTCTAAAGAGCAAAAAGCCCACAAAGTTCCAGTAAATTGCATATTACTAATTAAATACAAACATGGCCATGCTATTTATTGTACCATCCTTCATATAACACTATATAATTAAGGAAACATTTGTTACAATTAGGGAGGTTGGCATTGCTGGGCAATGTTTGTGATTAGCACATACCCTTTTGATGGAAATATTAACTTTTTTATCTGGTCTGTGGCAGCTACATATGCAATTTGGACTGATTTTATTTTTTTATTTTTTTATTTTTTTCAAAATTTTTATTTATTTTTGAGAGACACAGAGACAGAGTGTGACCAGGAGAAGCAGAGAGAGAGAGAGAGAGACAGAATCCGAAGCAGGCTCCAGGCTCTTGCGCTATCAGCACAGAGCCCGACGCAGGGCTCCAACCCACAGACCGTGAGATCATGACCTGAGCTGAAGTTGGCCGCTTAACCAACTGAGCCACCCAGGCACCCCTGGACTGATTTTAAATGAATGCAAAACTGCTTTTCTATTTCAGACAAAAGTTATTTGCAATTAACTTGAAGGCAAAGAACCCTATCTTTGATATTCACCAGCTGCAGCATGCCTATGACAGACTTCACCCAGGTTTAATGTCTATATTATGCATATTAGAATTTAATAGGCAAGTATGAACATAAACTTCTACATGTTAATTTTTTATCTGCATAATAATTTATGCATAATAAAAGCCAAGAACAACCCATGTATTAGGGACAGTTTTAAAATTCATAATCATGTTAGCCATTTAGCAAATAAGAGTGGTCAGTGAAAATCTGTCAAAATCTGGAATAAGTACACAACTTATGTATAAATTTGCATATTTTCTGATGATCCTAATGATAAGCTCAGGGATAGTCATATACTTTTCAAACATTTACAGCACAATGAAATGGATTAATCACATGCCAATGGATACTTGAGTTTAGTTTGACTTCTGTCATCCAGTTATATAGCTTTAAATATTATTTTTTTCTTCATTAAATGAGGAAAGTGACTTCATTGTTCTTTAAGGTCTTATTGTACTTTAAATTTTTGTGATCCCATTGAATTTGCCATTACTTGATGGTTTATATTTATGTAGAATTACAATATTTATGGTGCCATTTGTTTCCTTCTAATATTTGCCTTGCAGTTAAAACAATGGCATGCTAGGATGGCAATTTTCCATCAGTATAACAAGGCTTTTCATGTGTGGTTAAGAGTAATACATTATGGGACACATTTCAACTTTCTTTTTATCCCCCCATGGATATTAAAACCTCTGAAAAATAACTGCAAAAAAAAAAAGCTTCTCATTTGCACTGCGGACAAGGTTGTGGAACACTTATTTTTATCTATCGTTGGCTCCTCTAGAGCTCAGAAGAGGATGTGAACCTTTCCTTACTTTTCCTATTGAGATGTTCTTAGTTTGATAGTAGACAATCTAGGGGCCTTTTCTCAGTCTAATCAATGACTCCCTTTTGCCAAAACTGGAAGGTTGAGAAGGCGATTGGGCAATAAAGAAAAGAATATACAGGGAAAAGAAAATGCTTGCCCGCTTCATGCTGTTTAGTACTGCTTAAAAAGATAGAAATACCATCCCGAGTATTATTTAAAGAGCTTCTAATGCCCCTATATAATTAAGATCCTTTTCTGTTATACTTTAACTATTATCAAAGACTATTTAATTGAATTCTGGTTTTATTTTTAAACTTGAGAAGACACACTTAAATCAACTTTCCCACCCCCCCCCCCCCCCAGGACTTTAGATGATGTTGCATTTCACTCTTGGACCTCTGGCTGCCATCCAAACCCTTGACAATCTTTTGATAGCTTTAATGCTTCCTTTCTGTTCATTTCTTTTTTTTCCCCTTGCCTGCCTACCCTTTCTCTTTCTTTACTTCCCTCCATTTACTGTGAACATTTACTCTGTGGTTTGTCCTTAATACACTTAATATCTAAAGAACTCAGCTCTACCCTTCGAGAAAGAAAACGGTCTTTAAGTTTCACAGGGCTTTGCAGAAGTTAAAAATATGTAAGAAGAACAAGCTAAGCCTAAAGTTAGTAAAGAAAGAAAATAAAGATCATAGTAATTTATGATGAGCCAAGAACATAAAATGGAGAAAAGATGGTCTCTTCACTAAACAGTGTTTGAGAAACAAGACAGCATCATGCAAAAGAATGAAACTGGACCCCTATCTTACAACATATACATAACTCAACTCAAAATGGGTTAAATACTTGAATGTAAGACTTGAAGCCATAAAACTCCTAGAAGAAAACATGTCATAGTTCCTTGACATGGCTCTTGGCAATGATTTTGTCGGGGCGGGGGAGGGGGGCAGGGATTTGACACCAAAAGCAAAGGCACAAAAGTAAAAATAAACAAATGAGACAACATCAAACTAAAAGGTTCTACACAGTAAAGAAAACCATGAACAAAATGAGAAGGAATCTATAGAATGAGAGAAAATATTTGCACATATATCTGATAAAGGCTTAATGTCCAAAATATATAAAGATCACACAACTCAAGAGCAAAAAACAAATACGTAATTAAAAAATGGACCGAGGAAATGAATAGACATATTTCCTGAGAATATATACAGATGGTCAATAGGTACCTGAAAAGATGCTCAACATCATCAAGGAAATACTAATCAAAACCACAATGAGCTATCACCTCACACCTGTTAGAATGGTATCAAAAGACAAGAAAAAAAATGTTGATGAGAATGTGGAGCAAAGGGAAAATGTGTACAATGTTGGTAAGAATGTAAATTGGTGCAGATGCTATGGAAAATGGTGTGGAGATTCCTCAAAAAATTCAAAATAAAACTATGATGTCATCCAACAATCCCACTTCTGGGTATATACCTAAAGGAAATGAAAATAGGATCTCGAAGAGATATCTCCACTCTTATGTTTATTGCAGCATTGTTCACAACAACAAGATATGGAAACAACCAAGTATCTGCGAATGGATGAATGGATAAAGAAATTGTGACATATATACACAATGGAATATTATTTAGCCATAAAAAGAAGGAAATCCTGACATATGTGATGACATGTATGGATCTTGATGGCATTATGCTAAGTGAAATGAGTCAAAGAGAGAAAGACAAATACCACATGATTCAACTTACGTGTGGAATCTGAAAAAGCTGAACCCATAGAAACAGATTAGGATGGTGGTTACCAGAGGCTGGAGAGTGGGGGAAATGGAGAGTGTTGGTCGAAGAGTAAAAGCTTTAGAATAACTCAAGTTCTAGGGATCTAATGTGCAACACAGTGATTATGTATACATAAATGTACATATATACACGTATGTACATATATATATACATACATATGTTACATATATATTATATATTTGAAAGTTGCTACAAGAGTAAGTTTCACGACAAAAAAGAAATAGTAGCTCTGTGACACGATGGAGGTGTTAGCTAATACTATAGTGGCAATCACCTTGCCATATATAAGTGTATCACATCAATATGTTGCACACCTTAAATTTACACAATGTTACAACAAAATCAAGCTGGAAAAAATATATTAAATAATAAAGAAGTTAGAAACATGAGAGGATCACAACTTTACAATATATCATAAAATACTATTCAGTATAATTTTCGTACTGAATGAAGCTGTGGCATTCGAGGTTTTGAAAATCAGTAATTCACACATGGATTCACTCACCCATTTATTTATTGTCCACCTGGTCACAAATGTGTATTGGATATCTGCTATGTCAGTTATTGCATCGGTGTCACAGCAAAGTAGAGGAAATCACAATCCCTGCTCTTGAGATTATAGTAGATTTGTTACTACCTAAACTCCTTTCTTAACTAGAAAAAGTAAGAAAAAGTAAAATCATGTTATCCAAACATTCTAGGCAATAGACTTTGTTATGTTCTGTGGCAGACATGTCTACCCCAACTCCATCTCCTCCCGTTTTTCTATGATTGTTCTTTTATTTTGTTTGAGATCACAATGAGCACAGCCCTTGGCAATGCATAATGTTTGGTTTAATCCAATATCTAGAATCCTGTTCTCTGGTTTCCTAGTTTCTCTTTCAGCTAAGAGTGGCTGATGAGACAGAAATGATAGTTTATGGAGGGATTTCTGCAAAGGATTTTCCTTTCTTGAAATAAGAACCAGTGTTGGCTCACATCTTTGTCCCTGTTTTTTTCTACCTTGAAAATAGACGGGTATCCAGACCTGCAGCAGACATATTGTGATCACAATCTGGTCTTCATGAGAAACAAATTAACACACTAAAGGTGGCACAGGAGAGAGATAGAAAGAGCAATTCCCTGACAATGCTATTGAGTAGCCTAACCAACTATGCCCATTTTCTACTTTCAAACTTCTTATGTGAGAAAAATAGTCCCCTGTTAGTATAAGTCGTTATAATTTGGGTTTTCTATCATAGTGGAACAAATTCCTAATAGAAGCACATATACAAAAGGATAAATAGGGGTGTAACCAAGTAACATATATTAAAGCCAACACTTACCGAGCAAGTTTTGTATTCCTAACAACCATCGAATTAAGTGAGTCATTAGTAAGAGCTTAGAAATCATTATCACATTAATTTTTGTTGTAATTGGATTTGAAATACAATTGTACAAAATGTCAAGAATTTATTCTTAATAGGGGATGTAATCTCTTCTCTAGAGGTCGGTGGTAGTGACTGCACATTCATATTTTATTTCTTACTGTTCCTTTTTTCAGAACTAAAAACAAGTTTATCAACTAAGATGAAGAAAGTTCACTCAACTAAACCTTGAAGCTATTTGAAATCTCTCTAAAATAGGATTTTCAAAAGTAAGACATTTTATCCTTATTCACTGGGTCATGAACTATTCATTGTTGATATGGTTAGAGACATTTGGGGAAGAAAGACAAGGCAGGAATGGTGATTGCAGTAGTGTGCTTAGTTGTATGAAGGCAAAGACCCAATTTTCATTTTAAATCTTATTCTTTCGTAAAGAATAGTGATCATATGAGTCATTAGAGAACTCTTACTTAACTAAAAAACAGTTCTGATTTTATCATCGATACAAATTACCCTGGGATTTCTATGTTTATATATGCTTTGGGTAGACTACTGGTCTATAGCACTAAGTTAGTTGTAGTGTTAATTCTGAAGTCTCATAACAGAAGTACTTTCACATTTTTAAAAGAGTTAACTGCAGAAAAGCTGTTCCTATTTGGAGGACTTTAGTCAGTGAAGATAGATGACAGTTGTCATGGGTGTAGGTTGAATGCATATGGAGTTGTTTATATATTTATATACAGCTATGATGGCAAGAAAGTTTAGAAAGAACCAGAAAGAAAACCCCACTATAACCTCGAAGCATTTTATTTTATTTACTGACTCACGAGGCCTCATGGAAATAAAGCAAGAGCTAATTGAAGTTGTTTGGAAATTCCTTCCCCTTTAGAATATAGTTTTTTAAGGTCAGTCCCGCTCTGGGAGCTTTCTGTGAACACACACATTTGTTGAGCATGTGGTACATTCCAGGCACTGCTCTCATTATTGAATAGGTGATACACACCACTGCTGGTTGCACAGAGCTCATGCTGATCAGGGAGAAAAGCGCTGAAAAATAATCACAGCAGTAAAACAGAGGTGTGTGCATGACTCTGCAAGACCATGAAGCAGAGTCCCACACTCCATCTGGGGAGGTCAAAAATGGCCAACCACCTCCTTGCTTTCATATCCTCTTTTTATTCAAGGCTGACTTCGCCATCTGTGTTCTTGATTCAAACTCATCGCGCCTCTTCTAGGACCTTGCAAGCAATAATTACTGTTCCCTTTCTTATCTGTATTTTTAAATATTTCTTTCTTGTGTTCTTTTGTCCCACAGCTTAAACATGCTCATTATCATCTTACAAACGGAAGACAGCCTGTGATTGGACACTCCAGAGCTAGTTACTGATCCATGCTTCTCAACATTTCAGACTGCAATGGAGAGATTTGCTTCTTTTCATGACACTCAGTTTTCCACACATGCAATTTGAATTTCGCTCTGACCACTGCTCTGAAAGCGCGTTGTCCAAGGTGAGAAATGACTCACAGAGATTGTAAACTCAATGAGAGTGTGTGTTTTATTTGCCTGTTGCATTGTGTATCTCAGCACTCAGAAACCCATCTGACACAAAGTCAGAGTGTGATAACATTTGTAAATGAATAAGTGATATCTTTTCTTACTTTCTGTGATATTTCCAACACCTCTGTCATTCTCTTTTGGTCATTTTTTTCACTCTGATTTCCTTCCTTCCTTCCTTCCTTCCTTCCTTCCTTCCTTCCTTCCTTCCTCCCTCCCTCCCTTCCTTCCTTCCTTCTTTTTTTCTTTCCCCCTCATTTTTATTATTATTATCTCCTATCTATCATCTATCTATCCATCACCTATCTTCCAGTATAGTTAATATACAGTGTTATATATTAGTTCCAGGTATACAATATAGTGATTCAAGAATTTTATACATTGCTAAGTGCTCAACATGATAAGTGTACTTTTAATACCCTTCACCTATGTTACCTATCTCCCCACCCCAACTCCCCTCTGGAAACTATCAGTTTTTTCTCTATAGTTAAGAGTCTGTTTTTTGTCTGTCTCTTTCTTTGTTCACTTGTTTTGTTTCTTTTCCTTCCTTCCTTCCTTTCTTTCTTTCTTTCTTTCTTTCTTTCTTTCTTTCTTTCTTTCTTTCTTTCTTCCTTTCTTTTTTTTTTTTTTTTTGATAGAGAGAAAGGTTGCAAATGAGTCAGTGGCAGAGAGAGGGAGAAGGAATTCCAGGAGGTGCAGGGGTGGGGAGAGAGAGAGAGAGAGAGAGAACCGGGGCTCACCCAAAGTGGGGCTCAAGTTTACCATAGGCAGGCCTAGAGCTCACCTGACACGGGGCTTGTGCTCACTCAAAATAGGGCATGAGCTCACCCAATGCAGGACTCAAGCTCATGAGCTCACCCAAAGCCAGGCATGAGCTCACCCACCACTATGGGACTCAAACTCATGAACCCGTGAGATCATGACCTGAGCCAAAGTCAGATGCCTCCATTTGTTTTGTTTCTTAAATTCCACGTATAAATAAAAAACTATGGTATTTGTTTTTTTCTGACTGACTTATTTTGCTTAGCATAATACCCTCTAGCTACATCCGTGTTGTTGCAAATGGCAAGATTTCATTCCTTTTTATGGCTGAGTAATATTTCATTGTGTGTATATGTAGGTGAATGTATCCATTCATCTATCAGTGGACACTTGGATGCTACCATAATATGGCTTTTGTAAATAATGACAAATAAACATAGTCATGCATATATCTTTTTGAATTAGTGTTTTCATTTTTGTTAGGTAAATACCCAGTAATGGAATTACTGGATCATATGGTAATACTATTTTTAATTTTTTGAAGAACATCCACACTGCCACAGTGGCTACACCAAGTTTGCATTCCAACCAATTGTACATGTCCTTTTTCTTCTCAACCTCCCCAGTACCTACTGTTTCTTGTGTTTTTGACTTTAGCCATTCTGACAAGTGTGAGGCGAGATCTAATTGTGGTTTTGACTTGCATTTCCCTTCTGTTGAATGATGTTGAGCATCTTTTCATATGTCTGTTGGCTATCTATATTTCTTCTTTGAAGAAATGCCTATTCATGTATTCTGCCCATTTTTAATTGGATTATTTGTGTTTTTGGTATTGAGTTGTAGAAGTTCTTTATATATTTGAAATACTAACCCTTTAATAGATGTGTCATTTGTAAATATCTTCTCCCATTCAGTAGGTTGTCTTTTAGTTTTTTTGATTGTTTCCTTTGCTGTGTAGAACCTTTTTATTTTTATGTAGTTCCTATAGTTGATTTTTGCTTTTGTTTCCCTTGCCTCAGGAGACATGTCTAGAAAAATGTTGCTATGGCCAAATGTCAGAGAAATTATTGCCTGTGCTCTCATCTAGGATTTTTATGTTTTCAGTTTTCACATTTCTTAATCTATTTTGAGTTTATTTTGTGTATGGTGTAAGAAAGTAGTCCAGTCTCATTCTTTTGCTTGTAACCGTATGGTTTCCCCAACATGATTTGTTGAAGAGACTTTTTCCCATTGCATATTCTTACCTCTTTTGTCATAGATTAATTGACCATGTAATTGTGGGTGTGTTTCTGGGTTTTCTACTCTGTTCTATTGATCTGTGTCTATTTTTGTACCCATACCATACTGTTTTGATTACTACAGCTTCATAGTATATCTTGAAATCTGGGATTGTAATACCTCCAGCTTCGTTCTTCTTTTTCAAGGCTACTTTGTCTATTCAGGGTCTTTTTGGTTCTATACAAATTTTAGGATTATTTTTTCTAGGTTTGTGAAAAATGCTGTTAGTATTTTAATAGAGATCACACTGAATCCATAGATTACTTTGGATGGTATGAACATTTTAGCAGTATTTGTTTTTCTAATCCATACACATGGCATATTTTTCTATTTGTATTGTCTTCAAATTCTCTCATTAATGTTTTATAATTTTCAGAGTACAGGTTTTTCATCTACTTGGGTAAGTTTATTCCTAGGTGTTTTTTGTTTTGTTTTGTTTTTTGATGTAATTGTAAATGGGATTGTTTTCTTAATTTCTCTGTTTCTTATTTCTTATTAATGTATAGAAATGCAACAGATTTTGTATATTGATTTTTGTATTCTGTATCCTGCAACTTTAACTGAATTCATTTATCAGTTCTAGTAGCTTTTTGGTGAAGTCTAGGGTTTTCTGTCTAGAGTATCATGTCATTGCGAAGATGAAAATTTGACTCCTTCCTTACTAATTTGGATGCCTTTTACTTATTTTTCTTGCCTGATTGCTATAGCAAGGACTTCCAGTACTATGTTGAATAAAAGTTGTGAGAGTAGACATCCTTGTCTTGTTCTTGACCTTAGAAGAAAAGATCTCAAATTTTTTACCATGAAGTGTGATGTTAGCTGTGAGTTTTTCATGTATGGTCTTTATTATGACAGGGTATAATTGCTCTAAACCTACTTCTAAGGGCTTTTTATCATGGACAGATGTTGTGCTTTGTCAAATGCTTTTTGTGCACCTATCAAAATGATAATATGGGTTTTATTCTTTCTCTTGTTGATGTGATTTATCACACTAATTGATTTGCAAATATTGACCCACACTTGCATGCTTGGAATAAATCCCACTTGATCATGGTCAATAATTTTATTAATGTATTGTTGGATTTGGCTTTCTAATATTTTCTAATATTTTATTGATATTTTGTTGAGCATCTATGTTCATTAGAGATATTGGCCTATAGTTCTCTGTGTGTGTGTGTGTGTGTGTGTGTGTGTGTGTGTGTGTGTGTGGTTTTTTTCTTCTTCTGTGTGTTGTTTTTGTTTTTTATCAGGGTAATACTGGCCTCATAGAATGAATATGAAACTTTCTTTTCTTTTCTATATTTTGGAATAGTTTAAGAATAAGTATTAACCCTTCTTTAAATGATTGGTAGAATTCACCTGTGAAGCTGTTTGGTCCTGGAGTTTTGTTTTTTGGGACTTTTTTGATTACCGATTCAATTTTATTGCTGTTAATTTTTCTGTTCAAATTTTCTATTCCTTCCTGATTTAGTTTGGGAGGTTATATATTTCTAGGAATTTTTCCAGTTCTTCTTAGTTGTCTAATTTGTCGGCATATAATTTTTCATAATATTCTCTCATAATCCTTTATATTTCTGTCAGTTGTTATTTCTTCTCTTTCATTTGTAATTTTTATTTGAATTCTCCCTCTTTTTTTTCTAATGAGTCTGGCTAAAGGTTTATCAGTTTTGTTGATCTTTTCAAAGAACCAGCTCTTGGTTTCATGGATTTCTATCATTTTTGTTTTTGTTTCTATTTGTTTATTTCTGCCTTAATCTTTATTATTATTATTTTTCCTCTACTGGTTTTGGGCTTTCTTTGTTTTTCTTTTTCTAGCTTCTTTAGGTGTAAGGTTACATTGTTTATTTGAGGTTTTTTGCTTCTTGAGGCAGGCTCGTATTGCTATAAACTTCCCTCTTAGAACAGCTTTTTTTTTACATCTAAATATTTTGGATCATTATGTTTTAATTTCCATTTGTCGCCATTTTTAAAAAAATATCCTCTTTGATTTCTTGGTTGAATCATTCATTGTTTAGTAGCATGTTTCTTAACCTCCATGTATTTGTATTCTTTCCCTATTTTTTCATGTAGTTGATTTCTAGTTTCATAATATTGTGGTTGAAAAAGATGCATGGTATTAACTTCAATCTTTTTGAATTTGTTGTGACTTGTTTTGTAGCCTAATATTTGATCTGTTCTGGAGACCATTCCATGTGGACTTGAAAATAATGTGTATTCTGATGTTTTAGGATGGAGTGTTCTAGATATATCTGTTAGATACATCTGGTTCCATGTGACATTCAATGACACTGTTTTCTTGTTGATTCTGTTTACATGATCTATCCATTGATGTAGCAGGTGCTAAAGTCCTTTACTGTTATCGTATTGTTATTTATTACTTCACTTATATTTGTTAATAGCTGCTTTATATATTTGGATGCTGCCATGTTGGGCGCATAAATATTTACAATCATTATTTCTCCTTTTTGGATTGTTCCCATTATGATATATAGTGTTCTTTGTCACTTGTTACAGTCTTTGTTCTAATGTCTATTTGGTCTGATGTAAGTATAGCACCAAGCTTTCTTTTTACTTCCATTTTCAGGATAAATGCTTTTCCATCCCTTTACTTTTAGTCTGCTTGTATCTTTAGGTCTGAAATGAGTCGCTTGTAAGCAACATATAGCTAGGTCTTGGTTTTTTATCCATTCCATCACCCTATGTCTTTTTATTGGAATGTTTGTTCATTTATACTCAGAGTAGTTTTTGATAGGTATGTACTTATGGCCATTTTGTTACTTGTTTTGCAGTTGTTTTTGTACTTCCTCTCTGTTCCTTTCTTTTCTTGCTCTTTTCTCTGAGGGTTTGCTGACTTTCTTTAGTGGCATACTTGGATTCTCTTCTCTTTATCATTTGTGTATCATTTGTGTGTTACCGGTTTTTGATTTGTGGTTACCATTGGGTTTATACGTACCATCTTCCGCATACAGCAGTTTATACCAAATTGATGGTCACTTAAGTTCGAACCCATTCTTTACTTCTCTGCCCTCACATTTTAGGTATATGGTATTATACTTTACATTCTTTTATTTTGTGAAATGCTTGACTTATTTTTATAGATATACTTAATTTTACTGTTTTTCAGCTTCCTACTTTATGTACTCTTATTTAGGGTCTTTTATTTCCACTTAAAGAGTCCCTTTTAACATTTTTTGTAGGGCTGATTGAGTGATCATGAATTTCTTTTACTTTTGTTTGTCTGGGAAACTCTTCATCTCTCCTTTTATTCTGAATGAGAACCTTGATGAGTAGAGTATTCTTGGCAGCAGGTTTTTTCCCCTTCATCACTTTGAATATATTATACCACTCCCATCTGTCCTGCAAAATTTCTGCTGAAAAATCAGCTCACAGCTTTATGGGGTTTCATTTGTATTAAACTATTTTCTTTTCTTTTGCTGCTTTAATTTTTTTCTCTTTATCATTACTTTTTGTTATTTTAATTACTCTGTGTCCTGCTGTAGACCTCCCTGGGTTGATTTGTTGGGGGCTTTCTGTGCCTCTTGGATCTGGATTTTTGTTTATTTACCCAGATTTGGGAAGTTTTCAACTATTATTTCTTCAAATAAATTTTCTGCTCCTTTTTCTCTCTCTTCTTCTGATATCCCTAAAATGTGAATGTTATTACACTTGGTGGTGTCTCTGCATTCCCTTAATATATTTTCATTTTTAGTTTTTGTTGTTGTTGTTGTTGTTTTGTTTTGTTTTGTTTTGTTTTTCGTGTTCAGCTTGATTGCTTTTCATTACTCTGTCCTCCAGTTCACTGATTCATTCTTTTGCTTCTTCTAGTCTACGATTGATTCCTTCTAGTGTGTTTTGTTTTCTTTGTTTGTTTTTGTTGTTGTTATTCATCTGTTGCTTTTATTGCAATAAGAAAATTAGCATTCTCAGTACGTAAAGCCACTTTATTTTTTATTTACTATTTATTTATTTATTCATTTTAAATATTTATTTAAATTCCAGTTATCTAACATATAATGTGATATTAGTTTCAGGTGTAGAGTTTAGTGATTCATCACTTACATACAACACCCAGTGCTCATTACAATAAGTGCCCTCCTTAATCCCTATCACCCATTTAACCCATCTCTCCTCCCACCTCCCCTCCAGCAACCCTTTGTTTGTTGTCTATAGTTATGAGTCTGTTTTCTGGTTTGCTTCTCTTTTCCCCCCATGTTCATTTGTTTTGCTTCTTAAATTTCACATATAAATGAAATCATATAGTATCTTTCTCTGACTGACTTATTTCACTCAACATAATACACTCTAGTTCCATCAATGTCATTGCAAATGGCAAGACTTCATTCTTTTTGATGGGTGAGTAATATTTTATTGTATATATATACCCCATCTTCTTTATCTATTCATTAGTCAATGGACATTTGGGCTCTTTCCACAATTTGGCTAATGTTGATAATGCTGCTATAAACATTGGCATGCATGTATCCCTTCAAATCAGTATTTTTGTATCGTTTGGATAAATACCTAGTAGTGCAATTGGTGAATCATAGGGTAGTTCTATTTTTACTTTTTGAGGAACGTCCATACTATTTTCCAGAGTGGCTGCATCAGTTTGCATTCCCACCAAAAGTGTAAGAAGGTTTTCCTTTTTCCGAATCCTTACCAACATTTGTTGTTTCCTGTGTTGTTAATTTTAGCCATTCTGACAAGCATGAGGTGATATCCCATTGTAGTTTTCATTTGTACTTCCCTGATGATGAGTGATGTTGAGCATCTTTTATGTGTCTGTTAGCCATCTGTACGTTTTCTTTGGAAAAATGTAGACTCATGTCTTCTCCTTTCTTTCTTTCTTTCTTCCTTTTTTTAATTTGAGAGAGAGATAGTGAGAGTGGGGGAGAAGGGCAGAGGGAGGGAGAGAGAGAGAGAGAGAGAGAGAGAGAGAGAGAGAGAGAGAGAATCTTAAGCAGGCTCCACACTCAGCATGGAGCCCAACACAAGGTTCAATCCCACGACCCTGGGATCATGACCTGAGCCAAAACCAAGAGTCAGATGCTCAATTGACTGAGCCACCCAGGCACCCCTTCTGCCCATTTCTTAACTGGATTATTTGTTTTTTGGTTTTTGAGTTTGATAAATTCTTTATAGATTTTGGATACTAACCCTTTATCAGATATGTCATTTGTAAATACTTCCCCCCATTCTGAAGGTTGCCTTTTAGTTTTGTTGATTGTTTCCTTCTCTGTGCAGAAGAATTTTATTTTGATGAAGTCCTAATAATTTATTTTTGCTTTTGTTTCCCCTCTAATGTATTTTTAATTTCAGTTATTGAGCTATTCATCTCTGATTGGTTCTTTTTTTTTTTAATCTCTCTGATGAGGGTCTCACTGAGGCCCTCCACACTTGTTGCAAATCCAATGAGTATCTTTATGACAAATACTTTGAATTCTCTATCAGGCATATTATTTATCTCTGTTTCATTCAGCTTTTTTGCTGTGATTTTGTTCTATTCTTTCATTTGGAACATATTCCTCTGTCTCCTCATTTTATCTAACTCTCTGTGTCTGTTGCTATGTTAGGAAATTCAGCTACACTTCCTGCTCTTGAAAGTGGAAGCCTTATGAAGAAGAGTACCTATAGTACCCCGCAGTGCCATGTCCCCAGTTCACAAAAACTTGGAGCTTTAGGGGGGTCTCCTATGTGTGTTGCGTGTGCCCTATTGTTGTTGCTGATCTGCTTTTGCTTTCAGCCCACTCATTTGTAATGGCTTTCTTCCTGTTGTGGGCAGAGTTTTGTCCCTGTGTTGTTAGTGGGCCATTCTGGGCCTGCCTTGGGCTTCAGTTGAATCAGACCAGGCATTTGCCAAAGATACAGTAGCAGCACATGGCTGGGCACTTTCCCTGTGTTGTTTTCCGAGATGCTTTCATCAGTGGGCAGTGCCTGCAGTCAGACCAGATGTCTGCCTCCAGCCCACTGCTGGGGTTTCAGACTGGTGTGTGTGGTTATCTTCCCCTCTCTCCCTGGAAGGAGTTCTTGGTGGGGCTGCTTGCCAGGCTTGTGGTACCACTTTGGATAGGGTCTGGCCAAGGGCATTTTGAAGGGGGCAGATCTGAAGAAGCAGGTAGCATTAGCCGGGTTTGCCTGCGTCTGCAGTGGGAGGGAACCTGAAGCCGAGGCTGTGCTGGAGAGGATGTGCCTGTAGGAGAGTGCAGGGGTAGGGCACGCCCGTTAACAAGTTAGGTAACCAGTGTTGTGGCTTGTGGATTTCAAATTCTTTCTACACGCATGGCTTGAATGGTCTCCCTAAAATATAAAACGGTGACATTATATCTCTAACTAAAATGTTTAATGGCTTCTAAAGTGTGCTGTATCCTAAAATTTAACACCAACTCTATCTCAGTGATAAAGTCCATTGACTGGATCATCTCACTAAAATTCAGGCTGTGCCTCATGCTCTTTTTTCCTATTTTTCTTTTCATCCTCTCTTCCACTCTATTAGCTTCATTCTCAGGCTGACATTGTTTAGCTGCAAATGGGACAAGGAGCTTCCTTCTTCAGAGAAAGGGCAGTTGTAGTCAATTCTCACAAACATTAAAAAATAAAGGATTTTAGCTTTGTGCTGATTGGACCTTATTTGAACAAATCCTTTGGGGAATTGCAGTGCATTGAGTCGTTTAGACCTTGGTTAGTGTCTCTCCCTGAACCAACCACTGTAGCTAGGGATGGAATTACCTTGATGGTTGAGATAGATCATGGCCCACCTCTGAATCTGGACTGGTGTAAATACTACTCAAACTGCATAGCTGCCACATAATAGAGATTGGGGGTGGGTGGGTGTAGAATAGGCAATCACAAAGTCACTAGAAATGTCATAAGTCTTTTGTAAAGGGCATCCTGCCTACCTATCCATTTTTTATCTCTTATAGAATACTTGTCTGCACTGTTGTTTTATACATGCTGATCTGTTTGATATTCTCTGAGCACACCAGTTTGTTTGCTGCTTCCATGTCTACACTCACTTACTCTCTATGCATGAAATGCAAACTCCTATTATTTGTTTAAAAGTAGGTAGAGGTATCACCTCTGTGAAACCACACGTGATTCTTCATTTCCTAGGTAGAATTTGTTGATTCCTTGCATACTTCTCCCTTCCTCTTTACCATATACCTGCCAAATTGTGTGGCATTCATTGTTTTGCATGTTTAAATTGTAAGCTTTTGGGGGCTTTTTGGTTGGTTGCCTTGGAACCCCCCATAGGAGTACAATCTCTGGCATCATAGTGGATAGAGCTCATCAGAGTCACAAACAAGAAATGCCATTTCCTCTAACACTTTGGGCATAAGCACATTTCAAAGAAGAATATGTTTTCAAGTGAAAGGCTTTCAAGTTTCCAATTTCAAGTATATAATTGAGATCTTAAGAAAAGATCTACCTTTAGGTGAGGCAGCACAGACAGAAAAAAATCTAAACCATTTTGGAATATGGGGGAAGAAGGGACTCTAAAATAGGTGGAAACTTGGAATGGGTGATTAAGAAGGTGCTGATTTCTCACTTTCAGTTTCTCTATTGTTGGGGAAGAACAAAAGAAACCCCAGTAAATGTTCCAGAACTCAAGCTGGCAACAAACTTTCCAGTTTGTGCAGCAAACTCTTTAGAAATTGTGCAGTAGATGATCCTTACTTGTAGAAATAAAAAAAAATATTACTTCCATTTCTACTGGTGACCAAAATCTCCCAACTCTTCTTATCTAAATGCTGTCATCTCCTTTGTCCCCAATACCAAATAAGTCATTAGGTCCCATCCACTTTTCCTTTGAACAGTCTCTCATATTTGTACTCGACAAACAAGACTCTCTGAAGGAATAGTGAAGCCAGTTAGTAGTCTTTCTGCAGAGAAAGTAAATTATAAAAGAGGAAAAGTTCTTAGAAATGTCTTGGGAGTCACGGGTAGAAAAAGTAGCCAGGATTGTGAGTAGTAGTTAGAGTTTAAAGGGAAGAAATGTAATAAATGCCTTATCAATAACTGCCTCAATTCTCTGAAACCCTTCTACTATTTATATTAAGAATATAAGACTTTAGAATTTTTCCTAGAGGGAGTAATATATCTATTTTCAGTGTATTTTAGATGTTTGGAAATATTATATTACAAAGTCTAGAGCAATTCCTTCAAATTCTTATTGATGGTCTGCTGCTTACTGAAATGTAATTTCTATGCAAAATAAGCAAAGCCACCATTACCAACACAACTGACTTGTAGTCACTCCCCAAATGTCCTTTAGTGAGTGTTCACAAATAAAAACAAAGAAGTGGTCCATTAAAAAATGCTTTTGATTACATGCCTGCTTTGATATTTTAAGTGAACATTTTTCAGCAAAATGATTTAAAAAAATACTCAGATTCTATAATTAAATTATGTACTCTTTATAAATATAATGAAAGAGTGACACATGATTTCACCACTTTAGATGAAAAAATTGTTCTATTTCACACAGTTAGGGAGCTAGGAAGACCCAATTATAGTTTTTATTAAAGAAGACCAAACAAACCACTAATATAGGTGATTCCCTTGGTGGCTCTCCCTAATTGACTGATGAGGTATGAGTGAAAAAATGCCTTCAGCTCTGTAAAACAGATACTTCCTAGAGATTATCAATACGGACCTACCTTGCCACAAATGTTTAATAAAATAGTATTAGTTACCAATTTCAACACTGAAATTTTCCATCTAAAAATAAATTTTATTTGTGTTGCTCAATCTACGTACAGGGAGTATCATTGAAATATTTGCATCTCCTCCTTAAAATCCATTTCCCTGTAACATGTGAGGGCTCCAACCTGTCAATATACCCTGATATAGGAGTAAAAGCAGAGTTTAGGTCATTGTGATCTGAAAAAGGTTTTGCCATCCTGGACAGTCTCTCAAATGTCACACTCACGGCAATTAGATGTTCTATTTTAAGAAACATGATTATTAGCTTCTGAGTGAACCTGAATAACCAGGAAGTAAAAAAGAGGCAATAGACTCAAATGATGTGGCATACAATAGCCATCTTTTTTTCTTCCTCACCAACCCCCCATCCAAAGCTCCAACACAGCCCCTAGACACTAATTTCATTCTTTGGCTATGTGTCTGGAAAGAACTGGCAGAATACAGTTCATACTTGGAGGAGTTAATTTTTGAAAATCTATGTAGGGAGCCTGAGCTGGCAGTGAGCTGCAGTAGCACTTAGACCACCTTCACTTCACACCGTCCAGCCCTCCATCTGGTGCTGATGTTGTAGAGCTCTGTCAACAGGAATCCCACTGCCGGTTTCCACAGATATTTTCAAACACCCAGGATGGTAGTTAATAATAACTTGGAGGGCAAATTGTTTCTATGAATAAATTTAATAATGTAGGAAACCTTTTTTAAAGCTGTTTGTTTATTTATTTGGGGGGGGAGGGGCAAAGAGAGAGGGAAAGGGAGAATCCCAAACAGGTTCCACACTGTCAGTGCAGAGCCCAACACTGGGATCAATCCCATGAACCATGAGATCATGACCTGACCCGAAATCAAGAGTCAGATTGATTCTTCAGGCTGAAGCCTGAAGCCACCCAGGTCAGACTGAGCCACCCAGGAGCCCCAATAATTTAGGAAATCTTATTGATATTGTTAAGCCTTGAATGACACAGGTTTGACCTGTGCAGGTCCACTTATGGTGGATTTTTGTTTTTTTCTGTTAAATACAACATGGTACTGTAAATGCATTTTCTCTTTCTTATGATTTTTAAAATAACATTTTCTTTTCTCTAGCTTACTTCATTGTATAAATACAGTGTATAATACATATAACATACAAATATGTGTGTGTTAGTTGACCGTTTATGTTATCAATAAGGCTTCCAGTCAACAGTACGCTATTAATTATTAATTAATTATTAATTATTATTAATTATTATGTTTTGGGGGAGCTAAAAGTTATACATAGTTTTTGACTGTGTAGGGGTCAGTGCCCCTAACCCTTGTGTCGTTCAAGGGTCAACCATATATTTAGAGAGAGTATTTACCTAGGATAGACATATACACTTTTTTTTTCTTTTCACTTGAAAAGAAAAATAAAATTTGACTATTTTTCTGACTTTGTTTTTAACAATAAGAGTTTATATTTTTCAGATTTTGGTATTTTTCTGACTTTGTTTTTAACGATAAGAGTTTATATTTTTCAGATTTTGGAAGGATGTTGCCATATATCTGAAGCTCTAAAGCTAAAAATCATGAGGCACGAATACTTTTACTGTTCAGTGTAGAAGCACATAATGATATTTAATAATCTTAATAGTGATCCTGATTTATCAATACATGGTTAAATGTACTCTGAATGCTTTTTTAAAGAAGGTAAGAACATATGTAATGCATTTTTAAAAGATGACCCTTCCAAATCCTTAAAAAATAAGTTTCAGTGCTCTTAAAAGATATTTTAGCAATCTCACATAGTATTAAAAAAGACATTATTCTCTTAGAAATTTGTAGTTCAGTAGTGATCATTTAGTTTAAATCCCTAAGTTTTAGGTCCAGGAATTTAAGTGACTGACTGAAGCTTACACTGATAAAAAGTGATGGCATTTCAATTTATATCTAGATTTATAGATTCCGAAGTCCAATTTATTTTTAACATTTCAAATAGTATAGGCAAATTGTTTTTTTTTCTCTTAAAGACAGTCAGTAGCTTAAAGTCTCAAATAATAAATGACTAAACAAAAGTAATAACAAATTTTCAATTTTATCATTAAAGATTTTAAGTGAAGGGAGAAAAAGAAGAGAACCTTCATTTATCTGAGCCTCTATTATATGCCAGTAATGTGCCAGATAAATTTATGTAATTTGTCAATTTTGATAATATCATCCATATTTTTAGAGATAAAATGAATCCAAAACACTGAAGTGTCCTAATTTTCTCAAGGTCACTCAATTCCTAAGTGGCACATGTGGAATTTGAAACCATGTCTTTCAGAGAGACTGATTACCAAGCCTATATTTGTGAATGGACACAATTAATGGTGACTTGCATTATGAGGAGTTTATGATGAGATATGAACAATCCTACACACAGTAGTTTGATTTTCCAAATTTGTATCATATTTACTTCTCATAGTACTTATAAATCATGAGTCAGCTCTCTTTCTGGGAAGTTCCCATAAAGAATTGAGAGTAGCCATTCTGAAGAGATTTCTATGTCATCTGTGGGCTATAACAATTATTGGTTGAGTTTCCTTAAACACTTAAAGGAGGGAGGAAAGTTAATGGTGGCTTCTGCACAAGAAGTTCCATCAGAGTGTACATGTGAATCTTCAGACTAAAGTATTTTTTATACTTGTATCAATTCCCCAAGTGGAAACAAAAAGATTAAACTATTGAGAGTACATCAAAATAAAAAGCTTTTGCACAGTGAAGGAGACCATCAACAAAACAAAAAGGCTGCCTATCAAATGGGAGAAGATATTTGCAAATGATATATCTAATAAGGAGTTAATATCCAAAATGTATAAAGGACTTATACAACTCTAACACAAAACCCACAAATAATCCAATTAAAAATGGGCATAAGACATGAATAGACATTTTTCCAAAGAAAACATACAGATGGCCGACAGGCATGTGAAAAGATGTTCAACATCACTAATCATCAGAGAAATGCAAATCAAAACCATATTGAGATATCATCTCACACCTGTCAGAATGGCTAGAATAAAAAAATATAACAGATATGGAAATGATGTGGAAAAAGAAACTCATGCACTGTTGGTGGGAATGCAAGGTAGCATAGCCACTGTGGAAAAGAGTATGGCCGTTCCTCAAAAAATTAAAAATAGAATTACCATATGATCCAATAATTCCACTACTGGGTATTTATCCAAGGAAAATGAAAACACCAATTTGAAAAGATACATGCACCCCTATGTTTATTGTAGCATTATTTACAATAGCCAAATTGGAAGCAACCCAAGTGTCCAGTGATAGATGAATGGATAAAGAAGTAGTACATATATAAAATGGAATATTGCTCGGCCATAAAAAATGAAAGACATATTGCTATTTGAGACAACATGGATTGACCTAGAGGGTATAATGCTAACTGAAATAAGTCAGTCTAGAAAGATGAATATCATATGATTTCATGCATATGTGGAATTTAAGAACAAAACCAATGAACAAACAAAAAAAGAGACAAATGAAAAAAATAGGCTCTTGACTATAGAGAACAAACTAGAGGCTGCCAGACGGAAGGTGGGGGTGGGGGAAATGGGTGAAATAGGTGATGGGGACTAAGAGTACATTTACCATGGTGAGCACTGAGTAATATATAGAATTGTTGAATCATTACATTGTACACCTGACACCAATATAGCACTGTATGTTAATTATACTTAAATTTTAAAAATAAATAAATAAAAATTTAAAAATTAAATTACAAGAAATAATAATAATAATTATAGAAAAGAATCCCCCAAGTGGGACCTATATTGGACATGAGACAAAGGTTTACAGTGTCTCTAACATCATCTCTCAGACAGCTGGTGTAGTCCCCTGTTCAGTCTGAATACTTGAATCTAATCCTTGTTTTTACAGAGACTGCCTGAAGGTAGTTTGGCTGATCTGTCTTGTTCTCACATGCCATCAGCTGGGGGATATTTGTCTGTCCAATGGAGCATCAAAGCAACAGCTATGAGAATAAGGGGGGTAAAGACATCCGGAAGTACTGACAAGTGTTTTAGTAGAGAGATGTGAGAAATGGGGCCTTCCTCTGCTATTTCCAATAGACTTCTTGGCTGGTTAAGGCAAATGGTGATCAAATCTTTGTCCAGGCTCTGACAGGGGATAGAAAACTCAGCAGCCAGTTAAATTCAAGGTCCCTGCAACCATTGGAGGCATTCTGGCAGAACTTTTCTTTCACTGAGAAGGCTTCCAGGGCAATTCTGAAATGCCAAAGTCATTAAGATCCCTCTGTCTCTTGCACCTCTTGGGTCTAAGGTTTGCGTTTCTTCTAAAGTGTCAGTGTTGTTGCTCTCTCTCCACTATTACAATATCCATATGTCCTATTACAGTAGTTATAATGTCACCTTTTTCCAACCATCCTCTACTGTCATGTAAACCTTTCATCCAGAAGGTGCAACAGGGATAAGAACATTCTTATGAAATCTTCGGAGGTTCAGTGTATCCCCTATTTTGACCAGGTGGACCACTATAGGGGGTTTGTTGTACAGTATGCTCGTTGAACAGTATATCAAAGAGTCTTTATTCTTACATTCTAATACCATGTGCATTCAACCAGAGAACTCTGGTGGCTAGGCCAGAAATAAGTTTCAATTCCCTAAGACCCCTTTCAGTTCAGTTGCCACTCGGAGAGCTTACTAACTCATCAAGCCCGGGATTACTGTTCAGGAAAAGAAAGGACCACAAGACTCAGGATTGGTCAAGTTGGAATCACAAATTTTCAACATATTCCCCTCACCCCACCATTTTCATCCTGATCATTAGATGCTCTTTGGATGAGCAACCTGCCTTACTTGGATGTGTGGATTAGGAGGAAGTGAGAGAAGTAGAATAAAAAATCTTTTTGAGTTGATTTTTAGGAGACCTTTCCAATGCTCAAAAATACCAGATGCCTGAGGATAGTAAGGATGGTAGGCAGTGTGGGAGACCCATCAAATACATATCAGGGCATTGTCAAAATTGTTGAATGACTTTCGTGATAAAAGGAATACCATGTCAGACTACAAATGATTCAGAAAGTTAAACACATTATATAGGTTAATTTCAAGCACCACAATAGTATGACTAGAGTCAGCTGTCTGGATTGGGACAGCAATTCCATAACCTAAAAATGAGCCCAAGGTATTGAGGCACCATTAGTGGCCTCGATAAGAGTGTCAGGGGCTGGGGCACCTGGGTGGCTTAGTCAGTCGAGCATTTGACTCTTGATTTTGGCTCGGATCATGATTTCATGATTCATGAGATCAAGGCCCACATTGGGCTCTGTGCTGACGGCATGGATTCAATTTCTTGCTTTGGATTCAATTTCTCTTCTCTCTGACCCTCCCTTTCTCACACTCTTTCTGTCTGTCTCCCTTTCAAAATAAAAATAGATAAAACAGTGTTTTTTTTTTTTTTAAGAGTATGAGGGGCTAATATAATCAATCTGTAAGAATTGAGTGGGAGCCAAGTCCCATTTAATTTGGTTTTTCCCCCACTTGAGACAACAGGCCAACTTTTGGTAAGAGTCTGGCATCTCGTGGTCGCCTCCGCATCAGGAATACAGAGTCCTGGACCCTGTGCCCAGCTATGATGTTGGATAGATCGCCATATCCTATAATGGTGATGAATCTATGCAGTGACTGTGGCAATCTGTGCAATGGCAGGCTCAATCAGCAGCGTGATTCTAGTCAGCCTCTTCAGAGAATAAACCTTTATCATGGCCATCTGGACAAGTGGCTCAGATAGTTCGATGAGTAGCCTCGTTTTCACACTCCACGGCCCCAAAGAAAGGTGTCTTTAATCTAATAGTCCATGACTTTCCATGTGGCTGACCAAACCTCTAGGCCTTTTGCAACAACTCAAGAGTCGGGGAAAACATAACAAAGTTCATCAAGAGGCATATTTGTCTGAGTTATGAGAACAGTTTGAGATCTGCCCACGCAGTAGAGTAAACACAGTCCTTTTCAATTCAGCACAGCTGGTGCCGAGGCCGAACCTGCAGGAGCCCCGCGCACACCATCGGGTTTCAGTTTAGCAGAGCATCAGTAAAGCGGGCCCTTCTGGGAGAATCTCCGTGCGGGGAGGACTCCCTGAGCAGGCAGCTCTGCTTCAGGCAGTGGAGTGGGGAATGAAGTGTCCTTCACAGGTATAGCTGCCCCTTTCTCGTGTAAGGCTAAGATGCCGCAGAGCCTAGATGCACCTTTCTATTTGAAAAGTGAGCCTTGTTGTGCATGCTTTATCTTGTTAGTCAGAGCTGGTTTTTATTTGTTTTTCATATTTTATCAGACTGTAACTAAACTCTGCCCTCTTTGTATTCCTTGACCACCCAAACCCACGACGGACTTGCTGGTAGCTTGCTGCAATTTGTGTGTCCCAAATTGCAATTCCTCTGCTATTCCTGAATAAATTCATTTCTTGTTTGAGCTTTCCTCAGTTTACCTCCTTGTTTAGGTTGGCAAGTCTCACAAGTCTCCCCACTTTAGACACAAATCCGCGTTGCCGCCTGTGCTTCTACTGACTAGCTATGTAATCAGAGGTTTCTGTGATCTGCCCCTCCTTGATTTTGATTCGTTTGCTCAAGTGCTCACAGAACTCAGGGAACCCATTCACTTACTGAATTACCAGGTTATTATAAAAGCTTATAACTCGGGAACAGCTGGATGGAGAGGTGCACAGGATAGGGTTTGCGGAAGGGGCGTAGAACTTCCATGCACTCTACAAAAGCACCACTGTCTCCCATCTCCATGCTCACCAACCCAGAAGCTCTCCAGACCCCATCCTTTTGGGTTTTATAGAGGCTTCATTTTCATAGGCATGATCAATTAAATCATTGGTCACTGGTTATTAATTCAACCTTTAGCCTCTCCCCTCCCTGGACTCAGGAGGTGGGATGGAAAGATGCAGCCTTCCAACAACTCAGTTGGTTTCCTTGGCAACCAGCCTCCACCCTTAGATGCTTCCCCAAGGCACTGCATTAACATAACAAAAGGCACTTTTTGTCAGTCTCATCACTTAGAAAATTCCAAGCCTTTTAGGAGTACTGTGCCAGGAATGCAAAGACCAAATATATATTCCTTATTATAAATCACAATATAACACTGCTGCTGGGCCTTGACTTCTAGGCTGCTCTTACTTTCCCCAGGATAACTGCTCCCACTCCTGAACTTACCCATCCTGGGAGGTAACTGTGGGGAAGGCAGGTGATAAGAGAGTTAGACTCTTAGCTGCATTACCAATGGCTTTGTGAACTTGAGCAGGGCCTTGGTCCTCTCTGGGCCTAAATCTCCAAACTGGCCTAAGAGAGTAATAAAGGAGGCATACAGTCAGCCTGTCCAAGCCCCATTTGCCTGTGCTATTCAGAATCCAAGGCACCAGCAGTATATGGCCTTGGTGAATGAGCCAAGACGTACCTTGTGACCCAGGATCACCCTACAGTGTTGATTTATTTTAAAAATCATGCTTACAACAGGGGTGCCTGGGTGGCTCAGTCAATTAAGCATCTGACTCCTCTTTTCTGCTCAGGTCATGATTTCCCAGTTTGTGAGACTGAATCCTGAATTGAGTTCTGAATCAGGGGCTCAGTGAGGACAGCACAGAGCCTGCTTGGAATTCTGTTTCTCCCCCCTCTCTTCTCCTTCACAGCTTGTGCTGGCACTCTCTCTCTCTCAGAATAAATAAGCGAACATTTTTAAAACAATTATTCTTGCAACAAAAATTATAAGCAGCATTTATAATAGAATATTTTAAGTTTATTTATTTATTCTGAGAGAGAGAGAGAGCATGAGCAGGGGATGTACAGAGAGGATAGAAAATCTCAAACAGGCTCCATGTTGTCAGCATGGAGCCCGATGCGGGGCTCAATCTCAGAACCTTGAGATCATGACCTGAGCCAAGATTGAGAGTCAGACATTTAACTAACTGAGCCACCCAAGGCACCCCTAAGAATAAGTGTTTTAAAAATGTCTTCTCACATTTGACTAGCAATTTAACTTATAAAATGTCTGAAAATAAAGTATTACTGAGCCCATTAATGTTTGACCATGTAAATTAGACATAATTGTTATTGCCACTGATTTCTTTATAAGCATATCATGAGAGCTTATTTTTTTGTGTCTTCTGAGGCTTTGACTTTATGGAAATAATGTATTCATATTATTCTATAATGACAGAAACCTAAAATCGGGCTTTCGTTGCAAAACTGTGGTATTATAATAACTTGGCAACATTTGGAATTTTGTCCTTTGAATGATTTCAGTTTAACACAGTTAAAAACCTCGTATGTCACTCTAATATTTGATTCAGTTATTTCCAGATCCTATGAAGAGGGCAAAATGCCTGTCTTGCTGTCATGTATAGAGTTACTCTCCACATCTTTTAGCTTGAAGTCTGGTTTTTGCTGTTTTGGATATCACAGTTTCCAGGTGGAAAAACAAATCTTTGAAGAGAGAAAGTATTCTTTCTAGGAAGACCTCCAAAGATGATGATGAGGAGTATCTCCCGATATCATACTCCTAACTATGCTCTTTCTGTCACAGTCGTAGAGCTGTGGCACAGTTGCCATATATATGTGACATATATATCACATGCCATAGTCATATATGTATGTCACATAGGAATATATGCCCATAAATTTAATGGATGTATATGACATTTATGTGTATATGCCTCATATATATGACAACTGTGACACAGCTCCATGAGTCATTCACACACAGACACACGCATATACACAGCTTTTAAGATAAATTAATACACAATAAACTGCACATTTTCAAAGTGTACAGGGTGGTCAGTTTTGACAAATGTATACATCTGTGAAATTCACAGTCAAGGTAACGAACTCAGCCCTGACCCCTAAAAGTTTCCTCCTGCTCCTTGGTAATTTTTACTGGATCCTCCTATCCTTTCCCTGGCTTACCGCGAATCTGCTTTCTATCACTATATATTCACTTCCATTTCCCAGAAATTAATAGAATGTTTTGTCTGGCTTCTTCGACTCAGCATAATTATTTCAAGGTATATCATGTTGCGGTATGTGTGAATAGTTAATCCACTTTAATGCTGAGTAGCATTCTGTTATAAGAAACTACCACAATTTGTTCTTCTTTGCTTATTCAAATGTTGATAGATGGTTTAAATTATTTCTAGTTTTTGACCATCAGAAATAGAGCTGCCATGAACTTTCATGTAAAAGACTTTATATGGCCATATGATGCTTTCATTTCTCTTCTAGGATAAATACCTAAATGACTGAATCATAAGGTTAGGTATGTTTTTGAACCTTTTAAGAAACTGCCATATTGTTTTTCAAAGTGGGAACACCGTTTTATTCTCCTCACAGCAGTGTATGAGAGTTCCTGTCACTCCACATCCTCTCGACAGTTGATGGAGCTGGCCTTTTTAGTAGCTGTGTAGTGGTGTCTCAGTGTGGTTTCATTTTGCATTTATTTATTTGATATAGGTCTAATCGATTTATCTTTTTCTTCTTCAGTTAGCTTTGGTAATTATTTTTCTTTTAAGGAATTGTTCCATTTCATCAGAAATGTCAAATTTATTGACATAAAGTTGTTCATAATATTTCTTTTATCACTTTAATCCCTGTAGATCCCGAAGTAATAAGAAGTCTCTCATTTCTGGTATTGTTAATTTGTGTCCTTTCTTTTATTCCTGACAAGTTTGCTGAATGAATAGTTTATCCATTTTATTAATCTTCTCAAAGAACCAGTTTTGTAGTTCAAATCATTGCTTTCTCTATTGTTTTTCTGTTTACTATTTCATTGATTTCTGCTTTAATGTTCATTATTTCTATTATTCTTATTTTGGATATTTGTACTTTATTTTCTAGTTTTCTAAATTGGTTGCTGTGGTTACTGATATGTGATCTTCCTTCTTCTCTAATATATCATTTAGTGCTATAAATACTCTCTCCTCCCAAGTACTGCTTTGGTGGCATTTTGCATATTTTAATATATTGTATTTTAATTTTCTTTCTTATTTTTCTTTTATTTATTTTCGAGAGACATAGAGACAGAGCATGAGCAGAGGAAGGGCAGAGAGAGAGAGACACACAGAATCCGAAGCAGGCTCCAGGCTCTGAGCTGTCAGCGCAGAGCCCGATGTGGGGCTCAAACTCATGAACCATGAGATCATGATCTGAGCTGAAGTCGGCCACTTAACTGACTGAACCACCCAGGCACCCCTGTATTTTCATTTTCATTCAGTTCAACATACTTTCTATTTTAGCTTTGATTTCTCCTCTACCTGAAGGTTATTTATAAGTATATTATTTAGTTTTCAAATATTTGGGGATTTTCCAGAGATATTTGTGCTATTGATTTTAATATAATTCCACTGTTGTTAGATAATATTTGCATAATTTGAATCTCTACATTTTTGCCACAAATTGATGTCCTAGAATATGGTTTATCTTGGTAAATATTCCATATACACTTGAAAAAAATCTGTATTCTGCTACTATTGGGTGGAATATTCAAAGACATCACTAAGTTATGTTCATTATTAACATTGTTCAGGCCTTTTATAACTTATTGATTTCCTGTCTACTTGCCATTTCAATTTTGAGAAAGGAGTATTGACATCTCTAAGGTTATAGATTTATATATTTTCCTTGAAGCTTTAAAGTCTTTGCTTATATTTTGTAGCATTATTATTAGGCGTGTGAATGTAGAGAAATATTATATACTCTTGATAAATTGATCCCTTAGGATTCTGAAATGACTCCCTTGACTCTGATAATATTCTTTGCTCTGAATAAGCCTTGATGTTTATATCACTCTAAATCAAAAATTAAGTTCTTTTTCCAAAGTTATCTTGTTTTAAGCCCATAATATTGGATATGATGACTGTGATACAATTTATAATAATTATTCTCTAACTGTTGGGCTTTCAAGATTTTTTTTGTCACCACGGAACTATTTCTGCAAACATTATCATAGATATATTCTTAAGCATTTATTTTTTTTCTGAGTTGTTTGGCTAAAGGGCAATACATATTCTCCAAAAAAGTGTATCACTTTGGAGTCCCATCAGCGGAATATGAGAAAGCAATTTTCATCCCACACATTTGTCAGCATTAAATGCAATTGTACTTCCATTTTTCTAAATTGATCATTGAAATATATATATATGTTGTTTTAATTTTCATTTCCCTGAATAATGCCAACGTGGAGCATCTCGCCCTAAATTTATTATTAGTTGTTTGGGTTTCGATTTCTTGAGTGGCCTATTCTTTTTATAGATAAATCATAATATAAATTTGATAATTTTCTTTTTAATGTTTTTCCTTAAGATAGAGTTCCCTAAAAATAAAAGGATAGTATTACTTAATGTCTAAGTATTTTGCTAATATTTTGATATTTTTCCTTAATGGGTGAAACAAGATGTAGTCCATCCACATACAGTGGAATACTATTCTTTGGATAAATAAATACCCAGAAGTAGGATTGTCAGATCATGCAGTGAATCAATTTTTAATTTTTTTATATAATTTATTGTCAAGTTAGCTAACATAGAGTGTATACAGTATGCTCTTGGCATCCGGAATAGATTCCTGTGGTTCATTGCTTACATACAACACCCAGTGCTCATTCCAAAAAGTGCCCTCCTCAATGCCCATCATCCATTCCCCCCACCCCGCCACCCCCTTCCACCCTCAGTTTGTTCTCTGTATTTAAAAGTCTCTTATAGTTTGCTCCCTTTCTGTTTGGAACTATTTTTTTTTTCTTTCCTTTCCCCCTTGGTCTTCTGTTAAATTTCTCAACTTCCACATATGAGTGAAAACATATGATATTTGTCTTTCTTTGACTTCTCTTAGCATAATACCCTCCAGTTCCATCCACTATTTTTACTTTTTTGAGGAAAAGCCATACTGTTTTCCATAATGGCTGCACCAGTTTACATTCCCATAGGATTCCATTTTATCCACATCCTTGCCCACACTTGTTATCTTTTATTTTTCAGATAATAACCGTTATTGAGAAACCTTGTTCTAAGTAATACAGAGGAAAACTTTTTTTGGAAATTCTCCCTATATGCCTTTTTAGGTCTTTTCTCTTAAGTTTGTCAGATTTTCCAGAGAAAATTTTCCCAATATTCTATGTAGAGACTATATAAACCATAAGACTTAAGAGTTAAGTTGTAGAAGGTTATAGGGTCAAATGTCATATGTTCACTAGTTTATTTTCAGTATAGAATGAGATTCTCAACTGTATCCAGAATAATTTACCACATAAACTCTTCATTATATCTTCTGTAATGAATACATTTCCAGAAAAAAATAGTGGGGATGAAGGAATGGAGGGGGAGGGGGTTCTCATCCAAGAGTACGAAATGGCAATCTAAATACTACACAACCAGCTTTCACCTAATCCTCCAGACATTTTGCTTCTAGCTTCCCCAGTTATAGAGGTATTTGATGCTGTAGGTCCATGAAATTTTGAGCATTCCATGGTGTAAACTTTCTTCACTTGCTGATTAAGGTTTGGCTTTCTTAGATATTCCGTATCAACCATCTGTTCTCACCTTTGCCTTCTGTTGTGTCCTTTGCTGTCCCTCTATGCTTATCAGATTATGTCTTTAAAATCTCTTTACTATAGATTTATTAGATTTTCAGGAGAAAGTGCCATTATATTGCCATTTAGTGTAGAAATTCAAAGTTCAATTTAAATGCCAGAATGTTATCCAAGGAAATCTAGAGGACATTAGTTCCCTCCAATTTGCTCTGAAAAATGTCTGCTGCATGTTTCACAGTGTTGACTTTATCTCTGTTTATGCAAATCAAGAGTGCTGTCTTTTCACTTTATCTAAGCACTCAGTGACCCTGGCACCGCCTCTGCATTCTGCCCATGTTGTGGAGTTGAGCAGAACTGTGTGCTACCACCACGCAGCAAGAGCCTCCCGACTCAGCTTTGCGGAGCAAAAGATTCCCTCTTTGAGCTAACACATGGCTGATATCACTCTTTCTCTGTAAGTCCTGGCCACAGTAGTTCAGGGTGTTCCTAATCAATCATTTCCTATTCCATGTAACGTGAATGTACAAGCTTAGGACAGATAAATCTAAATGCCAAAACTTCAGACATCAGTTTGAGGGAAATTGCGTGATGAAAGTCATAGCAATTTCTAGCAAATTATGGAATGCAAGTGACAAGTGAGTCTTTTTATAAGAACATCTGTCTTGCAAGTGTGTGTGTGTGTGTGTATGTGTGTGTGTGTGTATGCAGGTGTGTACATTTCTGCCTAAATGGGAAGGTGTCCCTTTCTACTTGTATGAGCTTTTGGATATCAATACAGATTTGTTAATTAAAAAAATTCTGCTATAGTAGTTTCATGCAATACCATGTCTCATACACACACATAATATATGTCATATATTATATCATGTACATTTATATATAATCTGCCAATTCAATTGGACATACATAGGGAAAATTGTGGGTGATTATTGAGATGTATTACAATAGTTACTGAGACTATTGTAGTTTCGATCATTTAGATTTGTTTTCTGACTCATCCCCAACTGAGTCCTATAAAGTGCAGAGGAGTTATAACTGACTCTCTCAAAAATTTTGATGCATAACCATCTTGGTTTTGAGATCTTAGCAGAGTGGAAAAAGCTCAGAGAGGAGTTCTCCCACGATTGAGCACAAGGTCTTCCTGGTATTTCTGGAAGTGCCCTTGTAGAATTGAGGCACCACTTGAGAGAGTAATGGCAGCACCTGACAGGAACTATACAATAATCGTGAGGTCTCTGGTCACTGGCAGAAAAATTGAGCTGGGGGAGGGAATGTGGGATGAGACATTTTCAAATTGCTAAAATTCTCATATTACCAGGTAGGGGTAATAAACGGTGAAATCTGAATTACTGTTAGAAATGTAATGTCATCTAGATGCCTAGGTTGAGGAAGTGTAGATTATGCTACAGGGAAATATGTCTATCAGTTGTAAGAAACTTTTTCCTTGGATGACAATAATTCTATCGGTAGGGAAGCTTTTACATGATAAAGTATCATTCTATAGGGTTACAAACAATTTTTTTCCCTATTGAGTGGGAGTTCTTTCTTTTTACTTTATCACTACTTAAATGGTTTGGGGTGCCTGGGTGGCTCAGTTGGTTAAGCGGCCGACTTCCGCTCAGGTCATGATCTCACGGTCTGTGAGTTCGAGCCCCATGTCGGGCTCTGTGCTGATGGCTCATCAGAGCCTGGAGACTGCTTCAGATTCTGTGTCTCCCTCTCTCTCTGCCCTTCCCCTGCTCACGCTCTGTCTCTATGTCTCTCAAAAATAAATAAACGTCGAAAAAATTAAAAAAAAAAAGAACATTTGTTAGAAGGTTTTTCTAGCATTACCCTTTTTAACTTGCATCAACTGCCATGGGACCCTTGATACACTTCTCTCTTGAATGCAACTCAGAAATATTATTATCACATTTGCCAAGTAGCCCAGGTGCTTACGCTAGATACATATTTGCTTTGATATATTTTTTGTAATAGTCAATCTTTGAATTTTTATAAAATGGAATGTAGCTTAAAAACAAGCAATTTGTAGTGATTTATCTACCTGGAGTCTCCTATTATAAGAAATTATGAATGCTACCTCTGGTTAATTTGTTTGGGAAATTTTGTAGAGACTGTCTAATGCCGTATATTATTTGACAATTCAGATAAGAGGAATTTACAACATATGTGTTAATGTGTGAAATTTAATAACCAGACACATTATTTGCTGTTCAGCTCAGCTCTTCAGCCTAATAAACACATCCTTTCCCAGTGGTTTCCAAGCTAACTGGCCATGAACGTCAGGATGGAAATGATTAGCGATTGTTTTCTTTCTGTATTTGTTTTTAAAACTTAAAAAAAATGTGTATTCATTTTTGAAGAGAGAGGGGGTCAGGACAGAGAGAGGGAGAGGGAGAATCCAAAGCAGGCTCTGCAATATCAGCACTATGCAGGGCTCAAGCCTAGGAACCTTGAGATCATGACTGGAGTTGAAGTCAGTCACTCAACCTATAGTTAACCCAGAGACCCCATCTTTCTTTTTTTTTTAAGTTTTTTCTTTATTTTGAGAGGGATAGAGGGAGAGGGAGAGGAAGAGGGAGATGGAGAGGGGGAGGGAGAGGGAGAGGGAGAGGGAGAGGGAGAGAGAGAGAGAGAGAGAGACTGGAATGGGCAGAGATAGAGGGAGAGAGAGAATCCCAAGCAGGCTCTGCACTGTCAGCCGAAATCAGGAGTTGGAAGCTTAACCAACTGAGTCACCCAGGCACCCATCAATTGTTTTCTTTCTATATGGTTTTATGACTATTTTCTTTATTTTAATTCAAATGTTGACAGTTTATTTACTCTCGATGGTTTGTCCTAACTTTTCCAAATAATGTCTATGTTACTTTGGGGATGAGAAAAAGATTACCTATGAAAGAAGCAAAATGAAAAATTCAACTGCAGTTAAATTCATAACACATAATTTCTTTGGTTGGCTAGGAATCTGGAAATTGTATCTTATTTCATGAATACTATATCAACAATAAAGAAAATACTATGTAAAAGGTACTGATTCATTATTCAAACTTGAGAGAGAAAGCACAAGAGAAAACAGGAAAAATGTTATTCAGTCATTATATTCTGTATCAATTCTATATCACTATATAATTGTACTTAATTTTACTTGATAAACAAATTCATATTCTTGCAATTTCATTTATATGACTCACCATGCTATATTGTCATATTATTAGTATCAACATCTGTGTCCATTGTAAGCTCACCAGACAAATTCAGCATCCAGATATTTTTTCTCCTTAGGTCCTAGAATAGACAAATAGTGAGGATTACAAACTGTCATAATAGTTATGACTTCAACATGTGAATAGTATCTCATAAATGCAAAATAACAGCTTTCAATACTTTCATTTTTTTAATGCTTTTAGTTTTTTGAGGGATGAATTTGGAAGAGTTGATTCTTTGAAGAGAATTCTATAGGAAAGGCAATTACAGGTTTTTATTACAGATAGGTTTTTTTTTTTTATTATAATGAAAGTAAACATTGAGGAAACCCTCCTGTGTGTGAGTGTAAGTACACAAGGAATGCTAAGTACATTGCAAATCTCATATTTGGTGACTGCGTGATTAAAAAATCTTCACTTTAAAATGTGTGGAATGCATATATAGAACACATTGTTTTCCAGTATACTACATAGATAAAATGATCATAGATAACTTATGAGTTTTTAGTATATTTGTAGAAGAATAAGGTTTTAATTGGTATCTCTTAAACTATTTATTTTTTTAAAGTTTATTTTTTAGAGAGCAAGAGAGTAGGGGATGGGGAGAAAGACGGAGAGAGGGAATCCCAAGCAGGCTCCACACTATAAGCACAGAGCCAATATGGGGCTCAATCTCATGAACTGTTAGACCATTACCTGAGTTGAAATCAAGAGTTGGATGCTCAACTGACTGAGTCATCCAGGCACTCCAGTATCTATTAAACTTTCTAGCAAATATATGTTAAACTCAGCTTTATGTAGCAGACTCCTGAGTACAAAACAATGCATCTTACATTTTACCCTCCTTTCAGCTCAGGTCAGCATGTCATGAGGACCTAGTTGATGTAAAGTTTCCAATATATTCTAGATGAGAACTATGTGACTATCTCTGATGAACTCAAACCCTCTATTATGAAAGTCAATCATCCTATCCCCAAATACAATAGGAGGATATAGTTCTTCCCTCAAATATAGACAGAGGAAGTCCCTGATGATTTGGATTTCTTCTGTTTTGTAAATCTGGGCTGTTTTAACCATAGCCTTTTAGGGTCATATAGTTCTTTCCAGAAGCACACATGCAGAACAACCAGACTAGAAGTATCTGATTGTGAAACTTCACAGAGGTATCGCTACTATTTAGACCAAATTTATCCCAGCTATTTACACCAAATTAAGCTTTTTCTGTCAAGTTTTTGGTGTAACCCAGTTTTAGCCTATCTCTCATGACATCATTCATTAGAACCCTCTTCCTGTTTCTATCTCTGTCTAACACCTCCAGCCTCTAATTCCCAGCCCCCTCATTGTCTGCTCCAGTCATGGCACCAATTTAAATTTCACTTTGCTACTCTCTCTGGATTTCTTTGCTCAGATAATTCATTAGACGATGCAATGTGGCACTTGTTTATATATTTTTCAATCAGTCTGATGTGTCTGGCAGAGATATTTCATCTGTGGCAGCAATGTGGATCATTTGGAAAGCTGTTAAAAATCTTAGACATATTTTTGGATGGCAAAGCTATACTTCATCTAACCAAACTCCCAATTCTTGTTAGGTGAGGTCTGGGAGACTTGTTTCTGAACTGCAGGTGTTAGGTTGACATTCTTGCATTCATTTAGTCCCATTTCTTCTTTTCTCAAAGAACACGAAATGGTGAGGTGTTTGGTTGCGGTTGTATTGGCAATTTTTAAGTGGAAATATTAGAAGCACTGCACAACTTTTCCTTGAAAAGAACTGGGTAATATACAGAGATAAGTGATGTCTGTGACAATTTCATCTCTCTATAAATGTAATGAAATGAGTTTAGTGCAGCTCCTCAATTGTGGGTTCTCAGTTAATCGAGATGACTATAATTTGTAGAGAAATGAATTATTTTTGAATAAAAAGAGCAGATTTGAAGAAATTCTCTTTTAAGTATTTATCTACAGTTCAGTAAATGTAGAGTAAAAGCTTTTAATATCGCTGACCTTCAAAACTGGAAGGTTAACTCAGTAATGTAATATTCTCTGTAATACACTCTGAGCCCAACTTTATAGATGCATGAACTCTCTGTCTTCAACAAAGTCAACAAATAGTCATCTAGTTTTGTCCTGAGTACTTTCAGCAGAGGGAGACTTAGAAATACATGCTTTGCACAGAATATTATTCATCATATAGGTACAACAATTACTTTTAAGAGTAAGCTGTCAGGCACTATTGTCGTGGTAAAGCCATGGTTTTCAAACTTCAGCTTGCAACAGATCACCTACACTCAACTGAGCCAAAGGGTTAAAAGGCAATTGCAAATCACTAAAAGGTTTCCTAAAATATACAGAATCCCAATGTTTTTGATTCAGTAGTCCTCACGTGTGACTGATAATTTGAATTTCTAACAAGTGCCCAGGTGATGCTGATCCTGCTGGCTTTGGACTACCCTTTGAGAACCACTACTCTGAAAGTAACTTCCATATTTATACTCTTATAGTATCTCTTATCTGACTCCCACATTGGGCTTTTCTATGATAGATCTGTTGTGCTCTAAATAATTTACCCACTTTCTTCTCCACCTCCTCTCCCTGCCCTTCCCCACCCCTCTTCTTCTTCTTCATTTCCTCCTCTTCCTCTTCCTCCTCCACCTTCTTTTTTGTTGTTGTTGTTGTTTTGTTGTTGTTTTGTTTTGTTTTTGCTTTAATCACACTCTATCTATTGGGGCTATCCCAATCTTCAACTTTTGGGAATGGTTTATTGGGGTGAATAAATAACATTTATTCACTTAACAAGTATTATTTGGGCATATAGCATGTACTAAACATTGTTTTGTGAATGGTGGTGGGCAAGACAGACAAGGTATCTATTCTCCTAAATTATATAACTTAGTGATGTTGGAGAGACAGGAAACAAGTGAATTAACAAGATACTTTCCCCCACTCTATAAGTGGGGAAAAAATAAGGCAATGGTCAGGGAGATGGGGTGGTGAGTATGGAATATACCCCTTTAGAGGGTAATATTTTAAACTAGTACCTAAATTATAGGAACATAATTTCTTGTTTGAAGTAGAAAAAATAATGCATATGAATCACAACTGGCCTCTTCTACTACAAACATCTCTATTTTAAATTCTCTAAATTCCTCAATCTTATAATATTTACATTTTCATCTTTATCCTTTCCAAATGACCTCCTGTTGCACATTGTTAAGAATCTATCAACCTATTTATCTATCTACCTATCTGTCTAGTATTTCTATCCATCCTGCCCTTGAACTTGCTACATTTAGTTACCACTATATCACCCTTTCCCCCTTTCCCCTAAAGCATTTGGAAAATGTTAGAATAGAAAGAGAAAATTTTGGAGTCAGGAGGGTCAGTGTTCAGAATCCTACCTCTGACAGACTACCTAGCTGTAGGAATTCAGGCAACATAGTTTCTAGATTAAACTTCCCTAAGACACAGGTATCATTATATTTCTACTCTGTCAAATATTAATTAGTACCCCATGTCTTATAATAAATGTCCAATGCACTTAGGTACATCCTTCATTATTTTTCTGTCACATTTGTCCAATCTTATTTTCTTCTTTCCCATTCTCAAAATCTGTGATGGAGCAATCAACTATACTCTGTCTTATAGTCTTATAATTCTCTTAGTTTACAGTCAATGATTCTTTACCCCACGAAGGCCTTTCCCCCCAATTTTAGTAGTCCAAACTCTGTCCTCGGTTTGTTACAAGCATGTTGGCTCCTCTCGGAATTCCACTTCTACTTTTCAGCTGGAAGTGAGTATGTCCCTGTTTTGAAAAGTGGTAGCATTTATTTGTAACTCAGTTTGGATGATCACTTTGCAACTTCATGTGTAGTCATTGTAGCTGCCCTACATAAGTTTAGGTTTCTAGAATAAAGAAACAGTATCTCATTCATCATTATAATCATCCAAGTACCTAGTAAAGCACCTAACATCTTCAAAGCCAGTGGTTCTCAAAGTTCAAGCCCTGAACTAGAAGGGTCACCATCACCTCCATACTTGTTAGAAATTTACAGCAACAGAAACTCTAGGGGTGGGGCCTAGCAAGTTTGTTTTTAGCAAGTCCTCCAGGTGGTTCTGATGCTGGTGAAATTTGGGGCCTCCTTTTGTATGCACTCAGCAGATACTTGTTGAGTGGGTGAGTGAATAAACAAATGTGAATCCATTTAGCCAAGTTTTAAATGAAACAGCCTACAGTTATTATAATTATTTCTGCTGGAAGATGCATTCAGCAGAGATTTGGAAACTACATGATGAAACACTTTCGAATTTTGACTAGGACAGATCCGGTATGCCTTACTTCTTAGCCATGTTCCCCAACAAGCTGCTTTTCTCAAGCACTTTCTTTTAATTTTTGCTTTACTTATACACCTGAAAATGCTAACGCTGAAACGGTTTTTGTAAATGTTTTCCAGTAAGTCACTGATTTTAATTCACTGGAAAGATAAAGGATTTCCGTAAGGGTCTCTTGAATTGTTTTCAATGGCATAGAATGTTGTGTAGTGCTCTGTGAACTGGATGTGCATATGATCCTGTGAGAAGCTTGTTAAAGTGAAGATTTGATCCAGTAGGTCTAGAGTGTTGTGTGAGATTTACAAGCTCTCGAGTGAAGCCATTGCTGCTGGTCCAGGGACCATCGTATATGGAGAAGGGTTATAGTGTAATGTGATTTCCCATGTAGCAGGCCAGTTCAAATCACTGTGTAGATGGAGAAGGACTCGAGGATTTGGGTAGATTATTTATCTCCTATCGGCTTCACTTTATTCATCTACGAATCACAAATAACATGTAAAACCTGTAGTATGGTGCCTGACACACAGTAAGACTTCGATAAAAGGTAACTATTATTATTTAAATAAAAATTAATGACAAAAATAGTTTCCATCTGGTAGTAGTGTCTACATCCTGGGATGCAATCGGTTAACCCTGTTCCTGTTATGCTCGCTCTGGAATGTGAAAGCAATAAAATTGAGTTCTGCTGTCAACAGCTTTATAGCTTCTGCAATTTCAGCTGGAGTGTCTGCCATTGACCTGAAGCAGCTGAAATCACAGGTGCAACTTCCTGAAAATTGAGCCCTTCTTCTGGCACCACCCTGATTATCAGTTTTTCCTAATAATAACAAAGAAAGCTGCAACTTGCTGAAAGAAACACTTTGATTTCTTTATTGTATACTTAAGGACGGTCCCCGCCAACCCCCACCCACCACTCCTCACGGATATCTATATTGTTGCACACGAAGGTTAGCAAGTGAGATTTAAATAACAAATCTATTGTTAAGAAATTTCTCATTAGCATCAGGCATTAGTCAAGAGTTTGGCACCCTTATCACATACTAGTGAGCATACTATTGAAAAACTGGTTTTTTAAATTATATAGCTTAATAGGACAGAATTTTTTAGTTTGTAAAATCAAAAGCAATAAATCCAACAGACTATTTTATTGTTCACCAAAGGAGAGTTACGACTCATAATGATGAATTTCTGAGTGGTTGTCAAGTAAGATCATATCCTAAAGAGCTCTTTGGAACTTCTTTAGGAAATTAGAGACATTTAAATATAACAGCTAAATACTCAGTTCAAGCTACAGTGATTCATCAGAAAAATATATGCTTCAGATCCAAAGAAGAATAGATTTATCCCTAAAGGCTAATTTGAAAGACATTGTATTAAATATTTAAGGGAAGATGCATCATCTAATATCATCTTGTTATTTTATGAAAATGGAGAAAGAATAGAAAAACAAATACAGTTTTCTGGATTTGGGGTGAGGATGGGGAGTTTAGAAACAGAAACAGGATAAACAGAATTTTAAAGATGATTTTAGCTTTGATACTCATAGTCAAAGTTTTACTGATTGTTATGGAATGCTTTGGCTGTGTATTGAATTTTACAGATTTTTATTTTGAAATTTAAAATTTTTAAAAGAGATTATTATTAATTAAGTCCTTGTGTTAGGTGTAATTAAAGGTGGCTCTGATAAGTATTTGGTTGAAATTCAACAACAATTTCATTAGCAGTCAGTGCTCACCATGTCTAGATTAATAAGAGCTAATTTATCACTTTGGTGGTAGATTGATTTTCACCTTCAGATGTGAGGTCAGCAGACAATGGTTTCTGATAGCAGGGCAATTGGTGGCATTAAAAAAAGAGAGCACATTTCAACCTTCTGTATAACTTATTGAAAAAAGAAAAAAGAAAATCAAATAAGACGGGTTTTTTTCCCTTCACTTTTAATAGTTTCACTTGACCTTAACAACATGAGGATTAAAATGAGAGTTCAAAGTGTTTCTTTTGTCGTTGCATCTCCTTAACTCTGTGTCATTCGTATTGAGAATATTTTCATTCTTTAGTTTTCACGTAGTTCCAACATATTTTTAAATTAATTCTTTAAGTTTTCAGAAAGGGAATATGTTTTGAAAGGCAGTGAGGGTTTAAAGGCTCATTATGATTTCTCTAAGATAAATTTTATTTTTGTACTTCAATTGATTTCTCCCTTAAAAAAAAAGTCTTATTCCAAATAATTTCCTTACTTTTTATTCTCTTCCCGACTCTCACCCCTGATCTGTCCCCTGTATCCTCAATTCGACTTTTCTGACCTATTCTTCCTGTTTAGCAGGAATGAAGATGGAAACATCAGTGACTAAATCGCCAAGGGAAAGAATATGTGGTCTCGGTGCCAACCAACTTTTAATGTCATCATAGAGTTTACTGGCCGTGTCTGGGGCAGTGCTTGACGAATTGGCACTTCTGTCGATTCCTGTCACCCATGAGTGAGCCCATCAGCTACTTAATGGGCCAAGATTTAGCATAGCTCAGTTAGGCTCTGTACCTTCATCTCTCTGAAGCTACAAACCAGGAAACTCGAAGCCCTCATTTTTGACAGAGAGTATGAATGTTGCTGATTGTGAGGCAGAGAGATTCAGAAGCTTATAAAATTTTGAGGGGCCTTCTTTAAGAAAAAATAATACAATTTCCCCGCAAAATATTACAAAAAGCATTTGACCAAAAGAATACATTGTTAGGGCCTCTCCTAAGGGGCTGTTGCAAATAAGGACCCTGAGTCATTGTAAGCTTTGTTAGCTTCATTGTAAATGATTCTGGAGAAAGTGGATATAAAATAAAATTCCTGGGGTGCCTCGGTGCCTCAGTCGCTTAAGCATCCGACTCTTGATTTCAGCTTAGATCGTGGTCTCAAGGTTTGTGAGTTCAAGCCCCGAGTCGGTCTGTATGCTGACAGTGTGGAACCTGCTTGGGATTCTCTCTTCCCCTCTCTTTCTCTGCCCCTCTTCTGCTCCTGTGCATGGTCTTCCTCAAAATAAATAAATAAATAAATAAATAAAATTCCTCTTTCTGACTATCTCAAAAAGAATATCCAAATATTTTCTGATGGTCTATGGTTGGCCAGCCTGATTCCATAAATACAATTTATAGTTAAGGATTTACTCATTCACCCACTTATTTACCCATTAGTTCAATGTTCAGTCAATGAGGAGGCAAATGCCTCTTCCAGGATTAAGTTGGATTATTGTGTAAATTCCTTACAACCAATTACAGTTGTGCTTTTTGAAGTTACTCAGCAAAAGCCAATACAAGACAATGTGACTGGTGAATTTTGTTTTCCTTTTTTCTTACTCTCTAATGCCATGTTGATCAGTTAGTTCTCCAGTGTACTTTCAAAGGTATTAAAGCCAGATGGAAGGTTTAAGTGAGGCAAAGGACTATCTATATACCAACTACTTCAGTTGTATAGTCTTTGCAGTTGCTATTCTACCATTTCTAAATATAAAGGAACACTGAAAGCTGATGGAAAGGAAGCTAGAGAAAAGAGGAACTAATAATAGTCCTTATTTTGAATTATTGAGAAACTTCACACATGCTCACTTTTTTTCTTTTTCTTTTAGAATACTAATGTCTCCTCTGGCTCCATTTTTGTTTATTAGATTCCGCACTTAATTTCAGAATCAGCTTCCATGGACTATCAGCAACAAAGTCTGCTTTACAATAAATGTCCTTATAGATAGTTGACAACAAGTTAAATTTTGTGAGTGTTTCTGTTTGCTATGGCTGCTGTAACAAAGTACGAAAACTAAATGGCTTAAGCAACAGATATTTATTGTCTCAGAGTTCTGGAGGCTATAAGTCTGAGGTCAAAGTGCCACAAAGCTATTTCTTCTAAGGACTATGCCTCTCTCCTGGCTTCTGGTGGTTCCTTGGCTTCTGGCAGCATAACAGCATGTGGCTTTTTTCCCACGTGGAAGATTTTCACATGTCTTTTTTCCTTATGTGTGTTTCTCTGTCACCAAGTTCCCTTTATTTGTTGGATAGAGGCCCACCCATCTCCAGGATGACCTCATCTTAACTGATTATATCTGCCATGGCCCTATTTCCAAATAAGGTCACATTCTAAGGTACCGAGCGCTAGGACTTTAATGTATATTCGAATTTGGGGAGGAGGAACTATTCAACCCATAAGAGTGAGACTAGATGAAATGCTTTGTATAAGAATCATTCATTTAAAGGCTTCCATTTGAGTATATTGACTAATTTTCTAATTTTCTGTGATGTGTATTAGTTATGGGATTTAGATGTGTATTATTTTGCCAGGGCTCCCATAACAAAGTACCACAGATTGGGTGGCTTAAACAACAGAAATTTTCTGTCTCGGTTCTGGAGGCTGGAAGTCCAAGGTCAAGATGCCAACAGGATTAGTTTCCTCTGGGGCCTCTCCCCTTGGCTTGCAGAGAGCTGCCCTCAAACTGCTTTGTCCTCACATGGTTGTCCCTTTGTGTGCACACATCACTCTTTCACTTATAAAAACACCAGTCATATTGGATTAGGGGTCACCCCTGTGACTTAACCTTAATTATCTCTTTAAAGGCCTTACCTTGAAACAAGATCCCACTCTGAGGCATTGAGGAAAAGGACTTCAGCATGCAAATTTTGGGGGAACACAATTCAGTCCATAACAGATGGCCTGACATGTTTTTTCCCTCATTAAAACCTGTTCCCTACCAGCGAAAATTTGGTTCTTTTATTGTTGTTCTCAGTTACTATTCCTTAGAGTCAAGTGTGTTGATTATACTAAGCATAAAATACTCCTACTGAGCACCTTCAGTGGATGAGATTTTGTTCACTAAATGACAACTCATTATTATAAGAAAGACAAAAATGAGATAGGAGGTAATCATTGACCCCAAGGAATTTTCTAATCAATTTAGGAGAAAAAAAGGAAGAGAAAAATGAATGAGACCATTGAGCAAATATATTTTTTCCTAATGGGTTAGGAATGATATCGTGCTACTGATTGTGGTTGGGGTGGATGTTGGAGTTGAAAGCATAAAAGACTCAAGGAAGAGGTAGCATTTCAGTGCACATAGAAGGGTATGGAGAGTTTAAATAGGCAAAGATCATGTCTTCATGAAACAAAATATCATAGAAATACTCATAGCATGGAAAGCAAAGCAAAAATTCTGTCTCTGAAACTGATAGACCACAAAATAACTACAAATATTTCAATGAAAAGTCCATACAATTGCTTATATGCTTATCTTAATGTGGAAGTTTGGGATCAAATCAACATTTGATGCACCATCATAAATTGTAGCTACTGTTTATGGAGAAAGTTACTATGTGTCCAAAACTGCTTTGAGCACTTCATAGTTATCAACTTACTTAATCCTTATAATAAATATATGAAGTAGGTACTGTAATTTTTCCTTTTTTGCAGAATGTACACACACACACACACACACGCACGCACACACACAATTTCTTTTGGATTCCAATGAACAGCTTTCACCATATGGAGTGATGTTCATAACTTAGGTTGGATAAATACTTCTTAACTACTCATTTAGGAAGAAAATAAGCGATCGTGGGCTGGTATTAAAAGTGTTTACACCCCTATTTTGTTGTGGATTTAAGTTTGGTCCAAAAAACTTTTCTTTTCTTGGTGTATCTATTGATTTTTTCTCAATTATATACCATTTCTGAAACATTATAACATGATGTTATTACTTTACTAATTATGGTGGTAAAGTCTACTTAGGGGAAAATTGTAATCTATGGAATTAATCAGCTTATTCTACGATACGTTCTAGCTGTAGCAGAATATTCTCTACTCCTTAACTGAAACAATTTGCTGCTTTCAAAGTGTTTTCTTGGGTTTATGTCTGGAATCCTCTTCCCCAAATCCGACTATTGCTATTGCCACCACAAGCATCATCATCCCATACCTTCCATGCATTCGTCTTAGGGACCAATGGGCTGGACAGTGAGCAAAGTCCTCCACAGATATTACATTGTTTTAATCCTCAAACAAGTCTGTGATGTACATATTATCATCTTCGTTTTACAAAACAAATGCTTTAAACACTATACATACCGTTTCCGTAATTAAAAACGCCAATTAGTTGCCACCTCCTCCATAAAGCTTCCCTAATTCTTTCTTTTTTATGCTTCCATAATTTTTTCATTACATAGTTTAAAATATTTTTTTTATTTGGGTATAGTTGACATACAATGTTACGTTAGTTTCAGGTGTGCACCATAATGATTCAACATACACATTATGCTATGCCCATCACAAGTGTAGCTACCATCTGTCACTATACAATGCCATTGTAACAGTATTGATTATATTCCCTATGCTGTGCCTTTTATTCCCATGACTCATCATTTCATAACTTGAAGGCTATATTTTCCATTCCTTTTCACACAATTTTGCCCATCTAACCCCCCTTCCCTTTGGCAACCATCGGTTTGTTCTCAGTATTTATAGGTCTGGTTCCACTTTTTGTTTGTTTATTCATTTGTTTTGTTTTGTTTTTAGATTCCACATATGAGGTGAAATCATATAATATTTATCTTTTCAGTCTAACTTATGCCACTTGCCATAAAACTCTATTGTCTGTCCTATTATTGCAAAATGGCAAGATCTCATCTAGATATGTGTCCTAAGGCAAGTCCTAAAAATAAACTATTGAACTACATATAAATAAAAGAGTTTCTGCACAACAAAGAAAACCATCAACAAAACAAAAGGGCAACCTACTAAATGTGAGAAGATATTTTCAAATGACCTATCTGATAAAGGGTTAGGTTCCAAAGTATATAAAGAACTTATACAACTCAACACCAAAAAAACTATCTGATTAAAAAATGGACAGAGGACCTGGATAGACATTTTTCCAAAGAAGACCTACAGATGGCCAACAGACACATGAAAAGAGGCTCAACATCACTCGTCATCAGGGAAATACAAATCAAAACCACAATGAGATATCACTTCGCACCTATAAGAATGGCTAAAATGAAAAAGATAAGAGATAACAAGTGTGCGTGAGGATGTGGAGAAAAAGGAACCCTCATGCACTATTGGTGGGAATGTATATTGGTGCAGCCGCTATGGAAAACAGTATGGGTGTTCCTCAGAAAGTTAAAAATAGAAATACCATACAATCCAATAATTCCACTGCTGGGTATTTGCCTAAAGAAAATGAAAATAATAATTCAAAAAATATATATGTATATATATTTGTATATATATGTATACAATGAAATGAGTACATAGTTTTACAAACCAGATCACATTGCAATTTTTATTAAATACATTGATATGTGTGATTCCACAACAATATTTGGGAATAATGAAGAAGGATATTAAAATAAAAAGAACTCTATCCCCTACTTTTTATTAAAATATAGTTTATTTTGCCCACAACATATTGGTAGCAAAGTAATGCCAGAGTAGGGAAAATAAGAATAATTGGAATGGATAAGACATTGCTATAAGATTATAAATGACTAACAAGGAATCTTTCATTTAGAATAAGAGTCATGACAGGTATATTAAAAATAAACAAATAAAAAATAAAATAAGATTAAACCTAATCTCTAAATAGGGGAATGAAGATTTCATTGAACTTTCAAAGGCAAGTTAACCAACTAAAATGGGAATGTAAATTCATGGAATGGGTTAATAAACTTTTTTCCTAAAAATTGGAATACAGAAAGAACTTGACTTTAAAAGAATATCAATCAAAAGAAACTGTGGTATGCATGACTCAAAATGTTGATTTCAGAGAGGATAGCTAGCCAGTCTTCTGCTTCCAACAGTGTTAAAAAATAGAGAGAATATTTCAATTATCCATCAGTTATTATGAAAGGTAAAGATACAAGTAATGAATAATAAAAGACCCTTGCTTTCATGAAAATTATGTTCTTGGGATAGATATATAAGAATAAATCAATATGACAATTTCTCTAATTGTATAGGAAACTAACATTCATTTGTTATTTTTCTAAAACAACACTGAAACTAAAAAACAATTTTCAAAACATAGATTAGCTTAGTCATTATGGTTATTTTAATTAATCATTTTTGAGCTTTTCTGAGTGCATTCTTGATGTTCTTTAGGAGATTGTTTTTTACTGTTTAGTTTTATATTCTTAAATTATTTTGTTTGACATATTTTTAACTATACCTCTTAATATAAATGTTTAAACATGGTCATTAATTTTAGTTTAATTTCATTCTTTTTTAATGACTATGTTACAAAACTTTTCATCTTTGTCCAAAAACGAAATTAATAGTTTAATGTTCCATTTTTTCTCCAGCAACATAGTTATTAATTCCAAACTCGTTTGTCTGTTGAAACTCCTGTTTTGTAGAATTTCATTAGATTATTTCTATATTAATCATCAGAAAGACTGCTGCTAGACTTTTCTGTGCATTTACTGATAAGAATATGGATTTAAAATACATTAATGTACATAAAAGTTTAGACATTTCAACCTACTTCAGCCTTTAGATCCAAAGGCATATGATGAGTACACAGAGATGACAAAAATGGAATGAACAGCAGCTGCAATCAGCAAATACATTCTGCTCTTACCCTGTAGTTATTCAAGGGATGATTTACAAGTGTCTGAATGAGGGGCGCCTAGGTGGCTCAGTCAGCTAAGCATCTGACCTCGGCTCAGGTCATGATCTCACAGATCGTGGGTTCGAGCACCTCACTGGGCTCTGAGCTGACAGTTCAGAGCCTGGAGCCTGCTTTGGATTCTGTGTCTCCCTCTGTCTGTCCCTCCCCTGCTCATAATGCTTTGTCTCTTAAAAATAAATGCCTGAATGAAATTATCTCATATTTAGGTTATTATGATCAGTGTCTTCTTTTCAGTTTAATTACTTTTATGTGGTCTCATAATTAGATTTATGCAGAATGGGAAACAAAAGTTATAGCAAAATACACAGCATCAGCACAAGAACCAAATATTACATCCCAGAAGGGGGAAATACTGCTCACTCATTCCAGTAATCTAAAATACAAATTTGAGGACAGCATACTGCTGTAACTGTTGTCAGCTCTCTTAGAGTCCACAGAGCCGCTTTTATTAAAAATAGTTATCTGTTCATGGGGGTGACTATCCAAACAAATTAGAGGCTCTTTTGTCTGAATAGGGGATAGATCTTAGAATTACTTATTACCTTGATCCGTTTTTAGCCTTCAACTTATGTCATGATATTTAAAACATTAAATACCTTCTAAATCCTTATATATTAGGCATCTTTCATACTCTTGTTGGCAATTATCCAAATGTATGAATGATCTTCTGAAAATTATATTGCTAAACCCCAAAATAATACCCTGTTCCAAGAATAAATCTTGGAAACATAAAGTTTTTTTTTTTATGTAGGAAAGTGGTGTTTTTATGTAGGAAAGATATTTGATTAATATTCAATATTTGTAACAATGTTCTGGTTTACATGTTTATAACAATGTTTAAACATAAGATAATGACCTGTTGTATTTAAGTGTGCGTGTATGTATAGTTTACCTTTTCCTGAGTTTACTTTTTGTTATATAATGTCTGAACCTCTTTGACTATGACAGATAGGATATCAATAGAAAAAATAAATTACATCATTATGAGGTAGTGCCATTTGGCTCAAATAATCAAATGTTCATTCCACTTCTTAACAGTGGAACGAACAACAAAAGACATAGGGTAGTAATAGCTCAATAGCCACATCAAATACATGTTTTTGTTATTTTATTGGGGTATACAAATAGGCATATCGACTAACTACTTCCTATATCATGTTCAATCTGAAATTTTAATTAATTTTACTGTAGAAATCCATGCTTGAGGCTTAACACCTGAGTTCTCTAGTGTCCATCATATTCACCAACAACCACCCACCCATTCAATGAAGCAAATAAATAAACATATGTTATAACTTTTGGTATCAAGTAACAAGATAAAACAGGGCTAGGAAAATTGTGGGGACAATGTGAGGAAGTAGCAGAAATCTGCAGTATAAAGTCAAAACTACCTCCACCTACGATTAGAAATTTATGATAGGATTCCTTTTCACATAATTCTTATCACTAGGAAGCAGGATCCTGTACTAATGAAAACTGGTTCCTGTGCCATTTCAGGATATTTACAGCTAGGGTCATGAGAAGTGCATATTCTTTTGAAACGGCTACATCTTATATCTGGAGAAATCAATCTCTAGGTGCAGAGAAAAAAAAATAGATCTTAGATTAATTTCCAGTACCTAATTAAGATTTTCCTAGTTAATAAGTTGAAAGACATAAATAGTTTTTTTGTCCAGCTCTTTGAATTTTAGTTTTAAACTCTTTTGTGATAAGACTAAGTCCTTATTTATCGTTTGGTGCTATATGAGCTTTTAAAAGGAGTTGAAAGTGGTAATAATAGTGTGTAAAAATTTCTGAGCAGAAATGAGGTGATGTTTAGAAGTGATATTTTACCCCGATGAAGAAGTGATATTTAAACTGGACTCTGGAAAAATGTGGCAAAAGAAGGGAAGAACATTTTCATGTGGAGGGCTCAGCGTGTGCTCAGATCGTGGGCAGAAGCAAAGAGAACAACGAGTGGTAAGGATGGAGATAGTCTGGGATTGCCAGGCTGGGGAACAGACCCCGCAGGGCCTATGAGGCCATATTAAGTATTTGAGACTTTAGAGGAGGGGATGCCAATGAGCAGGAGAGTTAAATGGCAAATTTGCAGTCTTGAAAATACAATATCTCAATTGGTAAAATAAAAAATTGACCAAATCTATGTTTATCCTCCATATTTTCTCCTCCTAGCAATTTCATTCCAAGACTCTGCATTCCCAGCGTCTTGAACTATATTCTGATACCATAGAAAGCTTTCAGAAGCAAAGATTCGGTCATCCAGAATGATACTACTTTAATGATCTACAGACCTAAGCATTCATGTCATGATAGAAAGGTCCCGTTGGGGATCCGATGGTCTCCCTGGGTCACACAGGTCAGAAGAGGCCAATGATATATGACATGTCCTAAGAATCAGTTTTACCAACCCAGTGGTGTCAGAAGCAGGGGAGTGGCTTACAGTGGAGCAGTATTGGCAGTTACAACAAATTAAAGTTGGGGAGGGTTTGTTGGGCTCCTGAGCTTGATGAATGGTAATGACCGGAGAGCAAATGAGCACTTTTGGCTCAGCAGGCAACAAGAGAATCTCAAGAAGAGTGTCTGGACTTGGAAGTTGAAGTAATCTGGCCTAGAGTCAGGGCATACTGGGTGACATGAGAAGGAAACCAGGCTTCTTTGATCCATAGCTCGTTTTGCATCTACAAACCTGCCCTGGCCCAGATACCTGGGGGAATCATGATTTTCCTGGTGGTGGTGTTTATCTTTCTCTCCTCAAACATAGTTTTCTCTTAAAGACCCTCTATACCTAGTTCTTTTCCTTTCTAGTTCATCTGATTATTTCCGGTTTCTCATTTTCTTTTCTCACTTTTTAATCTCTCATTCTTCCCATCTCTCATCCCCATTACTCCTTCCTTTCCTTTCTTTTCTTTAAAAAACATTTTTTTACTGTTTTATTTTTGAGAGAAAGAGCACAAGTGGGAGAGGGACAGAGCGAGAGAGGGACACAGAATCAGAAGCAGGTTCCAGGCTCTGAGCTGTCAGCACAGAGCCCGACACAGGGCCTGAACTCACAAGCCACGAGATCATGACCTGAGCCGAAGTTCGGCGCTTTACCAACTAAGCCATCCAGGCACCCCCCGCCCGACTTTCCTTTCTTTTCTTAACTGACTGTGATATAGAACAGAGGTGAGTGCTTGAAATACTTGCTGTATTTTTTAAAAACAAGTTTCGTAATATCTATGCATCATTCGTAATTTATCAAAAACTGTCCTACCACATAACTAACATCAATTGCAGATTTCTATATTTGGGCATAATTTATTTTTCTTATAAGTCAGATTTCCTTGATAGAAAAACATAGAAGGTCCTTTTCTGGAACAGTGATATTCTGCTGAAATCTAAAGAAGAGGAGATGCTCTGTGATGTCGTTATCACAATAACGAAAACTTGGATAAACGCTGTCTTCTATTTAGGGTGGAGAGTTTTAGTTGAAATCTAAAGAAGAGGAGATGCTCTGTGATGTCGTTATCACAATAACGAAAACTTGGATAAACGCTGTCTTCTATTTAGGGTGGAGAGTTTTAGTAGGTGAATGATAATGCTGATTGATGAATCCTTAGAAGAAACAAGTTGACCAAGGGTTGGTGGGAAATTACACTGATCATATTAAGAGTAGTGCATACCTGAAACATATTGGGTTTAGGGTTTTACATGGGTTAGTCTCATTAATGCCTCACAGTAATCTTACAAGAGAGGAACTGGTATGTTACAACTTTACAAGATATCAAACTAAAGTTTTAAAAGGTTAAGTGAATTATCTAAGTTGCTGGACAAGCAATTGGGTAGCTAGGATTCAAACCCAGGGAGTCTTACTCCAGGACTGGAGCCAAATTTCTTTGCTAATCTGGCTTAACTGCCTCTTACTACTAGTATACCCATAATGTTGCATCAATGCTGCAAAATAGTGATTGTTAGTAATTTGCAGATAAAAAATTCTTAAGTTATAAATTACATTACACTTTCTTTGGAATAACTACCATATTCATTCTTCAGTGATCTTTGTTTTTATTTTTTAGCAAAAAATAATGTCTTTGTACATTATATAAAACTTGTGAAACATGAAATTCTCGCCAAAAACAGTGTTTTAAATTAAATAATTTGAGAATAAATACCAAAAGCAAAGCAACATTCAAATTTGATGTTCATTGTCGCATTTCTCCAGAATTTCCCAAAGTATACAAAGGGGTTATAAATCTTTTTTTGCATATATTTGTAGTAAGCATAACATATATTTGCAGAAACAGAACCTGCTCTTGGTAATATACTTGCTCATTTATTTATTATTGTCCAGCTCTTAGCCTAAGGTGTGCTATTAGCTTACATGATGGGTAAATTGTCGGGGGCGAAACAGTTCTCACTCAGAACTTGCCAAAACATCTAAACTGGCAATGGGGTTTTCAGGTTTCTAAAAGCTTCACTACCTTGCAATTTGGCTGCTGTCCAACACCCTTGCAGAGTTTGAATTAAAAGGACCATATGCCTGAAAAGAAACATAGGCTCCATTGCGGTAGAAATTTTAAGAGCCTGCAGGCCCAAAAAGACAGGGAGTCTTTGATCTCTTACTCCAATATAGCAGGTGCACAGGCCCTGGATGGATCATGCTGGTGCAGAGAGTGAACTGTCATTTTGCCATTCTGTTTTGGTTCCTTCTCATATCTAGATATCATTTATTCTATGGGTTTTCACATATCTACCGTATTGCGAAAGAAGCATCAAAGAGAACCAGGGCACCTGGGTGCCTCCGTCATTTAAGCGACCGACTCTTGATTTTGGCTCAGGTCATGATCTCAGGGTCATGGGATCGAGCCCTGCGTCAGACTCCATGCTGAAAATGAAGCCTGCTTAGGATCCTCTCTCCCTTTTTGCCTCTCTCCCCTGCTCTTTCTCTCTCTCTCTCTCTCAAATTAAAAAAAAAAAAGTAAAGAAAAATAATTAAACACAAGATAAGAATAATTTGAGTCTAAAACCACTTCAGCACACTAACATTGATGAGCTAGTCTTATAATCCCTCTGATTCTCAGCTGCCGTGTTTATAAAATAGGGCTCGTAAGTGGTTCAGGGGCAAAAACTAAATGAAATATACCTTACTATGAATTGCTTTGTCACTCAAAAAAAAAGTATCTGGGACATATTTAAAATAAACACACAAGAGATCAGAATAGCAATTGACAGTCATCTTACGAAAACAGAACGATTCCTAGGATAAAGACCCATTTGAAATATTAAGTAACCTATAGAAGTAACATGTCATCGGTAAGGAGTGTGGACAGCTATAGAATAAGAGAAAAGGAAAAGATCACAGAGGCACACTTGGCCAAGCTGTGCAGTTTTACAGGTGGGTGGGCAAAGTGACTTAAAGTAAATACATCAGACATTCCCTATTTTCCACCCCAAATGTGTGGTTCGAAAGAAGCAATTTGAGCTTGAAATAAAGAATCTGCATGTAGCTCTGTCCCATGGCCAATAGGAAGAGTTGCTGTGGCAGGCTACAGCAGAAATTTTTGGGCCTACTTGGTTAAACTCTGTAAACTTGCCTGTCTAGAAAGTGCTAACACGGCAGCACGAATGCATGGTCTTTCGTCTCATTTTAAATTATTAGTTAAAAACTTGGACTTATCTATCAATCTATGATTATTTGAGTTAACCCCTATCAGCGTCCTGAAACCCAATGATATATCATTAAATTGTTAGAGAAAGGATAATACCAGGCACATAGTAGATGACATAGAAACATTTGTTGAATGAATAGATGAGTTAATCAAACTTATTAGATTGAATCCAGGCTGTAGAATATTATGGCTGCTAAAAAATCTTAATAGTAATGCTTTGTCTCAAAGTACTGGAAAAGACAAGGTACTTTAAAGTAATAAATTAATGCCTTATGGATTAGGATTGTTCATACAAGTAATTCTTTTTTCTGCGTGATCTAAAAAACATCATATTCATTCTTGAAGAAATTTTGTTTGAACAATGTATAGCTGGAAAATAATGCTAAAAAATGGGTACTTCTAAAATGAACTTTCTTCTTCATGTCTTTCTTTTTTAAAAATATTATTTATCTATTCCCTCAACATTTTCTCATAGAAGAAGGAAGAAGTATATATTAGCACTGAACTTTAGATGTGCTGTTAAGTAACTCTTCACATCTAAATGGGCCCCAAGGTTTTGCTCTCATATTGTTATATTTGTGCTTTCATTTTTGATGAAAACATGAGTTCAGAGCACAAAGCGTTTTGTTAATGAGCTCACAATGTCAATATATTAAAATGGCAGAAATAATTTCTGCCTAAACATTATATTTTAGCAATAGGAAAAAAATCACAATTTAACTACTAGCGTAGTAAAATTGTAAGTTGTTTTTGATGTATCTATATTCATCTGACTCCTTGGAGTGTGCACTATTTCAATTCATGACATGAGGTGAAATGTGTTAGACTATTTCGTTATTCATTGTATTCTAACAAAAATAAATGGGTAAATGATTGAATCCTGTGTTTTATGTAGCGGGCCAGGGTTTTTTATTTTGATTTCCAGGCCTGGGCACTAACCAAGCTAGGATAAAAGAAGGGACTTGTTTTTAATTCACCTCACAGTGAAGAAAGGAGAGGTTCTTTTAGCATAATAATTTATGGTAATTCTAAAAGAAAGGGTCATCTTATACAAGGCAAAACAGATTCTGTAGATATTGAACTTAGAACTAAGCTCATGAATGTGGCCACTGTTTCTTTCTCTCATCTCTTGAAATTAGAAACCATGGAATAACAGTAGGTAGCTGGAGATAACCCATGGGAAAGGGCTATAGAGAGGGGCGTTCACCAGAAGGACTTAGCTCTGAAGAGTAGGGATCTGCATTGTAAGGAATGACTATGTTACTCAAACATGGGGTTGTTTGATCAGCAGTCTGGTGCAGACATGAAATAACACCATAGAGAAGCGATGAAAGTGAAAGAGATTTATTTTACTCCTTAGAAGAGGGAAGTGCAGCACACCGTGTAGGGGGCTATGTGGAGGCAGCTTCAAGGAACCCAAGAGACAGTGCAGACCCATGGGCTCATGCTGTTGTGGGGGTCAGGGTGGAGTACAAACGCAAAATGCACGAGAGTGTTTTATTGGTGTATTTGAATGTCACTAGGACACGGGAGAGAGTAAGAAGGGGAACTTGTGGCAGGATCAAGTCTTAACACTTGCTGTCTCTGGTCACCTGGTGGTGGGGATGGGGGCATGCTCACAGCCTGAGATACCATGTAATATGAAATGTTAAAAATTTTCAATACAGGATCATACAGCTAGATTACTGAGCTTTTATTCTCAGACTTTGAGAAGAAGGCCTGTGTGTCTGTGAGGAATGGATGATAATTTTGCAAAGTAGATCTATACAAATTGAAATAGGCCATTTGAGCTTGAAGGACAGAATGTTCTGCGGGTACGTCTGATCACTAAGTGTGACTGATAGGCAAACTGTAGGATTTGTTTTGATCATGAAAAATCCTCCCACGTGTCTGATTTTTTTTTTAGTTTGAGCAAAATAAGATGATAGTGAGTTCTTCCATTTAAAAATTTTTTATATATTTATTCCAAGATATAGACAATTCTATGATTAAATTAGACACTAAAAACTGAGCCTGTATGTTTTCCCTAAAAAATAATAAAACTTGAATATGTATTCCCTATGAACCCTGCCTATAGAAAAAACAACCACAGCATTCAAAGTGTCTTTAACACCTTAGAGTCATGAATTGAGTGATATATATAGAATTTCAAACTTGTTAGCAATTTTTTGTAAGTTTTATTTATTATTTGATTTTTGGTCTTTTTATCCCCAAGAAAGAAACAGACTTAGAGGCATATTAAAGATAAGAAAAGGAGATTGGAACTATGTCTTTATACCTCTTTAATCCTCAGATATTCTTAAGTTTTAAAACTTTATTCGTGTAAAAAAACAGGAGATAGATCTATTATTTCCCTCATTTTACAGATAAGTGATAAGTTAAAATGAGAAAAAGAAAAAGAAAGAAAGAGCAAGCAGTTCTGGAATTTAAATTCAGATATTCTGATCTCCAGAGATGGCACTCAGGATCTGCATTATTCTGCTGCATAAATGGCCAAAAGTACAGAGACGCTAAGGCTATGTTTTCAGTGGGTTTTGTCAGTCCTCTGGATTTTATTCTAATTGTGGATTCCTCCATTGAAGACAATGACATTTAAAAAAATGTTTTATTTATCTTTGCGGGGGAGAGGGACGCACAAGTAGGGGAGGAGCAGAGAGGAAGACAGAGTCTCTGTGTTCACAGGCTGACAGCAGTGAGCCCAATGTGGCGCTCAAACTCACGGACTATTAAACCATGATCCGAGGCCAAAGTCGGACACTCAATGGACTGAGGCACTCAGGCGCCCTGACAATACCATTTCCTGATTAACATGCTGCTCTTCCTCGAATCTATCTCCTCGTCTACTTCGAAGGCCTATTTTAGTAATCCTTCTCCTATAGAATGAATTCCTGCAACCCAGCCTTGTCTTATGTAGCCCTGGTAGCTTGGTTTCTGGCACATATACATAAAATTTCCATGATTAGCTATCTATTTGGAATTGCAAATACCACACTTCGAAATCCCCCATCGTTCTTTTTGTACTTCTTTTGTTCTGCTGTCACAATAGCTCATCTTTATGTCTTATTTACTTCCTACCAAACATGTACTTGGAGATTTTGACCTTAGACTTTTCCAAATTCCTTGGATACTGACCTATACTTCTCTGGTTGGATTTCCACTGTTCTCCGAAACCAACCTTGAGGTCTCATTGTACGTTGTCTGTCATACAATGTTTACTATTGGTCCATAAGTTGTCTAACTTATAAATTGGGGGATATATTGGTATCCTGTTATTGGTTTTGATTCCAGAATATACTAGAAAATATACTCAGGAAGTGGGATGGTCAAAAAAAAGAGCCAAAATGGATCCATTATGTATTTTAGAGGATCCACTATGTTTTTTTAATGTAGCACTGTGTAGTCAGATGACATATTGAAAGAGGCCAGGTTTACCTTAGAACAATTAAGAAAGCGTAAAACCTACAGCTCCAGGTCAAATTTTACTTCTCTGAGACACAAGCCAATCCTAATCTAAAGAGATGAGGAGACACAATTCTTCGAATTTTCTAGTGGTAGATGTCATTTGTTGCACTTAATCTGTCAAGGACAAATATCTGCGGTGAAATGACCAGAACGGAGCTCAGGAGTTCGTAAGTCAATCTGTACTTCAGGTTGTCTTCCAAAGATCTGATTTAGTTTGTCTGTGAGATGGGACACAGACATCGGTATTATTTTTAAGACTCCCAGGTGACTGTATTATACAATTATAGCTGAAAACATGTAATGAGCCCTTGGCAAACTTATTGAAGAAGTCCAGTGTGTTTCGTTCCCCCACTCTTCCCTATGTTCCTTTCTGACGTGTGGCAATCTGTCTGCTGGAGTCACATTGCTCCAAGAGCCGCTGGCCTCAGTCCTTTGTGTGTCAGGCCACTTTTCAGTCTCAGCCTCTCTCAAGTCATGAACACTTGCCACTTCACACTTGTAAATGTCAGGAAAACTAGTCCCTGAACCAAGATGTTTAAGATGTGAATAGATAATTATGATCTCACATATTAGTAGTGTTGTAGGATATTCTTCTCTTCACCCCAAATAAAAAGCCCCTTTACTGGAACTGAGTAGATTTGGAGACAGGAGCGATTATCTAGTGCTTCTCTACTCTTCTGCCATGGGTCGAGTCCTGTGCCAGGGTCCGGGGTGACAACCCCGGTTTCTTCTTTGTTTGAAAATCTGTCTCTGAAACCTGGGAGTGAGTTGCCTGGTTCTCTCCAGAGGGCTCACTTACTTCTACTGGGATTAATAACTGTGGAAAAACAGCCATATTTTCTATCCCCTTGATGCTTCCGGGGTTGCATTTTTAGGAAGGAATATAAAAACAACAACAGCAACAAATAGTTCAACTATGATTTGGAAAAATACCAAATAGAAATATATTCTCCATATAGTACTTTTCCCTTATGTCAAAGAGAGCAAGATAAGATTTACAATTTTAGGACACTTGGATGAATTTTTAAAGCATGTATCATTAAATAAAAGTCTTAATTTTTTGAGACTCTAAAGATTAATGCTTTAGCTCTAGCTTTTCTTCTTTTTTTTTAATTTTTTTTATGTTTATTTATTTTTGAGACAGAGAGAGAGAGAGCATGAGTGGGGGAGGGGCAGAGAGAGAGGGAGACACAGACTCCGAAGCAGGCTCCAAGCTCTGAGCTGTCAGCACAATGCCTGACGCGGGGCTCGAACTCACTGACCGTGAGATCATGACCTGAGCCGAAGTCTGACGCTCGACCGACTGAGCCACCCAGGCACCCCACCTCTAGCTTTTCTTCTGATTACACTTTTGGGAACCTAACAAAACTTGCGATTCAAGAGAGGACTTATGTTAAGAATCAGTACTCTTGAAACATCTAAGAGAAAATAAAAAGAGGAGAAGTTTGCTGTTTGTTTTTAAGAAAATAGAATTACTTTTGACAAGGTCTTGTGTTTTTAGGATGAAACTGCTATGAGTGAGTATGTATGTCTATAGTTGTGGGGGAAGATATCTTTTTAAAATTATCAATTCAACATTGATTTCATGGGAGATAGTTGTGATATTCATATTATAGAAGATAATATTCATAAAATAGACATTTAACTGGGAAATTTAAAGGTAGGCAAAACCTAACTGTTAAGAACATATGATATAAGAAACAGAAAAATACCCTGCAGTTGAGCAAAGAATACAAAGACCTAGAAATTCAAAGGTTTGGCATAAGCTGGCTTTATGACCCTTAGCAAAATGACTTCTTTGTCCTCTATTCCTTTAAAAGTGGCATTGAAAGAAATCATGCATTAAAAAATTGAAGCTCTTTTAAGAAATAAAGAATATAAAAATTCTTTGAGGAGTGGAGGAGTTATAATAAATTTGATAACAATTTTTTGTTAAATGGAAACTTAAAACTGAAACAATGATATATTTAGAAACTTGTTTTATTTAGCTCGAATTAGAGATAAAGTCTTAAACTTTATCTTAAATAATTAAATAAATGGGAAACAACCCAAACAGCTACCAATAAAGGAGAGAATTAAATTTATTTTTGTGTATTTATAAAATGGAATACTACTCAGCAATAACAAAGAATGAACTGCTGATACACATCAACACAGATGAATCTCACAGACAAAATGCTAGAGAAAAAAGCTATATGAGAAAGAATACATAATGTATAATTCCATTTATGTGGACAATATCCATTATCTAGACAATTCCATTATCTAGACAATAATAATCTGATTTGAAAAAAAACTTGAAGAGTGGTGGCCTCTGCTGGCTAGATTGACTGAGAAGGGATACAGGAGAAATTTCTGGGAAGACAAATATGATAGAGGTATGTTGTTTACGGGGAGACCCATTTTTCAAAATTGTACATTTAAGGTTTGTGCACATATATGGATGTAAATGCTATCCCTCCTCAGCCAAGATCACTGTAATCATCATCACTATTATCAGGGCAGGTAGGAGGAGTTACAGATGAACTATGAACTTAACTGTAGAACAGAGATAATTTTTGCATGTGGGGGGAGGAATTTGTTATATTATTTAATTACTCTACACCTGTTTAAGTCCTCTATAATAGAATATAAAATACAAACCCAAATAATATGAAATCCTTAAGAGAGGTACAAAGAAACTTGGAAACAATCTCTATGGTGAAAGAAATATACTTGAAGAAATAATGGGAAAATACCAGTGCAAAACAATCTGAAAAGTAATTTTTATTGTCTTCTTGTTTTCTTCTTTTGTCATTGAGAAGGAAGTTCTTTTTTCTTAATGTTTTATTTTTGAGAGAGAGAGAGACAGAGTGCTAGTGGGGGAGGAGCAGAGAGAGAAAGAGGCACAAAATCAGAAGCAGGCTCCAGGTTCAGAGCTGTCAGCACAGAGCCTGATGTGGGGCTGGAACCCACCAACAAGGAGATCATGATCTGAGCTAAAGTTGGATGCCTAAGAGACTGAGCCACCCAAGCACCCCAAAGGTGATTCTTAATTACTAAATTAATAAAGTAATTCTTAATGAATAAATTTAGAATATAATTCTAAAGAAGAGTAATTTTTTTCACACAATTAATTTATTCCTGAGGCATACGTTGTTTCTTAGCATAGGTATTTATGGCAACATAAGGTTTCTTTCCTAATTACCATGCCAAAAAGGTATATTCATTGTCTAAAATGTAGAGGAAGCTCAGAAGTAGAATATCCCAGAAACATATACACATGTTTCACAGAAAATATTAATGTTTACATGAAAGACAAATTGCTAATTATTTTCTAGTAAAATATTCATAAAGTTAGCAGTGAGGCAAACAGATCCACTTGTATTTTGAAAAGAATCCTAATGATAACTAGATCTTATGTATACCCATTTTCTATACTTTCCTATTAAGTAAAATGTTTTTATTTTTTAAGGCAGCTGGATCTTACCTACTGTTTAAATTTAGTTATGTGTGAGTCAATACTTCAAAAAAGATTGACAAAGTTTTACACATTATTTTGCAGCTCTTACACAAACTAAAATTAAACTATGAAAAACAGAAATCTGGGTATTCAAATTTATATAAAGACTATGATATGAGAAACATCTCAATAATACTCTTTCAAGTAATTGCCTTGAACATTATCATGACACCTAGATGATACTAATTGCTAAAGTAAGATGAACTATGTACATTTTGTGATACCAGACAAGGAAATAATTACTTCGGTGTAAAAATAAAAAAAAAGCAATTAAAGTTAAATCACATCTCGTATATTTTGAAAATTTATCCCCATATGATAACAAAAATCATGGTATACTGCCCATGTGTTGAAATGGGCCTTTGTGCGTGGGGGTGTGTGTATGTTTGTTTTAGACATTGTTCTAGTATATACATTTTTGTAATTTAAAAATATTGAATTATAACATTAATATCAATCTTATTGGCAAGTTGGAAAATAATGCTAAAATGTTCTAATGACAATTGCTGGAACTAATATCTGATTTTGTTGGTAAACTCAGCATAGGGAATATAGATAGGATTGGGATTTTCTTCTTACCAACTTTTCTTTTTTCTTCTTGGGTAATGTTCCTATTTCTTATCTTATTATCCTTCATTATACTTTTTGTACTTTCCTTAAATCATGAATTCATGTTGTAGAGAAAAGGTTCTACTCATGGCTCTACTTTCAAGTAAATGCTTTTCATTCAAATTAATTTAATTCAATTTAATAAATACATACCATGAGGCAGACATTTCACTGTGTTTGGAAAACAATGGTGAACATTTTGGACCCACATCTTACTTTAAGAGCTTACAGTCTTGCAGGGAAGACTGGTTTTTAAATGGTAAATATTGTGGAAAGTACAATAAAGTATGTTGCAAAAGAAGGGGAGTCATCAAATAGATTAGGAATGATCACCCTAAAAAATGTTTTTCAAACTGATTTGGAACTTGCTGGAGAAGGAGGAAATCTGATTTAGGTGTGTCTGTGTAATTTGAGGTGTCTCTGTGATATCTATGTGGAGATGTTAGCAGAAAATTACACTTGTGTTTTGAGATCGGGAGAGAGGTTTTTTTTTTTTTAAGCATAATTTATTGTCAAATTGGCTTACATACAACACCCAGTGCTCATCCCAACAAGTGCCCTCTTCAATGCCCGTCACCAATTTTCCCCTCTCCTCTACCCCCCCATAGGAGAGAGGTCTTAACTAAAGAGATATAAAGATCAAGAGAATAAAATTTGGTTAAAAGAGAGATGTTTAAAGATGATGGCTGTTCCAGTCTTAACTCAGTCTTTCTTTTGTTCATTGCTTATTTTCCTATATGGTCTCGACTATCTTCATATTTTGCCTAGTTTTCTAACAAACAGCTCCATAAACTTCTGGTTTGTTTTTTTTTTTTAAATTTTTTAACGTTTATTTATTTTTGAGAGACATAGAGACAGAGTATGAGCAGGGGTAGGGCAGAGAGAGAGAGGGAGATACAGAATCCGAAGCGGGCTCCAGACTCTGAGCCGTCAGCACAGAGCCCGACGCGGGGCTCGAACTCACAGACCGTGAGATCATGACCTGAGCCGAAGTTGGCTGCTTAACCAACTGAGCCACCCAGGCGCCCCAAACTTCTGGTTTTTTAACAGCTCCATAAACTTCTGGTTTAATATGTTTCATTTTTGTTAATGGTACAAACAAAAGATTTCCAAAATATTGTGTCACACTCTGATGTCTCTTACAAATACATTTAATGGTTTAATAATTTCTCTTTATTTTACTACCTTTTCCCCCTGGTTGGCACTAACCATTATATATTAGAAACACAACAAAATGGTTCAAATAAAAAAAATAAGAGTTAAAATCTGTTGATTTAAATTTTCTAGAAAATTAATGTTATTTACTATTTCGCTTACTTGAAAAAAATAGACTAAAATGGTATTCTACTTAGAAGGATGAAATAAGAACACATACATTCATGAAACAATTGGATGACAGATTTAGCACTCAAAATCTGATGATTTGTTAGATGCTTTTTCTAATATGTGCAAGTGTCTTAGAAAATTCTTTTCACTATTTCTCCATTTCACAAAACGTAGTCATTTTGTATCTAACGGAGAGGGAAAAAAAATCACATTGTTGTAATCCTCAATGCTGTTATTATCTATTTTAAAATTCCAGCCAAACCAGCTGAAAGATATGAAAAATAAGTTACCAGCATGCAATTACCATAGGTAGATATTGGGTTGTCACCGAAAAACAACGGGTGAATGGCAGATGAAATGCATGGTTGACGAGATGCTATTCGTAAACCAGAACGTGGTTCCAGAACGTGGTTTGATATATCATAAACTGTATAATTAAGACAACAGGAATACACGCATTGAGAGATAGGCTTGTCTAATACTCATCACGTGAGGATGAAAATTATTTGGTTTAACATGCCTTACTAAATAATTGAACTATTTCGGTTTTAAATAATGCTGTAGCTTTTTAATGAAGGTAATGGAGTATATTACACTTGTGAAAGCAGCTATGGGATTGTGCACAGAAGAAATTTGCTGAGGCTTTAGGCTCAGCCAATTTCTCTGACATCTCCACCACCTCTGTCTTTACCTTCTTCACCCTGGGCTTCACATTCCTTTCTTAAACATCATTTCTGAACCTCTGTAGGAGTCAACCTGGAAATTTTTCAGCTTTGAGTTAATGTTTTAAAATTTTTTTAAATTTATTTTTGAGAGAGAGAGAGAGGGAGACAGAGCACCAGCAGGGGAAGGCAGAAAGAAAGGGCGACACAGAATCTGAAACAGGCTCCAGGCTCTGCTGTCAGCACAGGCAGTTTGAACTCACAAGCCATGAGATTGTGACCGACTGAGCCACCCAGTCGCCCCCAGCTTTGTTTTTAAAACCCAAATTCTGAAACGATTATTTTTCTAAAATTTTTCTTTCTTAAGTCTCATCAATCATAATACATTTTCATAAAACACTTCTTGTCTCCTTTCTCAAAACTGGATTCTTGGAGGCCATTCTTATTCAGACCAGAATAATTTTTAACATCAGATCCTCATAGTCTTTCTGCTTTAAATTTGTAATAAAAAATAGAGTGAATCACATGAAGTATGTTTGGTCCACTTGTCTGCCTAAGAATTTTGACCCAACAGGAACGGTGATGCTATGCTATTCCTATCTTCTACCTTCTCTGTGTGTCTTCCCACAGAAACTGAACTAATCTCATGCTCCCATGAGTATATTATCAGACACATACAAGAGTGCGAAAATGTGTAGGAAGTAAGTCTGAGTATTCCAGCTTTCTTATGCATGGAGTCTTTTGAAAGAGAAGGTGCTGGCAGACACTGGTCAATTCAAGCTTTTAATTTACAATTCCCGTCTTTCTCCCGGGTTGAGATTTCAACCTAATGGAACAGGGCAACTGACAGTTCTTAGTATTAAACTTCCTAGAAAACGGTAGTCTTATATTTGGTTCAAAGGTCTGTATTTCTTCTCAATTATCAAAATTTGTTTTAAACATAACACCTGAGAATAATTTAAGTTCACTACAAATGATAAACACACACACACACACACACAATGTCAAAATTGGGTAAGGCCAACATATTTTAGTTGAGTATATCTGACATCTACTCTGTTCTTTATTAAAATGATGAGTAGTGTAGTATAAACCCTTTGCACAAATCTTTGGTTTTGATCACCTTGAAAATGACCTCAAAGTTATGTAGGACTATTGTTAAAAATGCACATGTCTTATTGTGTTTCCCGTCTTACTGAATCGTAAAAGCTCAGGGTGGAACAGAGCATCTACTTTATTTTTAGTGAGATCTGTCTGTAATTTTCTAGTATTTTTTAGTATTTCCAAGTCTTTAGTCCCCCTCTGCAAAGTCCAGACTTGCATCATCATGTGAACACTAGTCAATGTGTAGCTTAATATTAGAATCAGAATTTTTTCTCGTCATCCGGTTCATTCAACACAAATAATAGATGTCTTCGAATTGTGGTCACTGTACTAAATCCTGTACACAGGATCAAGTGAAGGTCTCAGCTCTTGGGGGGAGGTTGTGTCTTAGGTGTATAGGATAGAAAGGCATTAGTTATTCTGACAATTTGACATGATTTATATAAATGAATATAATTAATTACTCCATTGTGTACTTTGTGTGATTCTGAAAAATGAGATCATGCATATCCATGTGAATTACAAATTTATATATTTCTTTTTTTTTAAATTTTTTAACGTTTATTTATTTCTGAGAGACATAGAGACAGAGTATGAGCAGGGGAAGGGCAGAGAGAGAGGGAGACACAGAATCTGAAGCAGGCTCCAAGCTCTGACCCATCAGCACAGAGCCTGACATGGGGCTCGAACCCACAGACCATAAGATCATGACCTGAGCCAAAGTCGGGGCTCAACCGACTGAGCTACCCAGGCGCCCCGAAATTTACATATTTCTAAAGCTCTAGGGTATGCAGGTAAGAGTTTCTGTTGTTTAGACTGAAACCCTAACGAAACAAATAATGAATTTCTATATGCTGTGTGCACTTTCCAGGTCAACTCAGAAGGCCAAATCTCCCTAATGAGTGAGCATTTTTATTATGCATATGTAAGGCCACCAATATATTCCATTTTATTTTGACGATAAACAACTTGATCCCAACTACTGAACTGATAAATTTGGCTCTGCCATTTTCGTTTCCTCTGCAATTTAGGGATTGTGAATAATAATTAGCAAAGTTGAAGCAGCCCTCGAAAGGGCCCAGATGTACTGTACTGTTAAAAATCAGTCAGATATTTTTTTCCCCTAAATTCTGGAGATAGAGTTTTTCTATCATAGCAGAACATGCCTTAGGTATTTCTGATTTTAAATACTTTCCTTTAGAGGAAAAATAAAAAAGCAAAGTAAAACATACTTCTTTCTATGTTGTCTTGTACTTAACATGTGAAGTTCTTTGTGAAAAAGATAAATTTTCACTGTACAACTATTGCTCGATTATAATATTTCTGTATGTGCATGTGCACATATATATGTTATGAAAGCTGAAATAAACTATATATCTATATCTATTCCTACTACAACTTTTATGAAAGAATACTCAAAGTAGAATGTTTCTTTAAATAGAAAAGTTTGGCAAATTCCATGACCTTCAAATCCTCTCTTTTTTTTTTTCTGATTTCCTTTTTAAACTTACCTATTAAATAGCTACTTGCTGTGTATATAGTTTTAGAATCAGTTTTGCATTGTCTATTTATTGCCATCCGGTCAGTTATTCCATGAATACCAAGAAAAGTAAATACCTCTTTATTTGTATATGTACTACCTGGTATTCATTAATATCTGATATTAGTATACAATTAATGTTTTCTTAAAAAAAAAAAAAAAGCAAACTGGGGTCCCTGGGTGCCTTAGTCAGTTAAGCGTCCTACTTCAGTTGTGAGGTCATGATCTCACAGCTCCTGAGTTAGAGCCCTGCATCGGTCTCTGTGCTGACAGCTCAGAGTCTGGAGCCTCCTCGGATTCTGTGTCTCTGTCTCTCTCTGGCCTCCCCTGCTTGCGCTTTGTCTCTCTCTCTTTCTTAAAAATAAATAAATATTAGATGGCCATATGCTTGTGGGTCCATCTCGAACTGGAGGGTATTATGTTAAGTGAAATAAGTCAGTCAGAAAAAGACAGATACCATATGTTTCCACGAATAGGTGGACTTTGTGAGACTAAGCAAAAACCAGGGGGAGGGGAAGAGGGGAAAGGAAAAAAAGACACAGAGAGGGAGGGAGATAAAACATAAGAGACTCTCAAAGACTAAGAACAATCTGAGGGTGAGGGAGGTGAGGGAGGTGAGGGAGGGGGGAGAGGGGGTGGCGGACGTTAAAGAGGGCACATGTTGGGATGAACACTGGGTGTTATATGTAAACCAATTTGAAAATAAACTATTATAATAAAAAAGAAAAGAAAAAAATAAATATTTAAAGAATTTTTAAAAAATTAAAAAAGCAAACAAAATTAAATGAAACTTAAAAAATGTTTCTTGCTCCTATAGTTTAATTCATGTCTTTCAGAAATGTTTTTGAGACTGAAGACTTTATATTAGGTTACACATTTCAGTAAATATTGTACCATTTGGTATCAGCTTAAAAGAATTGATAATTCATTCTTTTATATGGACCACGTTAGTACAACATCTACTACAAGGAGAGTAAATATATTTTTGTAAGTGATAAAGTTTGCATGCGTGCTTACTGTAGGAATAATTTTATAATATAAATTCAGAAAATTGATCTGGTTATATAAATCAACCTTGGTTTTTATAACTCAGTAAAAGAATATGTCTTGTGAATTAATTATATGTATTCAAAATATATGTATATTTATGTCTAATATAAATATATTTAATAAACAAATAACATAAATAAATATAATTGGATGCATAATATATATCATTATTTTTAACCCAAAAGGTAAATTTTTCTTTCATCTTTAAATATATCATTTGTTAATTATCTTTTGATTTTATGCAAAATCGTATAGAGAAAATTCAATGATAATATTAAACTCAGCCAACTAGTTTTAGAATATAAGAACACATTTTACTATTCTAATTTCATATATTCTTACATGACTACATAAGAAAAAAGAACTGGTTTTATCTCTTTTAAGTGATAAAATATTAAATTTCAAGTTTTTTAGGACTTACCAAACTTAGGTTCCTCTGGTTTCTCGTTTAAACTGGAAGTCGAAGAATGAAATATTTTCATAAAAAATGTTTCAGTGTACTTGGTATGCCTTTGAAGTAATCTCAAAGTACTCTTGCAGACCCTAGTTACTACTCAGCAGCTGTTTGCATTTGTCTTTAAATTTTTTTAATGTTTATTTATTTTTGAGAGGTAGAGAAAGAGAGAGAGACAGAGCACGAGTGGGGGAGGGGTACAGACAGAGAGGAAGACACAGAATCTGAAGCAGGCTCCAGGCTCTGAGCTGTCAGCACAGAGCCCGACGCAGGGCTCAAACTCAGGAACGATGAGATCATGACCTGAGCCAAAGTTGGACGCTTAACCGACTGAGCCACTCGGGTATCTCTTGCATTTGTCTTTAACAGGTAGCAGCAACTTGACAAAGGCTTTGAGGCAAAAGGGGAAAAAAAACCTTTTCTATTGATAATGGTCTTGAATAAAACAATAAAATGCGCAATATAATTCTGTATAGATCTTGATATCAACAGGTACTGTTTGTTTTGTTGTTTTTTTTTTCCTTTGGACCTGTAAGTATTTTGGAGGTGAGAGGATGGTGTTGAAGCTTATTTCAATCTTTTTTCAGTCTTAAAACTCTCCCTCAAATTTATTTTTTTTTGGTGGGGGGACATATATTCTTTAAAATGGGGCCTGTGGGCGAGCATCGAAGAAACAGTTCAATTTGTGGCATAAATTCCACTGATGAGTATTTTTTTCAACTGTTTCTTGCAGAGATGTCCTTTATATTCTGGTTTTGAAAAGCTCTTTCTCCAGGAAGCAAATGATTATGGAAGCAGAGTAATTTTCCGTGTTTCTAGAAAAGTTTAAGAGAAGTCACTAAATCATTTTGGGTAATCGTGTAATGACTTTTATGTTTACAAATTTGGTTTCTCTCCTCTAAAATCAGTATCAGTAGGGAAAACACTTAATCTTTCTTGATAAAAATTAAAATAAAAATATACCCATGCAATATTAAAATTAACTAAAAGCAGACACTTCTCCACTTGTTTGCAACCCCCTGGGAGCTTCCCAGGTGAAATCTGAAACCGGTCCTATACTCAGAAGACAAGAAGAGACCTAAGAAAGAAGGAAACCACTCTAGATTTTTTTAAATAATTTTTTTAAAGTTTATTTTTATTTATTTTGAGAGAGAGATAAAGAGCAAACAGAGGAGGGGCAGAGAGAGGGAGACAAAATCCCAAGCTATCAGCACAGAGCCTGACACAGGGCTCGACTCCACAACCCTGGGACCATGACCTGACCTGAAATCAAGAGTCAGAGGCTTAACTGACTGAGCCACCCAGGACCCCAAAGGGCCTCTCCACCTGCCTCCCCATCTTTTGGTGGCAGTTTTCATAAGCAAGGGAACTTATGAGGCTTGTTTTGAGCAGCCGCAAGACAAGCAGATCTCACCTGCCTATGAAATCTTAAGTGTTTATATAGAGGCTTTAACCAAGTTCAGTTACATGCACAATCTGGATGTTCTCAGGACCAAATCACTATCTCCCCACTGTCCTTGGGGAGGCCCCTGGGAGTAGGGAAGGCAAGCAAACTGTGCATTCCAAAGACAGGGGAGGGGTTGAGGATCTAGGACTGCAGCACGGTCCTTCTCATTGGGTGGGTAGGAGGTCACGTCCTCTCCATGACCTCCCTAACATTATCAAATGTTGAAACTTTTTCAGTGAATGTCTTAGGAATTAAAAAAAAATGATCTGTGCAAAAGCAGGTCCCATCACAATTCCTATGGTTAAATAGCTTCTTTTCTTTTCTTTTCTTTTCTTTTTTTTTTTGGTCCTATCAGTATTTTTATGGGGGTGCCAGGAGAGCTATAGAATGAAGATTATTTTAATTTGTCCTTTTTCAGCCTTATGAAGCATAAAATTCTGGTTTTCTTTTTATTAGCTTCCAAAATATCTCAAAGAGGTTATGGATACTTTTGTGGTTAAAAGAGAAAGAGTTAAGGAGAGAGAGAAAGAAAGGAAAAAGAGTAAAGACTCTATGACTTGCTTTTGTAACTTAATATGTCTTAATGGCTTCTTCTCATCAGTACATACAGATCTACCTCATATGTCTCAAGATTCTATAGCATGGCTGTGTCATGTTTTAACCACTGATCTATTAATGGACAAAGAGCTACTTTTGTTTTTTTTCTCCCCAATTTTCAAAGAGTATTCCAATAAATATTCTCCTCTGAATAAATGGACATTTCTTAGTCTTCCATTCAGGTTTTTTCATGCTTGCCACCATAATTTTACTGGCTTAATTTTCCCTGTTCACTTATACCCACCAAATGTTCTAGTTAAACTGATTTAATCACTACCACTGTGCATATTCTATCATCTCAATTCACTGCTTGTACTAAATACTCAAATGATCTGGAATGGCCTCCCCATATGCCTCTCTGCATTTACTCTATGCCACTAAGTCTGAAAACAACCTGGTCGAATGGATCTTTCACAGCTAGTCCTAGAGAAAAGACCACATCAGGAAGGGTAGGAGGATGCTCGCACTCTGTCTCTCTGTCTCAAAAATAAATAAACATAAAAAAAAGAGGGGTGGTAGAAGGAGTGGCAGATACCATAGGATCCAAACTCTCAGTAAAGCTAACCACAAACAGGAGGGACACCACAAGCACCAAGGATTCAATCTCATTTGCTACCTTTTCTATAACATGTAGTTCTTCCCACCATGCATGGCTCAGTTATATAAGCTACCTTGTTTTACCTTATGTGTGTAAATGTATTATTTTGCCTGCTAGCTATATACCCTTTAAAAACATCTGATTATACCTTGAATTTCTAGCATAATTGCATAGTTTCCTATGCATGGGCAACACTCTAAATTATAAAAAACTTAAAGAATTAAAGAATCTTAAAAAGTGAAACAGCACACAGACATCAACAAATCAGAATCAATGTTGACTATAATCTTGGGGTGAATTCTTGCACTTCCCCTGAAATATCAGGTATTTCTCTTTTAGGAAGAATCTTGGCATCTATGATCATTGGGAAGATTCTTGAGGACTCATGGCACTGATTAAATGATTATCCAGCCAGAATGAAACTATTTTAACACTTTAACAGTAGGCCATACAGGTGTTAGAGGTCATCCAGAGGGCATGACCCCCAGTTGACCTGGGAATGGGAATGAGGCAGTCAGGGACTCCTTTCCCCTCACCATCCTTGGAATGTACCTTTCTGCCCACCATTTCCACAGCGGGGACCACTTCACTGGAGATGCAGCCTTGAGAGAATAACGTGTTATTGAGATCATCTGGACTAAGCCCCATTAAGGCCTCTATATAAGGTCAAGATGCCGGGGGGGGGGGGTAGGTATAGGGATCTGCTGGTCTTGTGGTCATCAGGGAGAAGCTGTGTATGTAAGTTCTCACGCACTGAAGCTACCACTTTGGCTTCTCTTTGCCCTCCGAGTGCCGGTGTAGTGGCCAATTTCGGATTTCACCTGCAGAACTCTTGAAGTTGAGAACCGACAATAGGTGAGTAACATTTTATTGTTAGCCCTATTTGTGTTTGTAAAAAACCACCATTATCAGTAAGTACTGAGGGAGCAGATGTCACAGAGTAAGAGATATTTGAATTGTTTACTGAAAGACAAACAGGAGCTTATCCTTAAACAAGAGAATGAATAGCAGATACTGGTGTGTGTTCTAAGTTGGAAATCCATAAACGAGACCGTCTGGAATTCTTAGGCAATAGTGTAAGCCCCTGTTTTGCTAGAGGTGGTGGGTGGCAGGGGGAGTTGGAGGTTTTGAACGTCATAATGAATAATTTGGACTTTGGCTGATGCATGTGGAATCCTAGGAGCCTTCTAAGTCAGGAAATGGAATGAGTGGCTCTGCGTTTTGGAAAGGGGTCCGTAATCAGGGGCTCTGTGCAGGAAGTCCTGGGTCCTTCTGGGAGCTAGGAATCTCAGGTTGTCTTTTGCAATTAGATAAGAGATGATGGGTATCTGAAGAAGCCATGGGGGCGATAAGGGTGACAGTTGGGAAGAATGCAATGGATTCAAGGGACATTTAGAAGGTGAAATGCATAGGATTCTCTAAATGACTGGACACCCGAGCGAGGAAAAGGAGGGGAATGAAATGGCATGTTTGCAGTTTTTAAGAACAATGTCCTTTATTGAGGTAAGGAATGTGAGAGGAACAGATTTGAACCTCATTAGCATTTAGTACCCTTTGAAGGAAGGAAAGAAAATCGATAGGATCTCACTATAAAGTGACCTAAATAAAAACAAGAAAAACATTTTTCGTATATATGCAGGCATGTGTTTCTATGTAGATCATTGTTATTATTTTACAATGTGGGAATGTTTTAATTGCAGTTGCTTATGGACTTTCTGTGTAAAATAGTGTTCATATTGTAATTGCTATGCTGAAGGTATATTAGTGTGCTCTCAACTTACTTGATAAAAGCTATTTCTGCCCATTTCCTAATTAGAGTTAAAACAACTGTTGCTAATTGAGTAGGCGTCAAATGATATAGGTGCAAAATACTTTCATTCAAGAATGCCTGTAAGATGAAGAAAGCATTACCTGGTCTGATTGGCAAACTAAAGGGAAATTCATGGGTAAAACTTAAAGGGTAGTGGGCTACACTGTGGACCTCCCCAAAACATAGCCATATCCTAATGCCTAGGGCCTGTGAATGGGGGAAAACTGTTGCGCTTGCAATTATGGTAAAGATTTTGAGATGAGAACATGAGAAGACCCTGCGTTATACAGGTGGCCCTAACTCCAACGGTGGGGTCCTTCTTAGAGAAGAGGAGGCAATGTTATCAGGGAGGCAGAGATTAGGGTGATGTGACCACGAGTTAGGGATTATGGACAGCCACTAGAAAGCTGAAAGGAAAGAAATCTATTCTCCCCTATATTCTCCAGAGGTAGGGTGGCCCTGCTGACTCCTTAATTTCAGATCTTTGACCTCCACAGCTGGGGAATAAATTTGTTGCTGTAAGTGCCCAAGTTGATAGTAATTTGTTAGCCAGTTACAGGGACCTTCTGCATTAACCTTTCTGGGTAAAGGGCTAAATATCTAATATGAAGATAACATTAAAAAAATCATACTGTGGCCAATAGAAAAAAGTTATTTCAACAAATCAGAATTCACTGCATGTTATCTAAGAATTACTGTGACAAATATATAACTGTCTTAGGATCTCACTTTGCTTAAGCTGGCTCTGAATGAATGTTTCTGTTGGGGATTTTTCTATTCTACCCTAAGAATGTGCTGCTTCTAAAGCTGAGTGGTCAGGAGGGATTTTTCATGAGCAGGAGTTCGTAAAAACAAACAAGATTATGCTGAAATATTCATGAAAGTTTGGCATTAAAAAAGCACATGAACAATCAGAATATAAAAATAGGTCTAAAATGCAAAGCAAAGAAAAATACATCTTAAATGCAGTTTCTTTTTCTTTCTTTTTAAAGTCTTCGTTGCCAGTACAACAACCTAGAGAATGGAGCCTAATGAGTTTTACATGTTACCTTGGACCTGATCTTTTTACTTGTAAATTCAGTTCTATTTCTGTGTGTGTGCGCGCATGTGCACGTGCCCTTGCGCTTCTGCTGGCTGCTCAGAGTACATCATAATATTTTCTTTTGAAATCTGTTGTGACTTTTTATATTAGTTTCCTAGGGCTACTGTAACCAAGTACCACAAACGGGATGGCTCAAACAAATGTATTCTTTCCCAGTTCTGGTGGCTACAGGTCTGAAATGATGGTGTTAACAGGGTTGGTTTTTCTCTGAAATTCCAATGAGAAGTCCTTAGCTCCTAGATGGGTCACTCCAATCTCTGCCTCCGTATCACCTGGCCTTCTCCCTGTTGTCTCTGTGTGCAAATGTCCCTCTTTTTATCAAAATACCAGTCATTAGATTAGGGCTCCCCTTAATCCAGTATATCATTTTAACTCGATTACATCTGCAAAGACCCTATCTACAAATGTATTCGGGTTCTCCAGAGGAACAGAACCAATGGAATGTATGTATAGGGAAAAGATTTATTTTAAAGAATTGGCTCATGAAATCCTAGCTGGCAAATCTAAAACCTGCAGGGTAAGCCAGCAGGCTGGAAATCCAGGGAAAAGCCAATAACTACTGTTCGAGTTAGAAGGTTGGCAAAACTTCTTCTTGCTCAGGGAGAGTTTAGTCTTTTTCCCATACCCCCAACTGCCCCTGACTTCAATTCAAGCCTTCAGCTGACCAGATTAGGCACACCCTAATTATAGAGTGCAATTTACTCAATGGTCACCGATTAATTTAAATGATTTTCTCCAAAAACACTTTCACAGAAACATTGAGAATGTTTGACCACCTATTTGAGCCTGTGGCACAGCCAAGTTGGCACATAAAATTAACCAGAACAAATAAGGTCCTATTCCTAGGTCCTGTGGAATTACTGCTTGACTCTATTTTTGGAAGTATGTAATTCAACCCACAACACTTACCTATATTTGCATGTAATGTCAATAACCTTTTCTTTAATCTTGTTACAAAATACTCCTTTACAGTTGGAAATACAGAGATAAAAGTAAACTTTTATTTAAAAGATAAGGAATTTAAAGATTCTGATTATTTTAGACTGATAAACAATCAAATTGTAGTTCTTCATGTGAGAAGAAAATATTCACCTTCTAGGTCAGTGTCCTCCTTATAGCCCTTACTTGGAGTTGTATCATTCTGCTGTTTTCTCCATACTCCAGTCCACACTGCTCCTATTCAAAATCAGTTTGTTTTGTGTTTCTAGTCCTTTATTTATTAAATGATTATTCTGGGAGAAAAGGAAGGCAGATAAGTCTTGATCTCATGAAAATTTTGTTCTCCTAGAGGTAGACAATAAACAGAAGACAGATAAATTTCATAGTGTAATTTCTGGTAACCGTCAAGAACTAGGGAAGAACAAAAAGTGTGGGTTGATCAGAGTGCATTTAAGTGGGAGTCTGTAGAGCGATATTAGATTGTGATATCTGGGAAAGGTTTTCTGAAATGGAGACTGACCTTTCAGTCAAAATGAATGATCGCAAAGGGCACTGATCTACTTTTTAAGGACAGTCTTGGAATAGGAACCAGCAGCTGCAAAAATCCTAAGGAGTGAAGGAGCTTGGTGAGCACAGAGAACAGAAGGACCGTCAGTAGGGCTCAGATATGCTGCGTGAAAGGGGGAGGAGTCATTGATAGGAAGTCAAATTCAGGCAAGAGTAAGAGTTAGCAGGTTTTTTTCTACATTCATTAAAATTTGATTTGGAAGCTTAAAGCAAGAGAAATAGCAATACTTGATTTATATTCTAAAATAACGGGCTCTAAAAATCCTAGCCTTCTGGATGGAGATAGGATTGAAGGGCCAACGATATCTACAGGAAGGTTAGTGCAAAGGTCTTACATTAATTTTGGAATATGCTGATTTTAAAATAAGGTGGTTACAATAGAAGTATTTGGTCCCGTTAAGGCAATGAAAACTGAGGAGAAAGAACTTGGATCCAGGTAGGTTAAAATAAGTCCCTTTCCCACAATAAACTCTATACACTTAATGACATCTTAACTATAAGTCTTTTGGAAATCCCAATACAGACTTTGTTTAACCTATTGAAACAAGTGTTCCCAATACTGGAGGTAGTTATTTGCATCTCATTGTATGACGATTACATGCCATTGGTCAAGATGGATTTGATTAAACGTATACTTGGAACTGTTTTTCTTGATAGAAAATTGTAATAAAATGTGTAACTTAGTCTAAAGGGCAGACCTAGAATAATCACTTAATTCCCAAGTGTCAGTTTGAACAAGGATCATATAATCACAGATGTAGTCCAGAAGGTTGGGTATAAACAGCTTGAAAGTTAAAAAAAAAAAAAAAAAAAAAAAAAAAAAGTTAATGAGTTTAGAATATGTCGACCCTTCCCAAATGTCTCTTTTGCTGATTGTGTTTCTTACACACTTTTTTATTCTGAAAGGAACTTACAAAATTATGGATCTTACAATAAAATATACAATCGGATGTGGGACATTTTTTCCTGAGTGATTTTTAAAACTTTCTTAAGTTTGTTTATACTTGAGAGACAGAGTGTGAGTGGGGGAGGAGCAGAGAGAGACAGACAGACACAGAATCTGAAACATGCTCTAGGCTCCGAGCTGTCAGCACAAAGCTGGATGTGTGGCTCAAACTCTCTAACCATGAGATCATGACCCGAGCCGAAGTTGGATGCTTAACCACCTGAGCCACCCAGGTGCCCCTCATGAGTGCTTTTAATATGTATTCCCCACCTTCATACTCTAGAAGGCCATAAATGCAATGAAAGCATTTATAGTAATAACCTTTATAAGAAGTAAGCAGCTTGTATGGTCTGTAGTTGACCAGTGGGAAACCACTAAGCATTCTTGATACATTGATAAAATTGGATTAATCTATGTAAAAAGTTAGGACTTAAAGTTACTACGTGTGTTCCAGTTATTGCCATAGAACAAATTCCTCAGACTTAACAGCTTAAAACAACAGTGTTATGCTCCCAGATCTGGTGGTCAAGAATTTGAACATCGCATGGCAGGAAAGACCTGTTTGCCTCACAAACAGGGAGTGAGGAGATCCAGGTCAGGAGGTGAATCTTTAGTGAAGAGTAGAATCCTCTGTAAAGCCTTATTCACTTCCATACCTGGCACCTGGACTGGGTGACTAGCAGTCTAGGCAATATTTGGTTATGTTGAAAAGGCACCTATTCCGTGCCACAGGGAAATGACTCAAGCTGTTTCTTGAAGTCTTGCAAAGAACCCATGTCTAAGGATGTTTACTGCATCATTGCTTGTAATAGTCTGGAGTTCATGACTTCTAAGCAAGGCAGAAATTGATAGAAGCCAGCCTTGGAAAATCCCACAATATCATTTCTTCTCAACCCTTTCTCAGAGCCACCATCCATATTTTCAGATTCAAGGGGAAGGCAAGTTAGACTCTAACACCTGATGGGGTTTACAATGTTGCGTTGGAGATGGATCCGTGGGAAGGGAGACCTGGGGAACCTGGACTCCGGTACATGTATGCAGTGTAGTGTTTAGCATGTAATAATAACTGTTAGTATTATACTAGTTATAAAATATACTTTAAAAAGCTAGTCTGACTTGAGCTTAATTACTTTGTTAATCGTTCTAACAAGTTATTGAATAATCTTTTAAAACTCCCCTTTGTCTATTACATGGATTTTTGTTCTGGAATCTCTTTTCAATTGGTAAAATCCATTTATGAAGAGTAGCAATTAGACTTAAATATTTAAATTTTTTGTATCTTGCACATTTCTATAAGAAATTGTTATTGGTTTAAAATTTTTTAAATTCATAAACCCTACAAGTTTTCAGAGTGGCTTCACTTTTTAGCCCCCAATTTTAATTTAAATTCCAGTTAACAGAATGTAATACTTGTTTCAGGTGCACAATAGTGACTCAACACTTCCATACAGCACTTGGCACACATCAAAAATGCTCTCCCTGATCCCCATCACCTATTTCACCCATCCCCCCAACCCACCACCCCCTCTGGTAATCAATGGTCTCTTGTCTATAGTGAAGAGTCTGTTTCTTGGTTTGTTTGTCTGGTTTGTTAAATTTCACATGAGTGAAATCCTATGGTATTTGTCTTTCTGATTGACTTGCTTCACTTAGCATAATAGGATGGCTTCACTTTACGACCAGGAATTTCAAAAGCAATACGTGGAACAGTTTGATCACTGGAAAAACTCCTCATAATCAACTTCACATAAAATTTATGGACCTAATATATAAATGAAGGGGGCTCTCAAAATAATTACATTAATAGCGACCAGCTTTTTTCCACATGAAATTATTAAAAATGTAATCTTTATAAAAAAACTAGTGAAATGAATAAGCTGAAATAGATTAATGATTTAAATGACATTGCTAGATCACTTAAAAGCCTAACTATTGTGAACTAACAAATTTGGATCAGGTCAACTTTTAAACCTAGGTGGACTCTGGCAAGCAGCTTGGTAATATTTGATTAGGTTGAAAACAGGTATCTCATGGCACAGGGAGTCCCACTTCAAGATCCATCTTGAGTAATTCTGCAGTGAGGACATGTATAGAGATGCTTACTGCATCATTTCCTCTACTAGAGGGAAAAGTAGAGCCCCAGTCTTCCTAGCGATTATATTTTAAGAATCCTAGTATAATTATCTGATGTTGTCTTGAGTATCTAAAATATGGAATTAAGGCTATTTGCAGAAAATATTAGCAATAAAATGTGTGTATATTTTGTATTCTCTACAACTTAACATTATTCTAGAAGCATACATGTAACATACAAAACCTATTTGTACCAAGTCTAAGTCTTCATGCTTAATCTAGGAAACAGAAGGAATAGACCATTGAAGGACATTTGAGGTTACAGCTGTGTCTAATTATAGCAACATTTTAAAGTATGACAAAAAGTAATCTTTGTCCAGCCATCAGTACTTGTTATATTATCCTAGTTGTCTGTATTGAAAGGGAAAGTGGTATTGGCTCAGGAGGAAAATTACACATCATTGATTTCTTATCCTGACATAATTGTGATTATAATTATAGAGAAATTTCAACACCTAATCAATTTTCATCCTTTGTTTTAAGAGTATTGATTTAAGTTTATTTACTTTGAGAGAATGGTCAGGGGAGGGGTAGAGAAGGAGAATCCCAAGCAGACTCCACACTGTCAGCACAGAGCCCGATGTGGGGCTTGAACTCACGAACCATTAGATCATGACCTGCACTGGAACCAAGAGTCTGACGCTTAACTGAGTGAGCCACCCAGCCACCCTGTATTGTTTGTTTTTTACGACTTTTCTAGGAGTATTTTGGCTAAAAAATCTGAACGTGGGTAAACTAGCACTGCCTTACTTAATTGTGGTCTGAAGAAAGAGTCTGTGACTGTATGCCAAGTTTGTATACTTCACAGTTCTAAAAGCTGTAAGATAAGTGCTACAAAAGATTTATCCCTGGAGACCCATGGTAAACTGATGAGAAAAATGTGTCAGGAAAATGGAAAGATTCTGCAGAATACTAAGCAGTAGATCTGAAATGTCCTGTGCTTCCTAAATTATTGGTGTGAAATATTAATATCCCCAGGTTTTTAATATAAAAGTTAGATAAATATGGAAATTCTCCAGTCAAGTTACTTCTGCTTTGCACTTGATCTTAGCCAAAAGGCCGAGAAGCACTATTGTGCTTTGCTATTAGTTTGGCAAGGTATGGTGTATTTTGTGTGTCCTTCACCTTTGTCTTCTGAAAGAAATGCTTCTCAAAGGGCAAGCCACAGACTGTTAGCCACTTGGCTACCAGTCTACAACAGGATAAGGAATTTCACCAGAAAGTAAATCCACCATTACCATGAGCACTGTTTATGCCTTTTTTTAAAAATAAGAATCTTTCAAAGAAGGAAGCAGTGCATTCATTTTCATTCTGATACTGATTGCGGACAAACACTTGGAAGAAAAAGAAAAGAGGAAATTGAGACAATAAAAGTTCCCCTCATTATTTGGGAAGAGCACATCCAGAGCAGTGAGAAGTGTAAAGAAAGAAGTAATGTAATATAACGCATTATTACATTCCACACTTTGATAAGGAGCCCCAAAGAGCTGTAGCAGGTTGCTCTGTAGGCATGTTCACTTGGTCCACAGTATTTTCCTGGAAGACCTTCAAGGAGGTGCAGGCCCATGAAGTACTCTCCTGGGGCAGGAGTGGAAGAATTGATCTTTGCAGGTTGTTCCCATCTTGCATTAATCAAAGTTTACCCCACAGGCAGCTAGGTCCTTGACCTTCCATTTGGTTTCATCCAATCTCTTGATGGTGTGCAGGAAGCCCCAAAAGGTTTGCATCCAAACCAGCTTGTGTGTATGTGTGCTTGTTGAAATATGTGTATAACATGCATACATGTGTGCATTTGAACTATGCAAACAAAACCTTGATCTGAGAAGTCAGGATTTAGACAGTAGTTTGTCCTACAGTATGACCTCTAAAATAGCACTATAAAGTTACTTCTGGTTGTAGTTGACATTTCTATACATGGTACAGCACAATGGGGAAAATAGTTTTACAAATACTTAATGTTCGTGAACTAGGAAGAACATTAGGAGAAATAGCCTCTAAACCCATTACTAATCTGTTTCTTCCATACTAATCAAGAACAAGATTTCCTGAGTCAAGTATATTAGGATATATCCAAAGGTTTTACTTGAGTACAGTAATGGACACTGGTGCCCCATCCAAATCTAAGTTACTGCGTGGAAGCACTCCTCTTGAAAACGGTGAGTGTTGGCTGCTAAGGACGCACAGCTGCTCCTTCTCAATAGAGTTGCTCCTGGTGGACTAGAAGCTTCCTTGCCCAGAGAAGTCACCAGTGACTGATACAGATAAGGCAGGCCCTTTGCTTCAAGATGGAGCCAATTCTGTGCCACAATTGACGCTCCAGACATGGCATGGGATCAGGTTAAAGCTGGAACTTAGCTGAAAGCTTATCCTTCTTCAGTTCCTTCCTTTGCTGCCTTTCTCCTGAGAGCACTGCCACTGTAAATCAATTGCGACCAAATTTATATCCATTTTTACTTCAGGGAAATCCACCTAAGACAGGTAGTTGGGAGAACTAATTGCCTGGGCTTTTGAAAGACCAGAAATGGTTTATGGACTGGATACTGAGAGGTGGATTGATTTATAAATGACCCTGAAGTTTAAATCTTGATAACAAAAGCATGTTTGATACCTCCGTGGAGAGAAACATTAGAATAGGTTGCAATGTTAGGTATCCTGCATTTGAGATAATGAAACCTCAAGTGGAAAAGACTGAACAGAATATTTATATTTAGATTTCCAGAACTGTGGTTTGGATCTGTGAATAGGACTGAGCGTCATCAGGAAGAAGGTGACTTTTGAAGCCCTAAAGAATGTACAGTGCTAAGAGGAAAAAATCTTAAAAGGACAAATGAATGTTCCTTTAAAAATGGAAAAGGGCAAAAGTTCTTAAAAATTCCTGTGAGATCCATATGTCTGTATATTGTGAGTCTCATTTGAACTTTGAATTAAAAGTTTATTTTCTACCGGTAAAATCTGAGTTCAGCTTTCGAATCTGTAATATCATGGATCCTGTAACAACCAGAGCACCTTGAAGACCTTTTGAGTTTTAAAATCTTGATAGGTTTAATTTTAAGGTTTGTATCTTCAATAAGATCTTGCTTTTGGGGTTTAACTGAGGTGGGATGAAAGACTCAATAGTAGATGAGTCTCCCTGGCCTCCTCCACTTTAGTCAATTGCACTCAGAGAACCTCAGAATTCTCTCAAGATGTCCACTCTGTACAAAGGTTCTCATCTTCCTCAAGGTCTACATGAATATTGGGTCTTTCAGGAAAAAATGTAATACTATCTCTTGCTGAAAAAACTTGTTCAATATGTGTTCATTTCCTTAAATGTTTCTAGTCAGATTTCCTATTTATAGATCACCTACATAGATAGTGCTTTTTAAATATAGCGTGGAAAATGGGCAAGTGTAGTTATAAGGATAAATGTGTAATTAGGGTATAATTGGATAGCCTAAAGGAAATCATTAAATCTAATCGACAAATTTGACCTGAACTATCAACTGGCACGCCATGGTGAATGAAGTTGTGATCGATCACGAAATGGTCTTTACGTGAATGTCTTATCAAATCTTACAATAAGAGCTATTAGACACAATAATAGTCCAGAGGAAAAATCTGAATTACCGAAAGTTCAAATCTAAGATCTTCATATTTTCCTTACTTTGTAGACTCCTGTTTATTGAATATCACACAAGGAGAGCTTAACAGAATAAAGTTGTTACATGAATGGCTTAGATAAGATACTCTTTCCCTCTACTAGGTGGTTAGAAAGAAGTGAGTTATAGGTGGTTCTTAGAACCAGTAGAACATGGCAGCCATTAGAATAGGAAAGAACTCCAGGAGGTGAAAAAAGACAAGAAAATGTGGTATAATGCAGTATATAGGTTTTTAATTTTCCAGGATCATGGTTTCACTTTATATGGATTGGTAAAATGACAAGCAAACTATAAATTTAGAATAAAATGTATTCTGAAACCACAACATCTAGGGCCTCCTAAGTCTGCCTTTCAGAGAAATAGACTTGAAGAAATAAAAAGACTCAGAATTCCTGTGAACTAACTTGGCCATTGAATTCTTTACCCCAGCTCACAGGGCAAAAGATCTGAACAAGTTGGCACCACTCTCCCTTTGAGAAGTGTTTTGTTTGTTTTACTCTGCCTCTTTGCTTTTTTGCTTTCTCCAACCACAGATCTTCAGTTTAAATGTACATAAGTGAATACTTCAGAAATAATTAAATACATAAGTATCTCCCTATCAGCAAATGTGACAAAAGTTTTCCATTATTATAGCCCAAAACATGAGTCAACATTCACTTGTATTGAAGTGTTAACACCTTGCTTACGCAGTTTTCCATGGATTGAAAAATTGTTCATGCCTAAAAGGAGGGCATTAATTTGAACAGCACTTATATGTTCTTTTGGACTAAGTTGTCTGGTTAGCACATTTTGTACTTAATTATAACACACTTCTATTAAAGAATGTTAATTGAAGAATACATATACTATTCATTCTTATAATCTATACATAAATTTAAAGTACCATTTAGTATTGATTTTCAAATGAGCTCTCTGAATAGCATTCTCATTTAGATACTGCTTTCTCAAATCTGATGTGTAAAGATGAAAAATTTCACAAATAATATACAAATGATTCTATAACAACTTTGTTATGGAATATTTTAAATGCAAATATTTGAGGCATTATGTAAAATAGAGTAATGATTAGAGGTATAAATATCGAAAATGACTTTATTGATAAGTATGGTAAATAGAATGGTTTTTCTACATTGTACATTCTATATTGTAGAAACTTACAATTTTTAAACTGGTGATTATTTAAAAAAACTTTAAATAAAATTTAAAAAATAAAGCAAAATCCCCAAAGCTACCATGCGGGAAATAGTATAGCAGTAGTAGGTTTCCTGCACTAGGTATGGAGAACTTGATTTCTATTTATCTTAACCAGCTCTGTGTCCTTGGAACATCAGTGTCTCTGAGTTTGAGTTTGATTATTTATAAAATTAAGGAGCTGGTCTAGATGAGATCCACAGACACTTCCATCTCAGAAACTTAATGATTTTTGCCATGTTGACAAGCAGTTTAAGCAGTTCTTCCTGGAATTTCTGATATAATTCTTGATCAGCAAAGACAAGTCAAAAGTGCTCTGTAAACAAATAGCAACAAGAGGGAGGAAAAAAACAGCCAAATGAAAACTGATAACAATAGGACACTAGGAGAGAGGAAGGTAGTCTATGAAAAATTAATCACAATTTGAGAATAAGAATTTGAGCCTTTCTGTATAAATGTGTTGAAGGTAAGAGAAATTTGAAAGTATTGACTATAGTATCTAAGAAGATTATAGAATTGGCTTTTAACTTCTAGAAACAGGAGTGATTAAGTCTTTGGAATTTTTTGAATTCTAGCTTAATACTCGAAATGGTGCTCCAATATACTTGGTGCTTAAAGGTTAGATTTTGCATATCCATATTGCTAGAGCTCAAGACGCTAATGGTGTTCAATGTCTATGCACATTATAGCACAGTTTTTAATACTGCTTTGGTATCAGATGCTGTTACAAATCCCGTGTTCATTTAATAACAAATGGTGTTCCAATAAAGGATTCTGTGTTTCTGGAGGTTTTGTCACCTGGTAAGTGAAATGGATTTATTAAGTTTGAATGGTTTGTATATCTGATTTTCCCTTAATGTTAAAATCTGTTACATGTAAGGAAGAGATGTTAGTTTTCTCTACAAATTTTACATTTGTTTAAACATTCAATGAGAGAGTACATGTTAGTGTGCATGTACCTGGGGGAAGGGCAGAGAGAAGAAAAGAGAATCCCAAGCAGGCTCCGTGTTGTCCGTGCAGAGCCTGACACAGGGCTCGAGCTCATGAACCGTGAGAGGATGACCTGAGCCAAAGTCAACAGTTGGAGATGAATCAACAGTTGATCTTGATGCTTGACAAGTAAAGATGCTTCACCAACTGAGCTATCCGGGCGCCCCTGGAGAAGACGGATGTTTTTAACCTGTGCTTTTAATGTATTAAACTACCTTAAGTATCAGATCAAACCACTGCATTATCAAGTCCTGCAAGAACATATGCTTAGGCTAAAGACGGGTTTAATCAGAGTTAAATCCAGGATGCCATTTAGCCAGGAAACCTGAGATCCAGTGAGTCGGAAATAGAGAAATGGGACCTTGGGGACTGATGATAATGAAATATCACTCAATTGATTGTAATTTCTGGTTCACTTGGTTGTAAAAGTTTGTCTTGCTTGCCTGGGAGTTAAAAAAACAAGTAACAAATCATAAGGCCAGAAGTTGGTCCTAGGATCCACCTTCAATATCCTTGCTCCTTTTGAGACCACCGTGGCCTAACCATAAACCCAAGTGCTTCATGTGCAGTCTGTGAAAACCAGCTATATTCTTGATGTCTTAAAGAACTGCATGCTTCAAGAGCAATTTTTCATCATGGGCATTTATGACTTTTGATACAAACGGAAACTCATTACTGACCATAGAATCAACATAAATTGTTTGCTTGCTTAAATGTGGTCTACTAAAGGACTGAAGGAAATTTTGCTCACTACAGATGGCTGAAAGCTGTTTTTATTGTCTTGAGTGGAATGACCTATAGTTACGACTTCCCTAATTAGATGTTAAAGTGGAATTGAACAGAAAGGATTTAAATGAGTCATCAAAGAATTTTTAGGACAGCATTACAAGTTAACCAAGGTCACAGCATGTGTGGAAGTTTTGGTGTGTATGTGTATGTGGGTTTTTTTTTTCTTTTAGAGGAAATATCTAAAATTCCTAAACTGAAGGAATTTCTGGTAAAAATTAACATATTTGCAGTCAGGAAAACTGTATTTTAATAAAGTAAGTCATACTTCATTGATCATGCCTCTTAAATGTCCCCAGGAGGTCATGTAATGAATTAGTGGTCTAATAGAAAAGAAATTGAAAGTTCTTGAAGGTGTAGGTAGTTCAGTCAGTGAGTGTCCAACTTTTGAATTCGGCTCAGGTCATAATCTCAGGGTTTATGGGTTTGAGCTTTGACTTGGGCTCCATGCTTACGGGCAGAGTCTGCTTGGGATTCTCCTCATTTCCCCCAACCTCCCTTTCTCTCTCTTCCAATGCTCACGCTCAAGTTTTTTTTTTTTTCTTCTTCTACATGAAGAGCACTATATGCACCCATAAGCGATTTACTCTTTTCTTTAAATTAGTATGCAAGAGAGCTTACCAAGCATATGACTGATAGGACCCTTCAGTTATTCTAGCTTTAGAGTCAAAGTGCCAATAGCACCAGATACCTAGCGAATTAGATGAGTATCTTTCACCTTAGATCCTATTTAAATGCTTAATTAGAAAATGTTATCTAAGAGGCAACTATCAGAGTTTTATCTGATACTTGCTAAAGTGAATAGGTCATGTATAAAAATGGGGGTAGTCAGGAGAAATGACTGGTGAACTCACAGGTAGGCAGAGAACTCTTAAAAATTTTTAAATCCAAAAAATCTGTTTTTAGAAGGCCATGATGACATAACTCAGATGAAAATGGAGTCCTAAAACGTATGTCCTAGCGCAACTAAAAGTAGTTATCAAGAGAAGGCAATCGGATCATTCTGTCTCCTCAATTTCATGTTTTTTATATTTCTGCAATGCCAGCTTGATTAAGGGCTCATATATTTTTTTCAGCCTTTAAGAATCTTTTTTAATTTGACAGGTTATATTGTGATATTAGAGTACCCCAAAATCTGCTTTCAGCGGGATTTCATTATAAGAATGAAATTTTAATCTTTTAGTCTTTTTTTTCCACAATGAAAATATCTTTAAGGGTAATAACCCATTGTTATATACTTAGACCTGTCTTGGATTTATTGTACTGAAGTATAGTTGGTATACAAAGTTACGTTAGTTTCCGGTGTATAACATAGTAGTAATCTGAAGTCTGTTATACTCCCCGTGAGTATAGTTATCAGGTCACCATACAACACTATTAGAATGCCACCGACTATATTCTCCGCGCTGTACCTTTCATTCCCATGACGTACTTGTTCCATGGTTGGAAACCTGTACCTCTCGGTCCTTCACCCAATTTGCCCATCTTCCCTGCCCGAATCCTGTATTCCTGTTAAGGAATCTTCTTTTCAGTAGGGATCAAGAGTGTCCAATTTTTTCATTCTCCTGGCATTAGGAGGAAAGTTCTGATAATCTTAAATTACCTCTTCCATTCCCATGTATACTAACAACTAAAAAATAACCTATTAAACAAATGTAAAAGAACATCAAATGCCTGGATAATGATTTTTGTTCCCTCCTTTCCTCCAGAGTCCTCTCTGATCTCCTTCTGCTCTGTAGTTGCAAGGGGTACTCAGTTGTTTTTGCACTGATTCTAATCTCTTAACTACAAACGCCAATGAACCTGTGCAGTTCTGGTTTTATATTTATGAATATATTCTTATATGGGACTAAAATAATAATGGCTCAAAAATATTTTCTGCTTTTTGGAAATACCACCATACAAGTTACTGGTCCAAATGTCTATGAACTGATGAATGAATAAAGAAGATGTAATTTATATATACAATGGAATACTACTTGGCAATGAGAAAGAATGAAATCCTGCTAATATGCAGCAACGTGGATGGAACTGGAAGGGATCGTGCTGAATGAAATAAGCCAGAGAAGCATAGTTAAATGTTTTCACTCATCTGTGGATCTTGAGAAACTGAACGGAAGACCCATGGGGGAAGCGAAGGGGGAAAAATAGTTACAAACAGGGAGGGAGGCAAACCATAAACTCTTAAATACTGAGAACAAACTGAGGGTGTATGGGGGAGAAGGGAAAATAGGTGATGGGCATTGAGGAGGGTACTTGTTAGGATGAACACTGGGTGTTGTAGGTAAGTGATGAACACAGGAATCTACCCCCCAAAACCCAGAGCACACTTTACATACTGTATGTTAGCCAATTTGACAATAAATTATATTTAAAAAATATATAAACAAAAGAATAATTAGTATAGCATCAAAGGGAAGAGTAACTTAATATTTTTCCACCAAAAATTTTTGAGCAACTGATGTATGCAGGCACTGTTATAGGCACTGGAAATAAAGTAACAAAATAGACCAAAAAAATTCACCATGTACACATGAAGCTTAAAATCAATGTTCCATATAGTTTGGGTCCTATATACTTCCAGGGGATGCTGTCCAGCCCTATGTCTCCCTGAAACATAAACACTGGCTTAGTACTCTTTCTTCCTTGCTCTCAAGGCATCTTGCATTCTACTCCTTGAACTTCTCAAATTGATCTGAAATTATCTCCTATACTAGACTTTGTAGGTAAGAATCCTTTCTTCCTCTCCATATTCCTTAGGGTAGCACCTAGAACAGAGTAGAGGGTTCCATAGTTTGAAAACTGGACAAGTGATACCACTTTAACTGCTTATGGTTATTGCTCAATTAGGACCTTTTAAAAACCGCTAAAATTCAGGGCAGCTGGGTGGCCTCAGTCGCGTGTCTGACTTCAGTTCAGCTCATGATCTTGGGGTTTGTGAGATGGAGTCCCGCATTGGGCTGTTTGTTGTCAGCGTGGAGCCCACTTTGGATCTTTTGTTCCCCTCTCTTTGCCCCAGCCCTGCTTGTGCGCTCTCTCTCTCTCTCAAAAATAATGAACGTTAAAAAAAAAACTGAATTATTTTTTTGAGGGCACATGTGTAAGTGGGGGAGAAGGCAGAGGGAGAGAGAATCCCAAGCAGGCTCCACATTGTCATGGAAGAGCCCAATGAAGGACCCGTTACCATGAATTATGAGATCATGACCTGAGCTGAAATCAAGAGTCAATCAACTGACCGAGCCACCCAGGGGCCCTAAAACCGTTAAACTTCTAATGGCTCCTCAAGAAACTTTGCCACCCCAGTCATGCTGCCATGTGAAACCCAGTCTCCTATCCGGTCTTTTAACTTCGGGAGAATTCTTGTTGCATAACTAATAATGATTTTTCTCTTTGTGACTTCCAAGAGAACATAAGTCCTATTGATGTAGGTTATTACAACTGTCATTTTTATGAGCTATCGGTGATAACAGATCTTTATGTAAACTAGATGTTTCTTTGAATAATCACATCTACTTTCTATCTGTGATGTTGAAAACACAGAATGTTGGTATTATAAGCTAAGTAAAATACAAAATATCAATGAACAACTTAGACTCCATGCTTAATAAAATGAGTGAGGATTGAAAGGGCTTTTGTAATATTTACCTGTTACTGTAAAAATAGGAAGATCAGTGTATTAAGTTATAGTATCCTTTTGCAGGGGCTTGCATTTTCATGTAACAAGAGCCTCAAAGGCTCTTATAATTAAGCAGAGAGCTGGAAAGAAACTTATAAAATACTGTAAAATCTCAAGATAAAGAATATTAAGCTTCACAAATGGCAACAACCTTTCAGACAGTAAGTCTGAGGAAAAGATCATGGATTAGAACGTCATTTTGAAGACCTTCTGCTAACCTCAGATCCAACCATATAAGGAATTTTATTCTGTACATGAATCCAAAATCCGCAAATGGAAGCATAAAACTAATTTTAGATAATGTTGGCTGGACCAACTCTAACCCAATATTTGAAGGATATTTTTTCTTAGTAATCCTATATTTTTCCTTAGACCCTTATTTTTATTCATCTTTTGTTGCCCTCCACCTCTTCTCAAGGTCTTGTGCTCTTTATCTTGATACCTTTAATGTTTTCTACTTCATACTTTTATTCCCTCATTTTGGAAGCATTAGCAAACAAAAAGCACATCAGAAGCAGACTTTCTGAGGGGTAAGAAATCCAATTCTAAGAAAGGAAGCGATAGGATTGCTCTCAAAAGAGATTTACAATGCCAGCAAATAAAGGGCTTTTCATAGAAAAGGAAAGTTCGTGTGATCTAGAGTGGTCTCTAAGGAGGAACTGGAACCAGATTAAACCTTGGAGGAAACTACAGGTAGTACTGTTGTGCCTTCATAATTGGCAAAACTTTAGAAATACCTCATCATCTCTTGGAATTTTAGTATTGAATATTTGAATCCAAAACATTATGCTGAAAAGACTATTGTATCCTCAACTTTGCCTCTTAAGAATTATTGGCTAGCTCTCTGAAAAGAGATTTTGGACAAGTTATTTACTCTTTAAAAAGTCTCCTTGTCCCCATATATAAAATAGTTATTATCAGGCAACTGAATAAATGAAAACCTTAACATATATTTTTTTGCACAGTGCATAGTATATAGAGACTACTCCACAAATATTTTACGATCACTGTTATAAATTTTCTAAGGAAAATATTCTTATACAGGTCTGAGATAGTTAAACCTGAAGACTAAGTTTCTTTTTTTAAATGTTCTATTTATCTAAAAAAAAATTTAAATGTTTATTTACTTTGGGGAGAGAGACAGAGTGTGAGTGGGAGAGGTGCAGAGAGAGGAGACACAGAATCTGAAGCAGGTTCCAAACTCCAGGCTGTCAGCACAGAGCCTGCCAAGGGGCTCAAACTCAAAAACCATGAGATCATGACCTGAGCCACCCAGGTGCTGCTGATGACTAAGGTTCTTGAAGATACGTCATTTATATAATGCCTATTAAGCTAAGTCTTCATGATTTACCAAAACTGGACACCAGAGCTTAAAAAGATTTTGTTGAAAACTTTTATTCTCTTCATCTTAGTATGCAAAGCTGAAGACCTCTTTCCATAAACTCAAAATTGTCTAACTTCTGATTATGTCTAAACCTAAAAATCGGTATGTGAAAAATTTTACTTTTGGCTCTCATATTAAAATCAAATATTAAATACCAAAATTATTACATATATGGAGTTTGAAAGCTAATGTGCTGTTCTTTAATTACATTAACATCAGAAAACAGAAAATTGTGAAGTTGTAATTGTGGAAATATAAAGTTTATACATAAAAATGGTAAGACATAAAGGTATTCTAGATGTTACGAAAGTATAAGATATCTAAAATTGTATATGTACAAGGAAACCAAAATCCAGGTAAATAACCCGTATAGTATTCCTTTTTAGAAAGTATTTGTTTGTCATAAATAACAGTAATCTCAAAGGAAAACTCTGAGACTTGAACTCTTAAATGTATATTGGTCCCTCAAATAGACCTTATTTACTTGTGTAATTGTGGTATAAGCACTTAACATGAGATATAGGTTTGTTTTTTAAGGTATAATTGGTATAACACATAGTTTCAGGCATGTAACATGATTTTGTATATACTGCAAAATCAGCACAGTAAGTCTAATTACTGTCTGTCACCATACAAAGTAACACATTTCTTTTTACTCATGAGAATTAAGATTTACTCTTAGACAACTTGAAACTTGCAAGACAGCATTGTTGACTAGTTTTCCTGCTGTACGTTACTCCTTTTATAACCGCAGATTTATACCTCTTGATCCTTTTACTCATTGTGCCCATCTCTCAATCCCTCTACCTTCTGGCAACTACCATTCTATTAACTATATTCAAGTTTGGCTTTGTTCATTTGTTTTGCTTTTTAAATTTCACATAAAAATGAAATCTTGTGGTATTTATCTGTCTCCATCTGATTTACCTCACTCAGCATAATACTTGCTAGGTTCATCTATGGTGTCACAAATGTCAAGATTTTTTTTTTTTATGGCTGAATAATAAGTGCGGACCATATTTATCCATTTATTCATTGATGAACACTTAAGTTGTTTGCATATCTTGGCTATTGTAAATAATGCTACAATAAATATGGTGGTGCAGATATTTTTTTGAGTTACTGTTTTTGTGTTTTTTCCCCTCCCCCAGATAAATATCCAAAAGGAGAATTTCTGGATCATCTGGTAATTTCATTTAAGTTTTTGAGAACCTTCATACTATTTTCCATCATGATCATGCTAAGTTACATTCCCATAACACTGTACAAAAGTTCTCTTTTCTCTGTATCATCCCCAATTATCATTGTCTTTTTGATAGCCATTTTAATATGTGTGAGGTGATTTTTTTTAAGTTTATTTTGAGAACGTGTGCACACGGGCTGGGGAGGGGCATAAAGGGAGAGAGAATCTCAAGCAGGCTCCATGCTGTCATCATAGAATCCCACATGGGGCCCAATTTCATTTCATGAACCAGGAGGTCATGACCTGAGCTGAAACCAAGAGTCAGACGCTTAATCGACTGAACCATCCAGGTGCCGCCTCATTATGTTTCGATGTATATTTCCTCAACGATCAGTGATATTGGGCACTTTTTAGGTGTCTGGCCATCTTTATGTCTTTAGAGAAATATTAAGTCAGATTCTCTGACCACTTTTTGGAATTGTATGGTTTTTTATTTTTGTGTGAGTTCTTTACATATTTTAGATATTAATCCCTTATCAGATATATAATGCTTCATGTTAAAAGGAGTATTATCTCATTGTGGTTTTGATTTGCATTTCCTGATGATGAGTGAAGTTCAGCTTTTTTTTCATATACCGGTCAGCATTTGTATGTCTTTTTTGGAGAAATGTCTGTTCAGTCCTTTCCTCTAATTGGATTATTTGTGTTTTTGCTATTAAGTTGTAGGAGTTCATTTTGTGCTTTGATGTTTTTGCAAAGGTTTTATTCTGGTTGCCCTTTTACTTTGTCGAATGGCTCCTTCTGATATGCAGAAGATTTTTAATTTGATGTCGTTACACTTGCTAATCTTGCTTTTGATGGTTGTGTTTTGGGGTCCTTTCAAAGAAATCCTTGCCAAGCCCGAGGTCATGAGTTTTCTTCCTGAGGTTTTACAGTTCCAGGTCTTAAATTTAAATCCGTAGTCCATTTTTGCACTGATTTTTGTGTATGGTGGAAAGTAAGGGTCTAATTTCATTCTTTTGGTTGTAGATACAGTTTTTCACTATTTATTGAAGAGACTGTCCTTTACCCATTGTATGTTCTTGGCACTCTTGTCAAAAATCAGCTGGCTGTATATGTATAGATTTATTTCTGGGCTCCCTCATGTTCTATATATGTTTGGTCATGTATATGCTCTATGTGTTTTTCTGCCAGTATCATTGTGTTCTAATTTATGGCTTTGAAATATAGTTTGAAACAGAAGCGTGATGACTCTAGCTTTGTTCTTAAGATTACTTTGGCAATTTGGGGTCTTCTGTTCCGTATGAATTTTACTATTCTTACTATTTTTACAAATAATACCGTTAGGACTTAAACAGGGATGGCGTTGAATCTGTAGATTGCTTGTGTAGTATGGACATCTTAACAATACTAAGACTTAGGATTCATGAACACAAGAGGTCTTTCCAGGTATTTGTCTTTAATTTCTTTCAGTGATTTGTAGTTCTCCATGTAGCATGCTTTCACCTCCTTAGGCTAATTCATTCTTAAGCGTTTTTTGTTTTTTTTGTTTTTTTTTTTTTTTTTTGATTTTTGATGCTATTGTAAATGGGATTGTTTTCTTTATTTCTTTGCTGAATAGTTCATGTAAGTAGATCTGATTTAGATCTGGGTGCACATTCCCGGTAAATGCACCCAACAGACAATGATGGATCAAGGCAGAGCAACTGTAATAAACCTTATTCAGAAATGGGAAGAATGACCATTGCATTGGATAAGTAATGTAAGAAGAGCTTCTTACCCTGATGCTGTCACAGGTTCTTTGATTACACTAGATTCCTTTCCCTGAGAATAACCCCCTGGTCGATTGAAGTCTTTGGCTCCTGGCTCCACTCTGAAAAGCACTCTGTTCGTGGTTTCTTTTTTGGTCACAGCTGGTAAAGCCTTTGGGAAATAGACTTTCTATGAGGGAATAAGCCTGCTTCCTGCCCCAGAGAACCAAGTATGGAAGATCACTTTTACAAGCCTAGCAAACAATTTTTCACCTAGGTTGATGGCAATGGAAATCTCTAAAGAGAGATTTTAAAAAAGTCTCTTTGATCACATAGAATTCTTTGTGCCCATAGCCATAATAATTTTGAGAATCGTGTTATTCTGAAGACATAATTAGATATATTTTGAGCTTCTTTAACTTCTGACATTTGACTCCTGTGGGACCAGGCACTTTGTCTTCCTTATCTGAGCTATTTAGCCAACTGAAAGCTTTCGTTGGAGCCACCATAAAACAGATTTTGACAAAGTCTTTTTCTTTTATTTAAAAAATTTTTTTTAATGTTTATTTTTGAGAGACAGAGTGTGATAGGGAAGGGGCAGAGAGAGAGAAAGGGAGACACAGAATCTGAAGCAGGCTCCAGGCTCTGAGCTATCAGCACAGAGCCCAACGTGGGGCTCAAATTCACAAGCTGTAAGATCCTGAGTGACCTGAGCCAAAATTGAACGCTTAACTGACTGAGCCACCCAGGTGCCCCAAGAAAGCCTTTTTCTTGAGCCTGAGTTTTACTTAGGATGAGTCTTAATCAGCTTTAATAGCCCAAAGCAGTTCTCTTTTTTACACTTTTCTTTGATCATAGATGTAAAACAGTCTCCTTTTGAAACATAACTAGCCTCGGAATATCTAGGCTTACCTTTTCTCTAATGCTTACTTTCAAATAGTCATTATTTGGAGTCCATCAATTATGGAAGTGACCAATTTATGCTAGGATCATTCCATTTCAAACCTGCGTGCCCGAGGTCAAAATTCCATTATGTGAATTGTCTGCCTTCCAGGTTACCACAGGAAAGAGTTAAACTGCACTGCATAGTAAGGATTGCCTTTTTTCTTGTAACCTGCAGCCAGTACCACTTTTTGTGTTTTATGTTTAATAGTGATGTTCCAGCATTAGGCACCAATTCTAATGGTTTTTGCTCTGATAACAACTCCAAAATCTCCATGGCTTACAAGAATGGAGAGAAAGAGAGGGCGACCCAAATCTGAAACCTACTTCAGGCTACAAGCTGTCAGCACAGAGCCCAACACGGGGGTTCAAACCCATGAACTGCGAGACCATGACCTGAGCTGAATTCTAATACTTAATTGACTGAGCCTCCCAGGTGCCCCAACTTCTTTTATTCTTGATATAGGTGAATGGATTTTATGTGTCATTTCTTGTGAGAAAGAATTAAAGACTTGTAATACTTTGAAGATAGGTCTTTTGATACCCTGAGAACAGATATGGTACAAATTTAGCCTTTTTTTTTTTAAGACCTGCTCAAGACTATAATAACGTGATTCTACTTTGTTTCTGGTTCAGAGTTTATTATCCAACATCTCCAAGAGTCAGAAAAGTAAAGGCTGTACTGTAATAATATTGTAACTTATTTCAATCATAAGAAAAACTCAGACACTGTTAAGTCAAAAGCTGATATCAACAGCTCCAGTAATAGTGAAATAATCTCTTAATTTTCTTAAAAAGCAAGTGAGCTCTTAATCAGATCTTAATCTAGCTAGATGATATTAGAAACCTCATTATTAAAACATTTCTAGTATATGTATGATTTCTAGTTGAAGGTATTTAGTTTATATTTCCTTTAATTTACTCCTATGATGTAAGTTTCACTTCACCGCCAGTATGGATAGGAGATTTATTAAGAGAAGGTTAAAACAAACAAACAAAACAAACAAAAAAAGAACACAACGACAACAAAAAAGACTCAAATGCAGACCTGAGTTTAGAACACAAATTACATCACATATAATTACTTCTTAATGAGCCAGATTCTGTCAAAGCCTGGTTGCTTTCTAGTAGAAAAGGAGAAGCTTATTAACTACAATAATTCTCTCAGGCTTGTGAGAAGGACCTATTTTTAAAACGCATGACTTGGGTTCAATTTAGAAAACAACATCAAGAATCTGGGACACCTGTTATTCGGTAGAAGTGTTCCCTTTTTAGTTTCATTTCTTATAATGCCAGTGGAACTCTAAATGTAATTTTATCTCCATGACTGACCAACTCCATAATTTATGTGGAATCAAGCTGGAGTTCTATGCTTGCACTGACTTTATAGGAAAATGCTTTGAAAACATGTTCTTCAAAATGTCACAGTAATAGTCTTCTGACATCATATACACAACCTATAATTATCCGACGTTTATTTTATCTCCACATACCCAATGTTGCACTGAGATTCATGTGGAGATGGGGGAAACATTTAGTGTCATTTGGGCTTCTATAAAAACATTGCTTTTTACCAGATTGGTTAAGATAACTAAAAGGCGGAAGTCCAAATGAAATGTCTTCTAGATGGGGGTGGAAAGAGGGGACCTACGTATGCAGAAAATTGGCTGTAAAATTTGACGTGATCCATATGTGATCTAGTCAGAGCACTGTACTCAGTTCCTTAGGATGAATTTCTTTATCAGAGAGAGACCCACTAAAGCCATTAAATTGGATCTAATCTGGGATTTTATTGATCTGAAGTTTTATAACTACAAATATAATTCTGATACAATTTATTGAGTACATCCTTTTTTTTTTTTAATCTACCATATTGAACGTTTGAAGAAGGGGAGAGGTCAAAGAAGTCAGGAGTCCAAAATCTCACGGCCAGTGAGTGAATGAGCCAGGATGCAAGCGTGGGGTAGTGAGAATGAGAATTGGCTTTGCCTCTGTGTCCCTCGTTCTTTGATTTACTAAATTCAGAATCTTGTTTTTTAAATTCATGTTCAAAATCACCACATGATTATTAGTACCTTGAATTTGCCTGTGCTGTTCTGTTCACGTTTCAGCTCCAGCTATTGTAATGTAACCACCTCCCCGCCCTCTCCCTCTACCCCACCCTGCCCCCACCCCAGTTCCCATGAAGAGTTCCAATCTCTACCAGGAAAGCCTCATTATTTTGAGCGAGCTCCAGAGTCACATTAGTCCCATTCAATCACCTCCCACCTCCACACCACCATACCCAGCTGTGGGACCATGGGTACGTTAGTAAACTACTCCACGACTCAATTTCTCTTCCATAAATTGTTAATATCCCATACTAAGGTGATAATTGAGTCAATGAGTTAACTTCTTCATTCTTCCAGCAAATGATGCTGAGTTTCTTCTAGATGTTCAGATAAGGTAAAAAACATGAATAAAGGGGAATTTTTTTTCTCATGAAATTTAGAATACGCATAGGGCCTCTTTAGTATACTTGTGAATCACCTGGGGATCTTGGTAAAACACAGATTTCTGGTTCAGTATTCCTAAGTTGGAGCTTGAGTATCTGCATTATTAACAAGCTCCTGGGTAGTGTTGATACTGCCGGTCTTAGGAACACATAATGAACAGGCAAGCACTTAAAATCTCCCTACCTAAATGCCTCTGGAATACTCTGTATTGGACCATTTCCCTCTCATTCAGTCTCTCCTAAAAACCAAATATGATCTGAGACATTCTTAACATATCCTCCTTGGCCCCAGTATAAGTGAACACCTCAGTATCAGGACTGGTCAAGTGAGGTGTGCGTGAGAAAAAAGCTTGTAGGGTGACTCCAATTACTAAGGAGGGTGCGGTTCACTTGGGACGGTTCTATTGTAAACTGTTAAGTCATGCTTACCCAAAGGATTTCACTGAGGAGAGTTTAGTCAGAACACTATAATTTTGCCTTGACTAATGGTCTTTTATGTTGGTGAGTTTTAGCTCTAGTCCCAGGACTTGCTCCAATCTGATTGTGTGATTAAAACCTGTTGTGCAGTCACACCAGCTTCTGCTATTCTAGGGTCTGGGCCCTGATAGAATATAGGCACTGATGCTTTACTGTTCTACCTCAGCCTCTAATTTCTCCACTATTCAGGAAGTACAGGAATGTGTGTCATCAATAGAATTACATGAAGTCATTTGTCAGTAGTCAAATTTTATACAATTTGTCTAACTTACATTGGCCGTAGCTGCCTGATAAGTAGTGTATATCAAGAAAACATAGAATCATATTTAACACATACAGTGTTCATACCTAATCCTTAAGAAGAGCTTACTCTGCTTTCCTATTCATTCTCTGAAATTTCACGTGAAGTCCCAATCCCACACAGTCCTCTTAAGTCATTACCAATTTTTCCCATTTCCCATTGTTGGAGAAAAAATTTTCCTTTACTCCTCTAGATTCTTCTGGTTGATCCAATAAACAAATGTAAATTATATACACATGGGGGGCCTATAAGACTAAGAGACCCACAAGTACTCAGGAAAATGAGGCATATATGCTACCCTGAGCTAACGAGAAGGCTCAGGGGTTTAGGACTTCAAAGGGAAGGGGCATCTTTCACAAGATGCTGAGAAGAACAAATGTTTGGAAGTACACTGCAGAGAAATATTTCTTTGTCTGTCTTATGTAAAAGTTACCTTTGACAGGGACCCTGCATCAAAAAGAGCTATCTAAATTCTTTTAGGCAGTTAAGGAAGTAAAAAAAAATTATTCAGTCTTCTCTTTCTCAAAAATAATCAGCCTAAATTGATTCTCCTGCCAAAGAGACTTATTTTGTGTTGACAAATTTTGCTTCCCTATATCTCTTAGATTATTACCTTTGGAATATTCCCTAAGTTCTATTCTTCTATTTCTCGTATAGAAACTTCTCAGACTTTCTCAGTAATTCCTTATTATTATGGTCACTTTTTCAAGTTACCCCTGCCCTACCTACCATGCCCTTGAGAAGTGACTGTTTTAGAGCAGAGTTCTCTTCTTTGTATTTTTTTCTAGTCTTCTAATATTCTCCCTATGAAGATTAAAAGAAAAATTATACTGCTGTCAGAATCTTGAGTTGCTTTTGGCAGCCGGCTCCTAGTGACTCATGCTCAGTAAGTAGCACCATGACCATGAAATATGCACGGCTTCTTCATTAAAATGCAGAACGAGAAACTGACTATGCCATGTAAGGACACAAAACACATAATTGTGATGATGCTCTGAGTGGAATTTTGAAATAGGGTAGGGGGTCTCCTTACAGGGGATGACTTAACAATTCAGGGGACAAAAATATATAGGAGATTCCTCTTGTATTGCAAATCCATGAGTAAGTAAACTAGAAAACTCCGTTAACTTCTTTATCCTTTCTTTTCAGAATTTCCTATGAAGTTCAAATTGCTATTCATTTTCCATTTATTTTACCCTTTAAAAATTTAGTCTTTTAAAATTACCATACCTCTAATACAAAAGTGATACTTGAACCTTCCCTCCCTCCCCCAACCTTAGTTTGGAATTTGAGACTGTCCTGTTAGAGACAGGATAGGTTTGGGTGTTAATGAGTATATAAGGTAACTAAATTTATGGATGTACTGTGAGTTTTGGATTAGAATTTGTATATTTTTCCAATTGGCAGTCCCATTAGCCATCTCACTTTTGGGAGTATGAGGACTCCCTGTCACTGTTACAGGCCTACTGTCCCCAAAACTTCATCAAGAGCACTGTATCCCCCACAAAATCTTTATTTTAGTCAGACTAAACTGAGTGAACCATCAAAATTTTTGTATCTAGCTATGTTTGTTTGTAACCTATTCAATTTTTTACACCTGAGTTCAAAGGGAAGCTTCTACTGTGGATTTTTTTTTTTTTTTGGGTCCAGTTTTAGGGATAGTGTATTTAAGGATTATTGAACTAAAGGTAAAGCTTTCTAACTTCTTTCAGTCTAGTTGGGAATTAGTCACAATACGGTTGTCAGGTGAACTGTAAATCTCTCTGTCATTTAATAGTGCTCGGGGGAAAAAAAAACCTTTCTGGGGCACCTGGATGGCTCAGTCATTTAGGCGTCCAACTCTTGGTTTTGGCTCAGGTCATGGTCTCAGTTTGTGGGTTCGAGCACCATGTTGGGCTCTGCACTGGCAGCACAGAGTCTGCTTAGGATTCTGTTTCCCTCTGTACATGTGTGTGCTATCTCTCAAGATATACACTTAAAAAGTTTTTGGAGATTTGGTAAAATTCATTGGTAAAACTACATGTACCTTTTGATCATTGTTCACATTTCTTTTATATTTGAGTTTTTCAGGTTTTCTATCACTGCTTGAGTCAGTTCTCGCAATTTTTATTTCAATAGATAAATTCTCTTCTGCATCAAGACTTGACTTTTTCTTCTATAACAATTACCTATCTGCAGTTAAGCAACCTTTTTACCCTTTTTCCTTCCTAATGCTGTTTTAATGTCTTTTTCTTGATCAGACTTCTTCTTGATCCAACATTGTGCATATCATTCACTTCTTAAAGATCAGATTTCAAAATTTACCTTTAAATTGCTATTGTGGTAAGAATTTTTTTTAATCTTCTATGCTTCTTTTCAAATATTTCTTGCTTCCTTCTCTGGATATTAAAGAGTTCATTCTTTCCCCCAATTTTTCTAATGTACTATTTAGAAAACACTTATACTTAAATCTGTGAACTCTTAAGCAGTGTTCTAGTGCTGCTTTGGTGGCATTCTTTTAGGGATTGACTTATGTTCATTGTTAATTTCCAGATAATCGGTGAATTTCTTTCATAGCACTGCAGTAACAAAGGGTCACACACTGGATGGCTTAATCAACAGATATATATTGTCACCTAGTTCCAGAGGCTAGAAGTCCATTCCAAACAGTAGCCACTGAGGTACCACTTCCGGCCAGAGGCTAGAAGTCCAAAATCAAGGTGCTGGCAAGATTGATTGCTTCTGATTTGATTCTGTGAGCAAAGAATCTTTTCCAGGCCTCTCTCCTTGACTTGTAAATGGCCATTTCCCTGTGTCTTTTCACAAAGTATTTGTAGTCATGTCTGTCTCTAAATTTCTTCTTTTTATAAGGAATTTTGTTAGATCAGATTAGGGACCTACCCTATTTCAGTAGGGGCTCCTCTTAGCTTCACTAGTTACATCTCCAATGACCCTCATTTCAAAGAGAGTCACATTCTACGGTACTGGGGGTTAAGACTACCGCATAGGAATTTTGAGGTATTCCCTTCTACTCATAACAGTTATTTAAATTGTTGAGAATATTCTTTACTTTTTAACAGGAACATTTTTTTTCCTGTCTTTGAGGGTTTTTGCCATTGTTGTTGTGAGCAAGTCACATCGTCTCTGTGATCTGCAAATGTAGTCTGAATACATGATATATAATTTCTTCTTGAAAATCTAATTGGTTTTGGTTTATATATGTCAAATCTCACTTGTTTGATTATTAAAATTTCTAGGGTGAATCCTTGTCGGGAAGTGAATATTTTTAGTTTATCCACAAGTAGGGCTTTCTGAGCCAAGAAAACTAGAACCTCGATTCTTAGGAGGACTCTTAGAAGTTAAAGGATGAATGGGTATAGGCCTTCATTGTGGTGGTCTGAAAATGAACGCACAATATCTCTGAGGTATGCCTATAAGTAATAAACAGACCATAAATATTTAATGTTACACCTCATTAATATTAGAATTGTTACCAATAGAATTTAACTTTCTCATGCTGGCAGAGTCAGAAAGAAGAACTGAAAAATCGAACTACCTAAGTCCAGGTACTATTTATTGCCTCTTGTTTACTCTTCTCTTAATTCAGAGTATCCCTCGTGTTAACTTTTTTAAAATACTCAAACTGTTTCCCAGCTATGTGTTTTCCTTGTAACCTTCAAATGTGTTTCTTAACCCTGAGCATTCCCTGCTTTGCAATTTTTGCTAGGATGAGAGCATTTCATCTTTAAGATAGTTCATTATCTCTTGAACTTGGAGCTTCTGCTCTAATGCTGTCAGATCTGTTATTAGCCTTGTAATGATCTTTCTCCTATTAGCGGAGACAGGATTTAACAAATTCTTCCCTTTAAGAGTGAATTTACTGGAGAAGAAAATGAGAAAAGCCAAGTAAAGAGATATGCAATCAACATCATCGTCTATCTGAAAGAGATACCACCTAAGTTGTCATGTTCGATGTGACTTGAAGATGAAAGTCTGTGTCAAGAAGCTCTTTAGAACACTAAGTGGTGTCTGCTCAAAGCACTAAATGCACTTCCTTCTGACGAAGAAGGAAAGTTGTAACCACGGACTTCTGTAACCCCAGACAATTACCTCCATCCACATCTCTGTTTCAACAACCTTGTCTGAATTGCGAAGAGTGCTAAATCACTAGCTTTATGCAGCTGCCTCTGTCCCCGCCCCCTGTTGATTTCAGAGCAAGGTAATATGTAACCTCAGTTATTACAAGCGCTGTTCTGGGTCTATAAAGTCAGAGTGTTGCAAAGAACAGTCAGCTTAAATTACAGTTAGGGTTCATTAAAGTGGGCTCATATTATCCTCCTCCATCAATTTGGCTGCACAAACAGATGGCATTTATGATCTAGGGTTTCTTTTCATGTTTTCCGCTCACATCTTTCTTGGGGGAATTAAAGGCATTCTTTAGTATTTAGTTTCTTAGGCAGTAGAAACCGGGCCACTGTTCACCAAAAGAATGTCACCATAATTCCTTACATCAAATGCCTCATTGCTTTTGATTTTTGTTAATAACTGTTCTGACCTTATTTACCTGTGTTTCTGGTTTCTTTTCTAAGATCAAGCAAAGGTAGATAAGTGTCCCAGTGAGGCAGGGTGACTAATTGCCTCCATATCCTCTCATAATTCCCTTCTTTGTGAACTGCTGAGAACTACCCTGTGCCCAGGCAGAATTTGAGCTCAGCAGGTGACTGTTCTATTGAGACTGTTTTCCAGGCTCTCTTGCATCTGGGTGTGTTTTCTTGGGTTTAGCCAATGAAAGTGAAAAAGAGATATGACCATTTCCAGTTCTTGGTGTTAAGATATTGGGTATGTGTTTTTTTGTTTTTTGTTGTTTTTTCTTGGCACAGGCTGTAATAAAGATGTGGCAGTCTCCATGCTGTAAGGTCCTACTTAGCTTGGTAGAGTAATGAGATGAAGGATCCTGAGTTTCTGAATGACCAAGTAGACAGAGTAGAGGCACAGTCTCCCCAACATTATGAACAGTTTTTTTTTTTTAAGTTTATTTATTTTGAGACAGCATGCAGGTGAGCAAGTGGGGATGTGGCAGAGAGAAATGGGGTAAGAGAGAATCCCAAGCAGGCTCCTCACTGTCTGCACAGAGCCAGACATGCAGGGCTCACCGCTGGGCTCTAAGTCGTCAACTGTGAGATCATGACCTGAGCCGAAATCAAGAGTTGGTTGCTTAACAGACTGAGCCACCCAGGTGCCCCACATCATGAACTCTTAGTCTTGGGGAAAATTTTCTTAAGCCAGTGTACTTTTGGCCTCTCTTTGTTAAAGAAACTGAACAGTTTAGCTTCACCTGTAGACTATTACTCAATGGCAACCCAGATTAATAACTTTAGTTCTGTAAAAATAGAACTTGGAGATAGGAATGTAATTGTTAATACTGGACCGAGACGCAGGAAACCCCAGTCCAAGTTCATCCCTGCACCTAGTGTGAACTTGAGTGAATTCTTGAGATTATCTTATAATAATTATCACCATCAAATAATATCCTGAGCTTTTGTTTGTTACTCTCCCAGAAGGTAAGCTGTGCAGATACAATTAATATAAATATCTTTTTAACAAATCCTCTATCTCTTGCACAAAGAATAGGCCTTGACATTTGGTACATATGCCATAAATATTGTTGAATAGTAGAACTTTTCTGGTCTTCTTATGTAAACTGTAAAAATTAGAATTCAAAAGAACCTTTGAGATTATCTTAACACTTTAAGGCTATTTTAAAAAAATAGGGAAATTCTGCCACTCAGCATGGCCTTATTAATATAAAAATAAATTGGATCTATACTAACATTGAGTTAATAGGTAATGTAATAGTTTGTCAACTAAGCCATGAGAATGAAAAGGCATTGGGGATATGAAAGGCAATACTGTTTGGCTTAATGAAATGAGTGGAGTTAGGAAAGTGTTGGTGATAAACTACAAAATACCCTATCACTTGGAATTAAGATGCAACACACTATCATAAATCATTAGAAACCTGGAAAAAGTTCTGTAAGAACAGAAAGTAGGAGTGGAAACTTTTTGCCCCTGGGGAATGGAAATGAGGAAGGTAGGTGATATTTAAGCCATCTTATGGCTTGAAGAATTCCCTGGGCGAAGCCTTAAAAAAGGTATTTTAGTATTTGATAATGAGTGAAATATACTCAAAAGATAAGCAAATTGTTTGGGGTGCCTTGGTGGCTCAGTCAGTCAAGTGTCTGACACTTGATTTCAGCTCAGGTCATGATCTCACAATTCATGAGTTCGAGCCCCACACTGATGTTTGCACTCACAACTCCCTCTCTTTTGGGACTCTGTCCCCCCCTCTTTCAGCCCCTCCCCTGCTTGCTCTTTCTCTCTCAAATTAAAAACTTAAAACAACAACAACAATATTGTTTGGTTAGGGTGCAGGTTGAAAAGAGTAGAAATACGTGGATAGATATGAAGAACTAATTTTGATAAATCTGACTTCATTTTGTAGCAATCTATTTTCCCCTTGTCCTTGGGAAATAGCATAATAAATGTTTTAGGAAACCTTTACTATGACAGCATGGTTCTGAGTAGGAAAAAGAAGGCAGAGGGAGTAACCTAGAGACATGGGGTGTGGAGTGTGCTGAAGGGAATTAACGTTTATTTATTTTTTTTTCATTTTTGAGAGACACAGAGACAGAGTATGAGCAGGAGAAGGGCAGAGAGAGGGAGACACAGAATCTGAATCAGGTTCCAAGCTGTCAGCAGAGCCCAACGCGGGGTTCAAACTCACAGACCGTGAATGACCTGAGCTGAAGACAGCCGCTTAACCAACTGAGCCACCCAGACACCCTGCTGAAGGGAATTAGGTAGGGCTGGTTCTTGAAAAGCAATGGTCCCATACATAAAAATGGTCTTAAATTGATCATATTCTTTTAAAGGAATTTTTAAAATTTTTAAATATTTTAAGAGAAGGTGTGCATGTACAAATAGAGGAGGGGCGGAAAGAAGGGAGAGGAAGGGAGAGAGGGAATCCTACACTGGCTCAGTGCTGTCAGCACGGAGCTAATGTGGGGCTGGATCTCACAAACCATGAGATCCTGAGCTGAAATCAAGAGCTGGATGCTTAGTCGACTGAGCCACCCAAGTGCCCTGATCACATTTCTGAAATCAGTGTACAGAACTTCTGTCACCTTCTAAAAGGTTAAGCCATGGAATGCCTAACTTCCAAATGTTAGACACTTACATGCGGTTTATATCAATGTTGCTGTGTGATCTTAAGCCTTGGTAGCATCAGCTGTATACACAAAGCGTTTTATATTGGGTCAGTTGTTGATTCCTTTTCACATTTTGTAATGTATAATATTGATTTGTTCTCTTCTACTTTGAGATTCTATAATCCCCAAATGTAATGAAACGATTTTTCTAACCATTCTATTGAACTCTGTATTTTGAAATTTGGTATGGGGGATTGGAATGCGCTCCATTTTGTAAAATACTTGCGCATAATAAAATTTCAATCAAAATATGAAAGCTGTCGCAATACATTAGCTACTGAGTGAGAATGAGGATAGGAGACATATTTAAATATTTTTCTTCTATGTTTCTTTATCTTTCCCCTAATATACTGAAGCTGTAGTCTTGGAGGAAAATTTGTCCCAAACTTTTATTTTCTATTCAATGTTCCTAAACATGACTGGAAACTCCAGACGCCCCCCCCCCCCAAAAAAAACAAAAAACCAAAAACAAATAAAACAAAAACTAGTTAAAGAAACACAAGATGAGAATAGGCTGTTACAGTTTCTTCTGCTCTTTTCCTCCAGACATGGAGATGGCAGAATTCCCCCCAGGAAATGACTGCAGTATAACATCTCCCCATGAAGGGAAGAGGAATAATAGAAGACAATTGCTATCAGTACAGAGAACACCAGAATCTTCTAGCAAAGTCCTGATTTTTAAAGAGGGATAGGATTTAGGAATAATTCTTGAGGAATCTCTTAATTTTTCTCTCTCCACATCTAGAATCTGGAGAAAACTAATCTTCAAACTTAAAGGTGCTGAAATCTATCTAATAGATTAGTTACATGAAAAGTCAAGGTTTCCACAATGGTCTGTTTTATAAAATGTGTTACAGTGAACTGTTTTTTTTTTTTTCATATTGGTTCTCCAAAATTGAGGAGAAATTGATTGCTTTTGAAATGAGATTTTTGTTTTGTTTTTGGTAAACTAAAAACTAGTGGTTTAGGTGACACTGTTTGCTCCTAATGGAAGGGTTGGTCTTAAAATGATGCCTTTCTGGGGTGCCTGGGTGGCTCCATTGATTAAGTGTGGACTCGTGATTTCTGTTCAGGCCATGATCTCGTGGTTGTGGGATTGAGCTGCTCGTGGGGCTCTGCTGAGCAGTGACTGCTTGGAATTCTCTCTCTCCCTTTCTCTGCCCCTCGCCCATGCTTGTGGGTGCAGGTGCAAGCTCATGGGCAGTCTCCTCCACTCAAAATAAACTTTAAAAAAAATAAAATGATGCCTTTCTCAAATCACTTGGTTAGTGACAATTTTCAAAGCCCTTACTGGAAAAAAACTGAGAGCAAGAAAAGTTAAACTTTTATATTTTGAGCATTTAGTGGTTGGGCACCCAGAATGGAATATGAGGGTAGCAGGTGGTTTTTTTTTTTTTTTATATCCCAATAATGTCAAAACACAATGGTTTCATCGTGTTTCTGAACTGCAAAAGTATGATAATCTTTATGTACCTTGTTACTAGTTTAACCTTCTCTCTGAATAAATCCTTCCCACAGATTCTCCATGTTTTTCAGCCTGTGCATAAATAACTCTTCTGATCAGTGATTGGAGCCTCAAAGGCAGACTCTTTGAAACCTTGTAAAAAAATTTGTTTTAGTTCACAGTATGCCTTCTGCTAAGTACATGGAGGTCTTTTTATGTCGTTTTGATTACGCAGTGTAATTCTCTCTACTTTTAGTTTTTCCACATGTGGTATGGTTGGTTATTCCCTGCTGAATACAGTTTGTTTGGTTACTATTAACACAATGATACATGTTTACTAACACAGCAAAGTGTTTTTTAGAACTTAATACTAGAAGTTTGATTTAGTAATTAACGTATTAAGCAAAATGACTTCAATTCTGGATGCTCCTTTTAATTCAGACTAAAAGTTAATTCACTTTCATAGAAGTTATATATGGACTTCTATATATCTTTCTTTCAGTCAAAAACAAATTTTCTCATTAATGGTTATAAACTAGCCCCCTCCCCTTTTCTCACCTAATTCCCTCAGATACTTAGGTAGTAGTTGCCTGGGGACCTAAAAAGCCTACCCTCCCCCCCCCCCTTTATGCCACTATTCTATTTCCTTTTGTCATTTGTCTTCTAATATGAATTTATGTAAACTGAAATGTAACTTCAAAGTTCAAGACATATTTATGTCACATCGCTAGTTGTAGTCCCTTGTAAACTTAGAGAATAAGACACTAAAAGGTCACTTAAATAATGCTGCCTTGAATACTCAAAGAAATGGCAAATGATTTAGAAGCACTTTTAAAAAAATCCGTAATAATGCTTCTTGGAGCTTCACTAAGTTGAGAGATTATCTGCTGTGCTAATAATAGTGGTAAATACAGTGTGTGGGTGGTTAACATTAAATCACTCAAATACCCTTTAGAAAGCTTCAGATGTAAGAAAAGCCTGAAAGAAATGGATAAAAGAGAAAACTATGAAATTGTTAGACTCATGGGAGATGCTGGTTTGAATCTTTACCCTGGGAAGCTAAATTACTATCCTAGAAGCAATTATGTTTTGTGCCTTCATCTTTGCACGTGTTCCTTCCTGGAAATAATTACATTCATCAGACAGCTGGGCTTGGGATGGTAACCCACTTTGATACCACTCTCTCTCCTGGCTGAGGCATACTTGGAAAACACTTGAAAGGTGCTGGACTCAAATCTTCATGCTAATTACACAGGTAATTAATGAGACTATGAGTGACTACACATGTTTAAACCTAAGACATTGTAGAGCACATTTTCTGTATATCACAAAAAGTCAAATTGATAGAGGGAAAAGAGCATCATTTTACCTTTGCATCAGACGGTTCTCCCTAGGGCTCGCCCTGGGAATGAAAATGCGTTGGAATTACTGGTGCAGTAAAAAGTACCGATGGCCGGGTTCTTCCTCAGACTAATGAAAACACAGTTCAGGGCAGTGGATAACTTCCCCCAAGCGGGGAACTTTTAAAAATCCCAGTGCCAAGGCTGCATTTGAAACCAATTAAACCAATCAAAACCAGTCTTCATAGGATGGAGTAGAGGTAACACCCTTTTAAAAATCTTCCAGATGATTCTACTCTCCAGACATGTTTGATAACCAGGTGTAGCAGTAGGTCCCGGACACTGGTTTTTAAAAAGCTTTCCAGAAAATTCTAGTTGAGGTCCTATTTGGTGATCTCTAATAAGAAGAATTACTTCCTCGAGCAAGCAAACTATCCAACCTTCAGCAACTGGATCACCTCAAGCAGCACTGCTAGGTCTGATTTCTGGGTCCAGTGTTTTTCTCTCTTGGTCTCTAAGTTCTACCAATATTCTAACATATCTGGTGCCAACATTCTCACATTTTAAGAGGAGAGGACCCCTCAGAGTCTTAATGAGCTTCTGATAAAATTTAAGAAAACCGAGAAAGGCATGCGAGGGCAATTCAAATGCTTGTTGAATGAGTGGAATTGTGAGGTTGCCTATAGGAACAGATGTCACCAGGGCCTTGCCCTTGACATCCCACCATGGGAAGTCCTGCTGGATCAGTCCCACACCTTCCATTTCAGTCACATCCATGTGGCTCATCTCCAATAATCCAACATATGAAAAAATCGGTTAACAAAAAAAAGTCATTTGCTTCAAATATATTCTTTCGTAATGTGATTGTGAATCATTTTCTGGGGCTGATATAACAAAGTACCATAGACTGTGGGGATTTAACACAAGTTTACCTAGAAGTGTGAAGTCAAGGTGTTGGCAGAGATGGTTTCTTCTGAGGCCTCTCTCTTGGCTTGTAGATGACCACCTTCCCCGTGTGTCTCCACATGGTATTCTCTGTACATGCACACGTTTGGGTCTTAATTTCTTAAAAGGACCCCAGTCTGATTGGGTTCGAGTCCGCCCTAATGATCTCTGTGGAATTTAGGGTGTTGAAAGAGGTAGTTATCTTTATATCCAGGAGCATTTGGAGATGCTATAGATTAGGACTTCAACATAGGAATTTGGGGAGGAGGACACAATTCAGTCCATAACAGGTGGAAAGAATACAATTCAGGCTTGTTAAAATGTCTGTTGTTTAAAAATATAGAGCAAAAAAAAAAAACCCACTGGTATTAGTGACATGTGGAGTATGTGTTTTGATCACAGAATAATCGCATATAGATGAGAATCCATTGAAATTTATGGACCCTATTAATGTAGGATGATTGTACCATTTATCTGCATGAAGAGCAGTGCTCACACAAAGATGTATGAAAAGGTTTCCAAGTCCAATGTGGTCGTTTTCAATTCTGTTAACTTTCCTGCTCAAAACTAAAACTACAGAATGGTCTGTCAGTCTGTGTCATTCTGACATTGAAGTTTTTCTCTGGATGTTTTCTAACTCAATGGGTCCAATTTAGCCAAAGTGTATCTGTTGTGTATGTGTTTTAAGAAGTTTATGATTTTTAGTTAACATTCATTTGTCTGTTTCAGACACCTACATGAGCTTTCTTAACATTGCATTAGTAACTCCAGAGAAGCATGGATACTCTGAGGTTGATGGCATAGCCGAAGGGAGGAATCCCAGTGTGAATTTTCTCTTTATAAAGTAGAGCTGTTGCAGCCGCTATTTGGAAACCATAACAAATGATCTATAAGTGCTCTATTTCTTACAACTTTTAAACTATAATACATACCAGTATTATGTATTAGAAACTAATTTTTTAAAAATCTTTTAAAAAGTATTTTTTGATGAATGAAGTTGTGTTTTTAAATCAAGGTTCAATTTTTCTGCAACTAAAATGACAGATCTTAAGTGTACCATTAAAAAAAAATGTTACATTGAAATCCTCATGGTCCTGCAAAGCTGTACAATATTTCTTCATCCTGGAAAGCTTTCCCTGTGCCTTCCTAGTCACCTCCTCCATCCCTCTACCAAGGCAACTGCTTTTACAGCCTGTGTCGTTTCAGGCCAGCATTTTGCTAACTGTTCTACTGGCATATTTCCATTAAAAAATTTCTCCCTTTTTCCAGCCTTCACTAACACTTTCTTCAAGAACTCTGGCTCCTGTCTGTTGTCCACGGTCAGAACCAGTAACCCATGTCTTCATTATCTTACATATCATCGACCCACTTGCAGTAATGATCTTGACTTCAACAACTAAAGAATTTTGCCTGTTTTTTCTTTTTTAAACTTCCTATAAATGGAGTGATGCAGTATGGACGCTATAGTAACTGAATTCTCTGGCTCAACAGAAGATCTGAGAAGGGTCTACTTTTCCACATGTATCAGCACTTTGCTTTTTTATTGTACTGTAGGATCCTATTGCGTAATCTCCCCTATTATGATGAACAGTGAGTTTCTAGTTTGGGGCTCTTGTAATTGTAGTCTCTATGAAGATTTTTTCTTTCTTGACTTTTGGTGAAATTGTGCCCTCATTTCTCTTGGGTGTACACTTAGGAATGAAATTTCTGGGTCATAGGAAGGCATGTATTTCCTTTGGGTAGGTACTTATAGTTACCCAAAGTGACTGAACCAACTTCTCTTCCCTCTTACAATGTATAAGAGTTACAGTTGGTTCACACATCTAAATACCCATACAGCCGCATAAAAAGCCCAGCTATTGCATTTTTAAAATTAATTTCATTTATTTTAAGAGAGAGTGAGAATGAGCAGGGGAGGGGCAGAGAGAGAATAAGAGAGAAAATCCCAGGCAGGCTCCATGCTGTCAGTGCAGAGCCTAATGCGGGGCTTGAACCCATGAACCATGAGGTCCTGATCTGAGCTGAAACCTAGACTTGGACACAACCGAGTCACCCAGGTGGTCCCCAAAGCCCAGTTATGGTATTTTAAACTGCCAATATGTGGCACTTGAACAAATGTTAATATTTGATTCATAAAGCATGAATCAAGTCCTTTTAGGTGAAAGTGAGTAAATATACTTGAAATATCTTGCTGTATTTAAACTGTGGTACTTTGCTTTTGCATACGTAGTCATAATCACTGAATTTGTTTATGGAAACATGGTTTCATAGGTTTTCAATAATCTGATAGAATAGTTTGACTCTTATCCCTATACATTAATACAATAGACTAGACTGTTAAGGGTCTTAACAGCCACATTAATAACCCCTTCTATTTATAGATGATCTAAACTAATAATGTATATTAAAAATAGAGATTTAAATGTATATATTATTTACAGGGAACTTTTAAATATAAACTTGATTTAAACTTAACCATTCCCCTGAAGATGATGGTATTTCCTTTTGGTAGAAGAAACCAGATTTTATAAAGATTTAAGTTGCTAAAGCTCGTAGCAATTTAATAACACAGTGGAACTTAAATCTAGCTTTTCTGGTTACAGATTCAAAGACTTCTTGTTTATCTCTCTGTAAACAATAAGCACATATTTAAAGCATTAATGCAATTCTCAAATAGAATATGGTATTTTCTGGATTGAAATAAGTCATATTTATGACAGTGCATTAAATATTAAAGAACATAGCTTTACTTGAAAAAATAAGATCCTAATATTTAACTTAAAACTTATATTTTGAAATGTAATTGTTTATAGTAATCCTAGCATACCTTTTCATAAGAATAATTTTAATGTTTCTAAGTTGAAAGGATATTTCATATATATTTTTATTCTAATTTGGTTGTATACAAAATATATTGCAGACATCAATTACCTGTGGGTGTCTCATGCTCTGTGGCTTTAGGAATGCTCTTTAGTACCTTTGAAAGAATAATAAAGCATTTAGAGGAAATTTATTCCTGTTGTCATACTAAATTGCTTTGTCTTGCTAGAATGTTCACTTAGTCTGTGTAAGTGATTCTAGACTATGACATTTACAGGGTTTTCATCGTTTTTTCTTTCTAAGCTTGAATACACCAAATTGATATATATTTGGATACTTTCATCCAAATCCTATGAAAATATGTAAATATCACATCATTAAGGGAAAAAATTTTTTTTAATTTTAAATTTTGAAAGGTATCCTGCTAAAGTGGACTGTCAGTTAGAGGCTTGGGTTCCAGGCTTCTATCTGAAGCTGAATAATCATTAGCAAATCTCATTATTTTTTCAACTGTAAAATAAGAGATTTGGAGTAAGTGAAGCTCAAAGACTCTTAACTCTAAAAAAAATATATTCATTTTATGAAGAGTTTTCTTTGGCTTTTTTTTTTTTAAATTAGTGTTATTTATTTTTGAGAGAGAAAGACCATAAGCAGGGGAGGGGTAGATAGAGGGAGACAGAATCCGAAGCAGGCTCCAGGCTCTGATGAGCCATCAGCACAGAGCCCGATGTGGGGCTCGAACTCACAGACCGTGAGATCATGACCTGAGCCGAAGTCCGCCACTTAACCGACTGAGCCACCCAGGCGCCCGCCCTTTTTTAATTGAGGGGAAAATCCCTCTTGCTGGATCGTTGTGCTCCTGTGATTAAAAGCTGGTGCTAGGGCTATATACTAATGTCAGAGTCTTTGTTTCAGATCCTTCTGGGCAGAGGCATTTACTACTTTTGAATAGAATGCCTTTCTTGCAGAAAACTTGCTATACCCCTCCTCCTTTTGAAAAACAAAACTAATTCTCCAGTTTTTTCATTTCCTCTAAATACAAAGAAATTTTTATTTCGTATTTCAATTGACTTGAATATTTGAACAGTGCACTTTAACATTTCACAAAAAGGCATTTTGAGGTTTTTCTCACTTAATATCTTAATATCTTAATTAAGACATCAGTTATACCTCATGTGCATAGAGATTCAAAATTTATTTTAGCTGAATTGAATTAGTTGAATTACCAAGAAATAAGGTGTTACAAGTTTGTGGAATCTAGTCCCTTTTCCCAAACTTCCAAAAATTTTCATTATCATACAAATAGTAAATTCTTTCTGATAGATAAATCTTATATTTGTAAATTCTTAAAGATTCTATTAATAGTTGACTGCCTCACTTCCCACCTGAAAGACTAGAGTATCCCTGTTTTTATCACAAAGTTATTATCCTGTGCATAGTAAAGCTTCCTAGATGATATATTCTATCAAGTTATCCTTGGATAACTGCAACCTTCCTGTTGTGTCTGTTTTTCACATTTGAGCCTCTGAATCTTAGCTAGGAGAGCTAAGTACATTTAGTAGGATAATGTGTTAAGTGGCTTTTTGCCCACATGAATCCGCTTTGTTTCCCAAAAGCTCTAACACCAATTTTATTTGCTTCAGAGGTCTTGTTTGTATGTAGTTTCAGAGTGAGTTTTTAGGTAGTTTCTATTACACAGGCTGTTTACAGGCATATTGCTACATTGTTAAAAACAAAACACCATTGGAGAGCAGCAAAATGAATTTAGGTTATGTGCTACCACACATATACTGAAGTATTAACACTGCCTGTGTCCCATAGATTTTTAAGTTATGAAATATTTCAAGTATGTAAAGTGGAAAGGATAACATTATCAACCCTTTTATCCACCACCCAGCAGCTTTATCAAATCTCAATTTTTCATGTCTTCATGGCTCTTTGAAATAAGTCAAAGACAGATATGTTTTCACTCATATGGAACTTGAAAAACTTAACAGAAGATCATGAGGGAATAGAATGGGAAAAATAGTTTAAAACAGAGGGAGACAAACCATAAGAGACTATTAAATACAGAGAACAAACATAGGGTTGATGGGGGGGGATGGCGGTGGGGAATGGGTGACAGGCATTGAGGAGGGCACTTGTTGGGATGAGCATCGGGTATTGTATGTAAGCAATGAATCATGGGAATCTACCTCCAAAACCAAGAGCACACTGTATACACTGTAGGTTAGCTAATTTGAATAAATATACATATAATATATAAAAAATATATATATAATAACACTTTACAGATATAATGGAGGTATGGTTTCCATTTCTAGTCTAATCATTAAAAATGTATTACTATTGGGTTGATTTCTATATTTTACCTTTGTTTACCTTAGAGTACTTACTCATCCATCTATTTAAGCAAGAAACATTTAAGTAGATAGTGAATACTGTGCAGCACTGAAAGATAGGATCTGGAGTTTGAAACAAAAGAAGAATATCTAACTGGAAAGATCAGCTGATGCTTTGAGAAAGACGGACCATTTAAAATTTTTGAATTTTGTTTTATAGACAGTTCTAGGGTTTTCATCTATCACTTGTTAAAAGATAAATTCATATTGTTGCACCTGTATGTTTCACTTGGCATTTATATCCTTGTAGTGTTATGAAGTGGGGTCATTGGCTATCTATGAATGGGAGCCTTCATGTGGCCCTTTAATGAGCTCATCAGGTGTGCTTCTGCCATGGCTGGAGCTCTCATTTCTGAAAGGCAAAGGTTTTCTTACTGGGTTTATTAGGCAATGTCCTATAGTAGGGATACAAGTGTGTAGATCTCCATTTACTACACCTTAGGAAAACTGCTGTTCTTTTTCCTCATCTGAGAAAGTTGGATACCATTTAGTTCTTCCCTATCTTAAATTTCATAATCATTATGTCCTGACAAATCATTGCTTTCTATTTTCTCTTTGGTACTCCACTTTCTTGATGTTTATTTTATACAGTTCATATAATTTTGTACTGTATTGGAGTAAAATGAAAGAATTGCCTAATTTTATTTGAAAATATTTACACTAGTTTGGGCTTCGAATTCAAGTATGTGAGTGTGGGTGTTCAGGTGTATGGTTACAGTTTAGAAATGAAATTGGCATGCTAATTCCTAAGTAATACATTATTGATGTTTCAGCTTCAAAATTTGTAAATATAAACAGTTTCACTATAGGCACGATGCCCGTCTTTATTTCTTGTCTTTGATGCATTTTGGGAGGCAACGTATCTTTTTATCATAAAAAGTTTGTTTCTTGTGTGAGCATTGTCTCAGGCAGTGTAGTCACCTTTAGATCCATTTGACTATTTTAACTAACTTCACCAATCTGGAGCAACATTTATTGAAGGTCAAGAGCCTTACCAATCACAAAATCCACCACTTAGTAATTTTTTTAATGACTTAAGTGACATGCAGGGATTAAGTTGCTTCTCTAAATTGACTCAAGGATAAAGCCTGCAGTAGAATTCATGTCTCCTAACTGTGTGTGTGTGTGTGTGTGTGTGTGTGTGTGTGTGTTTCACCACCTGGTGGCAAATAGTCACAGTTGGCAATTTTGAAAAGGAAAAACAAGTTACAGAGAAGGAAGTCAAAAGTAGTCTGACTTCGTTTTGGAGGTTTTTCCTCTGTAAAACCAATTTAAGGTGAAACTTGAATGACCAGATTGAGATGATCAGGAAAATTTGGTCCCATACAGGCAGACCTCATTTTCTTATACTTTGCTTTATGGTGTCCCTCAAACATTGTGTTTTTTTTTTTTTTTTTTTTTAAGAAATTGAGGGTTTGTAGCTACCCTGTTGCAAGCAAGTCTGAGTGCCATTTTTTTCCCAAGAGTAGTTGCTCACTTGGTGTTTATCATATTTTGGTAATTCTTAAAATATTTCAATTTTCATTTTAATATTTGTTATGATCTATGGTCATTGCTCTTCACTGTTACTACTTGTAATTGTTGTCAGGGCACCACAAGAGAATGAACTTATAACTACTGTGTGGGTTATGACTGCTCTACCGACAGTCTGTTCCGTCATCTCTTCCCCTCTCCTTGGGCCTCCCTGTTGCCCGAGAGACAACAATATTAAAGATAGGCCAATGAAGAACTCCACAAAGGCTTCTAAGTGTTCAAGTGAAAGGAAGAGTCCATCAAAGTGACAAACTTTGTTACTGTCTTATGTTGAAATCGCCACAGCCACCCCAACCTTCAGTAACCCCTACCCTGATCAATGAGCAGCCATCCACCTGAAAGCATGATCTTCCATCAGCAATATTGACTCACAGCTGAGATGTTGGTTAGTATTTTTAGGTAATAAGATTTTTTAAATTGAAGTATAGTTAGCATATAGTATTAGTTTCAGGTGTACAAGGATTCAAAAATTCTATATATTACTCTGATCTCATCAAGATAAGTATACTCTTAATTCCCTTTATCTGTTTCATCCATACCCCCACCTCCTCTCTAGCAACTGCCAGTTTGTTCTCTGTATTGAGTCTGTTTTGTTTTTTCTGTTTGTTTCTTAAATTCCACATAGTAGTGAAATCATACAGTATTTGTCTTTCTGGCTTATTTAGCATATTACACTAGGTCCATCCATGTTGCAATATTTTCTTTGGGTAAATACTCAGCAGTGGAATTACTGGATCATATGGTAATACAATTTTGAATTTTTTTGAGGAACCTCCATTTTGTTTTCCACAGTGGCTACACCAATTTGCATTTTTACCAACAGTGCAGGAGGGTTTCTTTTTCTCTACATCCTCACTCATACTTGTTATCTCTTGTCTTTTTGATTCTAGCCATCCTGACAGGTGTAAGGTGATCTCTCATTGTAGCTTTTAATTGTATTTCTCTGATTAGGGATGTTGAGCATCTTCTGTGTCTTTTGGCACATGTATGTCTTTGGAAAAATGTCTGTTTTAATCCTCTGTCCATTTTTTCATCGAAGTATTCTTTTGGTGTTGAGTTGTATAAGTTCTTAATATATTTTTTGAATATTAAGTCCTGATGAGATATCATTGGCAAATATATTTTCCTATTCAATAGGTTGCCTTTTTTGTTTTGCTGATGGTTTCCTAAGCTATGCAAAAGCTTTTTACTTTGGTGTAGTCCTAATAGTTTAATTTTGCTATTGTTTCCCTTGTGTGAGAAGACCCATCTAGAAAAATGTTTCTATGACTGATGTGAAAGAAATTATTGCCTTTGTTTTCTTCTAGGACTTTTATGGTTTCAGGTCTCCCATTATGTTTAGCAATAACGTATTTTTAAATTAAGGCATGTACTTTTTTCTTTCTTTTTTTGAGACCTAATGCTATAGCACATCTAATAGACAATAGTGTAAACATAGCTTTTGCATGCAATGGTAAATCAAAAAATTCATTCGATACTGTGTATTGCAATAATTGCTTTTCTGAGCTGGTCTGGAGCTGAACTCACAATATCTGGATTACCACTATAAAAACGTAATTTATGACAACAGTTTACTCACCCAAGTTAATTAATTAGAAATTACCCACCTCTTTAAAATATATTTCATTGTAAGGCCTGACATTTGAGTGAGGAGAAAAACCTAAAACTAAAGTTCTTGAAGAGTCATCAGGCTATCCTTTATTAGAGTTTAAAAGCAAATGATGCTATGGTATTTTTCCAGATGAAATTTAACTCAGCGTTACATTCATTTTACTCATTCATTTACTCATTTATTCATCATACATTTTACTTTCGTTAAAAGCTGTGGATATTTAATGTAAAAACTAAAATTATCCCCCTCCGAGAGAGAGAGGAAGATGGGGCCCCTGGGTGGTTCAGTCCATTGGGCGTCCCACTTCGGCTCGGATCATGATCTCACAGCTTGTGTGTTCCAGCTCCATGTTGGGATTTGTGCTGACAGCTCAGAGATTGGAGCTTCTTTCAGAGTCTGGGTCTGCCTCTCTCACTGCCCTCCCTTATGGTCTATCTCAAAAATATAAAATTTTTTTTAAAGGGAGAAGACACAAAACTGTATAATTTATAGTTGTACACTAGACTTTGCGGATGAATATTTTAAATCTTTTTAGTTGAAATATACAAGAAAGTACAAAGATCAGAAGTATGTAAATTGATACATTTTTATAAATTGAACACACCCATGTAGGCATCAACCAGATAAAAAATATTAACACCTTGAAAGACTTCTGGTTATTATTCCCTCTTCCAAAGTCAACTAGTGTTCTAACTTCTATTACCATGCATTCTTTTGCCTGTTATGAACTTGAATGGAATCCTATGTCTGGCTTTTTACTCAATATTATATTTCCAAAACTTAGCCATATTATTGAATGTATCAGTAGTTTTATATTGATGTGGAACATTCCACATATGAATATAACATTTACTTATTTATAGTACTGTTGATGGACTTCCTTTGCTTCAAGTTTTGGACTATTAAAATAGCACTACTATAAAAATTCATGAAATTCTTGTACATGCCTGATACACAAACGAACATATCTATCTAATGTATTTATATATTCTACGGGCAGATTTGATGGCTTTATGGTGTATATATATATGTTCTGATTCTGTGGATATTGGCAAATGTTTTCCAAGTTGATTTTACCAAGGTATATACTTTCATCAGCAGTGGCTAAATGTTAGTCATTCTGGGTCATTTGTATTGGTGTCTCATTTAGTTTGTATTTCCCTAATGAGTATGATATGTAACTTCTCATGTGATTATTTGTCATCCATATATCTTGTCAAATTGTGCTTTTTTTTTTTTTTACCATTGGCATATGAGAGTTCTTTAAATATCCTGGATACAAATGTGTGTTTTGTAAATACTTTTAATTTGGGGCTTGTCTTTTCATTGCTGTAATAGTGTTTTTAAAAACAGAAGTTTTAATTTTTATGAAGTCCAACTTATGAATTTTGTCCTTTTTTTTATTTTTTTACATCCAAGTTTAGTTACCATACAGTGCAATAATTTCAGGAGTAGAATCCAATGATTCATCCCTGCATATAACACCCAACGCTCATCCCAACAAATGTCTTCCTTAATGCCCCTTGCCGATGTAGGCCACAATCCCTCCAGCAACCCTTAGTTTGTTCTCTATATTTAAAAGTCTCTTATGTCTTCTCCCCCTCCTTGTTTTTATATTTTTGCTTTCCTTCCCTTATGTTTCTCTGGTATCTTAAATTCCACATATGAGTGAAGTCATGGGATATTTGTCTAATTTTGCTTAGCACAGTACCCTCCAGCTCCATCCACATTGTTGCAAATGGCAAGATTTCTTTCTTTTTGATTGCTGAGTAATGTATATATAGGCCACATCTTCTTTATCCATTCATCTGTCAATGGACACTTGGGTTCTTTCATACTATGGCTATTATTGTTAGTGCTGCTATACACACTGGGGTGCATGTGCCGCTTCGAAAACTAAATAATTGAATATACTCTTTAGCTACTTAGGGATTATCAGAACAAGTTGGTTTATTAGGCTGTCAATTGATTAAAAACATCTATAAAAAGCACAAAATTAGAGAATGTCACACTTTTATTTTGGTTGTATCACTTTTGGGCTTTTTTGGACAGAATATATCAGAGCTATGATAACATCTGTTTTATGCTAGTGGTTCTAAAGGTATCCAGTTGGCAATTCCAGATGTCCCCAAATATGATTTGGTTTGACTAGTTAGAATCTTTTTATTTCCTTCACTTTCGAGCATTCGTATTTCTTTCCTTCAAAAGTGGCATATTGTTTTGAGTCCTTGACAGTTATTGTGGGTGTATTCTTCTTTCAAATAAAAAATTCTTTGTCATTATTTATATCTAATGAGTCATTAAGACCATGCAAATCTGATTTGTATCACAGTTGATGATTTAATTAATAGTTTAAGGATTTTCCACATTTTATCTTTTTCTATTCAGAGAGCACATTTTTGGTAATTTGTGTTGTATTACATGAATAAGTGGTAAACATACAAGGTACAAAATTTTAAGGCCTATATATTGAATAGTACATTCTCATTCCTCCGTACCTAGCCACTCAAATTCCAGCAGGGATGGCCATTATTTTTTATAATTTATAAAGATAAAAGTATTTGCACATAAATTGATGCATAGATGAATATAGATATATTTTTTACTAGTGATTATATAGTATACATATAATCTGTATTTTGCTCTGTATTTTGATATATTTTATTATATATGTTGGATTATTTTCCATATTTATACTTGAAGAGTTTCTCTAATAGCTTTGATGGTATAATGTTCCCTTGTATGAAGTTACATTAAATATTTTACCCTGTTCTTCAACCTGTTGGACATTAAGGTGGTTTAAAACATTTTGCATAACAAAACATGTTGCAATGAAAATAATTCTATGTTAGTTTGCTTACACATTCACAAGTTCCAAATACCCACCATCATTAATATGTAACTATGTCTCTTTGCACACATCCTCTCCAGCATAGTGTCACAAATGTTTTTCTTCACTAACTTAAGCAGTAAAAATAAAATCTTACCTGTTTTTAATTTGTGTGTGTGTGTGTGTGGGGTGTGTGTGTGTGTGTGTGTGTGTGAATCTGAATGAAGTTGAGTTTTTCTTCTATTTGAGTCCTCTATATTAAGCTGTATGCAAAAATACAGTCTAATAACCACATAACCCCAAGTATGATTCAATTAAAACTTTGTTTCTCTTGCAGATGGTATCTGTTCTAGATTGGATAACTTCTCATTAATTGTTTACTCCTTTTTCTCACTTGCTAAATTGCATCATCTGGTTATTCTGGGATGGGGCTAGAGAGGCAAGTGAGCAAAGATCAGGAAAGTTGACTTCAGTTGTGTCTCCTGAATATATCCTTGGAGTTTCTAGGTTTGACACTTCTGGTATATTTTTGTGGATTTCCCAGGATTAACTTTCTTTGGGAACTTCTGGGTGTACTTCCCTTGATGAGTGTCCTGCTTTCTTTGCTTGAGATCGCTTTTAATTCTAACCCAGCCTCTTGGATTCTTCCAATCAGCCCTCTGTTGGGGGCTTTTTACCTCTCCAAGTAGCATTGAACACTAAGAGTCTGCCACTTGGGATGAACCAGCCAATAGACCAGCCCAAGTCTTTTTTTGTTTTTTGTTTTTTTTAATTAATTATTTGTTTTATTTCCAAGCAGTCTCCCCTTGGGGTTAATGCAGGAAGCTTTTATTTAGTATGCCTGGGAGCAGGGGCAGGAAGCTTGCATATTTATTAGGGAATTCATACATATTCTATTAAGTATCTAGGCTAAATACGCATGCTTAGCACGTTAATATGCTCGTGTGTATGTCTTATGTTCAAAAAATGGCACAACACCCCACCCCTGGGAGGAGACCTTAGATTTAAAATGCACTAAAGGTAACTGAGAGCAGTTAGGGGGCTTCTGTTTGGGTCTTCTGCTCTGGTCCAGGTCAAACTGGTTCTGTGTTTTTGTATCTGCCCCCCTGGGGGATGTTCCACTCTTCTAGTGGTTTTGATGATGGTCAGCTTTTCATGTGGCTCTTCTAAGCTGGAACCCTGCAAAACATTTCATGGAGACTACTTTTAAACTACCTTGTAGATTTTGTTGTGCCTTCAATGACACAAATAGTTTTCTCGGATGAACTATTTTATAAGATGACACAAAGTTGCCTCTCCTGATGAGTTCATGCCTAGTTTCATGGCATTAGACATCTTTGAATGTGTAGCACATCCTCAAAGCAGCCCTCTCTTTGTGTCCAGACCTCAGTCCATTTCTTTCCTTCAGACTTAGCCTGGTAACAGTTTTATACCAAACCTTGGCTGGTATTTTTTTTCACTTGACTTGGGACTAAGAGAAGTCAAAATTCTACTCTAAAAACTTTATACAAAGAACATTCTCTTTATTAGCCTCTTCAACCCCAGACTTGAGTGAACGCTTCTTTCACTTCTGTAAGGTGAATAACAACCTTGGTGAAGTCAAGCTGGAAGAACTGACTTCACCATCTCTGTAGTATCCTTAATGTTAGGATACTGGGGTCTTGGTCACATCGTATATTGATTTCAGTCTTTTGGGGATCAGCACAAACTTGCAGAAAGCACGATGAGTGACAGACCTAGAATATCCTGCTACATGTATAAGATACAATAGAACAGAATAAAAAACCTCCAGCAAAGCACAATTGTGCTTTTTAATCTCCCCAAAGTACAATAGTTAGTTCACTCTGAGAAGGGAAATATTAATAAAAGCCTATGTAATACATATTACAAACCAGGTACCGATCTAACATTTTATACGTCTAAACTTATTTCATTCTCACAAACTTCATATCAAGTTGGTACTTTTACTCCCATCTTGTAGATGAGGAAATTAAGGCTGACAAAGTAGTTTGTCTGAGATCACGCATCTAGTTCTTGGGCCCAGACTTAGAAATAAGTTTGGCCCCAGAGTCTGGTGTCTGCCTTTCTTAATCATTACATTATATTGGCTCCTACTATATTATGCTATTTTGTTTTTAGGAAACAAAATTAAATCTAAAGATCAATTACCCTCCTTTCTGATTGCATTCCTATCTTTGGTTGGCAACTGAACTGTTCTTGATGCGTAGACTCAAATTTAATAAACCAGGTATCTTCTTAAATTATATAAGAAATTCAAAGGAATCTCAAGGGAAATTTAATTCAGGACCTGAATTCCACTTCAAGATTATTTAGATAAAATAGTAAGACAAAAATAAAAAAGTCAACTTGCAATCCCAGGTTAAAAACGTATCACACAGATCAATGAGAGTGTATATTATAAGCACTAATGTATAAATTCTTGAAACCAAGGGTGATTATAGAGAAAAGAAACCCAGGGGAAATGCATAATTTTAATATTCATAATGTGAGGCCTCACAGTTACACATTTGCTTAAGGAACTGAAACTTCTCATCACTGATTACTTGTAAACATTTCTCTTCACTTAATAAAGTCTACTCCTGCTCCTGATAGCAATTTTCTGATCATCGACTATTTCAAAAATATAAGTACATGTAGATATTAACCATAAAGTGCAAATGAAATGCAAAATGATGGCAAAAATGAAATTGAAAATCTTGAAACGGGTAAAGAATTCATGAAGTCAATCTCAATGACATTTGAGCTCTTTAAATCATATTCAATATCATGGATAAAAGAGTAGAAGAAATTTTCCTTATCAGTACTTTTTCAAAGAAATTGAGCTTCACATTGTGTTTGGATTAGATTTGTTGAGTAATATTTGTTGGGGTAATATTAATCTCTACAGCTAAAGGAAAGAGTCAGCTAAAATTCTCTTGAAAAAAAATACTAAATAATATTGGTAGGTTAGGAACATTAAACAAGTTGGAATATTTCTACTCCTTATACCCTAAAATACAATTTTCTATATGTTTTATAACCCATGTGATTAAGCTATCAGAAGTTTGTGGTCAAAAAAAACACAGGTACAACACTTGTTAGGCAAACATTTATACTTTTTACTTCTTCTCATTAATTAGAGTAAACCTAGGGAGAAGATGTGTATACTTGATAACCCTCAGTGAAGGTACACACACATCTCTTAACCTGTACAGAGACATTTTTAAAAACCAACTTTGCTTTATTTGTTCCTCTACTCACATTCCACCCCTTATTCAATTATTACTATTTGTAGGTATTTACATACATCGAAGTGTGCAAATCTTAATATGGGTTTTTGACAAACATATAGTGTGTAATCTACAGATCCATCACAACACAAAACATTTGTACCTTCTCTAAAATTCATTTTATCCCTTTTTAGTCTCATCCTATCCCCATTCCTACCTCCAAATGAGAAAACAAAACATTACTCTATTTTTTTTTAACCTTGGATTAAGGTTTGCTTGTTTCAAAATTTTCATGATAGACTATCCTGTACACACTTTTATTTCTGGCTTTTGTTCAGCTTACCTGTGAGATTCATCCACATTGTTGAGCCTAGGCATAGTTGGCTCTGCTGTATTGCTTAGCATTCTAGTGTATGAATTTATTACAATTTTTTATCCCTTCTTTTATCAAGAGACATTTTGGTTGTTTCCAATTTTGTGCTGTTGTGAATGAAGTTGCTGTAACATTCTTGTATACATTGTTGTATAAAGACCTTTTCATTTCTGTTGTATGAACCTCTGGGAGTGGAATTACTGGATCTAAAGATAGGTGTGTGTTTAACTTTATGAAGAAATGGCTAAACAGTTTTCTAAAGTGATTGTACCAACAGTGTATGAGAGTTACCGATGCTCTATATCCTGCTAACATTTGATATTACTTCTTTATTTTAGCTATTCTCATGAGTATGTACTAGTATTTCGTGTGTGTGTTTTATTGAACTATGGTTGACATGCAATGTTAGTTTCAGGTTCACAGTATAGTGACAAATTTATACTTATGTCGTACTCATACAAGTATAGTTACCATCTCTCCCGGTACAATGATATTACAATACTATTGAATATATTCCCTTTTATCCCTATGACTCATTAATTCCCAGTTCAAATCCTGTTATCTCCCACTCCCCTCCACTGATTTTTTTCCCATCTTCCCCACTCCCCTCCCTCTGGCAACCATTAGTTCTCTATATTTATGGGTCTGTTTCTGCTTCTTTTTCATTCATTGGTTTTGTTTTTCATTTTCCACATATAAGTGAAGTCATATGGTATTTGTCTTACTCAGTGTAACTTTTTTAACTCTAGGTCCAAATCCTTGTTGTTGCAAATGGCAAGATCACCTCCTTTTTATGGCTAAGTAATATTCCATTGTGTGTGCATGACATCTTTATCTGTTTATCCATCATTGGACATGTATGCTGATTCCACATCTTGACTGTTGTAAATAATCAATAAACATAGAAGTGCATATCTCTCTTTGAATTAGTATTTTCATTTTCTTTGGGTATATACCCAGTAGTGGAATTACCGGATCATTCTGACAGGTGTGAGGTGATATGTTATGATGGTTTTGATTTGCATTTCCCTGATGAATGATGCTGAGCATCTTTTTAGATGTCTGTTCACTATCTGTATGTCTTCTTTGGAAAAAAAATTCTCTGCCTGGTTTTTGATTTGGTTGTTTTTTGTTTTGTTTTGTTTTTTGGTGTTGTAAAATTCATATATTTTGGATATTAACTCCTTATCAGATATGTCATTGGCAAGTGTCTTTCCCCATTCGGTAGGTTGCTTTTTTGTTTTGCTGATGGTTTTCTTTGTGCAAAAGATTTATTTGATGTAGTCCTACTTATTAAATTTTTTTTTCGAGAAATCGAGAATATGTGAGCTGGGGAGAGGGAGAGAATCTTAAGAAGGGTCTACATTCAGCACAGAACCTGATGTGGGGTTTGATCCCATGACCCTGGGATCATGACCTGAGCTGAAATCCAGAGTTGGATGCTCAACCGACTGAGCTGCCCAGGTGCCTCTAGAAGAACTTTTCCATGGCCAATGTCAAAGAAATTTCTGCCTGTGTTTTCTTCTAGGAGTTTATGGTGTTAAGTTACACATTTATGTCTTTAATCCATTTTGGGTTTCTTTCTGTGTATGGCATAAGAAAGTCATCTAGGGTCATTCTTTACAGCTTTCTCAGCACTGTTTAAAGAAGAGATTATACTTTCCCCATTATATGTTTTTACATCCTTTGTTGAGCACTGACCACACAAGGCAGTTTTATTTATGGGCTTCCTATTGTTTGATTTATATGATCTATATGTCTGCTTCTGTGCACGTCTCATACTGTTTTTGTTACCACCACTTTCTAGTACACCTTGGAATAGGGGATTAAGAACCTTGTTCTTAAGGTTGCTTTGGCTATTTGGGGTCTTAGGTGATTTCACACGAATATTAGCATTCTAGTTCATTGAAAAAGTGGTGTTTGATAGCGATTTCATTAAATCTGTAAGTTTCTCGAGTAGAAAGAAATGTGTTTCCATTTGTTTTGTCTTCAGTTTCTTTCATCAGTGTTTTTTGCTTTGTTTTTAATTTTTTAATGTTTTGTTTTTGAGAGAGGGAGGGACGAGGGACAGAGAGATGGGGACACAGGATCCGAAGTGAGCTCTAAGCTAACAGAAGCGAGCCCCATATGGGACTTGAACTCACAAACTGTGAGATCATGACTGGAGCAGAAGTCGGACGCTCAACTGACTGAGCCAGCTGGGCGTCCCTCATCAGTGTTTTATAGTCTTCAGAGAACAGCCCTTTCACATCCTTGGTTAAGTTTATTTCTAAGTATTTCATTCTTTTTTGGTACAATTGTACATGGAATTGTTTTCTTAGTTTCCCTTTCTGCCACTTCACTATTAATGTAGAGAAACACAACTGATTTCCATGTATTTTGTATCCTGCAACTTCATTGAAATTAATTATTCTAATAGTCTTTTTGGTGGAGCCTTTAGGGTATTCTGTGTAGAGTATCCTGTCATGTACAAACAGGGACGGTTTAACTTTTTCTTTACCAATTCGAATGCCTTTTATTACTTGTCTGATTGCCATGGCTAGGACTTTCAGTACTATATTGAATGGAAGAAATGAAAGTGGGCATCCTTGTCTTATTCCTGATCTCAGAGGAAAAGCTGTTTTCCACTATTGAGTATGATGTTAGTTGTGGGTTATTCATATGTGGTCTTTATTGTGGTAAGGTATGTTCTCTCTAAATCCACTTTGTTGAGAGTTTTACTGAGACTTTTAATTCAACCAGCTAAATTCCAATAGCATCATAGAATTTGAGTTCCTTTAACGACATAAGGATAGATATTTCATGAGATTTCTTCTTTCACATGGTAAGAAAGGTGGTTTTTTTGTAGATAGCATTTAAATTGTCCATGAATACTCATGTTCACTAGTTTTCCTAATAAATACAATTTAAATTTATACTTTATTACACAGCTCAATCATATATATAAGCCTACAATTGATTCCACAAATGAAAGACAATTGGCAAGAATTATGACAATACAGGACCTTTAAAAAAGACTTAGTTGAATATCAGATGATTCAAAGAGAAGATAGATGAAGCGGTTGGTAATTTTTGCAAAAAATTTTTTTCAGTTCATGCTATAAAAGCCAAATGTAAAGTGAAAGCTGTTAAATCACAATATCACACAATTTTCCAGAATTATGCTAAAAAGTCAACACTTGGTTTATCCTTTGTTCTAAGAATTAGCTTAGTTGAAATTCCAATGTGTCTTAGTTTAAATGCTATAGATTCGGATGAAATAGAAAAGTACATACAATATACAAGCAACATCATAACTGAATTATTAAAAAATGTAAAAAATAGGTGACTACATAGGTAAACTTTGTTATAGCTAGTCAGGAAGTAGTACTATATTGAACCACTAGTAATAAATTGAGAATCATAGTCACTGAGAAAGTAACTATGCATATTGTTGAGTGCTAGTAAGCAGTTGGTTAGGGTTATAATCCTACTAATAGAACAGCTAGAATATTCATACTTTTGTAACTGTTGAAAATCACTACAAATTCTGAATAGAAATTTGAAAAGGGTAGATACTTTAAAAGCCTCGAACACTGACAGTGTAGTGAAAAATCACTAGGCTAACTCTGAAATGGAAACTAGAGTATGAACATTTAGATAGAGTGCCAAAGTCATGTTTTCACTGAGGCATTTAGCAAACTAGGTGTGTATATCCTGGCTCTGGAAGCATGAGTGGAACTAGCAGAAAAATAACCAAAGCTCAAAATTTACCCAAAATGTGCCACAATGGGTTGCACAGCTATGGTAATGGTGAACCAGGAATACACTGAACCACCTGTTTGACCAAGGGTCTTGTGAATCAAGTTGCTTTGTTATTGAACAGAGCATGAAAGCAAAACAAATAGAAAATGAATTGACTAAGACTTCCCCTTCCCCCCCCAGGCAAAGAGTCTCTCTTGGTGATCTAAGTGAATTTGAAAAGATTGGGTTGCAGTGTTCTGTACATGTCAAGCCCACTTGGTTGATAGTGTTGTTCAAGAAGTCTCTATCCTGACTGATTTACTGTCTTATTACTCTAAAAATTACTGGGGCAAAGGGTTTTAAGTCCTTAAAGTAGATTTCCTGTAGACAATGTTGGATCTTTTTTTTTTTTTCTAATTCCACAATCTTTTAATTTTAGTGAACAGATACACATTTAATCTAATTGTCAATGGAGCTGGATTTACTCTACAATGTTATTTGTACTGTATTATTTGGAAAGACTAGTAAAACTTATAATCCTGTAGTGAGACGAATTCCAGAGAAAAGTCAACAATCACCATTACCAGTCATGGAAACTAATGATGATAAACTACAGATACTGCAGACTTTCAATTATAATAAAATATCTCATAAACTACTTTAGGCCCAGGTTTGACCTGAGGCCATTTTCGTACAGTCCTCAAGATAAGAATGACTTTCATATTATTAAAGGGCTATAAAAAATAAAGCAAAAAACAAAGAATATGTAATATATACCCTTTGTACTCCACAAAGCTTCAAATATTTACTTATCTGACCCTTAAAAAAAGTCTGATCCTTGTAAATTTAAAGACTTTGACATACTGGAAAAAATTGTAGAAAAATATTACTTAACATGCATGGGCTTGGTTTTCAGCTTTGTCCAGCAAAGCCAAACGTGGAAGGAAAGATTACTCAAGACTCTATGCAAGTCAAGAGACGTGAGAGGGAGGGTAAGGGAAATCTCCCCAAGCTGTATTTATTGAGCAAACATTTAGGGAAACATTGTGCAATACTTCAGTGGGCTACTTGCCAGTAAGAACGCATAGAAAGCATGCAGAGAAAGAAGCTAAGATAGGGTAAAATATTGCATGCAAGAACACAGTATAAGGAATTTATGAGCATAGGCAGGATCCAACCCCTAGATATACATTAAGTAGATAAGCCAAGTGTGGTCTGCTGTCTCAGCAAGGCCAGAAAGTTGTTTTCTGCTCTGCAATGCATTCCCTATAATCTCCTAACCCAGACATAGCTATTGGATTTCTGACAGCCAGGATGCCTGGGTGGCTCTGTTGGTTGAGCATTAGACTCTTGATTTCTGCTCAGGTCATGATCCCAGAGTTGTTGGATTGAGTCCTGCATCAGGCTCTACACTCAGTGTAGAGGTTCTCTCTCTCTCTCTCCCTCTGCCCCTCTCCCCTACTCATGCTCTCTCTAAAATAAAAAAAAAAACTTACCAAACTAAGAGGATAGAATATTTGTATGCTCTAAAACCAGTAGCCACATTCAGTTACAGGCAAAAATCTTCCCCAAATGAAAACTAGTCCAAATGGCCTCACCAGTGAGTTCTAGCAAACATACTATTGAAAGACTCTTCCAGAAAATAGAAACAATGTAAATAACATACTCTTCACCTCATTATATAAAGCTAGCATAATTTTGATACCCAAAATGGTAAGCACAGTACAAACAAAACTTCATGGGCCAATCTCTTTTGAACATAGAGACAAATTCAAACAAAACAATAAAACTAAATCTAACAATGCTTAAAAAAAGTGCATTATAACCAGGTTAGATTTATCCCAGGAAAACAAGAAAGGTTTATCACCAGGAACTAAATTTGACCACAGTAACATATGAAAGGAACAAAGTCACATGATCTCAATAAATGCAGAAAAGAAAAAGCCACGAGATTTATTTAAAAAAAAAAAACAACAGGTTGAAAGTAGAGTCCCTTGTGCTAAGTCCAGTCACCAAATGGAGACAACACCTAATTACAGTTTCAGTCTCTTTCAGGAATGTACCCTTAACCAGTCAGTCTAGAATATTCTTGTCAGCACTTGTGAGGTAATCTGTCAGATGCACTCTGACCTCTACCAAAGCAAAGCGACCTTACTGGAAACAACTTACTCTGGTAGAATAACTTTCTTACCCCACCTCCTTCCTCCTATAAAAGTCTTTGAATTTTTGTGCAGCTCCTCAGAGCTTCTTTCTATTTGCGAGACAGGATGATGCCCAATTCATGAATTATTGAATAAAGCCAATTAGATTTTTAAATTTACTCAGATGGAATTTACAGATATTCATAATAAAAAATTCTTTCTCTTTACAGCTTTCAAAACTAATATCTACAGTAACACTTGAAAGTCAAAAACCTTTTGTGTAAAATCAGGAATAAAAGGATCTGTTGTAATAATACTGGTATTTAGTACTTCATTTGAAACTCCAGTCAGCACAGTATGACCAAGATAAATAAAAGAATTGCAAACAATGACACAATTGGTCACTATTAATTGCCGATGAGATCTCAAAATCTAAGATAACTAAGATAATTAACACGTCTATATTTAGGTTCTTCTCCAAAATCTTCCTAACAGTGCTAATAAATGGACAACATAGAAAGAAATTATTAGGCCAAAATCTAAATGGAAAGAGGAACCCGGAGTGAATAGACTGTTCAAACCAGATTCTCATAGAAGCAAGATGTGAATTTGAGCCGTGAGCTTGATGACTGCCCTTTTGAAATAATAGTCTGCACTGTTATCTTTACATCTTAAACTTCCATTTACTCCCAGATAATTGCAGTCTGGTTCCCACTTAGTGTCGCTGAAATTACTCTTAAGCAACCCAGTCTGTATGTCTCACTGCCTGTTAGAATATGCCTATAAAGCCCATTTCTTTTTTTCTTTTCCTTTTTATTCCTTCTCTTCCTTTCTCCTTCTCTTTTCCTTTTTTTTCTTTTTTCTGGGTAAAAACAACCATTAATAACTTTGTCTTCAAAGGTAGAAAGACAAGATCATCATGGAATATACCTTTTTTAAAACAATAAAGGGTCTATTTTAGTTATGCAGAAAAACAAGTCAGCAAAAGTGGCTTAGATATCTTGGATTTAACTTTGATTCTAATATTTTTGAGTTAATGTATATATTAATATCAGAATTACATGAACATTGATTCATTTTCATCAAGAACATGTTTTCCGATATAGGGTATATTAAGCAAATTCACTAGTATACCTCAGTTTCTTTTTTTTTTTCTTTTTCTTGTTTTGGAGGGGCGGGGAGGAGCAGAGAGAGAGAGAATACCAAGCATTTTCCATAGTCACTGTGGAGTCTGATACAGGGCTCAATCCCGTGACCTTGGAATCATGACCTGAGCCGAAATCAAGAGTCAGATGCTCAGCCAACCGAGCCACCGAGGGGCCCCACCTCATTTTCTATACAGCAGATCTTAACCGCTTCCCATTATTTTTCATTTTAATTTTACTGCAATTATATTCAGAAAACTATTTTTGTGTCATTGTTTCAAAGCATGCTGGGCATCTGTCCACCGTTGGGTTTATCTGGCAAATGTAATCTATGTAAAACTAGAATTTTTCTTCAGTTTTAGGCAGTTACAAATTTACCATCTGCAATTTTAGATGTTAACTTCAAATTTTGTTGATTATTTCTATGAAATACATTATAAAAACTTCCACTAAAAAGACTTAAACAGTAGGGGCACCTGGGTGGGTGGGTGGGTCAGTTAAGCATTCAACTTTAGCTCAGGTCATGATCTCCCAGCTTGTGAGTTGAGCCCCATGCCAGGCCCTGCGCTGACAGCTCAAAGCCTGCAACCTGCTTCAGATACGGAGTCTCCCTCTTGGCCCCTCCCCCACTCACAAGCGAAACAGAGAACAAACTGTTCTCTCAAGAAAAAACAGACATTAAAAAACATTAAAAATAACAGTAAACATTATTTTCTATAAATCAGTTGTTAACTCAAATATCCATCACTAGGTCAATGGAAAACTTCCCTTCAGTTCTTCCTGAGACTCTGTCTTCTCTGTAAAATTTTATCTCCTCTATTGGACACAGGTGCTACCAATGCACAGAGATTTATCAGTGCAGGTTCACTGAAGGTGATGCAGAAGCCTGATTCCTATCTAAGTGCTCCTCCAGTACCAGTACATTTCTTCCAATTTCTTTCAGTAAAGAAACCATCACTGAGACCCCATTTATTTGATTCCATCTGTACATATGCAATGCAAACATTCCTCTCAGGGAGGGATCTACTCCTCCTCCTTGAGGTGCTGCCAGCAAACCAAGCATGGGTTCTCTTTGCCCTTATAACCTAAAGTTGGTTTTGGCTCTACTGTCAAGAGAAAAAATACTTTTTTTCTTACAAGGTAACTGGAAGGCTGTGCTTTGTGTAAGTATAATGAACATACAGTATTATATTAGTTTCATGTGTACAATATGATTCAAGAATTCTACATGCTTTTTTTAGTGATCATTGGGATAACTGTACTCTCTATCACCTTTATGTATTTCACTCATTCCCTCCTGCCCACCTCCCCTCTGACAACCACCAGTTTGTTCTCTGTATTTAGGAGTCTTTTTACTATTTATTTTTGTTCTTTTTTTGTTGGTTTGTCTGTTTCTTAAATTCCATGAATGAATAAAATCATGGTATGTATTTTTCTCTGACTTATTTCACTTAGCATTATACCCTCTAGGTTCACCCATGTCGTGGCAAATGACAAGATTTCATTTTTGTTTTTTTAAGATTGAGAAATAAATCCTTTTTTCCATTCATCTGTCAATAATACTTTTTTGCTCCATGTCTTGGCTATTGTCAATGCTGCAATATACATAGGGGTGTACGCATCTTTTCAAATTAGTGTGTGTATGTGCACATATGTATATGTATGTATATATACGTATATATGGTAACCAGCCAGTAGTGGAATTACTGGATCATATCTTTTTATTTTTAATTCATTGAGGAACCTCCATACTGTTTTCTACAGTGCCTACATCAATTTGCATTCCTACCAACAGAGCATGAAGGTTCCTTTTTTTTCATACGTTTTTTTCAACACTTATTCTTTCTTGTCTTTTTAATTCTAGCCATCCTGACAGCTATAAAGTGGTATCTAATTGTGGTTTTAATTTGCATTTTCCTGATGACTGGTGATGTTGAGCATCTTTTCATGTGTCTGTTGGTCATTTCTAGGCATTCTTTGGAAATATGTCTATTCAGGCCCCCCAGCCAATTTTTTAATTTTTTCGAATTTTAATTTTTTTCTCTTTGGTGCGAAGTTGTAGATGTTCTCTATGTATTTGGATATTAGCCCCTGATCAGATAGGTCATTGGCAAACCTCTTTTCCCATTCGCTAGGTTGCCTTTTAGTTTTATTGATTTTTTTTTCTGTGCAAAAGTTTTTTATTTTTGTGTAGTCCGGGTAGTTTTATTGAGCTTTTATTTGCTTGCCTTAAGGGACCTATCATAGAAAGAAATTGCTATGGCTGATGTCAAAGAAATGACTGCCTGTGTTTTCCTTTGGGAGTTTAATGGTTTCCCATTTTTATTTAGGTCTTCAATCCATTTTGAGTTTCTCTTTGTGTATAATGTAAGAAAATGATCCAGGTTAATTCTTTTGCATGTAGCTACCTGGTTTTCCCAACACTGTTGAAGAAACTCCTTTCCTGTTTATATATTCTTGCTTTCTTTGCCATAGATTATTCGACAATCAAAAGGTCTACTTGGGGACTCTCTATTCTACTAAATTGATCTATGTGTCTGTTTTGGTGCCAGTACCAGACTGCTTTGATAAGTACAGCGTTGTGTATGTAGTAGGTCTTGAAATCTAAAATTACAATACTTTTTTGTCAAGATTGCTTTGGCTTCATGGGCTCTTTTGTGGTTCCATACAAATTTTAGGATTATTTGTTCTAATTCTGTTAAAAAATATTCTCACTATATTGATAGGAATTGCATTAAATCTATAGGTTGTTTAGTACTATGGACATTTTACAAATATTCTTCCATTGCATGAGTATGGAATATCTTTCCATTTGTTTATATCCTCTTCAATTTCTTTCATCAATGTTTTATCATTTTTGGAGAACATCTATTTGACTTCCTCAGTTACGTTTATTCCAAAGTATTTTATTCTTTTTAGTGCAATTGTAAGTGGGATTGTTAATTTCTTTTCAACTTCATTATTAGTGTATAGAAGTGCAATGAATTTTGGTGTATTAATTTTGAATCCTGCAACGTTACTGACTTCACTTACTGCTTCTAAGAGTTTTTGGTGGAGTCTTTCGGGTTTTCTATGTATAGTATCATGGCATCTGCAAATAGTAAAAATTGTACTTTTTTAACAATTTGGATGCCTTTCCTTTCCTTTTTTTTTTTTTTTTTTTGTCTGAGTGCTGTGGCTAGGCATTCTAGTACTATGTTGAATAAAAGTGGTGAGAATGGGCATCCTTGTCTTATTCCTGATCTTGGAGAAAAGCTCTGTTTTTTGCTGTTGAGTATGAGGTTAGCTGTGGGTTTTTCATATCTGGCCTTTTTTATGTTGATGTATGTTCCCTCTACTTCTACTTTGTTCAGGATTTTTATTATGAATGGATATTGTACTTTGTCAAATGCTTTCTCTGCATCTCTTGGGATGATCATACAGTTCTTACCCTTGGTAATATGATGTGTTGATTTCTGAATATTGCATCCCAGGAATAAATCCCACTTGATTGTGGTGAGTGATTTTTTAAATGTATTGTTGGATTTGGTTTGCTAATATTTCGTTAAGGATTTTTGTGTTTATATTGATCAGAGATATTAGCCTGTAGTGGGTTTTTTTTTTGTTGGGTTGGTTGGTTGGTTGTTTTTGACTGTCTTTATCTGGTTTAAGTGTCAGGGTAATGCTGGCCTCATAAAAAGAATTTGGAAATTTTCCTTCCTCTTTTATGTTTTGGAATAGTTTGAGAAAAATAGATATTAACTTTTCTTTAAATGTTTGGTAACATTTACTTGCAAAGCCTTCTGGTCCTGGACTTTTATTTGTTGGGAATTTTTTGATTATTGATTCAATGTTATTGCTAGTAATTGGTCTGTTCACATTTTCTTTCTTCCTAATTCAGTTTTTGATGTTTGTTTTTAGGAATTTATAAATTCTTTTAGATTATCCACTTTGTTGGCATGTAATTTTTCATATTATAATTGTTTCTCTGTGTTGATTATTTTTCCTCCTTCATTTCTGATATTATTTGAATCCTCTCTTTCGTTTTGATGAATCTGGCTAAAGGTTTATAAATTTTTAAAAATCTTTACAAAGAACCAGCTTCTTTCTGGCTTTACTAATCTGTGTGTTTTGTTGTTGTTATTTTCATTGTTGTGTTTTGTTTGTTTTTTTGGGTTTTTTTTTTCAGTGTCTATTTTGTTTCTGCTTGAACCTTTATTCTTCCTTCCTTCTGCTGGTTTTGGGTTTTTTCTTTTTCTAGTTCCTTTTTGTGTAAGGTTAGGTTATTTGACATTTTTCTTCTTGAGACTGCCTATATGGCAATAATGTTCCCTTTTAGAATAGCTTTTGCTGCATTTGGATCATCATATTTTCACTTTCATTTGTCTCCATCTATATTTTATTTCCACTTTGATTTACCAATTTATAGTTTAACAGTGTATTATTTAGCTCCTATGTACTTGTGTTCTTTCCAGACTCTTTTCTCTGTGTATGTGTGTTTTAGTTTATTTATTTTGAGAGAAAGAAAGTCCAGAAGGGGCAGAGAGAGAGGGAGATAGAGAATCCTAAGCAGACTCTGTGCTGTGAATGCATATCCCAACATAGGGAATGAACACATGAACCATGAGATCATGACCTGAGCCAAAATCAAGAGTCCAGTGCTTAATTGACTGAGCCACCCAGGTGCCCCCAGACTTTTTTCTTATGATTGATTTCTACTTTTATATCAATGAGGTAAAAAAAAATGCATGGTGGGATTTTAATCTCTTTGAATTTAACACTTATTTTGGGACATAACACATGATTCGTTCTGGAGAATGTTACGTGTGCACTTAAAGAATGTATATTCTCTTGTTTTTGGATGGAATGTACTGAATATATCTGTCAGGTCCATCTGATCTAATGTGTCCCTCAAAACCACTGTTTTCTTAATGAGTCTCTTTTTTCTGTCTGGATTATCTATTGACTGATTTTTGTGGTACAGTCCCCTGCCATTGTATTGCTGTCATTTTCTTCCTTTATATCTCTGTTAATACTTTATATATTCAGGTGCTTCTATGTTGAGTGCATAAATATTTAGAATTGTCATACTCCCATTGAATTGGTCATTGTATCATCATGTAGAGTTTTTGTCTCTTTTTATAGTTTTTGTTTTTTTGTTTTTATAGTTTTTTTGTTTTAAAGTGCACTTTGTCCGATAGAAGTAGTGCTATGCTAGCCACTTTTTCACTTCGATTTGCTCGATAAATGTCCTTCCTTTCACTTTCAACCTGACTGTGTCTTTAGGTCTGAAGTGAGACTCTTGTAGGCAGCATATATTTGGATCTTCCTTTCTTGTGTATCCAGTCACCCTCTTTTCTTTCAAGCACTTAATCCATTTACATGCAAAGTAATTATTGATAGTTATGTACTTACTGTCATTTTGTTACTTGTTTTATTGCTGTTTTTGTAGTTCTCCTCTGTACCTTTCTTCTCTTTATTACCTGTGGTTTGATGATTTTCTTTAGTGATATACTAAGATCCCTATTTATTTACTGTCTTCTACATGTTTTTGATTTGTGGTCGCCATTAGGCTCATATATAACATTCTGTGTGTATAACAATTTATATTAGGTTGGTGGTCACTTAAGTTTGAACTCATTCTAAAAGCACTAAATTCTATTCCTCCTTACTTATGTTTTATTTGCATGATGTCCTACTTTACATCTTTTTTCTGTGAATTGCTTGACTGATTTTTAACTTCCATATTGGTTTTATAAGTGATTAACGTAGTTTTACTATGTTCATGTGCGTGTTGTGGAATTTTTCCATTTATAATTTTCCTACCCCTGTTCCACTCAAGAGTTACCTGTAACCTTTTTATAAGGCTGGCTTAGTGGTGACTAACTCCTTCACCTTTTGCTTATCTGTGAAATTTTTCTTTTCTGTTCTGAATAGCACACTTGCTGAGTAGAGTATTCTTTGTTGTAGGATTTTCCTTTCAGTATTTTGAATATATCCTAGTACTCCCTTCTGGCCTGTAAAGTACCTGCTGAAAAATTACCTGATAGCCTTAAGGGGGAGGTTCCCTTGTATGCAACATTTTGTTTTCTCTTCTGCTTTTAATATTATCTTTATCATTACCTTTTTCCATTTCAATTATTATGTGTTTTAGTGTAAGCCTCCTTGAGTTGATTTCGTTGGGGACTTTCTGTGCCTTCTGGATCTGAATATATGTTTTTTTCCCCTGATTATTTGAAGAAATAGCTGGCAACTTCCCTAACTTTTCTGCCCCCCCACCTTCTCTCTCTTCTCGTATCCCTAAATCTTGATTTGTTATGCTTAGTGATGTCTTTGAGTTCCTTTTGCCTTTTTTCATTTTTTTCTTCTTTTGCTGTTTGGTTTGGTTTTATCATTCAGCTTTTTGTTGAGAGCTCTCTATTTCCATCTTTCATCTTACTGAGCCATTCTTTACCTCCTCTAATCTATTGATTCCCTCTAGTGTATTTTTAATTTCAGTTATTGAGTTCTTCATCCCTGATTGGTTCTTTTTAATGTTTTCTATCTATTTGTAGAAGGTTTCATGAGGACCCTCTGCTCTTTTCAAGTCCAGTAATTATCTTTATGATCATTACTTTGAGTTCTTAATTAAGCATATTTCTTCATTTCCCTTCTTTTGCTGTGTTTTTGTCTTTTTTTTTTTCATTTGGAACATATTCCTCTATTTCTTCATTTCATCCAACTCTGTGTTTCTATGTATTAAGTCAGTTACATCTCCTGATCCTGAAAGTAGTGGCCTTATGAAGAAGAGGTCGTATGGTGTCCTGTAGTTTTCCTTGTTCACCAGAAGCATGTACTTCAGGGGTGTCTTCTATGTGTGTTGTGTGTTCCCTACTTGTGGTTGAGCCTGATTTGTCTTCAGTCCAGTTGGCTACAATGGCCCACTTTGCTAATTGTGCACTGTTTTTGGTCTCTGTTCTATTAAAGTGTCAGTCTGGGACCACAGTGGACTTCTAGTTGGATGGTGTCAGTAGTCAGACCAGATGTGTACTCTGAGCCTGTTTGCCAGGGTATTTGGGGGGGGGGAGGGCTGGCAGTCAGGCCAGATGCCTGCCAGGACTGCAGAGGCACTTATAGGTGGGGTACTTTCTCTGCACTGCTAGGTGATAAGGTTCACCTGCTGGGGTTGCAGTTGAAATGGTATGTGAGGTATCTTCTCTCTCCAGGGCAGCATCATTTGGGGGTGCTGGTCCCTTGCTTTGGAGGAACTCCTGTTGAGTGGAACGGATTAAATGGGGTGGGTACTCAGGAATGTGGGGGCAAGGCATGTCGTGTTAGCAAGGTAGGGGGAGTGTGTTGGTGCTCTTTTCTGCAAGTTTCTGGCTATTTAGGGAAGGGGGCAGAAAAATATTGCCTGCTATCTATTTTTGTTTTTGGAGACATCTTCTAAAGATCCATGTCCCTCCAGCACGTGTTCTGATTTAGTAAATAAATTGTGTATAGCCCAGATGCTTTTGAAACTACTGTTTATATGCTATATCTCAGTGGGTTTATTATGCTGTCTCTTTAAGGACAAGGACTCAGTTTTCTATTGCTCTCAGGCTATAGATTTTTAAAGTCCTCAAAGTTAAGCCCAACTGGTTGTAAAAACTTGCAAAATTAAGTCTCAGTGGTTTTCTAAGCCAAATGTTAGGAGGATTTATCTTCCCACTACAGGTCCCCCTTGTCTGGAGTGCCTGGTGTGGGGTGACCCCTGTCTCTTCTCCATTCGTATGTTATCCCTTCTGTTTGTGGTTAGTCTCTCCAGGAATTTGTTTCCCGACCACACCACTGCCCCTCCTAACTCTTTCTTAGGTGTCCTTCTCTCTCAATTAACTGTGGAAAGTCTGTTCTGCCTATTTTTGGGTCATTTTCTGGGTTGGTTGCACTGGTGTGGCTATGAGCTAAGCGTGTCTGTGGGACAAGGCGAACTTCAAATTCACCCCCTCCACCATCTTCCCAGAACCCTCCAAAAGCATTTTTCATCTTTGGGGTGGGGATCCCACTTTCTTTTTCTCTTTACTAGAACACAGTCTTTATCCAGAGGGCTATCATTCATTCATTCTTTTTCATTAATTTATTTTACTTCTAAATTCTTCTAAGAGTTTAAAATGTGTAAAAACAAAAACTTAAGGCTACTTCCATAGTTTATGCTCTTACAGATTTTCCCTAAGGCATGAACATAAAGGATAGGCTGTTCGAGTGAAATCTGCCCTCTCCCGTCCTCACCTCCCCCAACCCAATAATACAAGAAACAGGAAAATGATTTCAAAATATTTTAAAGCTATATCATATTTTTTATGTAATCATTTGCACATTTCCCAACGCTATCAATAGAATGTGATTCTTTAGTTAGGCTTCTTTTTAAATAATTTTCTTAGCTGCTATCAGCTTTAGTTGGTGTTTATTTTGTAGCATTCAAATTGATTGGTGTAGAAAGTTCAAAGTATGTATTTCTCTTAGCAAGGAGCTGAGGGCTTTAATAGGACAGATGTTGGTGAGCTAAGTTTTAGGCAAGGTTAAAATCGTCAGCTTCTGGCAAATAAGCACTCATCGCATTGGGAAAGAGTTCCATAAACATGGGGTGTGGTTTGGCTTCATAAAAACTTCTCCCCATTTTACTCTTTGCTTTGTATTTTAATTTTTGCGGGGGAGAAAAAAAGCAAATTTACACATGTATGAGGATACTTTCTAGGAGGGAGGAGGCATACAATTGAAACCTTCATTCATTTTGCCTTGGAATCTACCAAAACAGGAACAATTCTGAGGTTCTGGGATTGTCTTGCCTGATTTAATAAAACCCCCATCCACTCAGCCCACAACAGGGGATCCAGAGAGCTTCTCCTGACCAGGTGCGTGTGTGTGTGTGTGTGTGTGTGTGTGTGTGTGTGTGTATTTTGGAGTGGGAGCAGAGCAGTACTCATTACATAGATCCCTGTGTATGTGTAAAAGAAATGATCTGTGACATCTGGGGCTCAGGCCTGGGATATCACCCCTTGGCAGGGATTGAGTGTAACCTAGGGGAATATAATTCCTCTTCCCCTACCCTCTGTCAAATCAGGGCTTGACTAGTCTGGAGGTGTGTCACATCATGGACAATGGAGACCGTGGAACTGCAGTAACACATGGCAACAGAAAGCCACAACAGGGCAGACAATTGGCCTGCTGAAATTGCCCAGATGTTTCCATTTCTTTTCCATGAAGTGATTGGAACGGACTGATTCTTGTTTTGAACAATTGACACCTTAAACAGTTCTTGGATTTTTCCCAGTAGAATATTCTGCCATAGAAATAAGAAAATATTTCAAACAGGGAAATAGGACTGATAGTATTTAATTTAAATATGAAAAATTAGTTTTAGGCAACATTATTTTGAACAAAGTGTGAGAGGATTGACTCTGACACCACTACTTAACATCGAGGCTTACCACAAAGTAATCGAGTAATCAAGACTGTAATATTGGTGAAAGAATAGACAAGTACCTCAGTGGAACAGTATGAAGTACCCAGAAATAGACGCACATAAAAATAGTCAACTGATTTTTGACACAGGAGCAAAAGTCATGCAATGTAGAAAGGATAGTCTTTTCAACAAATGGTATAAGAACAAGTAGATGTCCATGTACAAAAGATTAAATTTAAATATAGGCCTTTCTCCTTTCCCAAAAAATAACTCAAAATGAATCCTAGACCAAAAAGTAAAACACAAAGTTAAAAAACTTCTAGAAAATAACATAGAAAATCTAGGTGACCTTGTATTTAGCAATAAGTTTTTAGATACAATAAAAGCAAAACCCATGAAAGAAAGCCACAGACTAGAGAAAATATTTGCAAAAGACATCTGATAAAGAACCAAAATATTCAAAGACCTCTTGAAACTCAACCATGATAAAATAACCCATTTAAAAATGGGCAAAAGATCTGAATTCTCACCAAAGAAGTTACACAGCTGGCAGCTAAACAAATGAAAAGATGCTGAACACCACGTGTCATTAGGTGATTGCTAATTATATAACAGTGAGACACCACTACATACTTATTAGAATGGCTAGAATCCCAAACCTCAGCACCACCAAATGCTGTCAGGGATCTAGGGCAACAGGAACTCTCATTAAATGTTTGTAGGAATGTCAGATGGCTTAACCACGTTGGAATTCTCTGTATGTTCCGACAAGGTTTTCTGTACACCTAAAACTGCTCTAGAAAATAGTTTATAAAAAAATATTTACAAAGTTCTACTCTGTAAAATAAACTGGATATGTAACTTATGAGCAGATAAGAAAATTAAATGACTTATGAGGCACAGAAGGATTAATTACAAGTGGTCAATCTGAGACCATGTTGGCCCGGGAGACTGTTCTGATTCAGATAGTTATCATTCTTATTTTATCACGTATCTCCACACATAGAATCTCTGGTTGGTACTACATTAGCCTGTTTTATCACACTACCACTTTCTAACTAAAAAGTGGGCAACTAACTCAGTTGGTTGAGTGTCTTGACTCTTGATTTTTGGCTCAGGCTCATGATCTCAGAGTCGTGGGATCGAGTCCCACATTGGGCTCTTCTCTGAGAGTGTAACCTGCTTAAGATTCTCTCTCTCCCCCTCTGCCCCTGTCTCTCATGTGCTTTCTCTCTTTCTCTAAAATAAAAAAAAAGCAAATATTTGCAAACATAACAGTCTGTCTTAGAAAGTTAGAGGTCATTGAGAGGGGCAACACCAAACAACAAATATAAAAACCTAAAATAGCATGTCTAATTTCCATACATTTTAAAGTCTCTTAAGCTACTTGCCACTAGGATTTCTCCTTGATTCATTATCCTTTTTTTTCCTAATTTAAATTTTAGTTAACATACAGTGCAATATTGGTTTCAAGAGTAGAATTCAATGATTCACTACTTAGATACATCACCCAGCTCTCATCACAATAACTGCCCTCTTTAATACCCATCACCCTTCTAGCCCATCTCCTACCCACCTCCTTCCATCAACCCCCAGTTTGTTCACTATTGTTAAGAGTCTCTTATGGTTTGTTTCCCTCTCTCGCCTTTTTTCCCAACTTCCTATATGTTCATATGTTTCTTAAATTCTACATATGAGTCAAATTATATGGTATTTGTCTTGTTCTGACTTATTTCCCTTAGCGTAATACATTCTAGCTTCATCCATGTCATTGCAAATAGCAAGATTTATAATATTCCACCGTGTGTATATATGTGTGTGGGTGGGTGTGTATATGTACACCACATCTCTCCCATTCATCAGCCGATAGACATTTAGGTTCTCTCCATAATTTGCTATTGTTGACAATGCTGCTATAAACATTGGGGTGACTGTACCCCTTTGAATCTATTTTTGTACCCTTTGGGTGAATACCTAATAGTACAAATGTGGTATGGTAAGGTAGTTCTATTTTTAGTTTCTTGAGGAACCTCCATACTGTTTTCTAGAGTGGCTGAACCAGTTTGCATTTCTACTAGCAGTGCATGAGGGTCCCCTTTCTCTACATCCTTACCAACACATTTTGTTAGGTTAATTGTAACCATTCTGACAGGGGTAAGGTGATATTTCATTGTGGTTCTGATTTGTATTTCCCTGATGAGTGATATTGAGCATCTTTTCATGTGTCTGTTGGGCATCTGGATGTCGTCTTTGGAGAAATGTCTATTTATGTCTTTTGCCCATTTCTTCACTAGGTTGTTTGTTTTTTGGGTGTTGAGTTTGATAAGTTCTTTATAGATTTTGGACACTAACCCTTTTTCTGATATCTCATTTTCAAATATCTTCTCCCATTCTGTAGGTTGCATTTTAGTTTTGTTGATTGTTTCTTTCACTGTGAAAAAGCTTTTTATCTTGATGAAGTCCCAATAGTTGATGTTTGCTTCTGTCTCGCTTGTCTTTGGCTATGTGTTCAGTAAGAAGTCATGTAGCCGAGGTCAGAGAAATTGCTGTGTCTTCTCCTCTAGGATTTTGGTGGTTTCCTGTCTCACCTGGAGGTCTTTCATCCATTTTGAATTGCTTTTTTTGGGGTGTATATGGATGTTCTCCAGTTTTTTTCTTTTTCAAGATTGCTTTGACTATTCCAGGTCTTCTGTGGTTCCATACAATTATTAGGATTATTTGTGCTAACTCTGTGAAAAATACTAGTGGTATTTTGATAGTGATTGCATTAAATGTGTAGATTATTTTGGGTAGTATAGACATTTTATCAATATTTGTTCTTCCACTTCATGAACTTTTCTATTTCTTTGTGTCCTCTTCAATTTTTTCATGCATTTTACAGTTTTCAGAATATAGATCTTTTACCTCTTTAGTTAGGTTTATTCCCAGCTATTATATTGTTTTTGGTGTAATTCTAAATGAGATTGAGTTCTTGATTTCTTTTGCTGCTGATTCATTATTGGTGCATAGAAAATGCGACAGATTTCTGCACAATTGATTTTATATCCTGAAACTTTGGTGAATTCATGTATTCTAGCAATACTTGTTGGATCCTTTAGGTTTTCTACATAGAATTATTGTGTTATCTGCAAAAAGTGAAAGTTTGACTACTTGTTGATATGTATGCCCTTTATTTCTTTTGTCTGATTGTGGAGTTCTTGACCCATTATCCTAAAAAGAATCCAACTTTTTACAGTTTTCTCTCTATTGTCTTGTGCATCAATCATTTCTTTCCTTTCTTTTGCCTCAACAAGTCTAAGGGGGAAAACGAGGGATTGAACAGTACCCAACATTATTTCTCTCAGGTTATCATGAAAAACATCCCAATCATTTATTTGCTATTTGGTTTTCCCACCAAGTAACCTCACCCACTTGCCCCAGTAGCTAATCAATTCATTACCACCCCTGTTATGACAATTACTTTCCAAACAGGAATATTGGTGGCTTTTCTTGGGCCATAGTGTGTAGATAATTACATTTTGCACTTTCACAAAAATCTCCAAATTAGCATCATTCATAGCATAACTTCTGTTTAGATATGTTGAATCCAAAACTACTTCTTATTAGTTTTGGGCACATTATATAAGTTTTGATTCTCTTTCTTTACCTGTAAAATGGATGTGGTAACAGTCATTACTTAATAAGGTCACTATTAAACAAGTAAATGAGTTAACATGTGAAATAAACCCAGAACTACATGTCAATGTCATTACATTATAACTAATATTATTAGTTTTACTTATTAGAAGAGACCTAAAAAAAACTCTAAATTTAAAATATGCTTAATATTGTAATTATTTTATGAAAACCTCATTTTAAACTATTTCCTTAAAGTCCAAGTTCTACATATATCAGAAAATTACATTTTTGTTTGTGATGTCAATACAATTATCTATTTTAGAAGGATGTTAGAAATGGTATTGAATGATCAAAACTAGTCTATACTATCTTAGAGTACAAAAATAATCAGAATCTAGGATAAGTGCCATTCCATCTAAACTAGATATATTATGAAGGTAAATTGTGCTGGGAGCTGAGAAATGAAGTGAAATAAGTATTCTTTTAAGAACTCCTAGACTATCATAAATCCCATATCTATATAGAGAGATTTAAATGGCCTTAAATGCTAATCTTAGTGATAATGGACTCTGGGAGTGTTGGGAAACAGGGAACATAAATATAAATCTTGTTTAGAGAAATATTTTCAAAAAGAAATTGACTTCATAGAAAAGATTTTTAATATTTTTTAATATTCATTTAACTTTGAGAGAAAGAAAGCGTGTAAGTGGGGGAGGAGCAGAGAGAGAGAGGGAGACACATAATCCAAAGCAGGCTCCAGACTCTGAGCTGTCAGCACAGGGCCCAATGTGAGACTCGAACCCACAAACTGCAAGATCATGACCTGAACCTAAGTTGGACATTTAACTGACTGAGACATGCAGGTGCCCTGAAAGGATTTTTAAAGTCTCAAAGTCATCACAAATAGATGTTTTGACCTATGTTCATATAACCACAAAAACCCTTCCTTATTATTGCCCAAAGAGATGACAGGATTTGACATCTTAAATATTTTTGACACTGAGCAAAGAGCCACCTCTGGATATTTTCTAACTATATCATACATTAAAAATCAAGACAGTGTTTTGTTTTCAAAGATACCAAATTATTCAGTGTTACATGTATATACATATATATGAATCTAGCTTCCTCCCAAATCCTTAATGTACAAGCAGTACAGAAGGGGAAAAGGGAAGAAAAATTTGTGAGAATTCAGCTTGGTTCTGTCAAAGTGATCATGAAACTATCATGTATTCATCCACCACTATATATATAGACATATATAGTATGTACACACACACATGTATGTATGCAGGGAAAATAGTCTCAACATTATTGTTCTGTCTTTACTTAAAAATAATTTGGAAGTTAAAAAGGAAAATAACATCTACCCACAAAAGTGCTGATCTTTTTTTCAAAGACATTGTTGGAATCAGTGTACTGATTCTTACCATAGTATTTAACACTAAAAACAAAGAGCAAATAGAATAAAAAAATAAAAACAAAGAATACTGTCTTTAAAAAACATTAACCTAAAACGTTATAAATCAAGTTTTTTGAAACCAGTTAACAAGAAAGGATCATGAATAAATATTTGACAGAAATAGAAATTATCATAAATTATTTCACTATATCTCTCATACTATATACTGAAATAGACTCCAGGTATAGTAAGCAGATATTTTGAAACTACAGAAAAATGTAACAGAAGATTTTATTTGACCAGTTGATAAACATTTATTTGAAGGAAGTAGAAAAAATGGCAAGGAAAAATTGATATGAGTATAAACCTTAAAATATACAATGAAATATAATGCTAAAAATTGAAGTACTATAACGGTTTAAATAAAGTTGTGTGTTCCCATTCCCATAAAATGCCTAAGTAGCTCTAATAAATAAAAAGCTAAGAGTATAAGAAAGTTAAGACTCTAACAGATGAGTGAGCCAAGGATCTGAAAATAAATTTACACAAGAGAAAACATAAAACAGTTATGTTTATTTATGGAATTTTAGTTTTGTTATCCTACTATGAAAAAGATTTGTAGAAGAAAAAGTAGATAGGAATTTTTCATTCTCTTTAGTGATCAAATAAGTTAAACTTATCATTTCAATCATACTAAATTCCATAAAACTTTTTCTTAAAATATATCACCAAGTGCATATCCACTTTACAAGTAATTGTTATAGTATTTCTTTTTTAAGACTTTATTTTCAAGTAATCTCTACACCCAATGTGGGGCTTCAACTCTCAATTTTGAGGTCAAGAGTTGCATGTTCTGACAGGGACAGCCAGGCACCTCTAGATATAATTTTATAGTGCTAATGCTATTTATAACTGACACAATCTTTTGAAAAGCAACACGACAACAGATAGCATGAACCATAAAGATATGCATACCATTTGAATGAGTAGTTTCAGCCATTAGCTATTTTCAACATAAAATATTTGCCCATTGATTTTTATCAGCATAATCTTTTTTTTATTTTTATTTTAAAAAAATTTTTTAAATACTCATTTTTGAGAGAGATGGAGCATGGGTTGGGAAGGGCAGAGAGAGACACACACACACAGAATCTGACACAAGCCCCAGGCTCTGAGCTGTCCGCACAGAGCAGGACACGGGGCTTGAACCCACAAACGGTGGGATCATGACTTGAGCTGAAGTCGAATGCTTAACCGACTGAGCCACCCAGGCGCCCCTATCATAACAAAATCTTTAACTTCAACAAAAAATGTAATTTATTGTTTATTTTTGTTCAAAATAGTAGAAATGAGTTGGTAAAGTTGAAAAGATAAAATAATCTGAAGCTTCTCATAAAATAGGCTATGGAGAAACAAAATTCTGAAACAATATGAAATGTAACATTATAAATTAGGATGTCTACGTATTGCATCCTCTGAAAAAGTGTTTATTGAAAGCAAATTGGATTATGCATTTGAGATTCATCCATATTATGAGTATCCACAGTTCATTTCTCCTTATGGTGAGTAGCATTTAATTGTGTAGTTGTACCAGACATGGTGTATTTGCCAGTTGAAGGACGTTTGGGTACAGGTTTTTGTGTTGTAAAAGAAGCCTAAAGGCTACATACCATATTCTATTTGTGACTTTTGGGAAAGAGACAAAACTATAATGAAAGAAACAGAGTTGTGGTTAGCAGGGTTTGGAGGTAGGGAGAAGAATGAATTTTAAAGTGATATGCATTAGTTTTCTGGGCCTGCTGTAACAAATTACCACAACCTAGATTATTTAAAACATTCTGTTGTAAGTATTAGATGTGCTTCTGGTGAAGTCTAAGATGGAAATCGGGAACACGTAATTAGACACTGGGAAAAAGACAATCCTTATTATAAAGCAATAGCAAATTGTCTGAATTGCGTTGGGTAGAAATTAGAACTTACAAATAATGAATTTGGATATTTAGGTACGAGGTATCTACACAAAATGTTGAAGGCATGGGCTAGTTTCTCCTTGCTGCTTATAATAGAGTGAAAACAAAATGGGAAAAAGTGAGGAAGGGACTGTTAAAGGAACTGGGGAGTGATGACTTGGGAAGTCCTCAGATATCCACATTGTTGACAGTGAGCAAGTCTGCCCTGGGTAGAAATTTGTCCCAGGATGCACCATCCCCAGAGTCTAACTCTTATCTGATTTAGATGACTTTAGAAGATGATGCAGGGACTTTTTTAGATCAACTTCTTAATTGATCATATTTAATCAATGAGATTTAGAGTTGACTTTGGAAGGAAGCAAGACTTTGTGAGAAGTTAGGATTGGGTGAATGCATTGGGTGGGACTAGAGGGCAGACCATTGGTTGAACTGTGTCCTCCAACAAGATATGTTCAAGTCTTAACTCCTTATGTCTACGAATGTGACCTTATTTGGAAGTAGGGTCTCCATAGATATAATCAATACTCAATAGGATCATTCCGGATTGGGGTAGGACTTAACTCCAATGACTGGTGTCTTTATGAGAGAGAGGGAGGTTTTAGATCTACAGAGACAAAGATACACAGGGAGAATTCTACGGGGAGATATAAGCAAAGATACAGTGATGTGTCACCAAGGTAAGGAGTGCCAAAAATTGTTAGCAACCACCAGAAACTAGGAGAAAAGCATGGAATGATTTCTCCCTCAGCGTCTTCAGAGGGAACCGATCTTACTAATATCTTGGCTTTGGACTTGTAGTCTCCAGAACTGTGAGTGAATAAATTTCTGTTACTTTAAACTGTGAAATTTATTGTAATTTGTTATGGAATCCTTAGGAAGTATATATAGGGCATGATAAACAAATTTACAAGTGATAGGCCTGTTGGAAATCTTGATTACAATGTTTAGCACACAATTGTATGAATGTACAATTGGGCAGCACATACAAAAATTTTTCCTAACTTAGTGAAGAAATGAATTTGAATACATTGGAGGATAAAATAATGATGTGAGTATAAAATACTTGAGATTTTTGGCTAACTTGAGAAGAATGAGGGATTTTGCATGTTTCCCAGGAGACATCAAAAATTAAATATGTAATATGAACAGAGCCTCGCTGTCAGGAAGGAGTAAGGAGGCTGAAGTGAAGAAAGCTGTGTGAACATTCTTCTTGGTTCCTTTTACTAGTTGGTAGGTACAATAGAAACTGACAGGAAAGAGATAAGTGGAAACTGTACCATAAGGTCAGAGGAGAGTGACTTTATACTTGGAGTGCAGGGAAATTAGGGAAACACTTTGGAAAAGACTTCCAAGAAGATAATTTTGCAGTTGAAATTCAGGGATGTGCCATCCGGAAGCAGTGGAAGCCTCGGTGAGGAAAGGAAATTAAGAATGAGATTGAACACTGAACTTCAGGTAACTTTAAGGTGTCTGAGTCTAGAGTTGTTGGCAAGGTGTGCCCATGGCTTGTTTTGTGGCTTACTAGTAATTGTTAGGATCAACTGTTACAGCCCCTATCGTAATGACAAAATGTAGATGCAAGTGTTAGACTTGTATCAGTCCCAAAGCACTGTAAGAATTTTATGGTTTGTAAATTATGAATGTAAACTATAAAATTAAAGTGAACTACTCATTTAATCTTAATTTATAGTTAAAAAAATCTGAATGCATATCAATTGAAGCTATAGTACAGCTTTAAAAATTACTGTCATTTTGGAGAAAATGTGTTATAGAATATTAGGAAAGCAATGGAAAACATAGAAAAAGAGCCTGTGGGTGCTTTGCTAAGGCTCTGGCTTAATAATATTTTGGCATTCTATGTAAGTGGCTATTAGTCCCAAATAATCCATTTGTTCGCTAAAGCACAATGCCAGTGAAGGTACCTACCTGTAAAGGATCTTGTAAATCTACCTTAGTGATCCATGAAAAATATTTCAAACCATATGCACCATCTATTGAGCTGGAATAGAATGATAGCTAGAATCTTTGAGTCTGAAATGTACTTTATCTTTTGGTCCCATTAGCCTGGTTCTATCTACTTGAAGCAGATGCAGTAAATATCATATAAATAGTGAATGTGTATGTGTACACATTTCAATGATTCTGGGAAAGTTGCAGCTGAGATACACTATAGATGACTAACGTCCATTTAGTTAGTAAAAGTATTGGTTCGTTACTCTTCTCTGAGTGTATTGCCCCACATGCAACTCTTTGTCTCCTAGGTAGATGATTGACTTTATAAACATAACTGACAAGACTACTTCAAGTCCATACCTTCCTGTGTTCAAATATCTTGATTGTATTTCAGGCAAGTTGCTATTCAAAGAAAAGTCCAGCTATCATCTTGGCTTTAACATGTCTAAAGTATAAACATCAATATATGATTTTATGTATCTCCCTCCTCTACATATAAATCTGTTTTGACTCATCCCTTTTTTTCGTTCACATACCATCATGGACAATTCACTGTATAATTTTATCAGTTGTATCATATTTCCACCACTTGCTGCTTTCTTTCCCTATGGCAACCAATCTAATTTTATTTCTTATAACATGGCTATAAAATAACGAAAGTCACTTGTCTTTGAGCTCATGTCATCCTTACTTCTGCTGATTCATTTTCTCTAGTACATTTGAGAAGAAAAATTGTATATTCATAAAATAGAATTAACATCCATGCTAACTTGAAAGTAAATAAATTATAAGAGTTGATAAGAAGTCAAGGCTAATGAAAGTTAAATACATTTCTATTTAAAAGCCAAACTGAAAATCCTTCAAACATGATTCCATTACTCCTTTGGGCTGAATTTTTTTCGTCTGACAGAATATGGTTAACTTTTATCATAATGGAGGACTTATTTTTATTTTAAGTAGCTTTTAAAAATAAATGAAAGGGAAAATTCTATGACCACCTATAACAGTATCCAGAGAAGAAAGATCGCATTGGGAGAGCTAGAGGGAAGTGGGAACATGAGTGATGTCTATTTTTCCAGTCACCATACTTTGGTTTTACCTTTATTTACAAACATAAGCATGTGGCCATCCCAGAAGATATTCACACTATGTAGCCGTGAGTTTTTGCTAATAAAAACCTTTCCAAATTAAGAGAGTGATCTATTATAATTTTAGAATGGAATTTACTTTAACAAATTTTTTCTAGTTGTTTTTATTTCTAAAATTTCTACTTTGAATCAAGGTTTGTTTTTCTAGAAAATTGTGGGGGTTTTTTGAGCTAATTATTTGAATTTATTGGAGTAAAATTTTAACTATATAAAATACTTGAATATTTCCCTTTTAACCCCTTTTTATCCTACTCTTGAAACTTTTGTCACATTTTGTTTTTAAAATCTTGATTATTTTAGAGAATGGTTAATTCTTAGTCTATTTTAAAGATTTTTTTTCAACTATGCTGATGAGATTCAGTTTGATTTTCTTGAATTTTTAATTTCTGCTTTTCATTTCTACTTTATTTTTTTTTAATATTTGTTTATTTTTGATAGAGAAAGAGTGCAAGTGGGGAAGGGGCAGAGAGGGGAGACACAGAATCCAAAGCAGGCTCCAGACCCCATACTGTCAGCACAGAGCTCTACTCGGTGCTCAAACCCATAAACCACGAGATCATGACCTGAGCCTCAGTGGGACTCTTAACTGACTGAGTCACCCAGGCGCCCCATATTTCTACTTTATTTGAGTCTAGTCCATTATTGATTTACACTCTGATTTGAATGCTTGCCCTTTTATTTTCAATCTTTGCTGCAGTTTCAATGTCCTGAATACCACTTATTTTGGAGTACAAATTTTGAAGCATCCCATTTAATCCCAAACATTTTGTAATTTCCTTTTTGAGGTTTCTTTTTTAACCAGTTAAACAGATAGAATGGGAGGCACCAACATGTAGTGGTTGAGGCTGGGCTCTGGTACCACAGTTCTGTGTTCATCCCAGTCTCTGCGTTTACTAGTTCTCAGAACACAGGAAAGTTAATTAGCATGTCTGTGTGTCCGTGTTCTCAACTAGAAAAAGCAGATAAAAAGGAATTCCCTTCTAGGTTGTTCCGGGGACTAACTGGAGTGATACCTGCCCAGCACTTTGAACAGGGCCAATGAGAAAAGAGCTTAGTTGTCTCTGGTTGCCTCCACATGACTTTACCATTTCAGTCACCTTTGTCTTTGTCCTTTTATCTTTTTTCATGAGGACATATTTGATCCTCAAACTCTTTTTATATTGGTAAGTTTTTGTTTTGTTTTGTTTTTTAAGAAAAGGGAAGGTCCTTAAAGCTTAACTAAAAAAAAAAAAATCTTACCAGAAATCCACAAAAAAGACTCTTAGAACTTGAACGTTCTAACTTAGCTTCCTGGGATTTTCTGACTTTTCAGAGAGAGGTGGTAGGTGATGACTATGAAAGTTTGGTAACATTTGTTTGTTTTTTAAGATGAAATTAAGAATTCTTTTATAGAAAAAAATTGCTCAAGTGTATCATTACCTATTTCCTGAATGAAGAGTTAATCAATGTACATTAGGAATGGTTGCCTTAAAATTTAGATGTAGGTTAGGTTTGACTTTCTATTTTATAAAAAGGAAAAACTGGATTTGCTATTTCAAGTAAACAGTTGCATTTCTTACATTTTATTTTCAGGGTGAAAAGCCAGCTTTGTTATTTATGGTCATAGAAATCTTAAAAATGTTTTCAACAAGAAACAAATGTTTATGACACTTAGTTGAAACAAAGCTAGGCTTCTGTGGCATGCAGGAAAAAAAAACCTCCATATGAAAATACCTAAAAGTGGTACTTGTCGGGTTTATCACGAATTATAACAACATTAGTTTTATCCTCTCAAATCAGAACTAGGGTGATGGCATTGTGTATTTTTAAAATGAAAGGTTGAAAGCTTGTGAAAGCAAAAAGCCATCATACCAAAACCCAAAAATTAATGCTGTCTGTCTTAACTTATATTCTATTTTGTGAGAGGTGGAACTAAGTTTAGAATTGACACTCTGTTAGAAAAATCAAAATTGCAAAGGGCTGATAGATTTGTGGTTTTCCTTTAATATATAGAAAATTTATTTTCTTTACCTTATCAAAATAATGCAAGCATTCTCCATAATGCTCCCTATAAGTGAATAAAAAACATGAAAAACAGCTGATTCCATCCTGAGACTAATGAGTATGCTGGAGTTTAAGAAGCAGGTACGGGGTATGAGCCGATGTGATAGTTCTCTTATGTTCTTTTCTTTCCATAAAGGAAACATAGGGTATTTGGTGGGGAGATTTGAAACTTAGTCTGGACTCAAGAAATAAGTTCAAATTCAATTTCTTAAAAGTTGACAGAAAAAGCTAAGCTGGACCGTGTGGGATGATGGTGTGGAATAGAGCAAAGAACAGATATGGTAGTTCCCCTGGAACACGTTCTTCACAAATGGTTCATTTTAAAGTGCTTTGGGGTACCTGGGTGGCTCAGTGAATTAAGCGTCTGACTTCAATTCAGATCATGATCTTGCAGTCCATGAGTTCAAGCCCCACGTTGAGCTCTATGCTGACAGCTCAGAGCCTGGAACCTGCTTGATTCTGTGCCCCCCTCTCTCTCTGCTCCTCCACCACTCGTGGTCTGTCTCTCTCTCAAAAATGAATAAACATTAAATTTTTTTTTAAAAAGTGCTTGGAAGTCCTATTGATGATAGTTGAACCTATTAACAAGTCTTTTAAGGAAGCAGTGTGGAAAAATTCAATTAAAACAGCAAAGGTCAGATGGTGAAATGTTATGAAAGTAATAAGGAAGAAATACTCTTTTACTTCTGCATTCTCCTCTCAGCCAAAAATGCAGGTCCTTTCCAGAACATGTGCTCTCTCTAGCCAAGGTTAGAATCTGTCTAGGTCACTCATTGCCATGTTGATTGCCATTCAGAACCAGAGCTAATATATTTCTTTGTACTCTTTCTACCACCCCTTTCTGAATTTTTCTCACATTTCTAGTTTTCCCTCTCTCTTCACTGGCCCACTTCCCATCTTCAGCAGCCTTTCAACACACTGACATTTATTTAGCTTTTGGCCAAATTTCCCCAACTCCACCCAGATCTACCCACTCTTTTTGAATTTTCCTTTGTCATCTCAAGCTCTCATTAACATAGCCTTTCTAGTTAGAGCTAAATCCTAATTTGATTTTTCTAAAGCAGACAAGGTGAATTTGTTTAAAGGCTTTGCATTTAAAAAGGAGTACTAGCTCATCAAATAATGGGTGGACATTGGGAGGTTCTTAGGAATTATGATGAGTTTATGAAACTAACCAGTGAGGGGGCATCTGGCTGGCTCAGTCCCTAGAGCACGTGACTCTTGATCTCCTAGTTGTAGGTTCCAGCCTTATATTGGGTATAGAGATTATTTAAAATAAACTCTTTAAAAACAACAACAAAATTAGCCATTGCAAGTCCATGCCCTACACCACTCTTCATCTTTAAGTGAAACTTCACAGGTCTCTGTAAAACAAAGCTCTGTAAAGTGGAAATGAAGTTGAGAATCACAGTTTCACAAATGTTGATGAGCTACCATAATTTAAAATGTGTTCCAGCATGTCAAATCAAATGCCAGTTTACAAATTCTTTACTAAAATTTCAGATGAAAATAGATCATTCTGGTTGGGGTCTTTTAAATAAATTCCCATTTAAAAATAAACTGTAGAGAACAAACAAGAGTTCATCAAGCTTAGAAACAACAACAAAAACTTTTCTTAAATGTTTCAAAGGCAGTTAAGCATAACCTTAGTAAATTTTAAACAGAAGTGTAGAAACTCAAAGGGAATCAAATTCTTACTGGACTTCAGGAAACCAGAACTCCAGGACTGCATCATAGTGCTGCCTAGTTACATAATATTAAATAAAGGGGGGGAGGGGAAACTGATCTCAAAGTATGAGAAAGAATTTGTTTCTTCCTGAGTTAAGAAAAAGCTTTTTTTTTTTAATGTTTATTTTTGAGAAGGACAGAGACAGAGCATGAGTGGGGGAGGGGCAGAGAGAGAGAGAGGGAGACACAGAATCCGAAGCAGGCTCCAGGCTCTGAGCTGTCAGCACAGAGCCCTATGCAGGGCTAGAACCCACCAACTGGGAGATTATAACCTGAGCCAACCCAGGTGCCCCAAGAAAATCTTTAATGATAGAAATCAGATGAGTGTTACTAAGCTTGTGAAGACCAAGATAAGTTGATACCATTATCTTCACTTGTTACTTGCATTTTAGAAATAAGAGAAAACCCTCCACCTGTGTAATTAACCATCATTTGTGGACCATGGGACAAAAACCTCATGGAAACAAAGGATCAGTTAATGCAAAGAAAAAAACTTCATGACAGTAACGCAAAAATTTTACTCTATTGTGCTATTAAAGTTAACAAAAACCAACCGGCTACATTAACTTTCTCAATATCCCTGTTTTTTAAGGATTGGAGACATCTTTGTATTGTTCATAGTGACAAGGTTGAGAGTCATCTACTTAAATTCTCTATAACTTTAAAATAGACCTAGAATGGTAGAAATTGAAATGTATTTAAGAGTCAGAATTCCTAGCTTCTCATCAAAGATCTTAATGTCCTGTAAACTCTGAACCATCAGAACAGGCTGATTGTTCTTTAATTGTAATTATACTTCTCAGTGAGCTTCCCTTAGGTGTTCAGGTTTGCCTTTTGTAACCTTTTCTTCAACTATGAAATGATTATTAGAGAGCAAGCAAGTTCACAGGCATGACTCATTAGTTGCAATAAAAAAAAAACACAGGAAATTAGAAAAAAAGTCCAGCAAAGTTGAAGAAGGACTACAATTAGAGGATTTTACAGTGAAATAATTTTTAAAGGAATAAAGAACGCTGAAAAAAAAAACAAACATGAATGCAGGCATTAGAACAGTACTGCTGCAGCAGGAGGGAAGTAGGCGAGACGTCTAAGACACTGAAGGAACCAGACCGCAGTTGTCCAGTGTTTGGTGGATGTTGGCCTGAATCCTTGTGGGCATTAAATGGAAATACAGTTGGGAAAGTATTATGTGACTATGTCTATCAGATTTGCCTCAATGAATATGGGTCAGAGCTTTTGCCCTCTAAAGCACCCCAATTTATACATGCCTTAGGTAGTGGCGACAGTCAGGGTGCTGGAGCCAGGCAAAATCCAAAGTCCTTCTGTTAGGAAAGGATTGAGAATGCATGTGGCTTTCTCCCTTGACTTCACTCTTTTTCTCATGTACACAAATAATCAATTATAAACTTAATGTTTCAATTATCAGCAACAAAGCATGACATTTTATAAACATCTCATGGAAAAAAAGGAAAATGAAAAAAATGTAAGTTTCCAGCAAGTGAGAATTCCATTATTATGAAGTAAAGCTGTTATTATTTAAATATAACCCATCTCTTCCACAAAATACTGGAAGAGGCTAATTTAAGATGTGTTGATTATTTCTTTAGCATACTATATTTATTGTTTTTGTTAAAGTTCTTAAAATATTTTCTAATCGCTTCTTTCACTCACTTGTCACATTCTGAGTTTTTTTTCATTTAGTTTTTAAAGGTTTATTGTTTTTGAGAGAGAGCACAAGCAGGGAAGGGACAAAGAGAGACACAGAATCCGAAGCAGGCTCCAGGACAGCTCAGAGCCTGACACCAGACTCGAATTGACAAACAGTGAGATCATGACCTGAGCCAAAGTCACATGCTTAACCGACTGAGCCACCCAGGCACCCCTTCAGTCTTTATTTTAAACAAGATCTGAAGTATTTAAATTTCATAATGATTTTAGAAATGTATTACAAGTTACCAATAAAATAGTATACGTGGCAATGTTTCTCCCAAATTACCCGACACATCAAGGACTGTTAAGTAGTGTCACTTATTAGATCTGAAAATAGAAATTCTAACAAAACTCTTGGAGAGAGGATATCTGACATATGACGGCCATATGACTCGGACTTCTCAGCCTCAGTGTGAGGGATATTTGAAGAAATTCCTTGTCATCAGTGGGCAGCACAGTACTGGGACAAACACCTGACCAGGAGGCAGAAAGCCAGTAAAACATGTGAATATGGCTGATGATAGTACCTGGAAATGGCATAGTAATTTTACATCAATTTTGAGGCTGAATATAACATAGGAAGGAAAACTGGTCCAACTCTTGGTTGACTATACTTGAAGGATTTGTACTATGTTCCTTATTTGTTGTTGTCGTCTTACACATATAACAAGGAAATCATTTGAAAATAACTTTGGTAGATGATCCAAGAGCTTTAATGAAAAGTAGAAATTTTCTACCTTGTCAAATTCTGATCAAAGAAGCTGTGGCTGTTTTGTAACTTATGAAAAGCAATGCCATCAAATACCCACATTGTGCCTAAATATAGTTTTCCAACAAGAGGATCAGGGCTCCTTTGGAGATGAAGCTGAATTCAGAGCTCATGCAGGAAATGGGCAAAATAGGTCTGTACGATGTCCGACCAGAAAACAAGAGGTCACGCCCGAAGTGAACACATGAAGAGGTTCTCACTGGCTAGACATTAGATAATTAGGTTATCAAAAGATAGTAATCACAAAAGATTAGGTCACATCAAATATGTTTAGGCTTCATGATACTAAAATATTAACTAGTAGTTCATGGTGTGATCTAATAATAAGCAATTAGTTAATATTAACTAGTAGTTCATTGTTAACTAATAGCTTATTATTAGATCATGTCAGTGGACTAACTCATTAGTGTGAAAACTGTTACAAAGAGGCAAGCATATATGAAGGGCTGCCTATATCGCAGAAAGAGAGACAATCAGATATGTGTCTTGAGGTAGAGAAGATTATATTATCCTTGAAGTAGTCTTGTAAAAATGAACAAAATAAAAACTTAATGTAAATTTGACTATGAGCACTTTGAAACTACTTTATTTCTTCAATGAGTTTCGTGGGGGAGAAAGGAGATGGAGAATAAAGGTTCTTGATTAGAAGATAATTGCAATAATTCTAATTGCAATAATTGAAATAGTTGCAATAATTGGGTTGATGCAGATTACACGGGATAGCTCTAGATATTTCCCACTGTTCCTGGAATGTAGAGAGTGTCCCATAGCTATTATTTCTTCATAGAGAAGATAGATCATTCTTCTCTAATTTTATTTTCTAGGGGTATTTAAAGGTAACGGAATGATTTAGAATATTTTCAACTAATTGTGTAGGACATTATTTTGAAGTGTGTAAGTATTTGATTTTTTTCTCCACAATCTGTTTTGTAGTTCTTCATATTTTTGGACTGTCGGCAATACTTCAAATAGACAGCATCTTGAATTTAGCAATAAAGAAGGTCACGTTTCTCCAGGAATCTAAAAGGAGTATGAGAATGGATAGCATCTGACTTTCTTCTGACTTGTTTTGACTAAAGAAACTCTATTTTAAATCTTGAAACTTTCCCAGTGTCCCTTTCCATTTTGTCATAATCTTCAACTTTCTATAAGCAACATCTTTCAATATTACTGGTGACCTTGATTTTTTTTTGTTAGACCTTTGGTTATTGGTTTTTTTCTTTTTAACTTGTTCAGAATTGATTTCTCTTGAATGTTAGAAGAAATTTTTATCATTAGTCTTAATATCTGTGAAAGTGTTTTTTCAAAAGAGTAGGGAAGAGAGCTTATGCCTGAGTTGAAATAGAGCATAGTTAACTGAAAATAAACTTATGACAACATCCTTAGAATATATATGGTCTTCCAGGTAGAATATAATTAAAGTAGGTCAGGGAAGCAGAGGAAGACAAATCATAATTCTGAAAATGCTTTTAGCAGACCAGTGTGAGAATTCCTTCAGATGTCTCTTGGTGACCTAAATGTTTCAAACATCTATTACAGATGTGTGTATATATACTGCGTACATACACATATATATACAAATATATGTATGTATATAAGTATATGATACATGTATACACTTATATATTGTATATACATATTATATATGATATACCTATATATACCCACACATGTGTATTTGTATTTATATACATAATGCTTAGACAACGCACACATGTAACTTGAGTTTGAAGGATAGAGAGCCTTTCAATATCACTACCTCTGTCGGTTCAGTGGCAATCTTCCTACCATGTTCTCTGGTTAGGAGAAGTCTTATTCAACTTCAGGGGTAACTCAGAACTCCAGTGCGTGTAATTTCTAGAGACCCCAGGACATTCTCCACAGTCTATCATCCTTACAGTGTGAATTGCTCAAGTAACTCTAGAAATGTTGGTGCTGCCCCTGAAAAGTGTATGTGACCTAGTAACCTGACCAGGGAAAATTCACATTTCTATGTGTCTGTTACAGAAAGAGACATTCCAGGTTATATTCAAAAAAGAAAATTTCAGGAAGTTTTATTTCCAGTCTGCTCAGAATCGGCCTCCCCAAAAGACAGGAACCTTCTTAGAAAATCAATATAAGGCAATCACTGATTGCCTTCTTCCAAATTGTCTCGGTCTTCCTTCACTTCCTGAAAATCTGGCCACATGCTTTACTTATTCAGTGTACTTTCTTTACTGTTAAGCCTCACTGAAAAGTAGTTCCTAAGGCTTTTGAAATCTCATTTTTGAGTACCACCCAGTAATACTTAGTCTTCTGTATGAGTCTGGGTTCTCTAGGAGAACAGAACCAATAGGATAGGTATATATCCTATATATTTCTGTTTTCCAGAAGAAAAGCGACATATCAGTATTAAAATTATCTTTAAGTTTAATTTAGCAAAGAGCTTTACTATTAAGTAAATGTTCATTTACTCTTCATTTTTCTTTCCAGTGTAATTTTGCATAGTTTATAACATTTTCTAGAGTTTTTACTTGTTTTATTTGTGATAGCAAATGGCATACAAATAAAAGCTTTGTTCAAGAATTCCTTATTGTGGAGAATGGGACCCTCAGAACCACCATCTACTAATTAAAATTAGGGTGGTGTATTCTCTCCTAATACAACATTTGCCAGAATCAGCTCACTTTCTTTAATTGTGTAGATAGGTAGAAACATCAGACTTCATTAGGCCAATAGGTCAAGGCTATGAGCAATGCTAGAGGGCATATGATTTGACATAAACTTTACACTGTTGAATATGGCATAAGTAGCATAACTTTTCTGGAAAGCAATTTGGCTGTATGTAGTCAATAAGAACTTAAATATATAATTTTTACTTAATATTTTTCCATATTTGACTTCTAAGAAAAATATTGTGGCAAAAAATATGTTCAAGTTTATAGTGAGAAATACTTATTTTTATATTTTTCTATATTTCTATATTTTTATTTTCTATATTACTATACTTTTAAAAAGAGTCTGCTATGGGTTGGATTGTCTCCCAAAAAACCCAACACCCTCCCAGTACCTGTGAATGTGATTTTATTTGGAAATAGTCTTTGTGTATGTAATCAAGTTATGATGAGGTCCCTAGGGTGGACCCTCATTCAGCGTAGTTGGTGGTGTTGTAAGAAGAGAAGACAAAGTAAGAGGGGAGCTCGTCATGTGAAGACAAAGCAGAGGGTGCATTTATGCTGCCATGAACCAGAGAATGCCTGGGTTACCAAAGGCTGGAAGAGGCAAAGAAAGATCCTCTCCTAGAAGTTCCTTGGAGGATTGTAGCCATGCCACCACACCGATTTCAGACTTCTCTCCTCTAGAACTGTAAAGCAAATTTCTGTTGTTTACAGTCTCCCAATTTGTGGTACTTTTTTGAAATTAATTTTTTTATAGCAGCTCTAGGAAACTAGTACACAGCCTCTATGATTTTCATAACCAGAAATTTTAAAAATTTTGTTTAATGTTTGTTTTTGAGAAAGAGCACAAGTGGGGGAGGGGGAAAGAGAGGGGGAGACACAGAATCTGAAGCAGGCTCCAATTTGTCAGAACAGAGCCCTACATGGGGCTCAAACTTAGGAACTGTGAGATATGACCTGGGCTGAAGTTGGACACTTAACCGACAGAATCACCCGGATGCCTCAGTTTAACAGTAATTGTATCTGGTCCAGTTTGGGGCAGTAGTTCTCAGACATACCGACTCTTTTTTTAATAATAAAGATTTTGTAATTCCCTTTCTGCTATCCTAGAATAAAATTCATACATAATACAACCCACCTACCTAATTTCTAAATGCCATTATTTTGCCACGATTATAATCTAATCAACATAACATTAATTTATAAAGAAATAAGTATTTCAATATCTAAATGTCTTAGGGAGACTTCATTAGAAGACATAGTGCAGTAGTTGCGTGTTTCTGCCATGAGTGAAATCTGCAGATTCACTGTTATTAATGACTCAAATACCATGCATAGTGTTAACGTTTATGATTTCCTGAAATAGTTAACAACTTCTATTGATTTCCAACAAGCAAATAGGATTCATTTTTAGGATTAATTTTCATGATAGTGTTATCATTTGCTTTATGAAACCATGCTAAATTACAAAACTCAGATTATCCCCTTCTCTTTAGAAATACTAATAACATTGTATTCCCTTACATCTGAACCTGCCGGTTTTTATATACATGGGCATGTGTATATATGTGCAGCCTGATGCCGAAAGTACTTTAGTACAAAGGTACCAAGTGCTTTTTGTTCAGGAAGAATGACAAGATCTCATTGTAGAAAATATGGGAGATGTTTCTTAGATAATAGAGGTAGTCAGAAGGCAGGTCTCTGCCTTGGAAAACTCTTCATTTAGCTGAGTGGACGTTGACTGGGACCCCCAACTCTATGGTCACAGCCAAAGCCAATTGGTAGGAAAAGGCCATGAAGCATTAAAATTGTATGACCACAAAAGTAAAGGAAAGAAAATCAGGGCACTAATGCTGGCATTAGCCTGGAGAGAAAATGAGCTGAATGGTAGTTGAGGATTGTGAAAGAGTAGACAGCACACATTATTCCCCCTTCAGCTCAACCAAGTTTGTTTTATGCCCTGGGAAATAGCAGTGTTTGTGAACCGTGTAGTGATTTAGTCGTCTCTAAAAATAGTACAGGAGGCCTCTTCATGTAGGAGGAGTGCTACATCCAGCAGGATGTGTCTATCCCAGCATGAATCTGTGTAAAGGAACTGAGAAAACCTTAACTGTTAAGAATCCTGGCCCTGGTCTCCTTGTCAGGATCACTTTACATCCAAGTGAGTCAAATCCCCTTGTAGAATTGTCACTACACTGTACACCAGTAGTCACCATTGGAGTAGTGGATCAAGAACAGCTTTTGCACAGTGGACAGCCAGCTCCCTGGAATAGAACCAAATCAGGCAGACATTTCTGCCTTTTCTGATCATTGGCAACTATGGGGGCAGAGGTAGGTGGGAGAATGTTTCAGCACATTAAAAAAAACAAAACAAAACAAAAAACCCAGAAATGGGGAGAAGTTGAGCAAGACTTCCAGCTGATACAAGATGGGGGAGCCCTAGATTGGGAGCTTTGACCAGGGTGCCTTTTTGCCCTTAAATTCTCAAGGTCCCTCCCTGACTTGTTGACATTTCTTTAAATTCTAGTTCCCTTCTTTTGCTCTGTGTTTATTCCTGCTTCCATTTTCTTAAATCCTTTTGTATAAGACATGGTGTTTCATTTTTATTTTGTCTACATAATCCTCAAACTGCTCTATTCTTCCCCTTTGAATTGTTTAAACATCTATGTAACAATGAGATTTCAGCACCCAAGTACAGTGTGTTGAGTTTTGAATTAATGGTAATAAGACCTAATACTTATTAAGCACTCGCTATGTAGAAGTACTGTGGTGAGTCCTTCACAGAAGTCATATCCTCCCGGTTGGGGATCCAGGATTGAATCCAGATTTGTTCAGTTCTGAAACTCCTAACTATTTATTTCTTGAAATGAAGGAGTCTCACTAACAAAAAGCATGAGAATAAAGGTGAAGACAAGAGTTCTAGTCCTAAGCCTGCCATTATTTAACTCTCTGTCTTTACTGTCTTCATAAAATGATGGGATTTAATGGTTTTCAAACCATGTTCACGAAAGCCATAGAACTTGGGGAGTTCTTCATGTTGATACATGGGGATCCAGGACTTGTAACTGCTTGTAGAAGGGGTTTCAAATAGGAGTTGGTTCTATTGTTTAAAGACACTTTAGATTACAAGATGATCTGGAAAACTCTATCCTTGTTTAAACTATGAATCGTGATTATATTAAAAAAAATTTTTTTTGGACTCTTAACCGACTGAGCCATCCAGGAGCCCTTATAGAGTATTCTTAAATGGTCTTAGATGAGTAGTGCTGAACTCATATATATTTTTTTAATTTTATAATAGTTTATTTTCAAATTGAACTCATATTTTTAAATTTATTTTTTAATGTTTTGGTTCCACTCTTGGAGGCTTCTGATGTTTATCAGTCTCAGAAGTTAGACTCTTCATTGGATGAGGTAAAACATGATTTTTAATTAAAAAGAAGTTTTACTAAAGGAAGTCAAGTCACTGACTATATTTATACATTGAAAGCTCCAACCACAGTGTGATTTCTTTTTTCTTTGTAAATATTTGCTAAAAGAGTATAAAGAGAATTTGCATTTAGAAAGGCATTTGCTTTTATTAACTTGCTGGATGTTGAATAAACAATTACAGGGAAATAAGCATCAATGAAAACTGATGCTTGACTCTCAATTTCTGAAGAAAGTTTAAAGTAATTTGATGTTGGGCACCTGGGTGACTCATGATCAGGGCATGATCTCCCCCCGGTTCATGTGTTCGAGCCCTGCTTGGTCTCTGTGCTAACAGCTCAGAGCCTGGAGCCTGCTTTGCATTCTGTCTGTCTCTCTCCCTCTCTGCCCCTCCCCCACTCGTGCTCTGTTTCTTCTGTCTTTCAAAAATAGAAAAAAGTTAAAAGAATAATTTGTGTTTTAAGACTTCACAATTTCTGACAAATCAACCAATAACTTCCAGTATTATTAGATTAATCATAATAGACCAATTAAGCACAGTAACCAAAGCGCTAAAAGGAATTAAACGCTACTGCTAATATGTTTTTAAAGTCAGCAAAGATGAATGAGTTCACGTTGTTTCGGCAGTTTGAACATTTTAACATGTTCTGCTTTGTGAGTCACTAAATTTCGAATTTCTTTGAACAGTAAAAATGAATTTCTAGAGGCATTGCTACTTAGTTTTGCCAGACATCTAGTTCTGATACAAATTAGGAGCAGCAACACATTTAAGTCCAGTATTATTTTAAGAGAGACTGTTTTCCAGCAAAGAAATTGGTACCAAATTCAACCAAAGTTCTTGAAATCATTTATTTTAAACTAGAGCATTTAAAAAATCAAGTATTTTGTAAGGCTTATGTGATTTCCAGAGGCATATATAATATTTCTAGCTCCTAATACATAAATAAGAAAAGAATACATTCTAATCAGGTCACTAGCTCTCTTAATTTTGTTGAATTCAGTAACTCACAAAAGTTTTATAGTACTTTCTTATTTCTTCTTTAAAAATAAGAACTTTGGATGTAACAATTAATCTGACAAAGACTAAATAGCTTTACTAAATCAAGAAGCAAAAACTATAAATCCATTTCCCTATATTAGAAACAGATACTTAATTTTAAAGATAGGAATGCTGGTAAGGTAGAATAACTATCGTTATATGAAAGTTATTTCATAATTCATCAAGCCATTAAAAAATATTGAAGAGATACTTAAGAAATCTTTGCCTTCAATCAGTAAGAGATATTAGATTGAAAAAATTAAACTTTTATTACTTGGTACCTAGCTTGACATTATTAGAAAACTGTGTAATACCAAGTAATAATATTGTCATTTATTTTATTCATTCATTTTTCATTTTAAAGGTGTGCTTTGAGTCCTGGATTTTTTTTTTTTGTATTTTATCCTTATATTTATTTCACTGATTTTAAAAATTATAGTTTGTGACTTTAATAACACCAGAATCTTTTTATCAATACTTTTTTTTTGACTAGTAATAGATATTATCACTGGAACTTGAAATAACCAGAATACATTGATATAAAACTTAGAGATGCCTGTTGTCAATCAAAAATACAACATTTGCAAATTTGGTATAAAATTTGGTATAAAATTCTAAAGAGCAATACAATTAATAATTTTAGTAGGAAAATTAAGAACAAAAACACAAGTGATACTATTGCCAATGCTACCACTTTGAGCTAATATACTTTTCAGCTAGAACTTTTTTATTCTTTATTTGCTATTAAAGTTGAATTGTTTCAGCCACTATTCATTTTTTTTAGTTTTAGTTTTTTTAATATTTATTTTTGAGGCAGAGACAGCATGCAAGAAGGGGAGGGGAAGAGAGAGAGAGAGGGAGACACAGAATCTGAAGCAGGCTCCAGACTGTCAGCACAGAGCCCAATGCGGGTTTTAACTCATGAACCGGGAGATCATAACCTGAGCCAAGGTTGGACACTTAACCAACTGAGCCACTCAGGTGCCCCTCAAATATTCATTCAAAAAATATTTACTGAATATATTACTTACTAGAGTTTAAATCAAAATATTAAAAAATAAAAGTTACTGAGTAACCACTATGTACTAGGATTAAGACTATAGTTAATAATGTATCACATATTTGAAAGTTGCTAACAGTACATCTTAAAAGTCTTCATCTCAGGTGCACCTGGGTGGCTCAGTCAGTTAAGCATACAACTTTTGATATTGGCTCAGGCTGTGTTCTCATAGTCAAGCATGGGGCTTGCTTGGGATTCTCTCTCTGCCCCTCCCCAACTTGCCTGTGTGTGCAGGTGTATAGGTGTGCACACGGTCTCTCTTTCAAAGTAATATTAAAAGTCCTCATCACAAGAAAATATTTTTTTGTAACTATGGTGATGGATCTTAACTAATTGTGGTGATCATTTTGCAATATATACAAATGTTAAATCACGTCGTATACCTAAAACGAATACGTTATAGGTCAATCACAGCTCGATTAAAAAAAAAATACTATAGCATACCAAAGCTAAAAGAAAATTAAAAATAATCATTTATTTACACTATAATTTTTAAATTTAAGTAAAATTTAATGCTACTTTGATGTCATTTAAATAAGATCCATTGGTGTTACCCCATTTATTTTGTTTAATATCTTAAATAAAATTGTTTATTGACTAGCTGAATGTGGAGTGATTTTAAACTTAAATACAGTCAGATTTATTGGTCTTTCTATTCTCAAAATGTTTTTTAATTTTTAGTATTTGTCTTTTACCTTTATTTTTCAGTTCCCTAAGTTAGTCATGAGTATTATCCTTCTCATCATGATTCTTGTTTTACAGTGAATGTTTATTTGGATGTACATATGTCTCCTTTTCCTTGTTCATCATTGTTTCTGCAGTATCAATCTTCCCTTCTGGAAATTTATTCCATGCTGAACTATGCCCCTTAATGGTTCTTTTAGTAAGGTTCAAGACCTTTAAATCGTCAAAGTTGCCTTCGACCGTTTAATCCTATTTAAGCTAAATATAGACTATTTTTCTGAGTTATTGTTCCTCTACACTTTGAAGATATTATTCCATTGTTTTCCACTAGTTATTAGTATTGTCAGTCTGCTGTTTCTACTTTGGTGATCTTTTTTCTCCCCAATAGATTTTGAGGTTTTCTGTTTGTCTTTGGTATTCTGCAGTTCAACTACAGTCCATCTAGTATGGATTTGTTTTTGTTTTAATGCTTAGGACTTGTTCTTTTTCAAGCTGAATATTTCTTTTTATCAAACCCCGGGAAACACTCAAAATATTTATTTTTTTCTACACTTCTTATTCTCTGTTTAGAACTTCAGTTAAATGTACTTGAGAATTTTCATCTCCACCGGGTCTCTGAATAGCTCTTTGACACACGTTTTTTCTCTTTGTAGCTGTACTCCGGATGTGTTTCTCAGCTTTCTTTTCCAGTTTTCTAATTCTCAAATGGTGTAAAATCACTGTTCCTCACAGATGTAATTCAGGAACTTGCTTAATAAGTGTGCTTTTTATCTACTGATCCAAGTTATCAATAAAGTTATCAATCATGAGAGTCCTGAACAAGTCGTTTTTATTTCGTACTTCTTGAAATTTTCCTCTAGCCTATTGTTTAGGTTTCACTTTCTGTATGGTCATTCAACCTGTTTTTCATTTACATAAGTGTGCCATTTATCTAGTCCAACCAAAATAAACCATAAAAAGTGATTATAACTGATGGAAATACAATGTCAGTGCCTTTAAATTCAGATAACTTCTATCTTCTGCATCTCTTTGACCAACAACAAAACTGAATGAATAAGGAAATAGAATCTGTAATTTATTTGGTTCAGTGGATACATGTTAACATATATTAAATGTTCACTGCTTTTGTAAGCTTTAAGAGATTATTGTGTTTCTCATCCATTTTGGGTGTCAAAGGAAACTTTTTGCCCTGTAATTTAAAATAAGAACTGTATTTACTTTCCACTGTCGGCATTTTCTTTCATCCTTATTCTAAAAGACTGTGGGATCCACTCTATTTTCTAATTTCAAGATTTTCTATTATATGTGTGGTAATGTGCCCAGACCTAGATAAATATACTTAAGAGAAATCTATTTAATTCCCATTTTCAACTTTCTCAATCTCTAAATGTTTTGATGAAGAGAGAATTGTCCATATGAATATAGTTGTGTGAAGAAATAGAAATGCTAGGCTTCGTGAATTTGATTAAGATCTGATTACTTGATTCGAGGAATTGTATGGAGCCACTTAAGCTTGTCAGGTAAAGAAGTTGTATAATGATACTTGGTTTTGGAAAGATGATTAGGATTCAGCTTAGAATATGGATGATGCAGTTTGATGACTAGAGACAGGGAAAAGCAGTTTAATTCAAGATTTGCATAGAATATATTTACATAGTAGTTCATGATTAGCTGTGGAGGTGATGGAGTGTCAAGAATCATGCTCTTAGTGATAGAGTAACACAGGACAAAGGTCAAGTGTGCACAAGAAAAGTCCAGTTTTGAGCCAGATATAAATATGCTGGCAGTGGAATAATCTGAGTGGAAATGTCCAGTTGCAAGTCTAAAGTTTGGGAGAAAACCTTGGCCAACTTGTAATCAAAATCAGGAAAATATATGCAATCATTGAAGGGGGGGGTAAAAATGAGAAGACAAAAAGACAAGAATCTGGGGAAACCCAGGAGATAACTGGGTATTGAAAAGTGAAGAGAAGAGTGTTTTAAGATAGAGGGTGTGATTAACACTATCTCAAGATGCTGAGAGTTAAGGCTGAGGAATATGAAGTGGGGGGATAGAAACAAGGTCACATTGTGACAGCACTTTTAAGAAAGAAATGAAGGGGTGCCTGGGTGGCTCAGTCAGTTGAGCATCTGACTTCGGCTCAGGTCATGATCTTGCGGTCTGTGAGTTCGAGCCCTGCATCGGGCTCTGTGCTGACAGGTCAGAGCCTGGAGCCTGCTTCACATTCTGTGTCTCCCTCTTTCTCTGCCCCTCCCCCACTCCTGCTCTGCCTCTCTATCTCAAAAAAAAAAAAAAAAGGAAGAAATATGGTATATATATGAAGTAGGATATAATAAAGCTTTTGCAACATATGGCCTGCATGCAGTCAGTGGGAAATACTGAAAGAAAAAAGTGACATGTACTGGTAAGATGGTATTCATGTGTGTGTTTTCAATTTGAGCGTAGATGACATGCTATGTTACGTTAGTTTTAGGTGTACCATTTAGTGACTTGACAAGTTTGTATATTATGCTTTGTTCACTACAAGCGTGGTTACCATTTGTCCTATTATATCACTGTCATAACCTTGTTGACTATATTCTTTATGCTGTGACTTTCATTCCTGTGACTTCATTCATTTTATAACTGGATGCCAGTATCTCTCTCTGCCTTCACATATTTTGCCTGTCTCCGCTCTGACAACCATCAGTTTGTTCTCTGTATTTCTAAGTCTGAGTTTGCATTTCCTAATGCAGTTCTTGTTTTATATTCCACTTATGAGTGGAATTACATGGTATTTGTCTTTCTTAGTCTAACTTATTTCACTTAGCATAATATTCTCTAGGTCCATCCATGTTGTCTCAAATGATGTTATCTTATCCTTTTTCATGGCTGGGTGATATTCCACATTTTCTTTACGTATTCATCTAAGGATGGACACTTAGGTTGCTTCCTTGGTAAATAATTCTGCCATAAACATTAGGGTTATGTATCTTTTCAAATTAGTGTTCTCATTTTCTTTGGGTAAATATCCAATAGTAGAATTATTGGATAGTTAATTGTTTTTTGAGTGTTCAGTTATAGAAGTTCTTTATATCTGTTGGATACTAACCCTTTATAAGGTATCTCATTTGCAAAATCTTTTCCCATTCAAAACGGTTGTCATTCTGTATTGTTGATGGTTTCCTTTGCTTAGCAAAAATTACTTTGATCAAGTCCTGATAGTTTATTATTGCTTTTGTTTCTCTTGTCTTTGAAGACCTATCTAGAAAAGTGTTGTTATGGCTGATGTCAGAGAAGTTACTGCTGTGGTCTCTACTAGGATTTTTATGGTTTGGGGTCTCACAATCTATTTTGAATTTATTTTTGTATACATATATAGTGAGTCACTGTTCATGTGAATTTTAAAATACAAAAATACATTGCGTGCTATCATACACACAGATACATATGTATATATAAATATGTAAATACAAATATAGGAAGTTTGAAAAATAATGGAAGTTTACAGATCAACCTCAAGAAAATTTTCTATAAAGATCTTGACAGTAATGGGTGGATTAGGTGTGCATTGTAATTACATTGGTAAAGTTTTACATGTTTTAACCAAAAAAAAAAAAGAGAGAGAGAAAGTGACCTAAAGCAAAGAATGACATGCATTAACTTTTGGTGGTAAGGGACTCTTATTCTGAGCTCTTTGTATGTTTGCAATATTTCATAATTATGTACAATAATTCATAGACTTGTATTAGATTTGCCCAAGAAATATAGATAAGAAATATGGTCAAATTTACTAGAAGTCAAGTTTTCTGGATATTTAAGAAAACCACGCTGAGTATGAGAGGTACAGAATGGAAGCAGCAAATATTTGCCTTGTTTCAAGAAACATACTAGCCAAATATTCTATTAATGCTTACTAATTTTTAAAATTTTTTAAAGTTTATTTTTGAGAGGGAGAGAAAGAGCACAAACAGGGGAGGGGCAGAGAGAGAGGGAGACACAGAATCTGAATCAGGCTCCAGGCTGTGAGCTGTCAGCACAGAGCCTGATGCAGGGCTTGAACCCACAAAACGTGAGATCATGACCTGAGCTGAAGTTAACACTTAAACAACTGAGCCACCCAGGTACCCCCTCAATTAATACTTATTCTTAAATATAAGGATAAAATTATGCAATTTTCATTCAGTCATATGGTGTTACCAAACACACTGACTTGTATAATAATAGTAAATCACGGCCTACTAAAAATGCCTTGAATAGGAAAATAAAATACTGTGTATTTAAATCTACTTAGTATTTTTCTTTAGCATGGGTACTTTGTTATGGACACAGATATTATCCTAACATTAACAATGTATATAATTCTGTAATTTCTTCTTATAAAGAGAAATTTAAATTGATTTAAATTTAAATTGATGGCATAATCAAATAAAGCCTAAGTTTAAAAACAAAATGTTGACTTGGTAGAGAAATGTAAAATCTGCTAGCATATCTAATTTTACTTTATATAGCTAAAGAAAAGAACTATGCAATTTTCTGTATAATAGGTGTATCAAATAATTTTTCTTTATTTATGTATAATGCATGTCTTAGTCCTTCATTTCCTATAGGCTGTTTTTATACCATTCCCAGATGTCAACTGAACTTATAAAAGTTAAGATTTGTCAAAAAGTAAAACTATCTAAATTATCTCCCAGATACGGAAATCCTATTCCTTGATAAACTGACTAAAAAGAAAAACCACAAAATACTATCAGGGTAAATAAAACAACGAACTGCCTTCAGAGAACTTCATGAATCCTAGCCTCCCTAAGAATTATTTTTAACAACATCTGTTGACCACTTTTAATTATATGGTTATGCCAAAATAAAGCTTGTAAATGACCTCTGCTTATTTACATTAGACTTTGACTCAGGTTATAATAGTTATAATAACGGGAAAACTGAAAAATCTCCGAACACAAGTCTGCATGAGACTGTCAGAGTAATTTCAGACATTTTTTGATTTTGGATTCTGATCTCCCAGTGTTAGATCCTTGCCTATTTTGAATTCTGGTGTCTGTACTGTGAAATTTCATATGTTGCAATGTGAAAATTAGGAACTCAGGTAAGTTCAAATTCACCTATAGGTATTGTTACTTACAGGAAATAGTAACAACTTGTACTGACCAACAAATGATGAAATGAGAGAAAACATTATTCTCGTAACCTTATAGTAAGTTGGGGACATAGTTTTATAAAGAATCTCTATATTCCTCTCAGGTCTCTCAAATTTGAAACTGTTGTGTTTTTCATCAACGATTCTTATGTAATAGTAATCTATTAAAATCTCAAAATCGAGAAGTTCTTGTTTTTTCCATCCACCATGAATTACCAGAGATCAGTTTCACCTTAGATGTTTCACTCTCCAAAGTGAACCCTCTTCTGTGACACTCCAACTCTATTTGGAAAACAAACTTAATTGCAAAGCACCAATTTGTCTTCGATATTCATTATCTGTGAGTGTTTATTACTGCTCCAGAAAATTATATTACAGTTTTCTTTTAATTATCTTCCTGAGGATGAACCTCCTTTCCTGATGACACCTGGAAAACATCCAAATGACTACGAGCCATAATTAAGATCGGTTACTCACCCAGAAGTTTCAGGAGCTATTCAGTCATTGCATGTTTACTAAGTTGACTTTGAATCCTGATATTTACGTAATCTTGGCCTTAAAATATTAGAGTATATCATGTATGTATGTGAAAATTAATTTTTTGGTAGTTTTGTATAAAATTGGAAAATTTTTCAATTGATTTCCAATATGTATGAATAATACATATATATACATAATATATATAAATATAACATATATTCGAGATATGGAATGAATATCTGGCTATGGCATTTCAATTATTTAGAGGTATTACAGGAAAATAAGCATGTAACAGATTAAAGAAAAAAAGGCCTCCATAGGATGATAAAGACTTCTGTGTTTGGATGAAAAGAAATATTAAATACTGTAGGAAGAAAAGTGACCTGGATTTAGTAAAGGAATATAAGAATTTCTCTCTTTGAGAAGTTAGAGATTCTGCATGTGATTGTGGGTTTTGAGAGTAAGTACAACGTGTGGCCGCATATTGAAGATAGATAGGCCAGAGGTCAACTGAGTACTTTGCAAATATTAGAGTATCCAGCCATGTTATTTCATGGGATCGAGTGTGTTATTACAGGTGCTGCCATCGAAGAGGCCCAGAGAGTATCAAAGTCACATCTTCTGAAGTCGTAAGCAAGATTTAGTCATGATCAGGAGTGAAGAGTCAATTACTTATCATTTTCATATATCAAATCCATTTATTGAGCAAGCACACAATAAACATTAGCTTTTACTGTCATTGTTGATGATGTGATTGTGAATTTCTGGAGTAGGTGCAGCTATTGGATGCTTCCAGCAGGGGGAAGCAGACCCCTTCACAGTGGAGTGGCTGATTTCAAAGGCATCCCATTTGCAACTAACAATTACCAGGGCATTGGTTTGTTGGTAACTGGTCATTACCAAAACACGACTGTGTATCCCATCTTCTTAATCTTCTCTCTACTGTTGGAATTAATTCCTTCAACCTGACTTTTTTTTTTTTTTTTTTTTTAACATCTGATGGTGACAGTAAATATCACTATAGTCAGTCCATAACACAGTCTCTGAGACTTATGCTCAGTAGAGAGGTCTGGAGTCTAGAACCAGGACTACTTGGCAGGTAGCCCTCAAATCTGGGCTTAGCCACAGGCAAATTTGAGGTGCAAATATAATAGTGAGCTCTCACAACTTTGCCACCCCAGGTTATCTTTGGCTATGCCCTTGGTTTCTCTTTGTCCTGTTCAATTGCAAGGAGGAGAGCTGGAAAAGATTACCTAACCATATTTCTTCATACAGAATTCTAAGTGTGTTGGTAAGCCCACACAGACGAATGGAGATTCTGCTCTCCTCGTGCTCTTGTCTTGCTCTACTCGTTGGAATTTTTTTCAAGGGAAATTGAGATGAACGGACTAGATAACACCATGTGTGATAAAGACCTGAAGTATTTGATTTGGAAAATAACGGAATGGTGACAAAGTACTGGAAATTTCAGAGTGGTGAAACACTCATTTAGTTTAAAGGAGTTTTCACCATGAAACAGCCAAAGCTTGAGGTGCTCTTTGTCCTGTCCACTAAGCTTTTTTCCTGCATCTGCTTACCTTGCAATTTTGCAGTGGAAGCTGATCTCCTTTTCCCATTGCTTTGGGGGAAAAGCATCTATTAGTTAAATGTATATTTTTCCTACTGTCTCTGGGTTTCTGTGGCCTACTCCTTTTACTATTCCTTTAAAATAATACTTACATTTTCTTTCTCATCCCCTTAAGGCATCCTTCAAGCCTTGTACTCAATTCTATAGTTGAATCACATTCAACACAGAAGATGTATAATCACAAAAAGTGCATAGAGAGAGATGTATTTTCAATAAGCACTTGCTGTCTACTTACCACTAGGAGTAGTAGAAAAACTACTCTTCTCTTGATGGTTATCTCTTCAATGTAAATTTTATTCTCTTTCCTAATAAACAACAAAAGCAGGATTTTTCCCCGTATTGATATAATTTAAGGGCATTATACTTCTGCTTCTCAAAGAATATCCCAGTCTGTGTAATACGAATGGAAAGGAGCTGGAAGTGCCCAAACCTATGTCAAATGGTTAGCATTTACACAGCAGTTGACAGGCTATTTTACCAAGTCTCCTACCTAGAAGGGATAATACAGTGGCAGAACTCATTTTGCTGATGTGGCGTTCTGTTTCTGGATTGTTGAAGGTCTGCTTACCTTTTAAGACCTGGCTGAGGCATCATCGGGTCTGTGAACTTCTTCTGCACATGAAATTCTGTATTCATGTCCTCTCATGGTTCATACTGCCTGTTTTAGAAAGGAATGTTTACTATTCTGTTCGTAAATGGCCTGAGGACACTGACCTGAGGTTACTCACCACAGTGTTTAGCAAACACCTGGCAGGTGGAAGCCTGCAATTAATTGTGTATTTCATACCCAGCACATCTTGTTTTCTAATATTCAAATGTATTCCTCTACTGAAATAAATATTTTTATCTCCAATCACTCACTTAAAACAAAAATCATCATTACTAGTGACCCAGAGAGGTATGGAAAAAGCATTTATAGAGTTCGTGAAATAAAAATTATGACTACGGTGTCCTGCATAAGAAAAGCAAATACTGGCAATATTTACATAGATATTTTCTTACTGGACTGGAAATGATAAAATTCATTACTTTAAAAAATAGTAAGGGGCACCTGGGTGGCTCAGTCAACTGAGTGTCCAATTCATGGTTTCTGCTCAGGTCATGATCTCAAGGCTCATGAGTTGGGGCCCTGGATCGGGCTCTGTGCTGACCTCATGAAGACTGCTTGAGATTTGCTCTGTCCCTACCCCTCAAAAATAAACATTAAAGAATTATAATAAAATAGTAACTTATCCTTTTATTTGGTTTAAGCTACTTAAAAGCACCCTTAACACTTTAGTTAGTTGGAGAAATATAGTGTAAAATACAATGTAGATAAAAATGTAATACTTAAGAGTCAATGATAGACACAGTATTTTATGAACTTCTCTAAAGGAGGGCCCTCTACTGCCATTCCCTAGCACCCTGAATATATCATTCTTTCTTAAAACCAGAGTGGGTAATAATTATAGAACTTCATGAGATATTCATATACTATAAAGAGTAAAAGTACTTCAAAAAATCTGGCGATGCTAATGAAATAGAAATTAGTAGTATATGGAAGAGCCATTTGCCATTTGTGGCTACATAAATGTGTGTGTGTGTATGTTTTGAGAGAGAGGGTGTGAGAATGGGGACAGAGGAAGAGAGAGAATTCCAAGCAGGCTCCATGCCCAGTGCAGAATCTGATACAGGGGCTTGATTCTGTGACCCTGGGATCATGACACCAGCAGAAATCAAGACTCAGGCTCAACCCACTGAGCCACTCAGGCACCGCTACACAATCTTTTAAATACTTTTTCCCCCATGTTTTGATGGTTCATTGCATCCTCATATTGTTAGTTACCTTTCCCAAGATAAGTATTTTTTTTTTCCTCTCATTGCCAGTGTGTGGGCAGTATTATTTGGCCGCACAAAACAGACCTATCTGTGAGAATCTGAATTGGCAGCAAACTTAATGGGGACTCTGGTTCTCTCTCGCTGCTGGCATGGGTAGAGGCAGAGGCTGGCTACCTCTGGGCTTTGCAGCAGCAGCAGCTCCCTTAGCAGGCAATTCTGCAATGAAGTCTGGGGCTTTATTCCTATTGTCTTCCTACAATACTATGAGGTCCCAAACATCCTTTAATAAATTCATTGGAGCTCAAACTATGTAGAGTAGGCTATTCTATAATTCTATTCTAATAGTCTATTCTGTTGCCTGAAATTAAGAAACTTAGTCTTATTTTAAATTATTATATCCGATGCCTTCATCTACTCAAAAACCCCATACTTAGCTTCATTCATGGTGAATCCTTGAAAAACGTTTGTTGGTGATGATGATAAACGTTCACTGAAACATAATTTAATGGGCTTTATTTTGTGCAACATTTGTGCTTTTTGTTTTTTTCAATATAAATGCTCTGTACTTAAATAGATCTCCATCTTGTTGAGAAAGAAGTATGCTTTATGGACGTTACTGTTTTAAATTTTGACTTGAGGGGTGCTTGGTTGGCTCAGTACTGGAGCATGAGACTTGAGATCTCAGAATCGTGAGTTCCAGCCCCACGTTGGGTGTAGAAATTACTTGAATGTTGACTTAAAAGCCTAACTTAGCTATGCCAAGAAATGTGTTTTCTGAAACCCCCATGAAGATATATATATGTCAAAAATTTTCTATATCCCTTTTGGAACAGGTACAAAAATATTTCTGCAGCCAAATACATCTGTCAGTTTCTTCGCTATAAAAAGGAAATTTATGAATTTCACCAAATCATTGCACAATAAATGAAAGAAAGCCGACTAACATGAAGTATAAAAATGTTTTTTTTATCAATTATTGCTCTAAGTATTCTATTTTGTTTTATATTTTAAAATTTAAAATTTATATTTTAAAATTTGCTGTTTAAGCTTTTGTTTCTAGAACACCTAAGAGTAGAATAAGATCGGACAGCGTCTAAACTTACTATAATATTCATCTTGCTGTCCCAACAAACTAAACTGCTTGGATTCTATCCTTTGCTGCTTTATTAGACTCATAAGAGTTCACAGTTTATTGGTGTATGGGTAAGTTAGAAACATTTGACATTTTTCTTCAATACTTCAAGGGCACAAAATTGATCATAATCCTTGTTTATAGCACATTCTCAACATTGATCCATCTTTAGCCATTTTTTAATTATTCCTTATTTGTTTTTATGACATAATGGACACCAGTGGCATTTTCTAGCTATAGTTTGTTTACCTTATCTATATGACATGCACTGTTTACAGATATACCAAACTAACATGAGGGATGAAACAAACCGGGGGTCTAGCTTTGGTCCTTCGGTAAATACCTGAGAGTCTTACAGGGGAAGAACATATCACTAAACAGAAATTTGCAATAAAAATAAATGTTAGTGTAGTACTTCTGGGAAGGTTATTCCTTTAACAAATGAAAACTTCTAGAACTTAAAGGAATATTGAATTAGCAGATAAGTTATTTGACACCAAGTCTAAGTTGTGTAAGTCCTGCCGCTTTGCTATACATGATAAGCTTTTTATAGAGAGCAAAAGAAACCATGCTGCTCACTTCTCCCCAGACATGATCAAGTTACAGGTCACTCTTTAGAAACCTTAACTGGTAAAACTCAGGGAAGCATGATCAGGAGCATGACTTGATCTCCTTCAAACAAATACATTATAAAGATTTCTAATAACCTCATGCTTTACATTCTAGAATTAAGTATTATGCAAAAGGTCTATAAATACATCATCCATGTTCATATTTTCATATATATCCCATTATCTCATATTCAGTACATATGTAGATATTTGAGCTCTCCTTGAGCTAGAAGATTTTTATTGGAGATCTGATCCGGTTGGAGTAATGCAAGGTTTGGAGTCCTGTTCTGGGTGAAAATGAAGTAGGCAGAGTAACCAATAATAAGAAGGAAGTGTTGGGGGTTTTCATGTTAATAACCAGCTGAAATTGAGAGTAAAAGTAAAAGGCTTAAAAGATAGTACATACATGTGTGATGGCTTTCAAAGGCTAATCAAAGGCTAATCAAAGGCAAACAGACACCATTAGTTTTCTATTATATCCCTGTATTAACCTGCTACAGCTTCCATAATACAATGCCACAAAATGAGTGGCTTAAACAAAAAGAAAATTTATTTTCTTACAGTTTTGGAGGCTGGAATTCCAAGAGAAGGAGTCAGCAATTTGGTTTCTCCTGAGTCTCATCTCCTTGTCTCACAGATGGCCGCTTCCTCCCCGATTCCTCACATAGCCTCTCCTCTGTGCCCACAAACCCCTGGCGTCTCTTTTGTGCATCTTAATCTCCTCCTCTTAGAAAGGCACCAGTAAGACTGGGTTAGATCTTAGGATTGAGCTTAGTAGCCTGATTTTAACTTATATTAAGGCCCAATCTCCAAAAATAGTCATATCCTGAGGTACTAGAGGTTAGACTTCACATGAATTTTAACAGGACACAATTCAGCCATAACAGTCCTCTTATTTGAAATATGTCTCCCAGATATCTTATGAGGCCTATATTCCAACTTCTCTTTCCTTGAAAAAGCCAATACCTTATTATCTTCTCACTTTTGTAAAATACATTCTTTATTTTTCACTGTCATGATTTTACTCCTCATTCAAGACCCTATCACTTTTGGGGGCATTTTTAATTGAACTGTCTAGAAGCAATCTCTGCCTTTGGGTATTGTTAGTCCTTTGCTGTACTCTATTAGAACTTTTATCAGATGAATCTTCTTTCAAAATTGATGTATACCTTATTTTCTCTTTTATACTGTTTTATAGAAGTCTTGTTTTATTTATTGTAAATCCCTGTATTACATGGTACAATGCTTTGTAAACAGTGGGTACTAAATATGTTACTGGTTAAAGACTTAATGATGTACAAAGATTGATTCAATTTTCTTGAGACTGTTAGCATTTCTCCTAATGTTTCAGCTTTATCCATGAGTAACTCACACTGCAATTTTTTTAAAGTTTATTTATTTTGAGAGAGAGAATGAACAGGGGAGGAGCAGGGGAGGGGAGCAGACAGAGGATCCAAAGCAGGCTCTGTGCTGACAGCCAACAGCCTAATTCGGGGTTCAAACTCACAAACCAAGAGATCATGACCTGAGCCAAAATTGAGCGCTTAACTAACTGAACCACCCAGGCCCCCCAGGATTCACTTTTAATGATTTCCATTTTTAGCATATCTGAACACAATTCTTAGTATTTGATAGGCATAAAGAACATGGATAGAGAAGATATGAAGAACCAACTAACAAGACTGATCTAAATTAGTTTATATAGAATGCAAATAATTACTGGAAATAAAACTGTTTAGATGGTATTCTTAGAGTAGGAATATGGGAAGAGAGGCCCATACAGTGAGCCTATAGGGAAAAGGAATGCTTAAGAATCTATTTCAGGAGAGTTAAAAGTGACGCATGGGAGCGTCTGGGTGGCTCAGTCGTTGAGGGCCAGACTTCGGCTTAGGTCATGATCCCATGGTTTGTGGGTTCGAGCCCTGCATCAGGCTCTCTGCTGACAGCTCAGAGCCTGGAGCCTGCTTCGGCTGCTGGGTCTCCCTCTCTCTTTGCCCCTCCCCCACTCAGGCTCTGTTTCTGTCTCTCTCTCTAAAATAAACAACTAATTTTTTTTTTAAAGTGATGTATGAAAGACTGCAAGGCTTCCATTTTCTGTTTGGGAAAGAATAAGAAGTTAATTGGACCAAGAACCATGTAAAATGTGTAGGATTTATGTACACATAAGTATATGAAATATATATGAACCTCCTATTTCCCTATAAAAATTTGTAGCAAAATCATTAAAATGAGAAAAAAAAGTGTGTCTCTGTTTTTGGGAACAGCAATAAAGGAGCTAGAATATGATGGCAAGTGTTGGGGAAAGAACGACCCATTGGGGAAACGAATGATCTCTCCACTTAGAAGCGCAAAGAGGATCAGTGTTTGCGGTTCACTCTAAGATACAAAGAAGGTAAAAGGGGCTTTCGGAGTGATAGGACACTCTGTACTGCCACCTGTGGGGTTCCCACAGACGGGTCTTCAGTTCTGTTTTGTTTTCCCTTATGGTGTGTAAGACCAGGAGATTTTCTCTATTTCCCGGTTTCTGACAATCCACCCAGGAGGCCAGCCTGTGAACTCCTACACATCCATTCCCACAGATACTAAATTTATCTAGAGCACACGTGGGCTCTAAATTCAGAACAGATGGAGAAGGGTGCTGTCTAAGAAAAGCTGAAATGACAGAATTACATTTGGCTTGAATGTTCTTCATTAAGATAATTTATTGTGTTAGTGCTCTGACTGTATCCTCCTACTCCAAGGGTAGCTGGCCTAAGGATGGCCAGAATAGAAAAACACTATTATTCCATTTTTCCCCCTGGTCAGCAATAAAGTAAAAAATGGAAAGAGGAGAAAGGACAGAGAAAGAGAGGTCTTTCTCTGGAGAGTCCTGTTTAGTTGTATAAGTGGGGCAAAGCCTGGTCTAGGGGAAGTGCATTTAGGAAGCTGAATATTTAAACTCAGGTAGACCTTCTGAGGTCCACACTTTAAGGAGCAAGGCCTTAGTTGACAGAAGATGCACCTCCTTGTATCAAACACCTTTCTAATAAATTTCTACGTAGAAATATCTTTCAAAATTTTTTTGGAGAAAATTAGAAAAACGTGAAGTCCTTAAGTTGGGGGAGAGACCATAGGTACCATGTGACATTTTAATATTTGTATAGATATTACCATGGAACATTAGAGTAGAAATCCCATATATTCACCAAGTGTGTGTGTGTATATATATATGTATGTGTATATACATATATATATATGAAGAGAATTTTGTATTTACAATATGTAATTATTTACATCAAAAATATTAAATTCTTGCTTATTTCGGGAGCTAGAGAGTGAGCATGAGTGGGAAAGGGGCAGAGAAAGAGAGTGAGGACACCAAGCAGGCTGTGGGCTGTTAGTGCAGAGCTCAACACGGGGCTCGAACCCAGAACCATGAGATTGTGACCTGAGCTGGAATCAAGAGTCAGACACTTAACTGACTGAGCCACCCAGGCGACCCTATAATTATTGTAATTTAATGTTAATAATTTAGGTTAGTCTTTTCAGTCTTCTCCTCGCATATCAACTTGTTTGAATACATAGCAGAGTTCCTGCAAATTTTGGCACTTAATAGATACATTCTAAATTAATGAAAGAGATAGTGAAGAATATGCTTAGTTTTTTTCTTCATGGCAATTAAATGTGATAAATCTATAAATATCTGGTACTGATACATTTATTCCTGGGAATAGGACATGTCAACTCTTGTCTATTTGTTCAGGACTCTTTTTATACACGTTTACATACGTTTATACATTTTATGCACCATCTGTCATGATAGAGTAAAGGTATTCTGTCCTATTCTTTGTCCCCAGTACTACTTTTGAAACCATCATATAGAGATTCATTGGGACAAAAAAAGTCCCAAATGTTTTAGAAGCTGATATCTCTATGGCTAAGATAATCTATGTTGCTTTTTATGTAGGGGTGGGGACAACCCTGAAAAGTGGAAGGCGCCTAGGAGGGGCAGGGAGATATTTAAAAAGGATAGAAAATGTGTCAGTGAGTGAGATCACAGGATATGAGAACAAATTATGTGAAGGTAAGGAATGATCTTAAGTGGTGAATTATACTTATTTTAAACATAGCCTAGGGCCAGTCCTACTTTTTTTCTTCTTTAAAATGCAAAAACTTGAACGTGAATCTTGTATCTCAAAGTTTTATCTCTTTAGGATTCCAAAGAATGCTCAAATTTTGTTTACTTCCAGAAACACCCTGACCATAATATGTTGGTTAATTTTAGTTCTAGTGTTATGATTTGTACTATATTTACCATATTGCTTATTGTCTCATTAGTGAAATGTGTGGGTTAGTAATAATTTATGTGTTAAAAAGGACAGCTGACTATAAGCTAGAAAACTCTGGTTCTGTTCTCAGCATTTCTATCTTTTCTCTGTGTGACCTTGAGAAAACTACTTAATGTTTCTTGGGTTTCAGGGTGACAGTGGGTGGGCTTCATCAATCTGTCTGAATCTGAACCTCTAGATTTCAATCTCATGAAACACATTTTGATGAAGTTCTCTCATTTAAAGTAACCAAAATTACTACAGAATGCAAATCACAAACATTTGGCATCTGTGATTTCTGTTAAAACAACAAAACCTTTACAGTGCTCTTTCGTTTGATGATGTGATTATATATTTGACATAATCAAACTCTGTTTAATATGCTGTCCCCAGAAACGGTGAAAGTTTCTAATGAAATGGGAACTCTCATGTTTTAACATAAACATTTTTAAAAGAACCATTAAATTATATGCATGATGTATTTTTATTAACTCTTGAACTTTTGATGCAAATATTATCAGAAGTGAATTTTATTGTATATAGGTGTCAACATTTTCTGCAATGGAAATACCGTGGACATAAATACCTTGGACAAAAGTCTATGAGAAATAAATACAATATGTGTGTATTTGTCATCTTTTCACTACAAATACTTAAACCATTAAGAGAAAATTCAAATTCAGATCATCTGATTGTTCAATATTTGGCTGCCAATTGATTGAATGAGAGTGAATTTCTAGTTCATGTTTATACTATAGAGTACCTCTCTGAATAAAAAAGCCAACGTAGGAGGGGGGCCAACATGGCAAAGGAGTAGGGGGACCCAGTATTTCCCTTGTCTTTTAAACTAAGAATGACTGAAACCAAAAGACTCTCAACTCCAAGAATCAGGGAGGAAAGGTGTGGCAGTCTACAAGGAACGGAAAGCGAAACCAGAAAACGCCCCAGAAACCTCTGTTTTCCTTTTCAGGGCAACTTTAAGAAACAATCTAAAACACGCCTAGCCAAAATGACGAAATGGAAGAATTCTCCTCAAAAGAATCTATAGGAAGTAGTGACAGCTCAAGAATTGACGAAAACAGATATAAGCAACATAACATGAATATAGAATGATAATCATAAAACTAATCGCCGGGCTTGAAAAAAGCATAGATGAATGCAAGGGGTCCCGCGCGGCAGTTCAAGGACCTTAAAAATGGTCAGGAAGAATTTAAAAAGAACTTGGATGAAGTACAAAGCAAATTGGAAGCAGCCACAGAGTGGATTGAAGAGGGAGAAGAGAGAGTAAGTGAATTAGAAGATAAATAATGGGAAAAGAGGAAGCAGATAAAAAGAGAGAGAAGCTGATCCAGGAACAGGAAAGGAGAATTCGAGAGCTGAGTGATACACTCAAAAGAAACAATATCTGTATCATAGGAATTCCAGAGGAAGAAGAGAGAGAGAAAGGTGCCGAAGGGGTACTTGAACAAATCATTGCTGAGGAACTTCCCCAATATGAGGAAGGAAACGGGCATGGAAATCCAAGAGGCACAGAGAACTCTCCTCAAACGGAACTTGAGATAGACCTTCTGCACGACACATCATAGTGAAGCTGTCAAAATATAAAGACAGAGAGAATCGTGAAAGCAGCTAGGAAAAAAGTGCCTTGACATACAAATGCAGACACATAAGGGTTGTACCTGACTTATCTACAGAAACTTGGCAAACCAGAAAGGAATGGCAGGGTATCTTCAATGTGATGAGCAGGAAGGACATGCAACCAAGAATCCTGTATCCGGCTACCCTGTCATTCAGAATAGAAGGAGAGATCAAGGTTTTTCCCAACAAACAAAAACGGAAAGAATTCATCACAAATAAGCCAGCATTACAAGAGATCCTGAAGGACACTCTATGAAGAAAAGGTTGCAAAGAACACAAACTACCAGAGACAGCCTTACAAGCATGAAACCTACAGATAATACAGTGATTGTAAGCCCATATTTTTCAATATTAACACTGAATGTAAATGGACTAAATGCGCCAATCAAAAGACACAGGGTAACAGAATGGATTAAAAAACAAGACCCATCTATTTGCCGTCTTCAAGAAACTCATCTTAAACCTGAGGACACCTTCAGATTGAAAGAGAGGGGGTGGAGAACTATCTACCATGCTACTGGAAGTCAGAAGAAAGCTGGAGTAGCCACACTTATATCAGACAAATTAGACTTTAAAATGAACGATGTAATAAGAGATGAAGAAGGACATTATATAATAATCACAGGGACCATCCAGCAGGAAGAACTAACAATTATAAAAAAGCCAACATAAGTTCAGTGCAATTTTAAAATTGTGCAATGAAGAGCATATGTTTTCCCACTTAGATAAACCCCATAAACTCTGGAAGAAAAAGTCTAATATTATCAAGTATTGTAAGAGAGGCGTAAATGACATAAGAGAGACATAAACTCACCCTTGTGAGAATTGCCTTGTATTATCTTTGATTCTTCACTTACTTGAAAACTTCAGATAAATGTTTAAAATAAGAATTATGAAAGATATTCATAAGCGTCAATTGAAGGAATCATCATACTTAATAAAACGGAATGACAGGATATGTTAATGCAATAATTATAATCCAAATTCTCAATATGTCTTAAAAATAAAAGAAATCTCAGACAATAAGATCACAGTGTTTACATATTTAACAATCGTAAATGTACATAGATAATGTTTCAAGTGTCTCAACAGTAATTAACAAAAGTTGGTGAGATAATAGTAAGCGTTATTTTGTCAAGGGTTATTTTAAAGACCTTGATACAATATGTAATTCCTATTGATGAATAGGTACTTTAAAACATTAAGAATGACTTTTGCTAAAATTACTATTCTCAATATAACTAGTAATATTTTAACATTTCACACTGCACTAATACTCTGTAGCCAGACTCCTTCAAAATTAAATGTGAAAGCTTAGTGTAATTCATAATACTTCTGGTAGATTACAGCAAGTTCTACAATTCAAACACATTTCCATTTTCCAGTCATCTCTACATTCCAACAGTGCTTTCATTTTGTTCACCAATCATTTTGCTCACAGTTCCACTTGGGCTCTTTCTCTAAAGAAGTCCCCCCAAAGTACTAGAAATTTCATGATTGACCATTTAGTTTAGTTGACTGTTTCTGATGTCCAGTCTTTTTTATGTTTCCTTATTTTTGAGAGACAGAGAAAGAAAGAAAGAGCATGAGCTGGGGGGAAGGGAAGAGAGAGGGAGACATAGAATCTGAAGCAGGATCCAGGCTCTGAGCTGTCCCTCTGATGTTCGGTCTTTAGCAAAAAATTAATAACAATTACCACACTCACAAAAATAGGTATAAAAGAGTGCTTAGAAGTTCCCATAGTAGAGACCATTAAAAATCATCTGAATATTAAGATTAATAAGGTTTGCAGGAATATAAAATGGATTAGCTAAATGATTTTCTTAAACATTTCAAGAGTAAATAAGAACTTTAGATGGTGTTTGTAAATACTTTTACCATCTGTTTAAGTCATTTTATTCTTAATTTCATTTTTGCTGTGTTTTGCTTTGAGGATAATGTAATTTTAGTAATGGGATTTACTTATCAAAATATGAGTTCAAAGTTTCTTTTAGAGTAAATCTATAGATAGAAAATTGAAGCATTTTTTATGATGTCCTTATGACTAAATTTCCATTTTCTTGGACACATTGGGAGCATGAACATTTGGATTATGAAAATCATATAATATTTTTCTATTCCAAGGACAGAAAATCAGTGCAAATTTAGTCTTTTACAATGAACGTTTAGATAATTCATTTACGAAACAGTCATCTGTCTCTAAGAGAATTGTTAATTTATATTTTTCTCTTCTGGGAGGAAAGAATTTTCCAAGGGGAGAAAAGACCAGAGCTAAACTTCTCTTTCAAAATAGTCAGGATCACACAAATGAATCATAGTGAAATGGAGTTGAAAGTGAAATAATATTTTGAATTCCAAAATTCTAACATAGCTAGCCTTTTTGGGTTTGAAATAAATTAGGTGGTCCCAGTATGGGTTTTAAATATATTAGAAGGTTGTAAGATGACTGGTGTCCATGCTGAGAATTTACCCTTAGTCAATGGGGATGGCCTCTCCGTGACGAGTTGTGAAATTTCACGTGGGGTTTTCAATTCCAAGAATCCATTGACAGCCCTAACAACAGTATCAATTGTTTATCTTCTTAACAAAATACTGATAGATTATGTTGAGTTAGTATAAGCTTAGTAACAAGCTGTCGGTAATATTTTTTTACTAGAATGAATAAAGTATATTGATTTTTGATCCAAAATAGGTGATCTGTCTGAAGACTTGTCTTTCATTGATACTTTGAATCATGTCAACTGAGTAGGAGTACTTTCTATTTCATGACTCAAGTAACATTTTAAGTGACACTTCATCAAAGAGAACACACTACATTTAATTCATATGTTGTAGTGACCAACAGATCCATTCTTCACAGGAGCTTTGACAGAAAAAGGAGGAGGAAAGACTGCTCTGTGTTGGGGAACAGGAAGAGCAGGGAAACATCGCTCCAGTGTTTTTGCTGAATAGAACTCCTGTCCCTGTGTAAAATGTGGCCGCACTCTCATCGATGGTCCCCTCTTCACCCCAAACCACTGGCTACTCTAATTAGCACCCTAACAACAGATTCAACACCACAATGCATTGGCAAGTGATGATATTTTAATGAAATTTTACATGGAAACAGAATTGTGAGAATTCACGTATCTAAGAGCAAACCTTAATATACTCAGGATCACGGATCTTTGTCCTGAGTTCACTGGCCACCTCATCCCTCATTTCTTTACTTCATATAGAATCTAAAATAACTTCCCTGAGCCATTCTGTTCTGCCTTAACTTTACATAATTCACTGAGCAAGTCCTAGGCTGTTAGTATCCTTGCCTCACTCAAGAATCATCAATTATCACTTCATTAGGAGCAGCATTCATTATTTAAGAGTACCTTTTGGATCTCTGATATTCTACTTTATGTTGCTTGTCAAAATTTTTGTTTTACTTTACGGAAGGTGGAAGTTAGGTTGGGTGAGAGAAGGCTATAGCTAAAAAAAAAAAAATTGTTTCACATGCATGTGTTTGTTCTTAAACCTTCATCACCTTCTTTCCTAGTCTGGTGAGATGGATTGGACAAAGAAAGAAAATCGAAAGAATCCCCTTGTCTCATTCCCCTGGGCAGACGATAAATACTTACTAGCCGACCTTGCCTCTTCAAGCTGTACTCTCCCTACTCCAAGCCACTTAAAAGGAACTGCCTAAAATCAGTCTCCTCATAGAATGTTTCCCATACCTGTCCTTTTGGCTCTAATTTATACTTCCTTCTCCTCTTCACTGAGACTTCATTCCTAGTATAAAAATGACTGGTTCTAAAAGGGAGGAGAAAGAGAGATTCTACATTATCAGAGTGGTATGGCACTCCACAGTCTCTGAACCTTTGGGCTTAGCGTTCAAATACACAAGACTTTGAGTTTCAGAGGTATCACCGTTTGTTGTGTTGGTAATAGTTCTCTCCATGGCATATAAAGTGCTGAGATTTTAGGTTTTATTTTTAGTCATGTGAGAAAATGTGATGCTCTACTGTTTCTGGAAAAAAAAAAATAGCTCCAAAAAGATTTCAGAATTCCTCCCCCGCCCCCACTGCCTTAGTGTCTCTGCAATGTAAGTGTGGGGACACATTTTAATGAACATATGGCAGATTTTTACCCAAAGTCCTCTCTCTTGTGTAACACTTAAACCGATAATCAAATGAAAGAAAAGTGCTATTTAACACCTAATTGACTACAGCCAGTTCTACGTCTAAGGTAACGGTATAATAATTTCATGGTCTACTAAATTTCTCAGGGTTACAGAACTGTCTTTCTGAGCTGTTGTGGTGCTACATTACGTATTGGGCATTATAACACCAAAAGGTGGAAGGACAGGACATCCAGTCAAGGTTATATTTGCTTACCTGAAACATTTATTATTAATCACTTACTCTTCTGAGTTCATCTTTTCACTTCCATAAAACAAATAGTGCATATTGATGATGCCCATGTCTCCACGTGTCTCTTCACATTGAAACTCTGACACTAGCTTGAAAAGCTTGAATAAACCACACTCACAGGTGAAGTACCATGTCATCAGTGCCCACTTCACTGCTAGGGAGCTCCTTCAATATGGGTTCATTACACTGTCTAGCTAATCACTCTCAGGTCACACAAAGTTTGATATATCATTTACCCTTTTACCTTCAGTTTTCTTTGTCTCAAAATTGGTATTTTTGCGTAATACATAATTTAAATGACACAAAAGCATTTAAGATTAAGAGTAAAGATTAATATTCCAGTTCCTCTCAGTGACGTTCCACTACCACAAGTGGTACCTAGCCTCAGCAGTTTCCTGTAGGTCTTTCCAGAAATCTAACCTAAACAAATGCACAACTTGTATGATTTTTTCCACACGTTGCTTTCTGTTTCACTTCATTTTCATTACAGCTCTACTATGTTCTTCTATGTATGTAGTAATATATCCTTTGGATGAGCTATACTATGAAGAAGACTCCTTCTTTATAATATTTCTAGTATTGATAGTTTCCAAGTAACATTGCTTCAAACACTATATCTATTATATACTATATCTCGAAACAGTCGAGTTAAAAAAAAAAAGTATATGTCTTTCAAAGGAGAATTTTTGGGCCAATGGGTTTGAGCAATAAAGGAAATATTCTGGTTGGTATTTCCCTTCAAAATAAGGCTGTCAAGTATTTCATGTCCTTAGCACAATGAATTTTGTCAAACAATTTTATTAATCTTTGCCAACTTGAGAGTGAAAAATTGTCTTTACTTGCATTTTTGAATTTACAATTTTTAATTTTGAGGTTAAGCTTATTTGAAAATATTTACGCATCACAAAATTGTAGTTTTTCTAGTGAAATACACTTGTTTGTCATATGTACTGGTAAAGCTTCTCTAGTTGTCTTTTTTTTTAAGTTGTGTAATTTTTATGCACAACCTCCTTAATCTTTGTGGGATTAACTTCATTTATTTACTTAATTTTAATGTATATTATTTATTTTTTAATGTTTTGTGGGGTTTTTTTCCCTCCCAGAGACAGGGGGCACAGAGGATCTAAAGCAGACTGGGCTAAAAGCAGACAACCTGATGTGGGGCGTGAACTTGTGAACTGTGAGATCATGAGACCTGAGTCCAAGTCGGATTCTCAACCAGCGGAGCCACCCAGGTGCCCCTTAACTTTTTTTCCTTTGTAATTTCTTCATTTTGTATCGCACATACGTAGTTTGCCTCACTTAAACCATTGGTGAACCTACTCAATTTTTATGTTTTCCCATTAAGAACAATATTTTAGATTTAGTTTCTGTAAGTTATTTTTAGTTTTGTCAGTTTCTTCCAACTTCTTTTTAATATTATAATTCTTTTTCTAGTATTTATTTTAAATTCTTGATTACTTTATTTTCATTAATTCCTATCTGAGTTTTCTTCTATGAATCTAGTTACATCTATGAATGTAGTTACATCTTATGAACTTTTTAATTTCATTGATTTTATTTTCAGTATAGTCTTACTTTGAATATCGTTCTCCCTTTCCCCAAGAATATTTTGAGAGGTTCCTAAAAAAATATTACTGAAGTTTTAATTTTTACTATTTAATTTCTAGATTTAATGCATTGTAGTAAAAAAGTGGTCAGGGTTATTTTAAATAAGTACGAATTTTTTTTCCTTGTGGCTAAATGTGCATGACTAATGTTTAATTATCTTAATTATGTTTGGTACTTACAAATAATTTTTTATGTTAAGTTGAATTTTTTCCTTCATTGTTTGATTTACAAAGGACTTCTTTAGTACTTAAAATAGGTATTTTATGATAATAAATGAAAACATATTCCTCCAAAGGGTGTTTTATATCTCCTAGATGTCTAGATGTTATGGCTTCAGTACAACTTTTCTAGAGTGCATTTGCATTTCTTTTTAAGTTTATTTTCATTTTACAGTTTTTGCTAATGTGATTAAAATCATTTTTATGTGTAATTATAACATACGTTTAATACCTATGCTCACAAATTCATCTTTCTGTTCATCTTTTTATTTTGTAATAAAATATTCCTTTTGAGATAGTTTTATTATTCCATAGTAACTCCTTTTAGTAATTCTTTCTATGAAGGCCTTGATGGTAATGAGTTTCTCTCAAGTTTTTGTCTAAAAAAGTTTTCATATGGAGAGATTTTCTCTTCAACCCATTTAGAGAATTCAGATATTTTCTATCAATCTGTAGCTCAGTTTACTAATCGTCATCTACAGTAAAGGATCTACACATTTCAATTTGAAATGTATTTTTAAACTTATATTTGGAATTCTGTTTGATTTCTTTTTAAATGACAAGTCACTAGTAAAAATCTACCCATTTTTCATCACACAATTTACTCAGTTATGGTAAAATTTTTGTCCACTAATTTCAATATCCAGATGATTTGATTTCATATTTTTCTTTTGTTCCTTCTTACTTTTTACTCACATAGCACTCTTTTAACATGTCTAGTATATTTTGAATGCAAGAAATAGTGTCAAATTATAACAGGTCCAGAAGATGTTATTTTCTTCTAGAAAGTCCTTTACCTTTTTTTTATCCTAGACAGCGTGGAGGCTTAGTAGCTCAAATCTATAGCTGATCTGAATTGAGGCTGAGCTGCAGTTTTGACAAGACTCCGTCAAATTCTGGATGGCCTTTGTCTCTGAGATATAGACTACTTCTTTGGGTTTTCAGTGGAGATCTTGGTGTGTTCTTTACAGCTCGTTCCCATAGGAGTTCCTATTTAGTCTTTATCTCCTCAGCAAAAAACTGTGTTCTGATTTCCAGAGGTTATGGTAGGCATATAATGTTCCCCAAAAGATGTCCACATTCTAATAACCAGAACCCATGAGTATTAAATGTTACATGGGAAGGCAGAAGTAAAATTACAGATGGAATTAAGATTATTAATCAGCTGAATTCAAGATGAGAAAATATCCCGGTTATCCAAATGGACCCAATGTAATCATAAGTGTTCTTAATTGAGGAAGAGGGAAGCAAAAGAGTCAGAACCAAAGTGATAACACCTCAGGAAAGACTCGACTGGCCATTTCTAGGTTTGAAGATGGAAGGTGGCTATGAGCCATGGAATGCAAACAGCCTGTGGAAAGCTGGAGAGAGCACAGAAATGGATTTCCCTCCTAAAGCTTTTCAAAACTGTCTCCCTACTGACTTAGTGATTTTTAGCTCTGTGAGACCCACTGCAGATTTCTGACTTCTAGAACTGAAAGATCATGTGTGTTGTTCTAAGCCACTAAGTTTGTGGTAGCTTATTATGGCAGTAATAGAAAACAAATATGGAAGGTTTTCAGTTACTTCTTTTGCCTCCTACCCATATAGCTTCAGAATTTAGAAGGTGTGTTAAGAAAAAGCCCTGGGTATGAGGCCCCTGATGTCCACCTTCAGCTCTTGGTTTGTGAAACTACATACACTTAGGCTGGTTTCTCTCTCCCTTATAAGAAACCTTCTGCCTATTAAAAGTGTACATTCTTAGTCCCTTGGTTGGCCCCTAAATTGGAAAATACCTGAGGAAAAGCAGATACAAGAGGTCCTTTCATTTTTGGAATCAACCCTGTCGTCCAGGCACATCAGCTGTCCAGTATCTTTCAGTAGATGGCACTTGTATTGTGCTGGCTTCAGAGTGGTTTCCAGTTGAGATAAGTCTGTGGCAATTTGCTACTCCATTTACAGTCTGGAGGCAGATGTTCTTTTCTGAGTCTTTTTGTCTTAGAACTCATTTAATCTTAAATGTGTTTTCTTGTGCTTTTGAATATATTTCTATTTGTTCCAGTTGTTTCATCAGGAACATTTATTATATTCTTATCATTTGCATTTGTAATACCATATATCCTCTCTGTTTAAATTCTGGAAGAATTCTTTAATTCTAACATATTTGCACTTTATTGTTTCAAGTACAAATTTTAAGTCTTCTATTTTACATTTTTCAATAAAAGTATGAAATTAAAATTAAATGTACAGAGCCTGAATGTGAGGCTAGGTATTAGAGGATTACTAGATTATTAATATGATTCTTCTCACATAGAGGTATGAATTTGGATGGGATGTATGTATCTATGTGTATATATTTTTTTTATCTTTTATTTCCAAGCTTTCATCTCTACCTTTGATGAATTTTTTCTAAGCATTTAACAATCTTTAGCATTAGTTTACTTTGAGTGATAATTATAAAGTTAGAAACTAAATATTTTAAAATCTTATCATTTAACTTACCAAGTGATTCTTATAAAGTTGGAAACAAGCATACAATTCCCAACTTATTTGTCAGATCTGGTTGAATGTGATACCCCACACACCCCTACTCTGTAATTTCCTTTCCAAGAACTTATTTAGGATTTTAGGTAGAGAGACACATGTCCCAGGAGGTATTTCAGTAAGTATGAACACTTTGAGAAAGTCTGGGAGTGCCAGTAACATCCTTTAAGTGCATTGTATGATATACCTTAGGCAAGCTTTTAGGTCTTTAGTGTATATGAAATAAGACATAACCTATGTGAGTAAATTTGTTTTGAGGGGCACCACACACTTAGGCTGATTGAAAATGATTAAAGGAATTACATGATGAAATAATACTGAATAGCAACGTCGCTAAAATTTCCATTAGAAGTCTTCTAATTTAGCTACAACAGCTTTTAAACCAAACCCAGCAAGTGCTTTTTTTTTTTTTTTTGTACTTCACAGTCCTTCTTTATAAGCTTTTGGTGTTTGCTTCTATAAGCCTTCAGAGTGATTTACTAAAGTTTAATTATTCCTCACAACAGGGGATCAGTGTTACCACCAATCTGTAGCAGGCTTAAGTGTTCTGTGCCGTGTTATATGAGTCGAGAGAGGATTATGCATTCTTTCTTTTAAGGTGAACACAGCACAAGTTGATTTAATTATTGCAACCATCACGTTATAGTATTGCATTGGCTATAATATCTTCTTGTTTGCTTTTTTGTGACATTATGCAATTTGTGGGATTTAACTAGCTTATCTATTTGGTTTGTAAATGCATACAATTTTTGCACTGAAATATTAGGAAAACATCATTGTCATTTGGCCGCACCATAAATTTTATACCGACAAGATAAAAGGTCGCTGGAATCAAGCTGAGAGTTGTTGCCTTTTCCCATTTTGAAGAAAGTGCGCCAGACGCAGAGTGACAAACTCTGCCCTATGGAGTTCTGGGGACTGCCACCAAGATTTGTCATTAATAATGCTCACTTCAGAGGTAGCTAATATCAAAAAGTTATTAGCTATTATAATTTTTTTACAATTTTTTAAATATTTGTTTATTTTTGAGAGAGAGACACACAGTTTAAGCAGGGGAGGCCAGAGAGAGGGAGACACAGAATCTGAAGCAGGCTCCAGGCTCTGAGCCGTCAGCACAGAGCCCGTCGCGGGGATCGAACTCACGGACCACGAGATCATGACCTGAGCCGAAATCGGCCCCTTACCGACAGAGCCACCCAGGCACCCCTCATATTTTTTTCTAAGTAATACAGTATTAAAACTCTTCTAGAACAATAAAGTATTTTAAGTTATAGATATTTGTACTATTCAGTTCTTCCCATAGAAGAGCATATTATAATAAAACAATTTATAACTCTAAGTAAAAACATGTGATCATTTCTTGAGACTTTATTAAAAGCATGCATTTTTTTTAACTTGTAAGATTTTATGATAATTTTACAAAACTAGTTTTCTTATCCTTCTCTGGTGAATAGTTTAACTTTCAACTGTATTAAGATTTTATGTCGCATTTTTTTCCTTCAAGTTATTTTGATCAATTCTGTTATCTGCACATTTTACTTCAACCTAGTAGACCCATCGGAACTCCAAAGTGAAAAAGAAAAGCCTGGAGAGTTAAAATTCCTTCAGCAGAGGAAGAAGTAATGATGAGCAGATTTGGGTTTTAGTACCTCTATATTCCAAAATACAGTAGGGAAGTCCCATAAATATTGGACCAGGAAGTGGCTAATTGCATCATCTTAGGATCGTGAAAGAGAGAACATCTTAAAGGAGATCGGAACCTTTATCTCTGATTTACTTCCTCTACTCCAAACATATATTTCCAATTACAGAGCAAGAAGATTCCAAAGGGGCATCAGTCTAACCTACTCATGATCAAAATTGTTTCCATCACCCTTACATTTTCTCATCCTTTATGGAATCTTTGAGGTTTTCTATTTGAGGACCACTACCAGGCAAGAAACCTGGATGTCATTTCTTCATGACCCCTCTCTGCCCTACTTTCTATATAGCTCAACCACACTTGCATTAGCCTAGTTTCTAAATTTATTTTCTTCCTCTCCTCATGCAAATAGCATCTTGTTGCATCTCACTGAGTTTTCTCAACATCTTGAAATCATAGGTTTTATAAGATGTGGACTCTCAATTTAATTTCTGCTAATATTTCCCCTTAGTAAAGTCAGTGATGGTCTCTAACTTATAAAGAATTCCTTCTTGGAAAGAAGCGAGTTTTTTGAAGCGGTGTGCACATTTCTCTGAGATTGATTCCAAGGAATGCTTATTCCCAGGGTTCTAAAAAAAACAAAAAATTTTTGATGTGTATATGATCCCTTCATTTGGCTGAATACAGATTTTGTAAATCAGTCTTCAAAGAGTAATAAGAATTGATTGTCTTTAAAAGAGTTTTCCAGTATACCAGGGATACTTCTATCCTGGTACAATTCATTTAAGTAGGCAAACAGGCTCCCTAAGTCCCTCACTCTAGGTACTAATCACTAGTAACTCCAAACAGACTACTCACCTGGAGCAGTTTTGGTCCGCTCAATCTGATATCATCCTGGTTGGACCATACCCCCATAAATAGACAAAGTCACAGGAAACTGAATCGAAGGACAGAGCTTTAGTTAACTTTCTGTGAAGGCATGACATAGTAAAGAAAGCAGTAACTAAAAAATAATTAACCTTGGATAACTCATTTTGATTTCATTGTGCCCTTTTGTCTAATCTCATTAGTTTTTTATTTTTTTTATTTTTTTTAATGTTTATTATTTTTGAGACAGAGACAGAGCATGAGTGGGGGAGGGGTTTTTTTAATGTTTATTATTTTTGAGACAGAGAGAAACAGAGCATGAGTGGGGGAGGGGCAGAGAGAGAGGGAGACACAGAATTAGAAGCAGGCTCCAGACTCTGAGCCGTCAGCACAGAGCCCGATAAATAGTTTTTTAAAAGAAGGTTAGGTGCTTTTTCTTTTTCGGAACTCTTCAGGTGAAAATTGGAACTTATTGTAAAGGGTTGAAATCTCAGCAACTGTAAGCAGGGGTAGAGGAGCTCGTGCTCACTGGAGTTAGTGTCTTAGCCCTAAATAAGAGGTCGGAGTCCTTATTTAACATCTGAGTAGTTCTGGAGTGGCGAGCCCTGTTGCATCCTTTAGAAAGTCCTCCGAGGTGCCTTAGGGAGTAGACTGGTCTTACTTAAGCTGGGACTTACCTATTTTCTCTTAGAATTTTAGTAGGACATATGCTCTGTCTCTCAGCAGAGCCATATTGGATATTTCCAGCACACTTACTATTGGAACTAGTAGGAGCCACAACAGGGCTCTTCCATACAGCAGGAACATGGTAGGTGTGGATGTCCCACACACAAGTAACAGCAAACAGGTACTGACAAGTTTTCTATGGAAGCTCACGGTAACCATCGTAACTACAGACCTACTATTGATAAAATTGGTGATCCTCCTGGCATCTACTTGACAGAATTAAAGATTATATGGAGATAAATTTTAGAAATCACTTAGTGCCAGGTAACTAGTAATTGAAGATAAAATCTTGTTATTCTCATGCCTGCTGTATGTTAAGTGTTTATAAACTATTAATGTGGTTGTTGGTGGCATTTTTCTTGGACACAAGTTGTGGAAATATATTCTCCATTTCGCCAGGATACCTTCCTTCTCGGAATCTTTGTTGATACATTTTTTAATGCAAATAGATGACTGGATATTCTATTCATTAGATAATTCAACTTTGGTAAGAAATTAACTTAAATCCTCAAGCTGAAACACCTGTTAGTTTAGTTAGCTTCTCAGTGCCTCCATTTCATTTTTTATACAATGGGAATTAAAAGTAGCTGCCTTTTTGCGTATTGTGCCAGGAAGTCACTTGTTTTTCCATCTATTCTTTTATGTGAATTCAGTAAACATTTTCCGAATGAATATAATGTGCCAGATTATGGGCTGGGTGACAGAAATAAAAAGAACTATATTCAGTGTTTGTCCTTAAATGGGCAACAAGTATAAAAGCAACCTGAAATTTATAATACTCTACAAATATGAGGCAAAGCAATATAGTAATGTGGGTATTTTAGTGATTGTAACCTCAAATATCTTGAATAGGGTGGTTAATTTTTTATTTAAAAATGCATTAATAATTTATGCAGAATTATTGGAATTGATTTTCCATGAACACATCATTTTAAGTATAAGTGCATGGAATAGGATTTTAGCCTTAGAACTAAGTGTTTTTGAATAATTTATAGATTTTAATAAAATAAAATTCATGTCATAAAATAATTTAAATATGATTAATGTATAATGCGTATTTAAATAAGCTATGGGTATGAATATTTAAATTTTTTTATAACACATTGTCTAATTAGTATTCTCTTCATGAGAAAGCATGATCATTTAAAGATACAAATTTATTGCTAAAATTGAGTTAGGACTCTAAGCTTGCTGTCAATCCCTTTAGAATGAATCACAAACTAAATATTTAGAATTCTTAGTGCCATATGAATCTGCTATTAAAGAAAAGTTTAGGGTGTTATGCTTAGTTATACAGACCTATTGGTTAACTCCTATAACACACATTTTCCTAATCTACAAAATAGTTGCTTTTTTTTTAATTTAAAAAGTATAAAAGTCAAGAAAGCTATTTAATTCTTTAACATGTTTAAGGAGCATTCTGGGCTACCTGACCTAACACCATTTGAAAAAGTTCAATCACTCAATTACATAGCAGCCTAGGCAAAATGCTTCACAATAAAATTATGAACTTTAAAGCCTAATATTTTAAGATTATTATTAAAATAATCTTTGACATGCTTATAAGCAAAAATTGAATCTGTCACAAAGCTCTATTATCCCTTCCCATTTATGTATAAAGAAGTACATGACAGCCCTTGAAATTCTCACACACTGCTTCCTACAAGCAGTAACTACTTAAACACCACATTTAAGGCACTCCTGGTTATAGACATTTGAATATTATATAAAGAGGAAAGAAGAATAGTACTTAGACTGTGAAAGGTTTTAAAGATAATATTTTGGAAAGGATGTTAGGAATATAGGCTATATAAACATTAATAAATAATCATCAACTTCAGGGAGCCTGGGTGGCCAGTGGGTTTCTGCTCAGGTCATGATCCCAGGGTCATGGAATCAAACCCTGCTTCGGCTCCATGCTGAGTGTAGAGCCTGCTTAAAATTCCCTCCCTCCCCTCTCTCTCTCTCTCACCCCCCCCCACACTTTTTCTCTAAAAATAATAATCATCAACTTCAATTTTGAGTAATACTTTAGTGACTTCTTTACTTTTAAATTTTAAGGTGAATAATGTTGATCTGGAGTAGTTTATGCTATTTCTGATAATATGTGGGAACTTGGATAAATCAATTTTTTTTTTCCGATTTGTTCACAAAGCGTTTTTAGTTATTTGGACAGTCATCTTCTCCAAGTTCCGTTTTTGAGTCCTCTTTCAACATCAGACCCTTTATGCACAGCTCAAATGGAGTTTCCACTGAGAGAAAACTGAGCAATAATGACCCATAATTTTAAATCTTTTGAAAACTACCAACTTACTTTTCCCTTGAAGATTTCATGCCTACTGACATTTTTTGATGCTTGCTTTTTGCTAAATCCAATTCAGTAAGGATTTGTTGAGAATATGCTTTGTTCTTAGTACTGTATTGAATGTGTGGGGAAAATGATGTATGAAATGAAGCTGTAGTAGCAGGGAATAACCACTCCTTTATATCATGGCAATTTCCACACTAGCCTTGAACTAAAGGTAGTTTTGAACCACTTTCTCTTTTTGCCTTGATCTCATTAAAAGACCTAACCTTCTTCTCAGCTTTCAGTTTGGCAGTCATTGCTGGAGCCAATAGTATTGACTTCCTATTCTGTAGTCCTCCTTTGATTTGTAAATCCTGATGATCTCATGTACTTACATTTATGTGTTTCTCCTACTTTGTTCAGTGGATGTTTTACCTTTAAAATCAGGCAGTGTTGGAGAGAGAAACACCAAGAAAGACATGATTTCAAAGATCTACAGAAGAAAGCCTATTATCCTATCATTTGGGGTGGATTAGACATTTGGGTAGAGTTTCAAAACTACAAAAGATTCCTCATAAAAATATAATGTATACTTTGCATTTTGCGCTTACATTACTAAAAAGAGAAAATGGAAATCTTACTAAATCACTTTTATTGATAAATCACATGATTCTTATTCAAATCACAAAGGAAGAGAGTCATCGAAGTACTAAACTAAGCATTTTTCTTTTCAAAATTTAATCACTGAAGTTCAATCTACCAACCATGCATTTGGATTTTCTTTTGCTCTAGTTCAAAATTGACCTAAATGGATATGGCTATTCCTAAAATGAAAAACATATGATGAAGAATGGCTGTTCTTACTAACTCTTTGTAGATACTCCAGGCTTATAAAAATGAAATTGTATCAGCATTTATTTAAGAATTCTATTTCTCATATTTGTATTATATCCTCTCCAGTACTTTATTTTTTTAGGAAATAAACTCTGATAAAGTGAGCAAGTCATCCAACAAATTAAATTGTGAAATCTAAATTATTGATGACTAAATAACTGAATTACTTTTTCATGCATTTTAATATATTTTTCACTCAGACTAATGCAGAATTAATTTTAATATAGTAAATATACCCAATAGCATTATAAGTCAAAAAATAAAATAGAACAAAGTCAGAAATTTAAAATGCTCAGTAACCATGAACCTCTTCCCAGCTGACATTAAACTTTATTTTTATAAGTCATTGATCTCCTGCTACATGGGCAATACCACTTATTCTATGTTGCTATTCTTCATAGCAGCCTTACAAGATGAGCCCTAAAGTTCACAGAGATTAATCCAGTGCAACATATACACCCAAGTTTTCCAAGTTGCTTCTTCGACTACAGAAAAAACACCACTATTTTTTGTACAATTCTTGTGTACAGATCTTGGCTTTTCTGCTACCAGTAGGATGCTAAAACATAGATCAGGAAGATAAAGTTGTACTGCTGGCCAGCCCAGCTTTCCCAACGCTTATTTAAATCCTGTAAAATGATTTCCAACAGTATCACTTACCTCTTGGCTTTCCTAAATATTACAGGAATAATTTCAAAAAGTATCAGTGGCACTCTTGCTTTCTCCAAACATTTATATTGAAAAAGGCAAACAATGTATGCCAGTTCTACAGAGCATAGTGCTACACTGTATATGGTTTAAATGGGCCAGTAACAGTCATTATGCTGGCTTCAGCAAATTTAAGGCAAAGTTATTCAAGGAAGTAAAGGATAACCATTAAGTAAGAAGGGAGTGCAGGGTCCTATAGCAGTACTATAAGAATTTAAATGTGATTTTCAAATAGTAATTTGGTAAGGATACCATCAATTTTGCTGAGTTATTCAAGGAAAAGTTCATATAGCAGAACTCAATTCGGAAATTAAAAAATATTAAAAGTAGGACCAAAGACAGATACAGTCTTCTCTAACTTCCCCATCCTAAAGAGGAATGAAACAAGACCAAACAAGTGAGGTAATTTATCAAGGCCACACAGAGGAGGTCTTTGACTTTGAGGTTATATTCTTTGCTTTTCCTAGTCTGTGGAGGCTTCTTAAAATTTCTTCAATGCTCATGTTAAAGACTTCTGACTCTGGGGCCAGTGTCCTTAATTACACACATTGACTAACAGGTATTTTTTAAATAGATGAAGAAAAGGAAAGGGATGAAAAAGAAAGGCAGAAGATTTGGCAAAAAAAAAAAAAAAAAAGACCAGATGAGTTCGTAGTACCATATAAAGGAAAAAAATGGGAGGCAGGGAGCTGGGTGCTTTTAGTCAGTTAAGCATCAGACTCTTGATTTCAGCTCAGGTTATGATCTCCCAATTCATGAGATCAAGCCCTATGTGGGGCTCTGCACTGTCAGATTATCTCCGTGCTTGGTATTCTTTCTCTCTCCCTCTCTCTGCTCCTCCCATCCTCTCTGTCATAATAAATAAACATTAAAAAATAGACATAAGTGGAAACTGTACTGGAATCTTGATGAGAAAGAGAAAGTTCTGTCATTACCATAATTGTAAAGGACTGGGTTAAGGAGCTGAAGTTCTGTCTTAGGGGAAATAAGAATATGAAGGTCACCAGGTGGGAGAGTGATGTAAAAAAATGTGATTTGCAAATAATCATTTGGTAATGGTGATGGTCCAGAAGTTGGAGAGATAAAAAAATGAGGATATATAGAGTGTCATTAGCATAGGATGCATTGGGATTCAAGCATAAGGTAGTAAAAGCTCTATTAAAATACACTAAAGAAAAATCAACCCATGGCAATGTGTTTGGTGTGTTAAGAAAGAGTGGAACAGTATGTCAGCCACGCTACTGAGCCTTAATTTACAAATTCCTGGATGAGCTAACGTATGTTAAAAACAAACAAAATGTGATATGAAGAAAGGGGATTTGAGGGTTTTCTTTGAGGGGGGCACAAGGGGAGTGAAGGAGAGAGGGTTAGTTTAGCTTTGAAATACTAACCTTGAGAAAGTAGAAGTCTGTCTAAAAGCAAATATAAAGTAAATACAAATAATGACAACATGGGTTGTGAAAACTTTTAAAGGTAAAAGTTATTTAACCAAGAATTTATTTTTGTTGAGCGTTACATACTTATTTAGGCAGCTTTAGATTCCACAGGGTAAGTCTAAACAGTGGAGAAAACTAGTGTAGCAGGTCATTAAATGTGACTATTTAGATTTTTCCTGTTGTATCAGAAGAGTTCGAGGGCAGAGGGAACAGAAGCCAGACATGGATGTAGGACGTCCTCTGGTATTGTGACAAGGATTTTTGTCATCAGCAGCTCACCCACTTCCAGGAGATAAATGGGAAACTGATCGATAGGGAGGTATCCTTAGAGATAGGGAAAATAGGGAAGGAGACAAACCTTAAGTGACTCTTAAATACAGAGAACAAACTGAGGGTTGCTGGGGGGTGGACAGGCAAATGGATGATGGGCATTAAGGAGGGCACTGGTTGGGATGATCTCTGGGTGTTATATGTAAGTGAAGAATCACTAAATTCTATTCCTGAAATCATTATTACACTATATGTTAATTGGATTTTTTAAAAAAGTAAAAAAAGATCGAAATCATTAAAAAGAAAAAAAAAGGAGCTCAGAGTAGAAACTTGCAGCTAGTAGATAAATAAGTTCTGGAGATCCAATGCACAGCATAGTGATTATACACTGTGTTATAGACTTCAGACTTGCTAAAAGACTAATTTTTCCCACTGGCAAAAGAAAGTAATATGTAACATGATAGAGGTGTTAGCTAAGCTACAGAGATAATTATATTGCAATATATAAAAGTATTAAATCAAAATATTGTATACCTTACACTTATACAATGTTATATGTCAATTATCTCTCAATTTAAAACTTTAAAACATTGTTTTCTGAAACCATGTACCGGACTCTGTCTAGTGAACAGTATCTATGTAATCATTTATACATTTTTTTGTAATTTGGAATAACTTAAAGTGCTAATTTTTTCCAAAGTTTAAGAATATTTACTTTATATCAACATATATTGGGGTAGAAAAACATTCCTGAAACTGTTTCAAATGTTTGTTGGTGGACAGTAAGAATAGAGTACCTTAAAATTAATTTAAATATTATTCATATATTCATCGCTTCGAAGGCTGAAAAGTAAATCCTTGCTTTTGCTCCCAAAATTTAGGATTCAAGAACTGTGAAAATATGACAACACTCGCTGATGTTAGCACTGAGAACTGATCCCTGTGACAATACTTTGACAATCCCACTTATTCACTAAAAACAATATTTTAATCAACTACAAGGGAAGTTATTTTTGCCATCATTAAATTTTATTTTTATAGAACTAAAGTTCTGGAAAGATTAATAGTTTTGGAATCTTTATGGAATTTTCAAGGTTTAAACAACTGCTACTCCCCTGCTCATCCAAAATTTATCTTAAACGTTCCACTAGGTGTTCAAAGGAAGAGATACAAGGAATAACAAGTAAGGTAGTCCCTTGCCTAGGGCATCAAAATATTTTATTCTCTTCCAAAACAATGCAGAATACATTTGCATGAATAAATGCCAAAATACTGTACTGGGAAATGACCTTGATTGGGTCAGTGCTCTCATTTTCCCCCCTGAAACTTAGGATTAGCAAAAATAAAAATCCCAACTCTTGAATTATTACCATCTCATTGGCCTTGTTTTCTTTATCAATTGTATGAATTTTTACCCACAGGCATCTGAAATAGTTTATATCAAAATTTCATTTGAAAATTCACATAATGGCACAATTGGTAGTAATTAAAATATATTTAATTTTTATTTGTTACGCTGTTTCAATATATTTGGGTGTAAAACAATGGTATCATTATTCAAAAACAAGGCTTAGAGACTATATTCTTTAATAGATATCAAAATACAACTATATTTTCTTAAATAATGCCTATTAATTGCCCCAAATCACTTTATCAGATGATTAAAAGGATAAATGCACAAAGATACAAATAGAAATGTGTGGGGTTTAGAAGATACCGTCTTTTAAAGATCTTTTGAGTAATGAAATGATTAAGAGGGTTGTGAAAATCATCAAAATGAAAACCAATACTTGTAATTTGGCCACAAATATACTATTTAATGTGTAATCATTATCATATCATTAAATATTTTAGCATAATAAGGAATAAAATTTTAAATAAGAAATCTAAGATAAATTTAGTGACCATGGAATTTACCACAATTTATGACAATAAATCAGGGGACAATATGAGATCCCATCTTGGAAATTTATGACTCTGAATGTCAGTACAATAACATGTCACTTAAAAGAGAAATTGTACTAAAACTCTGAAATAACTATTCTGATATTTAAAAAAAAATCTATCAGAGAAATTGATACAATTCAAATAAAAAGAACCTATTAACAATTATAAATTAAAATTGGGGTCTGGGCACCTGGGGGACTCAGTTTCTTAAGCATCCGACTTCAGTTCAGGTCATGATCCCTGAGTTTTAGTCCCAAGTCAGGCTCTGTGCTGGCAGCACAGAGTCTGCTTGGGATTCTCTCTCTCCTCTCTGCCCCTCTGCCCCTTACACTGTCTTTTTAAAAATAAACTTAAAAAAGGACCTCAAATCATCTTTGCCCTTAGTAATGAATTAGCTTGTGTATCTCGTGCAGCGAGGGGATGAAAGGCTTACACTAGACATTCACAGGAACCATGCTAGTCTCTAGTGGGCTTGGCCTGCTTATCTCTGCATATCAGCCTCTACTTGGCTGAACTTAGTGATGATATAAGTCTCACTCTGACCTTTGGACTGTGAGGCTACAGTTGCTTCTCTGAACTCAGCTAATGGACCCAGCCATTGCTTCAGTCAAGGTTAGAGGAGACCTCTATACTTGGCAATCTTCCCTAACACCTCTGCCCATCAGCTCATTTGTTTCTTCTATCTAATACTGCACTAAGGAATTTCTGGACCCATATAGAGTGCATGTGGGAGGGATACTCAGGGTCATCTTTCTAGATTAATGCTCATCATTGAAAGCCACAAATGTGATCTGCATATGCTGTCTTAAATTTTCTAGTAGCATATTAAGAACTAAAAGGAAATGAATAAAGGTAATTTATTTTTTATCATGTTCAAAGAATTATACCAACATAAATAAATATAAAAGATGAAAAGTGAGATTTTTACCTCACTAAGTATTTTTTTACTAAATATTTTTTTACTAAGTATTTAAAACACTGTGTGTATTTTAGAATTACAGGTCAGCTTAATCTAGCCTCCCTCATCTTAAGTGTCCAAAATTTACCCGTGGTTAGTGACTATTATATCAGTGCAGACTGGGCCATCTCTCTCCAGTAGACAGTTCTATCACGCTCATATCATGATGGATCGATAGGACAAATGGTACCTTGTTCACTGGGACGATAAGCCACTCTCATCAGCATTTTAAATTCCTTCATACCTATTTAAAACTTTGATAGGCATAGCCCAGTTTCTCCATTAACATATTTGGGATCTAACCCTAGCATGTTGAGGTTGAAAACCAGGACACTGGCTCTGACTTTCTCAGGCGACCTCTTCATTTACCTGAGTATCTTTCCACCAAAACGGAAACCTCCTTACTTCCTCCCTACTTGCGTAGGGGGTTCCTTTATACACTATTTTTAATTCTTTCCACCAGTTATTTCTGGTGGAACCTCAAAGTCACAAATCTTGGCTTTTTATATCCTAATAGGATTTTAAGGAATTTAGAAAATACATTTCTCCCAAAAACATCTGGCAGTAAGACTTACTGGTTTCTCTAAGTATTCAAAAAACCTATGATAATCTCTTTTCTCTTGGATTCCCGATTTAACAATCTTCTATGTGGCAAATAGATGCATCTGGTTGGTGATGTGCTGATAGTTAACAATATACTTGTTTCTTTTCTTTTTTTTTTTTTTTAACGTTTATTTATTTTTGAGAGACAAAGAGACAGAGTATGAGCAGGGGAAGGGAAGAGAGAGAGGGAGACACAGAATCTGAAGCAGGCGCCAGGCTCTGAGCCGTCAGCACGGAGCCTGACGCGGGGCTCGAACTCACAGACCGTGAGATCATGACCTGAGCCGAAGTCAGCCGCTTAACCAACTGAGCCACCCAGGCGCCCCTTCTTTTCTATCCTTTTACGGGGAAGTGTGTTGATTTATGGTGATTGCCTACTTCTGTTGTATAAAATCCAAGCTCCCCAACAGGACTGACATCAGATTAAACCCAAAGATGAAAAGTTGTGAGAAGTGGTACACTATTTTTGCTAGATACAGTAGTAGTAAGTAACCTTATAAAAATAGATATGAATAAAATTTCAAATAAGAGATGAGTTTGGAGCATTTATTACATTCATTATAATTTATTTAGGGTATATTTATAGAACTTAATTTAACAACCAACAGTTTATAAGATTCCTGCAAATTTGACCTTCAGCTCCTGCAAGCTGGTAGAAGTCCTATCTAGCATACTAGTAGTTCTGACTTACTAGAGGGAAATGATGTATAAAATGTCGATGCTGCAATGAACGTGGAAGTACAAATATCTCTTAGAAATCCTGATTTAATTATTTTTGCATGTATACAAAGAAGTGGGATTTCTGGGTCATATGGCAGGTCTAACTTTAATATAAGGGTGCTCCATAAAGTCTTGTGCATTTTACATTCTCACTAATACTGTACAAAAGTTACAATTTCTCCTCATTCTTGCCACTATTTCTTTTTTTTTCCATAGTAAGTCATTCTAACAGGTGTGAGGCGGTATTTGATTGTAGTTTGGATTTGCATTTCCCTGATAATGATAGTAAACATCTTTTTTTTGTGTCTGTTGGCCGTTTGTATATCGTCTTTGAAGAAATGTCTTTATTTCCCATTTTCAATTTCTTTGCCCATTTTAAAAATCAGGTTATTTTTAATTGAGTTATAGGAGTTTCTTGTATATTTTAGAGATTAATCTGTTCTCAGATACATGACTTGTAAATATTTCCTCTAGTTTTGTATGTTGCCAATTTGTTATGTTGATCATTTTGCTATCCAGAAATTTTTTAGTTCGATTTAGTCTCACTTGTCTATTTTTGATTTTATGCCTGTACTTTTGGTATCATATCCAAGAAATTGTTGCCAAGACCAATGTCAAGAATCTTTTACCCTGTTTTCTTCTAGGAGTTTTACAGTTTCAGTCTTATATTTAAGCCCTTATTACATTTTGAGTTGATTTTGCCACCTTCATGTATTTTTGGCATTGCTATCAAAGATCATGTATGACCATATATTTATGGGTTTATTTCTGGATTTTCTATTCCATTGGTTTGTCTTAGGACAGTGCCATACTGTTTTAATTACTGTAGCTTTGTAACATAACTTGAAATCAGGAAGTCTGAGTCTTCCAGTTTTGTTGTTCTTGTCAATATTACTTTGGGTATTCTGAGACTTTTGTGATTTCCTGTGAATTTTAGAACTGTTTTTAATAGTTCTGTAAAAAAAAAATGTGATTTTGATGGAGATGGCATTTAATCTGTAGGTCACTTTGGGTAGTATGGACATTTTAAGAATATAAAGAGCTTCTATCCACGAACATGAGGTGTCTTTCTGTTTGTGTCTCCTTTGATTTCTTTAATCAATATTTTATAGTTTGTAGTGTATATGCACCATGTTGAATAGAAGTGGTGAGAGTGGACATCTTGTCTTGATCTTAGGGGAAAATCTTTCAATTTAATGTTGAGTATGATGTTAGCTGTGGCTTGTATATGGCCTATATTACGTTGAGGTATGCTACTTCTTTACCTAGTTTGTTGAATGCATTTATCTTGAAAGAGTTTTGAGTTTTGTTAAATTTTTTTTACATGTATTGAGATGATCATGTAATTTCGATCCTTTATTGTGTTAATGTGATGCGTCATATCTATCGATTTTTGCATGGTGAACAATCCTCGCATCCCAGGGATAAATTTCACTTAGTCCTGGTGTATAATCTTTGAAAGGTGTTGTTGAATTCATTTTGCTGGTATTTTGGGGGGGGATTTTTATATCTATGCTCATCAGGAGTATTGGCCTGGAATTTTCTTTTCTTAAATTATCTTTAGCTTTGATTTCAGTGTAATACTGGCATCATATTGGCAAATCAGTTGGAAGTGTTCATTCCTCGTGAGTTCTTTGGAAGAATTTGAGAAGGATTGACATTAATTCCTTAAACATTTGGTAGAATTTCCTAGTGAAAATTGGTCCTTGATTTTTATTTTTTAGGATGTTTTTGATTACTTATTCAATCTCCTTTCCTAGTAATTGGTCTTTTCAGATTTTCTATTTCTTCATGATTCAGTCTTAGTAGGTTGTATGTGTCTAGGAATTTATCCATTTCTTCCAGTTTATATCCAGTTTGTTGGCACATAAAGATAGAGAAACAAACCAAATGTTTATTGATAGATGAACTAATAAAGTAAATGTGACATATGCATATAATGGAATATTTTTCAGCCTTTATAAAGAAGGAAATCCTGCCATATGTGAAAACAGAACTTGAAGACATTACGCTAAGTGAAATAAGCTAGTCACAGAAGGACAAATACTGCATGACCCATTTATATGAGGAATCTAAAATAGTCAAACTTACAGAAGCAGAGAATACAATAGTGATTGCTAGACACCAGTGGGAGTAAGAATGGAGATTTTTTTGTCCAGTGACTATAAAGTTTCAGTTTAGCAAGGTGAATAAGTTCAAGAGATTGACCATACAATGTAGTGCCTGTAGTAACAATATGGTATCAAGAACTTTGAAATTTAAGAGAATAGGTCTCAAGTTAAATGTGCTTACCACAACAAAACTAAACTCAGAGGTGCACAAAGAAACTTCAGTAGGTTCTGCATAGATGCATATAATAGATGTGTATCTATTATTTAATTGTGACTTATCACAGGTGTTTATATATGCCCAAACTCCTCAAATTGTGTACCTGAAGCATATACAGTTCTTTGTATATAAATTATTCCTCAATAAAGCTGTTGAAAATATGAATGAAAAAAACACATTAATATATTTCAAAATCGTCATTACACAAGCACTGAGTTAGATAAGACAGGTTGTTAAAATATTCCTTGGAGTTAAAATTTACACTGGCTCCAGTCTGGATAAGATCTACAGAAAGTGTGAAAGAACCTTATGTCTTCTGGAAGTAACAACCTGGCAAAAACATCATTGGACCCCATCAGTTCATGATATCAGGTTAGGTTTTGGAGTTTATTACTTAGATGATTTAACAGGTCAGCGTCTCAGGTTCCTCTCTGTAAAATGAATATAAATAGTCCCTGAACAGTGGCTGTAAGGGCACAACAAATTTAATCATGAAAAACGAGGGCACTGTTATGAAGTTGATGAAAATCGTTACTTTTCTCTTGAGCAAAACTGTTGCAGAGAGCATAAAAATGAACACCGTGTAACTCATTGCACAGAACTTAACAGTAAATAAAGCTGCATATCCCCCAATGGTTATGAGGGAGTCTCTTGCCAATCCCACTCCACAAATCCCAATGGAACATGAAGAACTTATTCTCCTGGAGCACCTTTATTTAACTTCATAAAAGTAGGGCACAACCTGGTAAAATTCTCATGTTGTAATGATGATAAAAACATTAATTAACCTTCAATTTGATTGTCTGTTAGTTTTCTTCATAATATATATCAGGCAATAAATTTAGCAAATAATAAAAAAATGTTATTTGCTCCATAGGCTATAGCTGTGCACTTCACAAAATTCATAGTGAAAAAATTGCTTATTATTTTGAAAAATGTTTTTATTTAGTAGTTTTGGAAATATGAAATACTAAAAATTGATGGTAGATGCTGGAAGTAGAAATTTGAAAGTTATGTCTATGTCATTTTTCCCTCATAGTAGAAACTCTGGCTTATATCTGAGCTCATGGACACCCTGTTTAGAATAACATTTCTTAGTAACCTTTGCCTCTAGATGAGGTCAAGTAACTAATTTCTAGCAAACAGGATCAAAAGAGACTTTCATGTGGTAGCTTTAAGAAACCTTTAAAAAAATCTTTTTTAATGGTTATTTTTGAGAGAGAGAGACAGTACCAGTGTGAGTGGGGAGAGGAACAGAGAGAGAGGGAGACACAGAATCAGAAGCAGGATCCAGACTCTGAGCTGTCAGCACAGAGCCCGACACAGGGCTCAAACCCATAAACTGTGAGATCATGACCTGAGCCAAAGTTGGACACTCATCCAGCTGAGCCACCCAAGCATCACTTAAGAAACCTTTTTTAAAAGGAAGCTACACATAACCATGACAATTTTTTCTTATTCTGTCTTTGAGGAATTCAGAAACTATCATCTTGGTGTTAGAAACTAGGGTCACACCTTAGGATTGGGGAAACCTGAACTGGAAAGAGACTGAGGGAAAAAGCTGACTTCACCCTAAAATGCTTACTTTAGAGTATTATTCAGTGAGACAGAAAGAAACTTCTGTTATTAAAGTTCTGTTATAATTTGAATGGTTACTTGTAGTCATTCCTTAAGTAATACAGATTTATGGTTTTGACTCTTCTTTTTATCACATTTTATCTTATACCTAATTTTTGAATACTTTGTTAAGGAATTTTTGAATGGATCTACAAAATAACATATGGGCTTAGTTATACTGAAAAAAATAGTATATTAAAATGTAACCACACATTTATTGATAATATATTTTATATTTACTTAGCAATCTAATTAGCCATTTCAATATTTTTAAGAGAAATCTTCATTTTTACTTTTTAAAGATATTGACATATACATTTTCATATATATTACACATAAGGATTTAAATGATACACTGTTCCACTTGGGAATACTTACCAATAATTAGCTCTCTAATGTTGTGCATGTGAATTACTAATATGGCAAGATTTCAGTGAATATGTTTATTGTACTGTATTCCCACAAAGTGGAAAAATGTAGTTTTTAAGGCTTATATTTCTACATTTACATGCTTATGAAATTCATACAAAAAATTTTATTTTTTAATCTTAGATCATGGGCAGAGAAGAGTGGGAGAGGGGCAGAGTGAGATTTAAAAAAAAAAAAAAAAAGCTCAAGTAGCCTCTATGCTCAGCATGGACCTGATGCAGGGCTCTATCCCACAACCCAGGGATCATGACCTGAGCCAAAATTAAGAGTAGGATGCTTAACCAACTGAGCCCTCCAGCACTCCAATTTATTTATTTTTTCTTTTAATTCCAGTGTAGTTAACATCCAGTGTTATATTAGTTTCAGATATACAATATAATGATTCAGCAATTCCACATGTTACCAAGTGCCCATCAAGATAAGATAATCCCCTTCACCTATCTCACCAATCCCCCCACCCAATTCCACTCTGGTAACCATCAGCTTGTACAGATAAGAATCTGTTTTTGGTTTGTCTCTCCTTTTTTTTCTTTTCATTTGTTGCTTAAATTCCTTATAAGTAAAATTATATGGTATTGTCTTTCTCTGACTAGTTTTTTTGCTTAGCATTATATTCTCTAGTTCTATCCATGTTGTTACAAATGTCAAGACTTCATTCTTTTTTATGGCTGAATAGTATTCCAGAGTGTGCATGTGCATACACACACCACTTCTTTATCCATTTATCTGTCGATGGATACTTGGGCTGTTTCAATATTTTGGCTATTGTAAATAAACATAGGAGTGCATATATATTTCTTTGAACTTAAGTGCTTTTGTATTCTTTGGGTAAGTACCCAGTAGTGTGATTATTGGATTGTATGCTGGTTCTATTTTTAACTTTGTGAGGAACATCCATACTGTTTTCTCCAGTGGCTTTACCAGTTTGTATTCTGACCAATAGTGCAAGAAGGTTCCTTTTTCCACATACTTTGTAACATTTTCTTGCGTTTTTTTATTTTAGCCATTCTGACAGGTGTGAGGTGATATCTTCTTATAGTTTCGATTTGCATTTCTCTGATGAGTGATGTTGAACGTGTTTTCATGTGTCCGTTGGGTATCTGCATGCGATCTTTGGAGTAACATCTGTTCATGTCTTCTGCCCATTTTTGAATTGGATTATTTAATTTGATGTCGAGTTGTAGACGTTCTTTATGTATTTTGGACACTAACTCTTTATTGGATATGTCATTTGCAACTATCTTCTCCCATTCCATAGGTTGCCTTTTAGTTTTGTTGACTGTTTCCTTTGCTGCATAGATGCTTTTTACTTTGAAGTTTAGTTTTGCTTTTGTTTCCCTTGTCTTAGACCTATCCAGAAAAAAACTGCTATACCCAATATCAGAGACGTTTCTTCCTGTGTTCTCTTCTGGGATTTTTATGGCTTCAGATATCACATTTAGGTCTTTAATCCATTTAGAGTTTATTTTTGTGTATGGTGAAACAAATTGGTTTAGTTGCATTTTTTTGGATGTTGCTGTCTAGTTTTCCTAACACCATTTGTTGAAGAGACTTTTTCCCACTACATATTCTTTCGTGTTTTGTCAAAAATTAATTGACCACATAGTTGTGGCTTCATTTCTGAGTTTTCCATTGTATTCCATGGTTCTATTGTCTACTTTTGTGCTAGTGTCATACTGTTTTGATTCCTACAGCTTTGTGATATAACATGAAGTAGGGAATTTTGATTCCTCCAGTTTTATTTTTCTTTTTTGAGATTGCTTTGGCTATTTGGGGTCTTTTGTAGTTCTGTACAAATTTTAGAATTATTTATTCTAGTTCTGTGAAAAGTTCTGTTGGTATTTTGATAGGAATTCCTTTAAATGTGTAGAATGCTTTGGTAGTATGGACGTTTTAACAATATTTGTTCTTCCAATCCATGAGCATGGAATGTCTTTTATTTGTATCCTCTTTAATTTCATTCATCAGTGTTTTATGGTTTTTAGAGTACAAGTTTTTTACCTCCTTAGTTATGTTTATATCTAGGTATTTTATTAGTTTTGGTGCAATTGTAAATGGGAATGTTTTCTTAATTTCTCTTTCTGCTGCTTCATTATTGGTGTATAGAAATGCAATGGATTTCTATACATTGATTTCATCTTATAACCTTACTGAATTAATTTAATTCTAGTAGGTTTTTATGGTAGAGTCCTTAGGGTTTTCTATATACTATATAGTATTAAGTCATCTGCAAACAGTGAAAGTTTTACTTCTTCCTTAGTGATTTTGGGGTCTTTTATTTCTTTTTGTTCCGATAACTGTGCCTAGGATTTTTAGTACTATATTGAATAGAAGTGGTGAGAGTGGATATCCTTGTCTTGTTCCTGACCTTTAGGGAAAAGCTCTTAGTTTTCCCCCCATTGAGTATGATGTTAGCTGTGGGTTTTTCATATAAAGCCTTTAATATGTTGAGGTATGTTTCCTTTGACCCTGCTTTGTAGAGGGTTTTTAATGGGGAATGGATGTTGTACTTTGTCAAATGCTTTTTCTGTACCTATTGAAACAATCATATAGTTTTTATTTTGATGTGATACCATGTTGATTGATTTGCGAATATTGAACTACCTTTCCATCCCAGGAATAAATCTCATTTGATCATGGTGAATAAATTTTTTAATGTATTGTTGGATTTGGATTGCTAATAGTTTGTTGAAGATTTTTTCATCTATGTTCATCAGATATATTGGTCTATAGTTCTCTCTTTGTGTGTGTGTGTCTGTCTCCTTATTGGGTTTTGGTATCAGGGAAATGCTGTCCTCATAGAATGAATTTGAATGTTTTCCTTACTTTTCTATTTTTTGTAAAAGTGAGAAGAACAGGTATTAACTCTTCTTTAAATACTTGGTAGAATTCACTTGTGAAGCCATTGGTCCTGGGCTTTTGTTTGTTGGAAGTTTTTTGACTACTGATTCAATTTTATTGCCCATAGTCAGTCTGTTCAATTTTCTAATTCTTCCTGCTTCAGTTTTGGTAGGATATATGTTTATAGGAATTTATCCATTTCTTCTGTGTTGTCCAATTTGTTATCATACAATTCTTCCATAATATTCTCTTATAATCCTTTGTATTTCTGTAGTGTTGGTTGTTATTTGTCTTCTTTCATTTCTGATTTTGCTATTTGATGCCCCCCCCCCTCTTTTTTGATGAATCTAGCTACAAGTATATCAGTTTTGTTGATATTTTCAAAGAACTAGCTGGTGGCTTCATTGATGTGTTCTTTTTTGTTGGTTTGTTTCTGTATAATTTATTCCTGTTCTAAATTATAATTTCCTTCTTCTGCTTTTGGGTTTAGCTCCTTTAGTTGTAAGATTAGGTTGTTTATTTGAAATTTTTCTTCCTTTTTAAAGCTTATTTTCAGAAAGAGCGAGAGAGAGGGAGAGAGAGCATGAGTGGAGGAGGAGCAGAGAGAGAGAGAGTGGGAGTCCCAACTGCACTGATAGAGCTCCATCCCATGAGACATCAGATTATTATCTGAACTGAGATCAAGAGCTGGATGCATAACCGACTGAGCCACCCAGGTGCCCTGAGATTTTTCTTCTTGAGGTAGGTCAGTATTGCTATAAACTTCCCTCTTAGAACTGCTTTTGCTTCATCCCAACGATTTTGAACCATTGTGTTTTCATTTCATTTCTCCCCATGTAATTTTTTATTTCTTCTTTGATCTCTTGGTCAACTCCTTAATTCTTTGGTGGCATGTTACTTAACCTTCATGTACTTGTAGTCTTTCTGAGTTGTTTTCGTAGTTGATATCTAGTTTCAGTGTTGTGGTCAGAAAAGATGCATGGTATGACTTTGATCTTTCTGTATTTGTTGAGGCTTATTTTGATGGCCTAATATGTGATCTTTTCTGGAGAATGTTCCATGTGTACTTGAAAAGAATGTGCATTCTGCTGTTTTAGGATGGAATGTCCTGACTTTATCTATTAAATCCATTTGGTCCAGTGTGTCATTCAGAGCCACTGTTTCCTTCTTGATTTTCTGTTTGGATGATCTATTCATGTAGTGGGTGTTAAAGTCCCATACTACTATTGTATAACTACTGGTTTTTACATTTGTTTCTAGCTGCTTTATGTATTTGGGTACTCCAATGTTAGGTGCATAAATATTTACAATTGTTATATCCTTTTGTTGGGTTGTTCTTTTCATTATTATATAGTATCCTTCTTCCTTCTTTGTCACCTCTTTAGTCTTTGTTTTAAAGTCTATTGGTCCAATAAAATTATTGTTACCCCAGCTTTGTTTTCACATCCATTTGTATGATAAATGTGTCTCCATTCCCTCATTTTCAGTCTACATGTGACTATAGGTCTGAAAGAGACTCTTGTAAACAGCATATAGATAGGTTTTTTTTTTTTTTTAACCCACACCATCTGTCTTTTGATTGGAGTGTTTAGTCTATTTATATTCAAGGTAATTATTGATAGGTATTAACTTTTTTACTCTTGCTGCTTTTAGAGTTCTCTTCATCACTACTTTTTGCCATTTTAGTTACAACATGTCTGGGTTGGGTTGATTTTGTTGGGACATCTGTGTCCCCTGGATTTGGATATCTGTTTCTTACCCCAGATTTGGGAGCTTTCCAGTTATTCTTTCTTCTAGTAAGTTTTCTGCCTTTTTTTGCTCTCTTTCTGGATCTATATAAATGCAAATATTATCCTTGATGGAGTCACTGAGTTTCCTAAGGCTATTCTCATTTTGCGTATTTTTTTTCTTTCATTTGCTCAGCTTGATTACTTTCCATTACTCTGTCCTCCAGTTCTCTATTTTGTTCTTCTGCCTTCTCTAGCCTGTTGTTTATTTCATTTAGTGTATTTTTAATTTCTTTTCCTATATTCTTCATCTCTTTGCCAAGGGTCTCACTACTGTTTTCTGAAGTTCAGTGAGTATCTTTATGATCATTACTTTAAATTCTCTGTTAGGCATATTCTATCCCTTTTGCCTAGGTCTTTTACTGTGGTTTGCCCTGTTCTTTCATTTGGTATGTATTTCTTTGTCTCCTCATTTTGTCTAACTCTATTTTTGCATGTTAGGAAAGTCAGCTACATCTCCTACTCTTGAAAGTAATGGCCTTATGAAGAATAGGTCCTGTTGTGCCTTGTAGTTCAGTGTCCACTGTTCACCAGAACCTGGCATGTCAGGGGGGTCTCCTATGTGTGTTGTGTATACTCTGTTGTTGTGCCTTGCCCACTTTTTCCTTCTGCCTAGTTGTCTGCTCTCTTTGCCTGTTGAGGGCACTATTTGGTCCCTTTGGTGTTAGTCAATCAGTCTGGGCCTGACTTGGCCTTGAGTTTAATCAGACCTGCCAGAGGTCCACTGGCACCAAACTGCCAGGTGCTTTTTCTGTGTTGTCCCCTGAGAAGATTTTGTTGGTGGACAGGGCCTGCAGTTCAGACCCAGCTGTCTGCCTCTAACCTACTGCCGGTTATCTTCCCCTCTCCCCAGGACAGGAATGACTTTGGAGTGGTGCTGGGCCTTGTTAGGACTGCTTGCATACTTCCAGTCTTGTGGCCCTGGTTTGAATGGGATCTGGCCAAGACCTTATTGGAGGGGAGGGCAATGTAGCACTGGCAGGACTTGCAAGAGAAGATGTGCCACCACTGCCAGGCCAGCCAGCTGTGGTGTGGCTGCAATTTTAACAAGGTTCCTGCCAGTCTTATGAAGTGAAACCTGGAGCCACTGCCACTGGACAGGGGCTGGCCAGGGCAGGTGCTACAAAGTGTGCATAGCAGGGGGATGCAATTTTAAAAAGATGGGGTGACCTTCCTGGGAGGGGGCCTGTTGCTGCCAGGCCCCACAAAGCACATAGGTGGGGAGATGCAGTGTTGGCAAGGTTAGCACTGGTCTTCTGGAGGAGGGAACCTGCAGCTATAGGACTGAAGCAGCTTGTCTGGAAGGCGTGGGTGTGTGGAAGCCCAATGTTGGGGGTGGGCAGAGCTATGTTTATACCAGGGGGTGGAGGGGTGGGAAAGGGGCGTGATGCTTGCCAGCTCCTTTGTTCCTGGAGAAGTTCCACAGCAAACCCTGCCTATGGACATGCTCTGAGATTAGTAAATAACTTTCCCTCCAATATACCACAGTATTTTTCAAACTGCTCCTTTTATGCTGTGTCTTCAAAGGCTGTTTGTCTGTTTTCTCTTTAAGGACAGGGACTTGGCTTCCTATCATCCTCTAGACTCTCCCAGAACCAAGCCCAACAATTTTTAAAACTCCAAATTTCAACTTACTGATTGTAACTCAAAATTCAGCCTCTCTAGTTTTCAAAGCCAAATATTCTGGGGATTTGTTATCTCCCTGCAGCCTCCCCTGTGTGATAGTCTGTTTCTCTCTCCTGTCCATGCCCATGGCTCCCTCCTTTGCGATGGTCCTAGAGGCCCATGGAGCTCCCTACCATGTCTCTGCCCTTTTTACCCTCTTCGACGTGGCCTCTTCTCTCCCTTTTGTTGGAGGGTTTCTTCTGTCAGTCTTTGGGTCATTTTCTGAGTTATTTACACTGATGTGAGTGTTTTCTAGTTGTAACTGTGGGAGGAGGTGACCTTAGCATCCTCCTACTTTGCTATCTTCCCATACAACTGATTTTGACAAGTTTAAAAAATCAAAACCATTAAATAACCACTTATATCAAGTCAAAAGAAAAACAGACTCTTCTGATTTAGAGCATTAATTAATCAATATTGGAGTGAAAACAGGAAAGAGTCTGCAAGGAAGATGTTTTAGAAATGTTTAGTCTCTGGCCTGTGCAGGTAACATTTGTGAGTGGGGATAATGAAAGTCAAGAGAGAGCAACACAATGATGCCAGCGGTTTTGTAAATGGGGCTTGAAGAACTTAACATTTTTGAGTTGCCTTTTTTTTTTTTCTTTGACATTTTACAACTCCCATTGAGTGGGAGTATAGAAAGGCATCTTTCCAGTCTACATTTTCTGGCTACTTCAGGAAATTATGAAAATTTCTGTTAGGACAGGGTGGTAGCTCCATCTGTTAGCTTCTTTCATAAAATAAAACCCTGAACACACAAGATCACGATGTCTGAGCCGGGCTGATGTTATTTGAGTATGCTATCTAGAGGAAGCTTGTGTAGAACATTTCTAAATATTATTCTTAGATTTTCACGAGAAAGATGTCATTTTAGAAATATTTCTTATTACTCTCAAAGTTTTTTTCTAAGAAAAATATCTTTGCCAAAGAAATATGCTGCTGTATGCTTTGGGTCAGTTTTGAATATGTGGAAGGTATAAATTCTCATACCTCTAGAGAAAATGTCAATTACCTGAATGTATATATTTATCAATATGTTGTAAATAGAATCATTGTCCTGAATGATTATTCAATCTTAACACTGTTGGCTGTAACAAATCTTTAAATGCATAGTTCACTATAGTTGGTTTGTGAAAGAAGTAGTACATTAACTTAGTGTTGGGATGGAGTGCTCTGATGAGCTATGGATGTAATTACCATCGAAGTATAAATCACTAAATAAGGGACCTACAAAGAAAACAGGACACTTTCATCACTATTTTAAAAGAAAGGAAGAGCTACCAATACTTGAGTGAAAACAGATAAGACCTAGACATAGGACCGAGAGGAGTGTAAATACCTGAAAAAAATAAAATGTGTCTTTTTTACTGTATCTCATGTATTTTGGGGTCCTTGTACACAAAAATCGGAAATTTCTAATTGTTATGGAAAAATGTAGAAAATGGATACAATGGAAACTGGGTGATATAGGGGCAGAATTTTCAAAAGCGTTTAATTTTAGGAGAGTAAAATTTGGTAGCTAGAAAAAAATCTATCAAAGTAAATGCATGTGTGTGGTGAAATACATTATAAAATTGAAGACTTTAAACTTGGACCTAACCCCAATCTCTGCCATTAATAAGAACAGATTCATTCTAATTTCCTCATTACCTCTATACATACTATTCCTTTGACCTACTGCCTCATTTTTACCTATGCGCTAACTGAAGGTAATGGAATTGGAGGCATGGCTACCACCAGATAACTTTCTGGCTTCTGTGGAGTTCTAGTGCATTTTTTCTTCCCTTCAAACTCAAGTGAAAAAATGCTAATGAAGTGTCTCAGGGGAAGGAATTAGGAGGCTAAAGATTTTTGTGTAAGTAGGCAAAGGTGAAGTAGAAATAGGTGAAATCTCAATGATAAGGGAGTTCGGTTCAACTAACACTTTCTGAATTCCTCGACTGGGAATGACATTGTTCTAAGCACTAGCGCTCTAAGGATTTCTGCCTTCAAGGAGCTAGTAATCTATTGGAAAGGATGTAAGCATCATGAGGGTTGAATGAATGAAGAGAGATGACATGCACAGGGCACACAAAGATTCAGGAAATTTTCCCTGAGAACGACACCTGGCCTAATCTTAATAGAAGAGTAGTAACGAACAAAAAGAACTGGGAAAGAACCAAATAAAAGGATAGTTGAGGCAGATAATAGTATAATCAGAGAATGTATTTGAGAGAAGAATTCTGAAGCTGGGGGATCTAGTGAGGAGACTTGGAAGTAATCTCGGCAAGATAAGACTAAGCACCAGAAATAAAGTCATCTTAGTACGGATAGTGAAGACACATTGGATTTGAGAAATGTTTTGGAAGTAAAATTACAAGGCCTTAATTGAAGGAATTAATTGGTTTAAATGAAAAAGAGGTATCCAGGATGACTGGTATATTTTACACAACAGTGTGGATGATAGTATCAATATATGAAATGAGATTCAAGATGTATAATCCTGGTAGCTAAGATGAGGTGAACTTGTCGATCAGGAAGTATCTGGAAAAAAATAGAGATGTGTGTCCACCAGGTACTTTTACATGAAAACATGAAATCCAGTTATCAGATTAGAGTTATATGTACTGATATAGACATTACTAGCATATAGTCTTGATTAAAATTAGGAGCAATCACTCAGAAGATAAAGGTAGATTAAAAAAAAGACAGTTCAATGAATGGAAATTAGAGTTATGGAAATTCCTGATATCTAATAGGAGGATGAAGGAAGAAGTTCACTAAAGAAACCAAGAAGAGAAAGATCTGAGGGATTACGAGAAGAGCCAGGAATATGGCATATCATGGATGAAAAGGGAATAGTTTTCCCGAAGTAAGAAAAGACCAGTACTGTGAAATGCATCAAAGAGGTCTTTGTAGGATGAGGATTGAAAAGTGTCCGATTGAGACGAAAATAGGAAGGTTAATGGTGACAGTTGCCAGAGAAGTTTCAGTGAAATGATTGGAGAGTAGAGGCAGTGAAATGGAAAAAAATGGAGTGAACACTGCATTTTCAAGACCGTTGGCTAAGACAGAACACAAAAATAGGGTGTCCTGTTACATAGTATAGGTTCAGGTGGGAGACATTACCAGAGGCCTGAATTCAGGTTTGCAATAGTCACTCTCATTTTCGATTTATGAAATCAGTAGCTTCATAAAATATCTTCATTATCTTGAATAAACTAAATACTTTCATTAACTTTTAATGAAATTTAGTATGAAATAATTAAAGCAATCTTCCAAAACATTAATATACCATTTTTGTCATGTTTATATTAGAATCCATTCATATGTAATAGTGTAAGTGACATAATGCTTAGCTTTTGAGTAGTCACTTACATTTCTGGATGTTTGCTTTTAGCACACTAACTGTCCAAGAGTGGAATTATTTCTCTAAAGTTGTTTACTGTACAGTATATATACAAAGTATAAAGATTAAGAATAAAGCGACTAACTCATGATTTGTATTTTTTTTCACTTGCCCTTATAAGAAATATACAAATTGGGGCACGTAGGTGACTCAGTCGGTTAAACGTCCGACTTTGACTCAGGTCATGATCTCACAGTTCATGAGTTCGATCCCCACATCGGGCTTTATGCTGACAGCCTGGAGCCCACTTCGAGTTCTGTGTCTCCCTCCTCTGTGTCTCTCCCCTGCTCCTCACTCTCTGTCTCTCAAAAATAAACATTTAAAAAAATTAAAAAATATACAAATCATATTGTAAAAGTATACTTAAGTTGATATAACAGAAAATAAAAACATCATTGCTTACATAAATCCCCAAACAATAATATAATTTTATTCATAGTATTACCTAATCAATTTTGGAATGCAAGTAAACAAAAGATAAACTGTATGGAGACCATTGTAAAAATGATAGAGAATGCCTGCCCTTGTCCAGGTTAACATTTATAAAAGTGGATAGAAAATTTACAAGAGAGCAAAGAGTGTTCTTAAGGGTCTGGTAAATAAGGTTTAAAGAAATGAACATATTTCGAACTGCCTCTTTATATTTTTGTCATTATATAGCATTTATTGCATATGGAAAGCACCTTTCCAGTCTATATTTTCTGGCCAGCGTTTGTGAATTTAACCAAATTACCTTTAAATCTAATCTGTAGTTTCCCTTAAGTTATAGAAATACAGCAAAGTTCTTCCATTTACTTTGTATTTCCTCAGTTCTTCTTTACAGTTTTTTTTTTAGTATAAACAACCTCAGTGTCTTAAAAATGTAGCGATGGTATGATAACCATTTTTGAAGGTTCTCCAATATCTGGTTTTCCCCCCATTCTCTGCACTAAACAAATGCCCTTCTCAGCACCCGCAGCAGATGGCCAAGGCCTTATGACTAATTCAGGGACACGAAATGAATGCAGATCTAATGTTTGTCACTACTTGGCTGAGGCAGCGAAGAACTCCTGAGCAATTTTCCTGTCTCTTCCCCTGCAGTGGCAGTTGTTGAGACAAATTATTAAGATGTTGGGTTCCCAAAGTGGAAACAACCTGAATCACTGAACTGCTGCACGGGAACTGTTGTCATGAAATTGTCCAGACTGTAGCCAACTTCCCGTAAACAAGAAATAAACATTACAGGTGTTGAGTCACGCCATCTTAGAGATTGTCCATTTTAGCATAGATGTGTCTTTACCTAGAATGTCCTTTTGTATCTGAAGCAAAACCTGTCACTTAATTACCTTTTGCTTTGGGCAGTGTCTGTAAAGCAGAGCTGGGGGCAAAAAAAAAAAAAAAAAAGAAAAAGAAAAAAGAAAATGGAGTGGAGTCAAATAAGATGTTAGTAAAATGCCCAAGACCATTTAATGGAACACAAATATCTATCCTGGGTTTTTTTGTTTTGTTTTGTTTGTTTTGTTTAGCATGAACTTTCTCCTCCTTGCCCTCTCCAAGTCAGTGAAGAAATAACTTGCCCCGGTTGTTAGGGAAACTTTCTTACTCAGGAGCTAATGAGGCAGTAATCTCACATTTCAGCTCTCTCATTGTTTGTATTCTTTTGTTCACTTGTGCATTTTCAAAAAAAAAAAAAAAACATAAATCACTGCATTCCTTTCTCCTTGGAAGTTTTGCTGTGTGATCTCTGCTAGACATGAAGATATTTCTCATGACTGCATTCTTCCTCTTCCCCTGTCTCACCCTGAAAGCTTCATTAGGGTATTCCACCAAGTATTCCAATTCTCACTGGATCCCTTCGGTTGCTTCAAATTACAGAATGAACCAAAGAAGAGTACTGTCTTCATACATCAAATGATTCTACCACCTATGAATTAAAAACTAGCCATCTTTTCTGGAGGTTCACAAATCATCCCAGACCATATGACTCTTTAATCCTAGATTGTCGTGAGATATACTGTACATATGTGTATGCATGTGCTTCTCCATACGTTTAGCTGTGGGTATGTCAGTGGAAAGACAGATTTTCTGTAAGGATGGAGGGGATCCAATGACCCATATTTCTACATTACTAAAGAGTGAAATTTCATTTTGTAAAGGCACTGACAAAATGAGATGGGAAACCTATATACAAAGGAAAAAGCAGCCTGACGATTCTGTCATAATATGACCTTTGTCCACTTGGAAGGTTTTGGGTAGTGAGACAAATGCCAATATTCACTGTTTAGGTAGGTAATATATTCTTTAGGAGAACAGATCTCCTTAAAGGATGGATTAAGCTAACGTGATTCCTTAGGATAAATAGTTAAACCTGTTTCTTTTTTTCTTCTTACTAACTGAAATGTCATTCCAGTTTTAAAAAGTGTACTTGGGCATATTGGCATCAACTCTGTTAGCTCAGGTGCACTGCATTTCTGATTATTCCAAGAATTTTTGGCATTGTACCTTTGGCAGTCCTCATGGTGGTTCAGCCCAGCAATCTGTTCACTCTTCCAGGACTGCTGCTTTCCTGCGAGTCTATTATTCTAGACCCTATCGTGGGTCCTTGGGATGTTGTGTGCATACTGACGATCATAAGCGTATTTAGTCTTTGGTTTACTATTTATATTTAGGTGGTATTGGCTAATGGGCACGATCTCACTTGCTGTTCATTGTTTGATGTTTCGCTGTTCATCCATTAGTGGATATTATGGCAAACATTCCTTCACTCAGAGAGAGCTGTAGATATGCCAAGCCCCATCATACTCTCCTTGTTTTATGAAGCATGTTGAGACCAGATGGTATTCTAACTAGAGCTTTTAAACAGAGCTTTTCAGCATGTCATTTTTTTAGGAGGTATTTTCGCCTCTTCTGGTGAATAGGTGATTTCTTAGGGGGAGTATGAGCTCCTTGCTCTTTATTTTTCTTCTTTTGCTAGACTCCTGAGAGATTTTCACAAAGGAAAGAAATGGAAAGTATATCTACAGCAAATCTCAGAATATAATGAGTAAAAAATACCTATGTTCGAAAGGCTTTTATGTAACATTATCTCTTTTTAGTTTTATAACAACCCTTAAGACATGGTTTAAAAAAAAAAAGCCTTCATTTTAGGGTAGAAAACCTGAGAATTAGAAGGGTTATATTCCTTGACCACTGTCACAAAGGAAGCCCATTGCAGAGCTAATGTGATAATCTTAATATTAGCTATCTTATTTCTTACTCTTTCCAAAGTACTTATTAAGATCCAAACCATCCCTTTTTGTAATACATGATAGATCAGAGCAAATGTAAGTCCAGTTTTTTTTCTGTTGACTTCAATTTTATTTTTCCAAACCAAGAACATGCATGTAAGAATTTATAATTTATTGATGAGGAGGAAGTAATGATTTGGACATCAGTTCCAAATACTTGGTGAAGATTAGGAAATTAAAATACATGGAAAAACAATTCTGCCAGAACTGTTTGGCTTGCACTATATATCTAACTGAAAATACTTTTACTCAACCATCCACTTGATTTGGTGGGTTTTCTTTTTTTTTTTAACTTTTTAATTTATTATTGAGAGACAGAGAGAGGCAGAGCATGAGCAGGGAAGGGCAGAGAGACAGGGAGACACAGAATCTGAAGCAGGCTCCAGGCTCTGAGCTGTCAGCACAGAGCCCGACGCAGGGCTCAAACTCACAAACTGTGAGATCATGACCTGAGCCAAAGTCGGACGCTTAACCAACTGAGCCACCCAGGCGCCCCATGGGTTTTCTTTTCAAAACTAGTCTAAAATGATTTAATTATTAAATCACTTGAGCAAGATTTAATTGATGTATTTGGTAGATACAGACTTTTTATTTGATTTTGTTCTTTCCCCCTCCTAAACGACATCATGCTACCATTGTTTTTGATCTCTAAGGAATCTATATTTCTTCCTATGTCCACAGATAAGAAAAAGGCTTATACCAATGCCTCTAAACACCACAAATTCTCTTCCTGTTTTCACTGGATTTAACTAAAATGATTAAAATTTTCTTTTTTAATTTACCCACAAGAAGAATAAGTAAAATCTATAATTAAAACCCTAAATATGAAACAAAAATGCAATGGCATAGTTTTAAATTTTTAACCTTAAGTACCTGAAATGTAATAAAATATCATAAAGGACAGTCATTTTACAATAGAAACTTAAAATTGCATTGAAACAATCTTAAAAATTAACTACAGAATTTAAAAGTGAAAATTTCTAGAAATACTTGAGGAATACTTTACATTTCTTTCAGTGAACTTGTATGGTCATCATATACTGTTTAGCATAAAGTGCTGCTTCCCAACTGTGTATTTGAGCATGACTTGAAATGTTCCAATTTTAAGGAATATGTAAAAAGTTCCATTAAGTTAAATGGTAGACATATACCTGAAGAGAGTTGGCTATTTTTCGTATTTCAAATAGAGGACTTAGGGACACCTGGGTGGGTTAATCAGTTGACCTCGAGCATCTGACTTCGGCTCAGGTCATGATCACATGGTTTTTGTGAGTTCGAGCCCAGCATCGGGCTCTGTGCTGACAGCTCAGAACCTGGAGCCTGTTTCAGATTCTGTGTCTCCCTTTCTCTCTGTGCCCATTCCCCGCCTGTGCTCTGTCTCTGTCTCTCAAAAATGAATGTTAAAAAAAAAAAAAGTTTTTTTAAACAGAGAATTTATTTTGAAGGATCTAAATTGCCTCCGTCATTCTCCTATCTTCAAAGTTTACTCTTATCTCCCTCATTTAAAAAGCCATACTAGGGCCCTCTGGATGGCTCTGTCTGTTAAACATCTGACTTTGGCTCAGGTGATTTCATGGGTTTGTGGGTTTGAGCCTCACGTCACACTCTGTTTCCAAGATCCTCTGTCCTTCTCTCTCTGCCCTTCACTCCTGGGTGCTCCCTCTCTCAAAACAAACAAATAAAACTTAAAAGCCGTCCTAATGACAAATATCAGAACCGCCAACCCCTCAGATCCCCTTCAAGTGGCACACTACCAGAGATGCGACAGCCTAACCAGCCAGTAGCTCTATTCTTCAGTCTCTTATTTCCTTTTCACCAAAAACAAATATCAATTTTTGTTACTTTTTTAATTAAATCAGAATGCTACATTTTAAATCTATGGATCAAGGCCACAGCCAGATGTTAAAACCCAATAAGAAATACCTTCATGGGGCAAAATCTTAACAAAAACTCAATTTCTAAAATACAGTTGCAGCAAAGTTGTGACACAGGTACTTCTTTTTCCCCCAAATTATATATTTTTAGACTTGGTTTCTCAACTCCTCTCTCCCAGTAACCATCTTAAATAAGAGCCCCCTCCCTTTTTTTAATCAACTGCTGTGGAATCACACACAGCTGATTTTCTTTCTTCCTTCCTCCCTTCCTTCTTCTTTCTTTGTTTCTTTTCTTTTCTTTTCTCTTTTCTTTCATTTTTCAGAGAGAAAGACACTGCATGAACAGAATAGAGGCAGAGGGGAGGGGACAGAGGATCTGAAGCAGGTTCTGTGCTGACAGCACAGAGCCCAAATGGAGCTCAAAATCACAAACTGAGATCACAACCTGACCTGAAGTTGGACGCTTAACCAACCGGGCCACCCAAGTGCCCCTAACAAGGCTCATTTTCACAATGAGTTGGGTCAGACAGAAACACGTGTAATTCCTTCTATATGGATTGATATTTACTTACTTCTCTAAGATAACTATGTAAAATGTTTGGTTTTATTTCAGTGGGTTTATACCCTTAATCAACAAAACTTTATTGTGGACTGGCAGAATTCTAGTCTGCGAAGCCAATAGTGTAGTGAGTTTGATGATAACAAATTAATTCCCACATTTCATTTATCTCCTCTTCCCTACTATGGGAGTATACTTCTTGGGTGTCAGCCAAATGCATGTATTCCTGGTCCAGTAGGTGACCTTTCATGTGGCATGTGCAATTCATAACTCTGTCAGCCTCTATTTCTAGGGGGCCCTCCGCACATAGGCAGGCTGATAGGAAAATGGAACCTAGAAAAGCCCCCCTATCTGTGTATAGGTCCTATCCTAGAAGTGATGCGCTTTATTTTGTCCATATTCATTTACTAAAAACAGCTGCATGTCATGATTTCATGAGAAGTCAGCTCTCAGTGACAACCTACCACAGAAAAATGGCAAGTTATCAACAGACATCAGTATAGTGCTCAGGATTAGTATATGATTTGAGAATGGAAACAGTCGTTGACACATACTGGAAATAAATTGTGTGTATTAATGGGATAATCTTGAGACAGGTGAAGTTTATATATCTTTCAAAATTGTCAATGTCATCTTCATCTTTAATTCCTGATCAGGGTATGTGTCTGTGAAAAGTTTGGGGTTACCAGCAACAGAAGCCATCTAAAACTAGCTTCAAAACAAAAATGATGTATTTTGAGAACTAACTTGGGAATGTGTGTTAAAGCCCAAGAGCAGAAATATAGCAGTATGGGGAAGACCTTGGAACCAGGAACAGATAAACTCCAAGGGCTTTAATGATTCCTTGTCTCTAAAGCTTTTGGTATATTTCCACCATCTCATCTCTCTGAAGACCAGTTCTCAGCTTCTCAGTTCACAGACAGTTGCACATTACTTGTTATATAGTTCTCAGATTTGTGCCTCCTACGTTCTAGAGTCCTGACTGAGTTAGGCTCCCTTAGTCTCAATTGAAAATTCTCCAAGAAAGCATCTGATTGGTCCCATTTGGATCAGTTTTCCACTCCAAAACTGCTTCACTGTAGGAAGACATAGTATAAATCTTACTTCAGCTCTTTACACTGAAAGGTACCCTGATGTGCCTTATGAGATACAGCGAAAGTGAGCAGCTGAAAAGCTTGAAGCTGTCAGATCTAAGAACCAGATCAATGAGTCTGAATTAGAGGGTGCATAGATGACAGCAGGAAGAGATGGAAATGACGTAGGTGAGTCTGAGGTGATTGTAAAAAGACTTGGAATGCCCCACGAAGCAAAGGCACAATTCCATGATCAGTATACACAGATCATTCTGAAGGCACTGCAGAAGCTGAATTGGAATGAAAAAGTCTTCTCAAATTCCTCTCAGTGATTGGCCTGATTGGAATTGCTTAGGGAGAAGTATGACTATCTCAAATGTGACAATCATAATGTGACAACTCAAGACAACTTCACTTTTATTTATACTTTATAGACATAAACTGAAGAACAGGATTTAGTCATTTTGGGGATTTATTTAGGACATTACATTAATTACAATATTTTTAAAAATATACCCATAATGAATAGTATTTGCAACATATTTGCTAGTTATTTTAGTGAGTAAAATATTTTCTGTAACACGTTTTCCCAACATAAGAGGTTACTTTGTTAAGTGGAAACTTTTTTACCTAAAATTCATTATTTTACTTTTTGACATTTCTAGGACATTCAAACATTTCATACTTTTATATTTAAACATTTAGGAGCCATAAGAGTATGTAAATAAGCAATATGTTCTTAAAAAGTCAAAATTTATAAAATTCATATACGATTCTGGACTTTGTTGAGGCAAAGTGCCTTTTTTTTCTTTTTCTCAATAGGAATACTGAAACTACAACAGAAATAACATTTTAAAAATACTTTATCTATATTCTTCAATTTTTCTATAACCTATGTTTCTCTTCAACTCTTCTACCACTAATGCTAAATCACAAAATTTCTCACCTCAGGGGAGGAGGGGGGAGATGCTGCTTTGAACAAAGAAGTCATAGACCAGCTCTCAGGCTCAGAGCTCTCTCCCTTGAGTATATGATGTACATTTTTTCCAAATTTTAAAATCTCCCTTTATATGTCAAGATTAGAACTTGTTGGCTCTTCATATTGAGATCCTATATAGGTCGAATAGGAGAGATGGGAAAAGTCAAGAATGGTTTAGAGTAAGTCAAATCAGAGGAAGTGGAAGGATGCCATGGCCTCTGGTAGGGAAGGGAGCCTGGAGAGTTAAATGGAGAGAAAAAGAAAGGACACATGGGGGAGGAGGAGATTTGTACTCTGCCATCACCTGGATTAAATACAGGAGTGAAAGACAAAATAGTAATTCCAGAAAAATAAAGCTTAAAGCACGAGTTCTTTTGTTTTCTCTTGTTTTGAACTCTGAGGGGAAATAGACTCATGGCAGTGGTGAGGGATATGCCATTTGGGGAGATCTTCAGCTGAATAGGAATGGGTATGGGGTATGTTCAGGTAGAAAGAGAGTAAGGGACAGTGCTGCTGAGTTCCCCTTCGGTCTGTGTGGAAGAAGTTCTATTGTGCTCTCTACAGGAGAAGTGAAAGGAAACAGATGAGTCAGTGGGTCTACCTTGAGGTGTCCATGTGGTGACCACATGAAGAGAGGAAAGGCTTGAGAATGGTCAGCATAAGTCTGGGGACAGATGAAAGGTATAGCTGAGGCTTCGAAGTTCTGAGACAGTGATATGCTTGAAAATGATTACCCAAACTGGCTCTCCAGAAAAAGACAAAAAGCAAACAAAAAAAACCCCACCTTGATTTGTAATACTTGTTGATAATCTATGGTGTAAATGTTTCCATTATGATTGATTTTGAACAATAGGAGGTCCAACATGGAGATGGAGAAGATCTTCACAATCATATCGCACCAGCCTGCTCTAGCACAACATTTCTGACATGTTTCCTAGGATGACCCCCATGCTGTGCCACTTCGTATGCACATTTGAGATAGACCAATCGCAAATCAAAGAGGAGCACTGACAGCTGCAAGTTTTCTATGGGTTTGATGGGTGGGATGAGGCCCCAGGTTATGGAATCAATGTTTATTCAAGAGGACAGGAAGCAATGATCAGCGTTGGGAGCCTGCAATTACTCTCTTATGGAGCTTCCCGTTAATGACTTCTAAATTGGTAACAGGTACAGCAAGACATTGATTATCTAAATCCTTGGGAACAACAAGCAGGACTGGAGTGGCCAGAGGCCCAGGCTATTATCTCTATTTCTGAATGCCCAGGGCCATGGATACTACCCCTATATTTGTCACCATGTAAGGAAGGGTTTCTACTATAATTATATGCCTCATACCTCCAACTCCATGGAGTTCTTCCCTGATTTCCAAGCACTGGAATGGTTCAGTTGTGGTTGTGGGGAATGCGTGTGTGTGGAATGGTTGTGGGGTTCTCTATAGGCTAGAGTAACTAGCAGGGTTCTGGCAGCCTGATGGAGCTCAGCTGAATCCTCTGGGGCTATGGGGGGCTCACCAGTGGCTGCAGTGTTCTGGGTCATTTTGATCTTGGACACAATTAGTCTCCAGGGATAGCAGGGCTGATAGCGGATCTTAGACCAGGCCTAGATCCTCATGTATTGTTGTAGGAGACGATAATGTTTTTGGTTCTAGCAAAATGTAAAAGTTTTAATCATTAGAATTTTATTTGATGCAGTTAAAGACAACTGGCCACTGGAATTTTTTCCCTTTTAGTAGAAAGACACCATTATCTTCAAGATGCTTAGGCTCATACAAAATTATTTTGAGGCTTAGAATTAATGTTAATGGAAGCCAAACTTGAGAGGATATTGTCAGAAACACAAAAATAAGAAGTAATGAAGACCTGGAAAGCTCTTTACTTGGACTTCAAATAGAGACTTTTAGAAAAAGAATTGAAAGAGAAATCTAAATTATTAAAGAAAGTTTTGCTGATGATAAATATAACAAGAAATATTCATTCTTTATTATTTTTTTTTTATTTTTAAAATCTATTTTGAGAGAGACTGCATGCACAAGTGGGGTAGGGGCAGGAGGCAGAGAGGGAAGAGAGGGAATCCCAAGCAAGCTTCATGCTGTCAGCACAGAGCCCAATGCAGGGCTCAATCTCCTGAACTATGAAATCATGACCTGAGCTGAAATCAAGAGCCAGACATTCAGCTGACTGAGCCGCTGCTAAAATTCATTCTTTAAAAGATGCATCAAAACACTTCCAATTTCAAACAGCTGTAATAAAAACAGTCTTCAAAATACATCAGAATAATGAACAGCTTCAGACTTCATCAAGAAAGACTTTGGATGAAAATTATGATCATCAGGGAAGGGTAAAACTGCTTTCACAAGAAGCAGAAGAATGGAAAAGAGTAAGTGAACTTAGAGTGGTATGGAACAAGTTCTAAAAGAGCCAGCTCAGGTCTCTGAGTGAGCATTTGCTGTTCTTGGAGAAGACGTCTGGAGGGTGGGAATGTGGAATCCAAAGTAATAAATACATCAAAACATAGACTCCTTGGAGGAGGTATTTTGAAGTAAGCCATGAATAGGTTGAGGAAAATACTATGGTAGGCTGAATAGTGGCCCCTCAAGGATGTTTGGATCCCTGGAACCTATGAATATGATACCTTACATGTCAAAAAGAATATTGAAACCATGATTAAATTAAGGCATTCAAGAAAAAACATAATCCTGGGTATCCATATGGGACCAATGTAATCACAAGAGATAAGGCAAGAGGATCAGAAACAGAAAGAAATGTGACAACAGAACAAGTTAGGGATGTGGCCACAAGTCAGAGAATGTGGGCAAATTCTAAAAGCTGGAAAAAATTCTCTCCTAAGGCCTCCATAAAGAATCCAGCCCTGCTGATCGATATATTGATGCTAGCCTGAAGTGATTTTAGTTCTGATGTCCAGAGCTATAAGATAAGAAATTGTGTTGTTTTAAGCCTCTAAGTCTGTGGTCATTGATTATAGCAGCATTAGGAAACAAATAACTCTTGTTAAAAACTCTTAAACATGAGGCCAAATTATCTAAAAGATCACATAATCAACACAATTTGAGATAAGAAAAACAGAAAGTGAGAGGAACAATTTAAAACAACAACAACAAAAATCATCATGCAGTTCTTTCTGAACTGTATTGAGAAAAAGAAATGAATTTCCATCAAAGATTTAATTTAGAGGAAATTTACCACAAAAGGAAGAGATAATTTCCAAAGCACTTTGAGTGGATCAGTCAAGCGTGTAAAAAGTTGGGCATCAATAAAGTCTATGATTTCCTAGAAAAATTGAAAATAATCACTGGTAAGTGTCAATGTTAGCTTGTTTTCTGTGAGAAGTTAAGTTTACATTATTAGGTTGAGAGTATTCATGGTTAAGAGAAAATTTAAAGGAAAAAAAGCAAACTTAAGATAAACTTTAACTGAGTAAAGATTTAAATGCAAGCATTTCAAGTAAATGTCCCAATTATGTCCTAGTTGGTCCTAGTGTGCCCTTTCACAGAGGTCTTGCAAGGATCACCAGGAAAATTCTAGATAAACAGATTTCTCAAGAAGGAGGGAAATCAGGCTGTGATGGCATAAGAATCCAGGATTTAGGGGCACCTGGGTGGCTCAGTTGGTTAAGCATCTGACTTTGGCTAGGTCATGATCTCATGGCTTATGAGTTCAAGCCCCACATCTGGCTCTGTGCTAGAAGCTCAGAGCCTGGAGCCTGCTTCGGATTCTATGTTTCCCTCTCTCTTTTCCCGTCCCCTGCTCATGCTCTGTGTGTCTCTCTCTCAAAAATAAAATAAACATTAAAAAATCCAGGTTTTATAGGTATAGATATAGAACAAGTATATGGAATAGATGACACCCAATAGACTCTTGACCCCAGAAGAAGGAACCCTTCATCAAGGCCAAGTCTACTCTCTTCATCAGGTCCTCCACAAGACAGAATTGTCTTGATGCTTCTTGTGCCAAAAAACCCTTTGGACCTCCTTTTAGAATGGCAACTCATGCACTCCTCTAGTCAAAGGGTACATGCTCCAGGGACCTCTCTGTATGCCTGCCCTTGCCCCTCTTACTGAAAGCAAGCACAAACCTTGCCCAGAATCCTCTCTACCAAGGGACTTGTCTGGGTCATTGCATTCTCACAGGCAGTAAGAAATAACACTACACCAATCTTGGGATTCAGTCTTTGTCTACATAGTCTGCACATAGACGCAAGCCACTCACCATGTTTACCCTTCCTTCTAATGAGTATTTCCAGAACCATAGCAAGATTTTTTTTTTTCACTCTTTGTGCTTTATTTCCATTAGTAAAGTACTGTTTGCTCAAATGGAATATTTATAGAATTATAATCCATAAGATAATTTTTCAAGTGTAGGTAATTTCATTGTGAAGCATGTGATTGAATTTCTTCCATTTAATTCTATTTGTATTTTGTGTATTTACAGCAATTTTGTTAAATAATACATTAAAATAATCCAGATGCACAACAAAAATTTGTCTTCTAAAATAATGTAGAACTTTTACTGTTTCAGTTTTATTGCCATTATTTAAGTGATTATACTATAGATGAAATGGAAATATGATAGGATTATAGTTCTTAAAATAGTTTTTAAATAAATGTACATCATACAAATATGTCTTTTAGTGGGTTGTTTCTATTTAATTTCTAGGTGTTTTAAGTAAAGTATTTTTGTTCCTTCTGTTTAACATGTCCCCTTGGATTCACAATCAGATGAATTATCATATTTTAAAGTATGAATTTTCTGTTTTGCTGCCATTGTTAAATGTACAATTGTTCATATGGAAGTAAAATCTGAATTATAGGCCACAAGATACTGTTTTATGACTGTAATTTTATTCAAAGTGAATTTGTTTCCTTTTATTCTATTTCTAGAGAATGTTAGGATAGTATTTCATTGTTGAGGTTTAACAAGTTCCTGAAAATCTGAACAGCAGGAAGGGTTTTACATGGTCAGCCCCAATTTGTAGATATTTAAAACTTAAAATCCATATCTGTGTCCTAACTACTGAATTTACTCCAGTTATAAGGCTGGAGTAAATTTATTTATTATAAATTAAAATATATTTACTTACATTTTGGTTTGAAGGAAAAATCTGACAGCTCCCAGTGTGCTTTGCATAGAACTCAAACCCTTTACTATGAACCATAAGCTTCAGTAAGAGACAGTCTCCCAAGGGATGATTTTATGAATAAATAAGTTAAGACTGCTACAGAGATTTAAAACCACAACAACAAAACCAAAACCAACCAGCCAAAGCAACTGTCCCACGATGAAAAACAGAGTCAAAGGAAGCACAGGAAAATGGAATTGAGTTGTTAAAGTTATCTAACCCTTCCCTTTTTATTTTGTTCTTATTTTTTAATCTTGTTTATTTTGAGAGAGAGGGACAGGGAGAGCAGGCTGTCAGCATGGAGCCTTATGTGAGGCTTGAACCCACCAACTGTGAGCTCATGGCATGAACCCCAAATCAGGAGTGGGACACTTAACCAACTGAGCCATGCAGGCACTCCAAACCCCTACTCTTTATAGTTTGAGCTGTGTAAACCAATACATATCCTTAATGTCTGAGTCCCATTGAGTTGGGTATTTTGTTCTTGGCAGTCAATTTCATACTAATTGCTATTCTTTCCTAATACCATTACAAGCTAAAGTGACATTAAATATGTTATTTACATTTCTGGAAGGTTGGTGTAATAAATTCTCTCAAGTGATGTTATTTATTAATAACATTTCATATTCTCAAACTGACAGATGATTTGATGTTACCTAAAAAGCCCTTCAGGAATGAAGGCTGTCTCCCTACCCAACCCTGTCTGCCAGCAGCAGTTCTCTGGTGACCATCCCTATGGGATTCCTTCAGCTGAGAAGATCCGCTGAATTCAAGTTTTCCCCTCCTTCCCAGGGCAGCGTACATCCAATAACTGATGGTGGTGAGGATGTAAAGTCCTGCCCACCCCCTTAACCAATTCTTTTTTTTTTTTTTAATGTTTATTTACTTTTGACAGAGAGAGAGAGAGAGAGAGACAGAGCATGAGCAGGGGAGGGGCACAGACAGAGTGGGAGACACAGAATCCAAAGCAGGCTCCAGGCTCTGAGTTATCAGCACAGAGCCTGACGCAGGGCTCGAACTCAGGAACGGTGAGATCATGACCTGAGCCGAAGTCGGACACTCAACCGACTGAGCCACCCAGGCGCCCCCCCTCCTCTCCCCCCCAACCAATTCTTATCAACTCCAAAGGATCATTTTAGCTTCAGAGCCCCCTATTAATTTGGCTGAGTCTTCTGTTAAGATTGCATCAAAGTCCAACTTTCTTCTCTACCCATTCAGGCTGCCTTTCCCTTCCCTTTTCCCTCCTCTTCCCTCCTCTTCCCTCCTCTTCCCTCCTCTTCCCTCCTCTTCCCTCCTCTTCCCTCCTCTTCCCTCCTCTTCCCTCCTCTTCCCTCCTCTTCCCTCCCCTCTTCCCTCCTCTTCCTTCCCTTCTCCTTCCCTTCCACAGATATTGATCCCAAAAGCATTCCCCAGTAAGCTTTCTCCAGCTAAACTGAGTGCAAGAGCACTTTCTAGGGAATCTGACCTAAAACACAGGATAACACTCTCTTTCACAGAACCAAAAATGGTTCTGTGGACAATTAACTACTTTTACCCCTAAGTACTGGCAAGGTGGAATACCATTTGAAAAATATGAATTCTTGCCTTGTTGATTAACTTGAAATTCACTAGAATGAATGCTTGCTTGCCCTGCCCTAAGGCCTCCTCACAGCACTCCCAAGTCGGATTTGTTAACAGGTCATCATCACAGGGAAGTGTTAAAAGAATCATATAACTTCACTTACATATATTGAAATTAGAAAATAAATGCAGTAGGATTTTGATCCTATTTCTTTTAATGCCCTTAATTTTAGACTACCCCCAAGCCCTAAACTGATGTTATTTTTGATCAGTAAGATTGGATGTTCGCATGGTAAAAGTGTTTTTTCCCCCTTCCAGATCATAAGACTATATTTGTAGTTTATCTCCTGATAGTTATCTCTGTACATTGTTGTTACTAGGTCACCTCTTCACTATGCCCATTGCTACCTGATGCTTAATCAAAATCTCTGCGGTCTGTCTACGCATCGATTTCCATTTTTCCCCTTTGTTCATTCTCCTATGACAATAGTTCATGAGAATGAATCGAAGGCACCATAATAATATCTCAGACACTTACTATCACATTGAACACAGATCAGTAACTTTGAAAATGGCTAATAATAGAATTTCTTCTCAAACATAGGCAAATCTGCCAGTTCCTCGATCACATCACGATGAATTGGAACCTGTCAAGTTTGTTCTGTATTCTGTAATACTGTATTTTACAGATGCAACATGCTACAGAATGTGCCTTAAGAAGGCTAATTTCAATGCATTGTACCACCTCCTACAAAGTGGGGGCAGGCCTGTCTTATATCTAACCTCTTTAATGAAGGAATGGCTCCTACCGATTCCCCTTTGGCCAGGAAATGGGTAACTTGTTCTTTCTTTCAATCTTTGCATTTCCCGGACTTCCAAGCCATTTTTATCTGACAGTCTGTTTGTACTGAACTTGGAAAACTATAAAAACAGCCACTTCATTTATAGTAAGATATTTTATGACCAATGATGGAGAAATGTGACCATGACCAAAGCTTAATTTTTGGCAATATTTACGTGTAGGGAAATTAGGAATGCAAAATTCTTAGTCTTCTCTTTATAACCCCTTTTTCTTTTTTTAGATTCTCAAAGAATATGATTAGTGTAGGTCCTAAATTATCAGAGTATAATATCTAATCAAACACACATTCAGTATGAAATTAGATTCTTGATTTACTCTCTACTCATCATAAATCCAGTCTTTGAAGAGGCATACCTAAGAAAAGAAGTGATCTAAGGCCTTAATCACTAGTGGCAAAATCAGCATCAGTGGATTTATATTTGTTTTTCTGGACAGATATTGAAATGTTTATCAACTCTAAATTGGTATTATTTTGCTTGGTAATATAATACTCTTAGAGATTCCCAGAGTAAAGACAGTCTTCTACCTTCCAGATCTGTCTGTGACTCATAGATAAACTCAGAAACTTTGGGATGAACAGGACTATAAACAAAAGATGAATTCATTAACCTTAATTTCACTGCCATGGACTGTGAAAAGCCATCGTTCTAAAAGCTAATGTTCACTTTGAGTTCCTATAAATTTCAGTGAAAGATGACAAAAACTATTTTCTCTAGATGAAACTCCTGTGTTACAACTCCCAGGGTATATGTAAATCATTGGAAATGAAAGTTCATGAAAACTTAAACACTAAAATATTAGAAGAGTGACATATTAGCCTAATGAAGAAAAAATGTAAAGAGTCTTTACCAGAGAATGTACTGGAGTTATAAAAATTACCAGAGAATGTTTATATTTATCAGAAACTGAAACAAGTGAGCACATCACGTAATAGCAGACAGGTGAGTGATAAACTAATGCTGACAGTTAGCCCTTCTTATTCCTGCAGTTGGGGCTTTATAACAACTTAATAATCTTCAGGGCTCAGGCGTGGTACCATCAGATGGTTACCATGATTCTGAAACTGGTATCACAAGACACATTTTTTAAGTTTATTTATTTATTTTGAGAGAGAGAGAGCTAGAGAGGAGCACAGGGGGAGAGAGAGTCTCAAGCAGGCTCTGCACCACCAGAACAGAGAGCCCCATGTGGGGCTCAAAACCATGAAGTGTGAGATCATGACCTGAGCCCAAGTCAGATGCTTGACAGACTGAGCCACTTAGGTGCCCTACAAGGCACTAATAATAACCTAACTGCTGTTGAAGGAACCTTCCCATGAATACTTGACCATGGAACAATTAGCTACAAAAGAAATTATACAATTTAAGACAGGTTAATAAATTTGTCTCTAAATTAAGTAAAATAACCAAGCACAATGGAAGATCATTATGGAGAAAAATGACTTCTTCCAAACTTTAATTGGATGCTCGGATTTGAAACTCATCATGAACAGTCTTAACATGGTGTTGAGGATTTTCATAGCTCTAGTTAGATTAATGAAAAAACAATGGTGAAAAAATCTTTTACTGTTGAAGGAAAAGGAGGATTTCAAGGTGCCTTAGAATGTATGTGGACTTAATTTTATAAATGGTGAAGATAAGACTGTTACACATATTCACTGAAGAAAGTTTGATATAAAAAAACTAGGTTTCAATTAAGAACATTTTAATCATTAGCTTTGTCTATTATAGACTTCTCATGGAAATAATGTCACTTTTGAATTAAATATGGTCCACATTTCCTATAGAAAGAAGGAAATAGAGTATGTAAAAATGTTTTGTTTACCCATTGTATAGAAAGCACTTTTGTGAAAGTATTAAGCCATTGAAAGTAATGCACCAGTTTGATTCATTATGATGATGTAGTATTAAATGCATCAGGTTAACTATTTTTCCAGCTCTGAAATATAATTAACATATAGCATCCTGTATCTTAAAGGCTTATAATATGTTGATTTGATACACATATATTGCAGTATGATCACCACCATAGCAACATTAGCTAATACCTCCTTGACTCCACAGAATTGCCATTTCTTTTTTGTGGTGAGAACATTTAAGATCTACTCTCCTAGCAACTTTCAAGCATATAATACGATGTTGTTAATTATAACCACAAAGCTGTGCACTGGATCCTCAGGATATATTCATCTTATAAGTGGATGTTTGTACTCTTTGACCAACATCTGCAACATTTCTGCCATCCTTCAGCACCTGGTAACCATCATTCTACTCTGTGCACTGGCGGTGGGAATGTAAATTCATACAGCCACTATGGAAAACAAATAAGGAGCTTCCTCAAAAAATTAAAAATAGAACTACCATATGATCCACCAATTTCACTTCTGGAGATTACACACACACACACACACACACACACACACACACACACACACGAAAAACAGTACATCAAATAGATACCTGTACTGTCATGTATATTGCAACACTATTCATAGTAGTCAAGAAATAGAAACAATTTATTCATCAGTGAAAAATGGTTAAAGACGATGTATGTACATACAACGGAATATTATATGGCTATGATAAAGGAAGAAATCCTGCCATTTGCAAAACATCAATGGACTTTAAGGGCATTATACTAAGTAAAATAAGTCAGAGAAAGACAAATACTGTATGCTGTCATATATATGTGAAACCTAAAACTGAATTTGCATACTCAGGTTAACTTTATTAAAAATTAAGAAATGTATAAACCTAAACCAGTTTAGGAAAGTTGACTTATTGACTTAGTACTAATATTTGACTTATTAGTATCATTTTTAAATTAACATCTGATTTTTAGTTATATAGACGTTTTGAACTAATCTTAAAATGTATATAACTCATAGACTTGCAGAGCCCTTTCCTTTCCCCTTCCAAGGGATTATAGGATATTGGTAATCTAGATTGATGTAATAGGGTTGGTATTATTTCTATTCTTCTTTCTCTCTTTCTCGAGAAGGATGGCTCACAACTAGATTCATGAGTCTTTCTCAAGGACTTCTGGTTTTCTTGAATATCTCAAGAAATTTTAGGACCTAGTATATACTACCTGGAGTCCCTCATTTCCTAGAGTCAGACTACCCTTTCACTTTCCACAATTAATACTACCTTTACTCAAATGTGTTTTACTGATGAATTAGGATGGTTTGAAAAGGTAACTATCTGTAGAAGGAATATGTTAAATATTCACCTTCCAGAATTTTCCCTTGGATCTGAGAAGAAAACCGCCAAGTGGAGGGGACTTTTTTTTTAATTCATTTTTTAAATTGAAGTTTAGTTGACATACTGTTACATTAGTTCTAGGTGTACAACATAGCAACTTGACAACTCTATACATTATGCTATGCTCACCACAGGTGTAACTACCATCTGTCACCATACAACACCATTACAATACCATTCACTACATTTTCTATACTGTACCTTTTATCCCCATGATTTCTTCATTCTATAACTGGAAGGCTGTACCTCCCACTCCCTTAAACCCATTTTGCCCATCCTCACACATGCCTCCCGTCTGGCAACAATCAGTTTCTTCTCTGTGCTTATGGGTCTATTTTTGCTTTTTGTTTGTTGCTCCTTTTTGTTTTTTTTGTTTTTGTTGGTGTTTTTTTTAGATTCCACATATAAGTGAAATCTTATGTTATTTGTTTTTCTCTATTTGACTTATTTCTCTTAATAGTCTCTAGGTTTCTCCGTATCATCACAAAGAGCAAGTTCTCATTCCTTTCATGACTGAGTAGTAATCCATGGTATATATGTACCACATATTTTTTATCCATTAACCTATTGATGGACATTTGGGTTGCTTCCATATCTTGGCTGTTATAAATAATGCCACTGTAAAAAAAAAGTGTATATCTTTTTGAATTAGTGTTTTGGTTTTCTTTGGGTAAATATTCAACAGTTGAATTACTAGGTCATAGAGTATTTCTGTTGGACTGCCGTAAAAAATACCACAGACTGGATGGCTTAAAAAAACACAAAATTTTCTCACAGCTTTTAAGACTAGAAGTCTAATATCAGATTTCTAGCATGGTCAGTTTCTATGAAGCCTTTCTTCCTGGCTTATAGTTGGCCACCTTCTTGCCCTTTCATAGTTTTTTTCTCTGCATGTGCAGAGAAGGTGAGATAACTTTTCATACCTTCTACCTCTAAGAACACTAATGCCATCAGATTAGGCTTCCATCCTTATGACCTCATTTAACCTTCGTTACCTACCCAAAGGCCTTATCTCCAAATACCATCATACTGGGGGTTAGGGCTTCAACATGAATTTGGGAGAGGAATACAAATCAGTTTATAACTACTGACCAAGAGAATTAGTGTACAAAGAGAAGAGTTCCAAAACTGAGCACTGGGGCTCTTCATATTTAGAAGTTGAGAAGGCAAATAGGAACTTGAAACAGAGAAAGAAAGAAAGTAGCCAGTGAAGGAGCAAGAACACCAAGAGGGTCTGGATTTTGTAAAGGCAACTAAAGAAGGTGTAATAAGGAGAAGAGGGTGATTTATTTGGGGGAAAAAATGGTACTGACAAGCCAAGTAAGGTGAAAACTGAGAATTGACCGTTGGGTTTCATGCTGGTCAGTTTTGGTTTTGACAAATGGAATGGTAGAGGCTAATGCCTAACTGGAGCGGATTAGAAGTGGGAGGAGAGGGATGGCATATATAAAGTGTGGACAATGTTTTCAAGACCCTCTTCCTAAAGAGGAACAGAAAAACAGGCTGATAGTTGGAGGAAAAGTTTTAGTTTTTTAGATATTATACACCATGTTTGTTTTCTAATACAAGTAATTATGAAAAAAAACAGAAGAAAATTTTCAGGTGAGCGAGGAAAAAATTTCTAGAGGGATATCCTTGTGCAGATAAGATTAAATAAGAAATAATTGCAGTTATTAACCTTCATAACATATAACATAGTGTGGAAGGAGGGATATTATCAATAGGAAAGTTAACCTTTCCTAAGGCAGTCAGCTTTTCATGTTCTGATTGACAACTAAATTCATAGGTCCTTAAATATTACAGATTGGTTATGTCTCTAAAATGTTACTTATGGTTTATGCAGTTTAGTGCTGAATTCTTCTTTGTTCTCAGGTGCATATATATCTAGTAACATTCTATCTGAATGCTGCAAATGAAGATAACGTGTAGAAATAAAATGTAATTTTCTTACTAAGGAATAGTTATGAAAGAGACAGGGGCGCCTGGGTGGCTCAGTCAGTTAAGCCGCCGACTTCAGCTCAGGTCATGATCTCATGGTTTGTGAGTTCAAACCCTGCATCGGGCTCTGCGCTGATGGCTCAGAGCCTGGAGCCTGCTTCGGATTCTGTGTCTCCCTCTCTCTCTGCCCTTCCCCTGCTCACACTCTGTTTCTATGTCTCTCAAAAATAAATAAAAAACATTAAAAGAAAAAAAATTGAAAGAGAGACAGTCAACTTGGTGAACAAAAGTGAATAAGCAAATCAGTTCATTATAAATTATAGATTAAAAATTTGTAAATTATATCTGGATTTTTCTTTCCTGGGCTTATGTGGATTTAGCTATTTAGTTAATTCAGTGTTATAAGAGGTAAAAATTTATTCCAGTTTTGTTTATCTTCAGAGTACTCATGAGGAAAAGAAAAATATTCAAGGAGAAAAAATATAAATGATGAGTCTGTTAATTATGGAAGGAAGAACAGTCAGTATTTTATTACAGAACATTTCTTGTAGTTTTCATGTGTTTTCTAATGATTTAACATGTACCAGTGAGGATAATCCACTGTAAAGTAAAATCCTGTGCAATGCACACCCTTTGCAAATGTTGCTCAATGGCTAACATTAAGTATTGGCAGGTTGTAAAATGTGTTCTTTGTCCCTCTGTCCTTTTTTTTTTTTTTTCGCTTAAGTCTGCACTCAGATTTAAATTGGTAACTATGGGGCTGCTATTGACTCAAGAAGGCTCTGTCACAGAAAAGATCCAGTAAACCAGTCAGATAATTCTTTACACTTAATATCAAAATCACAGTCCACACTTAAGGAAAAAAAATTGGGACAAATGGAGATTTTTCTCTGAGAAAGCAAACGAGCGAGAACATGCACCTTCAGAGTAAAATTGTAAAAAGATTTAGGAGTATTAGTTTCTTGTAAATATTCCTAAGAAAGGACTAGAGAGGGCTATCATCCAATTAACTGTGGTTAGCTTCAAGGGAGGAAGACCTCAAGTTGGGGTTTATGAGAGCATAGACCTTTGGAGCTCTGGGAAATGGTGGCCTTCAGGAACTTCAGCCACCTTCATGAACACAGAAATTGCCACATCTTGAGTTTAGGCAGAAAGTACTTAAGAAAATCCCCAAATTCTCTATGTCCTCAGTGCCTCGAGGAAGAGCATCATACTGTTTCTGAGGTCATGAAGATTTAGTGGACCGTAAAGGGTCTCATAGTTGTGGTAAGGCGATACTTGGCAGACAGCATGGAACATCCTGTTAGAACAGGTAACATTCAGGTGCCTCTGTCGACACCAGTGTGGAGAGGTGATGTGGACCAAGAATCAGACAGGCAAGATACATCTCTCAGATACTAGTACCACAGAACAAACATCTCTCCCTAATGTCTTGATTATATGTAAGAAGCACGACTTCACTGAGAACTTAGATGATGCCCACGTGGGGAGTTGAGAGTGGGAAAAATACTTGAGAATTGCATTGAAATGACATTAAGTTAAATGACAAAAATTGTTTTTAGAGATTAAGTAGAAAGGAACTCAAGATGAAATTTAGTTATTGAAAAATTAAGAATGCTCTATTCTTTGTGTATGTGACCATATGTCTTGTAAATTCATACCCTGTGCATGTAAATGCAATTCTAGAGTCACAAAAGTATTTTAAATTATTATGGTGCCTGAGTGGCCCAGTCTGCTAAGTGGCTAACTTTTGATTTAGGCTCAGGTCATGATCTTACAGTCCAGGGGTTCAAGACTCATGTCGGGCTCTGTTCTGACAGTGCAGAGCCTGCTTGGGATTCTCTCTCTCCCTCTGTCTCTGCCCCATCCCTTGGTTGCCCCTACACATACTCTCTTTCTCTGTCTCAAAAAATATATATATTAAAAAATATGGAAACACAGTTCTTCAGAAATTATCACAAATCATCTAGGTTTTGAAATTCTAGGTCTTAGTTACTCATATTTATATTTAACATGACATTGGATGAAATTCTCCTTTGGCTGTGAATTTTAGTCAAAGTGCTTACATATTTTGAAGGAAGGTATAGACTTAGCAAAATCATTCCAGTAATGACAACCTCATATGCTGTATAAGAAAAGATCAGGAATGGAAAAATACCCTTCAAAGAGATTTTTAGGAGTAGAGAGGCTATTGCTTATTCTCCTCCTTCCCTGTGAATGTTAGAGACTGGTATCCTTAGTATGAATAAAATAAAGCTGCTAGTTTGCACTCTTAAACCAGCTTATTCAATAACAAATGACTTATATACACTGATCACATGTTTAGGAGCTGCAATGAAACATTAGAGTTTTAACCCCATGAACTAAAAATATTTACTCTAGAAAAATTGAGAAAATCATGTGAGATTTTCTTAACTCACTTGTGATCTGAAGAGGACATATGGGAATGAATAGAAGTTATTGAAAACCCTTGAACTGTATGGAGCCTATTTGCCAAACTGTTGGAGTTAAAAAGGTGAGTCTTTTTTCCAGCTATTCTTTCCAATCTTTTTTCCATTTCTGCTTTCTGAAAATTCACAAGTGATCCAACTTTCAGGGGTAATGCTGTTTCTTTGATACAATTAAACATGCCTGGGTGCCTATACCAAGTACTGCGGGAGACTCACCCTTTGTTAGTATTTCCAAGGAGGGTTGGCAGAGTTAGGGTCTGACTATATTTTTCCTGGTCCGCTCTGACTCTAATTTCCTGCCTCATTTGACACTGTACTTTTCCTCTGCTCATACAACATTTTTTTAGTATGCGACATTTTTATCAGAGTCATAGAAAGTGCTTAAAAGGAATAAAGAATAGCAAAGTATACATCAGCATACATATATGCTGATGTAACAAAGTATACATCAGCAACTTAAAATTGAATACGAGACATTCCTTTAAGACCAAGATCTATTTATCTCCCATGATGATTTCATTCCTCAGAGCTCCACCTGCCTTCCTATTACCTACTCCTGTCTTTCCCCACAGTGTCTTATTCTGAATCGCATCTCTATCTGTAATTCACTAACCAGACAATAAGTAAGATTAAGTTTTTACTTTCCATTTGGATATGTGATATGATATAAACATACCAATTACATATATATTTATCTAAAAGAGTTAGAGCTCAACTAATATTTCAAATTTAGTTTGTGTAAATTTAAATATTATGACCTACCAGTTTAAATAACTTTATCAAATTAGACATCTAACCAGTCCTGGGAAAACATAATTAGTATTCAATTAATTTTAAAGAATTATTTCCTTTTTTCCATGGGTTTAAATACACATGGAAGAGGGAGAGGTTAGTTTCAAACTTTTTTGTTTTAGCATTTTTATTTTATTTTTGAAAGACATAGAGACAGAGCGTGAGCAGGGGAAGGGCAGAGAGAGAGGGAGATACAGAATCTGAAGCAGGCACCAGGCTCTGAGCTGTCAGCACAGAGCCTGATGCGGGGCTCGAACTCACAGACCATGAGATCATGACCTGAGCTGAAGTTGGCCGCCCAACCAACTGAGCCACCCAGGCACCCCGAGTTTAGTTTCTATATCTGCTTTAAAACATTTCTATTTGCATTGATTATTTCCAAGGGTTAAATTCTGAAGCATAAAATTCTGATACCATCTTTTTACATCTGCTTTTATATCAACTTACGAAGTCCTATAATCTCTCCCTACCCATCTACCAGAAAGCTCTCCTTCAAAGTTTATGCCTCTTCATAACTGCTTAAACATAATATCAAGAATATGATATGCACTCTAATTTTTTTATATAAGTTTCATTGACTGTTGCCTATAGTGCTGGCACTTCACCAGTATTTAAAAACTAAAACTCCAACTTATAGTAAGATGTATAATTTACTTAAGATGTGAGGATCTTAATTTTGATGAATTTTGACACATCATTTGCTCATATAATTCATGCCCCTCCCCTGTAAAGATATATATTCCCACTCCAGTTTGATTCCCTGATGTGCCATCTCCTCAAGGCAACGAATATTCTTTTTGTCACCACAGATTAGTTTTGACTGTTCTAAAACTTCAAACACACAGAATTATACAGCATGTGCTATTTTGTGTCTGCCTTTTCTCACTCAGCATAATGTATTTTGAGATTTATCCCTGCTGTTGTGTATAACAGTAATTTGTCCTATTTTATTGATGAGAACTTTGCGTCATATAAATGTACACTACAATTTGCTTATCTATTTTCCTCCTGATGTTGGGCTTTCCAGTTAGGGACTATTAAGAATGAAATTGCTGGGGCGCCTGGGTAGCTCAGTCGGTTGAGCATCCGACTTCAGCTCAGGTCATGATCTCGCCCTCTGTGAGTTTGAGCCCCGCGTCGGGGTCTGTGCTGACAGATCAGAGCCTGGAGCCTGCTTCACATTCTGTGTCTCCCTCTCTCTCTGTCCCTCCCCCACTCATGCTCTGTCTCCGTCTCAAAAATAAATAAAAATATTTTTTAAAAAAAGAATGAAATTGCTATGGATATTTTTGCTAAAAGTCAAATGGTTTTGTTTATTTAAGATATGCTAAATACCCATACAGAGGAATTGCTAGGTCACAGTATGAAAATAAATTTAACTATATCAGAACCCGCCAAGTAACTCATAAAGTGTCACCATTTTGCACTCCGAAAGCAATGTTAGGAATCTGAATTGTTTGGGATCTTTGCTAACATTCATTATTGCTAGTCCTTCTAATTTAGCCATCGTTGTGAGTGTGCACCAGTATCTCACTGGGGTCTAAATTTGCCTTTTATGATGACTAATGCTGGGTATTTTCATGTGCTTACGGCTGTTTTTCAAATTTCCTGTGTTCATTTCATATGTCTATGATATTATAGATCTCTTTTATAAAGTGTGTTCAAGTCTTTTGCTATTTGTTTTTGAGTTTCTTTTGCTTACTTGTTTACATGAATGTTTGTACTTTCTAGAGGCAAGTCTTTCCTTGGATAGATGTTTTGCAAATGTTTTCTCTCACTTTGTGAGTTGCTTTTTCATTCTGTTAATGTGTTTTTGAACAGAACTTCTTAATTTTAATATAATTTATTCCATTCTTTGATTTGTACTCTTCCTTTTGTTCAGAAAAATCTATGTTGATGGTTACGAAGAGCTTCCCCTATGCTTTACTCTAAAAGGTTTTTATTTTTATTCTCTATTTTGATTTTCAGTCTATCTGGAATTTATTATTTTTTTATAAAGGGTAATATAGGACTTGAGATGAATTGTTTTCCAGGCTATCCAATTGTCTTGGCACTATTTGTTGAAAGATTATCATTCCTCCCCCCGCTACATTTTATTGACACCTGTCATAAATTAGGTGTTTGTTCATATGTAGATCTATTTCTGGGCTTGCCTTTCTATCCTTTTGGTCATTTTGTCTATTCTTTTACTGTTTTAATCACAAAATCTTTCTCATTGCTCTTGCTATCTACATTTCTTTTCTTTTTCAAATTCCCTTGAGTACTCTTACCTTTTACATTTCCGTAAGAATTTTTTTAGAGTCAATTTCAAAAACTAAAAATACTTGTTAAAACCCTCATTGGAATTGCATTGAGTTAATTTGGAGACAATTCACATCTTTACCATATTGAGTCTTTCAATCCATGAATAAAATCAACTAACTAGAGCTACAATATGTTACAATACCCTCAAAATTCAGTGGTTAAAAAAACAAACCAATAATTGATTCTCACAGAGGTACTTGTTTGTTGGGGAAGCTATGATCACTGGAGTGGCTCATCACCACATCAGTGTGTTCCATATGTCTCTCTAGCTGCCAGACACTGCTCCACACGTCAGGACCAGGGCATGGCCTCTATAGTCACAGCAGAATTCCAAGAGTGCAAGGCTAATTTCACAAGTATGTTCCATGCTACTGCTTGAAATCAATCTGCTAATATCCTCTTGACCCAAATCATTTGGCTGGGCCCAAAGTTTGGGGTCGGGAAGTGTGCTCCACCATTGGTGGGAGTACTGCAAGGAACGTAGTAAAGGACTTTGGGGGCATCGGGTGGGTGATTAATTGGGCCTATTCTAGGAAATGATCACTCCAGGGAAGCAGAGAATCCCATTTCTTTAACTGGTATTTGCTGTTGTCGAAACTACTAAATTCTTGGCGTACCAAATGTTTCAATAGTTTTTTTCAGTCCTCCCTTGTTGACCTCTGAATCTGTGTTTCACAAACAGAGGAAGAGCTGATGTTTCCTCAACTCAGGGCTACTTTGTCACAAGTCCTAAAAATGGTAGAGTGAATGCACCAAGTTTTTCACATTTCTAGCCCACTTAAGGTTCTGCCTGCTAGCCTTGTCTTCCTAGCTGGAATCAAATTGGAGTTTTTTAATTATTGAAATGGGACAAGGTAACAGGCAACCTCAGGCCTTCATTTCCTGCCTACCTCCTTTCTGACTTCAATGCTCATTCACAAAACTTTATCCTTAAAATACTCTTGTCCTCATTTAGGTCACTCATGTAAAGACTGAAGACAGTGCGGCATTGTTTGTGATAGTAAAATCATGGAATGTATGCAAGCTCTTCTATTTTTTCATACTGCAAAATACTCTCTAGTAATTAAAACAGTATATACATACATCAGCGTGTATCCATGTTAAAAACAATGTTGAATAAAATAAAAATTAACTATAAAAGTAATCTGCATAATGCCATTTAATAGCCTGAATGATAGAAGCATGAAGCATTTTTCTATAATGTTTTAGCTTTTAAGAATTTTTGTGAAATGTTTTAGTTTGCAAACAACATGAATAAGAAACAAGACTAAGTATTAACATCTCTTAGATGATGGAGGTTGGTAGATACATTGGTATTTTTCATAAATTTACATTTTTTCTCTAGTTTTGAAATACTTAAAAATTTGAAACAAAACATTTAAGGCCCAGTTCTACAACTTGCTTCACTTCCTTTCAAATTCTTTCTTGCAGTAATGAATATTAGTCATGCTTAGATTATATATGTTTAAATTGGATCTCCCCTTATAATCGGAAGGTGGTAAACTGTGTTTTCTTCATGGAGAGGAAAGTAACATTAAAAACTCAGACTATTGATGTGCATCTGTCAGAAATGGACATGTAAGAATACTATAGCCATTGGGCGTCTTGCTTTGAATAGGACTTAAAATATTTTTTTCTGGCTGACCCTTGATTTGACAGTAATGTTTTTGTTTTTACAATTTTTATAATTCCAGGTAGCTAACATACAGTGATATGTTCATTTCAGGTGTGCAAACAGTAATTCAACACTCCACACGTTGCCCGGTGCTCATTATTAAAAGTGCACTCCGCCCGGGTGACTCAGTTGGTTAAGCGGCCAACTTCGGCTCAGGTCATGATCTCATGGTCCCTGAGTTCGATCCCCACGTCCGGCTCGGTGCTGACAGCTCCGAGCCTGGAGCCTGCTTCGGATTCTGTGTCTCCCTCTCTCTCTACTCCTCCCCTTCTCATGCTCTGTCTCAGTCTCTCAAAAATAAATAAACGTTAAAAAAAAATAAAAAATAAAAGTGCACTCCTTAATGTCCATCACCAGCTCTGTGGAGGCATGCTGACTGGGGAACTTGGGAACAGGGCGGTGGTGTTACTAAAATTTGTGCTGGGCCACAAAATCGGTCTCAAATCTTCTGAAGCAGTGCAGTTACTGGGCCCTGCATGCTGGGGTGGCAGGGGATGCAAGGCTGAGTGCAGCCTAGCTCTACACACAACATCAGTTGAGCACATGAGGGTAGCTGGGAGGCAAGTGGCAGCAGCAGTGGGCCTGGGCCAAGTACATGCAATTGCCCTGAGCCCAGGCCCGAGGCTAACAGGCTTGGAGTAGCAAGCCCTCAGTGGAACTTGTTGACATGGCACAGTACTAGCAGGTTAGATAACAAGCGTCTGTGCAGCCCTGCCCACCATAGGTGGCTATGTTTATGTTGGGAGACAGCATTGGAAAATGGCACGGGGCATCTTCCTAGTTTTCATAGAATTCCCCCAAACACTCCAAGATCAGTATAGACAGGAGTATCTCCCCATTTGTCTCTGTATTGTGTAAACTCCTGTTCTCACATTGCCTTTCTGTGAGGGATGCTGTCTCTTAAGGGCAGCAACTCAACAATCACTCATTCTCGAAGCTTGCCCAGTGACTTTTAAAGCTCCAGGTTCCAAGTCCCATTGGTTTTACAGACTCACAGAATTCAGCCCCTCAGGTGTTTAAAGGCGAATGTTCTGGCAAGTAGTCTTTCCTGTGTGGGCTTCCTGGTACAACGCACTGTTTCTCTGCCCTATCCATGTATGCAGCTCCCTCCCTTCTGCAGGCAGCCTCCCCCTGCCTTTCTGACCTTAATCTTTCAGATGCCACCTCTTTTCTATATGTAGTTGTGGAGTTTGTTCTGCCAGTATTCAGATAGCTCTCTGGTTTATTGGCTTGAAAGTGGATGATATCTAATAGAAAAGTGGGGTGGAGAGAGCTTAGGGTTCCTCTACTCTGACTGACAGTGAAGGTTTTTTACAGTTGGATGCACAATACTAATTTTCTTAATAATTTGCTAATGAAACTTAAACATACATAAGTAGATGTGGAGCTTGAATTTTCAGTGGATATTGGTAAGTCTTTTCATGAATTGATGGAGGTTTGACTCCATATTGTCTGTGTGAAAAGGCATTCTCCATGGAGAATTCCCCTTACGCTGTAGTCCTTCTATCAGATTTTAAAGTCTCTTCTTGATAACAAGGTAGTTATTGGGGGAGACTTGATAACTTTTAAGTCATTTCCTTTTATTTTTTGGTGCATTTTGATCAAATTAAAATAGTTACAGGGAGTTTTTAAAAATTTTATGGAATAAATAGATAAGCTAATAAAACTCTGGGTTATTAATGCTGAATATTTATATGCTGAATATTATGTAGTGGAAAAAGGTTATTTTGACAATATGAGATGAATATTTAACACCATAGCACCACAAGTATGTATGCTTATCTGTCTCACACATTATGTAGAGCCATAAATGTGAACATTTCATCCCTTTGTAATAGTTATAGATTCATAGATTATAGATTTTTGAGGTATATTTTAATGTTAATTTTATATTTTATTGATTAGATTGGCTAAAATACGATTTAGCTAATCTCCAACTTCTAATTTTCATTTTTAAATTGCATGCTTTTTAAAAACTACAGTAGTATTACATCAATATTTATATGAGTGAAAATCAAATATTTATATAAGTGAAAATTTACAAATATCTGAGGTGTATGCACTCCAGTGTCCACATTTTTTATCTTTTGTCTGTGTAAAATTAAAATAGTTCTAAAATGTTTTCTGCTCTTTGATGTATCCTTAAAATGAGCACACTGTACATATTTTCTTGATGATTTCACACATTTTAAGCAGCCGTAAATTGTATAGATTAGCAATTCTGTCCTTTTTAATTTTTTCCTCGCTTCTGCCTTTGTCAGCTTGTTTGTCACTTTTGATGTGATTTTGTTAATTCTATCCAGTGCTACCCATTTCCCTTTCTGTTTGCTTCTAATTTGCTTTGGGCTAAAGGAACAGATAGAAAATCTTATTATGGTCGTACATTAGTAAGTGTCCATATGGCACCGATTGAGGAAAGCTTAAGGAGAAAATATCACAAGATATTTGTCACCATTTTTCAGATGACCTTTTTGACTCATGTTCAGAGACTGCTCTAAAAAAAGCCTTGAAGAAGTAAGTTTTATACAGTGATAGAAGTTTTTGAAACGGCTTCTTTAAAAAAAAATTTGCGTCGATTCCTCATTTAGTTTGCCCTTTAATAATCATTATATGTCTGCTATAGTGTATACAGCTAAATTGTAACATTTCTTGCGTTAGTAAAACATCTTTATAGGAAAATTAACAAGATGCTGTTGACAAGACTCTTGGTTCTGTTCGCATTAAAAACCTAATTACTATTCTTACATTGTCACGGCCAAGCTATTTCCAAGAAAATCCATGGTACACTCTGATTGTAAAACACCCTTCAAATTGACCACAGCTCACATTTAATGTATTTTATTCTGTTCTTTCCATGATGATTCTAGGAGTGAGATATTACCAACATAAATATTTCCACCATGTCAAGCTACAAGCCTAATGATACTTTGGCTTTAAGAAGATAGAAGGTATAAACTCATCTAATACAATAAAAGTCTAGGTTTTAAAACATGGTTATAATGGTTGTATATAAGACTATCTGCTAAAATATTAGATATGTTTTCTATATTTAGTCAGTGATTTCATTCAGTGTCTTTTGTTTGCTATAAGCAGAATAGTAGAGTACTATCCTGATTCAGAAAATCAGACTGATTCACTTCCTAAACTATGATACTTATATTTCTTTGAACTTGAAAAATATTTTTGAATAACTATTTAGAATGTCCTAAAAGTTTTGCAAATTAAAAAAAAAGAAAACATGTGAGTAGAAAACCCTGAAGACATTAGCATCTCATTGACATAATAATATAAGTCATTATTCTAGATGTAGCTATGTAAGGTCTTCCATCAAAAGAGAGCTTTGCTTGGACTGGGGTTGGAGTGGGAGAGAGGAAGGAAGTCAGTTTACCATCCTAGATGATCCAAAGTGAACACCACAACTTTAAAATTACAGCTTCTTTATATTTAAGCTCCTGTCCTATGACTGAAAACTTGAGAATCAAGAAAAATAAAGAATACCAATTACCTTGGTCTCTAAATCCAGAATAAGGCTAAATATAAGGGACTGTGGTTATTTTTGGTGACATTTCTTCCCTCTCTAGTTGTCCTGGCTTCCACCAGGAGGTCCACAAAAATCTTCAGACTTCTCAGTCTTCATAATCCCCAGTGCTGAACCCCATTTTGTCTTACTCACCCCAGACCCCTCAGTTTCAGATATTTTCTTTTATCTTCTCCTTTACTTGTAACTTACAGCCTTTCATATTTGGGTAAGGCTGTTAGAATGGTTGCACATGAAGTAATCCATGAATTTTTTGAAATTTTATTAAAATGTGTGTGTACGTGTGTGCCTGCGAATATGTCTTTTATTCTAAGAAACTGTTCATACTGTTAATCAGATGGTTTTCACAGAAAACCATAGAGATGAAGTGATTGATCTCCCCTCTTAGGTGACCGCCAGCTATCATATGATATGTTAGAGATCGACAAACTGGCATTTAAAGAGGGCCTTGTGAAAGAAATCTCTTAATTTTGAGATATCTAGGGAACCGTAAATGTGCAGATGTCCTTCCAATTTGAAGACATTTACTTCTTATCCACTGCTTGTATTCAACAAATGTAAAATACAGAAAATCCCATTAAAAATGGTAGACTGCAGTGCTAAAAAAATGACAGTGAAATTGTGTTTATGTCTGGAGGCAATTCTATTTGAATGGCAAGATGGCAATGCACTCAAAGGGCTCAAAACAAAGTTTATACCACTTAAAACTTTCTAGTTCTGGAAATGACCTTTAGAGAAAAACTCAGGTATGGAAAAGAAAATATTTACAAGAATCCATTCATTTAGGCATTACTCAGAGGAAACCTAGAATTTAAATATACAATAAGAGGGAAATGTTTAATTATATTAAGGCCTATATAGTATGAGATGTTAAAATAATAAGTATGAAAGCTTCATAGTGACATGAAAATTGTAAGTCAAATCTGAGGGCTTTTGAAATTGAGCTTATAATTTTTTTCTGTTGAGATAGCCATTGTCATTAGAACCAAATGATTCACAACCTGTAGTCCTTGAATTCTCCATGCATTTCTCACTATGTCACGATGGAAGTCATCTGAATTCCCCAAACCTGTACTTCAGAGGGCACTTTATGTCAGCTAACCTTAGATGTCAGTTTCATCGCTTCTCTCTCTCTCTCTCTTTTTTTTTTTTTTTGGAAATATTAGCAGTGTTTCTTTTTTTTTTTAATTTTTTTTAATGTTTATTTATTTTTGAGAGACATAGAGGCACAGCGTGAACAGGGGAAGGGCAGAGAGAGAGAGGGAGACACAGAATCAGAAGCAGGCTCCAGGCTCTGAGCTGTCAGCACAGAGCCCAACGCAGGGCTTGAACTCACAGACCGAGAGATCATGACCTGAGATGAATTCGGCCGCTCAACCAACTGAGCCACCCAGGCACTCCAGCAGTGTTTCTTTAAAGATGAGGCCAGATATTTTTCACACTTGAAACAAAAATAAAATCAAAGATCTTACACATACTCCCAACAAACATTTTAATTTTCTTATATCCATGAATAAGAATGATAAGCATGAATCAAAATTTAAACCAGTAAATTTTATCAATACCCAAAACTGAAAAAATCACAGCTGTATGCAAGAGGAATTTCTTAAAGTAGGCTTTGTGTTCTTTTTGTTTTTTTTTTTTTGTTTTTTTTTGCTTCCTGAAAAATGAGATGCAAACAAGGCTGTTTGTTTATGAACTGTGCTTACCATAAGAAAGTACTGCTCATCTGACACCTAGAATGAATTGCTTAGCTCTTGGTTACTAAACATTGTCTCCCAAGCAAGATAAATTAGGTGAGCAAATAATAATTAGGATTCTGCTTCTAATGAATGTGACTTAAGGATAAATAAAGCAGAAAAACTGCAACATTTTTAAAAAAGGCTCTAATAGTGTTTGCTTTAATAGACTTGGGGAGATGGACGAAGGCATAAAACGCAGAACTGATAAGCAGGAATTTTCTGCTAAATTAAATATCACACCGAGAACTCACATAACGTTTTGACTTTCTGCTGTACGCAGAAATAAGTCATAGTAGAGGTGAATGTTACATTGCATCTGTCATCAGCCACCTTGTCTTCACAGAGAATAGCTGGTGCATGGATTATGGGTCAAGATGAACTCTTGACGCCACTGCAACCTTCTCTGCCCACCGTGACTGCTAGGCATGCCTCCTTACCTGTCTGGGTGACATTTTAGAGTGTTCAAAGGAGAATGCTAAGAAGTGCGTTAAATATTTTTTCTGCCCTTAACTTTTCTAGCTATTGAAAGAAATTTTGTATCTGAAATAGCTTTCCATTTGCGCCATCATACCCTGAATTAAATTGTAATTATCTTTCCTATAAGTTCAAGGTAGACCTACATAAGAACAGCCGTTTCTCAGGAAACACACAATCACCAACAGGGCCCAGGTGAACACTTCAATCTTATTCAGTGTTGTCTTGTGTCAGTATGTGGCTTTATTGAGCTGCTGGGTGCGCTTCCTTTGGACATTTCTTTAAGGGGAAATGTAGCCATCATTTAATCAAGCCACGTAGATATGGTTTCTGTTACTTGCATTCAAATAAGATAAAGTCTTTTCTAAAAAGATTTTAAAAAAAGAATTCTTTGTAATTTCAAGATCTTACATTGGAAAGATTTTGCCACTCAAAGAATCCCAAGCCTGCCATGATCCCCATGGGAAGGGATCTATCAGGGAGAAAATGGCCTTTTCTGAAGCCAAATATTTTAGATACCATCAATAAATATGTATGAAGAAAGCATTGAGTTTGTGGCAATACTTAGTCATAACAGAATGCAAGGTCACCACCTTCAGCATTTGTAACTAAATGAAAGCCTGAGGGAACACAAAGCAAATTGTGTGTTTTATGTTTAAGATTGCAGACAATCACAGAGCCTGTAAATGTGGACTGGAGCAGGGAAAATCTGGATGCAATCATGTTAGTATAAAAGGTGCTGCTTAAAATTCTTCTTGGGAAAGAAAAGTATATGTATAAGATAAAAGTGTTTTCTTGGAGGAGGTTCGCTATGGCATGCCAATTCCATAATAATGCTTTTGGATACCACAGGCTGGAGAAGATACTGCTTAGAATTAAAATTTTAAAAAATCAAAAGAGATGTAGTTTAGATTCTTTACACATCCATTCATGCCAAGTTGTGAAATACTGAGACTTTTACAAGAGTCTTTGAAACAATTTATTATTCTATTTTTTCAAAGATTATTAAAACTCTCCATTATCATAAGTGGACATAGAAGCAGTATTTAAATTATCTCTTTTCAAGCTAAGTCATGTTTTATTAAAGATCTTGATATCATGCTCCAACAAATGAGAAACAGAGCTACAGTATTACATCGTTTGATCAAAAGAAAAACTGTCTTCTATATACAGATGCCAATAACACCTGTATTTTCATGTCAGCAAGACAAAATCCTGTGTGGAATTAGCATAGTGACAGAAATAGTCACATCTTAAAGTTTTTTCTCTTAATTGTTGTAGTATCAAAAACTTTAAGAAAAATTCTTTAAAAAAAAGATCAGATAAACTTAACCAAAGGGGCGAAATACATGTACTCTGAAGACTATAAAATATCGCTGAAAGATAATGAGTTGGAAGAACAAATATTATCCAAATGTCTATACTTCCCAAAGCAATTTACACATTTAATGCAATCCCCATCAAAATACCAACAGCATTTTTCACAGAACTAGAACAATCCTAAAATTTGTATGGAAACATTAAATATCCTGAATAGCAAAACTATAATGTGAAAAGAAAAAAACTGGAGGTATCACAATTCCAGACTTCAAGTTATATTATAAAGCTGTAGTAATCAAAATTGTATGACATTGAAACAAAAATGGACACATAGATCAGTTGAAGGGATTAAAAAAATCCAGAAATCCACAGTTATATGGTCAATTTTTGACAAAAGAGGAAAGACTGACTATACAGTGGGAAAAAGATCGCTTCTTCAACAAATGATATTGGGAAAACGGGATAGCTACATACCAAAGAAATTGGATCAATTCCTTATATACAAGCAAAAACTCAAAAGGATTAAATACCTAAATGTGAGACCAGAAACCATAGAAATCCTGGAATAGAGCACAAGCAGTAATTTGACATTGGCCATAGCAACGTTTTTCTAGGTATGTCGCGTGAGGGACAAGGGAAACAAAAGCGAAAATAAACTATTGGGACCATATCAAAATAAAAAGATTCTGCACAATGAAGGAAATAATCAAAACTAAAAGATAACTTATGGAATGAGAGAAGATATTTGCAAATAACGTATGCAATCAAAAGTTAATATCCAAAATATATATGGAACTGATGCAACTTAACACCCAGAAGCCAAGTAACCCATTTAAAAAATGCGAAGAAGACGTGAATAGACATTTCTTCAAAGAAGACATACAGATGGACAGCAGACATATGAAAAGATGTTCAACATCACTCATCATCAGGGAAATGCAAATCAGAACTACCCAATGAGATAAATGGCTAAAATCAATATGTAAATTAAAGGAAAACAGCAAATGTTAGTGAGGATGGGGAGAAAAAGGAAACCTCATGCGTTGTTGCTGGGAATGCAAACTGGTGCAGCCACTCTGGAAAATAGTATGGAGATTCCTCAAAAGGTTAAGGCATTTCTTTTTCTTTTCTTTCTTTCTTTTTTTTTTTAATTTATTCTTTTTGTGAGAAAGAGAGCATGAGCATGGGGAGAGGGTGCAGAGGGAGAAGGAAGGAGAGAATCCCAAGCAGGTTCCATGCTGTCAACACAGAGAAAGGGTATTTCTATATCCTAATATCAAATAATCACATTACTGGTTATTTCTCCAAGATATATGAAAACACTAATCCTATGGGATACATGTACCCCTATGTTTATTGCAGGATTATTTACAAAAGCCAAATTACGGAAGCAGTCCAAGTATCCTTCATTAGACAAATGGATAAAGAAGATGTGATACATATATATATATATATGTTTATATATATGGATATTATTCAGTCAAAAAAAGATTAAAATATTGCCATGTGCAACACCATGGATGGAGATAGATAATTTAATGCTAAGTGAAATAAGTCAGAGAAAAATGCCACATGATTTCACTCATATGTGAACTTAAGAAACAAAGGAAAAAAGAGTGATGCAGAGAGACAAACCAAAAAACAGACTCTAAACCACAGAGAAAGTGGAGTACCTGGGTGGCTCAGTCAGTTAAGTGCCAGACTCTTGATTTTGGCTCAGGTCATGCTCTCACAGTTCATGAGTTTGAGCCCCTTATTGGACTCTACAGTCACAACATAGAACCTGCTTGGGATTATCTCTTCTTATCTTTCTCTCCCTCCCTCTATGCCTCTTCCCCCACACACATGTTCTCTCTGTCAAATAAACATTTAAGAAGAAAAAAAATATAGAGAACAGATGATTACCAGATGAAAGGTGGGTGGAAGAATGGGTGAAATAGGTGAAGGGGATTAAGAATACATTTATCATGATGAGCCATGAGCAATGTACTGAATTGGTGAATCACTATACCGTACACCTGAAACTAATATAACATTGGCTGTTAACTATACTATAGGAATTATAAAAATTTAATAATTACAAAAATAATAAAGATTGCAAAAAAGATTGAGAGAATGGCAGTCTGATAATAGTACAGGGATATTGTGATCTAGACAGAATATTGTGAGCCCAATATAACTGAGTCAGTCAGTAGCTTTTGTGCCATTGTACCGACCTAAGGCATCAAAAAACTTCCTGTGACCATATTTTGAAAAAGTCAATAGTAAAACAATATTACAGTTTATCATATCCTTTAAAGACTCTTACTTCTATGTAAATTTGAACCGAGTGATGGATACAAAGCTCTATTAGAATTTTTTAAAATTACTCTGTGGGCAATAAAATTTACAAATGAAGTACTCTGGATACTGTTAGACATTATTGGATATTTAGTCATAGACTCTGCAAATATATCATCACTAAGGAATGGCAGCTGTCAAAATTTCTGTGGATTAAAGTTGAAATTTATAACAAACTGATGAGTGAAAGTGTAAGGAAACATAAACTTAATAACAATTTAAATGTGAAACAACAGATAATCCTTTTTTGTGGAAAAATCTTTGTTCAAAGCTTTCATGTGCTAAATAATAAATTTGATTAGCTTTTTTTGCTAACATTAATTTTAAATACCAAATAAAATTCATTTATCATACAAAAATATATAGGGATAAGTTAAGGGAAAAAAAGTAATTTTATTCAGAGAGAACAACTATTAATATCAATATTGATATTTACACTATTGCCTATTTTATTTATATCATCTTAATGCAAACTGTTTTTTTCAAGTTTTTATTTAAATTCCAGTTACTTCACACACAGCGTAAGATTAGTTTCAGGTGTAAAATTTAGTGATTAGGCACTACATACAACAGCCAGTGATCTTCACAAGTGCCCTCCTAATACCCATCACTCATTTAACCCATCCCCCCTACCTCCCCTCCAGTAACTCTGTTTCCTATAGTTAAGAGTGTCAGAAAACAGGTTTGCCTCTCTCTCCACCCACCCCCATGTTCATCTGGTTTTTTTCTTAAAGTCCACAAAGGAGTGAAATCATGTGGTATTTGTTTGACTCATTTCACTTAGCATCATATCCTCTATACATCCATGTTGAATATATGTACTACTACTTCTTTATCCATCTATTGATGGACACTTCCGTTGCTTCTACAGTTTGGCTATTGTCAATGATGCTACAATAAACATAGGGGTGCTTGTATCTCTTCAAAGTGTTTTCGTTTTCTTTGGAGAAATACCCAGTAGTGGAATTATTGAATCATGTGACAATTCTATTTGTAATTTTTTGAGAAATGTCCATACTGTTTTCCAGAGTGGCTGCACCAGTTTGCATTCCTACCAACCGTGTAAGAGGGTTCCTTTTTCTCTGTATCTTCACCAATACCTGTTGTCTTCTGTGTTGTTAATGTTAGCCATTCTGACAGGTGTGAAGTGATATCTCACTGTAGTTTTGCTTTGCATTTCCCTCATGATGACTGATGTTGAACATCTTTTCACGTGTCTATTAGCAATCTGGATGTCTTCTGTGGAGAAATGTCTCTTCATGTCTTCTGCCCATTTTCTAACTAGATTGTTTTTAGATTTATAATTTTATATATTTTGGATACTATTTATCAGATATGTCATTTGCAAATATCTTCTCCCATTCCATAGGTTGCTTTTTAGTTTAGTTTTGTTGATTGTTTCCTTTGCTGTGCAGAAGGTTTTTATCTTGACGAAGTCCTACGAGTTTATTTTTGCCTTTGTTTCCCTTGCCTCAGGAGAACTATCTAGTGAGAAGTCTCTACAAGCAATGTCAAAGAGGTTACTGCCTCTGTTCTCCTCAAGGACTTTGTTGGTTTCACATCTTATATTTAAATTTTTAATCCATTTTGAATTTATTTTTGTCTATGGTATAAGAAAGTGTTCCACTTTCATTCTTTTGTATGTAGCTATCCCGTTTTCTCAGCATTTGTTGAAGAGACTGTCTTTTCTCCATTGGATATTCTTTCTGCTTTGTCTAAGATTAGTTGACCACAGGGTTGTGGGTCCATTTCTGGGTTTTTTATTCTGTCCCATTGATCCATGTGTATGTTTTTGTGCCAGTACCATACTATCTTGATGACTACAGCTTTGTAATGTAGCTTGAAGTCTGGAATTGTGATGCCTCCAGCTCTGTTCTTTTTTCAAGATTGCTTTGTCTGTTTGGGGTCTTTTGTGGTTCCATACATATTTTTGGATTGTTAGGTCTAGCTCTGGGAAAAATGCTGGTAGTATTTTAATAGGGATTGCTTTAAATGTGTAGATTTCTTTGGGTAGTATAGACATTTTAACAATGTTTGTTCTTCCAATCCATGAGCATGAAATAATGCTTTTCCATTTCTTTGTGTACTCTTCAATTTCTTTCATCAATGGTTTATAGTTTCAGGGTGCAAGTCTTTCACCTCTTTGGTTATAGTATTTTATTTTTGGTGCAGTTGTAAATGATATTGTTTTCATAATTTATCTTTCTCCTGTTTTATTATTAGAGTATAGAAATGCACTGAATTTCCGAATATTGATTTTTTTTATCTAGGAGCTGTACTGAATTCAGTTATCAATTCAAGTAGTTTTTTTGGTGGATTTCTTAGAGTTTTCCATACACAGTATCATGTCATCTCAAATAGTGAAAGTTTTCCTTCCTCTTTACCAATTTGGATGCCTTTTATGTCTTGTGTGATTACTGGCTAGGACTTAAGTACTATGTTGAATAAAAGTGTCGAGAAGACATCCTTGTCTTGTTCCTGATTTTAAGGGAGAAGCTCTCATTTTTCTCCATTGAATATGATGTTAGCCATGGGTTTTTCTATAAGGCCTTTATTAGGTTGAGGTATATTCCATCTAATCCTACTTTGTTGAGGGTTTTTATCTGAGTGGATGTTATATTTTGTCACATTTTTGTCAAAACCTTTCTCTGCATCTATTGAAATGATCATAAGGTTTTTATACTTTTCTTGTTAATATATATCTTGTTGATTGATTTGCAAATATTGAATCACCCTTACATCCCAGGAATAATCCCACTTGATTGTGGTGAATGATTTTTTAATGTATTTTTGGATTTGGTTTGATACTATTTTTTTTAATATTTATTTATTTTGAAAGCGGGCATGAGAGGTGGGGAGAGAGAGAGAGCCTTAAATAGGCTCCATGCCAAGCACAGGGCTAGATCACATGTTCATGAGATCACAGCCTGAGCCAAAATCAACATGTTTCACTACCTGACTCACCCAGGCACTCGGTTTGTGAGTCTTTAGTGGAGAATTTTTGAATCTATTTTCATCAGAGATATTGACCTATAGTACTCTTTTTTAGTGGATCTTTATCTGGTTTTGGTATCAGGGTAATGCTGGCCTTGTAGAATGAGTTTGGAAGTTTTTTGTTTGTTTTGTTTTTGTTCCAATTTCTATTTTTTGGAATAGTTTGAGAAGAAAAGGTATTAACTCCTCTTTAAATGTTTGATAGATTCCCCTGGGAGGCCATTGGCCCCTGGACTTTTGTTTGTTAGAAGATATTTGATTACCGAATCAATTTCTTTGTTTGTTATCAATCTGTTCAAGCTTTCTTCCTGTTTCAGTTTTTGTAGTTTATATATTTCCAGGAATTTATCCATTTCTTCAAGATTGTCCATTAATACAAAATATTTTAAACATTGAGAACTTTTCGAATTTTTTTTATTTTCTACATATGCTTTGAAAGAACTTTTTCTCCATATTATATCATTCATAAGACTTTTTGTACTATTGTGGAGTTGTTTTTTTTTTTTACATCTAATTCTTAAATTCATTAGAAATGTACTTACAATCATACATGGGTGACTCAGTCAAGTGTCCAACTCTTGAGTTAGGCTCAGGTCGTGATCTCTTGGTTTGTGAGACTGAGCTCTGCACTGACAGCGCAGAGTCTGCTCTGGTATTCTCTCTCTTCCACTTTCTCTGTACCTCCTCCACTTGCTCATGCTTTCTCTCTATCTCTCTCAAAATAAATAAACATTAAAAAGGAAATATATTCATATAGGGTAATGATGTAATAGTTATCCCAAGTAGTTAAGTTTCTATAATGTAGTTTACTGTATCACATTGTGATTTGTACTGTATAAAAGTCATTTTGGTTTATTTCAGGATCTTCTATCATTTCTACTATCAGATTAGTATCACACTGCTTTAATTATTGTGATTTTATAGTACATTTAGTATTTGGTATGCACATTTAGTATGTCGTTGCCATGTGGTTACATGTGGTTAACAGAGGGTAGGAAGTGAAAGATATACTAAGTGGATGGTAGAGAGTTCTAAGAAGGGGCGCCTGGGTGTCTCAGTTGGTTGAGTGTCCAATTCAAAGTTTCAGCTCAGGCTGTGATCTCATGGTTCGTGAGTTGAAGCCCCATATTGAGCTCTTCACATTTTCTTTCAGCAAAAGAAAGATTTCAGGTTTCTTAATACGTTGTGGTAGAAATGCCTGTTGTGAACATTTGGAATCACAAAATTGGAGGACTTGATAGAAGACAAATAGAAACTATATCTTAGGGGCGTTTCTGTCAAAAACAAAGATCATTTGGTGTTAAGTCTTCGTCAGGTTCACAATTGAAGATCGACCAAAACATTCTGGGAACTCGATACAATACCTTATCAGCTGAATGTGGTGGGTTTTTTTGTTTTGCTTTGTTTTGTTTTGTTTTTGTGATAGAACACTTTCAATATCTGGTAGCTTAGTGCGACTTTTAGCATATGGTATCTATAGCAAATGAGAGAAGCTGAGACTAGAAAAGGAAATTTTGAGTCTATTTTGAAGAAGTTTGTTTGTAATTATAAAGGAAGCATTTTTTGACCTACCAAAGGGTAGTGACCCATTTTTTCAAAGTTTTTGTTTACAGATTTATCTTCATCAATACATTAAAAATTTCCATAGGCCAGGTCCTTATCTTTTTAATTATTACATCATTAATATTTATAACCATCTCTAGCATATTAGTGATTATCCAGCCAATGCTGTGGATGATTGAATTAGTTTCTCAACATCGTTCACAGTGTTGCATGGGTGCATGCCTTTCATAGGGCTTCCCTAACTACCATAGCCACCTCTTCTCTAGATACTTATTAGTCTGAACCACATATGTCATAAATGTACATTTTGTTGCTATGTATTTTTTTCTTATTACATTTCTATTTCCTCCCAACTAAATTGTTAGATCCTTGCAGAAAAGGACCACGTCTTAGAATTTTCTTGGTTGTTAGTTGATTGATTAAAACTCTAATTGGAAACATTCAGTAAATTCTACCTCTTCTGTCCAAACTTTCCTAATTTTTCGAGGCTAAGCAGAATAAAATGACTGCCTACTTAATAGCTACCAAATCACTTAGATTGCAATTACATTCTTTCTGCTGGGCTTGCTTTTTATTCTCTTGAGGGTGATGTGTGGATATTTTAGAGAGTAACTCGTTGGATATAAGGAACAAAACCAAACTAGATCTAGTTTTAGGGGAAAAAACAACAATGTATTATAGAATGCTTACATATCTCACAGGGCCCAAGGGAAGAAACGAAGATGGACTTTAGGAACTGGAATTAAGGCTGTTAAAGCCTACAAAAAAGAAATTTCCAAATGTCAATTTATCTTCTCCTGAATTTCCCTCCGAATATCTTTCTCCCTTTCAACTGCTTTTTTCCTATATTCTAATCTACATGGTAGAGCTTTGGGTCTGGACACCTCTGGAGCTTTAAATACTATGATCCAAGTACACAAAGTTTGATTTAGGGTGCTTCACCTGGTATCCAATCCAAAATTCATAAGGAAAGGATTCACTGGCCGCAGTCAGTCTTCTTGGGGAAAAAGAATTTCTGTCCCCTTCAAGAGATCTTCTAGAGAATCAAATTGACATGAGAAAGATTAATAGAGAAAAATCATATTTAATAGCATGTACACAGGAAATCCACATAGACCTGGAAATTCCAAAGACAGGTAAACTGAGATGTATATGCCATCCTGAACTAAGGAAACGGGGTAGAGAGGTCTGGGACTTCAAAGGGAAGGAATGCAGTTCACAGGGCAATAAGAACAGCAGATGTTTCGTAATTAGATGCCTGTCCTGCCATGCAGATGGGCCACTAAGGTAAAATTTATCTGTGCTAATAACCCTTATTTTGGGAAAGATCCTAATTTAAATTCTTCAATGTAGTTAAGGAAGTGATGAAAGCTTCTCTTGGACCAGTAAAGTCTTGATTGCCTTCAGCTCAGAAAAATCTTTATGCCAAAGTGGCCATCTACAGGCAGCCTGTCCTTGGGCCTTAAAATCTCACTGACTCAATATATTATGGACTAGACACAGGGTTATACTGGGACAGGACCGTTTCCTCTGGAAGGATTTTCCAGAAGCAGGGAACATTGCTGAGCTTAAGAGAGAGAAAAAAAATAAGATACCTTTTTTTCCTTAACTAAATTTTCCATAGATCCCAATATCTTGTTTCACTGGGACTGATCAAAAGCAGTGGTCTAAAGGAATAATTTTTGCACTTTCTGATTTCCTTAAATTTCTTTATCTGAATTCTTATTTTTTCTTTTATGTGTATAATTTTTATTGAGGTATAATTAACATACGGTGTTATGTTTCAGGTGTACAATATAACGATTCAGTGATTCTATGAATGATTTCCAAATATGTAGTAAGAATTTTACAATAAAAATATTTGTAGGTCTGTACATAGAAATTATTCAACAGCATTTATACCAATCTCAAAATTTGAAAAAGTGACATTACTTTTTAAAAACTAAAACCGACCCCTCAAAATTTCCACAAAACTATTAGCAGTCAAGATCTGTAATATAATTCAATTTCAACGACTAATAATTTTCTGTAAAATGCGAATTCTCTTCTAGTTCAAATGGACTCCAGGCTAAGATAACCTCAAAAATATAAAACCAGGATTTCTCAGTTTTAGTTGTCTGCCTTTTTCTTTTCTATGTGTTTAGAGCGACTGAACCGATATTTGTGTCCAGTCTGAATTTTAGAAAGAATAAAAGAGGAGCCAAATTAAAGCAACCTTGAAGAAAAAAAAAAATAGGGGATTTCCTGAAAAAGGAAATGCATCATGGAAATAATCAGCAGCTGAGCACTGAAGGAAGTGAGACATGCCGAGGTGGCCAAATCAATCCCTGGTGCAATCCCTGGATTTTTATTTTGTCCTTGGCTTTTTTATTTATTAATTGGGTCTGACTCACATCCTAGCTAAGACTGTAAGGTAGCAAGAAGAAAATTCTATTTATTTTACAAACCAAAATTACATTGTTCGAGTGGAAGAGGAAATACATTTTGACCTATTGAGAAGCTTTAATTAATTCTGAAGAACAGTAATCACAGGGAGGCGAGGATGAAGAAAGTATCCAAGGCTTCCTCCCATGCACAGGTAATGACTTTGCTTCCTATTTCACTGAGAAAATAGAAGCAATCAGAAGAGGATATACACAGCTTTCCATCGTCAAATATTTACCCACATCTAGTCATCATATATTTTGCATCCCCTCCTGGTACGTTGGATTGGATACAACCTCTGTGTTATCAACAAACCAAACGCTTCCCTTAAATACTAGATGCGGTCTTCTCCAGCCCACTCAAGTACATTCTCTAGCAACTCCCTCCTCTCTCCTGCATCAGTTTTTCCCTGTTAGGCAACCGTTCCCGTAGCATTCAAACAGATATTTAAATACTCTTCCTGTTACCCACCTCCTCCTGCTTCCCTTCCTTTTCTCTGGTTCTATTAAATAATATCTCAAAATTACATCACATTAACTATGTGTCAGACAGTGCCAGGGTACATTTACATATTTTGACTCAGTTAACTCATTTAGTTATTTCCTGTTATTCTTATGAGAAAAGTTCATTTTACAGACGAGAAAACCAAGGTAAAGATGCAGTGAATATTTATGCAACATCACACAACTAGCAGGTGGTGGATGCAGAATTTAAATCTTTGTATCTTGGCTTCCCAAGTTTATTCTCATTTCTATATTATACTACTTTTTATTTTAATTTTAACTTTTTATTTAAATTCTAGTTAGTTAACATGTGTGGTAAAATCGGTTTCAAGTGTAGAATTTAGTGATTCATCACTTACATACAACACCCACTGCCCAACACAAGTGCCTTCCTTAATATGCATCATCCATTTGCCCCATTTCCCCACCCACTTCTTTCCACCAACCCTCAGAGTGTACTGTATAGTTAAGAGTGTTTTAGTTTGCTTCTTTTTTTTTTCCTCTTCCCCTATGTTCATCTGTTTTGTTTCTTAAATTCTACATATGAGTGAAATAATATGATATTCGTCTTTCTCTGACTTATTTCACTTAGCATAATACACTCTATGTCCATCCACATTGTTGCAAATGTATATTACAGTACTTATAAGCAAAATTCCTAGAAAAAATTATATATACTGGCTATCTCCAATATCTCTTTCTGAGCTCTCTTAAACCATTCAAATTTTGTCCCCATTACTCCATTGAAATAGGTGGTTTTTTTTTTTTTTTTATCACCAATGACTTAAATGTCGAAAAATCCAATGGTCAATACTCTCATCTTTTGTGATCTCTTAACTCTATTTAACACAAGTTAATAAAATAATAATAAAAGTTCCTTCTCCTTTGGAAACTTTTTATTTAGCCTATATGATTTCCCATTAACGTAGTCTTATTCCTTTCACTATTCTCCTCATCTCCCAGACCTCTGAAGGATAAGTGTCCAAGAGCTTTGGTCCTTGAGCTACTTCACTATCCTCTCTGGCCATATCCAGTGTCATGGCTTTAAATACTAGTAATAACTATTTAGTAGTATATGGGCTCACTTCCGTGGTTTATATTTTCAAATACTACAAAATAATGATTTGGGGTAATTATTTTATAATTAAATGTTAGAGTTCTTTATTTTTGTTATTATGTGAAAATACATAACAGTGCAATATAGTTAGACTTTGAAATGTAATCCTTTAATGGACAATCAAACCTACTTTGAATATTTACTCAATATTATTAAATAATCTTATCTTTAGTCAAAATAAATAAAAAAGATACTTTTAAAAGAGCTGGCTTGTATAATGAATATGTATATATTTAATTATCCATGTATGGCAAAGGAGATACAAATAAATAATTACTATGGGTCCTAAAAATCAATGTTACTAAACCCAAGGAAACCAAGAAAACAAAAAACAAAACAAGCAAATAACTAAAAAATAACCAAGATTGCAAAATAAAAGATGAATTTATGCAAATAAAAATTGTACCTCCACATTTGCATAGATTATAGATATGAAAATAAAGATACTATTTTATTTTTCAATTGTTTTTTTAAATTCTAATATAATTAGCATTCAGTGTTAATAGTGATTAAGTAATTCTATACATTATTCAGTACTCATGGTGATAAGTGTATTCTTAATCTCTTCCACCTATTTCACTCACGCCCACCCACCCATCTACCTCCCCACTGGTAACCATCAGTTACTACTCTGTAGTTAAGTCTATGGGGTGCCTGGGTTGAGCATCAGACTCTTGATTTTTGGCTCAGTCATGATCTCAGGGCTGTGGGAACAAGCACCGCCTCAAGCTCTGCATCAGGCTCTGTGCTAGTGGCAAGGCTTGCTTAAGATTCTCTCTCCCTCTCTCTCTCTCTTCCCTTCCCCACTCACATGCATGCACTCTTTCTCTCTCTCTGTCTCTCAAAAAAAAAGGTCTGTTTTTTGATTCATCTCTTTTTTCTTCATTTATTTTTTTCTTCTACATATGAGTGAAATCGTATGTCATTCTCTGACTTACTTCACTTAGCATCATATCCCCTAGATATGTCCATGCTGTTGCAAATGACAAGATTTCATTCTTATAGCTGAATAATATTCCATTGTATATATACACCACATTTTTTATCCATTCATCAGTCAGTGGACACTTCTGCTGCTTTCATAATTTGGCTATTGTAAATACTGGTGCAATAAATATAAGAGTGCATATATCTTTTAAAATTAATGTTTTTATATTCATTGGGTAAATACCCAGTAGTTGAATTACTGATTAATACGGTAATTTCTATTTTAAATTTTTTGAGGAAACTCCGTATTGTTTTCCACGTGACTGCATCAGTTTGCATTCCCACCCACAGTTGCATGAGCATCCCACTTTCTCCGTATCTTTGTCAACACTTGTTGTTTCTTATGTTTTTGATTTTAGCCATTCTGATAGATGTAAGTGATATCTCATTGTGATTTTGATTTGCAATTCTCTGATGATTAGTAATGTTGATCTTTTCATGTGTCTGTTGATCATCCATATGTCATCTTTTGAGAAATGTCTGTTTGTATCTTCTGCCTGTTTTTGAATTGGATTATTTGTTGATTTGATGTTGAGTTGTAGAAGATCTTTGTATATTTTGGATACTAACCCTTTATCAGATATGTCATTTGCATGTATATTTTCCCAGTCAATATACTGTCTTTTAGTTTTGCTGATTGTTTGCTTCATTGTGCAGAAACTTTTTATTTTGATGTAGTGCCAATAGTTTATTTTTGTGTTTGTTTCCCTCACCTCAGGAAACATAGAAATTACTGCCTGTGTTCTATTCTAGGATTTTTGCCATACTGAGTTTATTTTTGTGTATGATGTAAGAAAGTGGTCCAGTTGCATTCTTTTGCATGTGGCTGTACAGTTTTCCCAACACCACTCATTAAAGAGACTCTTTCCCCCATTGTATATGTTTGCCTCCTTTGTTGAAGATTGACTCTAAGATGTAGGTTTATCTGTGTGTCTATTTTTGTGCCAGTATAGCTAGAAATCTGGGATTTTAATACCTCCAGTTCTGTGTTTTTTCAAGATTGCTTTGTCTGTTTGGGGTCTTTTGTGGTTCCATACAAATATTTGGATTGTTAGGTCCAGCTCTGTGAAAAATGCTGGTGGTATTTTGATAGGGATTGCACTAAATGTGTAGATTGTTTTGGGTAATATAGACATTTTAACAATGTTTGTTCTTCCCATCCATGAGTATGGAATGCTTTTTCATTTCTTTGTGTCCTCTTCAATTTGTTTCATCAATGGTTTATAATTCTCAGGGTACAGGTCTTTCATCTCTTTGGTTATGTTTATAACTAGGTATTTTGTTATTTTTGGTATAAGTATAAATGGGATTGTTTTCCTAATTCCTCTTTCTCTTGCCTTATTATTAGAGTATAGAAATGCAATAAAGTTCTGTATGTTGTTTTGTATCTTGGGACTTTACCAAACTCAAGGATCTGTTCAGGTAGTATTTTGGTAGAGCCCTTAGAGTTTTTTATATATAGTATCATGTCATCTGCAAACAGTGAGTTTTCCTTCTTCCATGATTCTGTGTCTCCCTTTCTCTCTGTCTCTCCACCGCTCATACTCTCTCTCTCTCTCTCTCAAAAATAAGCATAAATTTGAAAAAATTAAAAACAAGGGGGTGCCTGATTGGCTCATTCAGTTGAGCATCCAACTTTAGCTCAGGTCATGATCTCACAGTCTATGAGTTTGAGCACCATATCAGGCTCTGAGCTGACAGCTCAGAGCCTGGGGTCTGCTTCAGATTCTGTGTCTCCCTCTCTCTCTACCCCTCTCCCTCTCTCTCTCTCTCTCTCTCTCTCTCTCTCTCTCTCAAAAATAAATACAAATTTTTTAAAAATTAAAAAATTTTTCTTCATTGTTTTGGATGTCTTTTATTTCTTTTTATTTTCTGATTGTTGTGGCTAGGACTTCAGTACTATGTTGAATAAAAGTGTCATTCCAGATTTTAAGGGAGAAGCTCTCAGTTTTTCCCCATTGAGTACAATGTTAGCTGTGGGTTTTTCATGTCAGGCCTTTATTACGTTGAGGTATATACCCTCTAATCCTACTTTGTTGAGGGTTTTATCATGAATGAATGTTATATTTTGTTATACCTTGTCAAATACTTCTTCTGCATCTGTTAAAATGATCGTAAGATTTTTATCCTTTCTTTTGTTAATATGATATATCTTGTTGATTGATTTGTGAATATTGAACCACATTTTCATCCCAGAAATAAATCCCACGTGATCATGGTGAATGATTTTAAAAAATTGTTTTAATGTTTATTTTTGAGAGAGAGAGAGAAAGTGTGTATGCAAGTGGGGGAGGGGCAGAGAGAGAGGGAGACACAGAATCTGAAGCAGGATCCAGGATATGAGCTACAGCAGAGCCTGATACATGTCTCGAAATCACGAACTGCAAGATCATGACCTGAGCTGAAGTCTGTTACTTAATCAGCTGAGCTACTCAGATGCCCTGGTGAATGATTTTTAAGTGTATTTTTGGATTGGTTTGCTAGTATTGTGTTGAGGATTTTTGCATTTATGTTCATCAGAGATATTGACCTGTAGTTCTCATTTCTACTGGTGTTTTTAATCTGGTTTTGGTATCAGAGTAACATTGGCCTCATAAAAAAAAAAATTGAAGGTTTTCCTTTTCTATTTTTTTTAATAGTTTGGGAAGAATTGGTATTAACTCGTCTTTAAATGTTTGGTAGAATTCACCTGTGAAGCCATCTGGTCCCAGACCGTGGTTTGTTGGGAGTTTTCTGATTATTTATTCAAGTTCATTGCTAGTAATTCTTTGTAAAATTTTCTATCTCTACTTCAGTTTTGGTAAGTTATATGTTTATAGGAATTTATCCATTTCTTCTAGATTGTCCAATTTGTTGGCTATAATTTTTTCATAATATTCTTTTATAATCCTTCAGACTTTTCTATCAGTTGTTTTTCCATCTTTCATTTCTGATTTTTGTTTATTTTAGAATTATTCTCTCTCTCTATCTCTCTCTCTCTCTGAAGATTCTGGCTAAAGGTTTATCAATTTTGTTGATCTTTTCAAAAAACCATCTGCTGGTTTCATCTGTTCTATTGGGATTTTTCAGTTTATATTTCTTTCATTTCTGCTCTAATTTATATTATTTTCTGCTTTTGAGTTTTGTTCTTTCCTATCTCCTTTAGTTGTAAGATTATGTAGTTCATTTGAGATTTTTCTTGCTTCTTAAGTTGCCTTGTATTGCTAGAAACTGCCCTCTTAGAACAGCTTTTTCTGCATCGTGAGGATTTTGGACAATTACGTTTTCATTTTCATTTGCTTTCACATATTTTTTGATTTCCTCTTTCACTTTTTGGTTGACCCATTCATTGTTTAGTAGCATGTTATTTAACCTCATGTGTTTGTGGTCTTTCAGATTGTTTTTCTTGTGGCTGCTTTCCACTTTCATAGCATTGTGGTTGGAAAGGATGCACGGTATGACTCCCGTCTTTTTCAACTTGTGTTCTGGTCTAATATGTGATCCTTTCTGAAGAATGTTCCATGTGTATTTCAAAAAAATGTGCATTCTGCTGTTTTAAGAGATGTTAGATCCTTTTGGTCCAATGTGTCCTTCCAACCCACTATTTCCTTGTCTGGTTTCTGTATAGATGATATATCCATTGAAGTAAGAAGGTCTTAGAGTCCCCTAGTAGTAGTGTATTATATCAATTTCTTCTTGTATGTTGGTTAATTGTATTATAAATAACTATTTGTATTATAATTAATTGTATTATAAATGTTAATATGTAAATAATTGTATTAATCATTGTAAATATTTGCAATTATTATACCTTCTTATTGTATTGTTCCCTTTATGATTATATAGTGACCTTCCTTATCTTTTGTTACACAGTCTTTATTTTAAGGTATATGTTGTCTGAAATAAGTATCACTACCTTGGTTTTTCCTTCATTTCTATTTGGATTATAAATGCTCTTCTATACCTTCATTTCCAGTCTGCATGTGTCTGTAAGTCTGAAACAAGAATATAGATGTATATTCTTATACATAGTGTATAGATGGGCAGTGTATAGATGGGCCTTGCTTTCTTTTCCATTCTGCTACCCAATGTCTTTTTCTTGGAGCATTTAGTCCACTTACATTCACAGTAATTATTAATAGGTGTGTACTTATTGCCAGTTTGTTACTTGTTTTATAGTTTTGTAGCTCTTAGTTTTCTTCTCTTGCTCTCTTGGAGTTTACTGGCTTTATTGATAAATTTGTGTCTGTTTTCTTTATTTTTTGCATATCTATCCTTTTATTTTGTGACCCCTTAATTGATTTTTATTGATATCCTTAATTTCACTGCTTTCATGCTTCCCACTTTTCTTACTCCTGCTTATGGTCTTTACTTTCTACTCAGAGAATCCCCTTTAACATTTCTTGTAGGGTTGGTTGAGCGATCATGAGCTCCTTTAGCTTTTGTTGTCTGGTAAACTCTTTATCTCTTCTCCTATTCTGAGTGTTAGACTGGCTGGAAAGATTATTCTTGGTTGCAGGTTTTTCTTTTTTAACACTTTGAATATATTGTGCCACTCCTTTTTGGTCTGTGGTTACTGCTGAAAAATCAGTCGATAGCCTTATGACTTTTATGTAACTATTTTCTTTTCTCTTGTTGCTTTTAAAATTCTCTCTTTATCATTACTTTTTCCCATTTTAATTACTGTGTGTCTTGGTGTGGACCTCTTTGGGTTGATTTTGTTGGGGGCTCTCTATGACTCCTGGATCTGGATTTCTGTTTCCTTACCCAGATAGGGAAGTTTTCCACTACTTGTTCTTCAAATAAATTTTCTGCCTCCATTTCTCTCTCATCTTTCAAGGATCCTTATAATGCAAATGTTCATTTCATAGTGTTGCTGAGTTCTCTTAATCTATTCTCATTTTTAAAAATCTTTATTCTCTCCATAGTCATTTTAATTGTTTTCCGTACTCTATCCTCCAGGCCACTGATCCATTCTTCTGCCTGTATTTATTCCCTCTAGTTTGTTTTTAATTTCACTTATTGAGTTCTTCGTCTCTGCTTGATTCATTTTTATGTTCTATATCTCTTTGTTAAGGATCTCACTGAGGTCCTCTTGGACCTCTACTCTTTTCTCAAGTCCAGTAAGTACATTTATGACCATTACTTTAAATTCTCTATAAGGCATATTACTCCTCTCCATTTTGCTTAGCTCTTTCTCCCTAATTTTGTTTTATTCTTTCATTGAGGCGTATTCCTCTGTCTCCTTATTTTATCTAACTCTCTGGGCCTATTTCTATGTATTAGGAAAGTCAGCTACATCTCCTGTTTTTTTAATAATGGCCTTACAAAGGAAGAGATTCCATAGAGCTCTGTAGTGCAGTGTCCCCTGTTCACCAGAACCTGGAGCTTTAGGGGTGTCTTCTATGTGTGTTGTATTGGCCTTACTTTTATGGCTGAGCCATGTTTGCCTTCACTTTAGTCATTTGAAATGATTCTCTTCTCCTGTTGTGGGTTTGGTTTCTGTGTTGTTAAATGAGCCTCCCCTGGGCCGCCTTGAGCTTGAGTTGGGTCCAACTGTGGTTTTTCCAGAAATTCGGTTAGACTGAACTTCAGGGCATTCTTCCTACATTGTGCCCTGGGAGGCTTTCATTGGTGGGTATTGACTGCAGTCAGACAAGATCTCTGTCCTCGAGTCTACTGCTGGGCTTTAGTTGAGCTGCTGTATGTATCTTTTCCTCTCACTAGGAGAGTAGTCACTTTAGAGTGAGGCTTCACATCTCAGGGTTGCTTGCACAATGCCATGCTTGTGGAACTGGTTTAGATGGACTCTTTCTGATGGCAGGTTGGAGAGGGTGGGCCATTCTGTTAGCAAACTGGTTGTCCTGTCATAGAAGTATCCCTGTGTCTAGGCTGGGATCAGAGGGGAAAAATAGTTCCTACTGAATATAAAAAATTTTAAATATGAACAGAAATAATTTCTGAATGTTAAACCCATATTTAAAAGTAGAGAAATACAAGATATCACAAATATATAACATTTAAAATATTTTAGGGCATCCACAGGATAAACTAATAGAAAGGAAACTGAATACAGAATCTAGAAACAGATTAGTGAATAAATGTGGTGGTATGTCATTACCAATCAATGGAGACAGGAAGTGTTTGGTAAGTAATATTAGGAGGCTTGGCTCAATATGTGAAGGAAAACAAAGTTGGATCCAAAACTTACTCCAAAAATAAGTAAATGAATTTAAAGTGAATTAAAGATATAAATTTTAAAGTTAAATGTAGAAAGAGGAGAATAAATATATAAATGTTTTTGTGACCTTGCAGAACTGATTTAACACTGATAAAGTGCAAACATTGCATGAAAAGTATTGATAGAATTAATTACATATTAATTCTATACATTAATGTATAGAATAACATTAAAATTAATGATCTGTGTTTATTGAAAGACTACAGGGAAAAAGTCAACAAATAGGAAACATGGAAGAAATTTGCAATAATATTGCTGATAAGGGATCATAATATCTAGGAAACAGAAGGAATCCCTACAATGGGGGGGGGGAGGCTCTCCTTGTAGAAGCAAGAACTGTTACTTTTCAGCAAACTTTAAGTATTTAGTGAGTTTGAATACTTAAATAGTAGATTACAACCCAACAATGCCATCCTTGGATATATGCACTAAAGAATTGCTCACACATATCTTCAAGTAAACATCTTTAAGGATATTTATTGCAATTTACTTTATAACCTAAATGACTTTTAGTGGGAATTAAGACTAAGTATTCCTCATTAGGGTGCTGGGGTACAGTTCCTGCGAATCTAGGGGTCCCCGAAGGATGGACGGTTGGTGAAAGGAAATGAGAGAGCCATAAGAGAGATGTAGTCTGATGACCAAGCAGGCAGCCCTGGCAATTCTGGCATCTCCACCCTGCTGGTCTCAGTGTCTTTGTTGTTAAAGGTAGTAAGTGACATTACATCAATGAGTGACATTCCATAGTTTAATCCCTTTAACAATAATGCGTTTTTACCAGCAAGGTGGCAACTTCCTCAATCTTGTATGTTGGTTTTAGGTTAATTAACATATAATTTAGGGCGGGGGGGGGGGGGGAGAGAACAGGGTGTTTCCTTAAGGCCTTAATGTTAATTATCTGTAAACAGGAGAAATCAGGGCGTTGCTTTGAGAGCTATACTTTCAACTACAATGGGGGAGGTGCAACCCTTCTGACAAGGGTGGAACTCTCAATGAGTACATTTACATAGTCTCTTTTCCATGTTATCCATCAATGCATCACATTCCAAGTTCCCTTTTTTACTTGAATGTCATAAAACAAAAGAGCATTACCTCCCTTGAGGTCAACAGGGCTGATCAGGAAATCCAGGCCTGAAAGGTTATTTGAAGGAGGTGTTATTGGGGCGCTTTTTGGTGCCTTTTCCACACAGGGAGGTTTCTTAACCTGTGAGCTCAAGATGACTCCCCACGGTGGTATTGGGGTGTTATTTCTTGGCTGGCAGGAGCTTTGCCTCAAAAGCCCTTTCCACACAGAGAGTTTTCTCAACCTGTGAGCCCAAAATAGCTCAACATTAGGCAGATGAATATGTAAATTGCTATATGTATAATATGTAAGTATCATATATATACATATATGTAGTGGAAGAATGCACTCTCAGAAACACTAGATTTATCTACAAAGAACAGATTCTTAAAATTTAAAAAATAAACTGGGAGTGATAAATTGGGAAATAACATAAAAGGTCTGTATAGGCAGCTAGTGGTAGGCTGCTTTATGCAATGGAGTATAGTAAACTCAATTCTGGACCCCTGACGTTTCAAAATACCAGCTCCTGATACTTTTAATTTCTCTTGCCCATATTTCAAATGGCTTTACAGGTCCTCATAACAGATCCTAAGACACCATGCAGTTATCTTCAAACCAATAACTGCTATTAGTTAATTTGAAAGAGATATAATAAGAAATTTTCCACTTTCAAAAGTGAAAAGCAGAAGAAAATGGTATAGTTGTTTCATTTTTGTTCAATAATTAAAATAGCACATTCATCAAATTTTATTAACAAGGACCATTACATAAAAAATTATTGATACAAATTCAAGAAAAAGAAACTTACTCTAAATGCCTTTGTATAACTCTTGGTAATTTCATACTTGAAATTTATACTAGGTAACATCACTTACATACTAGACCCAGGCCAACATTACAAGAGATGAAAATAGGAGACTAATACCTTCCATGAACAAAAAAGGAAAAATCCTCGGCCAACAATTAGTAAATTGAATTCCCGTGTTTTAAAAGATAAATACAAGATCTCATAGGGTTTATCTAAATAATGTAAGGCTGGTTCATTGTTCAAAAATAATCAACTTAGGAAAGTTATATGATCATTTCCTTTGATGAAAAGAATTTGAGAAAATTCAGCATCTATTCATGATTTTAAAAAGATTCTCAGCAAACTAGAATAATATAATAGGTTAATTGCACCCATCCACCACCACCCCCCCAAAAAAAACAAAAAACAGTACCTACAGCTAGTAGCATACTTTCATACACACTGTCTTGGTAACACCAGCTCTACTTTATATGAAATATTGCCAGATAATCACTCTGAATTTTAAAATATACTACCTTCCTGGACAGTTCATGTTATTTTTCCCGATGCAAATTACTGACTCATTATGGCTCACTTTATCAGAGCTCATGGTTTTAGAGTGGTATATTCTATATTTTTTTTCCAGTATACCTATTGTTTTTATTGTACAATTTTGTAGAACTTGAGGTGTTTTTTCCACCAATGCAGATACTATGCTACATTAGTTACACCTCTAGTTACATAGCTCTGCATTGTCCAAAAGGAGAGCCACTGAATACATGTGGCTCTTGAACTTTTGAAATGTGACTAGTCCAAACTGAGTTGCCCTGTAAGGGTAAAGAAAATATACCATATTTCAAATATATAAGATGAAAAAAGAATGTAAAATATCTACACAATATCTGTTTTGATTATATTTTGAAATGATCATGTTTTTAAAATATCAGGCTAAATAAGACCATCATTAAATTTAATTTCATCTGTTTCTCTTTTTTTCTTAATAAGGCTACTGTAAAATAGAAACTTGTAAACATAGATATCTATTGGACAGCATCAATATAGACTATGACTCTAAGTGGCGATGGATTTCTTTCTTGCATTTTCAAAATTTAGAAATTCTAAAAGACATTCTTTTTTTTTAATTTTTTTTAACATTTTTATTCATTTTTGAGAGACATAGAGTGAGCAAGGGAAGGGCAGAGAGAGAGGGAGATACAGAATCTGAAGCAGGCTCCAGGCTCTGAGCCGCCCGACGTGGGGCTTGAACTCAGACATAAGATCATGACCTGAGCTGAAGTTGGCCGCTTAACCAACTGAGCCACCCAGGCGCCTCTCAAAAAAACATTCTTAAAACTCTGGTACAAATTTGTTTGCAAAATATGACCTGAAGTGAAGCTACTTATAGATCTACTGGTTACAGGCTGCTGTCCCAGAACTCTCTAGGGATGTGATATCATACAGCCCCACAATCCCTTATACAAAGCTCTGGGGACAAATACCTGTTCAAGATTTAAATGGCAAGTGCTATATACATAGCACAGTGATTATATAAAAACCACTGTCTGCAGAAGCAGCTTGAAATCACTGTCTGAAGTGCTGAAGCATGAGGTATGAATATTCACTCCAAGTGGAATAATTAAAGCTATTAATAGTATCTTGGGTTATGTAGTAATAAGGTAGTGTTATGCCCAGAATTCAGGAACCCCAAAAACAATCAGGGAGCCGAGTCCAATGCAAGAACAAAGAGCCTTTATTCCAGCTAGCTCGAGCTCAATCTCCTACCTGCACCAACCCAGCGGTGAGTTGAGAGAGAGAGAGAGAGAGAGAGAGAGAGTTCCAAAGATGCAAGAGTTTTAAAGGAGTCTAGGGTAGTGGGAGGGGTGATGGTCATGGCCCTAGCCAATTGGCTGAGGAAGGGTTCTGTTCCATAGGTCAAGCTTCCCTGCAGGCTCTGGGGACTCAAAATGGAGTCAGTCTCAGTTTGCCCTTAAACAAAATGGAGTCAGTCTCTATTTGCCCTTACAGTAGTAAATTGTGGTATAAATATAATCTGTAAATGATTGTTGATTTTTTTCTAATGAAAACACACTTCAAGTATATATGCCATTTCAAGATAAACTGAATTGTTGGAACTATACGTGCAATAAATTATGATTAAACCTGAGATTCTTGAAGAATTATGTATACTACTTTCATTATCATTTTGTTGGAATTGGACCTCTGAGAACATGGCTAAGAAGGAATTTTTTAGAGATGAAGACGAACTAGGATTTTGCCTTTCTTTTTAATAGCTTTGTTGAAATATTGACATACTGTATGATTCACTAATTTTAAAAAATGTACAATTAATTGGTTTGGTGTATATTTATAGATACATGCAACTATCACCACAGTCAATTTTTGAACATTTTCATCATGTCAAAGAAAGTGAATACTTTAGCTATCACCCTTATCCCCCTAAACCATAAGCAACCAGGAATCTGCCTTCTGTCTCTCTAGGTTTCCTTACGCTGGCCTATCAAGTGAATGGAATAATGTAGTATGTGGTCTTTTGGGGTAGACTTCTTTCGCAGCATAATGTTTTCAAGGAACATAGTCTTAGAAAGCTTCTTTCAATGTCATCCAAGCTATTAACATGGGTATCTACCCAAGCATATTTTCTTTAATTGATGCAACTACTTTGACCTCTTGTGTTTTGTTCAAGGTCAGCAATTAACTGATTACAGTTTCACCATATCATCCAGAGAATTTTTTTCCCCCAGTCAGCATCTTCCTCACAATTACCCACCTGCCTCACTATATTTTAAACTATTTCAGTGATATTCCCACTGCAGAATTTTCCCTTGAAGGAATGCACAACAGGCACATCATCGTTAACGTTCAGCATGTCTTCAATGCGAGACTTTTTCTAGCTTAATTGCACTTCTACTGATGCATATTTGGAGAACTAATAAGGTTTAATGTAGTCTTTTCATTAGTATGAGGAAATCCTTTAAAGTCTCCGACTGCAAGCTTGTTTTGAAGCCTCTATAATATCTTCACTTTGTGCCCTCTAGATATTGGCAGATGCCTCTTTTTCTATTTCTCTGTTACCTACAGGGGCATCTTTAGCTGTTTCAAACTGTTTGTGGTGTAGTTAATTACAAAAATAGAAAATAAAACAAACAATGAAACATCAGTGAATTGCAGCATCGCTTATGGCCGAGAGGAAGCTGAGACACAACCCATGTTTCATGTCAGGTCAGATTCTGCTTTCAAAGAAGCATTGACTACTCCAAGCTGACCAAAGATTTGGTTTCCAGAGCTTTTTGGGTAATTATGGATAAGAGAATGTGGACCTGAATATTATGTGTACTAAATACATCTTTCTAGCAATGCAAATAATTCCGGATTCCAAAATGCATCTGTCCCTAAGAGATTAAAATAATTGAGTAGTTTGGTGTTCTATTCTATAAATGTCAGTTGGGTTAAGTTGGTTGATAGGTTGTACCTGTCTGTCATAGCCTTACTGGATACTCTGTTACCAAAAAAGGGTATTAAGAATTTTTGACTATATTTGCATGTTTCTCTTTTATTTGGTGTAGATACATTTAGAATTCTAATATCTTCTGGTTTGATTTTTAAATTGAGATCTCATTTACATTTAATATTGTGTAAATCTAAAGTGTACAACATGTTGATTTGATACGTTTATATATTGTAATATGATTACCACTGTAGTTTTAGCTAACACATTGATCATGCCACATAATTGTCATTTCTTTCTCTGTGGCAAGAATATTTAAGATTTAGTCTCAACAATTTTGAAGTACATAATACAGCATCATTGCCTATAATTACTGTGCTGTGCTGTTTTTTTATCATTATGAAATGCCTCTGTTTATTTCTGGTAAGATTTCTTGTTTAAAACCTACTGTGTCTAGGGGCACCTGGGTGGCTCAGTTGCTTAAACATCTGCCTTCAGTTCAGGTCATGATCTTACATTTCGTGGGTGTTCTAGCCCTGCGTCCAGTTCTGTGCTGACAGCTCAGAGCTTGGAGCCTGCTTCCGATTCTGTATCTCCCTCCCTCTCTGCCTCTCCCCACTCACACTCTGTCTCTCTCTACCTCTCAAAAATGAATAAATATGAAAAAAAAATCTAAACCTACTGTGTCTAATAATAATATAACTTATACAAGCTTGATTATGTTTGGTGTTTGCCTGGTATATCTTGTGGATGGAATGTCATGAACCTGTTTGTGTCTTAATGTATAAAACATCCCTTGTAAATAGTATAGAGTTGTATTTTTTTATTTTTATTTTTATTTACCTTTTACTTTTTTATTTAAAATTTTAATTCCAGTAAAAATTAACATAGTGTTCTATTACTTTCAGGTGTATAATGATTCAACAATTCTATACATTATTCGGTGCTCATCATGGTAAGTATACTTTAAATCCCCTTCACCTATTTTACCCATCCTCCCATCCCCCTCCCCTCTGGTAACCATCAGTTCTCTGTAATTAAGAGTCTGTTTTTGGTTTGTCTCCATTTTTCTTTCTTTGTTTCTTAAATTATACATATGAATGAAATCACCTGGGGTTTGTCTTTCTCTGGCTTATTTAACTCAGCATAATACTCTTTAGATACATCCATATTGTTGCAAATGATAAGATTTAATTCTTTGAAATGAGTGATGTTTCCTTGTGTCCAACCTGCCAGTCTCTGTCTTTTGATTCGATGTTTTCTTCTATTTAATTTCTTGCTACTTGTTTTCTACCCATGCCCTCTGTTTTTGTTTCTTTGTTTATCCATTCCTGTTTTTTTTTTATGGAATGATTTAATATTTTAGTATTCTATTCCCTGAATTAATGTTTAAAATGTTATTTATTACTTTTAAGTAAATTTCTCTAGGGATTCCAGGGTTCTTATTTAACATAATATATTCTAGTTAAAATTAATTTTATACCATTTCATGTATAATATAATGCACTTACAAAAATATAATTCTATTTAAATCTATCCCTATCTGTTGTGCTATTATTTATTTTTCTTCTACTTATGTTATAAACCTCATAAACATTGCCATGTTTTTTCTTTAAGCAATCAATCAACTTTTGGGGAATTTAAGAATAGAAAGATGACCTTTTATATTTAATCACTTATTTACCATTTCCAGGGCTTTTTCTTATTACCTATAAATCTGAGTTTCCATCTGGTATAATTTCCCTTCCGCCTAAACAACTTCCTTTACTGGTAACAAAATTTCCATTTGGAAATATCTTCAACCCTCATTTTTTCAAGATATTTTCATGACGTATAGAATTTTAGGTTGGCAGGTGTTTTCCTTTTCACAAAGCATTTTTTTTAATTTTTTTAATGTTTGTTTATTTTTGAGAGAGACAGAGCACAAGCAGGGGAGGGGCAGAGACAGAGAGGGAGACACAGAATCTGAAACAGGCTCCAGGCTCTGAGCTGTCAGCACAGAGCCCGACACGGGGCTCGAACTCGGGAATAGTGAGATCATGACCTGAGCTGAAGTCGGCCGCCTAACCGACTGAGCCACCCAGGTGCCCCCACAAAGCATTTTAAGTGCTTTAGTGTCAGTCATGTCATTATTATCTTGACCTCACCTTTTTCTGATGAGGAGTCAGTTGCCGTTCTTTTACTGCTGTTCCCCTAAACGCAATGTGGTTTTTTCTCTAGTTTTTTCTTTGGTTGAAGAAGTGGTGCAATAAGAGAATATAGATAGTTCCCTTTAAAGATTTTCTTTACCTGTGGATTTCAGCCATTTGACCAATGAGCCTACTTCTGATTTTCTTGGCATTTTTCCTTGATATAGTTGGCTAAATTTCTGCTTTTGTAGGTCATTATCTATAAACAAATTTGGAAAAATTTCACCCATATCTTTCAGATAGTCTTTTCTGTCTCATTCTCTCTCCTCCCCTGGGACTTTGATTACAGGTATGTTAGATGGCTTGACATGTTCTCTCAGGTCATTGAGGCTCTTTGTCATTTTTCAACCTTTTTCCTCTCAATGCTTTGATATATGAAATAGATTTACATGTCTTCAAGACAGCTGATCTTTTTTCGTTGTGTCCAATGTGCTATAAAAATTATCCAGTAATTTTTTTACTTTCTATTTTTCAGTTCTATTATTTCCATATAGTCCCTTTTTATAATTTCCAAAGATCCTGAAACCATCCATCTCACCCATTATATCCATTTTGTCTTTTAGAATCTTTAAATATTTATTGCAGATACTTGTGGCACCTGTGGATTTGGGGGTAACTATCCAATCCAGTGGTGCAGGGGGTATAATTGAACGATGGCCCTCCTCACCATATACTGAAAAATCCTTGCCTTACTCACACCAAAGGCACAGATCCCATGGGAAACCTTGTATGCTACAAGCTAAAAAGGAGGAAAAGGGACCAAACCTGATTTACAGATGGATTCTTTGGCACTTGGCTACAAGGCTAAAACTGAGAGATGTTTCATCATACCCATATTAAAGAGCTCTGGTGAAAAGACATGGAGAGGGAAACTCTTCCTGATGAGCAGAACTACAAGTGTGTACCTTATCATCCACTTTGATTGAAGAGGTAGTGGCCCAATATGAGAATATAAATAGTTTCCTGGTTAGGGGCTTTAAAGGAAAATTATTAGAATACTAGAGATGAGAAGATATAGAGTATATAGAGTCACATGGCTGGACGTATGGGGTGGTCATGAAAAGGCAAGATTTTTGTTATCCTGTGTTAATACCTACCGGAAAGCACCTATTGCTGAAGAAGTATTGATTAATGATACAAATCAGTTGATGTTAGCCAGCCTTCATCATTAATCCAAACCAACAGGATGGGCACATTGTTGTAGAGTGATAGTAGTAGACCCAGAAACTGTTGTGAACCCAAAGCTATGAGCTCTCACTAAGATCTTCTAGGTGTGCTTCTGCCTATGAATGTTCATATCAGCAACAGAGACCCATATGGCACCCCACATATAACACAATTCCTCAAGGATACCAACTGGCCACTGGTAGCAACTCAAATACACAAGCCCCATTTATTCTGGAAGGAGCAGCACTTCATTGCAACAGAATAGATTATTTCAGATATGAATTTTCTTCTCCTGTCTACAGAACTTCAGTCTATGCAGGGGCTTATCAGGATTCACACAGCATAACACATGACCTGGGGAAACAACTTCAAAGTGAAAGAGATATAGGAATTGGATATAGGACCATGGGATTCAGTGATTATAATATATACAGCACCACCCAGAGGCATCGGTTCTCATTGTATGCTGGAACAGTCTTCTAAAGTTACAACTGTAGAATCAGCTGAATGACAGCAATATGGAAATATAGCTTGTTAACAGCTTGTTATGACACTGTGTCCCGAATAAAATAATACATGGTTTCAGGTATAACTAAGAGATGAAAGCAAGAGTAGTCTTTCTTACCAATACTCTCAGTGCTTCACTGGGGGAGTCTATGCTTCCTATCCTGATTGTTCTGGGTTTTGTAGGATTAGAGGTTTTGTTTCCAAAGGAATTATACTTTTGCCAGAGGATGTAGCAAAGATTTTACTGAACAAGTTAGGCTGCCAGTAGGGCACTTTGCACTTCTCGTACCCAGGCACCAGCAGGTAAGAAGTCACCATAATGCTAGGGGACATTGACTTTGAATGGCAGAAGATGGGGCTGCTTTTATACAGGGACAAAAAAAGAATAAGTGTAACACGGGCTACTAATTTGTGTGCATTTTGGCATTCCTTTGGCCATCTGACACTGTGAATCAATACACACAGTAACCTCAGATTGAGAAAAAAAGGTATTTTATATGGTACAAAAACTTAAGGATTGAAGTTTTGGATCACATGATCAGTTAAGCCAGCTAGACTTGCCAAAGCTGAGCATGAGAGGAATTTCCAATGTTAGCGTAAAAGGCAGAAAATGAGTACTAGTTACAGGAATAAATCAGCTGCAATGATAGAGACTGTAATTTTTCCTGCTAATTAAGTTTCGTCTCAAGAAAAGTGGTATGTTAGGGGACACCTGGGTGGCCTTAACATCAGTTAAGTGTCCAACTTGGGCTCAGGTCATGATTTCATGGTTTATGAGTTTGAGCCCCACGTTGGATTCTGTGCCAACAGCTCAAAGCCAGGAGCCTGCCTCAGATTCTGTGTCTCCCTCTCTCCCCGCCCCTCCCTCACTCATATTCTGTCTCTCTCAAAAATAAATAAAACATTAAAAAATTTTAAAAAGTGGTATGTAAAAACACAAAGGATCTGCTCTTCACACCTATGTGGAGAAGTAAATCTTTGGTGGAAAAGTGGACTGTAGCAGCTATAAGAATGTGCCACCAAGATCTCTGTGTGGAGAGTGTAGTTGATTTCCTATGAGTGGCTCCCAACCAAAGACCAAGCATGACAGGGATGCTTAGGGAGACCTTCCTGGCATATGCAAGCCTCCTCTAAAGGGCAAATATGGCCTCAGGACAGTTTTCCTTAGAACTTCGCTTCAATCTAAAATACTATCACCCAATCGTTCCTTCTCTGTCTCCCTCACTCAGTCAGAAGAGCATCATCGTCTGATGACTCTCATTTTTTCCTCATATGCCTTTCCCAAACAAATTCCTTGTTCACCTAAGTTATTGGTGTTTTCTTCCTAGAGGACCCGCACAATCATTTATAGTGCTTGTATGCTTGTTCTGATACTTGGATTATTTGTGGATTTTTAAAAAAACAACGGATTCTTCCCTTAATTATGGGTCATATTTTCTGCTTATTCACATAACTAATAATTATTACATATTTGCACATTGTTGATAGATTGTAAACACTCTGAATTCCTATATTTTCCTCTAGGGAATGTTGACGTTTGTTCAGTAGGCTGTTCCATAACTGATGAATTGCTTTGGACATAAAAGGGTGTAGTTTAATGTTCTGCTAGGCAAGTCAATTTTGGTTTTTCTCTTATGTTGAATGTTTTAGTCCCGAGAAACCATTCTGAGATATCAGTGGAAAACTTGAGGTGTTTATAGGGTTTCTCTAATTTAGCAGAACTTGAACTCAATATTCTTGTCACCCTTGTGGCAGGGAGTAGCTAAATTCTTTTCTCATCTCCATCAATATTTTCTCTTACTGTTCTCTCAAGTTTTTTTAATTAATTAATTTTTATTTATTTATTTAGAGCGAGCAAGCATGAGTGGGGTAGGTAAAGAGAGAGATGGAGAGCAAATTCCAAGCAGGCTCTGAACTGACACAGCACAGAGCCTGATGTGGGCCTTGAAATCAAGACTGGTGAGATCATGACCTGAGCCTAAACAAGAGTCTGATGCTTAACCAACTGAGCCACCCAGGTGCCCCTCATCTCCGTCAGTCTTAAAGCTGTTGCTTTCTACTGGGTTCCTTAGTGTCTTGTCTGCACAAACAGAACAGTTCTGGAGTTAGTGAAGAATTTGAGGAAATTTATATGCAGAATTTGGGACTCCTTCTATATGGTTTTCTTTTGTTCTAGGATTTTGCCCTTTAATTTTTGTCATTCTAGAATTCCTGAATTCATATTCTATACAATCAGGTCAATAAATGCATGGTTTTCTGCTTAACCTTGACCAGCTATTGCTGGTGAGAGTACTTAGGTGAAAATCTCCACCACTGTGTTTCCCTTATTTCCAAGGTTGGATTCTCTCCAGTTTCTGGCAGATTTGCGTTGCTCTCCACATCTTTCAGTTTATATTATTTATAGAGTTGAATATTTCTATTTGTTAGAGAGTTAGTACAATAACAGAAATTCCACAATTACTAGCAGCCAGAACTCCCAATAGGCTTGTTTTCACCTAAATCCTGGGGCAATGCTTTTTTGGGCAATGTTCTACCTTATTGGACAATGTTGTTTGGTATACAGTAGGTACTGAATAAATATCTTTTGAATTAATATATATGACTGGATATTCAAGGATCATTAAGCAATTCTTTTAAAACCTAAAACATGAAAGAAAGATCAATGCAAAGACAAGAAAAGAGCCAAGGGAAACAATACAGGTCGCCAAAAGATAAAGAGAGATACTGTATCTGTAAAACAAGAAAAACCATATATGGAACCAGTAAATAACAAGATAATAAGAAAGAACTC